>OY970825.1:7677500-9114675 GCA_963853835.1 Calendula officinalis | reverse complement strand
TGTTTATATGTTTAATTGGTTATGTTGCTTTCAAAAAACGAATCAATTATGGTTTCACTGTTGCAGCAGATTGTAATTCCTTTTTGTTTATGCAAGAACACCATAGTAATAGCATAAGATCACCAATTGTTAAGTAAGGAAAAGGTTTTTGGAGCTGCATTTGAAGTTATTTAGGTAGCTTATGATTGAGGCCTTATGTGATGTAATGGGTTTGGTACTAGAAATTGGTTTGACTGAAAGAAACACTCAGACGGATGTATTATAGGGTTTGTGATCAAGAATTAGGGGGAGTTGCTGGCTAAAGGTCAAACTTTTATCAATTTTGGTACTTCATTACGAAGTAAGAATATCTGGATTCGTAGTCAAAGACTTTGAGGGTTTAAAATCGGATTTCATTTTCTTAACTAGGTTTCGTAGATTAAAATTGATAATGGTGGTGAGAATTCTAGGACTGGTCACTCGCGGATAGGATGAATCACCGTGGGAGAACAGTCTGTGGAATGAAAGTGTGGAGGAAGTAGTTGGTTGATTAGATTCTTTGATTATGCTGTGACTGGATTGTAGTTAGTTATCTATACAACCCAGGGGTTAGGGATTACGTCTGCAACATGATGTATACTCATGTACCATTGAAAGCTACTTGTTTAAGATATGTTAGATGTTTGAAAGCTACTTGTTAGAGTAAATGGTTGGAGTTTTTACCACATCTACATACTAAGAATCTTATCTGGTGTCAGCAACTTTCATGGTTAAAAAAGAAATCTAAATACAAATCCCTGCTCTAATTACATTACAGTACCAATTATGAAGTAAGGAAAAAGAATCGACAGCATGGAGAAAACATATAAAAGTAATATTGATTCTTATTGGGGTCAACTTCAAACCCTAGAAGAATTCTCAAAACTAGAAAACTCAAACCAAGATCACCATCAACAATTTTCTGGTTTGGTAACAAATGGCTTCAAGGATTTGCTTACTACATTTGAAAAAATGTTGGAAGAATGAAATATATTCACTTGTGCCAGCCGTGGTGCGTTCACTTACACCTGTTATTCAAGCAATTGTGTCTACCGCCATCTCATAGCCTTTCCAGGTAGTTAATTTATTTTTGAACATGTCAATTTGGGTTAATTAAAAAAAATTTAGTCGAAAGGGGAACGTGTAAACTGGGTCGAACAGGGTAACAGGTTATATGGGTTGAAATCGACGTAAATCGTTTTGTCCACATATAGTGATTATATATTTAAAAAACATTCATTGGTAAATTAAATAATATCAGTATTTAACTATACATGTTATGGATTTGTTGTTATATTATTACTTTTCTAAGATTTTAATGTAGTTAACTTTTTCTTTTTTTTTTAAACAAAAGGGAATCCCCTAGAGGGAGCTTCGGCATTGCCATCACCCCCTCCTAGGAATACCACCAAATATATATATAACCATCAAAAGGGGATACAAACTCCAACCAAAATTAGGACACATACAGCCATTGCCTGCCTACTAGACCTGCGATACCAACTAACCAACAAAATATAACCTCAAACATACATACCAAAAAAAGACATCAAAACATGAATCTGCAAATTCACATCCCATATCTCAGCAACTTTCTGCACCTGCTTAAAACCCTTTACTTTTAAACTTAACAGTTGCAGTTTAACATTTTCCTATATACTATTCAGCAGAACATCAACTGGTTTAGAATGTAGTTAACTTTCCAAAACCTACTATTGTTTGTATTAATTTGAATGGTTTAACTGGCTATGGGGAATTCAACTAAATTGATACATATGATAGTTGATATCGTAAGTTTATACATCGAAAGGTAAGTATGATACATACAATAATAAACATATATAGTTGGATACACTTATATGTAATTTCCCTATTAATTATGTAATCATATTTAATCCCTCTAATTTTCACATTACTTAATACAAGAATTCATCATAATACAGTTTCAGATTATCGAGTATAATTGCTTCTTTGTTTTTTATTTAGAACTATGCCATAAATTCATAAGAACTGCTATTTGTAGAGCTTCGAGGGACTTTTTAGGAAGGGTGCTAATTGAAAGAATCATTTTTTTTTTGTTTACAGTTACTTTGGATTACACTGGTGGCATTAGGTACTATACTGTAACTTGTTACAAGTTAGGGTTCCTAAGCTGTAACAAGAACTGAAATAGGATAACAATGGTGATAAACTGCTTTCGAGAGGCAGAATTCTCTCCCAATTTGTGATTTCTCAACAACAATCCATCCATCCCCTACACACTTGCTATTACAGCTTATTTATAGACTCACTTTATTAACACTAAACACTTCATTAAGTATAACCACTTCCTAACAAACTCTTAGGTAAAAGACTACACTACCCCTACTAATTTCTTAGTGAGTAAGTAAGTGTAACATAACTGTGATCCGATCCTTGGAAGCAAACCTGGAGTTCTTACAAGTATTCGTTTTTTCCTTTTATTTTTAGCCCTGCAATTATATCCATATTTGAAAATCGATTCCTGTTTTTATGTAAAAATATTATATGAAAGCGTTTGGCTGAACATTGTTTTTTTTTAAATAAGTATCTTTTGTTGTACCCGATTCTAAACTCGACACGGCCGTGAATTCAGTCCGTTTCTTGGTTCTCGGGTTTGTCAAGAATACCTTTTTCAAATGGTTGGAAAGGGGAGAACATGTATATACTTGAACATTACAAGTGGCAAAATGGGTGGATCAAGCGGGTTGGGTAACATGTATATTTCTATTACGGGTCGAAGCAGGTTCGGTTGGCCCGTAAACACTTTTTTGTCTTTTTCTTATAAACAATTTGTGTGCTATCACCAACAGCTTTACTTTTATGTACAATATTATTCATCAGCAGGTAATTCACTCAATTTCATTCCTTTTCCCAAAGAGATGATACAACAAAAGTCAGATGCAAGAAAGTGTTATAAACAGAATAGGTACACTTACATTCCACAAAGAAAATTAGGGCTACCCTACCCTACCCTAGAGTGTCAGAATATTCATCTTATTATCAAGTTGCCATTTTCATTTTTGTTATAGGTGGCAAGATGACACTTTTTGTCCTATTTTAAAAACCAATATGATTAAAAAAAAAGCAATATCATTACAATAAATAATGAGTTAAATCTTTATATGAAGGCCAAGAAATGTTTAATAATATACATATTTATAACTATTATTGAAGAATGTGAAGAAATAATGAACTCAATTTATAGCGACCAAGTAAGTTGATGAAACAGGGGGCTAAAGCCACTAAATGTGTCATGTCGAGCATATGGCCAGCATAAAATACCTGCACCATTTTACTAAATGTGTATTCGGTTGCTCATACGAGATGCATAAAGATGAACCATTTTCCAGATTTCTCATATGCGTTTTCACCAAATACCTGCACCAACGCTAGTATTATGTTTGGAATTCAAGACATGTTATTAAGGTTCTTGATCAATTTTTTCCAAAGGTAAATCATTTGGATATTTATAGTTTTGTACTCCGTATTATATATGTTTGAATAGATGACTTTAGGGGAGTGTAGACAACAATCTGCCACATTTGGATGAAAAGTTGAAATTGAACTTCTTCCGATAATCATGTCGCTCTTACGATCGGTTTTTGCTATACACGTGGGCCGTGCTGGGCACGGCCCTAAAACTGCGCTAGTATTGAATATAATATAAGATGTGACACGTACCTCACGAAAGAATATGTGTCAATCAACATACGGATACATGATAAAATATACTAGCTATTTACCATAAAAACCTAAATATAACTACCACCTATCTTGACAACCACCTCCCACTGCCGCCCGATCTCACCGTACACGTCATCAGTCGGAAGCCGATGGCGGCAACAAGGACAAGTATTCCTCTTAATCACCCATGGCAATATACACATCCAATGAAATTTATGTTCACAAGGCAATTCACACACATCTCTCCCTTCATTCATCTTCTCCTTACATATCACACACTCAACTCCACCGTGTTTCACCTCCACCGACGGTAGTGCCACCACTGCCGCCACCGATGCCGCCACTTCTCTCCCTTCTTTATGATCTCCACAACCCATCACATCAACAAACTTTCTACACTTCGTTACCACTTCAATGTATTTGATCAATGTTTCACTGGTGGAAAACCCAATGCCGGAAAGTGTCAACGTGGTGGCGGTGGCGGCGATGTAATTGGATAAGGAAGACCGCCAATCGGCCGGTGATAGCCTTTTTAGTGTTTCGGGGTCCTTTTGGTGAAGTTCACATATTAGTAGAAGTAAAAGAACAGAATCGAGATTACGGCTATTGAGAACGGTGGTGGTGGTGTAGGGCGGCGTTAGGTTGTAGGGTGGAGGGAGTGGGAAAGGTGGTGGAGGATTGATAAGAGGTATTTTGCAATGAGGAGGGATTTTTGGTGGAGAGAGAGGGAGTGGAGGTGGTTGAGAGAGAGGGAAAAGAGAGTGTGTGAGGTTAAAAGGGAGGAGAGACGGTGGCGGTGGCGGTGGAAGAGGGAGGAGATGGTGGCGGAAAAGGTGGTGATTTGTGGTGGTGTGAGGGTGGAGAGGGCTGCCATGATTGTATTTCCGGGGGTGTTTTCTTCCATTATGGGATCATGTGCCGTGAAAAAGGAGATAAGGGGGGTTTTCAAGTAGTTAAGTGTGTGGGGAAGGGTGTTTCTAAATTTGTGGTGGGCTCTAATTGTAAAAAGGTCAAAGTTTGACTAAAATATAAACACTCTGCTTTTGTGATTCACAAGTTTTACATAACTAATTTGTCACTCTGTACTTATAGTCTGTACACCTTATCGATAGAGTAGTTATATAAAAATCTGAACTTTATTAGAGCATCTCCAATGGTAGCTTTTTCAAAAGCTTATTACTATTTCAATAAGCTTTTGAAAGACTTTTTACCATTGGAATACATAGCTTTTTTGAAGACTTATTGCAATAACTTTTTTTCTACTAACCTTTTAATGAACTTATCATGTTTGTCTCTTTTAGTCCCTCTATATTTAATAACTTTTCATTTTAAGCCTTAGATATGGGTTATAGTATTAGACTTGTGTTTTTTTTTAATATTTGCAATGTAATGTTTTTATCTATTTAAATATTAATGTCAATTATTATAATACTTTTGTATGAAATATTTTTAAAAATATTAAGTTTTATAAGATGTCAAAAAAAAATTGTCAATTTATATATAGGGGTATATATGAAACATTTAAGATAGATAAAGATGAATTTGAAATATTGTAAAAAAAGCTTTTGTAAAAGCTTAACCATTGGAGATGTTATTTAAGAACAACTTTTGGTTAGTAGAGTGTTGATGTGGCAAAAGTAATAAGCTTTTGTAAGGTTAACCATTGGAGATGCTCTTTTACAAGCTTGTACTCTGCGCATAAAAAACCGTACCTACAAGTATAAAATATTTGTGTTTGTTTTAACAACTAACATATGTTTATAAATCTACATTTTTTTGGAGCACACAACTTTGTGGACACCTAAACAACAGAAAATTAGATATGATATTGTGATCATTGGATACCATTTCGCCATAAAAGTAACGTTAGGTTCCATAATTCACGCTATGTAAGTGAAAAGTGAAGGACATGAAATAATATATCATATCAGTAGTGATATTATGCTTATAAAAATTTGCAAGATTCATGACCACATGAAGCAACTAAAATAAAAACTTATGATATAGATGAACAAAAAAGCACATGAAGGACAATGAAGAAAAAAGCAAGTTACTAGGGACTATTTCGTATAACTAGAAGTTCTCCCGGGGCTATTATGAAATATATTATTTGTGTGTAAATGAGACCTTTATGTGTTTGAGGTAGGGGTGTGCATGAGACGGTTTGGGGCGGTTTTAGGTTCAAACCGAACTAAATCCGTCAATTTCGGTTTTAGGATTTTCAAACCCAATGGTTTCGGTTTCTATCGGTTTCGTTTTTAATGGTTTTTAGCCATTAACGGTTCGGTTTCGGTTTTAAAACTGAATCCGCCTTGTTTTGAACATAAATATATAATTCCATACACTAATATTCATTTTTCCAAAATTACATACAAATTTCAACAATGAATACCATTTTTAGCTCAAAATTCAAACCATAAATGTATTTTGTAGCATGTATATAACAATATAAACAGTAATAAACCATAGTAGATGGACTTTCAAATATTTAAATATGTCGACTTTTATTTAATAAGTATAAAATAAAATAAAAATATATATAATATATTAAATATTAGTGGGACGGTTCTTAATGGGGCGGTTTGTAGTTAAAACCGAAATCGAACCGAATCCATCAGTTTTTTCAAAATCTAAAACCAAACCATCGGTTTTGAAATGGTTTCGATTTTAACTGTTCGGTTTTGTCGATTTTAACGGATTGATTTCGATTTTTCGGTTTTTATGCTCACCACTAGTTTGAGGAGATTGAGTAGAATGGAAGGGAGTGGCTGGAAATGTTGGGAATTTTGTCCACAAGTGTATGTCTTGTAGGGCCATGTTTTGCATCCTTTGTTCTTTCTTATTTGTTTATTTTATTATTGTTATTTTTTAAATTATAAATTCCAACTAAATCTTATTACTTTATGTTATTCATAAAATAATTACATGTGTAATTTATCAATTTTCTTAATCTGGCAATGTGAATTACATACCTATATTAATCAAATAAGTAGAAAAATAATAAATATAAATATTTAGTAGGAAAAAATTAAAATCTCTATATATCATTTGCCGTTAAAAAAATAATCAAGCAGAAGTGAATAAAAAAGCATTTGGCCCATTCATGCATCTTTCTACATCCCCTTGTCCCTACATCAAATGATTAATAATTGACACATGTCGTATATCAATGACAATTTATATGGATATTTGTGTGATTGTCGATTGCAAAATCTACTAAATTACGAATCGGTATATGTGCAACATACATATCCCAGTTTAATCTATCAATTATGGTTTGGTAATGTTAAGGGACTACACTTGTTATATTTTTTTGATTAGGTCCATAGTTGTATTTAATACGGAGTAGTAAATTATTTAAAATTAGCGGGTCGAATTAGTCGATTTGAAAACCTTTTGTCCATTATTGAAATCCTTAATAATAGTTTGTGTTAAACATTATTACAAAAACTGATGACTTTTTTGAATAACGTGATTAAGTAGTTTATATGCTTTATAAATACGTACTTTTCCATAGTGATGTATACAACTTTCTTTTGTTGTCAGTTTTGGCCCTAAACCGAATCAAAACCAAAAAAATTAGTTTAGCCAAAATTCATAACCAGTCAATTTCGGGCAATATCTGGATCGATTACCGTCTTACTGATTATTAACCCTAACATGAACTCATTTAAACCAAGGTAATTCAGACTTGGCCCGTTTGACCCATTTAAACCAAAAGTGCAATCTTAGGGAAAGGAAAATTCGATGACAATTCCTTAAAATTTTTATAATGCCGAAATTGCAGTCACATGGAAAGGAAGTTGTGAATTTGTGAATTGAGATTATTGTAGGAAATTTCTTGGACCTCCGAAATTATCGATCAATGTGGTTATGGAAATTCGGCAAAAGTTTAAGAGCATAGGTGATGTTGAAATTGAAAGGTCACAATTTAAGCGGAAACTTTTTGTAGTATTTATATATTTTTGAATAAAAATTCTAAATCTAAACGGATTAGTGGGTAAACTTGTTTATACATAAGTCAACCCTAATCCGACTTGATTTATAAGCAATTTGAACGGATTGACTTATTTTTTAACCCGAATCCTTCATTGTCAACCCAAACATGATTTTATCTGTGTCAAGATTGTGTCGAGTGATAGATGAGTTTTAACTTTTGATTCGTGTAATGATAATGACTGTTGGGATTTTCGTCAAACACCTTATGGGCATACAAAATGTAGTTTATTTTAGAGTAAAAATTGATGCATTTTGAAGCCAATAAGTTGTCGAGGGTTAGGAAGGAAATGATGGTTGCCCATTTTCTAAAAGCGTTTAAAAAAATGTCAGCAAATAAGATATTTAATTTGTTGTAGTGTCCGCGATCTTTTCACTTGGATTGCACTCAAATGCAGTGAAAATACATGAGAACCTTTCGATCTCCATAACAATATAGATTAAGATACTTGAATTTCTGTGACATTTATAGACATATTCTTACAATACATATATATGAATTATTGGGATGTTTTGCAACCTTATTTAATAAATATGTCCACCCCCAATGAAAGATACCATTTTGACTATTTAGATTGGATTGAACAACAACGATGAAACATGAGACTTAATTATATCTGGACGCCCATGCCCGTCTCCTTCACTGTAGAAGAACTGTGCCATTCTTGATATGTTTGTTGCACACTCGAAAAACTCGTGGGAAAATTGAGATTCAGCACCTGCTCGTTCTTCGTTGAGTTTCTTCCATGTCTCCATGATCATATTTTTAATATATGCTCTCGCTTCTTCTTCGGTAGCACCGCTCTCGTGCATGTAACACTGGATTGATTTTGGTGTATCCCCTCTTGCCATTTCGTCCTGATTAAGAGTAACAATTAAGTTTTTTTTACTTCTAATTGATATATGTTTCGCCTGTAAATTAAATTTTCTCCCAAAATTCGTGTTTGTGTTAAATAAGTTGTGAAGACCAAATCTCTGGTATTCTTTGAATCAACGTGGTATTTGGATTAGATTGCCCTGGGCAGGGGCAGTATTAGAAATTTCCATCACTAGTAGCACCCTTACAGTGTTCAAGGTGTTTATACCCCTTGCGGGATTCGAGGCAGCGCCCAGAAACAATCTACTACATAAATAACATATTTGATTATATACACAGACAAGTCTCCACTCCCCAATAACTAATTTCATAAAACCTACAAGACAACTATTAAGTTTTTTGAAATTTTGGAATTTTCAACTTTGGTTTGATATTTTGAAATTGGTTGCTACCAGTTATAAATTAAGCATTAATCTAGATATTACCGAGGATGTCCCCAAGTCATCAGCAAGTCGTAAGATGAGTGATGAGTAGTGAACTATTTTATCAGCTCTTGCCATGAATTCTAAGATTTCTTCCTTTGAACTAACTGACGTTAAAAAGTTGAAATGCGTGACTATAGTAGGACCTGATATTGATATGTAAGCATTGTCCAAGTACTCTTTGAGCGTTGGTGTATGTCCACCATGGTACCATCGTGCTTCTACTAGGTACGACTTGCATAATCTAGCCCACTATTCACATAATAAATTCTTGGTTTTTAGTAGAAATAATCACATACAAAAAATTAAAAAAGATGAATTAATTACTGCTTTTGTTAGGTACGAGTGGGCGAGGATTTGAGTGTCTGTCAATGTGTTATATGTGATATCATTTATCGTGTTATAGAATCCAAGGAAACATATCTTCATATAATCTGGGAGTTCCTCCATCGCATTAATATCCCATCTATATATGAAATATAACTTTTGAATTCAGTTTACAAATACTTGTTGAGAAATATTCTAGCTAGTACAAAAACATTTACCTATGAATAATGTTGGTGAATTGTTCAAGTTCATCCAAGGTACCATAGACATCATAGACATCATCAATGGTAGTAATCATAGAGTTGACCTTTGCTAACGTTCTCCTTCCAAGGCTAAACTGAGGTAGATGAGTAAAACCAGTAGCCCACAGAACATGTTCCACCAACCGATCTCTAATAAAACCGAGTTTCTCATCAAACCTTGTATTTTTCCACCACCTAATTAATCATAGGTGTCATTAGCTATCATGATTAGCAGGGGCGAATCTATGTACAGTACTCAAAGAGGGGTCCATGCCCATTACTTAGTGTGCCAGCCCATATGTAAAAGATCTAATAAAAAAATTTAATACTTCATCCGATTCAAAATAAGTGATACACTTTGTGTTTCACGTTTTTTGAGGCAAAAATTTATAATAATGGTTAAATTTGATTAATTGGATGGTTAGTGGGGATTGGGTCCCACACTTTTTGAATAAAGTGGAGTTAATGATGTTTAAAAGTAAAAGCAAGGGTAAAATGGTCATTTCATTTTATTAAAGTAGATAGTTAGTGGGTGTGAGTCCCACTATTTTTGCCAAATAAGATAATTTTTCAAAGTGTATCACTTATTTTGATACACCAAAAAAAGAAAAGTGTATCACTTATTTTGAATCGGAGGAAGTAGAAAGTTATTATGTGGGCCCAACTTAAATATTTTAGAAGCTCTAGGTGTATCTTCACCCCGAAATGCCCGATCTAGCTCGTCTACAATGCCTAATGTTGTTGACATTGTTAACCTGGTGCAATATATAACTTCGTTCTAATGATTTATGAAATTCAATTTTTAATTTTAATTTTTTAATTAGTTACTATACCCTGACGGACTTTGGTTCTAAATTCGCAACATATGATTAGCATATTCAAACGCAGTTTTTGATCGTAACTAATATACATATATGTCATGCTAAAATATACTCGCGCAATGCGGCGGGTGATATCTTGTAATTATATTTTGCCGCGAGTAAATGTTTTACACATTTTTTCTAATAATAACTGTAGTGGTAGGTAATAGGTGACAATAGTTTTGGTGGACGGTTGCAGTAGTGATGATGGTGTTGGATGATGGTGACATTTTAACTTTTTAAAGTTTAAATAATTAATAAAAGTAATTATAGTTAAGGTGTTCAACAACTAACATAGAGGTCGCAAAATACATATTTTTATAAAAGGAAATATTACCCAAATTAACTAATTTTAAGCCATCTTAAATTGGCAAGGTACCAAATAATGCGAGAAATGATACCTTGATGCATATTTTAAATCTTCAAGGTGGATACTTTGGACCATATTAAAATCCAATTTTGCAAGTTCGACCAATGTAGGGTTTAGGTCACCTCTTTTCTCATATACTTCAATAAACCATTTTGCCTCTACTCTTGGTACTCTCCAATGTAGTGGTAGCTCCAAAGCATGACTTACTAATGACGATATATAACTTTCGTTAATCTTTTCTTGGTTTTCTGTAAGATATTTTGTTGTGAAGTGTCTAGCATCGTCCAATATGCTTTCGTTCTCGAATGAATGATAGGTAGCCTCATACAAGTTTAACATTTCCACCATATCCTCGAGTATGTGTGGCTTATGATTTTGAGTTTTGTCCGCAAAATTGCGCAACAACTCTACAAATATATAGAAAAATTAGGTAAAAATAATTTTTAGCTTGTGGGGTGCGTGAGTGTGTATCTTCAATGTGCGATTATCCAAAATCTTTTTGCTAACCACTTAATTTTCTCCAGTTCTTTAATAATTTTTCGTTTTCTTTTGCACTAGATTTAATAGATATTCATTTTAAACCATAAAAATATATTTATATTTTAATCATTAATTATTTCATTATTAGTTAATAAATTGTTTCTAAATTTACATTCTAGAAATTTATATCTTGAATTAATATTACTCATTGAAATTTAAAAATAAAAGAAATGTCAATTTAACTATAAAATTAACTACAAAAATTGATGTTAACATTTGTTTTTTTTTTTTGTTTTTCTATATATCATTTTTTGTATTTTTATAAACAAACGATAACTTTATCATTATTTCCATATATTTTAAAGAATATCCGTCATAATTAGTAATACAAAAAAAATATTTGATATATATAAAAGTAAATTAATAATACTTATAAAAGAAAAGGATTTTGAAAATGTTAACTATTATAGAGACTTTTCATTAATAAGCTTTTATTAATTAAAAGTTAAAGTAAAGTCGATTTGAAATAAGTAATAAAAGTTATTGCGATGTTAACCAAGAGAATTATGCTCTAAGAGTATAAACTAAATATATTTGATATTGTCTAATAATGAAGTATATGAATAGTTTAATGAATTTGTACCTTGAGGAACTCGATAACCACGTTGTCTTAGAAGTCGAAATCCAAGCGCTTTAAAGTTCAAATCCATATTATTCCACTTGTCATGACCTTTAAAGTAAGTGTCATAGATCACCTCCAACACATTACTTATTTCATCCTCAAAATGATACGATATTCCGAGTCTCTGCAAATCATCAACAAGTTGCAGCCTATCCAACGGATTTCCCACTTTGCGTATCATCGTCTTCACTACGTTTTTTAAAGTATCTGCTCTTGCCTCGTAATCTTTTCCCTATGCGCGTTAAATTATTGAATATAAGCAAAACTAAGCATCATATATTGCGTACCAGAAATTGATATAGCATAACATGATGTTAGTGTTTGGAAATATGTACAATGCCATCAGATAAGTTGGTGATCGATATCTAACTTAATAATAAAGTATTTTTGTGTTGCGCTCATTACACAATTAGAAGATATTCGAGGGACTGGTTTGTCATTATTTAATTAAAGTATTAATTAATAGGTACAAATTCCATGGTTTATTTGCCAATTAAAGTATTAATTATCATTTATTGCCTTATAAATAGAAGTTTAAAGTGTAAACCATGATTACTAAATCCTCGTCCATATATGAATTGCGCCATCACCACACCGTCACACCACTAGTCGCCGGACTTTAGTTCGGGTGTGGTGGCTTCGGTGTTTAGGTGTTCGGATTTTGGTTTGTTTTTCAAGTAGTCTTTCTAATTGTAGTTTTGGGTGTGATTTCATTATAGGCATCTCCTTTGGGTTCTCGTCATCTTGCACACTAGCTCATACATGTTCACAAGTATGGATGGCAATTGACGGATCATGTGGATCGGGTGATGCGATGTCCACATCCATATCCATTTATATATACCTCGTCCATACCCACATCCATATTCATTTAAAATTATTTCATTCATCCATATCCATATCCATCGGATTATAGCGGGTAAATAGGCATCCGTTGGATATCGAAAAAATTTTGTTTTCTAAAGAAAGTATGATAGTTTCATAGATAAATTTGCAATTTTTGTTGAATATGTATATAGTTTCTTTCAAAAGAATATACAAAAGAAACCATAAATACGAACTTACATTCGACGCATTGAGGCATAGAACATTGTTTGTAACTAATACCCAATTATTGATAGATACAAACGAAAACATAACTTAATATATATTAAAGCCTAGAGTACGGTTTGTAATGTTTACAAATTTAGTTATATTCAATGTTATGTTATGTATAAATTTGATTGAATAAAAAATATGTAGACATATATTATTAATCATGTATAATTGTAATATAAAAAAGATTAATTTCGGGTTAAATGGATTCATCCATGTATTGAAAACCATCATCCGTATCCTCTCTAATAAACATCCATATCCGCTCCACATCCGATATTCACACATTTAACTTCATCCATATCCACCACCGGTGGAGCGGATCAGATGGATGATCATTGGGGCGGATGAGAGTTGTCATCCCTATTCACAAGGAGTTGATCATAGTGCATATACTTAGAGGCGGATGTAGTAATGGGCACACAGTGACACGTGCCCCTATTAAAAAAGATTCCATAACGTAATTTTTTTGGATTTTTTTTGATATTATGTTTGTACTCGTATGTTAAAGAAACCCATGTATTAACATTAATAGTCATATATAACCCGTATCAAAAAAAATCTTAAAGTATGTGTTTTGTAAGATTAAATTAGTTATCGGATACATTAATATATATAATCAAGATAATGTTTCTATAATTGAGCCTCTTATGTTAAATTTATTTTTGTTCATGATGTTACTCCAAATCTCCGCGGGGCATCCCCTATCGACATCGTCCGCTCAGCTGGCAGCGGGATCCCTGTAAGGCGGCCTCGCCCTTGATCTTCGCTTTTTTGACCTCCGAAGGGTGCTACTGCTGGCAGAATTTTCTAATTTCGCCCATGCACATACTGTAAGTATTTTTTTCGGGTAGTTTAGTTACAATAGTATTAGTAAACGTAGTGATTCTTTACAGGTTGAATTCGTATGCATTAACTAGCTTAGATTATAATATGCTTCCGCTACCAAGGTTAGCAATGTTAATGTCCATAAAACATAAGAGTTATAAGTAGAAATAAAATAGCAATGATGTATACTGTGTATTCGCTAGTGAGTGACTGAATATGATCGAAAGACCATAATGATGGCACATAGTTTGCTGATCGTCTAGTAATTATCTGGGGCGGTTCAGCTGCAGTGAAGGCCATTGATGTAGATTTTGATGAATATATTGGCTTGCAACGTCGGAGGCTTCTGGTATGAGCATTTTTGCGGTGGAGAATTGGAGTGGGGAAGAAACACATTAAAGCCATCGAGAAAGAGAGATTTTGGAAGTAATTATAAAGTTGGCTTATAATTAATTAAGTTATTGGCATCATATCATGCATTTTGCAGGTGAATATATAGAGGTCGGGGTAAGCTTTCTTGGATAGCTGCTAGTTTGTTGAGCTAGCAGAGTGCATTGAAGAGCAAAGCGAGCTATAATATTGCTTCAACTAGGCCCATAAATGTATGCTCTCGGTTTTTAGAACTAGATTTTTTTTTTTCTAACTACGGAGTATATTTTAAGGCATATCTTAACGTAATTAAATTTGATTAATCTTATTCAATATAGACAATAGAGGGAAAATTTCATATACGTCCTTGTAAATTTCCAATATTACGTATATATCCTTACAAAATTCATTAATATATATATATATATATATATATATATATATATATATATATATATATATATATATATATATATATATATATATATATATATATATATATCCTTCCAAAACCTCAAAATTCTCACATATATCCTTTTACCTTATTTAAATCATTTAAAATTAAAAAAAAAAAACATAAATCCTAATCTAACTTAATGGTAAAATGTCATAAATACCTTTAAAGATCAGGGGTTTTGAGAGAGCTATTGAGATCGAATTCAATCTAATTCATGATGATTTGATCAAAGTTGAAGAATCTAGTGTGTGTAGTATGTGTTCTTGAGTGTGTGAGTTGAGAGAGAATGAGATGGAGGGAAAAGATGCTTTCAAAGTAATAGTTCAATTATTTGGGAAAAGCATACATCATCAAGCTTAAAGGTATTTATACCTCCTTTTGAGAGATCGATATATGATGAATTCAAGCTAATCCATGGAGTTTATGCTAAGAAATGAAGATCTAGTGTGTGTATGGTGTGTGTGTGTGAGTTGAGAGAGAGATGATGATGGAGCTGAGCTTTCAATAACGTGTAATTCAATAAGTGTGGGAAAGCTTACATTCTAAGTCAAGTTACATGTATTTATACCTCCTACCACTTAACACTACAAGTGTTAGTTAACAAGATTAAAGGTCAAAACCTATTACGATAATGGTCCTAACACCTTTCTCTAATCAAGTTTAATTATAACTAATTACATTCTAATGCTCAAAACTAGACTTAACAGGTTTATTCTTTCGTCAATGGTATTTTCTAACCAAACTCGTCAACTTCATGTTCTTTCGTCAAAGTATTTAGGTTATTTTACCATAAATTTAGATTATGATTTATGTGTTTCTAAAATTTTAAAGATTAAACAATTATTAAATTAGGTAAAAGGATATATATGAAAATTTTGAGATTTTAGAAGGATATATACGTATTACTGTAGTTTGCAAGGATATATGTGTAATGTTGGAAGTTTGCAAGGACGTATATGAAATTATCCCTAAAAAATAACCACAATATTAAATGCAACTTAAAGTATGCATCTAATGTATACGTTTGAAAAACACTTAAAACTAAACCATAGTTATATACTTTCTCTGTCCCATGACAAAGTGAATGTTCTAATTTTCCATTAAATTTTGTTCCACAAAAAAATTTTCATTTATCAAATTTGAGGGCTCATTTAATCAAATAATATTACCATATACCGACTTCACCACTAAATATCTCCTAAAAGCATTTTCTCTCTAAATAATCTTATATTTTAATAGAAAATATTACCAATAATCTTACCATTAACTATCTTTTAAATATTTGTGCCCAAGGGAAATGATAATTTTTTTGGGACAGATGTGCATTCAATATTGGTCTTGGTTATCTAGATGCGTAAGAGGCATTTTTGTAATTAGTTGTCTAACTGAAACGTCCATCACAACAATGATCAGGCTAATAGCAATGGGTATGGTAGCTTAAGCTATTCTGTCAAGTCAACGTCACGTGCCATATTATCATTTTACATTTCACATTCAAATCCCTAAATACCATTGTTTTCGCGACCAGGTTCAACCGCCCGTTTGAACCGCAATCCGGTGCTAAGCCGGTCCGATGACAAGTGGTTCAATAGGTAATTCTGAACCGGACTAAACCGGCCAATTTTCAGTCAGCAACCCGGCTTTCATATACAATTAAGTTTGTACTACAAATTCGTCCATGTGAAAGTCACGCTAATGACTAAATCAACTTTGCTAGTGATCTTATTTATAGAGTGGTGAGTTTACTAAGAGCCTGTAAACTCATAAACCAATCCAGAAAAAAACTAAGTAAAATAATGTAATACGCGACAACAAAGATTCGTCAATTAGCGACGCGACGACCCATTCAGAGGTTCGAAATAGCGGAAGGGGGTTGGTCGCGAAAATGAGTTTGCGACGGAGATAGCGTCGCTATCTTCGTCGCGAATTAGCGCGTGGACGACTTTAGCGACGCGATTCTGTCCTTAGCGACGCGAAATTGTGTCAGATCTGGTCTTAAAAACGGGATTTTGGTCATTTGCTCTCATTTCCAAACCCTAGAACTTCCTCCCAAGTGTGAGTATACGATTTTGAGTGCAAGGAAGCCATTGGAACCCATTTTGACACTCAATCTTGAAGATTCTCAATCCATTGTGAAATATAAGGTAAATCTCTACTCTTTTTAGTTATAGATGATGTTTTTGGGTGAAAATGGTGAAGTATGTAAACCCTAGTTGGAGGGTTTGTAATGGGTGATGAAATTGGGTTTATATAACTTAGATCTACAACATATTATTAAGGAAAATGTGTTCATAACATGGATTTGATGATTATCTAGCTAGTTATGAACTTTATTTGGGAGAAATGGTGGTCTGGGTAACCTACCAAGTTATCTTTGGGGAAGATGACTAAGATGAGTGTAGAACACTCTTTGAAAGCTTAAGAACCTTGTGTTCTTATTAGATTTGGGTTTTATTGATGGAAATCTTGAAATAGGGTTTTGGGTTCCACCAAGTTGGATGAACTTGGTGGTTAAGAATGTTGTTATGAAGTTATTGGTAACTAGTTATGGATAATAGTTAGATTATATGATGATATTGATGGTAGGTCAAGGAGACCTAAAGTTTGGTGACATTTCACAAGTTGGAAGCAAGGAATCATGTTAATAGACACATTTGGAGTTAGCTTGGCTAAGGTGAGTATATGAGACTTTTACTGAGTACATAGCAAATGATTTTTGAAAACTATGATATTTTATGAGTCTTTATTAATAAATATTTTAAATAAATATATGATTAAAAAGATAAGAGAATGCAAGTAATAGACACTTTAAGTATGTCTAAATGACTAATGATTTTTGAAAGAGATTATGATAATGAAAAGTAATTAATAATATTTATTAATATGATGTCTGACTCAGACTAATGATTAAGAAAGTATGTGTTAGTCCCAAGACTAAGTAAATAAGATTTGATTCTCGACAGCCAAGAAGTATAAACAACAGCTGAAGTATGTATCTCAGCTGAAGCAAGTATATACAATAAACCTTCAGCTGAGTACGTACTTAGCTTTAGGATACAAGTCAAATTAGCAGCTATTAACGAGAGTTCATTCGAAGTCTATGACCAAAGGACAAAGACAAGAAGAAGACTATTCAGCTGATTGTGGAATCAGCTGATAGTACCTGCTGCAGATGAAGACTTAAAGGAAATGTTCATTGACACCTTGAACATTTCCCTTTCCCGCTCAAAGAAGAAGAAAACGATGAAGATCTTCTATTTTGGAATAGAAGATAACGTCAGTACAACTTCATCGTTTGTCCCTCAAGTATGTAAAGAGAAAGTCAACAACTTCTGTACTTATGTAGTACACCTTTCACTGTGCGTCAGAAAAGGTACCAGAAGAAGTGGACACAAAGTACACTTGGGACGATAACTTGTGCAATAGCATTTAATGATCCATGACAAGTCTACATCGACGAATAATATGTTTACACGTCGTCAAACTTGTGGACTAAGAAACATGGATCTCGGGTTATAAATACAGACGTAAATGCTTGCATTTACAACACCTTTAGAAACTTTCAGAAAACCCTAGAAATCATAAGCACAAGAACATTCTCTGAGAGTTAGTTATTGTCTAAGTATTAACTCCTCCATAGTTATTACTAAGGCATTAATATCAGCTGTTAGTATCAGCTGATATAACTCTCAGTGTTTATCCTTCTAGTTTGAGCGGTCTAAAGTGTCAACTCAAGTATAGAGTTTTAGGTAGTGTGTTCTATCTATTTCCGCAAACTCTATATTGTATTAAGTGGTTTTTAATAAAACTCTTAATCATTGAAATCTTGTTGTTATTTACTTGTCGTATCTTCGTTACTCGGCCATAACGCAACACGGTTGTGTTGTTGGGATCCAACAACTGGTATCAGAGCGGGTGTCAAAATTGTTTTTCCGTCGATTTTGAGCATCTGTTATGGCTGAACCTACATCATCAGATCTTCCATCATCTGGAAAACCTCCCAAACTAGCTCAAACCAACTATCCCATGTGGAAAACGCGCATGTTGTCCCACATGGTTACCTATCACCCAAAACTTCAAGATAATATAATGATAGGAAAATATGTTCCCAAAACCCTTATTCCTGGAACTCCTGAAATCCCAGAACACTATGTTGTGAAATCTGAGGCTCAATGGACAGACGCTGAAAAACGTCTTGTTCATCTTGAGAATAAAGGAAGGGATATGCTTTTTCAAGCAGTTGGTAATGAACTGTATCACAATATACAATTTTGTGACTCAGTTAAAGAGATGTGGGAGAGGCTGGCTGAAGTTTATGAAGGCACATCTGTTGTGCGTGAACATAACAAAAACATGCTCATACATGATTATGAACTGTTTAAAGCCAAGCCTAGTGAGACTATCGCTCAAACATTCAATCGTTATAACATTCTGTTAAACGAGCTAAAGTCTCATGGGGTTGATAAGGACGATATGTCCAAAATGTGTAAGTTTATGGCTGCCTTACCTACTAAATGGGCTACCATCATAACTTGCATGAGTACATCTCCTATTTTGAAAGATTATACTCTTTCCTCTCTCTATGGTATGTTTCTAAGCCATGAGAGAACTATACTCGACAAATTTCAACCTCCAAAGGACTCTAAAGTGAGTCCCTCTGGATCTTCGACTGCTCTTGTTTCTCTAAACAAACCAAGCAGAATCGAATATCCTCCATCAGATGATGAAGCTGACAACATTTCAGCGGTTGGTTTGTTCAACATGCCTGAAGTCAGCATTGAAGAAGTATATGAAGACGAAGACAACGAAGCCCTTAAAACTGAGCTGGCCTTACTTGTTAAAAATAGAAAATTCTTCAGAAACAAGTCGGGCTCCTCAGCTAGAGGCTCGAGTAGCAGATCTATCCCATCAGCTGTGTCTTCCAGACCCTCTGGAAGTACACCTAATATCTCTGAGATAACTTGCTACAACTGCAACAAGAAGGGACACTATGCTAACGACTGCAAACAGAAGAAAGCTAGTTCATCAACTTCAACTGGTGAGTCCATTGAAGAAAAATACAAAAAGCTACAAGCCTTCACTAAAAAGATTCTAGAAGAAAAGAAGGCACTTGAAGGCAAAGCCGCTGACAAGGGTCTTGTAGCTGAAACTCATGATTGGGCTGACTCTGGTGACAGCTCATCTGATGACAATGAACAAATGGCCACAATGTGTTTGATGGCTCGTGCTGATGATGATGAAAGTATTACAGCTGATGATGCTAGTTCCTATAAATGGGTCAACATTGTTCACAAAAAGGTAACCTCTCTAATCTCCGCTGAGGCTACTAAAGCTAAAGAAATTGTTGATTCTATTATTTGTGACTTGCATTTCATCGATCAGCTGAAAGGTGAATGTTTGGATAAACATAATGCTATTCTACGTGAAAATGCATTTTTAAAAGAACGATTAACTGACCACAAAACTTTAAAGGAAGAACTTTCTGAAACAAAATTTATTAACTTAGTTCTTCAACATGATCTAAGTGAAAAAGTTAAAGAACTTGATGCAATTAAAAAGATTTGTGAATCATGGTCTCGTTCATCCAAACGCGTGAGTGAATGTGTTAACTCACAAATCCCCAGTCAAGTACAAGCTGTACTAGGAGGAGATTTCCTAGCTGCAGCCGCTGTACCTGACAGCAGTACAGATGATCTGTACTATTCGTCAGCTGATGCTTCTGTGCCAGCTGAAGAATTGGTTTTTGGTTCCTTTGTTAGGTCTACCAAAACCTTTGCTACTGAGATGTCCTCAGAAGATCCTTCTGAAACCACTGGTGAAGAGTCATCAGCTGACTCTTCTGCCATGGTTGTTAGGACACCTACTATAGTAGTCGTTAAACCAAGAAAATCTGTCTTGGGTTCAGCACCTGCTGCCTCTTCTTCTAGACCTCTGCAGAAGACTAGCAAAACAGCAGGAAAGAAAATTGTTCTTACACCCTCCAGGGGTGAGCCAGTTGGAGTTCGTACTCGAGCTGCAAAGAACAAAGGTAAGAGTGTGTCTAAGAACACTCCAAGTCCTTCTTCAGCTGTGTCTGTCAGACGGCTGAAAGGAAAGGTCAGCAAGCTGACATCACTCGTTCAAACTCTGACTATCTCTGATAATCAGAAAATGAAGGGTATTTTGGGTCCAGTTCCCAATCCCACTGCCTCACCCTCTACTCCACTGCAAAGACACATAAAATGCTATAAGTGTGGAAATCGTGGGCACATGGCAAGTGAGTGTGACAACACATGCTTGAGACCTTCCCCAACTTCAGTATGTGAGCCTACTGAAAAGCCAACTTATGTGAGTCCCAGCAGGAAGTCACAAGGACCCACCGAAGTGTGGGTTCCCAAAAAGAACTAACTCTTTTATCTTATGTGCAGGGTGATGAAAGCAAACATGTCTGGTACCTAGACAGCGGTTGCTCAAGACACATGACAGGTTACAAATCCCTGCTGGAAGAGTTTGAAGTTTGTGATGGCCCATCGGTAGTTTTTGGTGATAATGGTAGAGGCTCAACTGAAGGTTATGGAACCATCTATATTGGATCCATAAAAATCACAAGAGTTGGTTATGTAAATGGGCTGAAACATAACCTTATCAACATTAGCCAACTTTGTGATGCAAAGTTCTCAGTGAACTTTAACGAATACAGAGGAACTGTAACTTATAAGAATGGAAAGGTAGTATTAGTTGCTCCCAGAACCAAGAATGTCTATACACTTGACATGAATCCTCAAAATCAAGAAGTCTGTCTATTCTCCCATTCTACTGAAGAGCTGAATTGGCTGTGGCACAAAAGACTATCTCACCTGAACTTCAAAAATATATCGCAGCTGGCTCGAGGTCAGCTGGTGAATGGTCTACCACAAATCCAATATGAAAAAGATAAACTTTGTTCTGCTTGTGAACAAGGTAAACAAGACAAAAGCTCTTTCAAGTCGAAGCAATGTTTTTCCATCAACAGCTGCCTTCACATGCTCCATATGGATCTGTTTGGTCCCATGAGCACCGAAAGTCTAGGTGGAAAGAAATATACACTTGTCATCGTTGATGAGTACTCACGATATACTTGGGTCATATTTTTACGCCACAAGAGTGATGCAGCTGATGAAATTATCAAGTTCATCAAAAGGATGGAACTTCTAAACGGGTCTAGAGTCAAGATACTGAGATCAGACAACGGTACTGAATTCAGATCAAGACTTTGGAAGATTTCTGTTCAGATGTTGGGATCTCCCAAAACTTTTCAGCTGCAAGAACACCTCAACAGAATGGTGTTGCTGAAAGAAGGAACAAAACCCTTATAGAAGCTGCAAGAATAATGCTTGCTGAGTCAAACATGCCTAAGCAATTTTGGGCAGAGGCTGTTAATACAACTTGTTTTACTCAAAATAGGTCTCTCTATGTGAAGAGATACAAAAAGACTTCTTATGAGAATTTTCGTCAGAGGAAACCTTTCATCGGTTTCTTTCACGTGTTTGGCTGTGTGTGTTTTGTGTTAAACACAAGAGATCAGCTGAGTAAATTTGACTCTAAAGCTGATGAAGCCATTTTCTTGGGATACTCCACTCTATCCAAAGCTTATAGAGTATTCAACAAAAGAAGACAAACATTGGAAGAGTCCATAAATGTTACTTTTGAAGAACACTCAAAAGCTTTGAACCTCTCCTCTGCTGACTCGTCTGATGCATTTCAGAGATCAGCTGAATCATCCCCTGATGATACAACTGAAGCATTCTCCGATGCTTTAAATCTCTTTGAGGTTCCCATAAATGAATCAGATGAGACATTCCATAATGCTCCTACATATCTTGTGGACATTGCAGCTGTTCAACAAGAGATTCCAACAGTTAGAGCATCATCCAAGGCTACCTCTAAGCCACCTCTTCATACTTCAAGAAGATCAGTTCAAAATGAAGTAATTCATCCTGCTGAGCACTCAGCCGCTCAACAAGGATCTAATTCTGCCGAATCTTCCTCTTCTACTGCTGCTCCTCAATCTAAGTGGACCTCAGAACATCCAATTGAGTTAATCATTGGTGATCCACAGCAGGGAGTAGTCACTAGAAGTAAAGCATCATGCAATCTTTGCTTATGGTCCTGTTTTCTAGCAACTGAAGAACCAAAAAATATTAAAGCTGCTTTAGAAAACTCAAGCTGGATTCAGGCGATGCAGGAAGAACTTAACCAATTCGAGGTCAACAAAGTATGGCAGCTGGTGCCTCCACCAGCTGGTAAGACCATAATTGGTACTAAGTGGGTATTTAGGAACAAGATGGATGAAGAAGGTGTGGTTATTCGTAACAAGGCTAGACTTGTTGCACAAGGATATAGACAAGAGGAAGGAATAGATTTCGATGAAACATTTGCTCCAGTGGCTAGGCTTGAGGCTATTAGAATATTTCTGGCCTACGCTGCTTACAAAGACTTCACAGTTTTTCAGATGGACGTAAAGAGTGCCTTCTTAAACGGGAAACTGCAAGAGGAAGTGTATGTTAAACAACCACCAGGGTTTGAAAATCCTAAGTATTTAGACTATGTGTTTAAACTGGATAAAATACTGTATGGGTTGAAACAAGCTCCTCGTGCATGGTATGATACACTCTCCACGTTCCTCATAACAAATGATTTCACCAGGGGAAAGATTGATAAAACCTTATTCATTCGCAAAATCAAAGGTGATATCATTCTTGTTCAAATTTATGTGGATGACATAATTTTTGGTGCTACTGATGAAAAACTTTGTAGACGTTTTTCAAAACTTATGTCTACAAAGTATGAGATGAGCATGATGGGTGAATTGACATATTTTCTTGGCTTACAAGTTAAGCAATCTAAAAATAGAATTTTTTTAAATCAAGAAAAATATATCAAAGATCTGTTAACGAAATTTGATATGAATTCATCATCATCCATGAAAACACCAATGGCTCCTCCAAACAATTTAGATGCTGACATCAATGGTAAGTCAGTTGATGTCACATTCTATAGAGGAATCATTGGATCATTGCTCTATCTCACCGCCAGCAGACCAGATATTATGTTTGCTACTTGCATGTGTGCTAGGTATCAAGCTGATCCTAGAGAATCTCACTTAATAGCCGCAAAAAGAATTCTGAGGTATCTTAAGGGTACTCCAAGCCTAGGTCTTTGGTATGCCAAAGACTCCGGGTTTGATCTAATTGGCTATTCGGATTCAGACTTTGCAGGTTGCAAGATGGATAGAAAGAGCACCACTGGAGGATGTCAGCTGCTTGGTGGAAAGCTAGTCAGCTGGACAAGCAAGAAACAAAGTACTGTTTCTACCTCCACAGCTGAAGCATAATATGTTGCTGCTGGAAGCTGTTGTGCTCAAGTCCTTTGGATGAAGAATCAGCTTGTTGATTTTGACATGAACTTCTGCAAAGTTCCTATCTATTGCGATAGAGTGCTATTGCAATCAGCAACAATCCAGTTCTTCATTCTAGAACCAAACATATCAACATAAGGTATCATTTTATTAGAGATCATATTGAACAAGGTGACGTGGAACTCCACTTCATTTCAACTGACCTTCAGCTGGCTGATCTTTTCACTAAGCCTTTAGATGAAAAACGATTCAATTTTTTGATCAGCGAGTTAGGTATGTTGAATGCTTGAATCAACTGCTGAAGTACTATCAGCAGCTGATAAGATTCACCTTGTTACTTAGTACATTCAGCTGACTAAAACCTTTTGAATTTATCAGTCAGCCGAATAAAATCTCTTAAATGATAACTTATCATGTTTTATAAGTTAAAACGTTTGGTTCTCCCATAAAAAGGGCATCTTTCAACCCTATCCACACGTTCTCTGTGGAAAATATTTCCACTCGAGTGAAAATATTTGGCATTTATAAGGGACAATACACCCTGCCACAGAGACGGCTCCACTACCCTGACACAGAAACCTCTCCACTACCTCACACTGTCACATCCAACCTCCTTTGTACGATAGCCAACGTGTGTCTAGTTGGTTTATAACTATCCATTTATGACCCGGTTCAAATTTAAATCTTTACCCAAACCGACCCAGAAATCCCTATAAATACCCATCCTTTCTCCTCTCCACATCATCCCTCCCAAAATTCTTTCTCCAAAAACCCTCCATTTCTAAACCTTTATCTTTCTTCCCTCTCTCCTAAACTGCCGAAGAAAGCCCCAAAGGTTTCTCTTACTAGGGCTGCTATTGAGTTCCATCAGAACTCAAACCTAGTGGGTAACTTTTCCCCACCGGATGATCTTGTCGATATCTATCGACCAGTTGTGACGTTTGTGCGTCACTGCCCCATCTGTGGTGCCTTTACCAGAGTCACCAAGAGTAACATTGAGCTCTTGCGTGATTTCTGGATGTCCGCCTCCGTCTCTGGAGACGACATCATTGCGCAGGTTGGAGATCATCAACTCATCATCTCTATTGATGATTTCCGAGTTGCCTGCGGATTCGATTATCTGCAACCTGGTGAAGACTATCAGCAGACTAAATCTGCTGAGGAAGCTAAAGCGAATCTAATCATTATCACTGGATACATATTAGAAAACGAAGAAGACAGGGTGCCGATCTTCAAGAAGTCTCAGCTGACGAGACCCTGGGCCTATTTCTTTACCCACATCATTCAGGGTATCGGAGGCAATTCCGGGTCTCTCAACCAGTGCAACTCCAGCATGCAAGTCTTTGCTAAAGCCCTAGTCACTGGTCAGCGGATCGACTTTGGGAGACTGGTGTACGAGGAGGTCAAGACGAAGCTGAAAGCTAAGGGAACTTATATTTCCTACCTTCGCTTCTTCACTTTGTGCATTGCACATGTGATGGTTGAGAAGCTGAAGATTAGTTATGAAGACCTTCCAGGGGATTCTGTGATGGTTCGTTCCATCAAAAACATCATCTTCCAGAGGAAGGAAGATGAAAGAGAATTTCCTCTCACCTCTTACATGCTGAAGATCATAGATGATCGAGTCAGATCCAGAAGGGATCGAAAGAAGGGCGCAACATTGAAGAAACCTGCCCTCCAAGAAGGTACGTCCTTTCCTCATCTGGAGTGTTTTCCCTCAACTGGGCGTCCATCCCCAGCTGCTGATGGGAAAACCACCACCTCAACAGGGATATCAATCCTTGAGAATGAGGATCCTGCTGACGCAGATGACTCTCCTCTGGTGGTGAAGAAGCGAGTTAAGCGACCCTCTAATCGCCCTACTTCTTCTTCATTCTTTTTATCATCTTCTTCTGCCACCAGCCCTCCTGTTACTCCTCTGCTGGAGGTAAGAAGAACTGCTTCTATTGAAGCAGAGAAGATGATTGCAGATGCTCAACTGGAAACAGCTGCAGCATCTGGACTCGGAAGGGATCTTCGAGAAGATTGCTTACGATCAGAAGCTTCATCAGCTCCTGATCTTTGTTCTTCTCATTTTTAGTCTGGCAGTGTTCATCAAGGAACTCCACTATCAATCGGAGCTCCTGGTCGAACACTCTCAGCTGGCACCCCCTTCCCCTCCTTCCCTTTCATCCACTCTTTCTCTGCTGATTTCTCAACAAGTCAGCAGACTTCAAAACGGAAATTTCGTTCTTTAGGAGTTAGTGCCGGCTCCAACCTTCTGCGTAGCTCCTCGACCGATTCATTATCTGTCGTTGTAACAAGGGAACAAACTCCACAAGCAACCTTAGTCTCTCAACAGACTGTTGGTGAAGTTTTCGGCTCAACCCAAGCCACCCGAGTGTCAGCTGCACACACACCACCCCCAACTTCTTCATCACTTACTGAGTCATCAGCTGATGATAGATTGACTGGAAACCAAGTCAATTTTGAAGTTGTTCTTTCTGTTTCCCACAACGCCACCAGCTTAAACCAGCAGGTGATCGAGGAAGCCACCACCGCCAATGAAGAGACAACTCTAGACCGAGTTGTTACTGAGGCAACCAGCCAAGCTGCCAGTGATCGTGAACGTATTCGCCAACCGAGCTGTGAGGCAGCTGTACCACCACCCAGAGGAATTCATCCTCCGGTCTCCATAACGGTTTCGCCGACTGTTGAGACCGAAGCACCGGATTCTCAAACAGCATTTCGTATGATGTTTGACTCTGCTGATATTCCCATTCAGCAGTACATCCCGTCAGATGATGACGAGATGAATAAATCTGGGCTTCAAACTGGTTTGACAACTGAAGTAGGCACTTTTGTTTTAACCCCAGAAGTTTCAGTTGGACCCACACCACCCCCCATAGTTTCTGAGGGACCCATATGAACTCTTCTTCCTACCTCGGGAACACCTTCTTCCACAGCTGAGGTTACCCCTCAAGCTGGAGACATGTCGGACCCCGTCCCCAAAAGCATCCAAGTGTCCCATGCTGAATCCAGCAAAGCTGGAGGAAGCATTCCCATCAGAGCCGCTGCTGCTCTGATGTCTAGTGTTGTTACATCCCAGATTCGACCTGGGATGGCCAAGCTGAGTAAGCAGATGGACACCCTTCGCAGGGATGTTCCAAAGAAGTTTGCTGCTACTGCTGAGAAACTCTCTTCCAGCATAACTTCCCTGCACACTGAGGTTCACACTCAGACTCCTCAGCTAGCTCTTCTTACTGAGCAGATTCAACGCACTTCCAACGGCTTCACCTCTCTCAAAGATTATCTTCAACAAGAGGTGAACTCCATTCGCGAATCTCCCAGTGTCGAAAAAGACAAGCTTCTCTCCGAAGCTCGAGCCGCAGAAGCTAAATTTGATCGACAGATGGATACCTTGACTTCCAAGGTGTCTCCTCTTCTTACAGCTGTTGATCAACTGACCGCTGCTCATAGTCACCTCTCTACGGCTATTGAAGGGTCAGCTTCTGCTGTGTCCACCCGAATGGACAAGTTGGAGACTGAAGTCAGCTCGCTGGCTTCTCATGTCGCTGGTCTCCAAGGCACCCTCGACCTCATTCTTGCCAAGCTTAATGAGGGTGCCGCTGCTGCTCATCCTGCTTCAGCACCAGAGAGTACCCCTCTTCTTCGGGCACTCTCTGAGGGGGAGAAAGAGGCCACTTCAGCAGGTGAACAACATGGTGAACAAGAAAGTTCACAACTTATAATCACCTCTACTGTTGGAGCCAATACTGAAGACGTTCCAGTAGGTGAAAGCTCAAGAAATCCACCTATCACCTCTGCTGGAACAGTAGAAGAAGAAGCTGAAACCTCAACTGGTTATACTAAAATCGTCGATTCTTTCGAATCAATTGAAGTCCAAAAAGTCCAAGCCCCGCAAATACAAAACCCTCAGCCTATTTCACAGGAGATTCCTCATCCTGCTGAGGGGAAGCCTACATCTGCTATGGTTGAAGACCTCATTTTAAATGAAGTTGGATCCGCTGCTGATCTTGATACAGCCTTAGCCCTTCAAAGGATAGCCCATGAAGAGCTGTATCAACGAGCTGAAGCCCAAAGAACTGAGAACATTAGGTTGTTCAACAAAGTTCTTAATCAGCGTAGGCAGGAAGCAAAGATCACCAGCGTGAGGGCCCCCACATATGATCCCAGCTGCCCTGATGAAATTGTTATAACAAGGGCTGGGAGTGCGGTGCTCCATGAAAAGTTTCCTCTGAACAAGATCAGCCTCATTCTCAACTACGATGAATGGAAAGAGGCTGAAGCAGCTGCCAGAAGTGCGAGACCATCGCGAATCATAACAGATCTGGTAGATGAGATTCAATTTGCAATCTGCTCCTTCAAGACTCTATGCGATGAAATCAGGAAACATGCTCCTGAGTTGGTATATCGCATACCTCCTGAATTGTGTGAATCTCAAGCTGCTATTGTCAGGAAGACTGCTGGTGAAAGCTCCTCAGCGAGAGGTGAGAAACGTAAGTCCGTTCTCCTTGAGCCTCTTGCTGACTCCAGATCACTGGATATTGGGTCGTCCATCATATTTGCAAAACGACCAAAACCCAATATCACAAAAGCCATCCCCGAGGGAGTTAACTTTGTCCCTGGGCTGATCGTAAAAGAACCAATTTATGGCTTTTGCTATATGGAGAAAAAGAAGCTGCCTTGCTTCCAGCGGGTAGATGAGTTGAACTTATGTGATGTGGATCAACTGATGCTCTATCACAAGGTGCTGAGTTCCTCTACTGAAGAGGGAAGAGAAATGAAGAAACTAATAAGCTCAGCCTTCAACTCACTGTGTCACAATGTCCTTGGATCGGCTATATCCAAGACATTATAGTTTTTTTTTTATTTTCCTTGTACTTTAATTTCCTTATCAATAGAAAATCAAAATTTTGTAATATACTTGTAAAAATTGTAAAAAGATAAACATATACAAAAGAACCCAAAGGGTCAAAGTACATAAGTATTCAGCTGACCTTCTTTCAGCTGAATCATTACAGAGTTACACTTATACTGCTATTCGATTGCATCAAATAGGGGGAGATTGTTAGTCCCAAGACTAAGTAAATAAGATTTGATGCTCGACAACCAAGAAGAATAAACAACAGCTGAAGTATGTATCTCAGCTGAAGCAAGTATATACAATAAACCTTCAGCTGAGTACGTACTTAGCTTTAGGATACAAGTCAAATTAGCAGCTATTAACGAGAGTTCATTCGAAGTCTATGACCAAAGGACAAAGACAAGAAGAAGACTATTCAGCTGATTGTGGAATCAGCTGATAGTACCTGCTGCAGATGAAGACTTAAATGAAATGTTCATTGACACCTTGAACATTTCCCTTTCCCGCTCAAAGAAGAAGAAAACGATGAAGATCTTCTATTTTGGAATAGAAGATAACGTCAGTACAACTTCATCATTTGTCCCTCAAGTATGTAAAGAGAAAGTCAACAACTTCAGTACTTATGTAGTACACCTTTCACTATGCGTCAGAAAAGGTACCAGAAGAAGTGGACACAAAGTACACTTGGGACGATAACTTGTGCAATAGCATTTAATGATCCATAACAAGTCTACATCGACGAATAATATGTTTACACGTCGTCAAACTTGTGGACTAAGAAACATGGATCTCGGGTTATAAATACAGACGTAAATGCTTGCATTTACAACACCTTTAGAAACTTTCAGAAAACCCTAGAAATCATAAGCACAAGAACATTCTCTGAGAGTTAGTTATTGTCTAAGTATTAACTCCTCCATAGTTATTACTAAGGCATTAATATCAGCTGTTAGTATCAGCTGATATAACTCTCAGTGTTTATCCTTCTAGTTTGAGCGGTCTAAAGTGTCAACTCAAGTATAGAGTTTTAGGTAGTGTGTTCTATCTATTTCCGCAAACTCTATATTGTATTAAGTGGTTTTTACCTAATATCTCTGAGATAACTTGCTACAACTGCAACAAGAAGGGACACTATGCTAACGACTGCAAACAGAAGAAAGCTAGTTCATCAACTTCAACTGGTGAGTCCATTGAAGAAAAATACAAAAAGCTACAAGCCTTCACTAAAAAGATTCTAGAAGAAAAGAAGGCACTTGAAGGCAAAGCCGCTGACAAGGGTCTTGTAGCTGAAACTCATGATTGGGCTGACTCTGGTGACAGCTCATCTGATGACGATGAACAAATGGCCACAATGTGTTTGATGGCTCGTGCTTATGATGATGAAAGTATTACAGCTGATGATGCTAGTTCCTATAAATGGGTCAACATTGTTCACAAAAAGGTAACCTCTCTAATCTCCACTGAGGCTACTAAAGCTAAAGAAATTGTTGATTCTATTATTTGTGACTTGCATTTCATCGATCAGCTGAAAGGTGAATGTTTGGATAAACATAATGCTATTCTACGTGAAAATGCATTTTTAAAAGAACGATTAACTGACCACAAAACTTTAAAGGAAGAACTTTCTGAAACGAAATTTATTAACTCAGTTCTTCAACATGATCTAAGTGAAAAAGTTAAAGAACTTGATGCAATTAAAAAGATTTGTGAATCATGGTCTCGTTCATCCAAACGCGTGAGTGAATGTGTTAACTCACAAATCCCCAGTCAAGTACAAGCTGTACTAGGAGGAGATTTCCTAGCTGCAGCCGCTGTACCTGACAGCAGTACAGATGATCTGTACTATTCGTCAGCTGATGCTTCTGTGCCAGCTGAAGAATTGGTTTTTGGTTCCTTTGTTAGGTCTACCAAAACCTTTACTACTGAGATGTCCTCAGAAGATCCTTCTGAAACCACTGGTGAAGAGTCATCAGCTGACTCTTCTGCCATGGTTGTTAGGACACCTACTATAGTTGTCGTTGAACCAAGAAAATCTGTCTTGGGTTCAGCACCTGCTGCCTCTTCTGCTAGACCTCTGCAGAAGACTAGCAAAACAGCATGAAAGAAAAGTGTTCTTACACCCTCCAAGGGTGAGCCAGTTGGAGTTCGTACTCGAGCTGCAAAGAACAAAGGTAAGAGTGTGTCTAAGAACACTCCAAGTCCTTCTTCAGCTGTGTCTGTCAGACGGCTGAAAGGAAAGGTCAGCAAGCTGACATCACTCGTTCAAACTCTGACTATCTCTGATAATCAGAAAATGAAGGGTATTTTGGGTCCAGTTCCCAATCCCACTGCCTCGCCCTCTACTCCACTGCAAAGACACAGAAAATGATGTAAGTGTGGAGATCGTGGGCACATGGCAAGTGAGTGTGACAACACATGCTTGAGACCTTCCCCAACTTCAGTATGTGAGCCTACTGAAAAGCCAACTTCTGTGAGTCCCAGCAGGAAGTCACAAGGACCCACCGAAGTGTGGGTTCCCAAAAAGAACTAACTCTTTTATCTTATGTGCAGGGTGATGAAAGCAAACATGTCTGGTACCTAGACAGTGGTTGCTCAAGACACATGACAGGTTACAAATCCCTGCTGGAAGAGTTTGAAGTTTGTGATGGCCCCTCGGTAGTTTTTGGTGATAATGGTAGAGGCTCAACTGAAGGTTATGGAACCATCTCTAATGGATCCATAAAAATCACAAGAGTTGGTTATGTAAATGGGCTGAAACATAACCTTATCAGCATTAGCCAACTTTGTGATGCAAAGTTCTCAGTGAACTTTAACGAATACAGAGGAACGGTAACTTATAAGAATGGAAAGGTAGTATTAGTTGCTCCTAGAACCAAGAATGTCTATACACTTGACATGAATCCTCAAAATCAAGAAGTCTGTCTATTCTCCCATTCTACTGAAGAGCTGAATTGGCTGTGGCACAAAAGACTATCTCACCTGAACTTCAAAAATATATCGCAGCTGGCTCGAGGTCAGCTGGTGAATGGTCTACCACAAATCCAATATGAAAAAGATAAACTTTGTTCTGCTTGTGAACAAGGTAAACAAGACAAAAGCTCTTTCAAGTCGAAGCAATGTTTTTCCATCAACAACTGCCTTCACATGCTCCATATGGATCTGTTTGGTCCCATGAGCACTGAAAGTCTAGGTGGAAAGAAATATACACTTGTCATCGTTGATGAGTACTCACGATATACTTGGGTCATATTTTTACGCCACAAGAGTGATGCAGCTGATGAAATTATCAAGTTCATCAAAAGGATGGAACTTCTAAACGGGTCTAGAGTCAAGATGCTGAGATCAGACAACGGTATTGAATTCAGAAACAAGACTTTGGAAGATTTCTGTTCAGATGTTGGGATCTCCCAAAACTTTTCAGTTGCAAGGACACCTCAACAGAATGGTGTTGCTGAAAGAAGGAACAGAACCCTTATAGGATTTGGAATTAATTAAAGAAGTTGTGGTAGTGATCGAAAGGTTTGGACGGTGGCATGGAAAAGAAAGAAAAGAAAACAAGTAGTGGTTGAGATTTCAGCCACGATGCATGGTCAACGGCAAGCAGGTGAAATTTAATTCATTGGGGTCTTCTTGTGTCAACTAAGGAGCAGCCATATAGTAATTCTTCCAGCTGATCGATCGAAGTGAAAGCAAGGAATCAAACAATCGTTTGGTGTTTCGATTAATCGGGTGTTCATTATATCGGATTGGTTCGTAAGGGTATTATCTCCATCTCTTCTTGTATTATTTTAGGGTCCTTGTGTCAATCCCGAGCCATGCTTGAAGAACCCAGAAAACCTTGCTCTCGGGATGCCTCGGTAGGCTTCCGGATGACAGTGTCGGGTTTTATCGTTATTATTATTTTAAAAATCATTTTTAGTTGCTGGCAATTTCGAAATGTTATATTGATGGATGTTTTTGAGGGTCTTAGAGGAAGGGGTGTGGTGGCTTAAGCCAAATTGACACCTATGCGCCACCTATGCGCCACCTCATCATTTCACATTTCACATTCAAAACCCCAAATACCCCCTCTACCATCACTAACCAATAATATTCCTTTGGGACCCACTAAAATACCCATCACTCACAAAATACCCTTTAAAAAAAATTAAAATTCTTCTCTCTCATCCGTGAGTGGTCCGGCGAATGGACTCACTCACTTAACTTATGGTGTAGTGGCGAGCCCATGTGGCAATTTCAGTCCGGTGGAGGGTGGGGTTCTCGTGATGATACCCATCACTCTTATAATCTGTTTTAGGGGATGGTCGTCTCACATAGATTTGTAGCCCACTTAGTTAGCTTTCCGAATTGACCGAACACTCGTTAGACGGACTTACAGTTTAAAAGTTACGGGTAATATCGTGGACTGTCGCAGTGACATGTCGCAGTGACATGTCGCTGTGCGACTGTTCTGTGTTGTCGGCTATTTTCGAGACCCTTAGGGTCTGAATTAGAGATGGCTCGTCTCATAGTTAATTATCGGGTTCGGAGTCTAGTTTCCGAAAGGGTAAAATGGGAGTCCGTAGGTTTTACGGTTTGGGAGATACAACTAGTTAAATGAGCTGTGTCGGGAAATTCAGAAACTGAGTTTATGTTGTTGATGTCAAAATTGTGATATATGCTTTATGTAATCGTCGTAGGGCTCTAAATTGCATTGAGGAAGTGTGTAATCCATTCATGGATTAATATGGAGGCTAGCTTATCGTGGTGAGTATTCTCACCGTGTATTTAGTTTTAACGTTATACATGCATGACTTATGTGTTATACTATTTGAACCATACTTGTTATCTGAGTTTGATCTGTTATCTGAGTGTCTGAGCATCTGTTTATTTATTATTGATCTGAGACATTGTGTCGGGGGGTATCTGAGCTCGGCGCAGAGTCATTCTGTGCTATTATCTGCTAGGGCATCTGAGATAATTATGTTAAAGAGATAAAAACATAATAAACACACATCTGAGTTTTGGCTATATGCCATTTTGGGATCACCTCCCGTCTGAGTTTTTGGGATCACTCCCGTCTGAGTTGGGCTTACGCCTATCTGAGGTGTGAGGAGGGGCGATCGACCCGAATCACACAAGCGCGCTATATAAATTAAAATCTGAGTAATAAAATCCTGGAAATAAAATCTGAGTAATAAAATCCGAGAAATAAATCTGAGTAATTAATTGAGTAGATTCTGAGTAGGAGTACACCGATGTGCCCTCATGTGTTGTATGTTATGATTGTATGCATTTTGAGATTATTCACTCAGCTTCACAGCTGACCCAAACTTTTCCCCACTGTTTCAGGTACTACCAAAGGAAAGAGAAGGTGGACGGTTGACCATTGTATTTTCAAGAGTTGATGTGGAACAACATTTATTATTTTAAACTTAAATTTCATTTAAAACTTTTTCCGCAATAATTACGTTTTAAATGTTAAATATTTACATCTGAGATTTATTTATCGGACAATTTTATTTAAATCTTGTATTTAAAATTTTTTAAATTTTCTGAATTTTTGGGTGTTACAGTATGTGATAAAGAATGTGTAAGCACATGTTAGCTTACAAGTATGTGATTTTGATGAGAGTAAGCTTATGGTTAGCTTACTAGTACATATGGATAAAAATGATAAGATCACGAGTTAATAAGTAATAAATGAATAAAGTAAAGAAATGAATAGTAATGACTTTTATTATATTTTAGAATGGGTCGAAAACCCGTGTATCTCACGAGACTATTATGTCTCACGTACTACTTTGTTTTTTTGCTATGTACTCAGGTTCGAGATCGATGGATTAGAAGGTCGCGATAGAAGTGGCCTAGTGTTGTTTAGCTCGGTAGCTCGTAGGTAGATCCCGTTATCCTATGGTCATGATATTATTTCTGTAACACCGGATTTTAATACTCTGATAATCTTTTCAAAGGTTTTTGTTAAACCGTATTTTGGGGTATTAGACTTTGTAATATTTTTATTTAAGGTGTTTTAAAAAATCGAGGTGTTACAACCACCACCCCTATTACCACCAGCACCTTCACCATCATCACTGTCAGACACCACCACCACCGCCGTCGGCCACCAGTGGCGGACAGCCGCGCTCGGCGGCGGCCGGAGGTGGCGGCCAGCGGTGGTCGGTGGTGGTGGCCGGCGGTGGTCGGTGGTGGTGGCTGGCGGTGGTGGTCGTGACTTAAAACACATGTGTTTGAAACAATGTGATTTGATCTTGATGATTTTGATCCAATTGCTAGGATTTGTTCTTTGGAACTTTAAAATTTTGGTGGACCTCGTTGAAGATAACTCTATATAATTTTAAAATTTTACGCTCACTTAATAATTTAATAGAAAAAATAGAAAGTCCATTTCTTCATATATATATATATCTTGTGTTTAGGTGGCTCACTTTCGTCTATTTGCACAGGGCATTCGGAATATCGGAGACGCCCCTGAATATATCATCATAAATATAGAATGATATTAATCCGGTTCGACCACCCGGTTCGACGGTTTTAAAGCGTCGACTTGTCTGATTCAAAACCCGAGTTTTAAAACATTGCTAAATACTCCTTCACTCATAACTCAACCCAAAACGTCCTACAGCTCACTCACAAAATACAATAAAAATAATAGCTCCAAAAACACTCCCCCTCACACGACTCCCTCCACTGAAGTGGCTTGGCTTCTCACTCACGTAACGCTCACTATGGTGGCGCGGTGAGTTTGAGCTACCACCAACCAATTTGAAGCGGCTCGCGATGGTACCCCAAACTCTAAGGGGGGTTATTTAATGTAACAAGTAACATGCAAAGGTTATTTATTTTTGCAAGAAAGTTATTTTTGTTGAGTAATGTTCCACATTTAATAAATAATGAACATGTGATGTGTTTATAAGGTTATGAGTTACTTCTCATACAACCAATTGGTTTTAAGATGAAAACCCATAAATTTACATGGTATCATAGCCATGACCCACCCGTAGTTGGTCAAAGGACACACAGACTTCACGTAACCCGTAAATGTCCACGTTTAGGTGGGGAAAAAAGGACGTCACATGTGAGAGGGTGTGTTGAGTAATATATGTCCCACATTAGACAAATAATGAATATATAATGTGCTGACAAGAGTCCTGAGATACTCTTCTAATAATCTATTGGTTTTAATATGGAACCTCACAAATTATAGTTTTTACTAAGTTAGTTGGCCTTGTTCATGTCTGTGTTAATTTGACAAAAACAGGTTATGTTAAAATCAAAATGACTCTATAAAATGACTTTAACAACTAAATGAAAATTATCTCCACTTATTTTACATTCCTATAACATCTCTTTCGAAGCTATAAAAACCCCATTTTCAATCATAATTTACAACAACAACCAAAAAATTATCATTTTTAGCAATCCATTGTTGATTTAGTGAAATCTTTTTAACATAGATTTTGGCACATGCATATCCGTACATTAATGGCTTTCTTTGTCAACCATTCATATATGGCACTATATATGTAGCTTCTGTTGAGGCTTTTAATTCAGGTCATTGTTTTTCGGCTATGAAGGTAGGCTTTTATGTAAGAGATCCCATGCATAATAGTTGTATTAAGAAATATTAAATGAATTTAAAATTATGATGTATCTTGAAAAATACTTTTAACGACTATAAAAGCTAAACTTGATTAATATCTAATAAACATATATTTTTTCGATTTGCCAGGATTTTTTTGTTTATTTACTACACCTTGTTTCTCATCTTTTACTATTGAGTATATCTTAGAATATATCATGCTAACAGTAGAGAGAAACACGTTAATAATTCATCACTTACTTCACACTGTAGAGCAACGGAGAGAGTGAAGGAAGAGATGTTGGATGAACTTGTCAATAGTGAGTAGACAAGAGGGTGATGTTGTGCAGATGTGAAAAAACTGATGAGTTAAATATAAGTTAACTTTTGGGAGAAACATTTAACAAACTAGAAAAAGAAAAGTTATTAAGTTCATGACATGTAATTAAGGGCTTTTTAATTAGGTAATTGGTGGTTATTATTACGTTGATGTGGCTATTATTTGTGAAGGTGCTGTGTTTACATGTTCATTCCTAAGGGTTTGTGTTGTGTTTATATATTAAGATGGGTATTGTCAATATTTGGAGTCTAACGGTAATATTACCATTTTTTAACGTTCCTGTGTAAAACCGGTTTCAAACCGGTTACGAAAACCGGTTACAACGGTTTGAACTGGTTTCGATTGGTTTTAGTCGCTAGAAGGGGTAACCGGTTAGGGCCCGATTGGTTCTGGGAAAACCGAACGGGTTACGATCAAAACCGGTTTTGACCGGTTCGGCCTCCGGTTCTGGTATCGGTTTCAGTTTCGGGTATTTTGTGGACGGCTAATTGATATTTTGTCTAACATAATAATTTTGTGTATGCTAAACTAAACTATTAACCAGATGATACTCGACATTAATTTCTAATAAATTCTTCAATAATAATGAAGTCTGTAAATTTTTATGTCAACAATAAACCGATTCAAAGTTTATTTATACAGTAAAATTTACAAATTAATTATTATAAAATAATTATTTGATTCACATATTTTTATATTGGTATAAAATAAATTTTTGTATGAAAGTTGAAAATTGTAACACCAATAATTTTTAAAATTGTATTACTATAATTGCTCTGATTATACCTGGTATTTATAATAAAACCTCCTACAAATTAATTGTTGTAAAATAATTACTTGGTTCACATATTTTTTTATATTGATATCGAATTACCTTTTGTATGATTGAAGATTGTAACACCAACGTGTTTATTAAAATATGGTTCGTTTCTATAGTTCAATTAAAATTTATTGAGAAATTATATACTTCGTAACTATTGTAGATTGTACAAAGTTATACATTAGTATATTATTTTTATTCATAGATAAAATTTAGAATACGGGTTAAGATGTATTATTACAGAAAATCATCTTACATGTGGTTTAGCAGCAAGGCGTTTCTACGTCTAAGAACAAATCAGAGTTCAAAACTTCTCTCGATATACCAATTGGATCACATACTTCTATGAAGAAATCAAAGTAAAAAAGTAATTTCACAATATTAAAATGAAAACTTAGTGGCTGATGAGTTCTATTTTTTAATCCAATAAAGTAAATTTTAAAATGTATCACTTATTATAAAATATCAATAAATAAAAGGTATATCACTTATTCTGATACATGGGTAATATTTTAGATTTGTGTACCATACAAAAATTGTAAGCTTTAATTAGACCCCTAAAAGGTTATGACGTGGAGTCTAAACATTCCACACGATAATAATGAGCAGAGGTGCATGTGGAGAGGGAACGGAGGATCGAGTTGGGCAAGTAGGGTAGAGGCAATCGAAAATAACTACTGTTTAGGGCCCTAATCAATGTTAATGACTAATGAGCTTCTAGAAAACAATAGTTTAACACTTTGATCATAAATGTGCAATATGGATTTTATTGCTCCAAAATTTACTGGTGTTGTTTGACTGTTTCTTTCATTAAATGGTCAATTGGTAAAATTCTAAATTGTTTTCCAAAAATACTATGAAGCTTTATGATGAGATTATCACCATTGTTTGCCTTAAGTTTGTGACTTTCCGTTTAAGAAGAATAATTATTTTGAACTTTAATTACTTGGTTTTTTTTATTAGTTTAGTAGCTATAACAACTACAATTAGTTATAAACATATGTAAACATCATCTTCTACATCTCGTTTTATCACAGCTAATTATAAACTTCTTGTGCATTTTGTAGGTTGAAATGAAAAGAGGAGATGTTCCAAAATAGATACGGTTGTCACTGAAGAGGAACCGAGAGCATACATATATTGCTGACACATGAAAAAATTTAAATGAAGAAAGCGAATTAGTTGATTCGCTGTTTGAACGGTCTTTTTACAAAAAGTACAACTAATCTTGCTAGGATGACACATTTTATGTAGGGTGATGGAGACGGGCACAATCGCCCAAATGTCTAAGTATTGTAAAACTCGGCTAAGTCCTCTACGGGTACACGCTACTTGGTGGTGTGCCAAATTGGGTTGGTCTTAAATGCTCAAAATAAAGCACCAGTCAACATCGGTCCAATTCGTCCAACTCAGTCAAAACTCGGCCAGACTCGGTTAAAACTCGGTCAAATTCTCCAAAACACTTACTTTTTCACCACCATAATCTCCAAAATACACTTTAGGTTACTATAATATAAGGTAGCAATGCGGCAGCATGTACCATGTAACTATATTTTGGGGCGATAATTAGTGGGTGGTGGTGAGGTAGTAATGGTGGTGGTAGGTGGTGGCAATTTCAACTTTTTAAAGTTTAAGTGTTTATTAATAATAATAATTATAGTTAACTAATGAACATATGATCTAGTAGATTAGTTGGTTAAACATTATGTTAATAAAAAACATCTAGCATTTACTATGATGTGCTCCTATGGAGCATGTTAAAAAATCCCTTTAATTATAGATAAAATATGTTCTAAATTAGAGATAAAATATGTTCTATGTTTAAGAACTAGAGAAATTATATCTATAATATATACTTTTATACAAATTATATATTACTCAGTACTCACCACATAACCGAGTATTCGCTTGCAACCATAATTATAATCGTTGCTTATCGATCCAATAAAAGGGATATATTAAGAAACTTTATGATGCATATCGAACGAGATGTTGGTAACATTGATTTTGACTAACGAGACATTTTAAATAGTTAATTATTAGTTGGAGAATTTCATTAAACAAAAAGAGAGTAGTAAAAAACTGTCAACAAAAAACGATGTTACACTAAACATGATAGAAACATCGTCCAACTAAATTTGATGCCACTTACTGAAGAACAAGCATTGAGATTTGGTTATTGTAACAAAAGCTTCTGTTTTTTGTTATCATCGCATTCATGGCTGCAGTTGGTGAAACAAAACGTACAACTGCCATCCTTGTGGGCCCAGAAACTCCTTGCCTAAAACAGTAACCAAAAAAATTATTTAAATATTTAAAAAAATGGATTGAAATGAAGGGTTTTATTGACCGTATTAACCTGAAAAACAGACGGATATTGGATAGATCATACTCAGTACCAGCAAGAAAGCGTTCAATATCTTCTACAGTTGCATTAGCGGGAATTCCTTGCAATAAAACCTGCAACATAATCCCATTTTGTTAGAATAATACCAAATTTTATATAAATATATTTTCAGCTAAATAAAGAAGAATGCGTGCTTACAAATTGCCCACCATACGGCTGGACATAATCCCATTTTGCACGATTAGCCTGACATCACCATAAAAAAGCTTCATGCTTTAAGATGATATTAAACATGTTTTTACAATTTGAAAATAATATTTTCAAAGGAATTATTACCTTTTCTAACCTATACAAGCGGCCTTTTCTGGTAACTGCCCTAAGAGCAGCATCATAAGCACTATGGGAAGAGAATTGAAGCATCCTGCTCACCAAACCCAAGATAACAATGTATGATTAATTAATAATTAATATAAAAATTATTATGTTAAATCTATTAACTATAATATGGAGAACATTACATTGCATTTGGTACGTAGGAAGGACTGTAATCGACTTTGAGATCATCAAGGCCTAAATTGCATTCTTCTAACAAACTAAGAACATCACTCTTCAATGTATTCTTCGTGATTCCTACCAATTTCGCGTAGATCAAACCTGACATAAAACCCACAGACTAATAAGGATTGCAAACTAAGTCATACATAGCATCAAACATTCAAACTATAACTTTCAGTTCAATTTCAGTTTGAAAAAATAAAACTGAGACTCGTTTTTGTAAAATCTCTTCTCATAAAATCTACTTAAAACATTAATTGAGTTACAATCTGAATCTGAATCTTAATAGATCTGATGAATCTTAGTACCAGCAATGTCTTACATACCTGCATATGAAACCCTAGTTTTTGACATCAGTTTTTTAACAATAAGCTAACAAAAGCTAATTATGAATTGATGTATAACAAAAGCTAATGCATTATCAATCGCAAACATAAAATTTCCTAAATTGATTACAAACATTATAAAACTTCGGAAATGATGGAACAATCAGACTACGGAGATGTATTTCAGGAGATTTTTGAATGTATGTATGAATTTATACCTGCGGATGGTGTTTCGAAAAAAGGTTTTGTGGAGGACTGGTTAGTCGGTGGTGCAGATTCCGTGGAGAATTGACGGAGTGACGGTGAGCTGGAGAGAAGTGATCTGAGCCGTTGATTTGGATGAACAGTCCGGATCAAACAGCTGGAAGATGATCTGATTACGTTGCGGAGGAGACTCATTTTCAATTATTGGATAGAGGGAAGGCAAATGATGCTCAGCCCAAGGTTTAATGCAATCGAAGGTTTTGTTGTTTGTTGAAGATGATGGGGATGAAAGACACGACGTCGTATTTCGTATCAAAATCTGGGAACTTTCTTAGGTTGGGTTGGGTTGGGCTGGGCTGGACCCGAGCCGGGCTGTAGTCATGAACTCATGATATCGTATAATTCATCTTTATGGTTTTTACTTTTTACTCAATTAAGTATATGAGTATGTCTGATTTTAAATACTCCCTCCGTTCCAAAAAAAATTCTCATTTCTCTTGGGTACAAATTTTTAGAAGAAAGTTAGTAGTGGGGTCCTTGAATATACTTTTGATTAAAAATGTAAAATTAGATTGGAGAGATAAAGTGTTTTATTGGTTGAATAATTGGTAATAATATTATTTTATTAAGTGGATCACTCATATTTAAGATACAAGAACTTTTTTGTGGGACAAATTTTAGAAGAGAAATGATACTATTTTGTGAGACGGAGAGAGTATATTTTACTGGCAACAAATTAAAAAATAAACCTAAAAACAAATGCTAGAATGTTTGTAAGTTGTTCGAAGTATACTTTGATGTCTATAATTTATTAAATCGTTTTAATTAAAAATAATATTTCTTTTGTAATAATACGTTATTACAAATTAAACAAACAATTAATTTATATTATTTAGTATGTTTCTCTTACAAATTAAACCAACAATTGTACGGAAAAATATTGGCACGTCAAAAAACCCAAGTTGAAAAGTTTTTCTTATTATTTACCTAAATAAATAGATACTAACAACTTATCTACGAAACGCAAAAGCTGATATTCTATAACTATATTTTGTGGTGGTGATAGTGATATAGTGGTGTGTGGTGGTGCGTAGCGATGTTGAGGGTGGTGGTGCGTATTGATGGTGAGTGGCGGCGGTACTGGTGGTAGTGGATGACGATTGTGAGTTATGAGGATGGTGGTTGGTGGTGGTCAATATAATAATATAAGATTAGAGATTAATTACAATTAGATAATCAACATCAACCTCAAGTATATATCTGGCTTGGTTAAAGCTTCTTGATGATAACATAAAGATTGCATGTTAAGTACTAAGGTTGTCAATTTTCAATTTTGTAAATTTCACAAGTTACCAAGTAATTTTATAAAGTAAAGATTACTCAACTTGCATAACAGGTTAACTAACTGCACAATAGACGTTATACAACTAATTCATCGAAACCTCTATAGCTCAATAGTTGTTGCGATTCACACTGAATTCTTCCTTCGTTTTTCTTAACTAACACAATTTCATCAACTCGATCTGAGGTCATTTAATCATAGTAATTAACCGTCATCTCAACCAATTAAACACTAACATCGAGTTAATCCAAACCTAACCCTTATTCGATGGAGAAGACCTTTGTTTCAAGTTGGTAAGCATTTGTGAAGAAATTAGGCCAACAAAAGTAAGTTGACATAATGCTACTCATAGTTGATGCCCCAATGAGCATATTCATCACCACCATTTGAAGTTGAATGGCTTCCACCGGAGATGCTCCCCCCATTATAAGCCCTGTCATGGCTCCCGGAAGCGATATCAGCCCCACCGTTTTTGTGTTGTCAATAACCGGTGAAAGTGCAATCACTAACGACCTTTTTACTTGATGGAGTGTCGCTTGTCGTGGTGTCGCACCTAAGGCTAGTGATGTTTCCACCTTCATAAAAGAAAAAAATGTCACAAATTGATCATTTAAATATTAATAAATACGATGATACGACATATTATCTATAATAACAATTTTTCAGTGAAAATCCTACCATTCATTTACAGTAACAATTAGTTTTGTAATATATATAAAATGTACGACTATAAATATGTTAGTTTATAAATATGGTGTGTATCATTGCAACATGTGTCGCAAAACATGAGCACATGCTACTCGTTATAAACAAAACTCAAATTATATACTCCCTCTGTCCCACAAAAAACTTCTCATTTCACTTTGGCACAAGTTTTAAGGTGATAGTTAGTGGTGGGGTCATTGGTAATAATTTTAATTAAAATATAAGATTTATTTGGAGAGAGGATGATAGTTAGTGGATAGTGAGTGGTTGGGTCTTTAGTAATAATAGTATTTTATTATGTGGAGCCCATCAAATGTGAAATGGGAAGTTTTTTGTGGGACAAAAGTTTAGGGTGAAATGAGAAGTTTTTTATGGGACGGAGGGAGTATATGTGTAATATTTGGTACTACAAACATGTTATATATACCCCTCCGTCTCATAAAATTTTTTCGCATTTTTTGAGAGCCCACTTAATAAAATAATATTATTATCATAGAACTCACCACTAACTATCTCCTAAAAACATTTTATCTCTCCAAATAACTTTATATTTTAATGAAAAATATTACTAAGGACCCCACAACTAATTAATTATCTCTAAACTACATGTATCCAAGAAAAATGAGAATTTTTTTGTAAGACAAAACATTACTTCATATGTTTAACAAAACCTTTATATGTTGAAACATACCAAATTCATTTGTGTCCGAATATCGTCTCGTAGTCTTTTCATCGTAACTCCAGTAACCGTCATCGAATTCCCGACCATCATTCCAGCCACAGGAATCATATATTGAGGAGTGAACGGGAAAACATTTAGCAAAACTAGTAGCAACATTGTTAGCGTCGTACCCACCAAAATTGACACTCCCGCGATATATTTACCATGGGGTACGTGTTTGGCTCGTTGGCCCGCAGTATATCCCGCAACCGTAACCTGGATGAAAGAAAATTAAATATTAAAATTTCCCTTGATCAAACCAGTTGATCTTGAACGATCAATTAATTATAGGTTTTGTTTATATTTTTGACATTCTTAATGAAATAAAAGGACTTACCATGAATAGATAAGGAAGTATAATCCACCAGCCGTTGTCTTGGTTGAAAATGAATTGAAGTACAAACCCAATAACTGAGAGCTGAATGAACGCTCTAACAACGGCGTATATCATCTCACCCTCTAGTTTCAGCTTCTGAAAATATGATAACGCCGCCGCCAGCAACACCACCGCTGTGGCCGCAGCCGGCTTCACCATCCCATTTAAGAACTCCGGCAGCCACTCCCATTCCATGATGAATGTTTCTTTTTCAGTTTTATTCTCGCATACAAAAATATCAATGCGGCATGCTATCTATAATAGTTGTTTAATATAGAAAAAAAAAGATAATAAGAATCTTTAATTTTAACTGACACTTTCTCAAATTAATGCGCACAAACTTAAAAAAATGAAATAGATTTGAGCGAGTTTCAGTTTTTATTTAAAAGAAAATGCTCCTAAATGTTAAATAAAATAGAAAATTGCCAAAATATAAATGAATAATCACATTTTTCTCATATTTAGTGCTTTAATTTATCATTTTGTATTAATTTTATATTTTTTGTATTCGGCTCAAACTATTTTGTCAAATATGATAATAAAAACTATATTTATTAATTTCAACTTCCGGCTAGTATGAGGATGGCGTGAATATTTGGGTAGTGATTTTGCGACCAAATAAATTACTCTAAACACTACAATCATTGTTTTACAGTACTTGTACAATATGCTTTAAATGTTGTATAGTGTGGTAGATGAATTAATTTGTATGGTCCCAAAATCACTACCCATATTAGTATACATATTATTATACTTATATTATTGTTGTTATTATTATTTTTAATATTATACAAGTTAAAAGATTTTACGTTAATGTGGAATCTAGGTCGTTCCGACAAGAGCTGGGGCAAGTGATAACCAGGGGAGGGTTGTAAATGGGGTAGTCTAAGACCACTCACAATCATCATATAAACTGATATCGTTAGTTGTCACGTTATTTCACCCCCCAACCGACATGAAACCAATGTACACATGTCAACAATACATCTTTCATTTAATATTTTGGGACCCACCATTACAAAAAACATAAAAAAATATCCCTTTGGGCCCACCAACCAACTCACGAACCCTCCTCCTTCTCGTCTTTAAAGTGGCAGAAGGCGAAGTGTCAGGGCAAGTGACATAATGGTGCCAATGGTTTGTTTCCGCCACTTTGAGGGATGGATGAAGTAACGAGAGCCCCTTTTTACGTCCCCATGCCCCCTGTGTGGCGACATGGGGGTGAAAAAAGGAAATAGAGGGATGGGGTTTCTCTCGCTTTTGGCATACACTTTTCCTGCAACGTGGAAGAGGAGAGCTTGCTCAGGGAATTCAAATCGAAGAATTTCTTGGGAATCCTACAAGATCCGTTCGTTCTTTTTTCTCTGATTGGGGGTGCTCTAAGATGGTAATAGTGTAACGCTGGTTAGAATAAATAAAATAAAAGAAAATAAAATAAAATGCAATACAAGAGAAAGAAAACAAAAAAGAAAAAATGGTGGTCACAACCCACATACGACTGATGTGTGTTTGAGTGATACGTTGGCCACGTCTCATGGTGTAAACAACGTGAGTTGACAATATATAATATTTCCTAAAAACTATAACTTATTACAGGTAAATGTGAGTCAAGTTACACCTCAGTCCTCTATATATATAAGCAAGTTTTACGTCCAAGCCTTAGACGTTGGTACGGTGACATTGTCAAACCATAAGCCTTGACAAGCCACGCCGGAAGCCAAAGCAAACATTTTAGAACCATATTATTTATAAATGTGTTAATTATCAATTTTTTTGCTTTAACATTGCAGATTATTACTCGTTTTTCTTCCTTATATGTAAATTCTATTTGAACTAGCAGGGTACCCGCGCAATGCGGCGGCGGGTACCGGTAACTATATTTCAAAGTGACGATAGTAACGGTGGTGGTGGCAATAGCGATGTTGATGAGTGGTGGTGCGTAGTGATGGTAGGTGCCGACATTAGTGATGGTCAAATGTAGTGATGGTAGGTGCCGACATTGGTAAGAGTTGATGATTTACACCGTCGTATATTTAATGTTTTTGGGATAAATGGTTATAATAACAGCCTAATGTATTAAGTGTGAGTGGTTTGAAATAAAGTGTAATGTATAGCAAGTGGTTAACACATAGTGATAACTTAGGAGAGGTCCTGGGTTTGAATCTTATAAGCCGTGATTTATTTTTTTTAAGGTAAAGAACTAACTAACAAAAGTGGAAAGGTCCTTAAAATTAAGTTTAAGGAGCTCCTTAAACTTTCTTAATGTGATAGGCCTAAATGCTTTATATAGTAGTAAGATAAGTAAATAACTGTTAATTATTAATGTTAATAACTAATTTTGGGTTTTAAATCAGTTGTGTTGATAGATCGAGTTGAATTTTGTCAGGCCAACTCATTACTCCATTATAACCATCTATATATTAACTCCCCCATATACTCCTTTGTAGGGTTGAAAGATTAAGTGCTTGCCCCACTCGCATCGAATGTACCTTTCTTCTTTGAGAATCTTATGCTTTTTCTTAATCCTTTTTGGAAAGGGAAATAAAAACTTTACACGCAAGATGTAATGGATCTAAAAATGCTTTAAAAAGATTCTAGTTAGGTCAATAATATTGATTGCTTAGTTGAAAAGTGAATTGTCAAACCACTTTGGAATTAGATAATTTCGATAAAAATCAAATGGTGTAATTAGATCTATTCGCTAACCATTCCGCATAGTCTTGCACATTAAAAAAAGGACGATACTAAATAATTCGAGAGAACTGGGCTGGATATTCGCCCATAACCCAGGCCCAATGGATATTCACATAAACAAATCAAAATGAATGAGACCACAAAATTTCACTGCACTACTACTAGGTAATCACGGAAAATTCACATGAAAATTAACCCGAACTAGAATTAAGAGACAACGAAAAGATCAAAATATATGTGGATTAGCCAAGTTCTGTTTCGAGTTTGAAACCAATTTTAACAAGGTAACGAGAAAAACGGTCGACTATCGGATGAGAGTGACAAATATCTATTTTAAGATTGTGCGGTCATGTGATTGGTTTTTCCACTAAAATTGTGTGGTGTGGTTGCTTTAGATAACATGTGATATTGCAGTAGAAAGATTGTGCTTCACATGACCCATACGGCCATACTCACGTTGCAATTGATTTGATTTTAGTTAATTAATGCTCTTTTTTTTCCTTTTCTTTTCTTGTTTTGTTTTTGCTTGACTATAAAAATGTCTATACATACGAACCCAGAAGAGATTCACATCGAGGTTGCAATAATTGCTTGATAGGAAGGTAAGCTAAATTCGTTGGTTGGAACACATCAGATACAACTGTTGATGATGATAATATAATAGGAACACTTGGACATGAAAACAACAAAACATTTGAGATAGTCTTTCAATTCGTAAAATATCAAGTGGCCATGTGATTGTATTTAGTTCTAGAAATTCATCATGACAATGATGGTTGCAGGTTATAAAATCAACCTAAAACCAATGTTTTATACCCCGGGTTTTTACTACAATGACCGGGTCACGGTTCAACCACTTGAACCGGCAGGTCAACTCGCCTGATTTCCCATTATTCGTTTTCCAAAATCGTCGTATTATCTTACAAATCGCCTGATTTGGTTTCCAATCACGACGAATCAACTTCCAAAATTAAAGTTCAAACGAGACTACAAGCTACAACCGGATCATGAACGGTTTCCGGGTCGTCCGGGTTTCACAAAACCTGGCCGGTCGCAATGCCTTATCAATGAACAAAAACCCGGTAACTTTTGACCCGCTCTCTTCACCGGGTCACGGTTGAACCAACCGGGTCAACCCGGGCTTTAAAAACTGCAGATTATATAATAATTGGAGTATATAATCAATATTTGGATTTATTTGCGAAATAACTAACCTCTCATTTTGATCATGTTGAGCCAGTTAGAAACATGTTAGATAATTTGAAGGATATATGATATTTAAAATATTATTGTTATTGTATTTTTTTTTTTCTAACTATTTACTAGTGGGTTTTTAAATAAAAAATTGCAGTTAAAAAGAAAAAAAAAAATAAGAGATCTCAATCCTAAATACTTCAAAAGTTGAGTTGCTTTTAAATACATTATTCATGTAAATTATGTATGCATAATTGCATATAATGTGTCATTATCAATTGTTGGAAACTTGTAACTGGAGTAGATATGTTTGCTAGAACTATCTATCTAGATTTTCTACCAAAAAATGTTCTAACAACTATATTAATACTTCGTATATCAATTAAATTAAATTGGTAATAGTGGTTTTAATTTTTCAATTCTCTTTTATAGGACCAGCTAACGTGTATAAATTAGTTCCATTTTCTAGTTAACCTTTTGGGTTTTGAAATTGTCTTTGAAAATTTGTCACATGCATTAACTTATATTTTTATTAATTTAAGGGCAATTTCCTTAAATGCAGATGATTATTTATTAGTATATAAGTATTAATTCATGTGTCAACATGTTAGTTTAAAAATTGTTATTACCATTTCCCTTTTTACAACGTTCACATAATTATTTTTGAAGAGAACTGATTCGTACAGAGCGTTTTTTATCCATACAGAGCAACTTTATATTTAAAGACAATTATACCCTTTCTTTCATTTTACCACACTTTACATTTTACTCCCTCCTATTAATTTTTTCTCACCATTTGCTCTTTTCTTACTTATTTTCGTCACTTTTTTCTCCATTTAACACATTTAATTCATTCCTTTTTTTCCCTCAAACGTAACATTCCATTCAAATGTTTTTTCTAATTTAAACAATATAAAATATGCAAGCAAAATAGAAACCAAATAGAAATAAACTACATCCCGACGAAAACACTGCAAACAAACATAGTAGTTGTTGGGGAATCTCAAATAGACAAAAACATAAACACAATTTCATAGTGTCTTCAGAAAATTCAAACCTAGAATAGAAATCATTTGATGGACATATGTTTAAATCAATTAAGTTGTTTTCTTCTACAACCTCATTGTTTCTTAGGCACACATAGTTAGAACTTTAAGAGTTATATCTTTGTGATGATTCCACCAACTCAAATATTGAAGGCTCTCATGTCGTAGAACTTACTTCTCTTTTTTTATTTTGGGGGTCTTCCTCATTTCAAAATCATATACTTGTCTTTTCTTGAATCAAAGATAGATATCTCGTATCCCATTGAATAATAAAGTTCTCGAGCATTCTTAAATAAATCATCACTTGAATCAAAATTTGAGCTATTTAAGTCAATTTCTTCACTCTGTTAAAAATATTTAACTCTATTGATGTCATTTGTTTGAACTTGATCTAATTTCTTCAAAACACTCACTACAAAATAATATCTAATTAAAACAGATAAATTCAAGAAAAAAACTCAAAGTTAATAATAATACAAGAACTAATGAGGTAGAACTGATATGAGTAGATTAAAAAATATATGCATATGATGTAGATTATCATACAGAATCACAATTCAAAACATATATAGCTACACAATACATGAATTGATATAAGTAGATTATCAAATAGAATGCGAATTTAATAATAATACAAAAACAAAAGCATATGACTTAAGCAAAGAAATCGAAATTCTAAACCCATAAGAGCATATAACTTAAACGAATCAAACCTTGAATGTGCTCTGCGGCGGCTCCAGGGTTTTTTTTTTTTTAACGGCAAATGGCTTAATTAATTTTTGGAAGGAAAAGGTTTTAATTGGAGGGGTAAAATAAGAGAAGGGTATAATTATCTTTCAACAAAAAATTGCTCTACATTTACAAAATATGCTCTGTACGAATCAGCTTCTATAGTCGGTAAAAACCTCGATATCTCATTTGGACAGAATCTTCGAAGTTTTCAAGCACTAGACACGAATCTTGCATAAATAGGGGTGCGGGGTTTATATTTAATACACAATATCCATCATCCAACCATATCTTGTCATGTGTTCCCACAAGTCTTCAACTCGATTTTTTGGGTAATGTTATTTTATGCAGGATTTGACCATATCTTGCCTATGTTGCATTTGTGCGGGATTTTGCATTTATGCGAGAATTTCACAATATTATGTTGTTGCGGGATTTTTTCAAAGAAATTGATGGTGGATGAACACGTAGGTTGGGTGAGGCGAATCCGGCACAAAATAACGATCACGCAACCCTTATTTTGTAAATTTTTGGGATCTTTACTTCAAACTAATTGGTTGTAAGAAGAATTGTTCAGGATCCTTATATATACATTACAGATTTATTGTTTGTGACCATTGCCTGAAATCTACCAAAATTATGTTCAAATCGAGACAACAAAACTTGATCTAACCATGTACGTATTTTTCTCAACATATGTCCCATTTTTAGATGATCACGAGAATCATGAAGATGATCACGATAATCATAACCATATTTAAATTAGATATATCTTTAGAAGTTATCTTATGTATATTTGTAATTATTATATTTATCTCCTCTCCTTTAATAAAGGAGATGTACGTTGTAATCTCTGCATATATATTCAAGAGTATCCCATCATAATTGGGTGTGGTTAATTTTATAAAAATTCTACATGGTATCAGCCTAAACACCTCCTCCCTCTTCTCAATTTTTTTCCGATCCCCTTTCTTTTTCTCTTCTCTGTTCTTCGAACTATCTACAGGGACCAACAATGGCGTCTTCCTCTAATGACACCACTTTTACCATGAACACTCTACTACACATGATACCGATCAAACTATCATCCACCAACTATCTCCTATGGAAAAATCAAATGCTCCCTCTTTTCTCCTACCAAAAACTTCTCTCTCATATTGATGGTTCTTCATCTTCACCATCCGAGACTATTATTATTGATGATAAATCGGTATCAAATCCAGCCTTTTCGACGTGGACAGCCCTCGATCAACAAGCAGTTATCCTCCTCAACTCTTCCTTAACTGAAGAGGCTGCTGCCGAGGTGCTCGGTCTTCCCACTGCTCGAACAATTTGGCTTTCTCTTGAAGCGGCTTACAGCAACTCGTCTGTAGAACGCATTCATTCTCTAAGAGATTCACTTCGACAGATCTCTAACGGCACCTCATCGGTGTCTGATTTCGGTCGTACTTTCAAGGGTGTTTGTGACCAGTTGGCTGTGATTGGCCAACCGGTTGATGAAATTGATAAAGTACACTGGTTTTTACGCGGTTTAGGTGCCTCCTTTGAAACTTTTTCCGTCGCTATTCGCACCTCCAAACCGTCACCATCTTTTCGTGATTTACTCTCTCAAGCGGAGAGTCATGAATTGTTTCAGCAATCTTTACATGGCACTATCACACCCCCTGTTGCCTTTAATGCCGAGCAGAATTCTTCAAACAATAATAATCGTGGTCGGTCTAATAGCAACTATTCACTTGGAGGCAGTAACCGTGGTGGCTATAATGGTGGTCGCGGTAGGGGTGGTCGTCGTTCCCCTCACTGCCAGTTATGTCGCACAAATGGGCATTACGCCTCTGCATGTCCTGATCTTCATACGTATGCATCTCAGCGTAGTAACTCAGCCCCGATTCCTCACAATGATGCAAACTTGGCACATGCTTTTCATTCTCAATGCAACACACAAGACCGACCCGATTGGTATGTTGATTCTGGTGCAACTGCTCACATGACGTCCAACACAACAAACATATCGGACGCTACACCATACACTGGTAATATGAACGTAGCCTTTGGTAACGGCTCTCATCTCCCAATATCTCATATTGGTCAATCTATTATCTCGAATAAAATTGCTTTAAAAGATATTCTTGTTATTCCACATTTATCAAAGAACTTGCTTTCAATTAGCAAATTGACAACGGACCACCCAGTTGATGTGCTTTTCTCTCAACCTTTTTTTAATATTCAGGACAGGGCAAGCAAGGAAGTGATAGCACAAGGCCGATGTGAGGACGGTTTATACGTGCTTCGGGATGATCATACCGCTTTAGTTGCAGTTTCTAATAATTCTAGAATAGTTTCTTTTGAATTATGGCATAATCGTTTAGGGCATGTTTCTTTTGATATTATTTTTGTATTAAACAAATTAGGTACTTTAAAAGTTACTTCTATTTTGCCAAAACCTACTATTTGTGAACCATGTCAATTGTCTAAACGACAACGCTTGCCTTTTGAGTTAAATCCCAAACGATCTACATATCCCTTAGATCTAATTCATTGTGATCTTCGGGGACCGGCACCTATTGCATCTCACGGTTATCATTATTATGTAATTTTTGTCGATGATCATTCCCGTTTCACATGGTTCTATCCGTTAAAAACCAAATCGGGGTTTTATAATGTTTTAACAACCTTTATCAAGCTTGTGCAAACTCAATTTGATCGCAAAATTAAAGTGTTTCAAAGTGATGGGGGTACTGAATTTCTTAACCATACCGTTCGAAAATTTTTTGACGATAACGGAACTTTTCATCAAATTTCTTGCCCGTACACGCCTCAACAAAATGGGCGTGCGGAACGCAAGCATAGACATATCGTTGAAACAGGTCTCGCAATGCTATTTCATGCGCACGTACCTGCTTCGTTTTGGGTTGATGCTTTTAGCTCTGCAACGTTTATTATTAATAGATTGCCAACAAAGCTTCTTGGTGATTGTTCTCCGTTTCAGATCTTATACACTCGAATGCCGAACTATGAAAATTTTCGACTCTTTGGGTGCCAAGTATACCCCTATCTACGTGATTATTCGGTACACAAGCTTGCACCCCGGAGCATTCCATGCATTTTTCTCGGGTACAATTCCCAATACAAAGGTTATAAATGCTATGATCCGGTTTCTGCACGGATGTACATCACTCGTCATGCACGGTTTAATGAGGTCGTTTTTCCTTTTACAAATCCTACTAATATTACAGATTTTTCTATATTGGATTTATGCACTTTTTTGGATGATTGTCCTATTGTTTCAGCACCAACAAATGCTTCGGCTGCTCCACCTCATAATGCACCGAATCCTGATCCAAACTTGGCCCCATGCAACATTTGCAAGGAGAAGAATGATTCTGCTCCATCTCATTCTGTCGAGGATTCCGAGCCACAAACCCCGGACGCTGCTCCAGCACAACCCGATCCTCCAATTATTCAACCGGACGAACATGTTGCACAACCCGATCCACAACCATCTCCAAATCAGGCAGCCGCAACTGCTAATCAACCCGAAGCAGCAGTTCAACATAATGCTCGCGTTCAACCTGATCCTGCTCCTTCGCACCCCATGGTGACTCGATCCAAGGATGGAATTTTTAAACCACGTCACCAAGTGAATCTCACTACATTATCAGTGACAAAATTACATCAATGTCTTTTCTCTGATATTCAACCTAAAGGTTACAAATCAGCTGCGAAATGTCCAAAGTGGATGGCCGCAATGCATGACGAAATGGAAGCTTTACGACAAAATAACACCTGGATCTTAGTCCCACGACCGCCTAATGCTAATATCGTGGGATCTAAATGGGTTTTTCGTACGAAATACAACTCAGACGGCTCAGTTGAACGATTAAAGGCTCGTCTAGTGGCTCAAGGTTTCACGCAAATACCCGGCCTTGATTATTCTCATACCTTCAGTCCAGTTGTCAAAGCTTCAACAGTCCGTATAGTTCTCTCGCTCGCTGTAACAAACCAATGGCGATTGCATCAGTTAGACGTCAAAAATGCGTTCTTGCACGGTCATCTAAACGAAACGGTATTTATGGAACAACCCCCGGGATTCAATGATCCTCAATTTCCTAACCATGTTTGCAAACTATCCAAGGCTCTATACGGTTTAAAGCAAGCACCGCGCGCATGGTTTCATCGTCTCAGCACTTTCTTACTCAAAAACGGATTTGTATGTAGTCGCGCTGACACTTCTCTTTTTATCTTTGCTCGAGACTCATGCATTATGTACTTGCTCGTTTATGTAGATGATTTAATTTTAACCGGAAATCAAGAAGAAGTAATCAAGTCTTTTACTTCTACATTAAATCAAGAGTTTGCAATAAAAGATCTTGGTGACCTAAGTTATTTCTTAGGCTTGGAGGTCAGTTACACTCCCGATGGTCTTTTTCTCGCTCAGTCAAAATATGCCCACGATATTCTCACACGAGCTAATCTCCTTGATTCCAAACCGGTGTCAACACCTTTGGGCACTCACGAGATTTTTACTACCGATGGCACATTATTTCATGATACTACTTTGTATCGGTCCTTGGTTGGCGCTCTTCAGTATCTTACCATTACGCGACCGGATATTTCATATGCTGTAAATCAGGCGAGCCAGCATCTCCATGCTCCCACAACTGATCATTTCCAATCAGTAAAACGTATCCTACGGTATGTCAAGGGAACTATCACTTTGGGCCTCACTTTCCGCAAACCTCAAACGCAAAACATTTTAGGCTACTCTGATGCTGATTGGGCTAGATGTTTAGAAACTCGACGTTCTACATACGGGTATTCCATCTTCCTTGGTGGAAATCTAGTCTCTTGGAGTGCTAAAAAGCAACCCACTGTCTCACGATCTAGTTGCGAGTCAGAATATCGTGCAATGGCAAATACCGCAGCAGAAATCGTTTGGGTCACGCATCTTTTGCGCGAACTGCATATTTTACCGCCCGACCGCCCAACATTACTTTGTGACAACAAGAGTGCTCTATTTATGACACAAAATCCAGTCTCTCACAAACGCGCTAAACACATTGATTTAGACTATCATTTTGTGCGAGAACTAGTTGCTTCTGGAAAACTTTACACTAAGTTTATACCAACCAAGCTTCAAGTGGCTGACATATTTACTAAGAGTCTTCCGCGCTCTCAATTTGAATACTTTCGCTCTATGCTTCGTATTGGTCCGCCACCGATTCGCTTGAGGGGGGATTTTAGATGATCACGAGAATCATGAAGATGATCACGATAATCATAACCATATTTAAATTAGATATATCTTTAGAAGTTATCTTATGTATATTTGTAATTATTATATTTATCTCCTCTCCTTTAATAAAGGAGATGTACGTTGTAATCTCTGCATATATATTCAAGAGTATCCCATCATAATTGCGTGTGGTTAATTTTATAACAATTCTACACCCATTAAACCAAATATAACTGTACTAGAACTTAAAAAAAGAACATTTAAGATATTACATACAAACCAACCACATTATTCCCTTTTCTTTTTTACCTCCTTTTGTTTTTACTTCCAACCAATAAAGCAAAATAAAACAAGACTCTAAAAAAGAAACCCAGCGCTATAGTGACCCAGAAACACCCCCATTTATTAATATCAGTAACGCCTTGTTGTTTCAATATATCTGCCCCATTTGTCAAGCAAGTCGAACTTGTTAAACTCACCCCAAGTGTTTTACTCATGCTGCTCAAAAGCTTCACTTTCATGGCGTCTGGAATCGAAGCCAATGGCGAATTATCAAATATTTGAGTCCCCCTAACAAAACATTTTGTAGGGTCATCAAATTCATTTTGCAAAACACCTTGATAAGGATATTTCACTAGTGACAAATAATGAAACCATAGCCAATAACCCGGAATCCGATCTCGGGTGATGAAAAACCCACTAAAAAGTAGGAAGTACGCGAGAACGGCTACCACGACCGTGTAACCGAGCATCACGTGAGCCACAACTCCTGATAAAAATGTCACAAACGAACTCCCGACCCAAAAGGAAGCGAATATGAATAACAAGAAAGTGAAAAACCCTAATGGCCCGCCCGCTAAACCAACCGTGAAAAACGTGATGCAAGCGAAGACAAACGAGAGGAAAATTAACGAAGGGATTGCGATGATGGAATGCGATACGACGTATGATGAGCGTCTATACGCGTTATAGGCGGTTTCTCGCATGAAAATGTATCGTTCTTGAAGGAAAACCGGGATTGCTTCCGCACACGTGTAGAACATTGTTGACATGGCAAATGCAAAAAACCCTAATCGTTCTTTGATTCCACGTGGCGAATTGTCAAGTTTCCAAAACACGGTTGCTAGAATCGTAGCTGTGACGACAATTGCGCCTAATCGAATGGCATACAATTCTGGTGATCGCCATGAGTTCAGCATTGAACGTTTGGCGATCACCACAACGTCCACCCAAAAAGGGTTCGCAAAAGTTGGAACCGAAGAGGATAGATTATTTGAATCGATGTTCGTTGCACCCGAGACTAATTTGCCTCTTGAAATACTCGCACTTATTGCATCTTTTAATGACAATTTCACCCCTTGAACCGAATTTGTTTCATCGGTTTTGTTTCTTGTCCATGATTTGTTGAAATCGACTAGGCTTTTAGTCCCCGAACCGGAAATCTCGAGCTCACGAATGAAATCAAGAGCGAATTCGGTTCTGTCTTCGTGTTCGGGAATCGGGTTCCCGAACTGCGCGAAGAAATCATGTAGTTTCGATGGGGTGTCACTAAACACCATTTGTCCTTTTGAAAGAAAGATTAATTTGTCAAGTAATCCCATGAGCCTATAACTAGGTTGATGAATCGACATGATCACTATACTTCCACTTTGAGCTATTCTTTGCAACACTTTAACAACCATAAAAGCGCTAGTGGAATCGAGTCCGGATGTCGGTTCGTCTAGAAACAAAACAATCGGGTCATGAATTATATCAATCCCAATCGAAACACGACGCCGTTCTCCACCGGAAACCCCTCGATGACCTTCATCTCCGATCACCGTGTTGGCTGCGTTTCTAAGCCCTAATTGATCAATCAACGCTTGAACTCGCGCCATTTTCTTTGACTTTGAAAGCGTACTCGGAAGCCTAAACTCGGCGGAAAACATTAACGTTTCTTCCACCGTTAACATCGGAAATAGTAAATCGTCTTGCATGACATACGCAGAGATAACTTTAAGCAATTTCGATTCTAGAATCTCACCGTTCATTGTTACGGTACCTTGCAAACTCCCTTTTGCGATACGGTTTGCGAGAGCATCGATTAATGTTGACTTCCCGGAGCCGCTAGCACCGAGAACCGCCATGATCTCGCCTTCTCGTGCCTCGCCGGAGATATCATCCAACAATATTTTCGTCTTCGAAACATCTACTTTACTACCACCAAGAGAATTGGAAAATACAATCTTTTTAGGTGTTTTGACACTATATGTAAGATTTTTAAATGAAAGAACAAAAGGGTGTGATTGAATTGGTTGATCATGAACTTCAAGGCCGGAGTTGGCATCTCCGACGAATTGCATGAGTTCTCCGAGCGACGGAGAGCCGTGGTGTTTTTGCCGGCGGGAGAGTTGGAGTTCCATGCTTGAAGGGGCAGACCGTGGGCCTAAAATTGGGAGGTCACTACCCATTGACAAGGTGTCAAAAGACATTTGGTAAAGAGGTAAGAATAATTAGTGTTTAGGTTCATAAACGAGGTTTTTATAGGATTTTGAGGTGTGTGAAATACTGAAATTTGACTCGGTCGAGTTGGTGGGTTACTCAGTGAGTTTGGGTTTCTTGAAGAGTTGAAATTAAATTGGTGAATTAAGAAAGGTAAAATAGGTTGGTGATGGTTGGCAAGAAGATGTACTTAACTACATAGACTACTACTTTCAAGATGTCACTTGGAGTATACATGCAACTAATATTGGATCAGTAATAATAATAATAACAAGGAGGTGCATACATGCATATGCTATAAGTAATAATAATAATAACAAGGAGGTGCAACATGTGCAACTAATATTGGATCAGTAATCGGACTTTCTGCTTCCAAAAAATAATAATCGGACTTTCGTTTTTGAATTAAATGTTATGTCAAGTTGAATGGTTCAATTCAACTAATAAATGTGAAGCTAAATAAATTCATCAAGATACTTTTATTAAATTATTGAGTTGTTTTGTGGAAAAATAAATTTGGACTAAAACTTTAAAAAGTACGGAGTATCATTCTTCATATATATATTTATATTAATGCTAAATGACACTATGAACAGTGGTTTCATTTGCTAACATGCGCTTTAAGTTATTTGAGAAAGTTATATACTTCCTCCGTTTCAAGATAAGTGATAGGGGTGTCAAATTTGTACCGAATAAAACCAACCAACATGTTACTAACCATACCAAGTATAAATGGTAGCCAATATGTTGGTAGCCAGGGGCGGAATTAAAAACTTTCACCAGCGGTAGCACCCTTGTGGTGATAAAAAAAACGGGGTTAAGGGGATTGCGACCTCTAGTGGGATCTCAGTGGCAACGCCCCGAAACAAAAACAAATTTAACACAAAAAAAGTTATATTACATATCACCCTTTTTAGTTACATACACCAATAAATATTCAAGAATATATTTCATTAATCTACAAAAGAATTATTAATTTTATAAACATATTACAAAATCTAAAATACACACTTTATGTTTTTTTTTATTTGGTTCAAATGTTAGGGTTGTCTTTGGGTAGAGGTTTTTTAAAATTGATTTGAGATATTGAATATGTTTTTAATATATAAAAATTTTGGTTTATAAAATTATATTATATTTTATAATTAAAGTATTGAATAAGGAAAATAAAGGAAAATGATTTGAAATGTTTAGACTAAAGAATTTTTTTTGAAATATATAAGGTACAAAAAGAAAATTTTGAAATATATGGGTTGAGAAAGAAAAAACCCTTGTAATATAGAGCTTAGAAAGGGAAAAAAAATTGATTTAAAAAAAATAGCAACAAGAAGATTCGAACTCATGACCTCTTTATATAATGCAAGGAGTGCTAGCCAGCTGAGCTAGTAGATGGATGTTTTTCATTTCACCTTTTCGAATATATATTAATGTATTTAAAATACTATAACAATAAAAAAATCCCGAAAATTTAGCGTACCGAATTTTTTTCGAGTAGTAGCACGTGCCACCGTGTGGTCTATACCAATTTCGCCCCTGTTGGTAGCCAATATGTTTGGTTGGTAGTACCATACCAATCAAGTAATCATGGTACGGTAATGGTACAAAAATTTTAATACCATGGTAGTACCATACCAACCAATTATATGTATATATATATATATATATAATTATTTAGAAGAATTCGAGAAAGGTAAACTAAATATGTATTATTTTTTTGATAAAAGTTATGATATCATAACATGAAAACATTCAAGTTATAACTTATTATCTTAACATATCAATATATTACATTTTTGTTATCGTGTTTGTATATAATGTTGATAATTAAGCGTGTGAAGCAGGCGAGAAAGCTACAAGCTAATGCATTATGACAAGAATACTACATAATTTATACTCTATCGTACATAGTGTTTATATAACATTTAACGTATACCATTACCAAATATAATAATATAGAAAATGTCTTTTTTTTAGTAATAATTCCAAATAAGTTTGTGATCTTGGTATATACCAGTACCAATTCGTACCAACCATGATTGTTGGTAGCCAAACAAATTGGTACCAAGTATAGTTGGTACGGTACTGGTAGCTAGATTAGTGTACCAAGTATAGTTGGTACGGTACACGGTATGAGGAAAATATGTGTGGTATCGTACCATGTTCACCCCTAATAAGTGATACACTTTAGAGTTCACAGTTTTTGAGGTAAAATATGACAATGATAGTTAATTATATTAAATTTGATAATTAGTGCAAGATGAGACCACATATATTAATTAAAGTGAATTTAATGATGTTTAAAAGTAAAAGTAATGATAAATGTGTTTTTTCATTATATTAAAAGAGATAATTAGTGGGTGTGGTCCAACTATCTTTTACCAAATATGATAAGTTTCAAAGTGTATCACTTATTTTGAAACGGAAGAAGTTTTAATCAAAGATAAAAACAAAAATGTAATCACTTGGTTTTTTGGAAAGATAAAACAATAAAATTATTTTTTTTGAAAATACTCTGCTTCGAAGCATACATCATCTTCATTTTTTTAATTTAATGGGTTTGAGAAGTTTTCTAAAATTACAAAACAGACCCTAAACTTTGAAATGTGACAAAATTTTATATTTTTAATAAAAAACATTCGACATAAATTACTTCTAAAATCACAATGTAAAATTTTACTTCAAATTAACTCCACAGCAACGCGCGGGGTTATATAATCTTTGTTATCTACATTTAACATTATCATACCCTATATTTAATGAAACTAAATATTATTATTGTAATTATCATTTCTTTTTTCCAAATGGAATACCCGCTAGACCACATCACTATTCACCAAAAAGTCACCACAAACCCCGAATGTATCCTAACGAGCAAATATGTCCCGCACGTTGTTGCGGGTATCTCAAAAGATACATTTATTCGAGAAGATTTCGAAACCATTTATATGTTACATGTACGTTGCAATGTGATGCTTGTACGTTTATTTTTTACATAAACATAAAACCCTTCTTTTTAGATTAACTTTGATTTCCTTAATTTGTTTATTAACGAAAAAGTTTTTGGCTTCATTTGTATTATTTACCTCACTGAATTTACAAAATAATAATAAAAAAATAATAATTAAAAAAGTGGATTTAAATTTGTGTGAATGTCAAATGACAAAAATACTCACATGTCGCATGTAATTAATCTTAAAAACTAATTATTATTAATCAATGGTTTAAAATTTGAATATGGATCAAGAAAGAAGCTACGTAATTTAAAGAACTTAAAGAAGTAATTAGGAGCATTGATTTAATTAAATCATCCAAGGGCACTCAAGGGCATGATTGTCATTTCTCTCCTCCTCTAACAACACATACCTTCTGCTTCAATTTTTCCTCATTACGTGCTTTTCAATTGTCTATGTCTCATCTTCTCCCCATCTCCTCCATAGTTCCATCAATGGCTTCATCCACATCTCTTCCATTAGAACTACATATGAACAAGGTTTAATAGGTACAAACCCTAATTATATATTTCCATTTGTTTTCAACCATTACGAAATAGAGAATCAGGTTGCAGATTCAGGTTTGAACCAGGTAACGAATTTGAACCATTTACGAACCCTTAATTGGCTCCTCAATTCCTTCATTTGGTTCCTTCTGATTTCAACCATTTTCACACATTCAAATCTGATCCAGGTCGTCAATTTGAACCAAATATGAACCCTCAATCAGCTCCTCAATTTCTTCATTCGTTCCTTCCATTTTGAACCAGTTACACATATGTAGATTTGAACAAGGTGCCTTCTGATTCAATTTCTTGTATTAGCTCTATATAGCTTGCTTCAATGGTTATCGAATCTGATATCCAATTGGATCCAAATCTTCATAGCGATGGTAATTTTTTTATTCCAATGATGTTTTATAGTTCAATAATATTTAATTGATTGTTTCAAATGACGTGTTTGTGTATGATATGCTATTTAATTGAATGTTTAATTTGTTGCTTCATGTTTAATTGGTCATTATGATGAATGTTTGATTTTGAAATTGGTGAAGACGACTGCTCATTTGCATTTTCGTTTATTTGTATATATTTTACTTATTTTGAAATTGGGGAAGACATTGAAGTCAATGTTCATTTGCATTTTGATTAGCTGCATTCGTTTTGATGATTTTGATATTGGGGAACATGTTGATAGAATGTACAATTTCATTTTCATATTTTTGTCTATTATATTTGTATGGATTATTTGTATGTGTTTTGTTAATTTTGTAATTCGTGAAGATGATGTATCATTGTTATGAATTTTCTTAGTTTTGTTGTTTCCATGGTTATTAGTTGCTATTTTGAATCAATAAATTTTTAGATTTTTTATCCGACTGTTTTGAAAATTGTCATTTGCATTTTCGTAGTTGCATTTTCATTTTATTTAGTTATTAGCTAAATCTTACATTCTGGTTCTGTTTTAGATACCGTTAGTTGCATTTTCATATTGTCAGTTGCATTTGCATTTTCATACTGTCAGTTGAATTTGCATTTTCTTACTTGTAGTTGTAGTTGCAGTTGCATTTTTGTTTTATATAGTTATTCCCTGAAACTTTACATTTTGGTTCTATTTGAAATATTGTCAGTCGTATTTGTATGTTCATACTTGCCGTTGCATTTGCATTTTCATTTAATTTGTAGACTTCTATGACATTTTAACAATTTTTCTTATAGGTTGTTTATAATGTTTCTTTGGAGAAATTTACATGTACATGCAAATGATATGAAAGATTTGGACTACTATGTAGACATTCGCACTTGTACAGATTGAAAAAATGTAGAAGATGCATAGAATAAACACAACGATCAGATGATGATGCAAGATTTTTTCGAGTGGCACATTAGTTTCTTACTGGTTCTGTTTTATAGTCTTACCAAATGTAGTTAAACATAGTTTGGCAATTGTATTTCCATTACATATAGTTATTCCTTGAAATTTTAAATGTTGGTTATGTTTTAAATTTTGTCAATTGCATTTGTATTTTCATACTTGAAGTTGCATTTGCATTCTATGTATTCATTCCTTAAAATTTTACATACTAGTTCTGTTATAAATACCGTCAGTTGCATTTGCATTTTCATTTTCATACCTGCAGTTGCATTTTGCATTTTATGTCGTTATTCGCTGAACATATAAATATTGCTTATGTTCCAAATACTGATTTTTGCATTAACATTTTCATTTTTGCAACTGTTCTTACATTTTTATTAAATGTAGTTATTCCCTGAAATTTTAACCAAATGTTTGAAAATTGGCATTGGCATTTGCATTTTCATACTTACAATTGCATTTGCATTTTTATACTCCCAATTGCATTTTCATTTTATGTGGTTATTTTATGAAATTTTACATTCTTGTTATGTTTAAAATACTTGAAGTTGCATTTGCATTTTCATATTTGCATATGCATTTTCATTTTATTTTGTTATTCCCATTTTATGTTTTTCTTTTCATGTATCATCAACACTTCATGAAGAATGTATATGCACTTTCTCTATCCACTACTACAATTAATAGAAAGAAAAATCAAAATAATAACAACCACAAAAACAACCAACTATCGATAATTCATTTTCATGTATCATGAACCTTGTAATCTAGATTATAATCAATACGAAAAAACCAAAAACATTAACAATCTAGATTAGTTGTACAACTATCTATCATCTATATCAATAAAAACCAACCAACCACCTAATAAACAAACATCCTAAAAAAACAACCAACCACATATGCTTGTACTCAGTTCTCTACACGTTCTTCTTTTACCATCCTTACGAACCCTTGATTGCATTGTTGCCCATCTTGTAGAATTACGGGTTTTTGCTGTTTTATCCACTGCCAAAATATAAATGTGTAAACAATCTATAAATAATCCAATAATACTTCAATTACACATAATATCTAATACAATCCAATCAAACTAGTGCCAAAAATTACATGACAACAACAATATTATAAATACATAAACCTAAGAGTGTGTGTAGTTCTAAAACCGGACCAAACCAGTAAACCCAAAACCTGAAAAGCTGGAAAACCGAGAGCCAAGAACCTGACCGACTTACCGATTCCGGTTTGGGTCGGTTAGGATAATGTTTGGGTTTAGAGTCGGTGGAGCCAAAAATTTACAATTTGAGAGCAAGATATTGGTATTTGAAAGCTTACACTCATCCATGAAATATTAAAAATATAGTGAAGAAAAATAAGTCCAAAAGTCTAAATTGTTGAATTGTAATCAAAGTTGACAGCAATTTAAAAGTTTAAACCATAAGATGATCTATTCTAATAAATGCTATTGAAATTTGAATAATGGCATTATATTGCTATTGTTGCCTGAATTTTAGCCTTTTAAATTATGTTCTTAAAATTCTAAGTTATTGAAACCATAATTAATTATGGGCATGATACTGCTCTTGAAATTCTAATTAGAATTCTGAAAAAGGCTAATTGAAATTCTAATTATCAACATAATTAATAAATGGTTTAGACATAATAAAGAGTGGCTGAATTTTCGGTTCCAACCCCAAAATACCCAGAACCGAGAAATTCGAAGAACGAAATTGGCGGAATATGGGAACCAAGAACCGAACCGAAAACCAAAAACCAGGTCTAACCCGTTCCGGTTGGTGTTTTCGGTCTATTTGCACATCCCTACGGTTCTATTTTCAAATAGTGTCTGTTGCATTTGCATTTTCATAGTTGCATTTGTATTTTCAGTAAGTATACTCCATGTTTAAATTGTTTTCATTTTCTTCTTACTTTCTACACACAAAAATGCAAATGCATACACACATACCTTTTCTAAAATTTTAAATGCAAATATTATATGTTACATAATGCTTTTTGCAATAAGGGAATGAATACACACCTTCCGTTTGTTTCTCCGTTGTTGCTTTCTTTTGATTTCTTTCTTCATTGTCCTTTTTTTGTTCCTTTTCCTTTACTGTTTTCTTCTCCTTTACTACTTCCTTATGTACCGACATTCTTTTACTTTTTTAAGGTAGATTTATATAACATGGTGACATGCAACCATCACTATCACCTTTCGTTTCTTCACTTTCTCATCCCGTTTCTTCACTTTCTCCATCCATTTCTCCATTTATTCACTTTCCTTCATTTCTGTAATCCACATGTTACATATGTTGCATAATTCTTTATAGAATAATGCAAATGCATATACACACATACATAATCACCTCACATTTAAAGAATTCAACCCATAAATGCATACACAGAAATGCAAATGCATAAACAAAGATGAAAATGAGTGATTACCTTCTTGAACTTCATCAATATTGTTTCTCCTTTCTGTTTCCACACAAAAAACTTCCTCATATATGTTAGTAGTCTTCTTTCTTTTACCTTCGTTAACCCTAGATTGCATCGATTTCCATCTTGTAGAATCCCGTGTTTGTGATCTTCTTTTCATCTTGTATCTGTTAATGAAAGAATTGAACGTCTTTCTCATTTACAACCTTATTTTTACCTGCAATTTAGGAAGCATGTTAGCATTTTGTGTCAATAAACTTTAATCAGATACAAATACGAAAATGCAAATGCATTTTAGCAGTTTGCAATACCCTGGACCATACAAACAATATGCATTTTCTCATCCGAAAATGCAAATGCATACACAAAATAGACAATAAGATCATACATTCAAAATCACAGCTTTGTAACTCAGTTAACAATCGATAAAATTTAGTGTTCATGTATCCATAAAATTGAAGTGAGCCACATGAACTTGTAACAGTTTAACACTTATAAATGTATTTTCAGTCTTATTGTAACACATTTATAATCTCAATCAAAACAATTACTTGAAAACTAATTTTAAACATCAAAAAAACAATCTGCTCTTGACATGAACCGTAACAATTAAACAAACGAAAAAGAAACACTTACTGAAGCACCCTAAAATCTCGATTGAAACTCGATTGTGCAATTGAAAGCTGCAACTGAAACCCTGAATGAAACGATTCCGTTCGACTATATGATTGAAACCCTATATTCTCGATTAATGTTCGTCGTTCGTCACTTTTAATCAGCCCGGAGAGACTAATCGCGTCTAAGCCTTCGTTAATCGTGCGTGAGAGAGAGTCGAAACCCTAATTTCAAAGTGGAGAACCTGCTATGAAGAACCCTAGCTGATTTTATGAGAGAGAATCAGAAAAACCCTAGGATATCATTCGTATGGTGAGACAAAGGGATTGTTCATATGGTGAGAGAATCAACGACGTAATGTTGCTTAGGTGAGAGAGGATGTTTTTGACATTTCTACCCATCTATGCAAATTTTCCATCTGATCCCCTCCCTAATTTACTGAATGCGTGTTTTTAAAGTCCTTGTCATCTGAACCCTTCAATTTCTGATCTAAAGGCTGTAACTTATTATTTATATTCTTTAATTAGTAGTGGTTTTCTATGGATTCACACCCTTAAAATTTATCCTTTGAGAAATTAAGAAAAATTAAAATACTTCCTTAAACACATCTCTATTTTTGTTACATATTTAAAATAATCAACATAGCTAGAGATACTATATCTGAATATTATATCTAGGTGTTACCCGATATTCAACTTTTATTGTTAAAAATGTTATTATTGGTTACTTGTAAAATGTATCAAAAGCGATTCTTTTCAAAATATCTCCTAACCTCTTGCTTGACACGTTTTCACTTGTTCACGAAACCATTCTTTTCAAACCCCTTCATTGTTGTCAATATTTGGTACTCTGTTATACCAAACAATAAAATACTACTACATGAAAACGTCATATACTCACAAGTAAGTATAATTCTCGTAACGTTTAGTAAAAAAGTTTGTATTCTTGTAATCAAAATAATTATGTTATTTCCATCTAGTTTTTAATGAAATTGCTTTACATGTTTATTACATTCTAGAATAGTTATTCTTTTTTGTGTGTTTTTTTTTATTTGCAATGTTTAACATCTTATAATTTCATATATCGAATTATTTATTATTTTTAACTTACTAATGTTACTTGGTAATATGAATTCCAACTCGTTTTGCGAGCGGGCTAATTCCAGAACGACCACCGACTTTATGGGTTGTCCAGAGTTGGCGCATGTGAATCTCTGTGGCCATAAGGGTTTATTTTTTCGCTCCTAGCATGATTGAAACCAGAACCTCCTGAAAGTTTCGCTATAAAAAAATTATTTAATAAATTAAGTGATTGGGTTTAATCTTTTGTTTTTAATAGCTAGTTGTTACTCATTAACAATAAAGTTTGCGAAATCTCAAGTCCTCAATTTCCGGCCTGTTAATGGGTTTGATTGTGGATCATATTATTTTTACCTTTCGTTGAAGCCTGCCTCGTGTCGACATAACTTTTCATTGTGTTATTGACAGTAGATGCTATAAGCCAATGATGGCCAACATAGCTGGTCTGAGGCACTGGGTTTATATCCATGTGGGCTGCAAGTCGTGAGTTCGATTTCCTTTGGGAGCGTTGCATTAGCGTAATTTAACTCATAACTCACACGTGCACATATGGGGAATTTTCATTGAAAATCCCTTTGGGGCTGGGTTTGCCCGCTTATGCGGAACTCGAACTCGGGGTGTTCGCTGAAAAATTGCGAGTAGACTTCCGTTATTTCATTTGCCGTTTCCAAAAAAAAGTAGATACTGTAACCTACTATTTTTAAATACCAATAGTTAGAATTTTAAACGATATATTTAACGGATAATACATGATATCATATCGAACATTGAAGAAATGATGTACACATTTACTAGAAAATGTCAAAGGAGGACAGTGACAATATTTATATATAGATAATAAATCGGTTGAAATCTCCTCTTTACAAGAATAAAACGACTTATTTACGCCAATTCAAATTTAAATGAAGTGATGAATAGTTGGCAACTTTATAATAGAGTGTGTAAAGGAATAGTAAAGAACTTTTTTGTGTTCCTTCATCTAAATGTGAGCAAACATATGCATATGAACAAACACACATATAAATGAACACATTTCATGTTTGTTTTTGTTCATTAAAAAAACAAGTGCCCTCGTGTTTGTTTACATTTGTTCTTCAAAATGTTAAACGAATGCAAATAAACGCAAACTAATATGTGGGTCAACTCATAAGCACACTTATTTGCTTTCAACCTATATAAACATGAACATAAATGAAAATATAAGAAATATGTTTGTGCCCACCTTTTTAGTTAAACAATTAAACAAACAAATAACATTATTAACCACTAACAATGTAGTCTAGTGGTTGATTCTCTAACCTCATCATCAGAGCTCGAGCTGAAACTTTATCAGTGACAAAATTTTGGGAATAAATAGGGAACGTTAGGAAATAATTTAAAAAGAAATAGTTAGAAAAACGATCAAGTAAATTATTATGAATAACTCACATTCTTCATATAACCCGATCAAAAAAATAAAAAAATTCACCCGTTTACTCGAATAAAAAAACTTATTCATGTCCGTTTATTTAATTAACATATGACAAACTTTCTATGTAAATATTTTGTAGAATGTTGCGTTAGATAGATTTGTAAAAACAGTAAACGAATATATATATATATATATATATATATATATATATATATATATATATATCAAAATGTTATTGCATAGGGGTAAGCGCGGTCTAAACCGAACCGATAACATGTTTTCGTTTTTGGTTTGGTTTGGTTTCGGTCTGGTTTGTTTCGTCTTTTAGTCCAAGTGTTCATCCTTATCCGAAGACCAACCGAACCGAAACTGATAGAACCGGAAATGATGAATTTTCAAAATCGAACCAATAACATTTATTGGTTTCAGTCCAGTTTGGTGTCAGTCGGTTTTCGGTTTGGTTTTTCGGCTCAAATGCTCACCTCGGATATGGCATATAGATTTTCAAATGTATTAAAGGACTTTTAGCTTAACAGTATAATTTGTTAAAAGTGTACTAATTTAGTGATATTATAATTTAGATCGTATCTATGTTATGCGGTTAAAAAAGTTAAAGATTTTTAGATGTGGTTTTACCGGTAAACATAATCTTAAAAGAATCCATCGGTGGATATCCGTTCACCTTCATCTGCCACCAGGCACCACCATTCGCCGGAGCATTCTCATCCATCAACTATACCACCACCCTAACTCTACTCATCTTCACAAAATGGCAATGTCAACTTCTTCATCACCACCACCAGATCAAAAACTTACCGCACCCTACGGCTCCTGGCCATCGGCTATCACCTCCGACGTCGTTTCCGGCGCCGGCAAGAGTCTCGGAGGTACCGCCGTTGACTCTCTCGGTCGTCTCTTATGGCTCGAATCGCGCCCCACTGAATCAGGGTAGTGTTATCAGTACAAACAGTAGCTCAACCGTTACACACTTACAAAACCCCCTTTTTGATGCAATTTTATTGGGTTATTTTTCAGACGATCGGTTATAGTTAGAGGAGGTGATGATGAAGATGAAAATGGAGCTACTGATGTAACGCCAATGGAGTTTTCAGTACGCACAGTTGCTAATGAATACGGTGGCGGTGATTTCTCGATTTCAGAAAATACTCTAATTTTTTCGAATTACAAAGATCAGATATTGTACAAGCAGTTTATTGATTCTAAAGGTATGAATTAGTATCTGTTGTTACTACGTATTTAGGAAATTAGACACTGCCTTAAAGTCGAAATTCAAGAACTGAGGCTGCCAAATTGCAAAAAGTTTCATTAAACTGAAGAAAATTCTAATTAATTCATTAATTCATTATTGTGATTTGTACTAGGAGAATCAGTATTATAATCTGAAGTTAAGTAATGTTTGAATGCAAGAAATGAGCAATTGGTTTGACCACAAAAGTCAAAAGACAGCCCAAATTTGGAATCCAAATTACTAATTCTTCATACGGTTATAAATAATTTATCGACAAGTTCCAATGTATTTGAATAATTCTTGTTTTGGCAGCAGAATCTCCACCTGTAGCACTTACCCCTGATTATGGTGGACCTTTAGTAGCCTATGCTGATGGAGTTTTTGATAAAAGATATAATCGGTATATAACTGTTATTTTTATATTTTTATTTTCTTTTTCGTACATTTTTATCAGTTATCATATTACTTCTTGACAGATCGACGGGAAAGTTGCTCAAATTCTGTCACAACTATTGTATCGTTTGCACTCAATGATAACATTATACAAGGTATAATTAATGCACGTATGTCTTTTTTAAATTCATGTTTTTTCTTATATATAATAAACAATTATTTTCCATATTTGTATTGGTGATATGCAGACCCGAAAATATTAGTTGGTGGAAATGATTTCTATGCATTCCCAAGATTAGATCCTGAAGGAAAAAAGTTTGCATGGATTGAATAGAGTCACCCTAACATGCCATGGGATCGGGCCCAACTTTGGGTCGGTTACATCTCAGAAAACGGGTAAAGTCAAAGTCAATATATTATTATATTTATCTAAACGGATTGTTTTGTTTAAATATATGGATACTAATTGTAATTATAACTTGACGCATTAATTATATTATAGTTTTGTTAAAAACTAACAATAAGTGCTTACGGGCCAACCTGGCCCGCCCATATAAACTGTACTAAATCGTTGCCCGTTTGAAATATGCAGAGACATATATAAACGTGTATGTGTGGCGGGGGATGATCCTACCATAGTAGAATCTCCAACTGAACCAAAGTGGTCATCTGAAGGTGATTATATTCTTGACATATAATAATAATTAATAAAATAAATTGAACATTTTTATTTTAGCTAAGTTTAAGTCTAATTAAATAGCACTTTTATTTAGGAGAATTGTTCTTTGTAACTGATCGGAATCTTGGATTTTGGAATCTTCACAAATGGGTGAGACGATTTTCGTCTTTACACATTGCTAGATTTTTTAATGTTGTTTCATTATCGAGCTTATTTTATCTTATTTATTAAATTCGTAAATTTGAATAAAATACCTATTGTTCAGAGCTTGTATTTTACTATTTTCTCAGGTTGAATGTGATAACAAGGTGTTACCAGTATATTCATTAGAGGCCGAGTTTACAAGGCCATCATGGGTCTTTGGCATAAATTCTTATGAGATAATTAACGGGAAAAATAACTTAATTGCTTGCAGTTACAGGTAAATCTTATTATTTATCACCTTTAAATCCTTCATATGATTTATATTAATTCTCTCTCATTTAATTATACGTCAGGCAAAAAGGAAGATCATATCTTGGAATTTTGGACAAAAATAAGAACACATTATCCGTTCTTCACACTCCTTTCACAGATCTAAGAAATATAGTAATTTATTGTGTTTTTAGTTCAACTAAATTTGATTTTTATGTATTTATACTTTTTTAATTTCTAATATTTTAAATGTAGACTTCAGGTGTACACTGCCTCTACGTTGAGGGGGCATCTGCCATTCATCCGTTGTCGATAGCTAAGGTATATTTCCAATATTGTTAAATATTTTATAATATATTGTTGTGTCAATTATAATTACTAAAATAACATTATTCCACTAAACGTTTTTTGAATAAAATGATTTAAGAGGTCTTATGCGTTGAAAATACACTTTGCGTGAATTTCAACCAGGTTGACCCTTTTCCTTTTAAGCATATTATTTTACAGGTTTGACACGTTCGATACGAAACATATCCCGAAGCAAAATTGTTGAAATCTTTAATTTTCTTAATAAGAAAACGAGTACTAAATTTATCTTTATCGTGTTCAAACACCATATTTGAGCCTAAAAATTACTACTTTTTACACATGTTAATTGTTTGGGCCAGGTGAGTTTAGATAATGAAGCATCAAAAGTTGTTGATTTCAAGATTATTTGGTCTTCTTCACCTACAAGTTCAAAATACAAATCCTATTTTAGCTCTCCAGAATTCATTGAATTCCCAACAGAAGTTCCTGGAGAAAATGCATATGCATATTATTATCCACCAACTAATCCTAAATATCAAGCCAATCAAGAAGAAAAACCACCATTATTACTCGAGAGTCATGATAATTAATATTATATTTTCTAATTTTTTCCTTTAATATACATGATTGATTGTAGTTATTATAATGATATAGTTGTTTGATAAAGGATTATCCTAAGTTTGGGATTTTTATATTTTGGTAACAGGAGGACCTACAGATGAAGCACGTGGAATTTTAAATCTAAGTATCCAATTTTGGACTAGTCGTGGTTGGGCTTTTGTAGATGTCAATTATGGTGGAAGTACTGGTTGGTATTTCAAATATTCTTACAAATAAATGTTTATATCTACATTTTCTATATAAAGATAATTACTCCGTATTTATGATAATTTAAAGGTTATGGTCGAGAATTTCATGAAAGACTTTTAAAGCAGTGAGGTATCGTTGACGTGAACGACTGTTGCAGTTGTGCTAAATTCCTGCTGATTTAAAGAAAATACAGAAAAAAATTATTTTTAATTTAAAGTCATGATATTTGTTAATTTATTATATATATTTGTTTTGCACAGGTGGACAGTGGAAAGGTAGATGGTGAAAGACTTTGTATCACAGGGTGCTCTGCTGGTGGTTATACAACATTGGCTACACTTGCTTTCAAGAAAACATTCAAGGCTGGAGCTTCTTTGTTTGGTGTAAGAATATTCTATTTCCAAAATTCTTAATTATTTTTTTAATAGATTAAATTTAATGTACTGAATGATTTGTTATGTGCATGTTTACAAACAGGTAGGTGACGTGAAATTGTTGAAAGAGCAAATTCCCAAGTTTGAGTCGTACTACATTGATAATCTTATCGGTAAATAACCCGTAAGCATTAAATATAAAATTAATTTTATGAATTAAAAGAGGTGCTGCAACAGGGAGTGAAAAAGGATTCATTGAGAGGAATCCTATCAATTCTGTTGATCAGTTTTATTGTCCCATTATTCTCTTTCAAGGATTGGAAGACAAGGTATCCAAATAGAAAAATAATACTGTAATTAATAATTAGTATTATTTATTAATTAAATGAAATTTGATATTCTATTACACTGTTGTTTTGCAGGTTATAAACCCTGAACAAGCAAGAAAAATATACAAAGCCTTGAAATCAAAAGGATTGCCCGTTGCACTTGTGGAATATGAAGGCGAGCAGCATGGTTTTCGCATGGTAAATAGATACTCCCTCCGTCCCACAAAAAACTTCCCATTTGACATGGGCACAAGTTTTAAGGGGATAGTTAGTGGTGGGGTAATTGGTAATAATTTTGATTAAAATATAAGATTGGTTTGGAGAGAGAAAGATGGTTAGTGGATAGTTAGTGGTGGGGTCCTTAGTAATAATAGTATTTTATTATGTGGAGCCCATCAATTGAATGAAATGGGAAGTTTTTTGTGGGACAAAAAATTAAGGTCAAATGGGAAGTTTTTTGTGGGACGGAGGGAGTATAAGTAAATGATGAAGTATAATTTTACTAAAGTTCACTTAATTAACTGCATAATTTTGTGACATGCAGGCTGAAAATATTAAATTTACACTTGAACAACAAATGGTGTTTTTTGCACGTTTAGTGGGACACTTCAACGTGGCAGACCAATTCACTCCAATCAACATTGACAACTTTGACTAGAGATGTTTGACCTCATCTTGTTGACTTTTTAATAATAAACCCGAGGCCTGAATGTAATGCAGCAATATATATGCAAACTTGTCGCGTGTTAAAACAAAGAATGGTGTTTAACTATTTATGTATATGTAATAAGATATTGTTTTTAATGTCCGTTTAAATTTGCATTTGATTAGTTTCCCTAATCAACAAGTCTCCACATGATTTAAGTTTTTACAAAGTAAATTTTTCTGATTGAAGCTGATTGTGACACAAGTGAACACATTACGAGACAAAAGCATTAATGACAAATTAACTAATATGAAATTACAAAATTTTGAACATGCAGGAAGAATAAAGCAGAAGTAAAGTAGCATCAAGAATAAACTACTCAAAAGTTTGAATTGAGAACTCACAGTGTATCACCTAGAAAGTAGTATGAATGATATGATGAAAACAAGAATCAATCCTCAATACAGAAGTTTAAAGCTCAAACTCCTCATCTCTCAAAGCCATCTCAGCAGCTTCTTCATCCTCATCATCAAGAACAAAGTATTCGTTTTTCTCAACTGGCATAAACATGTAATACATTACTACATAGAACGCCAGGCTGGCGATTTCCTCTGCTGCATTAGCCACCCATTGGAACTTATAAGATGCAATTGTCTTCAGTGCAAAAACAACAATCCTTGTGAAGTACAAATACCCAATAACCACTATATAGAACTGCCTAAAAAGAGTCAATTTTGCCAGATTTCTAGCAGCCTTCCCATCGGTCTTAGAAGTCTCCCTCAATGATCTGATCGACCACACAATGGGGAAGATAATTGCACAACAGCAGATGATATCTACCAATAGAAACACTTGATTCCAGGTCACCCAATCTTTGATAAAAGGGCCAGTTTCTCCTATCACTATGGATGCTACATTGGCTAAAACCTGAAGTGGGATCACAATCATCAAAACCTTCTTCTCCTTTTCTTGCAAAAACGGTTTCAAAAACGACCATCCGGTACCGATCAACACGATCACAGTGAACAGAAGCACAACTCTGATGAACTGAAATATGTAAAATAATACATCCCATCCATGAGGAGTACCTGTAACCTTTACGTAATGTTTATCCTCTGCAGCACAGATCAAGTTAAGCGCCTTCATAACAATCAATCCTCCCATTAGGAGATGAATCCTGTGAACAGATCGCTGGTTTTTGAAGCATATTGAGATCCAAAACCCTAGAAAACCTAGATAAATTAGAGAGAAAATGAAGTAAAGAGATGGAAGCTGCGTTAGTCCAGCTGATAAGTAGTCCTTGGTGCCGTCATCAGTGTTGTATAGCTCTGTACGGACGTCCATTGTAACGAGCGATTGGGGATTGCAATTGGCGAAAAAGAGTGAGTACTCATTGGGGTACGTCAGAGGGTACGATTTGTTGAACGAAGACTGCGGCGGAGGAGACAGATCTCGGAAAGTGAATAGTAATTTAATGAATTGTGAATCCACAACGCAAAATTTAGAGTTTTGTTGGAGTTCGAGGAGAACTTGAATCAGTGATTCTTCCGAGAGAAGGAAGAAACCGAGACGTGACGGATCAGGTTGCGATAAGGTGGAGGTGACCGAAACGGAGGAGATCTCGACGGAGACGAATCCGGTGTGTGTGAATCCGAACTTCTCGAAGAGGATCATAGGCCTGTTATCGGATTGGATCTTGAGAGATTTGATCTCCGCCGTGGATGGTGCAGAGAAGAGGGAGAACAGTAGGAAAACAAGAGTGAGGATTTTTCCTGAAATCCTCATTTTGGAATCGCCGGTGGTGGCTGACGGCGGCGGAGGCGGTGGTCCAAATAGTAGAGGGGAAAAGAAGCGATTGCTAAGGCTAAAATACAGATAGAAATGAGATGGTAGGCGGAAGATGTAAGCCGTTTATTACAACGTACTCAAGCTAATGTAAAATCTAAACCGTTGGATCAACTGGTTTGACAGCGTGGACAATGATCAAGTCATCGATGTGAGCAACTGAGCATAGATCATCTATAGCGGTTGATAGTTTTTTTTAGTAAGTTAGTGGTTCGAATCTATACGCTGACACCTATAAGGATAGTATGTCTTTCCTCGAATCATTTACCTATGAAGAATAAACTCACCACTTATATATGACGGGACTTGAATCCATTACCTATGAGTCATGAGCAATACATTGTCTTTTTATCACTAGGTTACTGGTTAGTAGTTAATTGCGGTTTCCATATCACACTCTTTTTCACTTTTAGGTTAGTATTTTAATTTCATTTTCTCTTATTCATAAATAGAACCAATGTTTTAAAATCCGGTTTACCCGGCCGGTTTAATCGGGACCCGGTCCAAAGGGCGGGTCAACTCGGACCGCTTTTTAGCCTATTTTCTGCCTGCTGAGACGCGGTCAGGTTACGGGTTCAACCGGTGACCCGTTGACCTGTTAAAACCCGATTTTTTTTAAAAAACTCTATTAACAAAATCAGACGCTTGTTCCTACTCAGTGCTCACATTCACGCTTGAGTATCGATTCAACGTGTTTGCTGCGATATGATTTGTTTGCTGATCGATTTGTTTGCTTCGCGATTTGTTTGCTGCTCAATTCGTTTGTTTGCCGTGAGATTGAGTTCTTTAATTGCTGCCAGATTGTTAACTTCTTATGCTAAGCTTAAGTTTGGTCAGATTTGTTTGCTACTCGAGATTTGTTTGCTCACATTTATTCATAAATTTGTTTAATGTTGCTTAGATTAATGGATATCTGTTTTTGTTTCTATAAATTCATTGCTATTTATGACTATGTTCTTGTTGATGAAGATGGAGATGATGAATTTCTTATGATTTTCGGTGTTCCGGTTGAACCGTGACCCGGTTATCACACTGGGCCGAGCAATAACCCGGGTTTTAAAACATTGAATAGAACACCTTGAAATGTTCTATTTTAGTATAGATAAAGTGATAAACCTCAGATCGTAAAATAGTTAAAGTACAACAATTAATGCATAAAAGCACGACTCTGTTAACTTTTTAACCTAATTAAAGTAATCAAAACATGTATGGCAAGTTGGCAATGGCAACTCTCTTCTATTTTACATATCACCTCCAAATATGGATATATACATATAAACTCGTAGCTAATTTACTACAACTTACAAGTACCAAAATAAGTTGCAAAAAGCAACGATCAACTTGATCCAAAAAGTCAATTTACATCAAATCGCGTATAGTTTCTTGAAATCATCATTCTCGGAATCCGAATGTACCGAAACCGACCCAGATAACGACTTACTACTCCTCGCCGACCGTCGAATAGATCTCAAATTATTCGCCTCAATTCGATGCATAATCACCCAATAACACATTGTTCCTAAAGTTGACGCCAATGTAAGCGACCCTATAACCGTCACACCAACCGCCAACCACTTTTCATGTCCAACAACTATAAACGAAAGCGCAAGAAACGCAACCGAAACAAAAACACACGCCAACCACATCAATTTATTAATAACCGCCATCACTTGCTTCTTAGCCCGCCGTTCAACCACCACAATCGATGTCTGAACCACCACAACCGCCAATGATATAAAAAGCGCCAGTGAATCGAAGATTAGAAAAACAATAAACTCGGGATTTGATGATATATTTGCTTCACCTAAAGTTTTGTGATTAGGGTTTTGATTTGGGTCATCAACGTATTGACCGGGGAGTTGATATATGGCGGCGAAAGTGACGGTTGCTATTAAAACCGCCACAACGGTGGTGGAATTAATTGCATTGTTGAGGCTTTCGTGGTGCATTTTGTTGATTCGTTTTCCGATTCCTTTGACTCTTTTGTGAGTTTTGAGTGTGTGTTCGAGTTGGTCATGGACTTCGTGTTTTATGTCACTTACGGTTTGTTTGAGTTCTCGAACTGTGGCGGTCAATGGTGGTGGCTTTTTCATTGACTTTGCGTTTTTTACTCCGTGTTGTTGTAAAATTGTTGCAATTTCGGGTCGCATGAATTTCTCAGCGGTATCGAGTGCGGTTTCTCCCGATTTGTTAATGGCGTCTTTATTTATGTCTTCTTTGTGGCTTAGGAGTGCTAGAACAATCTGCAATCAAGAGGTCAAAAGTCAAAACTGCACTTTTTTAAGTAAAATAGAATTTGAACTCTTTACATTTTTTGAGAAAATGGTAACCACTACAGTAAGCTTCATATCATAAGCTACAGATTAACAAAGGTTGTGCTAAACATGTAGGAATGTTCTAATAGTATTATTATCTAAACATGGTGATTTTGACCTTAAAAGTCAACATCGACGTCAACTTTCTTAAAATGGAACAATTATGCTTCACCTATTAAGTGCCTCTATGCAAATTGTGTATGAACGAGTTATTTGCTTGTCGCGCGTTGCTGCGGATTTCAGGCTACACTTTTTTATTACGTTCAGATTAAGAGTCGTTATTGGTAAAGAAAATAAAGTGAAACTTAGTTCAAATCTTTTTTAGTTAAAAAATGAATAAACTATTTGGTAATATAAAACCTTAGGAGTTAAAAGTATGAATTATAAAAGTTTAAGTGTTAAAAATATTAATTATAAGAGTTCAAGGAGTGTTTTAATTTTTAGTAACAAAAATGAACTATACAAAATGTTGTTGACATTGTTACTTAAAGGGTGAAAGTGGAAATTTGTTATAAAGACAAAAAAATAAAATGTGTTAATGGTGAGATTTGAACTTGGGGTTTAGAGTTAAAAGGCAAACACCTTCGCCAACTAACCATCTTCACATTTGATAACATTTTCACATATTTTTTATATATCCTCCTTATAAATAGTAACTATGTATGGTACATATTTTTTATATATCCTCCTTATAAACAGTAACTATGTATGGTAAATGTATATATATAGAAATAGAAATAGAAATAGAAATAGAAATAGAAATAGAAATTCTTCCACTTTTGAGAAAACTTGCAGTTACTACAATAAAATTCATACCCTAAACAATAAATCTGAAAATGTTAGTTCTAAGCTTCTAAGAAGATACAAATTAAACTAAAATCTAAAAGTTTATATTTTGACTATAAAAGTCAAAGTCAACTTTCTAGAATCTCAAGTAGGATGATCTTGTAAGAAAAATTTTGTATGAATCCATCACTTTTTGCAAAGTTGTGACTACTGTTGTAAAATATCTAACCTACACTACAAATATCTAACATCTCAAAAGTCAAAGTCAACATTGTACCTCTTTACGACCCTTTCGTGTAGCTATATGCAAGGCAGTATTCTCCTTTTTATCAACCATGTTTATCAGACCATCATCAACCGCAATAAGCTCATTAATAATGTCAACATTTTGTCCTTTAGCTGCCATATGAAGGGCGGTTTGTCCTTTTTTATCGGCTCGTGTGGCGATTTCAGGTACTTTTTCCAAAAGTATTTTCATAACTTCCAAATGACCTTTTCGTGCACAAGAATGTAGAGCCGTTTTATGGTTGCTTCTTGCAATTGTAGTCGTACTACTATTTTTTTCTAGAAGAAATTTGACCACCTCGATATGACCTTGTTCACATGCTGTGTGTAATGCCGTTGTGTTTGTTTGGTCAAATGTCATTAGAAACTCGGATTGCGCTTCTAGAAGAACTTTCAATACCTCTGGAAAAATATATATAAAATAATTAAATCAATAAATGGAAACATGGATCGTATATTTAAGAAGGTAATATATCAAAGCGGCTATCAAGGAACAGGTTGACTTTTTAGGTCAAACTTATTACTTTCTAAATTCAACATTCGAAAATGATCTTTGTTAACAAATCCAAAGATTTTATCTTTTTTAATTGTAGCATTTGTTATGCAATTCGATTTAATTTTTCATTTCTTCTCAAAAACTATCATGTCAATTTTCATCTCAAGTTTATTCCATTTGACTTCAAAAGTCAACAATCAAAACAGTTAAAAAAAAATAAAAGCTCGGATTAAAAATCGTACCAAGATCTCCTTGTTTAGCAGCAACATGAAATGCATCAAACCCGTTCTTCGCCTTAATCCCAGCTACCTCAGAATCATAATATTTCATCATTTCTCTCACTAAATCAACACAGCCATATTCAGCAGCAACATACAGAGCAGTTTCGTCGGATTGATTCTTTTTTGACAATAATTCCTTTAATTTTTCTTCATCTGTGCTATTTATAATCCCCATAGCTGTATCTATATCCCCTGCCCTAATTGCAATATGCAATGATGTATCATCTCTTTTCTCCATTGTTCTGTTTCTACTTAAGCTCTGATGGTGGTTTCCGGCCACCGGAGAATCCATCTGATCAAATTATAATCGATGACCTACATCAATCAACAAGAGCAAATAAAGATTATCATACATACCAATTAAATTACACAAAAACTCTCTCTTATTTAACCACTACCGTGTTCCCATTAAAATTTTTAAACTAAAACTCGTTAATCATAATATACAGCTATTCCGATCCTATTTCAGCTACTGTGTTCAACTTTCAGTTTCTACTTTCTACTTGTGATGGCGGTTTCTGGCCACCGGAGAATCCATTGGATCAAATAATAAAACCTTCTATATCGATCAATAATAAAATATCAAGCTTATCACACATCCTGACTAAATTACTTGTAAGCTTCCGATTAATCAATCCAAGTTCAACTTTCAAATTAAGAATTCGTTAATCATAAGCTCATGAGTTAAAATTAACCTAACTTGAATGAACCTGATTCATAAATCGTTATTAAAACTCGAATCCTTACCTAGAACAGATGTCGTTTACGACTGGATCACTCAATCCATCTTAGAAATTGCATAAACATGTCTGATATTAGGGGTTTTGATGGAGAAATAAGCAGACACAACAACACATTTCTAAGAATGATTGAAGAACATAAGAGTGATAGTTTGGTGATGAATTATTGGATTGAAAATGGAGGTAAGTAAGCAATGTTTGAAGTGCAGTAATTTCAAAGGATGTGAAGAAAAAGTGGTTTAATTAGAAAATAGGATGAAAGCAATCATATGCATCTTTTATCTGGTGGTGGTGGAGTTCATATCAAAATAATATTCGTTTTTTTCTTTCTTATTACTCCCTCCGTCCCACAAAAAAGTTCCCATTTCCCTTTGGCACAAGATTTTAGGTGATAGTTAGTGGTGGGGTCATTGGTATTATTTTGATTAAAATATAAGGTTGGTTTGGAGAGAGAAAGATAATTAGTGGATATTATTGATGGGGTTCTTAATAATAATAGTATTTTATTGTGTGGAGCCCACCACATGTGAGAAATGAGAACTTTTTTGTGGGACAAAAGCTTTAGGAGAAATAGGAACTTTTTTGTGGGACGGAGGGAGTATTATATTCTTTAACATCAGTTTTGAATATGGCTTTCGATCCGGTTTTCAAACTGATTGAACCAAAAATGACCGAAACTTAAGTGAAACCGATAACATGTTATCGGTTCGGTTTCAGTTTTAATAATTCATCGTTTTCGGTTCGCTTTTCAGATAATGATATGATGAGTATTTCGTCTAAAAAATCCGAACCGGACCAGACCAAAACTAAACCGAACCAAAACCGATAATATGTTATCGGTTCAGTTTCGATTTTAAACATTTATTATTTTCAATTTGATTCGGTTTTTAAACCGAGTTCACCCCTAATATTAAGATGACTTCGCATGTCTTTGAAATTCTTAAATGAGTCATCTAATATTTATAAAAAAAATTAAACTTATTAACTTTTTTAAATTATTAAATTAATTTAAAATTTTAATATTACACATATAAGATAAGACTAGCAGGGTACCCACGCAATGCGGCGGCGGGTACCCTAAACGTTATATTTTGCAGTGGCGATAGTGTCAGTGGTGGTAATAGTGATGGTGGTAGGTGGTGGTTCATAGTAATATCGGGTGGCGGCTGTAGTGACAATAAATCAATATTTGTCCAATGTGAGACATTACTCAACACGCCCCCTCACGTGTGGCGTCATTTTTTTCGCACCTAACACGTGGATATTTTATGGGTTACGTGTGGTCCGTGTGGTCGTTTGACCAACTACGGGTGAACCATGCTCTGATACCATGTAAGTTTGTGGGGTTGCATCTTAAAACCAATTGGTTACTCAACACCATATTATCAATCTTCACCGGTTAAATCACCACAGGCCATTCTTTCTACAAGTATGTTACCAAATGACTGAAATTTAAAAAAAAAAATCAAAATTATCAAATAAAAAGATCAAAACATCGCACAGTGAAATAGTAACCTTATAATTTTCAATTCTTCCTAAAAGGATTCTCATTGTACTTGCTTTACGTCCAGATTCACGAAATCGAACAACTTAGTGGTTAACAAGTCCTTCCTCAAGTATATTCAACTGAACTAACAGAATATATTTCATGAATATAAATTAAAACGTAAATTGCTAAGTTTTTAAAGAATAAATAACAAAAATTATAAAACTTACCAATTTGTCTCTATATAAAGCTTTTTTTTGCCACAAAATCCGATTCGAGAAACACAAGATACTAATTCTAGAGGAATTAAAAGCACGTCCATTCTTTTTCCAACTTTTCCTACCATACACAAAAGCTTATGAGAAATAGACCTTTTTAAGTCTAAAAAGGGTTTTAAACAACAAACTAATTATATTTAGAATTATAAAACAATTGCGTTATTTAAACAAAAAATCTCTTTATTTTACCTCCATTTGAATTTGCATTGTTTCCAGCACCAGTCACACCAGTTGACTGTTGGGATTGGTTTGTAACCTGCTCACTTTTACTCCTTCCAAGTTTCTTCAATAGTCTGGACTTCTTATCTGTCTTTTGTACTTTATTGGCTGTAAAAGACCCACCCATGAATACATACTCATTACATATAAATTCAAAATATATATGAGACACGCGTATACTTAAGAGGAAAAAGATAGCCTGAGGCTCAACAACAGCCAAAAGAATTTCATAGGCGGATTCATAAAGATCATTATCATTTATACCTGATCAAAGGACCATCCCGTAATTTTTTCTCACAAATTTTCAATATTCCTCATTATTTTATTAGAATTTACTTTTTGACCATTTTATGTATTGACTTCTAAAGTAACCGGCATTCAAACAGTTGAGCTATTTATGTTTCTATTGCAATTTACAACTTTGAAAGGAAAAAACATATATCACTTTGGTGGTACAGTTACCTACATTATGTTGAGACTATCCCAAGGGATCTTCTCAATAGCAATTTCCCATAATACCACGAAGCTAAATAAACCCAATCTACAAATTTAAACAAATAAAATTTGATATTTCATGTATGATTGTTTATAGGGGGCTTACTTTTCATCTGTTTGTTCGTATCGAAAATCTTCCAGATCCATCCATTGACGCTAAGAGTGGAAAATGAAAAAGACTGTGAACTGGAGAAATTTTTCTCGTATGTTTTAACTTTACAAGTCAAACATATTCTTCTTGTCAACTGGTTGTACTGTACTACTACTCAACTTTAATGTTGCCCAAAATGGAATCCAAATCAGGAGTTACAACACCTGGCTTATCGACTGTTGGCCCAAGCACACAACAATTTTCAGTTTTGAAATTCATCACTGCAACATCTTGCATAGACCCATGAGCTGTGTAACACCTCAATTTTCAAAACACTTTTTAAATCATATTTTTAAATAAAAATATTACAAGTCCAGTATTCTCAAAATACGGTTTAACAAAAACCAACAAAAGTTTATCAGAGTATTAAAACCGGTGTTACAAATACAATATCATAACCATAGGATAAACGGGATCTACCTACGAGCTCCCGAGCTGATCAACACTAGGCCACATCTAACGCGACCCTCTAATCCAACGATCCCGAACCTGAGTACATAGTCAAAAACAAAGTAGTACGTGAGACAAAATTGTCTCGTGAGATACATGGGTTTTAGACCCGACATTAATATATATAAATAATCACATTTATTTATAATCACATTTATTAGATATATAAATGTATATATATATCTATATTCTTTAGTTACCTCCGTGGTAACCCTATCTCATTCATATACATCAATCACCTCTTCGGTGATTCTATCACATTCATTCATAGCCTATTCGACCCGTCAAGTTGTTCGGAATGCCTCCAATCCAACGAGACCCCATTTTGCCCTACTAACCGGAATGCCTCCGATTCAGTAGAACCCCCATTGCCACAGTGTTCAGCCAAAGTGACCTATCTTCATCTTACTAACCAGAATGCCTCCAGTTCAGTAAGATCCAACATCTTGTTGGGTGATCGGAATGCCTCCGATTCATCAGTTTTATTCAAGATACCATGATAATCCAGAATGCCTCCAAATCTATCATGTACCTGCCTTATTTCAATCTACCCGTCATAACTATTACTTGTGACTATATGTCGCATCTATCATCAATGCCATAAGGCCATCATACAATCTATCCACATGCTAATCTTAACTAGCATTCACATAATCGGATCAACTAATCTCGTCATTAGTAATCACATATTATAAAAGTACACTCTTTTACGTCATATCAATAATTAGTTATTAATTACTTTTCTTTATCATGATCTCTTTCAAAATCATCAATCACTTTAGACATACTTAGATAGTCTACTATTTATCACTTTCTCATATTTTCAATCATATCTTTATTAAAAATCATTTATTAATAAAGACTCACAAACATCATATATATTTTAAAAGAAACATTTGCTATGTACCCAGTTTTAAAAGTCTCATGTACTCACCTTAGCCAAGCTAACTCCAAATCGTGTCTAACAACACGAATCCTTGCTTTCCAACTTGTGAAATGTCACCAAACTTTAGGTATTCTTGACCTACCATCAATATCATCACAATAGTTAGTTATTATCCATAACTAATCACTAATCAATCCATATTCACATTCCTAACCACCAAGTTCATCCAACTTGGTGAAATCTCAAACCCTAGTTCAAGATTTCCATGAATAAACCCAAATCAAACTTGTACACATCGATTACAAGCTTACAATGAGTGTTCTACACCCATGATTAGTCATCTTCCCCGAAGATGACATGGTTGGTTCCCCAAACCACCATTTTTACCCATACAAAGCTCACAATCAAGGTAGATGAGCAAGAAAATCAAGAATACTTACCCTTGATGTTTCAATCCTTCAAGATGGTGAAGATCTAAGCTCTTGAGCTCCAAAATCGCCCAAGTTTGCTCCCAAATCGGCTGCACAATGTGTGTGGTTGAATGAGAAATGAAACCCTATCTCACACACAAGATTATATGTTCCAGACGCTCCTCGCGCCCCGCTCGCGCCCACCTCGCGCCGCGAAGTGACACGGCTTTGCCTGCTGGTTGCCGCTTTTACCAGATTTCGCGCCACGCTCGCGTCTGGCTCACGCCGCGACCTCAACGCGAGGTCAACGCGAAGTCAACGCGAGATGCTCGCGTTCCAGCTCTGGTCCCTCTGCTCAACCTCGCGTTTCGCTCGCGACTGCCTCGCGCCGCGAACTTGCCTGTGCAGCACGGCTGCACTTTTCGGTCTAGGTTTCAACACGGTTTCGTCCATAACTTTCTCATACGGACTCCAAACGACACGAAACCAATTCCTACGTGTTTTAAACGATTTATCCTTATTTATCATATTTTTCCCATATTTTATTTTATTAAAATTTCGGGTCGTTACAACTATCCACTCCTTAAAAGGATTCCGTCCTCGGAATCAACTCAAGGATTTCAAATCCTCATTTCACTTCCAAATTATGATCCAATAATACTTATGCATTTAACTGCCCACTTGACCCGTTATACCCAAACGGCCAAGAATCCAAACGTATGTTCCTAATACCCGAACGGGTCAAAATTACACCATTTGCCATAACACTCTCTATCTTTTAACCAATCCTTTTATCCACATAGGAATGATATGACCCAATCATTACTAATAACCCATTGACCAAAATGATAGTCAACCCCTTGCTTTGACCAAATTGTCAACATTGTTCCACCCTTGACTTAAGCGCAAAGTCAACAAATCTTGAAAATTTTCCTTATCCATTAGTGGTTCTATTAACCATCAATTCTTTAACCATCAATTTTTTTTACACTCCTGGTCCAACAACAGCCATACTCAATTTCTAAATTCCATTCGAATTGCCCAAAGGTCAAAGTCGCACCCTTTGACTACAATTATTTCCATTAATCAATCAACCACTATCATACACACATATATGCGATATATTATGTTCTTATCCTTGACTAACCATTTTAAACGAAAGTCAAAATCCAAATTTTTTTTTTTGACTAAAGTCAACATCCCATCAGTTGATCAACCTTGACTTATGAATAAAGTCAACTTACCTTGCTAAATTCCACATATTCTTTATTACTAAGGCATCGCTTCCCAAGCTTTTCATTCCCGATTTCATATTTAAATTTCTTTTCTCATTTGTTCCCTTTTTCCTTGATTTCGATCCCCACAGTCGATTAACAAATTCCATTTAAATTGACATCAATCTCTATTACTCCTTTACATTCATTCAAATTCTTATACCATTCATAATTCCTTTCAAACATCCCTATACCATACTTGAAGTTCCCGATTACCGGCTATAAAGCCTCAATCATATCCAATTGTGGCCTAACCACCCGTTATACACCTTTCACCACTCATTGGCTACTAACCACTTTGCTTCCTAAAGCATTCCTTTTTTTTTCATGAACCATTAACTTGTAGGTATCTCCTACACATACTTCAACTTAAACACGACCCGTGTTTTCAATCCAATTTCTCACTTACCATATAATTATAGCAATAACTTAACCATACGATTCTGCATACGTCCGATGCAAACCTCATATTCCTTAAATATCAAACTATACTTAACTAACTTATCGAGATGATCGGAAAGCCTCCAATCCATCCCGACGCCAAACTGTCACAATGATCGGAAAGCCTCCAATCCAAAGTGGCTCATACAAAACTATTCCATCTTGCATACAATTCATGTATGCCTCATTACACTTACCATCATGCTATCATTTTCTGTCACATTTGACTTTCACAATCAATCACAAATTGACAAATCTAGACTTTTGCATAAAGTCAACCATACTTCTCCCAACTAACAATTTCTCTACTCACGAGGTACTACCCGCAATTTATCGCTTCCGGTTTTACTCATCATTAATTCCTTAATATTTGTTCCCGTTTCCTTTTTACTTAAGGCCCTCCCCAAATAATCCGAGGGTCGCACCTTTACTTAAAGGTCACACTAACATTTACCGTTTCTTGACCTTCACTTGGTCACTCATACTATCACTTAGTATTCCTTCAACCATCTTTGTACCCCCACCGATCAACTTCATAACTTTTTATTCTCAAACATCGGTATTAGATCCTCCACCGCAACACATTCTACAATTTTCACGAAATTTACCATATCTTGGTTACCAAGTAATAAATTGGTCTCTAGGAGTTCTCTTTCCTCATATTCTATAAACCGTAGGCATCCCCTACCCATACATGACCTATTGCAACCCGCACCAGCAAACCAACTTCTTGTATAACACGTAGAACTATAACAATACAATTCGACCACATGGTCCTACATTCATCTCATTAACACATAAACATTATCATACGGACATGACAATCCGTAATTCAACTATCACATCAAGATGACTGGAAAGCCTCCAATCCATCAAGATCCAAGCTGTCATAGTGATTGGAACATCTCCAATCTCGGAATGGAACCATTGGGATTCGCCCAGCCAATTCCACCCCCGAACATCATAGTAGCCGGGGATCCCCCGAGCTAACCTCATCATTTCTTTCTTATTCTACCATGAATGCTTCACTAGTATACACCTTTTCACATCACTTACTTTACCCCTATCTTACCCTTTTAATCGTCCATGCAATTCAGCACACTTTCATAACATCGCGCTATCATTTTCTTCCATATTCACACATTTCTCGCCGGACATACTACTTAATACGTTTCATATAACACTACCTTTTTCATTATCACATGCCTTTAAGGCCATCATATGATGCACAAGCATTGTACCTCGCGGGTAACCAATAAAACTTCCGATCCCCATTTACCGTCTCACTCACACACTAATCTCCCTTAAACGGTTCATTTCCCTATTAATCATCTTTCCAAATCCTTTGTCCCCACCGGGGTAACTATCAATCTATTCCTTCAACCATAATCCACCGGTCAACCCGGTCATCTTAAGTCGACCAATCGACGCCGGTCCACATTTGTAACTCATGACTTGGCACACATTGGCCCAACTTCCCACACTCTCGTCTTTATTCATCGCGATCCTTAAAATACTTATTTTCCATTCGTAGCCTCACACTACCCCATGCCCCATACCGTCATGCCCTTACCATGACATGTAACCAATAATTATTTCATTACCGTTGATATCGAATTCATCATAATTGTCACAGAACTTGACATGGCTATATGCCAACTTTTTATTCAATCACCTTTGACAATCAAAATTCGTCGTTCCCGACACTTATTCATTTCCACATATTTCCCATTTACGAGTTCTAAGACATCACTATACCTTAGTCATTCTTGTCTTTACCATTCACGTGTAACAACCAATCAATTAAGCCATAATCACATAACATCAATCTTCACCTAAGATCTCCGAGGTTGCATCATGGACCCCCCTCTAGATTTCCTTCCGGGAAGACTTCCCCTTTCAACTCACTCGTGAGTTCCTTTCACACATATTGTACCGCACTCTCTTTCCAAAAGTTCCATACTACACATTCCACCGTGTCGACGCCTCACCCTTTAATCATATGGATGTCAAACTTATCATATTTTTCTTTCTTCGCTTGCTACTCTCTAGCACTTGCTCAATCCACCGAATCCACCAATCGTGACCTCCGGTTCAGAACTTCCGATTTACCCAACGGTCTTACATGCTATGACAACCTTATACAACATCCTTCCATTTCTTCCGACTAGGTCTGGCTACCTCTTTATGTAGCCACTTCTCACTACGGGCTTCGCCATTCGATGACTCTTCCTTCATAGGGGCATTGGAATCATTCCTCCTACCCTTAATCATACGGTCCTCAATAGTCTAGTTCACATTCTCATTCATAACTCTTCCCAATTTAGTAGAGCTCGTCCACTTTTCATATTCATTCTTTCGCCATACCAACGTATTCAACAACCATGATTCAAACGGTCAGCTCAACAGTTAAAAACAACACGATTAGATCAAAACATGGCACTTATCATAGGGGTCGACCCTATCATACTAATGCCCTACGGTCTCAAAAGACTCATATTGCACACTGCATAACAACTTCCATAGGTCCCCTAGGTTCAACCCTAAACTTATCATAAAGTCTCAAGGTCAACCTATCGATCTCAAGGAATCTTGCATTCCTATTGCTACAGTCTAAGACTAGGATGGTCATCCAACCTAATTCACTTAAACTATAGCTCTGATACCAAGTTGTAACACCTCAATTTTCAAAACACTTTTTAAATCATATTTTTAAATAAAAATATTACAAGTCCAGTATTCTCAAAATACGGTTTAACAAAAACCAACAAAAGTTTATCAGAGTATTAAAACCGGTGTTACAAATACAATATCATAACCATAGGATAAACGGGATCTACCTACGAGCTCCCGAGCTGATCAACACTAGGCCACATCTAACGCGACCCTCTAATCCAACGATCCCGAACCTGAGTACATAGTCAAAAACAAAGTAGTACGTGAGACAAAATTGTCTCGTGAGATACATGGGTTTTAGACCCGACATTAATATATATAAATAATCACATTTATTTATAATCACATTTATTAGATATATAAATGTATATATATATCTATATTCTTTAGTTACCTCCGTGGTAACCCTATCTCATTCATATACATCAATCACCTCTTCGGTGATTCTATCACATTCATTCATAGCCTATTCGACCCGTCAAGTTGTTCGGAATGCCTCCAATCCAACGAGACCCCATTTTGCCCTACTAACCGGAATGCCTCCGATTCAGTAGAACCCCCATTGCCACAGTGTTCAGCCAAAGTGACCTATCTTCATCTTACTAACCAGAATGCCTCCAGTTCAGTAAGATCCAACATCTTGTTGGGTGATCGGAATGCCTCCGATTCATCAGTTTTATTCAAGATACCATGATAATCCAGAATGCCTCCAAATCTATCATGTACCTGCCTTATTTCAATCTACCCGTCATAACTATTACTTGTGACTATATGTCGCATCTATCATCAATGCCATAAGGCCATCATACAATCTATCCACATGCTAATCTTAACTAGCATTCACATAATCGGATCAACTAATCTCGTCATTAGTAATCACATATTATAAAAGTACACTCTTTTACGTCATATCAATAATTAGTTATTAATTACTTTTCTTTATCATGATCTCTTTCAAAATCATCAATCACTTTAGACATACTTAGATAGTCTACTATTTATCACTTTCTCATATTTTCAATCATATCTTTATTAAAAATCATTTATTAATAAAGACTCACAAACATCATATATATTTTAAAAGAAACATTTGCTATGTACCCAGTTTTAAAAGTCTCATGTACTCACCTTAGCCAAGCTAACTCCAAATCGTGTCTAACAACACGAATCCTTGCTTTCCAACTTGTGAAATGTCACCAAACTTTAGGTCTTCTTGACCTACCATCAATATCATCACAATAGTTAGTTATTATCCATAACTAATCACTAATCAATCCATATTCACATTCCTAACCACCAAGTTCATCCAACTTGGTGAAATCTCAAACCCTAGTTCAAGATTTCCATCAATAAACCCAAATCAAACTTGTACACATCGATTACAAGCTTACAATGAGTGTTCTACACCCATGATTAGTCATCTTCCCCGAAGATGACATGGTTGGTTCCCCAAACCACCATTTTTACCCATACAAAGCTCACAATCAAGGTAGATGAGCAAGAAAATCAAGAATACTTACCCTTGATGTTTCAATCCTTCAAGATGGTGAAGATCTAAGCTCTTGAGCTCCAAAATCGCCCAAGTTTGCTCCCAAATCGGCTGCACAATGTGTGTGGTTGAATGAGAAATGAAACCCTATCTCACACACAAGATTATATGTTCCAGACGCTCCTCGCGCCCCGCTCGCGCCCACCTCGCGCCGCGAAGTGACACGGCTTTGCCTGCTGGTTGCCGCTTTTACCAGATTTCGCGCCACGCTCGCGTCTGGCTCACGCCGCGACCTCAACGCGAGGTCAACGCGAAGTCAACGCGAGATGCTCGCGTTCCAGCTCTGGTCCCTCTGCTCAACCTCGCGTTTCGCTCGCGACTGCCTCGCGCCGCGAACTTGCCTGTGCAGCAGGGCTGCACTTTTCGGTCTAGGTTTCAACACGGTTTCGTCCATAACTTTCTCATACGGACTCCAAACGACACGAAACCAATTCCTACGTGTTTTAAACGATTTATCCTTATTTATCATATTTTTCCCATATTTTATTTTATTAAAATTTCGGGTCGTTACAAGCTGCGCCGGGATTAACCTACAGTGAACGTCGTCCAAGTATTTATAAATACGATCTCATCAATTCATTATTCGAGCTTGAATTTGGTTGAATTTACATTATAGATAGTGTCTCCAAGCTTGAATTTGGTTGCTGCACTTTTATAAACCAGAAATTTGCCCATGTATCCAAGCAACAGTCCAAGCTCAAAAGCAGAGTTGACATTAGTTTCATCATATTCTTTCTCTCCCTCCAAAAACTCCTTTGCATTAAGGACCTGTATAAGGAAAAGTAATTAAAAGAACGAAAGATAATGATTATAATAAAATGAATTTAGTTAGTTAATTGGTGTTAATTGATTGTTCTCTGTGTCGCAGGAGTTCAACAAATTCACAATCGAGCACTAAATATGATTGTTCCCTGTTAGGTCAGATTTCAACAAAGCGTAAGTACCAAAAACATATATGTGAAACAGTTACATATCATCTGATACCTGAAAATGAATATTTGAGACGAATCAAATGGTGACAACGATCGAGTTCTGTAGGAGAAAGATGAAGAATCACTTGAACCGCATTTCTCAATTCTCCCCGTCGATGGAGTATTCAACTCCAAGCGGATCTTCGCTCCAACGACGATCAGTGGCAATACTTCAGGCACTCCAACAATCGATGAGGGCTCCTCGATTCTATCACTTTGCAATGGTGGGTTCGAGGAGGGTATTCCAACAGGCTATGAAGGCATGAACTAACTCGATTGTTGGGCGGCGTAATCTCCAATACTGAAAGCTAGAAGGTATTCAATTTTTGTTTTTTTAATTTCAATTTTAAAAATGCTGAATAGTTTTGCTGGGCCGAGACGCAAAGATAAAAGATATGTGTTTTAGGTAATTAAAGCATCCTGAGGCCAGCGTAGTTGGTTAGCGTGTTGGCATCTGACCTGTAGGTGGTGGGTTCGAGTCCTGGCTTGTTCATTTTTTAAGCAAAAGTTGGAAAATCCGAAAATGGAAAGAATTTGGCTGAATTTTCAGGCGGCTATTTAGGGAAAGGTCCTAAATGCTTTATAAGTAGTAGAGATGTATATAGAAAAATTTCCCCTCTAAAATTTCTAAAGAAAACACTCACTACCAATCTAAAATGAGTAACGTTATTTATTCCTATTATTTGATACCCACAGTGATTTTCATTATATGAAGACATGTGTTAAAATTAATAGAGTACGTATATCATCCTATCAAGTGAGTAAGACTATGACTCTATGTGTAGGACTAAATGATAACTAAGGGGGTGTTTGGGAAAACTTATTTAGAGTGGCTTATGTTTTATAAACTTATATAAGCCTTAATAATCTTTTTGTAAAAGAATTATTTATAAGCTTATAAGTCATAAGCCCCTCTAAATAAGTTTTCCTAAATAGCCCGTAAATATCATTTTCATCTAAGGAAGTGGGATCATGTGAGGACTCTTTTTTCGGTGAGGACTCGCGAGGACACCTCATAAAAATTTCAAAAAATTCCGAAAAAAATATATATAACTCTCCATGATTATTACTACATTTGACAAAAAAAAAAATTTCAAAAAAAAAATTTATGATCCACTTTTTTAGCGAATCATAACAATGATCCAGATTTTTTTTGTGGATCATTATTATGATCCATATATTTTTTTTGGATCATTTTTGGATTTTTTTTTATCTTATACATAGCAATTTTAATGTTTAAAAAAGAATTGTTTTGAAAAAAGTTTGTTTTGGATCATTTTTAGAGTTTTTTTTGGAGTCCTCACAGTACTCGCGAGGAAAAGAGTCCTCACCGAATCCGGACCCTTCATCTAAGATATAACCGCAGTCAATCACTATATCTGACCACTAATCATCGACCACTTGTAATTGGAAAATATTTTTCATTTTCTTTTTTAAACACGTTTCTTTTTTAAGTAAACAACATTTTTAATAGATATTTAAAAGTTCACAAAAAGATAAAGAGTTATTTCACCTCTAAAGACAAATAAAACTTCTTGCTGATATGGCTCCACTAGTTGTGTATGGGTTATCTTCGAAGGTGACACATATAGTTGACCTGACTAGCCGCCATGGCCCCGCAATCTCCGTTACCCCATTTAAATTTGTTTAATTTTGTTAACGACGGTTCTAATAATTATTTTTAGGGTTTTGCTAATGACAGTCCTTGGGGCTGTCAATAAGCCCTTGGAGGTGGTTATTGATTGGTGTACAAGCAAAATTCTAAAAATACAAGGGTTAATAACAGATGATTTACAAAATTCGATATATGTCTTAATATGTTAAGGCCGTTATTATCGTTCATCATCATTATTTAAATATCTTATCTACTTTTTAAAAGTACAAACAATTTGTTCTTCGATGATACTTAGGAGGTGTTTGGAATTGCTTATTGAAAATAGATTATGTGTTTTGAAAATGAATAATCAGATAATTATCAGTTATAAACCTGATCTGAAAAGTAGAGTTTGGATTTAATTATGATGTTTCAAATTACAATAATCAGATAATCAGTTTTATGAGTGTTTGACAAATTAAATTATATGTCATTTTAAATGTAAAATGACAATTAAAGACATTCCAAAATGAGAGCTGTCAAAGGGGGTGGTAAGTAGCATTGATATTTATGAAGATAAATTTGTAGTTTTGCATATAGAAGAAATCACGTTTTGTAAAAGCAACCCCTACATGCTTTTTGCAAACAACATTTTGTGAACTTCAAAATGTGAATAATCACTTATGTGATTTTATTTTCCAAACATCATAAGTAAATTATTCACGTTATCTGTTAAACAGGAAACAAATCAAGAAGATATTCCAAGGATGCCAGCCATATTCCAACCTCTTCTAGCCGTTGTGCACCTCAATTACAGCCACACCTATTATGCACAATTAATATATTTCCTTGTATAAATTATTCTCTTGTATTTAAATACCGAACAAATCACTGTAATAGACACACAATTCGAATAATATTGATCACTAAACATCATGGTATCAGAGCAGTGTAGCTCATCATTTACCAGTTTCATCTTCTAGCTTGTCCGATCAAAACCCTTCGAGCCCAGCCATGTCCTTAGACGGCGACTCGAATGCAAGTTTGTCGGAACAATTAGCCATTTTACTCAGAAACAATATCAATCCTCAACCCCAAAATCCCAAACTATCCGATAATCTCCAAATAAACCTCAAACTCAACAATCAGAATTACGCTTTATGGACTCGTATGATCCGAGTTGCCATAGGCGGGAAATCCAAATCGTTACTGTCACATTTAACATCAAACCCACCCGATCAAACACATGAAACCTTCGATCAGTGGGAGCAGGAAGACTTAATCCTCTTCTCTTGGCTTATTCAAAATATTGAACCGACGCTTGCAGGCAACCTAACCGAATACCCCACTGCTAAAAGCTTATGGGATGCATTGGTGGTTACTTACAGTAGCGGGAGAGACAAGCTGCAAATTTTTAACCTTCATGTTAAGGCTAATGAAATTAAACAAAATGAAAGTACCCTTGAAGAACTCTGGCTTAAGTTACAGGGGATTTGGGGTGAAATCGACAGGATCGATCCCAACCCGATGAAATGTCCAGATGACATTAAGGTATTCTCGAAAATCCGATCAGAGCAGAAACTATTTCAATTCTTAAATTCCCTTGACAGGAAATATGAAAACATTAAAAGGGAAATCCTCTGATTGGATCCTCTCCCCTCTACGGAAGCGGCATACTCCACGGTGCGAAAGGAAGCCGCTCACCAACATATACTGGGAGCAGCTAACCCAGAAACGCAGGGAATAGCTTCGGGCCTCGCTGTTTCCGCCGCTGAATTAGAAGGAATAGGGCTAGCTACACGTGGGTACCGCAAGCCGGAAGGGAGAAGAGGAAATCAGACAAACAGAGAAGATAAATCGCACCTTTGGTGTGAAAAATGTGGTATGAATCGACATACCAAAGAACAATGCTTTCAAATCGTCGGATACCCGGAGTGGTGGACCGATGGCCATAAAAAGGGCTCCAAGCAGAACGGATCGGAGAAGGGAAGAAATGATAGCAAAAATCATGATCGGAAACCTGCGTCTGGATCTGGATTTGGGGGTATCGCAACCGGAGCTCTCAACGACGAGGGTTTCACCGTCGACACAGGTACATGGGTTGAGAGTATGGAAAACTCGAAACCCCTCCCTTATTGTTTTAATAATTCTAAACAGAACAACAAACTATCCGAAAAATCCAATATCACCCCCTGTAATTATTTTAGTTCTCATTTAGACACCAAAGAAATTTTTTTAAATAAAGAAGATTTTAAACCAATAACAATCGATGGGGAACTACTGGATATTTCATTTTTTCCTAAAAAGGGAATCCTTTTTAATTCTAAGGAAAGTATGTTGTCTTTTAATTCTTTTTTCGATAACAGTATTAAAATTTGTGAAAAACTAGATAATAAAAAGGGTTGGGTAAATATTGCTCAACAAAATGAAAAAGAAAAATTATGGATTTTTGATTGTGGAGCCACGGACACTATGACCTACGATTTATCCGATCTCACGTCTACAAATAAACCAACAAAAGCATATATCCAAACTGCTAATGGAGAAAAATTACATGTGGAAACGGGGGGGGGGATATTGAGATATCTCCAACTCTTAAACTTTCTAGATGTCTCTATATTCCCACATTGTCACATAAATTGTTATCCATTAGCCATGTTACAAAAGAATTGAATTGTACGGTTCTTATTCAGGACGGGAGCGATAATTGGGCGTGGCACTGAAAAAGATGGACTGTACTACGTGGATGAAGTTACTCAAAATGGGAAAGCTATGTTATCTCATGGAACAACCGAAAGGGAAGCATGGTTATGGCACAGAAGGCTAGGTCACCCATCCACCAACTATTTACATACGTTATTTCCTAAACTTTTTTCTTTAAATTGTAAGTCACATTGTGAAACATGTTTGTTTGCCAAAAGTCATCGAAAAACTTTTAAACCTAATAGCACTAGAGTTGACTTACCGTTTTCATTAATTCATTCAGATGTTTGGGGTCCCGCACCAATTAATGGGGGACAAAACTATCGTTATTTTGTCATGTTTGTTGATGATTGTACTCGTATGACATGGGTATACTTATTAAAAAATAAAAATGAAGTCTTTGAAAAATTCACTATTTTGTACAACATGGTTCAAACACAATTTCAAAAACCCATCCAAGTCCTTAGGTCGGATAATGGTGGAGAATATATCAATTCAGATATGAAATCTTTTTTTCAACAAAAAGGGATAATTCATCAAACCTCCTGTCCTCATACTCCCGAACAGAACGGTGTTGCCGAACGAAAAAATCGTATCTTATTAGAAATTACTCGTGCACTCCTTATAGAGTCAAAAGTTCCTAGATCCTTCTGGCCAGAAGCTCTTGCTACCGCAGCATACCTCATAAATCGCCTTCCAACCCATATATTAAAATTTAAAACCCCTCTACAAGTCCTCACGGAATATACAAAACCTCCATCCAATCTTACTCTAGAACCTCGCATCTTTGGTTGTACAGTCTTCGTACACATTCCCAAATCTACGAGAACCAAACTTGACCCATGTGCTGAAAAATGTGTCTTTGTCGGATACGGAGTCAACCAAAAAGGATATAGATGCTATAACCCAAAAACCCGGCGAATGTTTACCACCATGAACTGTGATTTTCTCGAAACCGAGTACTACTATACTTCCAATCTCAGTAGTCAGGGGGAGAGTACGAATACTGACAATCCGAATACTAATGACAACCTGAGTTGGCTTGAGATAATAGACAAAACATCTAACATCGATCAAACACTTGATATGTCTTCAACAGAACAACATCAAGGTACTGAAGACAGTGCCACCCAAGAATCGACTCCTGACCTGATACCCGAGGTAAGTATTCCTTCTTCGTTACCTATTGAGACTAATGATCTTCCGTCAACAGATAGTCAAACACATGAATTAAGTGATGAAGAGGTCAACGATAATATTCAAGAAGAAGGACCTCCACAATATAACTTACCTCCAAGGTCAAACAGAGGCGTTCCACCAAACAGATACTCACCAGAAAGGGAGACCAAGAATGTAGATATCCTATGGCGAATATAGCTAAAGGAAATCTATCTGAAAATTCCAAAGCCTTTGCATTAGCCCTGTGTTCCGAAGAAATTCCTACAAATGTTGATCAAGCCCTAAAATCTAAACATTGGAAAAATGCAATGGAAGAAGAAATGAAAGCCCTAGAAAAGAACAAAACTTGGAGTAAATGTACTCTACCACCAGGGAAGAAGACTGTTGGGTGTCGATGGGTATTTACAATCAAATATAAACCAGATGGAACCATCGAAAGGCACAAAGCAAGATTAGTGGCAAAAGGCTATACACAAACATATGGTATCGACTACTCAGAAACTTTCTCTCCAGTAGCCAAGATCAATACTATTAGAGTCCTCTGTGAAGGAATTATGTGCACAGTTGGTCAACCTATGATGATACATCCATGCCTACGAAACACTTAAGGGTCACACCGGTGAGTGCATGTAATACGAACAAGTTATGCAACGACACTACGAAGAGGAATGATTCATAATAGTCATTATGAATCGGTTAAGTATTAAGTTAAGTTTAACTTATTACTAGATTAGTTTAACTAACTAATTAATACAAGTAATTGTGCATTTACTAGTTAAGTAAATATAAAATGTGTTAATTATAGATTATCCATAATATGATTTAAAGCTATTAAATCATATAGTAATTGGATAATATTATTGTATAAATTATATAAAGGTTATTATATAATTAACTATTAAAAGTATAAATACAAGTGTATAATTTCGTGTAAATGGGTACCGAAATTATAATGTGTTAATACTAGACATTTGATAGTTAAGTGCAATGATAATAAACTAGTTAAAACTATAAGGGATGGAAGTGTAAAAAGGAAAGTTTAATTAAGATGTTAATCTTAATTAAACTAGAAGGGTTTTAAGTGTAACATCTTCTATTATAAATAGAAGGCTTATACTAAACCCTAGATGTTGGTTCATTACACCCTAATCACGAAATCCCTTTCCTCCTTCCTCCCTACGATCGGCCGAACTCCAACACAAGAACACAAGTCTTGTGTTCTTCGTGTTCTTCGTTCGTTCTTCGTGTTCTTCGAGTTTCGAAGATCAAGGATCGTTGCAAGTGATCAACTAGAAGATCGTTCGTCGTGTTCATCATCAGTGGACTTATCTTAAGCATTAACCTAAGGTATGTTTCATGGAACACATCTTCTTCTTCTCCTCTTGTTCGAAGTCGAACCAAGAACCCTAGGGTTCTTGGTAGTAGTCGACGAACACACAAGTATGTGTGTGTTCGAGTTCTTCGAACAAGGTTTCTTTCTTGTTAACCTAATCTAGTTTTCCAACATCCCAATCCTTTAGGATTTAAGGATTAGGTTTAATCCCAGTTCCGCATTTAGGGATTAAATCAGCTAGTTAGTTTTAACCGGTCAAGAACAAGTTCATGTTCTTGGTCAGCAAGGTTCGAACTCGTGAACTAGGTGGTCGACCCAAGTGGATGATCAGTCGCATGGTGCGTAGTAAATCCCTACAGTGGTATCAGAGCGTTGGTTTAGAAATCTAGACTAGATTAACAAAGGTTGTTTGTTTACTTTAATTTACAAGTTTTTTTTTGTTTCAAGTTTTTCTTCTTTCTTCTTCATGTTTTTCGAAAATAAGGGAAGAAACCCTAAGGCCAAGAACATTAAACTAGTCTAAGTTTAATTGGTCAAGAAGGTTTCTAGAAAACCCTAGCAAATTTTCGAAACCCTAGAAAGAACCATAGGATCAAGTATGTTAAACAAGATATGTTTAATTGATCAAAAGGATTCTTTCCATAAACCCTAGAATTTTTGTGACCTAGAAAGAACCCTAGGATCAAGTATATTAAACAAGATATGTTTAATTGATCAAAAGGATTCTTTCCTAAAAGCCTTAGGATTTTCGTGAATCTAGAGGAAACTTGGACACCAAGTATGTTAAACTAGCCTAGTTTAATTGGTGGAAAAGTTTCTTAGTGTTAAGATTTTCGAAAACCCGAAAACCCTAAAGAACCCTAGAACATTAAACTAGTTTAAGTTTAATAGTTTAAAAGTATTAATTAGGATAATAATCTAAAACCTAGTTAATTAGACAAGTTTATGTCTAATAGGTTTAATTATTATTTTGATAGATTTATTAAAGCTAGTTCTTTAAACCTAGTAATTTAGACAAAGTTTATTGTCTACAAGGTTTAAATTAAAGAGTTTAAATAAATTTTTAAAAGTTATAATCTATCTTAGAATTTAAACAAAGTTTATTGTTTAAAAGGATTAACTAAAATTAGTCTTTTAATTAAAATAATGTCTTTGATCAAGAAAGTCAAAACCCTAGTTCTAATTGATCAAAAGCAAGATTAGGGTTCATCTAATTAATTTAGGGAATTGATAAAGAAGATGTTAATTTTTAAGTTCTAAAATTAACAAGATGTATTTAATTGTTTATGTATATGTATTTAAATTTTCAGAAATTTTTAATAATTAAATAAAATTGAATTTTAAAAGAAGTAATAAGTTTATACACATTTTAATTAGTTCAAGTTAAAATGTACATGTATAAACTAGATGTAATATTCTTATTAGAATGTTACAAGTTTGTTATTATAAATATACATATATACACGAACATATACATTAAATACAAGTTAAAATGGAACAATTAAAAAGGGTAATGTTATTTTGATCCTTGAAAGATAATATTATAATTAGTTATTGTATAAGTTATAATATAATTAAAACTAGAAAGTACAAAGTTATGATTTCATTATAACTAGAAATTGTACAAGTTGAAATTATATGATTAACTAGAAATATACAAAGTTATATATATATATATATATATATATATATATATATATATATATATATATATATATATATTAAGATGTATAAAAGTTATAAATTATTATAACTAGATAATTATACAAGTATAACATAAGTATTTTACAAGTTATGTAATATACTAGATTAATGATCAAGTATAAATAACAAGAACCTATATTTAACTAGTTCAAGTTAAATATAAGAAAGGTTTAAACAAACTAAGGAATTATTATATATAGTTTTTATATAATAGGTTTATTAGTTTCACCAAGTATAAACCGGTGTTTGTGTTAGCTTAAGTTTCATCATGGTTGTTGAAGCTAGTGGGAGCTACACAAGAAAATCACAAAGTTTGTAAGTGTGTCGTTAAGGCATAAGTTATGGTCGAATTTAATAAGTAAGAAATAAATGTTTAATTTCATTATTAGACATATGAAAAACTAGGTGTGTTAAACTAAGTTTATGTTTCAAGTTCATGAATCATAAAAGTTTTAAAAGTTTAACATAAGTTTTATAAGTTTTTCAAGTATATAAAAACAAGTAAGTTTTTATTAGAAATAAGGTTTCTCACAAAACCTAGTAAAACGTTTTGTACACCTCGTTTTAGGTATACATGTAAAATCGTGTCAATTCTTGAAACTACAAGTTTTAAAGAATAGTTCTTATGTTTAAAGAAGGTGTCTTGGAGAACCATTCAATTCACAAGTCACACATTTTTAAACAAGGATTAAGATTGGAATAAAAGTTTAAGTTTAGTTTTAAGACTTAAACAAACCCAAGAAAATCTTAGATCGAAGTACTATCCACCTAATGGAACACCTCACTTGTTAAACGATATTCATATTGTAAGGATAAAGAACCTTAGATATGGATTCAAATCATTGTGAGTGTTAGGGTGCGTAAGGTTCTGTGATAATCGGGAGTCCCGGCGCAGAGCATCGCACTGTCTTAGATGGTCTGATCTACTTCGCTGATAATCGGGAGTCCCGGCCCAAAAAGTACTTGAGTAGAATAAACATACTAGACTTTATTACTAACTTAGAAATGTACGATTAGATTGTACAAAGTTGTAATAAGTTATAAGTCTAAATATTCTACGACCCCTAGGAATCGTGTCAAGTCTTGATACGATCGGTAAGGAAGTTACCTACCAGAAATAGCATGTCTCGTCGGGAAGTGCCCAAACCTTGCGGCGAAAATGTGATATATGGATCCTAGGTCTAAAATATTAATTATGGGTTTATAATATATTTTAGAGAATGTTTATTGATGATTACTAATTAAACTGGGTTTGATTTGTAGATGGCAGCAACAAACACAACGATAACCTACAACAAACTCTCGCGACGTTTCTTTCTAGGAAAGAAAGAAAAGACTGGGTCAAATTTCCTCAATTGGAAGCGTGATTTTAAGATCATGCTCAGACAAGAGAGGGAAAGGATTGACCGAGAAAGAAACGTATTGAGAACCCCTGCCAACGATGAATAAAACGAACCAGGACAAGCGTTTTATGCTTGTAAGGCGTTCACTTCTTGCAAGATGGCTGAGGGAGCATCAGTAGGTGCACATGTCATGAGAATGAAAGTGCACGTTGATCACCTTACTAGACTTGGTCACCACATGCCATTGCAGTTTGCAAGTGACATGATACTCAACTCATTGTCCGATGACTACAAGTCCTTTGTAGCCAACTACAGCAAACGTAATATGGATAATTCCATTCCCGAGCTACAATCTATGCTCGAGGCTGTTGAGTTGAATATTGAGACCAATTCTAAAAGGGGTCGCATAACTGATGGCAGCGATGAGGATAAGCATGGTAAAGGAAAGGGTAAAACCTATCCTAACCAAGGAGTGCCAAATGGTAAAGGTGTCAAACAAAAGGTCAAGAAGGTTAAGCCTAACACTGCGAGGACCGAGAACCGATGCTTCAAGTGTGGTGAGGCTGGGCATTGGAAAAGGAATTGTCCAAAGGGTGCAAGTGGTAGTGGAGGAAACGCAAGTTCCTCAGGTAACACAACCACACTTCTTAATCACTTTAAGATACTTGTAAAGTACATTACGAGTAATCTAACTTTTGCAATCGTTTATTGCAGGAGGAGATGGAAAGTGATAGTGACCGGCATGAGATGGTGATGATCCCACGAGCACCAAGTTTTATAATTCAGTATTTTGTGGATTCGTTTTAAACAATTTTACCTTATTGTTTGGATAATTTTATTTTGTTAAAACAAGTTTCATTTTTGGTTTTAATCAATTATCGAATCCATGGTTGAATTATATTGTGTGCATGTGTGATAATTACACTAGTCAAGGTTTATGACTAGATTGTAAGTCAAGTTTTGATTTACTTATATTTCATGTTTTATATATATTTGTTTGATTGTTGTATAAATAATGTCTTGATAGCTCAAGGTATTTAGATGCTAGTAATTAGAAAGTTTTTTCTAATGAAAGTGTTTAAGAGTTTTATGGAAGCATAAGGTTCAAAGGTTATTGAACTTAGTTAAAACATCTTAAGTAATAGTCATTACTTATGATAGAAAGTTTTAAAGTATTAGTATTAATATAGTATGATTATATTGGATATAATCAAGATAGACTCTGAAGAGTATTATTACAAGTCTTTCATACTTGTAGTAAAGGATTTAATGAAGTCATAATTCCCTAGTAGGAATAATTGGATATTCGTATAATCCAAGTAAAATGACTTTTAAACGACTCTTAAAAGGGACAAACTATATTAAAGTATTTAAGAATTAAAAGGTATTATTGCAAGTCTTTTATACTTGTAATAAATACAATATTTAATCAAGTCATAATTCCCTAATAGGAATAATGGATATTTGAAAAATCCAAGTAGTGACTTTGGCATTAAATAAGATTCTTAAAAGAGTACTAATGTATTTAAGAATTGATAGTATCATTTCAAGTGTTTTATACTTGTTAGATATAGTAAGCAATAAAGATCATGATTCCCTAAACAGGAATGTTGGATATTCGCAAATCCAAAGGGTGATCTTGATTATTGATAGAATTCTTAAAAGATTGAACTACAAGTTATTGACTAGGTCAAAGTAGTAGTTTAAGAGATGCTTAAGTTCCATAAAAGTAAGTGGGAGCTAAGACTAACGTAATTCATTAAAGATGTTAGTGAATTCAGTAAGTTAGTAAAACATTAACAACAAGGTTTTACTAAGTCGTTAGCCAAAGTGTTAAGAGAAATAATAAATGATCGATTAGATTATTGCAAACCAAATAGCGTGACCACAAGTCTTGTGATTGATTATTGCATATCTAATAGGTTGTTGAACACTTAAGTGGATAACACAATCATTTAAGGAATTTGAAATGAAGGATCTTGGAAATCTCAAATACTTTCTAGGAATTGAAGTCCTAAGATCAAAACAAGGAATCTTTATGCATCAGAAAAAATATATTCTCGATTTATTGGCAGAGACCGGTATGATCGATTGCAAACCAGCAGAAACACCAATGATCATGAACCAAAAACTCCTCAATAAAGAAAAAGAAGACCTTGTCGACAGGATAAGATATCAACGAATGGTGGGAAAACTGATATATCTTTCACATACTCGTCCAGATATTGCATATGCCGTAAGTGTTGTGAGCCAGTTCATGCACAAACCTCAAAAAACTCATATGGAAGCTGTCATAAGAATTTTAAGATATCTCAAAGGAACAGTAGGGCATGGAATCATATTCAAGTCTAATGGACATCTAGAAACTCAATTATATACCGATGCTGATTGGGCAGGAGACAAAAAATAATAGAAGATCAACCGCTGGATACTTCACTCTAGTGGGCGAGAATCTTGTAACATGGCGCAGTAAAAAGCAGAAGGTAGTAGCGCTATCAAGTGCAGAAGCAGAATTTCGAGGTATCGCAAGGGGAATAACTGAAATCTTGTGGGTGAGACATCTTCTAACCGAGATAGGATATTCTCCACAAAAGCCTAGCGAAGTATTCAGTGACAATGAAGCTGCGATCCAAATTTGTGAAAATCCAGTACAACACGATAGAACAAAACATGTAGAAGTGGATCGACACTTCATTAAGGAGAAACTAGAAGCCAAAATTATTACACTACCATTTGTATGGTCTGAAGACCAACTAGCCGATGTCTTGACTAAAGCTGTTAGTGGAAGATCCTTAAAAGATGTTCTAGACAAGTTAAATTTTGGTAATCCCACTATTCAACTTGAGGGAGAGTGTTAAACAGGAAACAAATCACGAAGATATTCCAAGGATGCCAGCCATATTCCAACCTCTTCTAGCCGTTGTGCACCTCAATTACAGCCACACCTATTATGCACAATTAATATATTTCCTTGTATAAATTATTCTCTTGTATTTAAATACCGAACAAATCACTGTAATAGACACACAATTCGAATAATATTGATCACTAAACATCATTATCATATCGTAATAATCTAATAATCTAATAACCGTAATAATCTAATAATCTAATACATAACATAATGCCAAACACCCACTTAATAGTCATGTTAGATAATGAGCAAGGGACATCGTGTTTAGCTACTCGTCAAAATATATATCATTAATACTATATTATTTATTAATTTTGATTGACTATTAGTTTAATCATTTCTTTATAAATTAAAGTTAGTTTGTCATTTCCTCAAAGTCCATTGTCCAATCTGGCAAATTTTAATTTTGTAAAGAGTTATTTTGTTAAAAAGATTTAATTTACAAACTTAGTTAATCATTTGTTCAAAGTTGGGGGTTAATTTTTATGAAGTTCATTATTATATTAATTTAGTGGTAAGTATATGTATAAAAAATATATTCAATTCTGATAGGTAGATCTTGATCTGCAAACACGTAAGTTCTGGCTTAGTAATTGTTCGTTTAGGTGATTTGGAGAGAAACTATAAACATGTACATGTTCATAGCGTTCGCATTTACTAAACTCAAGTTTTGTTAAATATAAGATTAAATTTAATGTTTGAGCATAAACTTTTTCTTTACACAATTAATTTCCTATCAAAATAAAAGTTTTTTTTTTAATGTAAGAGCTTTTAACTCTTCTTTTCCAAGAAAAAACTATGAAATAATAAAAAAAACTTAGAAGTGGCTTTTAAAAGAGCTAAACCTTTATAAAAACAACCAGAAGTCCAGAATACCGTTAAATAATTACATCTCTATCACATTTAGCTTTTTTATGTATCATTTTATGCCATTAGAATTTTTCAGCTACAACTTTTAGTTGCTTTGCCGAACATTTGTATACAGACAAAAGCTTCAGCTTAAAATAAAGTGCAAACTTCTAGGTAGTTTTGCTAGAAATTTTGATTCTAAAAAACCCGTTTTGGCTTCCGTTGTGGTACGCTAAAGCTCGATGCTTGACCATGCCGTCACGCCATGGTCCAAGACTCAGGCGTAAGGCTTTTGTATGCAGAGGTCCAACTTGACTCACATGTACCCATAATAAGTTGTGGTTTTTAAGAGTATTAAAACAACCGACCTATATGAACCAAATATCTATACTACTTTAAAATGCAGATTGCACATTTATAAAAGAGGAAGGTCTGAATTCAACCCTTCCGTTTTTAGCAATGTCCAATCCCACGTTAAAATTAAAATTTTAAAATCGCTGCTGCCAAGATTCGAACCCGGGTGGGCAGGTACCCCAGGAAGGAAGCTTACCACTAGGCTATAAGCAACTTGGTTACTATGTTCGGTACACATCATATACTGTCCCGAAACGTTAAAATTAAATATTTAAAAGTACTGCTGCCAAGATTCGAACCCGGGTAGGCAGGTACCCCAGGCAGGAAGCTTATCACTAAGCTATAAGCACCTTGGTGACTATGTTTCGTAACATACCACTACTACCTATCATTTGCTACTTACCGCCCCTCAATCACTACATAATAGAATTCAATTTATTTTCAAAAGAAACTGATATTTTTAAATCACTTTTGATTAGGTAAGCGCATATCAACTTAGATTAGGTAAGCAAATATAAGTATATTAATTTCTTAATTCTATAAAAATACTCCTAATTATTTGTTGATTGCTAAACATATTCAACTCATATTTTTAAATCATGCAATCTTTTATTAAAAATTCTAGATATCTATTTATTTGAAGCTTGTGGAGATTTTTCTATTTTTTGTTATTTTATTGATTAAAGGGCAAAAAAGAGAGCATTGTTTCTGTTAAGAAACTAAGAAAAAAATATAAAGTTTGATGCCTTTTGTTAGTATGTATTTTGGTTTGTTGAATGCATATCCTTATGTATGTAGATTTGATTAAAAATCCGAATCAAAGGAACCCGCGCGATGAAATTTTATATTGGACTTTTCAAATTTTATTAACAAATTGATAGTTATTGTATCTTTAGATAGATCTTTTTTAAGTTTTCAAAAAAAAAAAAACAAAAAAAAAATATATACCGTTGGTAGCTTTGATAATAGTTGCAGCAACAGGAAAAAATGTATTCATTGATTACCACATTATCAAGCAAAGAGAAAGAAGACTTTATGGCAATGAAATGATGTAAACTGCTTGCAGATTTACCATTTATTAACATTTTATAGTTTTTAAATTGTTGTCGTTCGGATTCATTGATGATTTGGTTTTAAAATATGTTGACTTTTTAAGTTCTTAATGCAGTCGGTAAGTCCATGTTTGTGTCTATCTGATTTATGCCAAGAAAGATATGAACTTTGAGAGACTAATGAAAATGTGTATTTGTGATTGAACTCTTTTGTTGAATATCAAATAGTTCTAGGTGTTTGTACTTGATCCTTTATAAATTTGTTACAATATTTTTTTTTTTTGCGGTTAGTTGCTTCTCTAATAGTTGTATACTTATTTGCATTTTATTCTATTAACTATATATAAATTGGTAAGGTGTGGCGATGGTTGTATTATTATTTAAACATGAATCTAACTAGATGTTATATATATGTTACTCATTGTGATTATTTTTCCCACTATGGTTGTTGGATATAAAGATGAGTGGGCCCTACGTTTTGGTGTTTACTTCCACCCGCCGTTTGCGACCACCACGTCACCCGCAAATTTAATGTTTCATTATATAGTTCATTAGCCCCAATTAGGTTAAGTAAAATTGACATGAAAATCTTGGAAAATTGACATGATTATATAAAAGCATAAACATCATATATATTGAAATTAATTATTATTAAAAATTTGTAACTTAAAAAACTGTACAATATTGTCATTATTAACAATTTCAACAAATAAAAAATGGATAACCACTGAACCAATAAACAACACATAGATGCCCTACGTACGTACCCACCTCCATAACATACATAATAAAGCTTTTCTCGTGTATAAGAATCTTATTGGTGCAAACCTTAATGGTACATCGGATCTTTATGCAATCATCACTTGTGGTACAACAAAGAAGTTTAGGTACTAAATAGTACTTGTCATTAGTTTATATTTCTACAATTTTCATGATATAAATATGTAATTAGTTAGTTATATGTTTATTATGCACTTCATTGATTCCTGGTTCAAGAAATCCATTATGACACAGGCGGGACCTCGAACAATGGTGGGAAATGCTAGATTTGTTTCAGATGTGCATTTTCCTCTAGCCACATTGCAGTAAGCACTTTAACTTTCCAAATCTAATTATTATTTGTATTACTTTTTTCTTGATACTACTTACAGTATCTTTGTAAGAAAATTTGAAACTAAAAATATCGTGATGGTTGATTAAATTGATTTTGTAATGTTTGTTGTTAAGTTGAAGTATTTTTGCATCTTTTTTTGTAATGGGTCATTTATTTACCCCAAGATTACAAATTATTATGAAGATTTCTATAAATCAAAGGGAGTATCAAGAAAAAATTTAATGCTTCATTATATGGTTCATTAGCCCCAATTAGGTTAAGTAAAATTGACATGAAAATCTTAGAAAATTGACATGATTATATAAAAGCATAAACATCATATATATTTAAATTAATTATTATTAAAAATTTGTAACTTAAAAAACTGTAAAGTATTGTCATTATGAACAATTTCAACAAATAAAAAATGGATAACCATTGAACCAATAAACAACACATAGATGCCCTACGTATGTATCCACCTCCATAACATACATAATAAAGCTTTTCTCGTGTATAAGAATCTTATTGGTGCAAACCTTAATGGTACATCAGATCCTTATGCAATCATCACTTGTGGTACAACAAAGAAGTTTAGGTACTAAATAGTACTTGTCATTAGTTTATATTTCTACAATTTTCATGATATAAATATGTAATTAGTTAGTTATATTTTTATTATGCACTTCAATGATTCCTGGTTCAAGAAATCCATTATGACACAGGCGGGACCTCGAACAATGGTGGGAAATGCTAGATCTGTTTCAGCTGTCCATTTTCCCCTAGCCACATTGCAGTAAGCACTTTAACTTTCCAAATCTAATTATTACTTGTATTACTTTTTTCTTGATACTACTTACAGTATCTGAGAGATCGAATGTGATTGATTTCAAGCTAATTCATGGTGAATAGGTGAAGATTGAAGAATCTAGTGTGTGTAGTGTGTGTGTTCTTGAGTGTGTGTGTTGAGAGAGAATGAGATGGAGGGAAGGATGCTTTCAAATGATAATTTCAATTATGTGGAAAAGCATTACAATTAGTGAGTTCAAGGTTCCCTTAAATACCTATTTCACTAATCATCATGGTTTAGGCTAATGACTAGTTTAACACTTATACAATGTGTCACAACTAGTCTCCTAACTATTGAATACAACATAAACGATCATAACAATCTCCTCCTTTGTATCAATAGTTTGGATTAGCCTGTTTTTGGAATCTTCTTCTCTAGCAAAGTCTAGAACTGAATTATCCGTTGAGTAGTTTTGATGTAGTATCAGCTTCAGCTTTTGAAAATCAGTGAAAAAATAATACTTTAATTGGCTTTTCAACCAATATAAAGTATCTCAGAAGATTTCACGAATTCTTGACTTAATATGTCTATATCATTATCCAATCTCCCTCTTTTTGAGCTTTAAAACCTCATCCCTGTCTTCCTTCAAAGGAACTAAATTTTTATTGTTGAGTTTGCTGGTGTAAGAAATGCCTAAAACTGATATATTAAAGATTTGAAGGTTTTAGAAATGAATCATCAGTTAGGTAAGGATTTGACTGGGATTTTGAGATGTTGGAGATTTAGTTTTGGATAGTAGAGGTTTGTGAGGATAGGATAATGATGTTTTTGAATTAAGAAAATAATGATTTGAAAGTTAAAGTAAGTTTTGGATGTGTGTGTAAATATTGGTAAGAATGATTTGTATCGATTAATATTTGAATTGAAATTTGAATGTTTTGTATGTAGGAAAGAATGATATGTACATTTAAAGTTTGGATGAATGTGGATAATTTGTATTTGGTATGTAACAATGGATTAGAACAGTTAAGCTTTTGAATGGATATGGTTGTTATGGAATTTGGAAAGAATGATTTAAACGATAAAGTTTCGGAATGAAATGGATGTGAATTGGTGGTTTGAAATTTCTATAAATGTATCGGTTTCTTTTTCTTCACAAATTACTTCATGTAAATCAACGACGATGTAGACCCATAGATAGAGTTGTGTTATAGCGGAAGTCTTTTCTTTAAGTTGTGGCTTTGTCGATTTGTGATTATTGATAATTGTTGTTAGGGAAAAATGTTGATGAATGTTACGCTCTCCCTCAAACAAACAATTATTTCCTAACGGATCTTCAGTTTTTTATTTACTCCCCCTTAACCGGTGCATATGTCTTTTGAATGCAGAGTAAATTGAGCTTAATATATTCTCCCCACATATTCTCCCCCTCATGATGAACAAGATTTATCTGTACCATCATGTAAAATATGAAGCTCTGAGAAGTGGAAGAAGGAAGAATCTTCGAAGCTCAAGGATAAAAATGTGTTGAATAATGATATATTCATATTTGAATGAATCAATATATACCACATTTTATCAATTAAACCAGATCGGTGTTTTTATGAAGAAATACAAACATTTCATGTGTGTATCATCTGATATCCCGACTGTTGTTGATAACGTTGGAGTACAGTCATCAGAAATGTACAATGTAAAGGAACAGGGTAAACCGGGATCACATAGATTACCCGTTAACACAACAGTTACAAAAACTGTGTGACCTACGTTCAGTGTTGGCTTTGATGTTAGCACTGTTAGGATTTCCATTCAATCATTGTGAAATATCACCATATGTGATATCACTTATGAATGTTCCGGCTATATCACAAAGATAACACATTCAACAAGATTAACACTTTTCTAAACTAAGTATTTGAATTCATAATAAACCCATGTCTTGTAAATAACTATTTATTTATTTATATGTATTTATTTAGACAATCTCCATTTTCTTATACAACTTAATTTGCTAAAACTCTTATATTAGGGAACATAATTCTAACATGCTTAAGTTGGTTGTACCATTTTCTAAAACTCTAGTACAAAAGTAATGCCCTCCATACAAAAGTCAAAGCCACACACCCTCAACACAACAACACACCTACACACACATACAAAAACACACACACGCACACAGTTCACTCACTAACACACACACACACACTTGTACATTTTACTAAAATACTTGTACCTTGTTAAAATACTTATACTCATACAAACAAAATACACCCACAACCCATATATTCACACACACCATGAACAACTAACATGTATTTATGTGTAATCAACCTATTAAACTCATATAAACATAAATATGTCATTATTATAGCCAACCTAGTTAAAATCTTACAAAACTTAAAACACTAGTTTTTTCTCATTTTGCAAGAAAACTAAGAACAACATACAAGGATCAAAAGCTTACCTAAGCACTTCAACTATTTCGAGATCTAGGTCACGAACAATGAGATTCAAGCAAAATCCAAGCTAGAAGATGGAGAATGCAAGTTATGGTTCTTTGTGGGTTTTTGTTTTAATAAGAAAGAAGAAAGGATAAGATAAAGGAGAAAAGAATGAAAAGAAGAAGGGGTTGCCCCCTCCCCATAGGCTGCCGAAATCACACCAGGGGGGGCACCCATGATTTCTTTTATTTTTCAAACTTTTAAACAATACGATTTAAAAAGTCTCGTCCGTAGTTAATTTATTTAAAATACCAAACGAACTATGTTTTTAGCCACGAAAAAATATTCGAAAACGAAATAAAAAGGAGAATCCAAAAATATAAAAATCATACAATCCTTTAAACATTTCAGTAATCGGATATTTTAATCCCTTAATTAAAATATCACAAAATGACAAAAGGTCAAACAATTCATTTAACATTTAATCAATTTATTCCATATAGGGTCAAATAGATATTTTTCAAATATCAATATATACCTAAAACTACTAGGCCAGTTTTAGGATGTTACACTCCTCACTCAAGCTTACTTTTGCAATTTTCGACTACACCCTCATTTCATTTTACCATGTATTTAGCTGAATTGCACCCCATACTTCATTCCCCCTCTCAAATTTCATCTCAGCGCACCCCAATCAAGATCCCGTGATACTTGATTCTGCTCACCTAGACCTATGGACCCTCACATTATGTCCTATATTGTAGGTGGCTCCTGGGGAAGATCATGTCGGTTATAGCAGATCATAGGAGTAATTTGAGAGTGAACTATAGCACTCATGTGCAATTAATCAACATATATGATGATATGTTGTAATAATGAATAACATGGATTTTTCATCGGAAATGTATGTGTTTCCGGCATAAGTTGTTGCCTTTAAGATAGAAAATTTTAGGCACAGCAACGTGAACAAATTAGGTAACACCGGACTCACATAGAGTATCCGTTTACACACCGTATGAATCAGTAGTTGTTTGCACAACCGTTGATTCAAATGTGTGACATGCGTTTAGAGTTGGCGCACCTTTAGCTCTAGCAGGATTTCCACTCAATCCTCGTGAAGCACCGGATTGTGATGCCACTATGAGTGTTCCGATGAATTCACGGAGATTCATTTTCAATAGTGTATGTGTCCTAAATTGGAAATATTTGACGGTGAGATCTAGACACATAGTGCTTTGAATAAAGACGTAACCCGGGGCAGGAGGTTAATGATTTCAATACCAACATACTCCGAATGAGCAGTCGATAGATTATGTGCTACGTCCCCTAATGAATTGAAACAAATTCCTATTGAGAGGAATCTGAGTGGTTGGTGGTGGAGTGCTGATGTGTTGGATCTAGTTATAAAATTTAAGCTCCTAAATACCACTAATCTGGATTACCACATTCATAGGCAAGTATACCTAATCGTGGGTAATATAGGCTAGGTAAGTATTTCGGGTTATCGAATCCACAGGGAACAGTTTATGTAATCCAGTTAAAGAAAGTTAAAGAATTAATCAAGAAAAGATTTTTGTTCATGTTTTGACTTATATAAAATGTAATTAATGTTTGAAATGACAAGAAACACAAATTTGAACGTTTGAAATGAGATTTAAGGGATATTCACTATGTATGGATTCATCTAGTTCTAAGTATGGTTATTAAGCACCGGCTAGTTTAATGTTCTAGAAGTCACGATATTAGATTTCTCTCAATTCCATTTAATAAACTAATTACAACTAATAGGAATTTCTTCTCTCAAAAGTTATAACTAATCACACTTCTATTTGTTGAAATTACCGTCTTGAATTAACTAAGACCTCTAACCTAGAATTTTCATTACTAGGGTTGAACTTCTTGCTTAATCTAACTTATTGGAATCTTGTCTCTAATCCCTATTTCTAGTGAATTACCAACTAGGTCATAATGAAAAGTTGGGGAAGTAATCAATTGAACCAAATGTTGTCAATATCTAATTTAATCAATTACCAACGATAAAGAAACGAAAACTCATAAATTAAACCAAGAAGAGTAATTAAACATCAACAATTGTTTTGAACACAAACAAACCCTAAAATTAAACCATACTTAATCCTAGAATCATCCAAACATAGCGAATATAGAGATTACTAGCACATAGACATGCTAGAAATCAACAAACAAGAGTTAAAGTATAGAATTACAACCATGAAATTGTTCCAAAATGATAAGAAATCAGTAATTGCTCTAATCTTGAAGAATTTCTTGATGAAATGCTCTAAAATTCGTATCCTTTAACTGCCCAAAAACACACACGTCCAAAAGATAACTGAACTCTTCACCTTGATCTGCCATAAAACACGATCAAACGCGCATAGTTCACGGCGCGAACTATAGTCCGCGACGTGAACTTTGCGTTTTTCATACATCCCGATCGGTAACTCTTGATAGCGAACGTGAAAACCATACAGGGACTTTGGTGACTGATCGTGAATAGTTCACGATCAGTTCACGATTGGGAACATTTTTCGGCTTAAAATCTTGTATTTTTCTTTATCTTTTGGCCCGTTTTTGACACCTCTTTCGCTATATCACCTGAAATGTAAAATAAACACATAATTGAGTAATATCACATGTATTTGCTTCTAAAACGTACGGAAAATAGACGACATTGACGGGTTTGAACGTGTCTAAAAACGTCAATATCAAAATCCCCACACTTAAACTTTGCTTGTCCTCAAGCAAATCATCAATTAAATAAATTTCACTAGCCACAGTTAAAGATCATGGTATTTGACATTTCTTTCAATGTATGACTCAAACAAAAATCGGAAAACTATTTATTTAGCGGATAAAATTTGTTAAGGCCTTTATATTCGGATTTGTGTACAGCGTTAACCAACTCTATATCATTTTAATAGACTTTCAGTCAACCTATTAAACCTTTGCTAGCTATGACCTACACATTCTTACATAACCTAAAAGTTTAACTTTTTATGAAAATTCCCGACCTCAAGGTTTATTGTTGAAAACTTAGTTTAAATTTTTTACCAATGCAACTATTCATTCATTTCATGCATTTTTTCTGCATTTGTTCAGTTTTTGAATTTTTTAGATAATTAAGCTTGGGTCATCAAAGCATTCACCCCGACTTTCTAATAAACCCATATAATATTTTTCTATTATAGACTTTGTCCGAATTTACTAGGCCGAAGGGGTTCTCACCAATGCAAAACTTCCATTCATCAACTTAATATTAATCATCGGCTTTTCACCGATTCTTAATTTTAGTACACAAAGGATTTTTCTAAACTAAAAGTCCAATCTCAACCTATTTTTTGTCAGGGATTAGCTTTGCCAACTCTAATTTCCTAAAAAGCTAAAGTTTTAACTTGTGCAAGACCTATTGTATTACTTAAGCTATGAAAGAATGAATAAATTGCCAAAAAGATTTTTTAAAATAATAGAAAGCCACAAACTTTGAACATAAAAACTAGAAAAAAAAATTTTCTTTTAAATTGAAATATTTTTCCGGGTTTGCTTTTCCTCATAACATCGAGAAATGTCTTTAAAAAAATTTGGCTAATGTAAAAAAAAGTAGTTTACGTGTATTTAGATGAATTTTTTTTTCGAGATTTCACAAATTTTAAATGGTGGATTTTTTATATACACCCCCTTCCCGCACTTAAATGTTTGCATTGTCCCCAATGCAATAAACTTGACAAAATTTAGGAAATCAAAGTCATAAGAAAGTGTACGACCTGAGGATGTATTGTGTTCATTCTCGGTGAAGTATTGAATTCCGGAGCAGTTTAAAAGATTCCTCAACAAACAGCAATCACGACGAACACCTAAACAAACAAACAAAAACAGAAACACGTTTTTATTATTATTATTATTATTATTTTTTTTTTTTTATGTCTGCCTCTTCGCCTTCATTGCGGTGGTGGGTACGGATGGTACCAAGAATTGGAGTCTTGGTACCAAGCATCGTAATCTGGGTAGTTCGGTGGTGCGGAGAAACTCGGTGCCCACGTGGGTATGTTGGAATGATCAAAGGGTGGGGGTCGGGGAAATTGATTGGGATATAGATTATAGTTGGCAACATCGGTTTGCCAACTCACTTGTTGCCCGACCCGCATCTGATTGTAGTACAACCGTTGCATATGATTTTGGACATTAGATTGCAAATGGTCGTTTGATGATCGAACATAGGCGACATCGACTTGCATCGCGTCCATCCTCTCGACCATTTGATTATACGAGAAGTAAGGATCGAACGAGGATTGACCCGACACAGATCCCGAGGCGCCCGAATGCCCGAATTGGGGACCCATTGGTCCCGGTTGACCAAAGTCTTGACCCGCTATTGGTATTTCGTGACCCGGTGCATCGTCCATATCCACATCATCATCACCATCATCCTCACTACTATCACTACCACTTCCCGGATGTTCCACACTGGGATGTTCATTCCAAACATAGTCACCCGCAAACTTAACGATGACTTGCATACCCGACAACAATACCTCGTCCATTGACCCCATTGGTCGATATGTCATGCTCTCCCAAACTCTCTAAGGAATGGCAATTGCGGCCCGAGCCAAACGAGTGACATAGTGACCGGCACCCATCGGACTTTTCCCTTTTAGCCCCTTTCCTTGTGTACTCAAAAATTTGGCGATCACGAAGGGAATATTCGTTATCGCATTCTTGTCGATGAGTTGGTGGAGCAACCACATATCGTATTTGTTAACTTTTTCGGGCCCTTGGTTTCGGTGGCGGATGGTGTATGAAATCATTCTATGAAGATACCGATGAGTGCCGCTTCTAATGCTTGACTCTTTTGTATGAGCCATTCGGTAATCACCAACCCCGATTTGACGCCAATATTCGTCAACATTTCTAACCTCATTCGCCGCACACCACTTCATATAATGATTAAAACTTCCGGATGTGGTTTCATCTACGGTATAAATACCTAAGTTGATTGCAAACTGAATGAGGTTACAATGGACCCATTGGTTTGCCACTCGGTATTGGATGGAAGGAGCGCGAGGATCCTTCATGGCTAACCGGGGTTCGAATTTTATAGTAGAGTAAAATTCGAGGAGGAGCTCATCATAAGTTGGTTCATTGATGAGAAGAGCTCTCTCCCATGCCCGGCATATAAAACGTATTTCGCCATTGTGATCTCTATGATAACGAACCAGGTAACCTTCAATATCCGCCCTTCGACCTACCGCATCTAACAATTCCAAATCAACACACCTTCCCACAACTACTTTTTTGTGTGAGAGTTTATTTTTCCTACTCTCACAATCCTGTGCAAGACCCTCTCGAGGTGCATTCTCAAAGTTTAGGAAGATGTGTTCCCTATTAACTTTAAGAATGGCTGGGAACCCATCGGCTAAGAGTGCGGGCTTCGGTGCGGGTTCTGGTACAGGTGAAGGTGCCCGTGCACGTCCGCGCCCGCGGCCACCGGACGATGTGGAGGCAGCGGTCTTTTGTTGTTTCTACATCAAAGACAATAATCACAATGTTAAGAATATAAATATGAAAGGATAGAAGGGTGTCTAATTATGTAAAACATGAATGTAAATGACGTTACCCCTTCCCACACTTAGTTTTAAAAAAATAAGAAAATTGAAAATAAAATTAAAGATTTGACATTGTTAATTAAATTTTATTTCAATTTGATTTAAAAACTAAGTGTTATAAACATATTAACATTGAAAAAAAATAGTATCTTTGTGAATATTCCTTACATAACTTTGAACAAAAGACTTGACATTTGGTGCCCAATTTTATCCAACCCGAGTTGTTAAACTAGTCATCTAAAATATTGAAAATTGAAGTATGATAACTAGTTTAACAACTTAAATCCAACTTAAACACTTGCAAAAATCTGAAATTTAACCCAATTTGTTCACAATTTCCCAATTTCATACAATGTAGGTCTAGAAATCTATTAATCTTAAGAGGGTTTTACTAACTAAGAACAAAGATTGCAGATTTCAACTAGGGTTCAACTACAAAGCAACTATTATGCATAAAGAACTAAGATTTAACTCAAAAAGTTCAAGAATAGGTCAAAAATTTCGGACCTATACCGAAATAATTGAAGAATATATGAAGAAAAGTAGAAGAACTAACCCTTGGACCCATGGAGATGAAGATTTAATGAAGAAATCGGAAGATTTGGAAGAGAAAAAAGTGAAATCGGGTGGGAAAATGGGGATGCTTTGGCTGCCGTTCACGATTTGGGGTATTAGGGTTAACGATTGGAAGAAAGCAGGAAACAACGACGGATATATAACACGCATAGTTCGCGACGCCATCTAGTTCCCGATCGGGAACTTTCCCGATCCGAATAGGCCAAACCGGGTCGACCCGGATCCGAAACGCGAACTCAACCGTTACCCGATCGTTAACTCTTCGCGACGATGAGCCCAACTCCCTGGACACACTTCGCGATCGGGAGGAAAGTTCACGGCGCGAACTTTCCTCCAATCCCACACTTACGAAAATTTTTAAACAAGCAGATTTTTAACAAAAATTCACCATAAGACTAAAACGAGCAGAAATAAAACACTAACAACTAAAACAAAAATGCAGAACGGAAAGGGAATTAACCACAATACACACGGGTTGCCTCCCGAGAAGAGGTTCAAAGATTATTGAGTCTAAAGCTCGACTCGACGCTACTTTCTTCTCACTTAGGAGCACCAACCGAGATGAAATGAATCACCTCTTCTTCTTCCAACTTCTCCTTCTCAAAATTACCATTTCCTTCATGATAAAGTTTCAAACGGTGACCATTTATGCTAAAACGGCCACTATCACAAATGAGCTCCACATACCCGGAAGGTTTTTGTTGGACAACGGTGTAAGGACCGGCCCATTTGGATTTAAGCTTCCCGGGAGAAAACTTATAACGAGATTGATAAATTAGGACTTTATCTCCCGGTTTGAAACATTTGAAGGTTTTCAATTTATTGTCATGCCAACGTTTCGTATTTTCTTTGTAAATTCGAGAATTCTCGTAGGCATGAGATCTTTCTTCGGTAAGAACCTTTATTTGGAATTTGCGGTTGTGACCCGCCATGATTACATCCATGTTACATTCTTGAAGAGCCCAAAAGGCTTTGTGTTCAATTTCGATCGGAATGTGACATGCTTTCTCATAAACCATACGGTACAGGGTGTAACCTGTAGGCGTTTTAAACACGGTTCGGAATGCCCAAAGAGCATCATCTAACTTTTGAGACCAAATTTTTGGATTTCGATCAATGGTTTTCTCAAGGATCCTCTTAAGTGCTCGATTAGTGTTTTCAACTTGTCCACTTGTTTGTGGATGATAAGAAGTTGAAAAACGGTGATGGACACCATATCTTTGCAAAGTTTTCTCCATTAGGTGATTGGCAAATGAGTGCCCCGATCACTAATGAGAGCACGAGGACATCCGAACCTACAAAAGAGAGCTTGAACGAATTTGACTACGACCCGGGCATCATTTGTTGGTAATGCTTTTGCCTCGGCCCATTTGGAGACGTAGTCGACGGCTACAAGAATGTACTTATTACCATGGGAGCTCGGGAATGGGCCCATAAAATCAATGCCCCAAACATCGAACACCTCACAAACTTGAATGCTATGTTGAGGCATTTCGTCTCGTTTGGAGATGCTACCCGTTCTTTGGCAAGCATCACAAGCCTTGACCAATTTATATGAGTCTTTAAAAATTGTTGGCCAATAAAATCCCGCATCTAATACTTTCCGGGCGGTAAGGTTAGGTCCGAAGTGGCCCCCGGTGGGTCCCTTATGACATTCGTTGAGAATAACATAAGCTTCCTCACCGTACACACATCGCCTATGAACAAAATCAGGCCCGACCCGGAATAAATAAGGATTCTCCCAATAATAGTACTTGAGATCGGAGAAAAATTTCCCTTTTTGTTGATGAGTCAAACCCTTTACAAGGATACGCGCCGCCAAATAATTTGCCATGTCGGCGAACCACGGGTCATCAGACACTTGTAAAGCGTTGACTACTTCAAGGAATTCATCGGGAAATTTATCATTTATCCCATTTTCATCACATTCCTCCAAATATGGATTTTCGAGGCGGGATAAATGATCAGCTGCAAGGTTTTCCGCCCCCTTCTTATCCTTGATCTCAATGTCGAATTCTTGCAAGAGGAGAATCCAATGTATGAGTCGAGGTTTGGCGTCTTGCTTAGCAAAGAGATGTTTCAATGCGGAATGATCGGTGTACACAATGGTTTTTGACAACACAAGGTAGGGTCGAAATTTGTCAAAAGCGAACACAACCGCAAGTAATTCTTTTTCGGTGGTTGTATAGTTCACTTGAGCACCATTTAGTGTTCGGCTAGCATAATAGATTGGTTGAAAGTGATTTTTCTTTCTTTGCCCCAACACCGCACCGAGTGCATAATCACTCGCATCGCACATCAACTCAAATGGTAATTCCCAATCGGGAGAAACCATGATCGGAGCCTCGGTAAGTTTTTCCTTTAACAAATCAAAGGATTCTACACATTCGTTCGAGAAAACGAATGGTATATCCTTCTCAAGTAAATGGGTCATGGGTCGGGTGATTTTAGAAAAATCTTTGATAAACCGACGGTAAAAACCCGCATGACCAAGGAAACTCCTCACGGCTTTCACATTCGAGGGCGGAGGTAGCTTAGATATGACATCTATTTTAGCTTTATCTACCTCAATTCCCTTCTCAGAAATTTTATGTCCTAACACGATGCCTTCTCGCACCATGAAGTGACATTTCTCCCAATTAAGCACTAAATTGGATTCCTCACACCTTCTCAATATCCTCTCAAAATTTGCTAGACATGAAGTAAATGAGTTCCCGAAAACCGAGAAGTCATCCATGAATACTTCCATACAATCCTCTATCATGTCTTGGAAAATAGCCGTCATGCATTGTTGGAACGTGGCCGGAGCATTGCATAGACCAAACGGCATTCTCCTATAAGCAAATGTACCAAAGGGGTACGTGAATGTGGTTTTTTCTTGATCTAGGGGGTCGATTGGGATCTGAAAATAGCCGGAAAAACCATCGAGGAAACATAAAAGTTGTTTCCCGCGAGTCGTTCCAACATTTGATCGATGAACGGTAAAGGAAAATGATCCTTACGGGTGGCATCATTTAGCTTACGGTAATCAATACACACGCGCCAACCCGTGACAGTTCGAGTAGGGATTAGTTCACCCTTCTCATTTTTGATAACTGTCATACCCCCTTTTTTCGGTACAACTTGTACCGGACTCACCCACGGGCTATCGGAGATAGGGTAGATGAGTCCCGCATCAAGAAGTTTAAGAACTTCTTTCTTAACCACATCTTTGACATTCGGGTTTAATCTCCTTTGCCTTTGTACACTTGGCTTGAAATTTTCCTCCATGAGGATTTTGTGTGTACAATAGGCGGGATTCATGCCCGGAATGTCAGCCGTTTTCCAAGCAATGGCTTGTCTATGAGTTTTGAGAATTTTAATAAGATCGGCTTTTTCGGTGGAGGATAACTTAGATGAAATGATGACCGGAAGACTGGAATCACCTTCTAAAAAGGCATACTCTAAATGGTTTGGTAAAGTTTTAAGCTCTAGAGTAGGTGGCTCTTCTAAAAAAGTTTTAATTCGAAGGTTGTCTTTAGGGTCAATTTTCTCAAACACAACATCTCCTACCTCAGATTCCTCAACATCTACATGAAGCAAATCCTCGAACTCTTGGAGATCTCGGATTGTTTCATCGGAATCAATAGTGAAATCACCTTTTGTGGTGACATCATTACAATCGAGGTCGAGAAAGGAAGTAACCTCCTCATCGATACATGAATCGATAACATCAATGAAATAACAAGAATCATCGGATTTGGAGGTATGCTTCATGGCTTTCTCAATATAGAAGGTGACCCTATCATCATCTATTCCTAGACTTAGTTGTTTCTTAGACACATGAAACATGGCGTCCGCCGTGTTCAAGAAAGGTCTACCTAGAATTAGCGGGACTTTGGGATCCACATCCATTTCTAGGACAACGAAGTCTACGGGGAATACGAATTTATCAACTCTAACGGGAACATTTTCTGCTATGCCAATGGGATATGTGTATGAAAGGTTTGCTAATCTCAAGATCATCCTAGTCGGCTTAAAATCGGTTAATACTATTTCTGTAGCTATCGAAAAGGGCATTAAACTAATACTAGCACCTAAATCTGCTAGACCATTAACCGGTAAATTATTAAAGAGACAAGGGATTAGAAACTCCCTGGGTCCTCTAGCTTTGGTGGCATCTTGGATTCTATAATCGCCGAGCATTCTTCACTCAACACAGCTGAAGATGCTTCCTCCATTTGCACTTTGTTTGACACCAAATCCTTAATAAACTTTCCATAATTTGGCATACCTGCCAACATATCAACCAAAGGCACGTTAATGCGTACCTGTTTAATCATTTCAACAAACTTACCGTATTTTTCTTTGAGTTTTTCCTTTCTCAACCGTTGTGGGAAAGGAACTTTAGGTAAGTAAGAACTTGTTGTTGCTTCCTTCTTTGATTCACTCTTCTTCGGTTCATCTTTTTCTACAATCTTCTCAACAAGCACCTCTTCTTCATTCAATGGTGTCCCCTCTTCTACAAGTACATGTTCACTAGAATTATTAGTAGTAATTTTAATCATTGGTGAACTTACCTCTTTACCACTTCGTGTGGTAATGGCTTTGACATCACTTGAGTTGAATTCTCCCTTGGGATTCGCTTGGGTAGAAGGGGGCAGATTGCCTTGAGGTCTTTCGGTTAAGGCTTGGGCAATTCTCCCAATATCTCTCTCTAAGTTTTGAATGGTGGCTTGTTGGTTTCGAATACTTTGTTTCATCTCTTTCGAGTCTTGTTTGGTTTCTTCATTTGTTTTAGCTTGGCTAGCCATAAATTGACCAAACATGCTCTCAAAAGACATTTGTTCTTCGGGCTTAGAACTCGAGCCGGGTGTGTTAGAATTATTTCAGGGAGGGTAATTTGGTTGGTTATTTTGAGGGAAACCGGGTGGATGTGATGGTCTAGGGGGTAGTTATTGTTATTGTTGTTGTAACCCCTATTGTTGTTGTATCCTTGGTTTCCTCGTAGATAGTTTTGCCCGTAACCTTGGTTTAAATAATTGACCTCCTCCTCGGTCATCATCGGTTGATGTTGTTGACATTCTTTTGCAAGGTGGGGTCCACCGCATTTATCACATCCAACCTGTATCGCATGTAAAGAAGATGTTATTTTATCTAATTTACGTTCTAACATTACCTGGTTATTCTTTATGGCGGAGATTTCATCATTTTGTCTATCGTCAACCGCATTGACCGAACCCGTTTGTTTTCCGGCTCTTCTATCGGTGGCCCATTCCGCATTGTGCATGGCCATATCCTCCAAAAGTTGGTATCCTTCCGTAGGGATTTTATACATGAATATTCCACCACTCGATGAATCAAGGGTGGATCGTGCATTGTTAGACAAACCCCTATAGAAGAGATGGACGATATCGCTCTTCTCAAACCCGTGGTTTGGGCATCTCCTCAGCATTCCTTTGAAACGTTCCCATGCTTCCGTTAATGTTTCCCCAGCTTCCTGTTGAAAAGTCATAATATCTGTTTTTAATTTATCCGCTTTCGCGGGTGGAAAATAACGGTGTATAAATCGACTTCGGAGTTCTTCCCAAGTCGAAATGGAGTTTGGCTCAAGGGATTTAACCCAAATTTTTGCCTCTCCAATTAGACTAAATGGGAATAGTCTAAGTCGTATCGCATCTTGCGAAACGTTAGGAATTCTAAACAATTGGCATATGTCATTAAAGCACTCAATATGGTGATTTGGGTCATTTGTGAGTCTACCATCATAACCCAAGTCACGAACCATACTGAGGAATTGACTTTTTACTTCAAAATTTATGCCATTTATTTCCGGGAGTCTAATTGCCGGAATGGCATCAATTGGGGCATTTAGCCTCGTTTGCCACATCGGACGTTCCGGTGGTGGGTCTTGGTCACCCATTTGATTATCAAGAATCGGCTCTTGATTGACTATTGGTTCTAAATTAACAGGAATTTGCTCCTGATTTTCAGAACTTTGGACTTGAACTTCAAAAAGTGGATTTTGATTTTCAAGACTCGGTTTCCCATATTTTGAGCTTTCTTTATGGTTGCGTTGTATCTTGCTTCTAATTGAATCCTCTGTCTCCTTCGAAAACGTTTCTCTGGATCAGAGGATGGTGAGGGTTGATCAGCTTTAGACTTTTTGCCTCTAAGAGTATTCTTATTGCTCATGCACCTGCACAACTCAAAGCAAAGAGTTAACACGCAACTGATAGACAAAATAAAGGAAAACAGAAATTGCAAATTAAATAACTTATTTAAGAATAAATTCCTAAATAAGGATCAATTAACTAATTAACTTTCAAAAACCTAAAAACATAAAACCGTTCCCCGGCAGCGGCGCCAAAAACTTGATGTGTTGGATCTAGTTATAAAATTTAAGCTCCTAAATACCACTAATCTAGATTACCACATTCATAGGCAAGTATACCTAATCGTGGGTAATATAGGCTAGGTAAGTATTTCGGGTTATCGAATCCACAGGGAACAGTTTATGTAATCCAGTTAAAGAAAGTTAAAGAATTAATCAAGAAAAGATTTTTGTTCATGTTTTGACTTATATGAAATGTAATTAATGTTTGAAATGACAAGAAACGCAAATTTGAACGTTTGAAATGAGATTTAAGGGATATTCACTATGTATGGATTCATCTAGTTCTAAGTATGGTTATTAAGCACCGGCTAGTTTAATGTTCTAGAAGTCACGGTATTAGATTTCTCTCAATTCCATTTAATAAACTAATTACAACTAATAGGAATTTCTTCTCTCAAAAGTTATAACTAATCACACTTCTATTTGTTGAAATTACCGTCTTGAATTAACTAAGACCTCTAACCTAGAATTTTCATTACTAGGGTTGAACTTCTTGCTTAATCTAACTTATTGGAATCTTGTCTCTAATCCCTATATCTAGTGAATTACCAACTAGGTCATAATGAAAAGTTGAGGAAGTAATCAATTGAACCAAATGTTGTCAATATCTAATTTAATCAATTACCAACGATAAAGAAATTAAAACTCATAAATTAAACCAAGAAGAGTAATTAAACATCAACAATTGTTTTGAACACAAACAAACCCTAAAATTAAACCATACTTAATCCTAGAATCATCCAAACATAGCGAATATAGAGATTACTAGCACATAGACATGCTAGAAATCAACAAACAAGAGTTAAAGTATAGAATTACAACCATGAAATTGTTCCAAAATGATAAGAAATCAGTAATTGCTCTAATCTTGAAGAATTTCTTGATGAAATGCTCTAAAATTCGTATCCTTTAACTGCCCAAAAAGACACACGTCCAAAAGATAACTGAACTCTTCACCTTGATCTGCCATAAAACACGATCAAACGCGCATAGTTCACGGCGCGAACTATAGTTCGCGTCGTGAACTTTGCGTTTTTCATACATCCCGATCGGTAACTCTTGATAGCGAACGTGAAAACCATACAGGGACTTTGGTGACTGATCGTGAATAGTTCACGATCAGTTCACGATCGAGAACATTTTTCGGCTTGAAATCTTGTATTTTTCTTTATGTTTTGGCCCGTTTTTGACACCTCTTTCGCTATATCACCTGAAATGTAAAATAAACACATAATTGAGTAATATCACATGTATTTGCTTCTAAAACGTACTCAAAATAGACGATATTGATGGGTTTGAACGTGTCTAAAAACGTCAATATCAAGTGCAGATGCTTTACTGGGCCAGTAAAGTCTGGTGAAACATTCAACACATGAAATATCACATTTTTGTGAGGTTGCCGGTTTGTTGACGGTTTGGATGCACTCAAATGTGTGTTTTCTTGATATTATCATGTTTTCACATCACCTTGCACTCACCTAAATCTATACCCTAGACTTATACCCTCACATTTACCAACTGGCTAAAAAGTATTTCCCTTGGAAGGTAAGGCCAGTTCTGGCAAACCATGGGAAGATATTGTCTTTTTTAAAAGATTTATCGATTAATTATTCAAATGGGTATACAAGTTTTGATTTTTAAAGTTTCTCCCCCTGGAAATACTAATTCTCCCCCTAGAATTAATATTTCTCCCCCTCGAAGATAGACAAAGAAATGTACCTGATAACAGCAGTAGAGGGGTGGGAAAGAGTTTTTACGATTATATGTTTTACAGATTATGAGCGGGTTTCAAGCTGATGTACTTGAAAGCCGTTAAACGGTTAGGAAGGGGTTATACATTGATGTGTGCATAAGCCATTTCTTTTGAGGCTCGAGTTATACACTGAAGTATGTATAAGTCATACAGATGAAACGCGAGTTATACACTGAATTGTGTATAAGTCATACTCCTGCAAAACAAATCAAACAACTTTTGGTACCCATTTTTGTTTGGGTCCGACAATGTTAGTGTGGGAATTAAACCATCGATAAGTTGTATCGATTTGATTCAAAGATATAGAATTCCAAGAAAAGCTTAAACTTGATGTTTCACTTTCAAATAATTTCCGGGGAATTATTTGAGATTTTGGAGTTTTGGGAACCCATTTTTCTTTGAAAACCGTGGGTGTTTTAGGAGATGTTTTTGGCACTTGATTAAAAGTTGTTATATGTGCCAATGAAAGTAAATCTTTTCGTGAGTATTTTAAAGATTTAGATTTGGAAAATATTTTCTTTGAAGGAGTAGAATGTTTCAACACGGTTGATGGTTTAGTCTTATCCATCTGAGAATGCTGAAGTCTAGAAGAGGAACCTAATTTATTTGGAGTTTTAGATGCGGAAATTCCTCTATTAACTTGTTTGAGAGCATTCATTTTCTTATCAGAGTTTGGCGAGAGTTTGGCTTGGTAGAGGAACGTACTTGTGATTTCGGTTTAAGTTTAGAATTTCCTCTATTAACCTCAGTTTGCTTGATTGTATATAAATCACGATATGCCATGACAGGAGAAAACATTCTGGAGTTACTACATTTTTTCTTTGCAGTTAAAGGAGAATCTAAGTTCATAGATGCACTAGGCTTCTTAAGCTTCTTAAGATGAGATGAGTTAGATTCTAAATTTTTAATTTTTATTTGCAACTTTAGTTTCTCTTCATCAAAAGATTTATGTGTTTCATCAATTTTATTTTCTAATTCAAAAAATTTGGATTGAAAAACTGATTTTTCTTTGTCAAACGCCTTATGTGTTTCATCTATTTCAGTTTCCAGTTGACAAATTTTCTTCTCTAGAATTAGAGAGGGAACATAAATATTTGGTGTTACTTTTTGTTGAAGAACGGCATTTCCTTTGATTTCAAATTCTTCTGGTTTTATAATAGGAAAATGATCATCATTTTCAAATTGTGCTTTTTTAGTTTCATATGTTTTATTTAATTCAGCATAGTTGAAACTAATTTGTGCATTCTCCTTCTTTGCTTTGTTAAATATCTCAATCTCTTCTTCCTCATCAGTCATTCGAATGAAGCTCTGCCAAATGTCTAGATGCATGTATTTGTAATCATATAATGTTGGAAGCACGTTACACGCCTTTTTAAGATATTCTGGATTATCAGCTCCTAGCCCTTCTCTTGAATTGAAATATTTAAAGTCTTTAGGCTTGTTTAAATGAATGGTTTGATCAGTTTGTCCTCCTTTGGCGATTATTTCTTCAAGGTGTTTGATGTGGGAAGAAAATTGAATATTATCATGTTGAAGTTGATGTATGATATTCTGTTTGTTGTTTAATTCTCGTGATGTTTTGATGTCGTTTTCATGTAAGGTGTCAAATAGTTCTTTTATTTTAGTGTTTAAAGATTTGAACTGTTTCTCATTATCATCGAATTCTTTTTGTTTGCGTTCCAACCAGTTTTTAGTTATTTGATATTCATTCCATGTTTCAATGTACAATTTGTAATATTTATCATTTCGGTCATTTGATATTGAATATTGGGTATTTTTAAGATTTGTTATTTTCATTTCTTTTTCAGAAATTGTATGAGACAAATTCTTAATATCATTATCATATTTGACATTCAATTCTGATACTTGATTTTGTAACTCCAGATTCTCAAGTTTGAAAATTTTAATTTGTTTAATCAGTTGAACAAGTTGTTCATATGAATGAACAAGTTGTTCATTTTCATTTTGCAAATCATTTAAACGTTCTTGAAATTGATTATTTAAATCTTTTTCATCTAAAATGTTTTGTTTTAAAGAATCCATTTCAGATATCTGAGTTTTAACAAAACAAGTATCAGGACCAATGAGGTTATCAGAATTTGATAAGAGAGAACTGATTACCTCAATTTCTTTGTTGGCTTCTTCATTGAATCGATCAGTAACCTCGGTATTCTCTCTTGTCATAAAGCACAAGTTTGCAACATGTTCTTCATCTTCAGCTAATAACACCTTTTCAGTCTCAATTTGTTTAGCCATCGACATCTTACGTTTATAATACTCTGAATCACGAACGATTCATTTCTTTGTAGCATCCAAAGGTGTGATGGTTGGCTTTTCCATTTTTGCGATTATTAGGGTTGATTCGAGAGGTGTAAAAATTTTCAGGTTTGAGTAAAAGTTCTCGTGTTATAAAAAATGTAATTTTTCTTCTAGGATTCTAAAAAAAATGTAAAAGTTAAAAGTGTTTAAAATGTTTTAAAAAAATTGAGAACTTAATCGGGTTTGGGTAAAAAAAATTTAGAATTTTGAGTTCGGGTTTGGGTTTGGGAAAAAAAATATTTAAAAAGTTTAAAAGTTTTGAGCTCGGGTTAAAAAAAATTTAAAAGTTGTGGAGTTTGGGTTAAAATGAATTGTTTTGGGTTTAAATATTTAATTGGATTTAATGGAATTTGGGTTTAATAAAACTTGGGCCAAGACAAACACGTACACGATATTGCTTAAAAAAATTGAGTGTGGGCCTGAATTGAAATTGGGTAGATTTGTTTTGGGTTGAGTTCTTATTTGGGCTGAGATCAAAATCTGTTTGGCTGGTATTGGGCGAGGTCGAGAGATGAAGATCACAGGTTGCGAACAATGATGACGCTGATATCAAGTTTGAACTGTTAGAATTGAGATCGAAAACAATTTAATGTCGGAATCAACGAATTGAAATTGAATTATCGAGAATCATCCTTATCGAGAACAAGATTGAAATTAATGTCGGATCGATTGAAGTCGAGAACAGTGAGGCCGAACACTTTAGGCCGAACTCCTTCCAGTCTGATTTAAGCTGAACAGTTTGTTGAGCCGAAGACTGATTGAAGCTGAACAATTGGTCGAACGCCTGAGCCGAGCACTAGAGCCGAACACTGAGCCGAAAACCTTCTTCAAGCCGAACATGTTCTTGATGTTAGTCCGTTCGTAAGTTCCAAAACTTCACAATTTTGTTCCTATTTTGCTCGATTCTTAATCAAATCTAGTGATTCCAATCACAAAACGTTAGAAAACACTTTTCTAACAGTTTGATACAATCAAACAACTCAAAACGGATCAAAACAGAGTTCAATTTCGGATTTTCAGTCAACTTTTTGAGTTTTTATGTTTTTGACAAAAATCACGAAATTGAGATGAATTGTTGGTGGATTTGATTGAAATTTGATTCTATTCTTATTAGAATCACTGGAGAAACATCCATCTTCAATCAAAACATCAATTCAAACCGAAAAATTTTCATCTTAATTTCACAGCTCGATAAAAACGTTTTTTTTTTCAATAAAAACTCAGATTTGGATCATTTCACCACGAAATTGGATCTACTCTTTGAGAGTTTTTGCTCTGATACCAAATTAAGAGATCGAATGTGATTGATTTCAAGCTAATTCATGGTGAATTGGTGAAGACTGAAGAATCTAGTGTGTGTGTTCTTGAGTGTGTGTGTTGAGAGAGAATGAGATGGAGGGAAGGATGCTTTCAAATGATAATTTCAAATATGTGGAAAAGCATTACAATTAGTGAGTTCAAGGTTCCCTTAAATACCTATTTCACTAATCATCATGGTTTAGGCTAATAATTAGTTTAACACTTATACAATGTGTCACAACTAGTCCCCTAACTATTGAATACGACATAAACGATCCTAACAGTATCTTTGTAAGAAAATTTGAAACTAAAAATATCGTGATGGTTGATTAAATTGATTTTGTAATGTTTGTTGTTAAGTTGAAGTATTTTTGCATCTTTTTTTGTAATGGGTCATTTATTTACCCAAGATTACAAATTATTATGAAGATTTCTATAAATCAAAGGGAGTAAATTTTGTCAAAGGCACAAGTATGTCATCATATAGTTTCAATGAAGATGGGAAGGTATATCTTAATCTATTTTATATCAATTGTAAGAGGTTAAGATAAATATGTTCATTAAGAGGCCTTTTGAATCGGAGGGGGCAAAATTGAACTTTGATTCCTTTCCATGAGCAATTTTTTATGGTATCTCATTATCAAGTTTGGGATCTTTGGCAGCGGTTTACCATCGATTAAATAGCTATACCCTTTTCGTTCTTTTCAATTCTGCTACATATAAAGTTGAGAAGTGTAATTAACTAATTATATAGTTGCACTTGCTTCATATAAAGTAGAGAAGTGTAGTTAACTAATTATATAGTTGCACTTCCTTAAGGCTGCTACCCACCATCACCATTGCCACCATCATAACTATTGTCTCGCCACCTCATAACTATTGTCTCGCCACCACAAATTATAGTTAAAGGATATCCGCCGCCGCATTGCGCGGGTTTATTGTTTTATAACAAGAAACTTTGGAGATGTATCTGTTAGGTACTAGAAAGTTGTAATAGATAGTCTAGGGGGTAAAGTGTAACATTGTATATATGTTAAGTTTTATTTAGGAAATGGTCCTAACTAACAAGGAATTAAGCCATGGTATAAATACCAAAGTGTAAGGCTTAATTCCTTAACTTTTGCACAATTATCATTTCAATTTCTCTGCATTTGTTCACTCTCTCTCTCTAGTTTTCTCTCACTAAAACCCTAATCCATCTTCTTCACTTTTCTCCTCAAAATCATCATCAAACACCATTTAATGGATTGATTCAGTGTTATTGTGCTTTTCAATTGGTATCAGAGCATAATTTCATCTTGAAAACGATCCAAATCCATCAATTGGTGTTAATATCAGAAGAATCAGTGGGTTTTTCAAGGTTTTTGAAGAAAAATGGGTTTAAGATCAAAAATCAGATTTAAGGTACTATTTCTTGTTATTATGGATTGAATAGCTTCCTTTTATTGATATATTAAGCTTAGAATCAAGCTAGGATCGAATCTAATCCATACTGATGAAGAATTAAGATTTTTAAGAAAAACCATTAAAGTTTCAAAAACCCTCTAAATTCAAATTTTCAGATAGATCTAGGTTGTTTTTGAGTAATATAGTAGTAATGGATTGAAGGAAATAGTATTTGGGTCAGTTTGTGATTTAAATCAAAGAATTTGGGTTAGAAACGAGCATTTTAGGATCAAATTAGTGGGTTTTTAAGGCTGTTCGTAGATGTTCTGCACAAGAAACTGTTCGGCCCGAGAACAGTAACAAGTTCGGCCCGAACTTCAACCCAAAGTTCGGCCCGAACTTCAACCCAAAGTTCGGCCCGAACTTCACCCCGAACTTCGGCCCGAACTTCACCCCGAACTTCGGCCCGAACTTCACCCCGAACTTCGACCCAAACTTCTACACAACTTAGGGCCGAACTTCTACACAACTTCGGCCCGAACTTCTACACAACTTCGGCCCGAACTTCTACACAACTTCGGCCCGAACTCTTTCTACACTCGAGTGACAAAAGGGGCTGTACTGTAACGGTCATAACTTTCAGCTCTGGTGTCCGTTTCGAGCCCACGAGTAACCAAATCGAAGCTAAAGACGAAGGCTACGACGTGATAAACCTCCATAGGCGGTTTACCCAACTTGCCGGCCCAAAAACGCTTGTTTCGATCGCTTAATTTGCGTTTTTGTGATTTTTCGGTCAATTTCCAAACTTCGTTTAGCCCCAGTTTCTAACCCGATCGTCGTTTTTCCCTAATTCGAAAATCTTAGGCACATTTAAAGTGTACTTTATCATCTGGAATAACCAGTTTAAGATTTCGGTAATTTTGAATTTTTGAAGACCAATCCACGGTCTACATCACATATTCTATTCCAGAACCTTCTCATTCTTAAAATTTTCTTTACCCCGTTTCAATCAAAAATTCCCGTTAATTGTTCTTAACATGACTACCAAAGAAACATTGTCTGCCGGGTCGAATACCCAGGAGGATAAACAGTGCATTGCCAACCTGGCATTCATGGCAATACCAACTGAGGCTACAGCTGTGTTAAGCATTCCAAAAGATGATGAAAATGAGGTACTCTCTTTCTCCTTTGACTCTTTATTATCTGATTCAAACACTGATGAAACAGAGAATTCCTTGTTTAATGAAAAGCTTTTTACTAAAATTGATGAGAAATCACATTTGACAAAATAAATAACTGATTTGGAATCTGAAAAAGGTCAACTCTTAAATGATTTGAGTGAATTAAGTCAAGTTTCTCTTCAAATAACTCAAGTAAACAAGGAATTACAAAATCAGTTGTCTACATCAAAATCAGTTTTTCAATTTCAAATTACTGAGTTACAAAATGATCTACAAACACAAATAAATACAACGAATGCATCAAATACACAAATCCTAAAATTAAAAGATGAAAATTTAACCTTTCGTCGCCAACTTGAAACTCTTGTTCCTCAAGTAAATCAAATTAATAATTCAAATCAAAAAACACAAGAGTTACAACAACAGCTGTCAACATTTCATGCTGCTCACACCAGTGAAGTAAATCGTCTAAATCACATAATTAATACAAAAAATCTTGAAATATCAAACCTAAAAACGATGAAGACGGTATCAAATGACAAAGACGACTCCAAGCAGCTGATAAATGACTTAGCTATCCAACTCAGTCGACAGCAAACATGGATGAAGTCCTCAGACATCAAGATAAAAGACTACCAAGAACAGTTGAAGACGGCTGACATCGAAATTCAAAAATTGAATGAACAAATCAAAAACATAACAAAAGATTTTAAAAAGGAAATCGATGAACAATCAGCAACTATCCACAGTCTTACTGTCAGAAAAGAAAATGCTGAAGAACACATCTCAAAACTGGAGCAGACGATTGTGAAAGCTGGTCATACTGAACAAACGATAAAATTAAACCAGCCTAAAGAGTTCAGATCTTTCAAGTCAAAAGTGGGTCTTGGAGCAGAAAACATCCGCCCTCTGGAAAAAGCTGCAGATGTTCTTCCAACGTTATATAACTACGATTACATGAACTTGGGAATCTGGCAAAGCTTCCTTCATATGCCAGATGAAGAAGCAGAAATTGAGAAGTTCAACAGAGAAAAGAAGGAACACGTTCAAATTAGCTTTAACTATTCTGAATTGAACTATACATATGAAAAGAATAAAGCAAAATTTGAAAACAATGAGTACTTCCCGATTGTCACTCCAGAAGAATTTTCCATCTCTGACAATGAAGTTTTAAAACCAACAATTGAACCGAAGCTTTATGTTCCTCCATTAATTTTAGAAAAGAAAATTGTACAATTAGAATCTGAAATTGATGAAATACAAAAAGCCTTTGATAAAGAAAAAGAAAACCTTCAAAATAAGATACATAATTTAGAGGACACCATTTTAGAATTAAAAGCTAAAACGAACAATACTGTTTCTCAAAATTCTAAAGCCTCTTTATTAGGACCAGCACCAACAAACCCAGTTCCAATCATCTAGAGGAGAAACTCTAATTCACATGTCCTAAATGCTTCCATTAGTACTTTAGAGCCTCGGAGCAAGGAGCCCAAGCCCAATGGAGTCAAAGGAGATGTGCAGTCTAAGAAGCCGAGTTCGTCTAAGTCTAGCACGCCTAAGAAGCCTCGCGAGCTTAAGAAGTCTAGACCATATACGTCTTCAGTTTCTTCTTCCACTGTTAAAATTAACAATAACAACTCCAAAAAATTTAAATCTCCGGCACTTGCATTTGGAACTGTGTATGATGCTTCTGTTTATCGTCCTGTAAATTACTCACCTGATTTTGGTAATGTGTGTGTCAAATCTGAAAAACTTGGTAAAAAGATATTGAGAGATAAATCTACAAATAAACAAATTTCTCAGAATGATGATCGATTTTTTGTTAAGCTAAATGCTCCATGTGGTTTAAAAATCAATGTTTTCCATAAATCTGGTAAAATTATAAAATCATGCAAAACATGTTTTCCACAACCATGCAAGAAATCTGTCTCTCATCCACACAAACCAGATAAAAAAGGTTCATCTTCACATGCTTCCAAAAAGGCGAAGAGTTCTTCCAAAACCCCACCAATCTCTGATAAACACTCGTCTTCTCGTCGCAAAGTTTCTCGAGGATCTTCCACACCTAAGCCAAAGTCTTCAGGTTCCTCAAACAGCGACAACAAAACAACGACCAAATCTTCAACGTTTGTGAAATACACATGGATCAAAAATGAAAAATCTCATTGGATTATCCAATCCTCTGAAAAATCTTTAAAATGGGTAGTTAAATCCACAACCTCTGAACTGCCTCCTTGCAGTTCTCCAAAGCTCTAAATTAATCTTAAAACAATTTTACATAAAACATCTGTCACTAATCGTATAGGACCCATACATAATTGGGTACCAAACATGTTTTAATTGTTTTATGTAGAATTACCAGAAAGGTGTTTGGAGCTTGGAGGATGACTTATACACACATCAGTGTATAACTCGCGCCACAACAGAATGACTTATACACACTTCAGTGTATAACTCGTGCCTCAAAAGAATGGCTTATGCACACGTCAGTGTATAACCCGCGCTTCAAAGCAATGGCTTTCAAGTACTTCAGCTTGAAACCCGGTGCTCAACGAAAAATGGCTTCTGATCAAAACAGATTCAGAACCCGCTCTTAAAAGAAACCACAAATCTCAATCAAGCTTAACCGCAAAACCTCTCCTTCAACCCTCCAACGATGTATAAGGTACGTCCTTCGATCTCAAAACTTGTCAATTACTTTTGTTTTGTCGAGGGGGAGAAATATTAATTCTAGGGGGAGAATTATTATTTCTAGGGGGAGAAAATTCAGAAAAACAAAAACAAAATACCCAAATAAGATCTCTTTACTAGTTCTCTAGTAAAGATTGCATCTGTTTATTACAAATTCTTTTAATTCTCGTTACTTACTACTTCAAAAGACATACCTTCCCATGGTTTGCCAGATCTGGCCACACCTTCCCAGGGAAATATTTCAGCCAACTGGTAAATGTGAGGGTTTAGGTCTAGGGTATAGTAATAGGTGAGTGCAAGGTGATGTGAAAACATGATAAATCAAAGAAAACACACCTTATGAGTGCATCCAAACCGAAAACAAACCGGGCAACCAATTAAATAGGTGATCATTCATTCGTTGAATGTTTCACTAGACTTTACTGGCCCAGTAAAGCAAATGCACGCCACCACCAACTACTCAAATTCCTCTCAACAGGGATTTGTTTCATTTCATCAGGGGACGTAGCACAAAAGCAACTGACTACTCATTCGGAGTATGTCGGTATTGAATAATAATAACCTCCTGCCCCGGGTTAAGTCTCTTTGTATGCACAGTGTGTCTAGTTCTCACCCCCAAGAATATTTCCAATATAGGACACATGCACTACAAACATGGATCTCCGTGAATCCATCGGAACACTCGTAGTGGCATCACAATCTGATGTTTCACGAGGATCGAGTGGAAATCCTGCTAGAGCTAAAATCACGCCAACTCTAAACGCAGGTCACACATTTGAACCAACGGTTGTGCAAACGACTACCGATTCATACCGTGTGCTAACGGATACTCTAAGTGAGTCCGGTGTTACCTAAAATCCATGTGAAACTCCTAAAACGAAACATCTTCATAAAGCTGATTAAAATGCACATGAGCGTAATAGTCCACTCTCAAATTACACCTATGATCTGCTAAACCCAGCATGATCTTCCCCGGAGCCACCGACAATATAGGAACTAAAAAGTGAGGGTCCCTAGGTCTAGGTGAGCAGAATCAAGTATCATGGGATCTTGATTGGGGTGCGCTGAGGTAAAAATTGAGAGGGGGTATGAAGATGGGGTGCAAATCAGCTTATCACATGGTAAAAACAAAAACGAGGGTGTGGTTGAAAAAAATGAAAAAGTGAGTTGAGTGAGGAGCGTGTGTGAAAGGGTTAAAAGAAAACGGAAAACCCTCCCTAAACCGAACAAATGACCGGGTAACCTCATCTATATCGGAATGCATATGTTGCTTTCTGATTAAGACATCATGGACCCAGTGATGCAATGCACAACCCCCACTGACCACTCAAGTACAAAAAGTACTTGTTTCAAAATCACGGAGATAACCACATCCACTATCGACATCTCATTTGGAGATTGTTGATATTGAAAAAGAGGACCCACCTCCAGTCCTCGCCTTCGTTTGTCCACATATAGAGTCTAGAACCGAATTAAATTTCTCTAGGACACAGGCACTCTACCAAGCATATCTTTGAGATATTGCCGGAACATTCATAGTGATACCAAAATTATTGGTATTCCACGATGATTGAATGGAAATCCTACCAGTGCTAACATCAATGCCAACACTGAACGTAGGTCACACAGTTTCTGTAACTGTTGTGCTAACAGGCAATCTATGTGATCCTGGGTTACCCTGATACATTCTTGTGCGAAGATCAGACGACCGTACTCCATTCTTATCAATAACGGTCACTATGTCTGATAGAAAATCTGATGACTGTACTTCAATCTTATCAACAACAGTCAATAAATCAGATAAGGGATTCTATGACCGTACTCCAACATTATCAAACAATGGTCAGAAAATCCACAACATATCAACATTCCGCACTGCTTCAACTTCAACAAACATCAGGAACCAAGGATCTGCAGCAAATCGACAAACGCCACAACTTCAAGAAAGGACTTCCACTGCTAACCGCTCTATCTATGGGTCTACATTCAGTCGATTTGCATGAAGTCTTCTGGAATACTTTATATTGGTTGAAAAGCCGATTAAAAGTATGTCTGTCACTGATGATTAAAGGCTGATGCTGTTTTATCAACATAACTGCTCAACGGTTCAATTCTCAGCTCCAGCCTTACAAACACAGAAGTCTTCAAAGATATGCAACCTAGTCTACTATTACAAAGGGGGAGATTGTTAGGTACTAGAAAGTTGTAATAGATAGTCTAGGGGGTAAAGTGTAACATTGTATATATGTTAAGTTTTATTTAGGAAATGGTCCTAACTAACAAGGAATTAAGCCATGGTATAAATACCAAAGTGTAAGGCTTAATTCCTTAACTTTTGCACAATTATCATTTCAATTTCTCTGCATTTGTTCACTCTCTCTCTCTCTAGTTTTCTCTCACTAAAACCCTAATCCATCTTCTTCACTTTTCTCCTCAAAATCATCATCAAACACCATTTAATGGATTGATTCAGTGTTATTGTGCTTTTCAGTATCATTTGTGTTATTATACTTCAAAACATGTAAACATACAACATTTCAATGTCAAGGCTAATTCTTGTTTTTTACTTTTATTTTATACACAGGTTTCATGCTTATGTACTGTATTCGTTATAAAAATATGTAATCAATGAAATTTTAATCGCCAGAAATATGTAGTTCGCAGTCCGCCGCATCACGCGGGTTTTAACCTAGACCCTAAACCCTAAACAACCACATAGCCACACTCTTTTACGTAATTGGGCTATTAGCTCATATAACAACCACATATTGTAGGCCCACGTTGATGACAAAAGGAGGTCGGTCATAACTATTTAAAAGAGGCTAAGCACAAGAATTGGAGATATCTTTTTTATCCGAAGCCGCAAGAAACGAATTAAAGAGGGGTGGAGAATTTTATTTGTCACACGGCAGTTTTAAAAGAACCCCACACAATCGACGGACGAATTGAAAAAACACAGCCAGACGTACGGAGGTAACCAGGCAGCCGGACAACGATCATAACACGATGCACTTTTCTACTTGTATTATGTTTGGTTTCATTCTCTTCTCCATATTAGGACGTTGTGTAACCCGTCAAGCAGGCGTCACTGTTGGCATGAGCCCGTCACAAGCCCGTGTCGGTAGAAGGGCGTCGAAGGGGAGACGGAGTCGGGGGAGCATGGGGAGGGTAATATTTTAATATTTTTTTAAGTGGGGTGCGTTAGTGATGGGGTAATGATGTATTGCTAGTTTCCCTGTGATCACTATTAGGACTTAGGAGTAGGTTTCAATATTTTTCTTTAATGCATAAACATTGTAATATTATTTGAACAATTTAGGAGAGTTTATGTATTATATTGATTTGGATTCGTTATGATTATTATTTGTCTTTAGTAATTACATTCGTATTTATATTGTTAGATTAAGTGTAACTTTGTAGTGGTTGGACCGTGCTTAACCATCCTTTGTGATGCTATAGACAGTTGGTGTTGACTCATACAATTTATGCCCTAATTTGGTCTAGTAGAATAGTATGAAGGTTTTGTCTATTAAACGTAACTAATCTAAATGAAGTAGAATAATTACTAGATTAAAACCCGCGTGATGCGGCCGGCTGTGAACTACATATTTCTGGCGATTAAAAGTCCATTGGTTACATATCTTTATAACGAATACAGTACATAAGCATGAAACCTGTGTATAAAATAAAAGTACAAAACAAGAATTAGCATTGACATTGAAATGTTGTTCGAGTACATGTTTTGAAGTATAATAACACAAATGATACATCTCCAAAGTTTCTTGTTATAAAACAATAAACCCGCGTAATGCGGCGGCGGATACCCTTTAACTATAATTTGTGGTGGCGATAATGATGATTGTCGTGGAAGTAATGATGTGATAGTGGTGACAATAGTTATGATGGTGGCAATGGTGATGGTGGGTAGCAGCCTTAAGCAAGTGCAACTATATAATTAGTTAACTACACTTCTCTACTTTATATGAAGCAAGTGCAACTATATAATTAGTTAATTACACTTCTCAACTTTATATGTAGCGGAATTGAAAAGAACGAAAAGGGTATAGCTATTTAATCGATGGTAAACCACTACCAAAGATCCCAAACTTGACAATGAGATACCATAAAAAATTGCTCATGGAAAGGAATAAAAGTTCAATTTTGCCCCCTCCAATCCAAAAGGCCTCTTAATGAACATATTTATCTTAATCTCTTACAATTGATATGAAATAAGATTAAGATATATCTTCCCATCTTCATTGAAACTATATGATGACATACTTGTGCCTTTGACAAAATTTACTCCCTTTGATTTATAGAAATCTTCATAATAATTTGTAATCTTGGGGTAAATAAATGACCCATTACAAAAAAAGATGCAAAAATACTTCAACTTAACAAAAAACATTACAAAATCAATTTAATCAACCATCACGATATTTTTAGTTTCAAATTTTCTTACAAAGATACTGTAAGTAGTATCAAGAAAAAAATAATACAAGTAATAATTAGATTTGGAAAGTTAAAGTGCTTACTGCAATGTGGCTAGGGGAAAATGGACAGCTGAAACAAATCTAGCATTTCTCACCATTGTTCGAGGTCCCGCCTGTGTCATAATGGATTTCTTGAACCAGGAATCATTGAAGTGCAGAATAAAAATATAACTAACTAATTACATATTTATATCATGAAAATTGTAGAAATATAAACTAATGACAATTACTATTTAGTACCTAAACTTCTTTGTTGTACCACAAGTGATGATTGCATAAGGATCTGATGTACCATTAAGGTTTGCACCAATAAGATTCTTATACACGAGAAAAGCTTTATTATGTATGTTACGGAGGTGGGTACGTACGTAGGGCATCTATGTGTTGTTTATTGGTTCAATGGTTATCCATTTTTTATTTGTTGAAATTGTTAATAATGACAATATTGTACAGTTTTTTAAGTTACAAGTTTTTAATAATAATTAATTTCAATATATATGATGTTTATGCTTTTATATAATCATGTCAATTTTCCAAGATTTTCATGTCAATTTTACTTAACCTAATTGGGGCTAATGAACTATATAATGAAGCATTAAATTTTTTCTTGATACTCCCTTTGATTTATAGAAATCTTCATAATAATTTTTAATCTTGGGGTAAGTAAATGACCCATTACAAAAAAAAGATGCAAAAATACTTCAACTTAACAACAAACATTACAAAATCAATTTAATCAACTATCACGATATTTTTAGTTTCAAATTTTCTTACAAAGATACTGTAAGTAGTATCAAGAAAAAAGTAATACAAGTAATAATTAGATTTGGAAAGTTAAAGTGCTTACTGCAATGTGGCTAGGGGAAAATGGACAGCTGAAACAAATCTAGCATTTCCCACCATTGTTCGAGGTCCCGCCCGTGTCATAATAAATTTCTTGAACCAGGAATCAATGAAGTGCATAATAAAAATATAACTAACTAATTAAATATTTATATAATGAAAATTGTAGAAATATAAACTAATGACAAGTACTATTTAGTACCTAAACTTCTTTGTTGTACCACAAGTGATGATTGCATAAGGATCCAATGTACCATTAATGTTTGCACCAATAAGATTCTTATACACGAGAAAAGCTTTATTATGTATGTTATGGAGGTGGGTACGTACGTAGGGAAACTATGTGTTGTTTATTGGTTCAATGGTTATCCATTTTTTATTTGTTGAAATTATTAATAATTACAATACTTTACAGTTTTTTAAGTTACAAATTTTTAATAATAATTAATTTCAATATATATGATGTTTATGCTTTTATATAATCATGTCAATTTTCCAAGATTTTCATGTCAATTTTACTTAACCTAATTGGGGCTAATGAACTATATAATGAAACATTAAATGTGCGGGTGACGTGGTGGTCGCAGACGGCGGGTGGAAGTAAACACCAACACGTAGGGCCCACTCATCTTTATATCCATCAACCATAGTGGGAAAAATAATCACAATGAGTAACCTATATATAACATTTAGTTAGATTCATGTTTACATAATAATACAACCATCGCCACACCTTACCAATTTATATATAGTTAATAGAATAAAATGCAAATAAGTATACAACTATTAGAGAAGCAACTGGCCGCAAAAAAATATTGTAACAAATTTATAAAGGATCAAGTACAAACACCTAGAACTATTTGAGATTCAACAAAAGAGTTCAATCACAAATACACATTTTTATTAGTCTCTCAAAGTTCATATCTTTCTTGGCATAAATCAGATAGACACAAACATGGACTTACCGACTGCATTAAGAACTTAAAAGGTCAACATCTTTCAAAACCAAATCATCAATGAATCCGAACGACAACAATTTAAAAACTATAAAATGTTAATAAATGGTAAATCTGCAAGCAGTTTACATCATTTCACTGCCGTAAAGTCTTCTTTCTCTTTGCTTGATAATCTGCAAGCAGTTTCTTTTTTTTTTTTTGTTTTTTTTTTTTTTTGAAAACTTAATAAAGATCTATCTAAAGATACGGTAATTATCAATTTGTTAATAAAATTTGAAAAGTCCAATATAAAATTGCATCGCGCGGGTTCCTTTGATTCGGATTTTTTAATCAAATCTACATACATAAGGATATGCATTCAACAAACCAAAATACATACTAACAAAAGGCATCAAACTTTATATTTTTTTCTTAGTTTCTTAACAGAAACAATGCTCTCTTTTTTTCCCTTTAATCAATAAAATAACAAAAAAAATAGAAAAATCTCCACAAGCTTCAAATAAATAGATATCTAGAATTTTCAATAAAAGATTGCATGATTTAAAAATATGAGTTGAATATTTTTAGCAATCAACAAATAATTAGGAGTATTTTTATAGAATTAAGAAATTAATATATTTAAATTTGCTTACCTAATCAAAAGTTGATATGTGCTTACCTAATCAAAAGTGATTTAAAAATATCAATTTCTTTTGAAAATAAATTGAATTCTATTATGTAGTGATTGAGGGGCGGTAAGTAGCAAATGACAGGTAGTAGTGGTATGTTACGAAACATAGTCACCAAGGTGCTTATAGCCTAGTGATAAACTTCCTGCCTGGGGTAACTGCCCACCCGGGTTCGAATCTTGGCAGCAGTACTTTTAAATATTTAATTTTAACGTTTCGGGACAGTTAGTATATGATGTGTACAAAACATAGTAACCAAGTTGCTTATAGCCTAGTGGTAAGCTTCCTGCTTGGGGTACCTGCCCACCCGGGTTCGAATCTTGGCAGCAACAATTTTAAAATTTTAATTTTAACGTGGGATTGGACATTGCTAAAAACGGAAGTGTTGAATTCAGACATTCCTCTTTTAGAATTGTGCAATTTGCATTTTAAAGTAGTATATATAATTAATTAGTTATAAGATGGTTGGATATGTCAAATATAAAAAAAGATTCATGGACTATGTTATAAATTTATAATTATGTGTTTTTCATATTTGTTTGTATAATTGTATATGTATAATTGTATATGTATAATTATAATTTATGCACAAAGTTATCGCTTTACATCACGTCTTAAGAAATGTCACGACTTGTTATGGTCTCGACAAGAATCAAAGCTTGGCCATGATGTCATGCCACGCCTAGTTCATGTGATTTAGAACCTTGCCATTGATACTTTTTGGTTATTTTTATATGACAAGTGTTTGTGGGTCGCTACTTTTTGGGGCACGTGACTAAAGTGGATTCGTGGCAACTTTTTGAAGCATGAAGTTGATTTACGCGTATGGCAACATGACCAAAACGGCATAACATGTTCAATAATAAAATGTTGCGTAAGACACTTTTCTTAATAAACTGAATTAATGTATATTGAAGAATAAAGACTCCTAGATGGTTATGGATGTTTATTCTGTTGAAACCAAATTCAAAGAAATTAAAGAAAAAATTGTATTATTTCCTACGAGATATTCATGCTTATTATTATACTAGTAAAATAATTAACATGCATTAATTTATGTGCATGGGATTATATGAATTTTTCTACTATATGATTTGTATATGCACAAATTTTTAAGGAAATCATGCTTTAATGGCATTTAATTTTATGTGTCACACATTAGAGCGTTCATAGATTTTCAAGAATATTTGTAAGCACTGATTGTATGCATTGACAATTAAGTAACTGAAAGCATGAAATGAACAATTTAGATGAGATGTTGTCAGGATCGAATAACCAAACAAGTTATTATAAACCCAGATCTACTTAACACAAGAAGTTACAGCGGATTAACACTTGTATTATTAGATTAAGAACAATGTAAACTGGAATCGAATAAGAACAATACGATGAACACAGTTTATCACAAAAAGCTTCAATGTATTAATTTGTTCGATCAATACACGTATGTTTACAATTCATAAGGAACTATATATAATAGTCCTTGAAGCCTAACTTATTAACCTAGTTATTCTAGGAAACGATTACAATTGAATTACATAAAGATTTACATACTATAACTAACTCTACTAAAATCTCGAACACGATCAGCTCTAAATATAACGTCAGTAGTAATCTTGATCGTCAGTAGTATTTTGCCTTTAGCAGTAGTAAGTCGAGATCAGTAGTAACTTCCATCATCAGTAGTAATTCAATATCAGTAATAGAACCTTTATGTTCCAACAATCTCCCCCTAAACTTATTAATTCATCTTAAATTAATCAAGTTTCTTCTTGTTCCTTCTTCCTTTGCTCTTCTTCAGTAGCTCGTTTCTCAAGGGTTCTTTGATTTTGTCTTTTCCTTTGAGCTATGATATACTTGTTGTTTCTTTTGATGAAATAGTTAAGTGTTTCCCTAAACATTAACTCATCATATGGTTTCATCATTGTGTTGGTGAATATCTGATACATAGTTTCTTCAGAGTGTGGATATTCTTTTTCCATTAGATATAACTCACAGTTCTTGCTTGATCTTTCAAAGAAGTACATATTAACTGTGGGCAACACATTCCAAGCATATACGTTTTCTGTGTTAGAAAATATTTCTGGATAGTTATTTGGATAAAATGCAGCATCAATCATCTTGGTTAAGTATCCAGCACCAGAATTTTTCCATGTTTTCTTGCTGATTCTTGGTTTTCCAATTATCAGAATTTTAATTATATCACTTCTTGAACAGGATCTGATCATTGGCTTCCAACCAGTAAATCTTTGTACTACTCTGTCTTCCCTTATAATTTCAATGACATTATTATCCATTACTCTCCAATTGATGATTGGATTGTTTTCAAGGGGAGCAACAGGAACTTCAAGAACAGGAATAATTTGTTCTGTTTTTTATTTCTTTTTGTCTTTCTTTTCCTGTGGAAGAGCTTTTCTTTTCTTTGTTTGGGGAGTGGAAGTTTAACCAGTAGTTGATTTACTACCAGTTTGAATCAATGTTGGACTTATTGGGATTAAAGCTTTTGCTTTTTCTTCTTCTGCATCTTGTTCAGCCAATTCTTTCTTCTTGGCTATACAATATTTTTCTATTATTGTGATCATCTTCATTCTGCCAAAAGATTTTGTACTATGCCCTTTTGACTTGAGAAAGTCAATCATATTTGTCTTCTGTTCAAAGATGTCATCTGGTAGTTCACATTTTGTTCTTTTACTTTCAGCTACCAGATCTTCAAGACAGTTTAGATGTTCTTCTTCAATTTTTCTATGTCTTTTAAATTCAGCCTGTCGGTCTGCTATCTGAACATCTTTTATTTGTGGAACATCCTTTTCAGCCATTTTCTTTTCTTCAAGCGCTTGATACATGACTACTTTCTTCAAATACCTCATGTGTTTCACCTTCCATCTGGATTGTTTCTCAGATCTGACATAATTATTTTTGTTCACCATGTGGTGACCTAATGCTCTGTTGGGGTAATCATCATCATAAATCTCTTTTCTCTTTCCAATACAAGCTGGAAGTATAGATGGAGGTGGAGTATATTTCATATCAGGAACACCTTTGATTGTAATTGATGGAGAAAACAGTTTAAGTTGGTCTTCTGATAGAATCTTTGGGTGTGGAGGAAGAGCACATTCATCTACTTCAAACCAGTTCACATTATCATCAATGTCAGGTATGATAAGTGGTTGATCAGGAGTTGGTGGTTTTGAGATGATGACATAACGTTCTCTTTCAATAAGTTCAGGAATTTCTTCTTCCTCCTCTTCAGTAGTAACCATAGTAGTTCCTACTGATAAATCTGCTACTGGCACAATCTGTCTGTCTTTAATTACTACTGGTGAGGTTGTTTCAGTAGTTACTACTGCTAGGGCATCAGTAGTAACCATAATATTTTCTTCTGTAGTGTTTACTACTGGTGTTTCTGACTTTTCACCATGACCAGTAGTAACAACCTCTTGATCCTTTTCCTCAGTAATAACCATAGGATCAGTAGTCTCTATCACCTCAGTAGCAACTGGAGAGTGTATTTGTTCTGCTGTTTGTGATTGATTTGCAGACATAAATATATCCTCATCCATTTCTCTGTACAAGTCTTCACCAACATTTTGACTTGTATCACCATGAACCTCTTTTAAGTTAAGGAGGGCTGCTGCTGCAATTGATTGATCAATCATCCCTTGGATTTGATCTTTCTCCCCCCTTAGTGATCTCAACTTGTTGAGCCTCACAATCTGCAATCTTTCTTTGTAATTTCCTGATCAACTTTGATTGCCTTTGAAGCCTTTTTTCAAATCTCTTCTGCCTTTTGTTCAAAGTATTGATGTAGTGCTTCATATAGGTCATGGTTTTTCCTTGATTATGTAGTAACTCCAGACAATTTTGTACAGTGGTTTTAAGGTTTTCCTTCCTATCCGTCAATTTAGTTTGTTTAATACTGCCCTCAGCCCATTTGGGTGGATCATTGGGCTCATTAGGTACATTGGCTTTAAGGTTTTCCATCCTATCCGTTAATTCAATGAGTTCTGTTCTACCCTCATCACTTCTTGGTGATGAAATGGGTTGTTTGGACATACTCTTCTTCCTAGAAGAAGCAGTAGTGCCCCCCCTTGTGGTTTCTTGGCACCGGTGTCCTCTTAGTAATGCCTCAAATTCAGAGTCATCACTTAGAGTTGCCGAGGTCTGGGTCATCACAAGATCTTCCTTTGATAAAGAGACCATACCTGATTCATCATGAAGTTGAAGATGTTGTCTGATGGATTGTTCAGTGATCGTGATTGTTTTTCCATCCACAGTTGATTTGATCATGGAAATGGTTGACCCTTCAGTTCTTTCAGCATTGGTCCAGAAATCTACTAGATGTTGTTGATATGCTTTAGGATTGATGGTGAGAGCAAACTTTATGTATGAGTTCTTTAGAAACATCACAATAGGTCGAAAATCCTTTGTTCCATCTGGATTTCTTAAGAAGGCACACATATTGTGGAATTCGGAATATTTAAGATCAGTAGTGACATTGAGTGATTTTAGGGTTGCCATTGTGCTTGATTTTGATCTTTTGGTATGAAACTTGTAGAGAGGGTGATCGGATTTCAGATTTGTGGAAGTAATTGAGTTGTTACTGATGTTAGGTTTTGATCGAGTTGTGCAGAGATAAGGGTTTAGCGTAGGGTTTATCAAATCGAGGAAAAGATAATGCTAAACTAATCTCAAACTGCTATTTATATTTTTCGATTAAACCTGCAAAATGACCAAAATATCCTTTGAATAATAGCCTAAAGGCTATTTTCATGAGGGTCAGAAATGTAATTGTCGTATTTTACAGATAACGGCCGATCAGTAGTAACTAAGTATCAGTAGTAGAAACATCAGTAGTAACCGTTGTTTCCATACTTGACTTAATTTCTACTGAGAAACCCTATCAGTACTAGATTGTGGTAGAAATAACAAGATCAGTAGTAATGAATAACCAGTAGTAAAACATGAAAGTTTTAAAAATTTGTACAAAACACTTTACACAGGAAAATAGTATATCTTTATTAGCTTAAAAAATTTAGTATTATCTTTTCCTTTTAGACTTGACTTATTAAAATCATTCCAATACTGCTAACCAAAAAGTTGAATCTTCCTACATCAAATGCTTTTGTAAAAAGATCTGCTAATTGATCATCAGTATGAATTTTTTCTACTTTTATTAATTTCTTTTCATTGCAATCCATTATAAAGTGAAATCTAATTTCAATGTGTTTTGTTTTAGAATATTTTACTGGATTATTCACAATACTGATTGCACTTTGATTATCTATAAAAATTGGAGTTTTAAGTATAGAGATACCAAAGTCTAGGAGTTGATTTTGAATCCACAGCACTTGAGCACAGCAGGCAGATGCAGCTACATACTCTGCTTCAGCAGTTGAAGTTGAAACATTAGTTTGTTTCTTGCATTGCCATGACACCAACCTTGATCCAAAGAATTGACATCCTCCAGTAGTAGATTTTCTGTCTTGACATTTACCACCATAGTCACTATCTGTGTAGGCTATAAGTTCAAATGGTGATGCATAAGGATACCAAAGACCAAGTGAAGGTTTTCCTTTCAAGTATCTGAAGATTCTTTTGACTGCTTGTAAGTGTAACTCTTTTGGTTTTGCTTGATATCTAGCACACACACAGACACTATACATTATGTCAGGTCTTGATGCAGTTAAATACATCAAAGATCTTATCATTGATCTGTAAAGGTGCTCATCTACATCCTCCCCCTCAACATCAGGATGTAGGTGTTTGTGAGTTTCCATTGGAGTGCTAGTACTTTTGCAATCTTTCATTGAGAACTTTTCTAAGATATCTCTGACATATTTTGATTGATTGATCAAAATACCATCTGGTTTCTGATTGATTTGGAGTCCAAGAAAGAAGTTCATTGGACCCATTGAACTCATCTTGAACTTGATCTGCATCAGTTCTTCAAATTCTTTGCACAATTGATCATTTGTTGATCCAAAGATGATATAATCTACATATATTTGTACCAGTAGAATATCATCTTTGACCTTCCTTGTGAATAATGTCTTGTCAATGGCACCTCTCTTGAAATTTTTCTTTAATAGGTAAGAAGACAATGTATCATACCAAGCTCTGGGTGCCTGATGAAGACCATATAGAGCTTTGTCTAATTTGAATACATAGTCATCATGTTCTGGATCTTCAAAACCTGGGGGTTGACATACATATACTTCTTCTTCTATTTTCCCATACAAGAATGCACTTTTTACATCCATTTGGTAGACTTTGAATCTTTTGTGTGAAGCATATGCTAGAAATATTCTGATTGCTTCAATTCTGGCAACTGGTGCATATACTTCATCATAATCAATCCCTTATTCTTGTGTGTAACCTTGTGCTACAAGCCTTGCTTTGTTTTTTTATCACTATACCTCTTTCATCTTTCTTGTTTCTGAAGATCCATCTTGTTCCATTGGGCCTTTTTCCTTTTGGAAGAGGGACAAGTGTCCATACAGCTTGTAGTTTAAATTGAAGAAGTTCTTCTTGCATTGCTATGATCCAGTTTGAATCTTTCATAGCTTGTTGAATCTTCTTAGGTTCTTCCTGTGACAGAAAACATTCATACATGCATTCATTAGATATTAGACTGATATTACAAATATTTGAATTCAAGGCAAAATTAAATTTGCTTCTTGTTTGCATGGCTGAATTGACATCACTTAGGACTAGGTCCAAAGGATGATTCTTTTCAGTTCTGGTTCCATGGATTTTGTCAACAGATATTTGAGAATCTAAGTTTGATTCATTTGATTCAGGAATTTGTGCATCTATCTCTGCTTCTTGATTATTTTCATTTTGTGGGGATTCATCATTACTACTGGTGTCAGTAGTAGCATTCTCTTCATTAACTTCAGGAGTATCATTGTTGTTACTGGCATCAGTACTACTGGCATCAGTATCATCACAATTCTGAGGTTCGGAGTTACTACTGGGATCAGTAGTATCTTCAGAATTTGAGTGGTTACTGGTATCATTGAAATTAGGGTTACCAGAGTTACTACTGTCCTCAGTATTAACTGTGGGAGCAGTATCAACTAAGATATATTTCATGATATCTTGTCTTCCATTTACTGATGTTCCTCCTTGTTGGCATTGATTTTTTGAATTTCCTGCATTAAGTTCATAATTGACATCAAATGATTTGGTTAGATTATCAATATTAAACAACCAATCTGGACCATTTCCTTGTTCATTCATAAGATTTTCATTAAAGGATACATTTACACTTTCTTCAATGATCCTCAGCCTTTTGTTGAACACTCTGTAGGATTTGCTTTGAGTTGAGTATCCTACAAATATTCCATCATCTGCTTTACAGTCAAATTTACCAATTTGTTCTCTTGTAATTAAAATAGTACAAGGACAACCAAATGATTTTAAGAAACTTATTGAAGGTTTTCTTTTATTAAAAAGTTCATATGGTGTTTTAAAGTGAGGCTTAACTATTAATACTCTGTTCTGAACATAACATGCAGTATTAACAGCTTCAGCCCAAAAAGTAATTGGTAATTTTGAATCTGCAAGCATAGATCTGGCTGCTTCAATGATAGTTCTATTTCTTCTCTCAGCTACACCGTTTTGTTGTGGAGTTCTTGGTGAGCTGTACTGCCTGTCAATACCCTTAAGATCACAAAAATCAATTAGGTTAGTATTTTTAAATTCAGTTCCATTATCACATCTAATTGCTTTCACTTTGAGATCTCTTGTATTTTCCAGCTTTACAATCAGATTCTTGATTATTTCACTTGTTTCATCTTTGGTCCTGAGAAAGAATACCCAAGTGTATCTGGAAAAATCATCAGTAATAACAAGGCAATATTGTTTCTTTCCAATACTCATTACATTAGTAGGTCCAAAAAGGTCCATGTGTAAGAGCTGCAAAGGTTTAGAAATAGAATTTATTGCTTTGGTCTTATGAGAAGTCTTGTGTTGTTTACCTTTTAGGCAGGCAACACAATGATGATCACACATAAATTCTTTTTGTGGAAGACCAACTACCAAATCCTTTTTAACTAGATTGTTCATATTTTTAAAATTTGTGTGACACATCCTTCTATGCCAAAGTTCTGATTCATTTGTGTTTGGCTTAGATATAAAACAGTTGATCTCATTTGATGAAATGAGTTCTCCCCCTATATCCAGGCAATACACATTGTTTCTCCTTGGTGTTCTTAAAACAACATATTTTTCATCTAAAATAAAATCAGGAGAAAGAATGATGCACTCAATATCTGTAAAAAAAAAAAAAAATTGTTCTTCTTATCACAGACTTGAGACACACTAACCAGATTGTACTTAAGCTCAGCAACATAAAATACATCATCAAAAATAATTTTACCATTTGATACAGTTCCTTTACCTGTAATCTTACCTCCCCTAGGATTTTCTCCAAAAGCAACATACCCTCCTTCAAAAGACTTGAAATCTCTAAGAATTTGAAGATTTCCAGTCATGTGTCTAGAGCATCCACTATCAATATGTCATGTTCTACCTTCTTCAGGGATCTGGATACGCTGCACATAAAGTAAAAGGATTAGTTAAGTTTGGGAACCCAAACTTGTTTTGTCTTGGGTTCATCCTTTGAAGAATAAGACTTCTTAACTGAATGATTCTTATATGCAGTATTGAATTTAGTACTGGTGTTTTGAGTCACTACTGATCTAGGTTTAAACCCGTAGTTTTTAGCCTTTGAAAATTTTACTACTGATGGACCAGTAGTGTTTTGGTAATAAGGGTTTTGAGCATAATCAGTAGTGTTTTTGTAGTTATACCAGACAGCATTGTAATTAGGGTTTTTACCAGTAGTAAACCTGGAATAGTTTCTACTGGCGTTTGAAAACTTTGAAAACTGAGGAAAACGATTTTGAGTATCATTGTTTTTAAAATAATTACTTCTGCTTGGACTATTATACCTGGTGTTTTGAACAAATCTTGGTGCAGTTCTTCCAAATTTATGAGTGTTAGCATATGTTTTATTGAATTTATGTTGTTCTGGTTTTTTAAACTGCTTTTCTTTTGCTTCTTTAGTTTGTTTTAATTTTAATGCTTTTTCCTTTTCTTTGTTAATTTTGAATTCTTTAAATTCTTTATTGTTAATATGATTGAAGTGACAGTTTTTAGCTATGTGATTAACTTTGTTACAGATTAAGCATGATAATTTTGTTGATTTAGAATTTTCTGGTTTTCTTTGTTATTTCAATTGGTTTAAATTCCTTTGATTTCCCCTTTTTAAAATTGTTGGTATATTTTTCTGAGTTGTATTTAGGGGATTCAGTTTGACTTTGTGTGGTGTGAAAACTAGTATCATTTGATTCAGTTGTTTGATCATCATCAGAAGATTCATTTGATTCATTACTGGTTTCAGTATCAGTTTGAGTTTCAATTTTTAAATTATTTAAAATTCTTTCTGTACTAGATTTTAATGGTGGAATAAAATTTGTTGGAGGTGAGACTGCATGATATCCCACTCCATGAATAACCTTTTCTGTACTTTGATTGCTAGTTAATTTATTGACAATTTTAGAACTTCTTTCATACTTTTTAATGGTTAGTTTATTCTGTTCTAATTCCATTTGGCATTCTTCTAGTTTGATTAAAGTTTCTTTTAATTTTAATTCAATGTGTTCTTTTTCATAAGTGGTTTGTAGCAATTCATCTTTTATCTTTTGATCAGTTATTTTGTAGATTTTAATTTGATTTTCTAAATCAGCTATACAACCATTATATTCAATTCTTCTGTTTCTATTTAAAATCATCTCTTCAAGAGTTTCTTTATTTAGTTTTTCTAATTCTTTATATGATTTAATGCATTCAGGAGTGCAAGATTTAGAATGTACCTCAGTAGTAGAAGGATCAGTAGTAAATGCCATAAGAGCTTGATTCTGTGCATGTTCTTCTGCTTGGAAGCTCCAGTCATATCCTTGTCCTTCTTGAGAGACTAAGGCAGTTGAGTTGGACGTATTATTCTTGTTGTAGCTTGATCTTTGATCTTTGTTTGGGCATTCTTTGGAAAAGTGACCCAGATTGCTACAGTTGTAACATTTAACCTTTGTTTTATCAAATCCAGCTTTATCACCTTTGTTGTAAGACAGATTTTGCCTTCCAGTTCTTTTAAGAAATCTTTTTGTTCTTAAGCTTAGCATGGCCATCTGCCATTTGATATCCATCTCTTCCAAGTCATCAGGATTGAGCTGTTCTAAATCCTCACTAATCAATGCAGTATGCACATGACTAGTGAAAAACGATTCTCTGGCTAAATCTTCTGATCCTGCATTCTTCATAGCCTCCTGACATGTTCCTGTATTTGACACAAAAGCAGCATTGTTTGAAGGTAGATTTGGAGTTTTAGTACTTACCTCAGATTCAAAGACTCTTAGTTCATTGTAGAGTTCATCAAGTTCTTTTTCTTCTAGTGCATCTCCTTGTCTATATATCACAGTATACATAGACCATTCTTCACCCAAAGACCTGAGAAACTTTCTGTTGACATCATCATTGTCTAGTTTATAACCGACTTGATTTAGTTCACCAATAAGCTTGTTGAACCTATCAAAGACCTGTGATAATGTTTCATTCTTCTGGCCTTTGAAATTTTCAAAGTCTTGTTTCAGAACAGACTTCATGTTTCTTTTGGTGCTCTTAGTACCAACAAACCTCTTTTCCAGAGCCTGCCATAATTGCTTTGCATCATCATATTCAACAAAGAGAGGTTGATAGTCGTTGGGAATGGCAAGCAAAAGAGTGCTTAGAGCTTTGAGTTCAATTCCTCTGTCTTTCTTCTCTTTTCACTCTTAAGTTTGTCTGCTTCAGTTGATGAACTTGCTGCTTGAGTCTGAATCGTTTTGTTGCCTTCAACAACAACTTCCCACATGGAATAATCAGTAATAAGCATATACTGCTTGATTTTGTTTTTCCACATCCCAAAGTTGTTGGGAGTGAGAATTGAAATTTTGTTTGCTTGAGTACTTTCATTGTTATCAGACATGATTAACAATTTTTAAGATCGAAAGTATGAAACTTTTTGCTGTTCTTAATTCGTAGATCTAGAAACGTATTGCTCTGATACCACTTGTCAGGATCGAATAACCAAATAAGTTATTATAAACCCAGATCTACTTAACACAAGAAGTTACAGCGGATTAACACTTGTATTATTAGATTAAGAACAATGTAAACTGGAATCGAATAAGAACAATACGATGAACACAGTTTATCACAAAAAGCTTCAATGTATTAATTTGTTCGATCAATACACGTATGTTTACAATTCATAAGGAACTATATATAATAGTCCTTGAAGCCTAACTTATTAACCTAGTTATTCTAGGAAACGATTACAATTGAATTACATAAAGATTTACATACTATAACTAACTCTACTAAAATCTCGAACACGATCAGCTCTAAATATAACGTCAGTAGTAATCTTGATCGTCAGTAGTATTTTGCCTTTAGCAGTAGTAAGTCGAGATCAGTAGTAACTTCCATCATCAGTAGTAATTCAATATCAGTAATAGAACCTTTATGTTCCAACAATAAATAATATCCAACTATAATTCTTGAAATTGTAATTAATAGTACGACTTGTGAATTTACAATTTGCCATGCATATTTTATGGTAATGGGTGCGAATAACGATCTTAACGTTTTAAATAATTTTGTGCTATTCAACAACCTTATTGAGGGCATCGTTCATGTGGCTTGTGAAGTACATAGAGTTACATATAAAAAAAGAGTATTACATAGCTGACTAGATTTACCAACACTGAGCAACTTTTACCAAATCATTTATGGTGGAACAAGATAGAAACATGGACATTTTAAAAGGCAATAAGAAGGTGTACGAGAGAATGTTGAACGAGCATTTGCTTTCCTCCACGGACGTTAATGAGTTATACAACAACCAGCATGTTCTTGGACCTGCGGAAAGTCATCTACACGTGCATCATTGCACAACATGATTTTGAAAGATCAACAGTTTGCCATAAATAAATTTGACGAATTGTATATTAGTCTGCAACAAAATAGAAGCATATATTTACTTTTAAAAGTACAACTTTTGTATTCTGTGTGAATATAATTTACGCGCAATATGGTCAACTATGTCAATGTCATGATTGAAAAACTGAAAACAGGACCACCATTACTCCATGTCTTGTCGTAATCGGTAATACCTACACCATTGTGGGCCGCCCTCTCTTTGTCTAACACCACTGGTTTTGACCGATTGTAGTCTCGTTCCCATACACACACATTAATCTCATCAAAATTAATTGCCTACTTGATAGGTCAATAAGGGATTGATAATGTTTCATACAATGGAAAAAAGTAGTAATTAACCGTCTATATTTGACTATTTAATCTCGAGTCTCGACCATTGGATTTCGTTGAGTTTCAATCTTAATCCTTTAAAGTCCCTAATTTTTAGCTGCTTGATCAAGAAATCAGTTGCTTAGAATAGTGTCTACCAGGTAACGGGCTTAAAAGAGTTTAAACAGCCATAGAGGATGATTGGGATTGGAAGTGGTGATTTTGCAAAAGATTGTAAAATATTATGTAAATATCTCAATTGAGTACTTACCAAGTAAACGGTTACAATATGCAGTATCATCACACGAACGATAATCAAATAACAAGTTTTATAACATTGATCTAGAACATATTCATATCACACGAGTACAAAAATAAAGTGGATATGTTTTACAAAAAAATGGAGTTTATTCATACAATTTTTAGACATTTGTATAGACGTTCGTCTAATTAACTAATAGTCTCATAAAAAATTATTTTCTAATTTTTTATCACAAAAAAAGGTATTATTTCTCAAATAACGATTGAAAACCTATGTAACCAAAAATGTGTTTTCTCAACTGTTCCAAGCCTCCAACGGCTAGATTTTGTTTTTTATAAAAAAAAGTTTTTTTTTAAAATAACTTATTTTACCTATAAATATTCCTTCATTTACCCAAACAACTTTTTACCACACTTTCAACATGAGTTTATCTTATGAAGATTCTTCTGATTCGAGTGCATCGGAAGATGAAATATTTCAAATATTATTGACAAGGTACTATCAAATCTTGTGTGAAGAAGAAGAACCCAAAAATAGAAGATTTATCCGGAAAGATCGAGTTGGTGCCCAAGAACGTCGTCGTCTGATGGGGAACCATAACTCCGCCGGGCGACACCACATACGAAACCGTACGAATGGTGAAATGGCAGTTCGACTTCCTTACTCTCATGTCGATTCTAGCTTGCGAGCTCTCGCTGGTCAAGCAGAGGGCTTCGGTCGCTCCGCCGTCGGTGGGCTCAACGGACCGTTATATCACGTTACCACGTTATCAGGTCAGTCTCTTTAATAGACGATCGCTCTCCATTTTGGTTATCGTTCTGTTCGAATTAGGGTTTTGTGATAGCTGGAAATGTGAAAATTAAATACGCAGCGTCTTCAATCCAGGCCCAATATATTCGTTTTCGATTGATTTCAAGTTCATGGATATGTTTGATTATGAAATGTTTGATTTTTTTATCTTTTTTTTTTGTTGAAATTGTAAACGATGCTGTTATGGCCCCTGAATTAGGAAGGAAGTCTGTTTAGTTGTTTACAGTTACTCAAGCAAAATTGATAAGCCATCATTAGTGATTAAATGCAAATTAAGGTGATTTAAGCTTTGTTGTAATGAATCTGATGTAGAAACTAAGCTGAATTCTGATGTTAACAGACTAATCAAGATTAACAATATGAAGTCCTTCAAAATGTAGGGAAAATTGTAAAAACAAGATCCCAAATTTGTCAAATTTAGGAATGAAAGTTCAATTTGGCAGCTTTATTTACCCTTTTTTTTGCAATTTTCCCGAAAATATATGCTTGTTTCAAGTCGCATAATAAAACAAAACAACTTTTGTTAAATATATGATATTTTACTAGATGATGGCCCCGGGTCACTTCGTGCTGGATGTCGCATAAAAGAACCGTTGTGGATTGTATTTGAAGTTTCGGGTACAATTGAATTATCATCTTATATAAATGTATCATCTCACAAGACAATTGATGGTCGAGGACAAAGAATTAAATTAACGGGCAAAGGACTTAGGTTAAAACAATGTGAACATGTGATTATATGCAATTTAGAATTTCAAGGTGGCAGAGGACATGATGTTGATGGTATTCAAATTAAGCCAAATTCAAACCATATTTGGATTGATCGTTGCAGTCTCAGTGATTATGATGATGGATTGATTGATATTACTCGTCAAAGCACAAATATTACTATTTCGCGGTAATTGTTTTATAGTAAATGACGGATTTGTTTATAACTATTTAACTAACTGACTAACTGACTTGTTATTTTAGTTGTCATTTTGCAAACCATGATAAAACAATGCTTATTGGGGCGGATGCTTCTCATTATGGTGACAGATGTATTTGTGTCACAATTCACCATTGTTTCTTTGATGGGACCCGCCAACGACATCCTCGTGTTAGGTTTGCTAAAGTGCATTTGTATAATAATTACACCAGAAATTGGGGTATTTATGCTGTTTGTGCCAGTGTTGAATCACAGGTTCAGTTGTTATTAATGTTTTATTTATAACTTTTTTTAATCTTTGTTTGATGTTTAAGATGATATATAATTATGGTTTAATTTATTGATTGTTTTCTTTAGATATACTCGCAATGCAATATATATGAAGCAGGACAGAAGAAGGTGGCTTTTAAGTATCTTACTGAGAAGGTAAATTATATTCTCTCAACATACTATTAATATCCAAATGGGTTGAACGGGCTAAACGGGTCGATAGTAGTCTGAAATGTATTCAAATGTATAAAACCTCTTAAGTCGCTTGATTAAATGTAATGATATAGTTTCTGTAATCTTATTTAACGCTTTAATTGTATACAAAATTTTTAAAAAATGGATAAAGTGTTCTCCATGCATACGAAAGTTTGCAAGATTGATCCATTTACGGTTTACCTAATAATACAGAATACATAATTATTTACCATAAATTTGTTTGTATTTTGTGCAGGCAGGTGACAAAGAGGAAGCAAGCACGGGCTGCATTATATCAGAGGGTGACCTATTTATGATGGGCACTCAATCGGGCTTACTGGAACCGAGTAGCCCATTTCACCCGAGTCAATACTACCAAACATGGACCGTTGAGCCTGCCACTAAGGAACTCAAACATGTTCTTGAGCATTGTACAGGCTGGCAAAACATTCCACGCCCACCTGGCCAGTGAGCCCGATTGTATGATTTTCTAAATATGTCAATATCTAACATATGACTTGATATATGTTTTTGATATTTTTGTAATGTATCTACGCTATTGGTTTCAGTGTTAAATAAAAAAGACTAAATTACTATAATTGTCGCGGTCTTTCGAATTCTATGATTTTGTCTCTATACTTTGTTTTTTCGTTTTATCGTCCATGTACTTTCTCGATTCCCCTACTTTCGTCCTAGTGCCTAAATTTCTCCGTTAACTAACCTTACATGCCAAGCATGTGAGGGTATTTTGGTTATTTTCCCCAAATTACTTATACCATATGCTTTTAAAATTGCACTTTCATGTTAAACTCAGATCAGATCTTCATGCATCGGGTTCTTGAGGTGGCATGGCAACGGCGTGGGGGTGGAGAAGGAACACCCCCCCCCCCCCCCACGGCGTGGGGGGTAGGCGTGGTGGGGAGGGGCAACGCATAACGGGGAGAAACGCCTGTGGGGGTGCGATTTTTGATCGAAAAATAGCTGTTGGAGTGGAGATAAATATTATAAAGATGATGTGGTGTGGAGGTGGTGTGAGGGTGGTGTGGTTGCTGAGGTAACAGATGATGTGAGAGAAAAACTTGGTGTGGGAGTTATACCCATACCCCATAGCCTTAATACTGTTGGACTTGAACTCACTTAAAGATGAGAGAGGTAAACATATTTATCACTAGGTCAATAGGCCTATGATGTATGTGAGATTAATTAAAAACTAATTTAAACCCTATGACAAAAATAGAGGAATTCGAAAAGTACATGGACGAAAAAAAGAAGTATAGGGATAATTTCGTTGAATTTGAAAAAATATACGTGCAATTTCTGTAATTTATTCTTAAAAAAGTTGCAACTAGAATGACAAAATGTTTACAAAAATACGTTACATAAAAGGAAAGATTTGTGATAACATTTGCTTACGTGATATGATAAAGGCTTTCTAATTGTGAGGGTGTATTTGAAAAATATATCATTTATGATCAGATATACAATTACATGTGATTATCAGTTTATCACATAATGTGTTTTTAACGAAAAATAATAATTTTTTTAGAAGTAATAATAATAAGGGTTTTGATAGTGACAGCCGTTAAGACTGTCAATAGACACGCATCAGAAGCTTGTACATCAACCTGATAACTACCCCTGAATTTTAGGAATCACTTCCTCCCATGAATTAATGTACACGTTTTATGCGCTTAGAGACAGCCCTAAAGGCTGTCAGTATCAAAACCCTAATAATAATTATTATTATAATAAAATAATAATTCTATAAAAACTAAAAAAGATTTTTAAAAAATTTTGTAAAAATAACCAAAGTATCTCCATGTATACATGTGGGATTAATCTTGAACATCAAGAAGAAAATTACACTCAAATTTCTTGTGGAAACTTGTGGAGGTCAATTAAGAAGAAAATTACACTCAAATTTCTTTCATATAAAATTGCTTCGAAACTTCTAACTTTATTTTGGGTCGGTGGTCGTCTAACTTTCCAATTCTACGCTTCATACCTTTATTTTCCCATTCATATTGCTGCTATTTATTATCGTTAATTCTTTGAACACCTCTTGCTTAACACACAATTTTATAGCTACTTGTTACTTCCCTTAAAACGGTATGTTTTAATTTCCTCTCTTTTTTCACGATTTTCGTACTGAAATTAGTGATTATGCCTCTTCATTTTATCATAATTTTACTTGCATAATGTAAAAGATAGTCGATGATTGCGTGTACAAATGCTTTGCCTGTTCGTACCTTCTGATTTTTGGTATCGAAGTTAGTGATTATGCTTGATGTGATCACAAGCTTACTTCAATTTTACATAAAGACCACAAATTTTAGCTATGGGGAATGTGAGAGGTCACCCCATAAGAAATACCCTCTCTGTGGTATACCAGTTATTACGATCTTAGTTTTATAAGTTTGTTTATTGCTGGTGTATACACTTTTTTACACTTGTGTGTACATTTTGTTACACTGAAGGTCCCATGGCCTAAGGTCCATTCATTTTAAACGTTAAAATGGCCATGTGCAAGGCACATGATGGGCATAATTGTCATTCGCACCGCAATAAACGCTATTTCAAGTCTCGATCCTTGACCAATATTTAATTTGTGGACGAGATAACTGTACAAGAGAGCTTTGGCGAGCACGACACCGTGTGCTCTTAGTAATAGGTTGAGATTAATTTTAGAAATTAGTTCAGACCAAGTTAGATAGTGTAGAATTACCCAACATTTCTCAAGTTTTGAAATATATTAAAACGTTAATTTAAATTTGTACTTGCTTACAATTGTTGACTTGTTTACATATACTTCCTTCGATTCAAAATAAGTGCTACACTTTGGGTTTCACGGTTTTGGAGGCCAAAGATTATAATGATAGTTAAATTAGATTAATTGAATGGCTAGTGGATAATGGTCCCCACACCTTTTGAATAAAGTGGGGTTAATGATGTTTAAAAGTAAAAAGTAAAGGTAAATGAGTAATTTCACTTTGTTAAAGTAGATAATTAGTGGGTGTGGGTCCTACTATTTTTTACCAAATAAGGTAATTTTTCAAAGTGCAGCACTTATTTTGAATCACCCATTTATGAAAAGTGTAACACTTATTTTGAATTGTATATATTTGAATTCTTGACAGCTGTCACAGTTGTGGCTTGATAAATGGATGATACTGGAAAAAGTGACATCCCAATGCTATCAGCAACAAATTGTCCATCGGAAAAGAAAAAGTTATCATTGAGGAACAGAAGTGTTACAATATCCATCCCACTTGAGTCAAACTCTGGTCAAACACCCTTGAGCAGCAAAAAAGAGCCTGTTGAAGTAGAAGAGATTACAAGTCAGAATGATAAAAATGAAGCAAACAATGTACATTTAATGAGATCGGGACAATTCGGATTGTGTGACGACCCGTACTGTACAACATGCCCAACTACATTCAATTACAAAGGACACCTCATCACACGAGTTTCTCACGGGTTTGATCACCGTGTATTTCTCTTTTTTTTTCTGTTTCTTACAAAGGTCTGGCATAATATATAATGGGTTCGGGTCAAATTTTGACAGTTGTTATCTTGCAGGTTCGTGTATATGGAGGTTCAAAAGGGTGGGTACAAGAAAGTCTATCCTTAATAAAGCAATTTACATTTGGTATCATGAACCAACATGCAAAAGTTGTTCAGCAGTGGAACCAATTTATTGTCATTTCTTGCTTAATTGCCCTTTTCATAGACCCCTTATTCTTTTTCTTGCTCTCATCGAATAAGGTAAAATGTACGTTTGCGTGTATTTATATTTAATCTATGACTAATTTTTTTTATTATGGGGGAAGCAGGACAACAGGTGCATTCTAATTGACTGGCCGATGACAAAAACGGTTGCGACTTTAAGGAGCTTAACAGACTTCATTTACCTGTTGCACATGTTAGTTCAGGTAATTGCTGCATTAGTTTAGTTGGTATGATAGTAATGGTAGTTGGTATGATAGTAATGTGTGTTAATTTACACTGCAGTTCAGGTTAGCCTTCATAGCTACAGAATCAAGAGTTGCTGGTGCTGGAGACTTGGTTGATGATCCTAAAAAAGTTGCTTTACATTATCTTTCTGGATATTTTTTCATCGACTTATTTATTGTGCTACCACTTCCTCAGGTAACTATATATATTATCTTTCAATCATTTATAAAAATGGTTCTAAAAGGCTCACATTTACCCGTAATAAAGTTGTATTGTTTTAGCGTATTAAAGCAAGCAACTGTGCTATAAAGACCAAATATATATAGTTGATTAGTTATAAGAATAGTCGGATATGCCGAAGATGAAGAAATATATTGATGGATTGTCTTATAAGTTAATATTTATGTATAATTGTGCATATATATTTAATTTATGCACAAAATTATCTCCTTATATCATGCCTTAAGAAACTTCGCCATAACTTCTAAGGATTGAGCCTTAACCATGCCGCATCACATTATTTAGAACCTTGTTTATACATGAATTCCTAATCACTTATCCTTGCAGATAATCATATTATTATTCGTACCAAATTCCATTGCGTCATCTGGAGTTAATTATGCAAAGAGTCTTTTACGAACAACTGTTTTAGTTCAATACATTCCCAGATTATTCCGATTTCTGCCTCTTCTTATTACACAATCTCCAACTAATTTCATATATGAGTCAGCAGCGACCAACTTTTTGATTAATCTTGTGACTTTTGTCTTCGCGGGTCATGTTGTTGGCTCATGCTGGTATCTTCTTGGGCTACAGGTATCTATCTATGTCGATCACAATCATGAATTACATTCACTTTTTGTTTGGAACTAATTGTTTCTATTTTTTTTTCAAGAGAGTGAATCAATGTCTTGAAGACGCTTGTCGTAATTCTGGAATTGCAAATTGCAACAACTTTCTAGATTGTGGGAAAGGAATTGATTATAACAAGTTTATAGGGGATTCATCATGGAAGGAGTGGAAACAAAATGTGAATTCGACTGCTTGTTTTAGTGAAGAAGGTTTCCCGTATGGAATTTACGTGAAAGCTGTAAATCTCACAGCTGAGGATAGTATGGTCACAAGATATGTCTACTCCTTTTTTTGGGGGTTTCAGGTACTTCAATTTTTTTCTTAACAATGCATGATTAACTCGGTTTATGTATTTTGGTGATGAATATTGAAGCAAATAAGCACATTGGCTGGCAATCAAGTTCCAAGTTATTTTGTATGGGAAGTCGTTTTTACGAGCTGTATTACTGGGCTTGGACTTCTACTTTTGGCCGTTCTTATTGGAAACATACAGAACTATCTTCAAGGTCTTAGTCGCAGGTATTATATTATCTTACTAAAATAATTAATTATTATCTAAAGAATTTAATATTATATTAGGGCGCTGGAAATGTCAATTAGAGAACGTGATGTTGAGCAGTGGATGGGCCGTAGACACTTGCCGTTAGACCTGAAAATGTATATATTTCCTTCCTTTCCTTACATTTTTTCTTATTCAGAGTAATCAATCATTTTTGGTAGTGGTGACCCGTGTGAACTGTAAACCCTTCCCTTTCCCTTCTAGCTAAATTATCTGATTTCATCAGATAAAACACAATCCAAACCAGAATCCGATAGAAAATTTTCAAGTTCAGCTCCAAGTTTCTAACCTAGAATTTTTGGTGTATTATAATGGGTCAATTATGTTTTAATCCTCAAACTTTCACCGATTTGGCCTTCTAACCATTCATATATTTTTTGGCACTGATTTTGTCCAAAACTTTGGTTGACTTGTCTTTTTTTTCTTGGTAACCTGGTTCCGACTCGCTTTACGAGCTGACTAATCCAAGGCGATTACCCGCTTTGTGGGTAGCCCGGAGTCAACACGGGTGAAACTCCGTGGTTTCACCCCGTGGCCACAAGGGTTTTTTTTTATCCTAACAGGGATTGAACCCGGGACCTTTTCACCCTTATGAAGACCAAGTTCAACTACCAGGGAAGCACCCTTGTGGTTAACTTTCGTCGTCTTGTTAAAAGAGGCATTGTCACTTGCTAATTGCTATCACAACTAAAGCTACTCCTCGAAACTAAAGGACCGGTTTGACCGGTAACATGTCAACAAATGGGTTAAAACACCAAGTCAGCAACATTTTGGTGGTTAAACACTAAAACAAGTGGAAAGTTTAGGAAAAAACCATAATTAAAAAATTATAATCAGTGAAAGTGTAAGAGTTAAAACATTATTAACCTTAATATACTCCTTAGACTCTTCTTATACATTGATGTCTATTTGCTCAAAAATTTGATTCTTTGATGCACAGAAAAGTTGGAAGATCAGAGCGTTATCGTTGGGCTGCGACCCAAGGGTTGAATGAAGAAATGTTAATGGAGAATTTGCCCGAAGACTTGAGAAGAGATGTGCACCGACATCTCTTTAAGTTTGTGAAGAAAGTAAGATTCGCTTTTATTTATTTCAATTTTTATGTTATGGACAATTAATTTGTCATTTTATAGGTCCCGATTTTTGCTTTGATGGATGAACCATTTTTAGACGCAATACGTGAAAGATTAACACAACAAACATATATTAAAGGAGGAACACCTTTATATGAAGGAGGTGTTGTGACAAAAATGGTTTTTATTGTAAGAGGGGAAATGGAGAGTGTAGGTGAAGATGGATATAAAGTTCCATTATCAAAAGGTGATGCGTGCGGTGAAGAACTTCTTATATGGCACATGGAACATTCCTCTATTAGTGGAGGTATAATTACAAATATAATCATTATTTTTTATAATATAAAATGCATTTTAGTACCCCCTAAACGTGGTTGATTGGGTCCTCTACTATCATGAACTATTAAATGTGAAGTATGGTACTCTAAACTTGCAAAAAATGGTCAATTTATTACCTCTGACTCATTAATTTGTGCGTGTTTTCTTACACCATTTACTTCCTGTATAACTTTTGATGAACAAAAAAATGTAAGTTTAACTCAATATATTAAAATTAGAAGCAAATTACATGAGAAATCAAGACCAAATTAGGGAGTCAAGGTAGTAAATTGACTATTTTTCCAAGTTTAGAGTATCATATTACAACTTTAATAGTTCAGGTAGTAGAGGACCCGGTAAACCAAGTTCATGTACTAAATGCATTTTGGCCTTTTATATATATACTTCCTCCGATTCAAAATAAGTGATACACTTTTCATATTTGGGTGTATCAAAATAAGTGATACACTTTAAAAACTTACCTAATTTGGTAAAAAGTTGTGGCCCCCACATCCACTAACTACTTACTTTAATAAGGTGGGATGACCTATTTACCCTTACTTTTACTTTTAAACATTATTAACCTTACTTTATTCAAAAATTGTGGGACTCATTCCCCACTAACCATTCAATTAATCTAATTTAACCCTCATTATAAAATTTTGCCACAAAAACCGTGAAAGTAACAATGTATCACTTATTTTGAATCGGAGGAAGTATACTTTTTCATCATTTATTATCAGATGTTAATTTTAATTGTTACATACAGATAGAAGAAATCCAGGAGGATATAGATTGGTCAGTAAGAGGATGGTGAAATGCTTAACAAACGTGGAAGCATTTGTTCTTCGGGCTGAAGATCTTGAAGAAGTCACCACCCTTTTTTCTGGGTCTTTAAGGAATCAAAAAGTTCAGAAGGCCATAAGGTAAAGAATGCATCATTTATCAACCGATTTTGTTAAAAAAATAGTAATTCATGTTTAGGAAAGTAAAATAGTACGATATATACTAAACATGTTTAGTATGTTTAGGAATGAATCTCCGAGGTTTGGCTGCAACCACCATCCAGGCGGCATGGAGATCATACAGGAACAAGCGGTTAAATCATGCGATGCAGACACGTCACGTTTAAGTATAGTTAAAAGGTCTCATTAGTTTTTATGGCTTATGAATTTTCAGTGTGTTGTTTGAGAAGTGATCATTTAGTGGTAGTTGAGACTTTTGAAAAAAGAGGTGTAAAAATTTGTTAAGATGCTTGTTGTGAAAAATATAAAATGATTATTTATAAAGGTTAATATTTATAAAAAAAATTGATTTTAAAAATTTTCTGCTCGTTCAATGGAACAATCCACGTGTCATCGCCCAATTCGGCCGCCACCCTCGCTTCCCAACCCGCCCCATTGTAGGGGTGAGCTCGTCCAAAACCGAACCGAAACTGATAAGAATTTTCAAAACCGAAACCGAACCGATAACATGTTATATAGGTTTGATTCGGTTTCGGTTCGCCTATTTTAAGCCAAATATTCACCCTTTCCTGAAAACCGAACCGAAACCGAAAACGATGAATTTTCAAAACCGAATGTTATCGGTTTTGGTTCGGTTTCGGACGGTTTTCGGTTCGGTTCGGGTTTTTCGGTCCAAATGCTCACCCCTACCCCACTGTGACTAACGTGGCGGGTGGGGGCCACCATACCACATCTTCTTAGGGCTATAATTATCAAAATGAAAATTAATTTTACCATTTTTTAAATATTCCATGTTTAAGTTGTTCTTCCATACACTATCAGCAAATTAGGATCCCTTCATCAACCTCCTCCTGTAGCTTCAACGAACAACCCCAAACTGTAAATCCTTCGAAACTGCACCAAACTTTTCACCAAATCACTCATACCCACGGCCCACCACCTTCCAGCTTCTCCGATTACCCAAAAATAACCATCAATTTCTCAACAACAAAAAAAAATTGAGCAATATGATGAAGCAATTACACAAACAATCAAGCGCAAATCACAAAAGAGATGAAGAATCAATGCCTACACATGAAAATTCACCTTACTCACCCAAATCCCTAAAACACACATCACCAGCCAGATCCATTTCACGATCCATAAACTACATGCTCAAAGAACAACGCCTAGTGTTCATCCTCATCGGAATCATAATCGGCTCTGTTTTCTTCATCTACCAGCCATCATTATCATCCACCGTTTCTAAAATCGACAATATTACTAGGAAGGACATACCTTCAGTGCAAGCGTTTTCATTCTCCCAACGTGGTGATACCAACACACATTACCGGCGGCCGGCGATGACTGGACGGGTTCCGGTGGGAATTGGGCGGAAGAGATTGCGTGTAGTGGTGACTGGTGGATCAGGGTTTGTGGGAAGTCATTTGGTTGATAAATTAATTGCAAGAGGGGATGAAGTAATTGTGATTGATAATTTTTTCACAGGTAGAAAAGAGAATGTTGCTCATCATTTAGAAAACCCTAGATTTGAATTAATTAGACATGATGTTGTTGAACCTATTTTGTTGGAGGTTGATCAGATCTATCATCTTGCTTGCCCTGCTTCCCCTGTTCATTACAAGTATAATCCTGTTAAAACCATCATATCCATTTTTTAATTTCTCAGTTTCCTTGCATCTCATATTCTTATTTTAGATTGTTTTGATAGCATGTTTGACTTTTGAGGTCAAACAACTATTTAACAAAATTGTTTAATGTATTTCAAAACCTTAACTTATGAGATCTGATCACAAGACAAATGTTATGGGAACCCTAAATATGTTGGGACTTGCAAAGAGAATTGGAGCAAGATTTTTGCTTACAAGTACAAGTGAAGTTTATGGAGACCCACTTGAGCACCCTCAAAAGGAGACGTATTGGGGACATGTGAATCCAATAGGTAGTAGTTAGTTGTTTTTAATTTGCTTTTTTATATAATTTATATATATATATTTTTTAGAATTTATATGTATGAATTGGTTAGGTGTTAGGAGCTGCTATGATGAAGGAAAAAGGACAGCTGAAACATTGACCATGGATTATCATCGAGGCGATGGTGTTGAGGTAGTTTTTTGACATTTTTCTTAAGGTGGTCATTTCAACCCGTTTGTATACAAACGGGTCAATATGGGTGAAACAATAGATGTTTTTAGTGTAATATAATCCTGTTTTTCAGGTCCGGATTGCTCGTATTTTCAACACATACGGGCCTCGTATGTGTCTAGATGATGGCCGTGTAGTTAGCAACTTTGTTTCACAGGTAAAATTGCATGGTTTTGTTCTTTTCTTAGTATATAATGATTTAATAAAATATTAAGTTCAGGCTTATGATTTTATTAATAAGTTTTAAATTTTTGTAAGGCTATCCGCAAACAACCAATGACGGTTTATGGTGATGGAAAACAAACACGAAGCTTCCAATATGTCTCAGACTTGGTATTATTTAATTATTATTAATTATTGTTAAATTCTCGAATAATTTTTAAATTTGTTTTCTTTATTTCAGGTTGATGGGCTGATGGCACTTATGGAAGGTGAACATATTGGACCTTTCAACTTAGGCAATCCTGGAGAGTTTACCATGCTAGAGCTTGCTCAGGTTATCTTAAATTTCAAACGGGCCATTTATTTTTTTCAGTGAAAAAGTCAACGGGTCAAATTATATTTATATCTGGGATATATTATTATAGGTTGTGAAAGAAACTATTGATTCAAGTGCGACAATAGAATTCAGAGAAAACACTGCTGATGATCCTCAGAAACGGAAGCCCGATATCACCAGAGCAAAACTACTGCTAAATTGGGAGCCCAAAGTGCCACTTCGCGAGGGCCTCCCAAAAATGGCTTCTGATTTCAGAAACCGTATATTAAATGAAGATGAAGGTAAAGGTAATAAATAAGAAATTCTACATTCCAAACACAAGTATGTATAGATACAACATCCTATATCTATACATCCGGCGATGAGAGTTGTTCTGAAGTTGGGATTTTGATCCGTTATACTGAATAGAAACATGATATTGGGCAGTGATTTTCAGATCCTTATATCGACTCAGAGGTTCAAGTTTTCGTTTTTATGTATCTTTTTTGACACTGAGCCCGTACGGGCCTGTTATGTTAGCTTAATAGGTTCCGGTGTATCATTAGGAAACAATTATTAATTTGAAATAGATGCGGTAATTTAAGTTTTTTTTAACGTTTTTGTTAAACGATATATTCCGTATTTAGAGGTGACAAGATAGGTGGGCAGAAACGCATAGAATTGGCCCACAGCCACTTTTTGTCCATTTTGCTAACTATTTTATAAATAATTAACGCATTAAATTATGAGTTTTGATAATGAAGGGCTGTTACTAAAAGGTAATAAATATTCTGTTTTAAAAAATAATCATTAATTAAATTATAAACTATTAATCCATATTATCTTCTTTGTCAAAATTTGTTCCATTTTTTAGGAAGATATTTCATCACTCATGCAACTAACTAAACAAAAAATTATTTTTCAAAACAAAATATTCTTCTCTTATTGACATCCCTAAGGACTGTTATTATCAAAACCATTAATTATTTTATAGATAATTATATTATTAAAGACTCAAACTCGACTCACACTCTACTACGTGACCATAAAAACACCTCAAAACTGCCCGAATATCCTCAACCCGACCCGATCTCCTATCCCCATTAACAAAAACACAAATCTCACACCCAACTTCAATCCAACTACAACCCGGGACCCGTTTCATCTTCTTCTCTTTCATCTCTCGCCTTACATTCAAAACACTCTGCCATCTTCCCGCAACCGAATGAGCATTCGACACCATCACATAAGACGAAACATCACTCGGGTCCAAATCCAAAATCTTTTTAACCACAAATTCACCCAAATCCATATTCAAATGAATTTGACACCCACCAAGTAAAGATTTCCAAAACCCGATTCCCGGGTCAAACGGTAATTCTTGAATAAACTTCTTAGCTTCCAAGAACCGACCTGATCGAGCCAGCAAATCAACCATGCATGCATAATGTGCTGGCTCGATCAAATTAGGGTTCTTGAGTCTAAATTCATTGAAGTATTTATAACCATCGTCTACAAAACCCGCATGATTACAAGCAAATAACACCCCGAGAAGAGTGATTCCGTTAGGTTCGGTACCGTTTTCGCGCATATTTTTGTAAAATTTAATGGCTTCTTTCGGTCTCCCGTTTTGGGCATACCCGTTTATTAAAGCGTTCCAAGAAACAATATTTGTATCATTGAGTTTGTTAAAAGCTAATAAACTGTCTTCCATACTACCACATTTTGAGTAAAATGTAATTAACGAATTGCTAACGAAGACACCGATGTTGACCAAATTTTTGACCGCTGATGCGTGGAAACTTTTACCCATTTTCAGGGCTGCTATATTCCCGGCTGACGAAAACACACACGGGAAGGTGTTTTGAGTAGGTGTGATGTTTTCTCTCAACATTTTTATAAAAAGATTTACGGCTTCCTCATTATGCCCTTTTTGGCTGTATCCACCAATCATTGCGTTCCAAGTTATAACGTTTTTTTCGGGCATTGTTTTAAAGATCTTTAAAGCATCATTAAACCGCTCTTTCTTGATGTACCCACATACTAAAGATGTGTAAGAAACTACATTTGGATCATGGGTTTCTTCAAACACCATTTGGGCTTCCTCAATTGTGCTTAATTTGGCGTAAAGATCTAAAACAGCACTACCAACAAACACGTTTGAGTTTAAGTTTGTTTTGATCGCGTAAACGTGAAGTTGTTTTCCTGAATTGAGATTTTTTAGAGCTGTTGATGCGTGAATTAGAGCTGCTAATGTGTATTCATTGGGTTTGATTTCCAATTCGAGCATCCTGGAGAAGATGTAGAATGATTCGTGGTGTTTGTTTTGTTGGGATAACTGGCTGATTAAAGATGTGATTAATACTACATCCCATTGAGGCATTTCATCGAACAGTTTACGTGCGTCAGAAAACTGGATCTTTCTTGACGCTGTAGATTCAGATTTGGGTGCATTTTGATCAGATTTATGGGTGTTAACCGGATATGCATTGACGAGAGTATGCAATAGTGTAATTGATTTGAAATTTAGTAGTGAGAAAGATTGTTTGCATGCGACTACGGTTCTCATGAATAAGATTAAGGGGGGTGCTTTTTGGGGCTATTTGGTTAATCGGAGATGGGTTTCAATCAAGTGTTTTTAAACATCAATTCTGATCAAACAAGTCAATAATCCGGTTAACAGATAAACCAAATCTCTCTTCTTTGGTAAACACATACGGAAGTGGTTATGTACAAGAGGTGATGAGCTTGAGTTCGACAAGTTGAAGGAGCTCTAATGACTGCATGAACACACAAAAGAAAGATTCACTTGCTTGCTTCTTAAGCATCGCACCGTATTTTATATGATTTTCAATGTATTAAAGCAAAGAAAATTTTAATAATATCACTCCTGCAACCGAATTTTATAATGGTTTTGGTTTTTAGGTGGTTAGTAATATGAGTGTAGATATATAACCACCCTTTAACATATTTGTGCTAGTTGGTTGCTTATAATTGACTATTTATTTTGTGAATCATTTTTTTTTCAAAATTATCGATTAACCATAGCTCAGGCAATTATATCAAACCTTTAAAACTAATACTGATAAAAAGTTTCTCACTTTTAAATCAGATTGGCGGGAAAAAAAATACAATACCAAATCCTCAGTTTGATCACGAGCATTTGTCGCAACAAATTTTTCCCATGCCTCATTTACTACCATAAAGTTGAATGATTTTCAACTCAAGCATTTGAAAATGGTGAAGTTTTTTGGGTTCAAGATCAAAGAACAAAACGACAAATATGTATAAATTGATTTCTAGTAAAGGGAAGAAGTTTAGAAACACAAATTCTGAAACAAATAATACAATCAAACCTTAATGGCATTATAAGAATACTAAAAGTCAACTCATGTTTTTTTTATATTTATCCACAGCATGCAGATTTCTGACCAGCTTGTGAAGACCCTCCTGCCTGATCTGGTTGGTTAATCTTTATTGTTTGAGGCTGCAATTGGAAACATCACATCACAAGGGTAAAAATGGAACAACTTTATATAAAAAAAATGGAGGTGTTAGGATCTCATTTAATAATTAATAATTAAAAAAGTATATAAAGAAAATGATATAATATTAATGGCATACCTCAGCAGCCTTGGAGTCAGTTTCAGCAAGTCTTTTTTTTATATCCCTACCTATCGAGAAGAAAACCTCCTCAACATTCATATTTGTTTTTGCACTCTGTTTACATAATAAATATTTATTTACATAAGTAACAATTTGTACAAACATACTCAATAAATCTGAATAATGGTACAACTTTAACTTACAGTTACAAAAAATTTAATTCCATACTCATCAGCAAGTGCCTGACCCTTTGCGGTAGGAACAGCCTACACAGTGTAATTTTGCCAGGTCAGCTTATATATTTATAAATGAGAATATATGTATATACATATATATTGTTTACCCTTTTGCTTTCATCCATGTCAGCCTTGTTCCCAACAAGTATCTTGTTTACATTATCAGATGCATGTTGTTCTATGTTACGAATCCAATTCCTGATATCTGATCAGGTAATTAACCACCCAATAACAGAAAAATGATGATAATTCGAGAAACAAATATGTAATATTTTATTTTGGAGAAAAAAAAGAATAAGTGATTACTGTTGAAGGATGATTCATCAGTTACATCATACACCAACAGAATACCCATGGCCCCACGGTAATAAGCTGCAAAATATCAAGATTCAGTAACATCTATTAGACCAAACAAATCAGAAATTTTATTTTCCTAAATAAAAAACATTTACCAGTTGTAATTGTTCTGAATCGCTCCTGACCAGCAGTATCCCAGATTTGCAACTTGATTCGTTTTCCATCAAGCTCAATGGTCCTTATCTTAAAATCAATACTTTTTACAAAAAAAAGAAAAACGTATTAATTTTAAATTCAGTTCGGTTATTTACTTGGAAATAAAGGATGTATCTTAATCTTACTGACCCTATGGTTGTTATGAAGCTAGTAGTGAAGGAACCATCTGAAAAACGTAAAAGGAGACAACTTTTACCAACACCTGCACAAGTAATCAATATACAATCATAAATATCTGACTGAAAAAATAATTTACTTACATTGTACGGATCATGTGACAACATTTAGAGCGCTCGAATTTTAATATTTAAATCATAGAAGTCCACAAATTTACAAAATTTATATGTTTTATATCTCAAATAATCAAATATACACAATACATAGATGCATGTATGTAGATTTTCATATAATTTGACAAATCATAAATGCAAAAATCAAAAAGTGTGAATTTTTCATCTTTAATGCTTCCAAGCATTCCTGAACACTGGCCTATGAAGCAATTTAACACATAATGACGATCCTCGCATCTGCAACTTTTACAATAATTATGCCAAAATTATCCCTAATCACAGAATACAACATAAATTTACAATCAAACACATTGCTCCCATTTTCCCATGCCATCACAAACGGAATCAAGGGCGAAATTAGGAGATCTCAAAAATGGAAATCACACAAATTTCCTCGACATTACCAATTTATCAATCACACACACGGGCTAACTCGTAAATCGAGATTTCGACACATTATAAGAAATACATACCACTGTCTCCGATTAAAAGGAGCTTAATTAGGTAATCGTAATCCGCTCGACCTCTAGCTGGTGGAGCAGCCATATCAATTGATTAAAATTAATCAAATTAAGCCAGAAAAAACCCTAGGAAAAGTGGTAACTTGTAATATTCTTCCTTATACGAAAAATGGGGGGAAACAAAATTGAATATTATTATACATGTATATACGTATAGAGTTGCATATAGACAGATATACGTATGTAAAGATTTACCAGATCATAGATAACAGAGATCTGAAAACAGAGAGGAGACGAAAATGGGCAGCGTCTCTGATACGTCAGCAGTGGTCGGCCGTTGATAGGATTTTATTTCTTAGGTTTTTTTCTGAGAAGAAGTAAAAGTAGAAGGGTGTAAAGTGTAACTATTTTAGTAATTACTGACTCAACAAAAGTAATGACTACACAAAAGTTGAAAAGATAAATGGTATTTGTGTTTACTATTTGTGTTTACTGTCTGTCCATTTGATAATGACAAGTGTCAAAATTAAGGGATGATATGAGGAAAGAGAATTAGTAGATTAGATATGACATGTTTAAAAGTGGATAGACACATAGCATGCACAAATATCATTTCTCAATTGAAAAATATTGTATGAGTTTTGATCAGTGTTTTAAGAAGTGTGTTTGATTCGGCCCGGCTTACCTCCTTTATCTGATCGGGCCAGGATTCAACCGGTGGGTTGAACCCGAATTCTAAAACACTGCAAAATCTGATTTTAACATTGTTTTGATAACAACAGTCGTTTATAAAAATAAATTTTGAAAAAATGTTTTGATAATGACAATCTTTATATAAGAATGTATGTGGGGTGACAATCTTTTTGTAAATCAATTACGCATATTTACGACTCAATCATGGCACACTATTTATATATCCTCGGTATACAGTGTGAACATATAGTAGCGTCAATATTGAGAATGCTCTTTGTTCTATTTGTAACGCTGGGATTCATACACCACTAAACCATGTTTTAGTTGTGTCATGTACATGAAGAAGTAACTAACTTGCATAGTCTTAGGTTTCAAGGGATGATTGTTGGTCGCAAATCTAATGTCACATTATATAAGTTTGGTGTGGTGCTATTTTTATTGCAAATTGTTAATAACATGAAACTGTATCAAAGTTTATGTATTGGGCTTGAAGATAATTGGGCTAAAGTTAATAACATTAACAAACATTAATACCTTTTGGTAAACAATATTATATTACGACCTAAGACTGCCCGTAGTATTTTGACACCGATAGACATGTTTTATTTCTAAAAAAAAAACAAACACATAATCAAACACTGATGACCAACTCGTACTAATTTATCATTAAAGCATAGGTACAACCTCTTATGCATATAACAACAAACATTTTTCTCACAAAAATCTAATTGCCTGAGCGACCAAAGTGCAGGTAAAAATATAAAAAAACTCAAGGACGTGTTGCCTTTGATCCATCATGGTGAGGGATGCGGTCAAGGATAGGAAGGCGCTCGGACACGGTAATCAATTACGAGTGATTTAAAGTTTTTATGTTTTTCATAATTTTTACCTTCCTCTAACTGTAGTAAAAAGATTAATTAGACTACCCCGTATTTTGAAAAAGTACTTCGAATTTCATTTGAGGTGCAACACAACAATCAAATGTTGAGCAATTTTAGGAAAATGTCAAATGACCAAACATTATGAATATTTATTAGTTTTTGAATATATATTTAAAATTGTTAATGAAATTTTTCATGATAAATAATTCTCTGAGTTGTGTTTTATTTACAGTTTTACTTTCTTTCATTTGTATTTTACTATTTTATGCTTGCTTGATTTTGCTGTGGTTGGGAACTAGTAGATTGTTAAAATTTCACGGATTTGATATGTATTGATCACTAATCAATCACAATGCTTGCCTTTGGATTTAAGGTTATGAGGTCAATATTCAATAGGGAGTTAATTTCAGTTACATATTTGATTTAAGGATGACCGATGTGGGTGTCAAATCCGGGGACTGTTTCTAGTTTGTCTTCATTTTTTGCTTGGTTTTGGTTGTTTAATTTTTCTTGTCTTCTGATTTGGTTGTATTGACTCGGTTGTTTTTGCTGCTAGCTTCTAACTAGCTTTTAATATATTTTGGGTGGGTGCCTTGGGGGTGATGGCAATGCCGAAACTTTCTAGATATCCCCTTTGTTGTTAAAAAAAAAAAAAACATTGCCCCTATTATTAGTTACACCTCGTATTTGAAATAAACCATGCATTCACATCTCTCTAGCCCATTCTTTTTCATGCATGTACGAGCAAACATTTGTCTATAGACGCCATTTTTTTACTATTGCCGTCGCATTACATTTATCATAATTTAAATTATTATTCATTTGTATAATTATTGTTAGAAAAAGAGTAACCAAACAACAATTTTTCGTAGCAAAATATAGTTATATGGTACTATTCATCGTATTGTGCGGCTATCTTGCTAGTACACAATCATGGGCCAACACACAAGCAAAGTTACAAAAACAATGCTTAATTGGCAAGACGTTAAGCATGAGGTGAGGCTAATATGTCTCCCTCTTAGAAGTTAGAGGGACGTTTAGAACTTAAGGGTGGTGACATGTCATGATCGTCGTTTTTCTATAATGGTACAAACGAATATTCTTCTGTGTTAGGCATGTGGACAAAATTACATTGTTCAAAACTTCAAATATGTAAAGCTTTTGTCGGTGATGCTATGTTTTAATAGTAATCAAATAAAATAGTTTAATATAACTAATTTTTAAGACGCATAAAGATACAAAATAATATATATCTAAAGTTATATATTTGGTCATAATGTTATGTGCCTAATTTGCTATATAAGCACAATAACGATTCAGAATGAAAATCTATAATCTGTAAATCTATTATATTTTGCTAAAAGGAGGGTAATTAAATAATCTAAGTTGCAATATCTAAATTTTAAAAAATTGACTACAACTGTTGGGCACTAATTCCACCACATTTGAACTTTGACATAACAAATCTTGAGCAATGAGTAACCAAAATTAATGGGTACTGTTGTATGTTTATTCGTGGAAAGGCAAATTACGTAAACATAATATTTAGATATAAATATAACTGCAACATGCATCTATTACCTAATCCTGCTTCAAGTCTACGCAAAAGTTTGGCAGAAATCATCAACCTCAGGAAGGAATCAACGTTACGCGTCAACCATAATGTTCACTGATTTATATTATATATTCAATATTCAATTTATATATTATTTTTTGGTGAAGTATAAAAAGTATTATTCGGATGTTACTATGAGAATATACCACTTAAATAATGGATATTATACCTAGTAAATCTTTTAGTGCTTATTTTTTCAGCAATAGTTATTTTAATGCATTTGATAAAGTCAATTAATCACACACGCTCCTCTGAGTTGTGAAAACTGCCGCGCACGTCATTTGATAAATAAGTTTCCAAACATAGTTAAATACAATTAAGAAAACATAACTATTAAAAATAATAGGGTTTTTCTAACATGTGCCTAGAGGGCACATGTTAGTATGCATTAATTCAATTGAAGTTTCCTAATAAAGTCTTATTATAGCTCGTTTGTTAGTTCGTCTAACCACTTGCAAGCTTCCATCGCAAGCACGCTAATGAACTTCATGGTTTACATTTTTAAAAGGTGTATTAAATGAATTTTTGAGTTATAATGGAAAGTTGATGTTACTTAATGCACTCTAACATGTGCCTAGGGGGCACATGTTAGAAAAACCCAAAATAATAAATAAAATTCAAAGAGTGACTTTTATTTGTTAATTTACAAATTGTTGTAACTCATATTGTAATGTGGTTGATTAGGATTTATGACCTTCATAAGTGTGAATTATGTAATACTTAATCATAGTCATAAGTAGACTTTATGTACATGAAGTCTACAACCATTTCCTACCCAATATATATGAGTGTATCTCATGTATCTTAAGTATTCTTTGTATCCTCTTTACCATATTGTAACACATAAACATGTCTAATGAGAATGTTGGATTGATTCCTTGAGTTGAGCTAATTTGACTTACAACACAAATACTTTAAACCAAATAATTTTCTTTTAACTATTGCACTAAGAGGAATATTTAATATTTTCCTACTAAAGAAAAAGAGATTAATATTTCTTTTAAGTGTAAATTACAGTTTTTGTCCCTGACATATACCCGATTCGGGGTTTTTGTCCCTAAACTTTTTTCTTCCGTTTTTTTGTCCTTTAAGTTTTTAAAATTTCGCATATTTGTCCTTCCGTCCAATTTTGGCCGTTAACTGACGATTTTTTTTTACCATTTCCCCATTTTACCCCTATGTGTTCTTCCCCAATTATCTTTTGTTCTTCACTCATCATCCCCAATTATCTGGAATCACAAACTATAACACAAATCCAACATAAATTAAAACCAAAACACAAATCCAACATAAATTAACTAACCCCACATGGTTGTTACGATCTTCACTCAAATTACGCTTGCTTCTGCGAAGGGGGTCATCGACATCATCATCAGAGGTATTGAAACACACCACAACCATCTTCAAAACTTTAAAACTTCAAAACCCAGATTTATAAAGTAAGACAACGATTTTTATGCAAATTTCAGATTGTTTCAGTTGTTGTGTAGATAAAATCAAGTGGCGGGATTCTTTTGCAGAATGGTTTGGTCTCACTTGCGCCGCCATGGACATCATCATCGCCGCCACCCTTGCGCCGGCCGGAAACCGTGTCGGAAATGCGATTTGGTTACTGAATACGACTCAACAAGGTGCAAGGAACATGGATTCGTTGAGTACGGGACCATCGACGTTCGTTTCTGTTCGAGATTTGAAAGAGGTAAAACCGTCGGAATCACACGGCGGTGATACGACGGTTTCCGGCGTCGGTATGGGTCGTGATAGTAGGGGTTCTGCTCGGAATGTTGAGGGGAACAAAACCCCTAAGTTAATTTCGGATTCGGGTAACTTTTCAGGTGTCGATTTGGGTGGTGTGACCGTTCCGCCGGAAAATCGCGATTCCGGTGAGATACCGGAATTGGTGTGACGGGGAAGACGAAAGGAAGATCAACGGAGGTGGTGGTGTTGGGGGTTTAGGGTTTGTGGGTGTTGGGGAAGAAGATGAAGAACATGAAGAATGAGGAAAAAAGACGAAAATACCCTTAATTTTTTTGCATTTCTAGTCACTTAACGGCCAAAATTGGACGGAAGGACAAATATGCGGAATTTTAAAAACTTAAAGGACAAAAAAACGAAAGAAAAAAGTTTAGGGACAAAAACCCCGAATCGGGTATAGGTAAGAGACAAAAACTGCAATTTACCCTTCTTTTTATATTTTCCTTTTTATTCATTTGTCTACTTACTTCTAAACTTAATAGGTGTAATCTACTAATTTTCTTTATTTAAATTATTTTTTAATTTTAGTACAATCAAATGTATATAAATATAAGTAAAAGTAAAAAATTAGAATTAAATACCGTTACTCAAAACATAATTCGCATCTCATTAGTCGGTTGGTAATTTTTTTTTTTGTCATTGTCTTTTAGTTGAGCAGTTGGACCCGGTTCAGATGAGGCCCGCACCTAGGGCCCACCACCGAACGCCACCGTGTCAGCCACACGTATCACATTCTCATCTCTAAACAAGTATCTTCTTTTGATTCCCTAATAATTCCAAATGGCATTTTCTCCTTTATTAACGGTGAAGCTCTTTTTCCAGATCATAAAGAACTAATGCCACTACATCCATCACATCAGAACTTGTATCTTTCACATCACTACTTGTACATTGATCTGGAATTAGAACAGTTTCCTTAGCGAAAAAGTCATATCTTTGAAACGCGTAACAGTGACACTTTCATTTTCCCTTTGCTTTAAATGGCGAAAGATGAAGATAGCGGGAACAATAACAGCGTGAACCTTCCGCCTTCTGTAATTTCTCTCTCTATCTCTCTGTAAGGTAAGCTTTCTCTCTCTAAAGATACATACATGTATGCGTATCTATAATTTTGGCTTGATTCTTACGCTGTTTGATTTTGTTGTGTTAAATAGCTAGATCTGCAGTTCATTTTCCTTGCATCAGGTTCGTAGATCAATTCAGGTTTGTAGCTCATTTACTTGAATATTTCCTATGAAGTTCGATTTTTAGTAAATTTGATGTTGTTGTTCAAGTTCTACGCACATTGCTCTGTATTATGAATTTGTACGGTTTGAGTTTATTTTTTCGAGTTCTGGTGGAATTTATTCGGCTTGTTACGTGAAACGTTAGTGTTTTGGAGTTTGTTTTTAGTGAGTTATCATAACCAGAGTTTCGATTAGACATTGTGTTGCAGAATGCGCTAGGACTAGGAGTTCGATTTTTTCTTTTATCTTCTATATCGAGGGTTAAGATACCATATTTAGGTGTTTCTTCTTTTAGGTAATAAAAATTCAGCTCTGAATTTGGCAAAATGCATTATTTTTCGTGTTATTGCGTCTAGTTAAGGTGTTTTAAGTTTTAAGGCATTCTGTCCTGATTTTTTGTTGTTAGTTTCATGAGATCTGGGTTGTTTTTAGGCATTTTCACTGGTTTCCAGGAGGTATTTGAATGGGTGAATAAACTGCTTATAAAAATGGTTGAAATTTTGGTTCAAGACCGTGATTCTGTTCATGAATGTCAACAAAATTCTAAGAATTTACATTGATTTTAATTGCATTTGATTGAGAACGTTTAGGTGAATTGGTTTGTGCACATGCTATATTGTAGTTTGTATATCCCTAACATGTGAAGCTTATGCAACTTGATCTAAACGATCAATTTGTAGCACCAAATGTGGTCCCTATAGTCTTTTTGTGGTATTTATATATGTTTAGTTCAATTTGAGAGTATAATAATATTCTATTTTTGCTTCTAATATCTTTATCATGTTACTCTGACCTTTAACATGATTGGGAACAATAATTCCTTTTAAAGATTAATTAAGATATGGTTTCATGTGCAGATTGCAACAATGACTCCCCCAATTGAGACACCAAACAAATCTGCTGACTCTAACAATAATCATCATTATCATAATCATCACTCACATGCTCCACTTAACGAAAGGATACTTTCATCCATGAGAAGAAGATCAGTTGCTGCCCACCCTTGGCATGATCTTGAAATCGGTATTTCATCTAATTAATTCCTTAATTATATACTCATAAAATTAATATTCCTGTGTAACAATGTCATGATATTCAAGTTTTGTAATTGTCCAATGCAGGTCCAGGAGCACCAACAATATTCAACTGTGTAAGGATTCAGAATCAATATAAATCACCATTACTGCAAATAATTTATTATTAAATTTGTATTATTTTTCAGGTGATTGAGATTAGCAAGGGGAGCAAGGTTAAATACGAGCTTGACAAAAAAACAGGACTTATTAAGGTAAATAAGGATATGATAAATGGTGCAATGAGCTAGCTAGATTCTGTTAATTTTGGTATTTTATTAACATGTTTATTTATTTATTTTCAATTTATCAGGTGGATCGTGTCCTATATTCATCAGTTGTGTACCCTCACAATTATGGGTTTGTTCCTCGTACACTTTGTGAGGACAATGACCCACTTGATGTTTTGGTTATCATGCAGGTATTCTACTTAAATTCACTTTGCATTAATTTAGTTTTTCTTTCATTCATTTAGTATGATTCTTTTTATATAAAATAAAAAGAATTGTTATATAAAATAAAAAATTTGACTGACTTATTGTGTTTAAAACCTCACAGGAACCAATTTTACCAGGTTGTTTTCTTCGCGCTAAAGCGATTGGTGTTATGCCCATGATTGATCAGGTATTAATTATATCATATATTTATAACTTTCACAAATTTTTTAATCATGATTAAGTTTTTTCTAACATTGATTGATTAACACGATCCAATCAGGGAGAGAAAGATGACAAGATCATTGCAGTTTGTGCTGATGATCCCGAGTACAGACACTACAATGACATTAAAGAGCTCCCACCACACCGTTTGGCTGAAATCCGCCGCTTTTTTGAAGACTGTAATATTCCTAAACTTAATTTACCAAAATGTTTACTTTTAAATCTGGTCAAATGGGTCAAGTCAACACATTTAGTCAATTGAATGTTGTTTATTTTGATAATTAATTAGACAAGAAGAATGAGAACAAAGAGGTTGCTGTGAATGATTTCTTACCAGCTGCTGAGGCTATTGAGGTGGTCAAACATTCCATGTAAGTTAAACTATACATACATACATACAAATCTATCTATATATGTATGAATGTATACATATACATATATGGTAATGATATATCCTTAAGAAAGAAATAAACTGTTTTTTTTGGTAACATGAAGGGATTTGTATGCGGACTACATTGTGGAGAGCTTGAGGAGATAGTTGAAGTTGAAGATGTCATGAACTTTTGCAAATTCTATATTTTGGTCAAACCTACACACGTTAATAAATGTGTGACTATAATATGCTATTACTATATGATGATTATGACGACAAATTTTTAGAAACTCACGGAACATGAGTTTATAGTATTGAAGAAATCTGGTCAAGTGTTGGTTGCATATATTCTATTTTTTCATTTTTTTTTTCATTTTTGTTTTCTCATTTGATGTATTGACAATGTGTAATGCAAGAAAACTTTATGCACTTTGAAATTTTCCTTATTCTTATATCATATAGATGATGACCCACAGGACAAATCATATACTAGGGTGTAAGTTGTGTGAATGAACTATGAATTCTGGTTTGATATAATCAAGGTCTAATTTTTCCCTACTCTGCACTTGAACCAAAAATTTAAATCCTAAAAAGATGACAATTGGGGACTTAGTTGACTGTTCAAGGTTCTTTAACATTAAATAAGAATAAAATTTATATGCTTGGTTGGGTGCAACATCGGTCCCACTCAATATTGCGAGTCCTTTACAAAATATTTCATTCATACCACCAATCACAATTAATGTGAAATACCTTAATGATGTATAAGTGTGAATTTATTGATTTTCTTTTACCAAATAGCCTATAATTTGTAGCCAATCTAAACACTGCTAACAGAATTCCAATTGCTGGGGTTCAACTCTTTAACAGTCATCATACAAATATCACTCAAATTTGATCAAGTGTGTAAATGGCGAATTTGAGAATAAGACCAAATCAATATGCAATTTTGAATTCATGATCAAAAGTAGAAACTAAAATTCTAGGAAACTAAAACTGCACAAATAAGAATAGTTGAGGGACTAGTTTTATATTTCATAAATTGTTAGCGTCAGATTGCATAAACCTGATAAACCCCCTCTTCCCCAATTTTGGTCTCCCATTTACATACCTTGTAGCACAAAAACCCTTACACAAACAACGAATTAAAGTCTGATTTTTTTCTTCCGAAGATGAGTTCCTACACCAATACATCTAATTTGGATAACCTTTTTCTTCAAACCCTTATGGGAAGGCTTCAAATCCGCCCTCAAAATCCTCTACAACCCCAAATATCACCCCTTTTTAACCAAACTCTGGAAGACCTCCTTCTGGACACAATCAACAACATCTCAGATTCTGATAACGATCAAGACGATGACGACGAAAACAAAAGCAGCAAAACTCAGCTCGCGAAAGAAGAATCGAAGCTCGAGAAGGAGGTGATTAAAATTATTCTTAGCGGAAACGCGGAAGAAACCCTAAAACCTAATTCCGGTCAGGCGGTTACGATCGGAGAGCATCATATTTGCGTTGGATATCATGTGGAATCCGGGTCGGAGTATCGGGTATGGGAATGGCATGGGCATATTATGTTGTTTGATGATGAAAATGGGTATAATCCTGAGTATATTTATGGGAATTATTTTGAGAGATTGAGAGTTGTGGCTGGGAAAGTGAAGAAGGAAGATGAGGTAAAAGTGGATGATGATGATGACAAGGAAGAAAAAATTGTGAATTCTGGTTTGAAGGACTTGATCGGATCAAGTGAGGATTCCGGGTCGGGTCGGATACTCCATCGCAACATGAATGTTGGGTCCTCAAGGTATATAGTATATAAAATTAATGACTACAACCTCTTATATTCAAGTAATTTTCTTCAATTGCTTTTTTTTTATCTAAACAAATCATCACTTTTGCATGACTTCTTGTGGGACTATGATATTTCACATTTCATCTGTCTAACAGAAAATGGTTTACATAAGATTTAACTGTTATAATATATCTTGATCTCAAATATCTAGTGGTCCTTCCTTTATCCATGGAAATTGCTATGTTTGCCCTAAAAAATCATTAATCAATCAATGTTTGCTCAAATCAGTTCCATCCAGCTATCTGTAGACTGTAGTATGATAACAGGCAAGTATAAATTGTCTATTTTTAATATTTCCAAAAGGGATATATTATACTTCTCATGATACTTTTATGGGACAATAAATTTGTTGTTGCAAGTTGTAACCTGCAATATCTACAATTCATTTAAACTATCTCAAAACCGCTTGAAAAATGTGTTCTTTTTATCAGATTATGATGTGAACTACTGTCTACTGCTATAACCAACAATTTTATAATTCTTTAGCTGCAGCATTCTAACATTTCTATACAATTGACAGAGTCTAGACGGGTATCAGAAAAGCAACAAAATTCGCTTTCTTCATGACCATCTTCTAGCAGCAAGCAGAGGTTTGGTGTTTCAAATAACATTTCTTCAAAGTAGAAGGTTTTTAGTGCAAGATTTTGATACTTGATGAGCAGACTATATTTTGTCTTCATATGTCCATAAACTATTTTGCAGTACTCAAAAGAATGGTTCTTTTTTACCATTTTTATGAATGAAAGTTTTGTTTATTCATCGTGGAACCTAATTATTAAACTTAAATCTCCATTTTGGGCCATGATAGTTGTCATTTTGGCGGTGTGAATTGAATTAGATATTGATGGCGTTAGTTGTGAAAATACGCCCAAAACTGCACTTTCTATGTGAATATAATTCCTTTATGATCTGTTCATCTGATTTAGGTAACATCAACAAATATGAGTAATGAACGAATTTGGAAATCGCAAATAATGTAACAAAGACATTTGTTTTAAAGGATCAAAATAAATACAAAGGCCTAACGACATTGTTGATTTTGATTATCAATATATGTAAATGTAAATTCAAGCCACTAATTAGTCAAGCATTTTTCAAACTTGGACTTATCCAAATCGACAGTTATCACAAATCTCATATAGTACGAACTCAAACCGCAGTTGATTTGAACCCTAACAGGATCTAAATTAGAAAACAAAAAAAGTAAACAAAATCGGTTGAGTATAACCGAGTTCTAATACAACGTCCACCACAGTATCTACAAAAACAAGTACAGCTGCCAAACGATACAAAACATCACATTGTAAATTTCCAGAAAGCTAGGTTAGGTAGCTTCTGCAAATGATGACATGTGCAAGCTTGATCCATACCCATTGACAAAACTACCCCCGCAAAAACGGTCTGCAATCCCGATATGGAAGTCGATATTACCACTCGGTTGGATCTGGATTACTTCCTCTTTGTTTTCACACAACTTCAAACCCATGTCAGAAGCGGGCCCACTTCTTTTACGAACTTGTTTCTTGTTTTTGTCTTTTTCTTTACTACTTCCTCGTGATGATTTACTCCCGTCTTTTTGCTTACTTTTGGATTTCTTCTTACTATGCTTACGTGGCTTGTTGATTGCCATGTGTAAGGATGATGTGGGGACCGGATCGTACACATCCGGGGCCCACTTTACAGTCAGCTGCTCACGTGGAGCTAATCCATTTTTTTCACGGCTACCTTTCATGGCAGATATAGGCTTCTGTAAGAATTTATAAATGCTCGTTAGTTGATATTCATAATTTTCACATGTCAAACTTTATTAAGGTAAAATTAGATGGCAATTCCAGCCCATTTACTTATGAACGGGTTGATTTGGATTACTTTTATATTTAACGGGTCAAATGGGGACAATAAATAAAAAAGTGAACGGCTCGAAATTATAATTTTAATGCATGCAACCCACTAAATCGCTTTATTATTAGCTTAATGTTGTCTTGGTAATCATATTAAACACACAACTTTTATTTAAAAAACGTTCAAAATAATGGGAGAAAAGTGTATCAGGTCAACCCAACTGAACTAACCCTTTTTTACCTGTTACCAACCCACAATTTGCCACCTTTACGCACAATATACTAAAAATTCAAGGACAAATAAAGTTGATACTTACAGGAACAAATGAAGAACTTGAGCAGTTAGAATTAGTAGATTTAGTATTATCATCATGTTTATTGGATTCACTGGTTATAACAACATTTACATCATCATTAATTTCCCCCTTAATTACAGATGCTGCAGAAGAGGACAAAATCTTGCCAGAACAGGAAAATGGGTCAAAAATATTCTCACGGGCCTCAGTGATTTTTTCATTTTGTATGGAACCCGAAACTATTTCTTCATTATCTTGGATATTCAAAAACTTGGTAGCTCCATATGCAAGTTCATCAACAGAAAAATCACCCATGAGTTCATAACTGGATTCAAGGGTATTAACATCCAAACAGAATCCATGAAGGCTGTTAACATCGTTTATTTTGAAACCAAGGTGAGAGCAAATGTCCATTTGCACTAAAAATAAACTGCAAAAGAACGTAATTTCATGCTGTATTATGATATCAGCCCTTTTACATATATGTTTTTTGAGAACATGTAAGCTAAATTAAGATGTTTAATTAACGGATCAAAGTGTTCCTAAATCCTAATAGAATAAATTGAGGATCCAATGCTGCTATGCAGAAAACCCCCACAGTTATGTAATTCAATTCATGAATTATAAAAATCTAGAGTATAAGTACAACACATAATACTATAATAGGTCCAAATGTGCAATAAAAATGTTACCTTTTTCCGTCAATTTATAGATGTCCAAACAAACTTCTATGCAGGCAGGCGTGAATCCAAACAATTCTGGATATCAAAAGGGGGTCTCCAAATAAACAATAAATTGAAACGCAGGAGATATAAGAAATGAAGAAGAAAACGATAAGATTGATTATATACGCTAATGAAGAGGGTGATTGTTAACTAAGATTACCACGACGATCACTTTTATGAAGACGATGTTTCAAACGATTAGAACACGAACAACCGCCATATAATGAGGTAACACGAGGTCGGGTTAATAATTCGATTGAAGGCACCGAATGCATTTCCGATGCTCTTCAAACCCTAATTTCTCAAAAATTAACCAAACCGTAAATATAATCGATCTGATTGCCGATCTGAAATGAAACAGAGAGGATTAGACAATTTCAAACGGATTAGACACACGATGTTTGATTGACACAAGATCGTACGAATTGATTACTAAAATTTGAGGATCGAGATTCAGTGTTCCGAATCGAAGAACATGGCAAGAAAATCGAAAGAAATTGGTAATGGTGTCAACGAGCTCTATCTAAATATAGAAAAGGAGAAATAATTGTACGTATAAAATGAAGGGTAACGTAGATCTATTTATTTAACTTTTTTAACTTATTAAATAAATTATCTATTTATATAAATAATTTACAATTACACCCTCAAAGTTTTGAGCTTTTGCGTTTTTTTCTTCACAAGAACATCTCCATTCTCCAATTGTTAAATTTACAATAGTTGTATCACTTTTGCAACATTAATTTTCTACAACTTTTAATTAACAAAAACATGTAAAACATATCTATGGTTAACTTTTTTTTATAAAATAAAATATTATAATATTATTGATTCATTTTTATCTATCTCAAATACTTAACAAGTTTTATATTGCATTGTTGCCACAACGAATAACACGCCACTAAAATCCACTCTTGTATATGCACCATGACTACATCTGGAATATCACCAATAAGATTCCAAATATAACCATCACAACGTCTAGCCTTTAGTTGAAAATATTGAATCAATGAATTGTTGGATTAAATAGATAAAATCTATGTTCACTAATGTAAAAATAGAAAATCAAATTCAAGTGGACCTGGTCTGAAAATAGCTTGGGAATCCAAATTTCGGACACTAGAATGGATCAATTTATTTGTGGATCAATTTATTTTGCAAAAATGAATCAATTTTTTTTTTTTTTGTTAAACGGAGTTTTTCATTGATAAAGATCATTTTTCTACACAGTGGTATACATTTGAAAATAACATGAAAATACATCCGTGAACTAATATGAAAGAATCTTATTTTTTTGTTTGTAGCATCATTATTAGTTTTGTAAAATCTCAATGTTTGATTTGAGAAGGCTTGAATCCGTAATTGGCAATTGCGAAATCTTGCATCTGTTCATAATTCTTAGTTGAGAAAGGGTCAAAAAGATTTTATTGAGGTGGTCTTTTATACAAGTTGGTATTTTTGTGGAACTTTTTGAATGTATCACTGTTTGCAAAGTTCAAAGCCTAGAAAATAAATGCTTTTTGATAATATTATTTCTACTTATTTTTGGAGTTATAATAGGTGCAGAAAATGGTGGTTGAATTGGGACGATTGTATGGTATAGCTTCTTGTTACTTTTTTTTTCTTTTAGTTTTTAACATAGCCGGTATTTTTTTGTGAAAAAATAAATTGCGGATTGAATCAAAAGATAGAATTCCAAAATGGAAAATGCGAAATCAGAATCTACGGATCACCAGATGGCATCACCCAACCCAATCCAACGGCCACAAATCCACGCACAAGGCCACAACTGAAAAACCATTACGATCACCGGAAACCATATACTGTATAAATCAGCCCCCAGCATTTTCCTATCTTCACGCTCTCTCTATCTACCTCTTACCTTCAGACAAAAAGTCGCCGGAAAACAAACAATATCCATTTTTTCTCAATATTCTGTATTCAATTCGTCGGCCGCTGATATGGAGACCGGAGGAAAGTTGAAAAAAGGTGCTGCCGGAAGGAAGGCAGGCGGTCCGAAGAAGAAGCCAGTTACCCGCTCCGTTAAGGCCGGACTTCAGTTCCCCGTCGGTAGGATCGGCCGGTACCTGAAAGTCGGTCGGTACGCTAAGCGCGTCGGTACCGGTGCTCCGGTTTACCTCGCTGCCGTCCTTGAGTACCTTGCTGCTGAGGTATTGCCTCAATTCAGGGATTTATTTTTAACGATATTGATTCTGGTTCATATTTGTCGCTATTGTTAAATAATTTGGAATTTGTTTGTTTCTAATTGAGAAATGTGGTCGAATCAGGCAATCTATTAGGTTATGATCTACAAATGCGAATAAATTTAGGTTAAAATTGAAACATGTTAAAAAAAAACTCAACTATGTTCATTTTCATATCTGAATAACCAGCATGATTTTATCCAACCAATTGACCATTAAAATCACAATAAATCTGTGTTATTCACGAGATCAATTTGTGTGATTTTGGAATTAGGTTTTGGAATTAGCTGGAAATGCTGCTAGGGACAACAAGAAGAACAGAATCATCCCAAGGCATGTGTTATTGGCTGTGAGAAATGATGATGAGCTTGGAAAGCTTCTTGCTGGTGTGACAATTGCTCATGGTGGTGTTCTTCCAAACATCAATCCAGTTCTTTTACCTAAGAAAGCTCAAGATAAGGCTGCAAAGGAACCAAAATCTCCATCCAAAACAAAATCCCCAAAGAAAGCAGCAGCTTAGTTATTGAAGTTGATTAATCCTATTTGTATGTAATCACCTTCCTTTTGGTGATGTAGGATTAATTAAAGTTTATGGTGTTTTTAGGGGTGACTTAGAATGATTGTAATTTGGTTTGTTGATGTTAGTATCTAGTAATGAAAAAAGAATCTCTCTTTTTCTTAATGACAATTGTTAACTCTGAATGAATGTATAAACAAGTCCTTTTAGCATCTATTTGATGGGTGTTACTTGATGGCTCATATTTTTATTTAAGTTTCGTGTAGATGACTCTATATACTTCAAATGATCGATGCTTTGAAAACGCTCGAGAACTAGATTACAATATTGTTCATTATTTATGATCAAGTTATTTTAGGAAGAATTTTGTAAGTAATCAAAATCCAGAAAATTGCCTGATCAATCTTGAAGATGATAAATAAAAGTAATATGGTAATTCACGAATATAGCATTAGGTTAAAACATTTCACAATACACGAACGCGTCAAATGACATTAGGTTAAAACGTTAATCGACCCACTTGGCTGTTGATGTATAACGATTATTAAGTAACTAAAAACTGAAACCGAAAGATAATTCAACAAAGATTTTGCCAACAGATTAGATCATTGATGTGCATTATACATGGGCACACCCTAAACTTTCAAAAACACAACAAAACATGAAAACAAGTGTCATCTTGAATCTAGAAACCGACCCATATTATCAGTATCTATGCATCAATTCATTATTTGACCGTTTAGACGAATCACAATTCATCACCATTTTCCCTGCTTCCATTTGGTGAGTAGCTAAAATATAAGTTACAGGTGCACGATCAACACTAAATTTCCCATCTTTTTTCTCTTTGTTTGCTTTCATCTTCAACTTTGACTCAGTTTGACCAGCTAATCCAGCAAGCCCTAACATCTCTTGATGCCTTAAACTCTGCCAAGAAAAAGCTGCTTTACGTTTCATCTTATGGGCCCACACGCTACTATCTTTATCCCATTTCTTGATCTCATTAACAGATAAAGTTTCATTCTTTTTTTCATCATCTTTCATTTTTGCAACAAAAAAATCAGGTCTTGCTCCCGAAATTGCCATTCTTGGTAAACCCAAAGAATTAACAAAGGAATAAGGCGTGTTATTTGCATTATCTTTTGAGGAAGAGAATGCAGATAAAAAGACGTCTTTCACGTTTGTCATTCGGGTTGCTACGGGTACCGCTTTACTCAAAAACGGGTTTTTCGACCCGTGGGTCGTACCTTTAGGAAGACCAACTACTACATAATCATTTCTGGGTACAGAAGAAACTATGTTTCTATTTTCCAGCATCCCGGGTAAGGAAGAGAATGAAAATTGACCTTTGACTTCCATGCTGGGTGAGATCTTTTTCAGTGGAGGAAAATCTTCAACTGTGTTGACTTTTTTATGGCGGTCAACTTCGGCTCCTTCAACCCATCTAACAACAGCGATTCTTGAAGTGCGATTTGGGTCGTATTCGATTCTTTCAACAACACCTACTGATGATGTGTTTCGTTTCAGATCGATTGTTCGTTGTGATCGTTTTGCACCACCCCCTCGATGCCAAATTGTTATACGGCCTGCAGAATTTCTACCTGCTGATTTTCCTTTTCCTGAGACAAATTGTCTAAGTGGCCTTTCGGAACTGACAACAGTTTGTGCACCTGTGGCAAAACAATTTTGTTTGATTAGAATGGTGAAACTTAACGGCTACTAATTTCCTTTTATAATCAATTGGCAAAATAACCATTTTTGTAAATCAAGTTTATAAATTGGATTTGAAAAACTACAAGTTGGTGATAAACTGGAGATGAAAGACTGCAAAATGGTGATGTAATTAGTGTTAAAATGCAAAGCTTTAATGTACACAATATCTTCATTCCAATAGATGATTTATCGACCTCAGTATGAAATAGAAAAACTATAGTAATCTGCTCAGCATATCTAAAAATTAATTTGTGTCAGTTTTATATACACACACAGTCAAATGGCATCTAAATTAGTTTTATTCCAACAAAAAGCAGACAATCTGAGGGTGCGCTTAGAATCACCAGCTCCATGGCTACAGAGAGAACCAAAAGCTGTTAACAGTTCAACGAATTGGATTCTAATCTCAACTCTAGGTCTCGAATTACGATCCCGATTACAAACAGCGCCATAATTCCATGTCAGGTTTCCAAATGATTATACAAATAATATAGATACGTCAAAATAAACCAATAGATACTTATCTTGTGAGTTGTGACATCAATTTCTAATTTCAAATAACCTTTTTTCCTTTCAAATTCATTTCACTTAAAAACGAAATTTAAATCAGAAGTCGAATATATATAAAACTTACGGCTGATGGAATGCTTGGATCGCGTCTGAGAGCTGCTAATCTTTGAAGTAATCAAATAAGACGATCCATTAACAAGGCGTCGACAATGTGAGGAAAACGCCATTTTCGATTCAACTGGTAGCAATTCAAAACGATGGAATGGGTGTTTCTCTAGGGTTTTTAGTTAAAGCATCGTATCCTGCCATTCTGCTGCAACCTTACTCTTGACTATTTACAATTTACCCCCTACGGATTACAATTCCCTACAATCTGATCCTTTGCTTCCCCTTTTCTTTTGGGTAAAAAATATAAATTTGTTTAAAAAAAACTGAACCGAGCCCAAAACCGGCCGATACCGATAACATGTTATCGGCTTGGTTTCGGTTGTGAAAATCTATCGTTTTTTTGTTTCGATTTTATCGGTTTCGGTTCGGTATTCGGATAAGGATGAACATTTGGCCTATAAAACCCGAACCAGACCGAACCAAAATCGGAAACATGTTATCGTTCGATTTCGGTTCTGATATTCATCGTTATCAGTTTTGGCTCGATTGATTTCGGTTTGATTCGTTTTTTGGACCGCGCTCACCCCTATTGTGTGGTATGCTTGTTTTAGATGTTTAGACTTTAGCCTTTTAAATAAATTTAATTATCGACATTATTGCAAGAGAAATGATATTTTTTCCTACCCATATGTCTGCACTTCTAAACGTGACATGTAGAATTCACTAGATCTCTTTTCTTACATCATTGTTTGATTTTGACACTTGTGATAGTTAAATGATAGACATATAAATAAGAAGAAAATGTAGAATGATACACCATAACTCCTATCGCAAATAAGCATTTAATTATTATATCTTCTTATTATTTATAAACAATTTAAAATGAGTTTTTATAAATTTAACAGTTTAAGTATAATATCTAACTTACCCTACTTCTAATACTTCCTCCGTATCAAAATAAGTGACACACTTTTCATTTTGGGATGTATCAAAATAAGTGACACACTTTAAAAACTTTCTTTATATGGTAAAAATAGTGGGACCCATACCCGCTAACTATCTACTTTAATAAAGTGAAATTACCCTTGTACCTTTACTTTTATTTTTAAAACTCATTAATATCACTTTATTCAAGAAAAGTGAGACACATTCTCCACTAACTATGTACTTTAATCTATTTTAACCTCCACTTTAATATTTTACCTCAAAAAACATGTAGATACGGAGGAAGTACAAAATTTTCATAATCAATAAGTGCATTGACTGATTTTTAAAATTTTATATTTGAAGTGAAGTTCAAATGCCACTATGTCTAAGCAAATGCCAATAAATTTGACATTATTTGGGTTTTAGTGGCCCATTTAAAAGCCCATGACGATATTGTAGGCCATTTAAAAGCCCATGGCGAGATTGTAGCCCAATTTTCTATTTAAGTGTTTCCAATTTACACACCAAAAAATACGCCACTGCAAGTTCTACTACCGCTTCTTCGCGTATCTTCTCTCTCATTTTCAAAAGAAAACAAACCCTAGGAAGAACTCTGCCAGCTTCAACAACTGATCACTAGGGCTCTTACACTCTCGTCTACAGCTATGCAGTCACCGGTTCTCGTTCTCAGTAAGCTCCTCTTTCACACACACATACACACTGTCTCTCACGCACACACATATCGGAGATCAAATGTTGTGATCTCATGATTTGCTACGGATTCACCTGATAATGGTAGTGTTTGTATTTGTTTACGTTGATCTAGTTATGACACTACTGTCACATTCGTAAAATTTCGAAAATTTAGCATCTGAGAGATCGAAAGGGGACTTAAGTCTTTTAATGCTTGAAATGTGTTCTTCCTGGCGTGTTGTGAGGACGAAAAAGATGGTTTTTAGTGACGGTTTTTGTGAGTGTAGCTGGAATTTGAGACTATATTAGTGCAGCTGTGAAAATGTGAAATGATATGCATATGCGAGTATATACTCTGTGGATTTTCCCAGAGATTTGAATCATTTTAATACGGCTGTTGCAATGAGTTTTGAATTTGAAGTCTGTTTCTATATTATATGACTTTTGTGGAAGAAAAGATATATGCTTTTACACCCCTAAGTTATTTTATAACTCCTAGATGCATAACTAATATACCTTCTTCTTCATTGTAAAAATGTTCATATAATCAGTTAATCACTTGTGACTAAGTTCCATGTGACTATCATTGTATAGCTGCATCTGTCTACATTCTATATTGGATTATGAGCCAGGTCAATTTAATACCAATAACAATATCTCTAGCTCCAGAATAAATGAAAAATGGTACTTTTTTGTATTTTACAGACATCTTATGTGTTTACTGTTTAAAATATGCAGAGGATTCGCTCACTCGTGAATCTGGAAGTAAGGTGCACCATGGAAATATTCAAGCTTCTAAGGTGCACATAAATTTACTTGTTTAATTTATTTTCCTTCATATTCTCGATAAGTCAAGTTGCTTCTGTTAAAATGTCACATAAGCTTAGTATAACACTCATGCAAGTATATATAAATGGAATAATTATAGGCTTATAGCTTTTATACGATTTAATAGAAAACATACTTTGTATGGGACAATATGATTATTAACTTTTAAATTATTAACTTTCATATCAATCATATATAACTGTGAATATATTTTTCTTCTTGTTTGCAGGCCGTTGCTGACATCATTCGCACCACCTTGGGTCCAAGGTCCATGTTAAAGATGCTTCTTGATGCTTCAGGAGGTGATTAATTTCTATAATCTGCTAACATGTTTGACATTTTTTTATATTTAATCCGAACGCGAGTATATAATTATTGGTGATTAATACGTTTGTACTTTTTGTAGGTATTGTTGTCACTAATGATGGGAATGCCATTTTGCGAGAGTTGGATATTGCTCACCCAGCTGCAAAGGTAATAATACTAAATAAATGTATATTAAAATTTTCTTTTTCCCTTAATAAATTTATATGCTTTTTAAATCCTGTTCTGCTTAATAAATCATTTGTTTTTAATAAAATTTCAGTCCATGATTGAACTAAGTCGCACACAGGATGAGGAAGTTGGTGATGGAACTACATCAGTCATTGTTCTTGGTATAAATTTCTTGTCACTTTTTATTGTTCCTTCTATTTTATTTTAAATTAAAATTATTATTTTTATTGTCATTTATATTTTTACCTTAAGTTCCTGATATTAAATTTAAAATATAAAATTTACAGCTGGTGAGATGCTTCATGTTGCGGAGGCTTTCATCGACAAGAAATATCATCCTACAGTTATCTGCCGAGGTATCTTTTTATTAATTTCCAAACTATTTTCTTACCCTGCAAAATAAGAATATAAAATTAAGTATTTCTATTTATTTTTTTCAGCTTACAACAAGGCTCTTGAAGATGCTCTTGCTGTGTTGGACAAAATTTCCATGTCTATTGATGTCAATGATCGTAAGCTCAATCATTTCTATGTCATCTTACTATATTTCTATTTAATTATTGCTATAATCATTTCATTACTATTTTACATTCTAACATTTACTTACTAAATAAAAACCTAGTTAATTTGATTAATCACATTAAAAAAAAGATTAAATTTGTTTGTTTGTTTTCCATTCAGGTTCAATGATGCTGGGTTTGGTGAAGAGTTGTATTGGCACAAAGTTTACCAGTCAATTTGGTGATCTTATTGCAGTAAGTATCCATTTTCTAAGTCGACCTGTTTACCCGTAAATGGATCGAATTTTCCACCTCTACAAGACATATAGTTTTTTTCTTTTGAATTAAGAAAAAGTCTTGAGTATTGTTTATAACTCTGAATTTGTTTATTTTATTTATATTTTTAATGTAAAATCTTTTAGGATCTAGCACTGGATGCAACAACAACAGTTGGTGTAGATCTAGGCCAAGGACTAAAAGAAGTGGACATCAAAAAATACATAAAAGTTGAAAAAATCCCAGGTGGCCAACTAGAAGATTCCAAGGTTCTGAAAGGTGTTATGTTCAACAAAGACGTTGTTGTCCCTGGAAAAATGAGAAGAAAAATCCTAAACCCCCGTGTGATTTTACTAGATTGCCCCTTAGAATACAAAAAAGGAGAAAACCAAACAAACGCAGAATTAGTCCGAGAAGAAGATTGGGCCGTACTCTTAAAAATGGAAGAAGAATACATAGAAAATTTATGCGTACAAATACTCAAATTCAAGCCGGATTTGGTAATTACAGAAAAGGGATTAAGTGATTTGGCGTGTCATTATCTGAGTAAAGCTGGAGTTAGTGCAATTAGGAGATTAAGGAAAACTGATAATAACAGAATTGCAAAGGCTTGTGGTGCTGTTATTGTTAACAGGCCTGATGAGTTGCAAGAATCTGATGTGGGTACTGGTGCGGGCCTTTTTGAGGTTAAGAAAATTGGGGATGAGTTTTTTGCTTATATTGTGGATTGTAAAGACCCGAAAGCTTGTACCGTTCTTCTTAGGGGTGCCAGCAAGGATCTGCTGAATGAAGTTGAGAGGAATTTGCAGGTAAATTTGCTAGTTTAAATGGGCTGGGTCAGGCTGGGTTGACCTGAAACACCTTTTTGTCCAAAAACTGTACATTTTTACTAGAAAAAGTTATATTATTTATTTTCATTAAGAATTTAATTTTTTGTCCAAAATTATCTAGAAGATTTTTTGCATTAAGATTACACTTTGGGTGTCTTTCAAACCAATTGACCATATACGCTTTTCTCCAAATTTTTTACTTTTTATAGATAGTATTTTGTCAAACGTGATTGTAATAACTAATTAATTATGTTATTTCAGTTATAATTTATTTATTTTTCACACTGTTGGCGCCGAAACACTTTTTGTCAAAATATTCATGTTCTACAAATAACTTGTCAAATATGATTGCAGTAATCAGATTAGCTCAGTAATAATTATATAATTTGAATAAAATGATTTGGAGCCTTTCTACCATTTCCAGTTTCCACCCATTAAACCTGTTAGAGAAAGAATTAACTCAAATTGATGCGTTTATTAGTAAATTTGGCAGCTAAGAAATCAAATGTTTTTTTGTTGTTGTTGTTGCTGATAGGATGCAATGGGGGTAGCTAGGAACATTCTGAAACACCCAAAACTTGTTCCTGGTGGCGGTGCAACTGAGCTCACTGTTTCTGCTACACTCAAGCAAAAGAGTTCATCCATTGAAGGCATTGAAAAGGCAACATTATTTTATTTATTTATTTAAGAATATTAAACAGTTGGTTATGCTATATGTATTAAATATTGATAATTGAAACAGTGGCCTTATGAAGCTGCAGCTGTCGCATTTGAGGCTATCCCACGGACATTGGCACAAAACTGTGGTGTCAATGTCATTAGAACCATGACTGCTCTTCAAGGGAAGGCAAGCATTACCTTTTTTCTTTTCTTTTATTATTTTTCTTAAAATGATAAAGAGAGAATTATATTTTGTTATCTTTAATTTATATTACAGCATGCAAATGGTGAGAATGCGTGGACAGGTATCGATGGAAATTCTGGTGAAATTGCTGATATGAAATCACTAATGGTGCACAACAACCGTTTCTTTTCTTTTTTCCTAAATGATAATTAATATTAATATTAATCTAGTTGGATACTGAACTTTTTTAATTTAATTGTAGATATGGGATGCTTATAATGTGAAAGCACAAACCTTCAAAACAGCCATTGAAGCTGCTTGTATGCTTCTAAGAATCGATGATATTGTGAGTGGAATTAAAAAGAGGCAAGCACCTGGAGCAAGCCAGCCATCAAAACCCACCATTGAGACTGGAGAAGATGCTGACAATGAGCAAATGATTCCTGAATGAAAATGAGGTATCTTAATCTATAAGTTTTATCAACATGTTTGATTCATTGCAATTTCTTCAAATTCCAAAATTTTGTGCTTCGGGGTGTTTCTGTTTTCCTTTTAATCATTTTGAATCTGAGTTTTTGGTGTTCGTTTTGTACTGCTGACATTCTACTTTAGTTAGTTGTAGCAATTTGTATTCCGTATGATCTGGGGTTTTGAATCCATTTGTTTTTTGTTCCATCAATCAATCATTCCGATTTCATCTTCTTTCATTCCCATGTTCAAATCCTTCTAAACAAGATTAACCTTTTTAATTCCGTCAAATTTTGTAAAAAGAAAGTTGTTCAGTGACCAAGGTTTCTTAAGTTGCTAGGTGGTAGCTGGTCGGCCACTAATTGGTCTAGGTGGATTAAAATTTTCTACATAATACATGGTAAATTTTGAAAATATATGTAAAAGTTCAGGTAAATAATACTTTAAATTTTACAAACTTAAATACATCAAAGTTAAAATATAAATAATTAAATACAGTTATGTATTGCATAAATAAACTAAAATAAAAAAGTCTATTTATATTGTATCAGCTCATTAATTCATTTAATCAATATAATAAAAACTCATTTAACAAAACCCATTTACTGATTAACCAGTGTTAAAACGAAAACTAGCTATGTAACCATCTTTTAGTGATTTAGCAAGACAAAGCATACAATAACAACAAAAACTAACAGTAAAGTTTAGTAGATTTTTAAAAGAAAAGAATGTCTCATGCAAGAAGTCAAAGTCAAAGGTTTGTTCTCACATCCCAACCAATATTAACCGATCAAGTAGTTTTTAAGAGTAGCTAATCCACTATCACATACCCCCTCCAACAACTAAAATATATTTCATAAGTTGTTGGATTGGTTCATCAGCTTATATCCTCCCTCAATACACGTGTATATATATTACACACCCATATGCATAATCTATCCTAGAAAAAAATTATTCTAGTAAAAACATGATATTCGCCTCTTGTGTCACTTCACTTTTAGAAAGGTTATCCACACGGTGGCCATTGCTACTCTACGCAACCACCTGGACAACCATTCTAACCGTCACCGTGGCGGTTATGTCTTTTGCACCGGAACTCGCATTTGTGTGGGCCATAACACCGAATTCCTCCTTTTCTCGGGTATGTCAAGATCAAAAAGAAGGGTTGGTTAGGGTTCCTTTTGACGTTCCATCCGAGTTATTTTGCCTTCCGGCCGAAATGTTTAAGAAGTCCAAGATGGACTTGGTGGTGCCGCCTATCTTTGCGGCGGTTGTTGTAGCGGCATCGGCATGTTTGGTTAGAGCACTTGGTTTGTGGGAGGTGGACGATATCGAGGCTCAGTGAGATCCTTCATTAGTACACAATTGTTTTGTCTAGTATCTTTTTGTTGATATGAGCACATTATGTCATTTACAATAGATTTGATTGATTAATTATGGTTCAATAGTTAAAAAAAAATTATCTTTATGTTTTTTGACATCTAAATTATAAAATGAGCTTCATTTTCGCCGAGTATTATTTCTTTCAATTCGTTTTTGGTAATTGTAAGTTTTTAAATATACTCATTGCCTCTAATCGACACCTAATATATATAATCCACTACCTAATAAATATTGTTATTTATGACATTTGCCCTGATACTTTATTTAAGAAGAAGATTTAAACTTACAACTTTCAAACTACTACAATGAATCCCGTATCATGAAAGATGTATTTAGTAACATAAAACCAATCAATATTTCTAACATTCAAGCATTACAAATATAACATTAAAATATAAAAATAAATAAACTACAACCCACCCTTCTTCACTGTCTTCATCAGCAACACTTATGTTACAATAACTTGTAACTCATGCAATAACCGTAGTACATTATGGTTTTCGAAGAGCGGAATCTAGTAGTTGGTTGCTATAGTCCCAAAGCTTGTTAGCCAACTTAGGATCTCTTGCAAAATCACTTGCAGGCCATTCATTGCAATCAAGAAAATACTTTCCACTCACTCCTTTCATTTGTGGGTGCACTGCTACATAGCATGTTGTTGCTGCCCCCTGTTTTTTAATCAATCAATTATTCACATTTTTATATATATATAAAAATACTTTAAATAATTAGTGTGTCAAATCATGAGACATGAGTTGACCCGAAACACTTTTAGTCAATATTGTTTTATAAATAGTTAGTCTGTCAAATATGGTTACAGAAAGCCAGAAATTATATATTCAGTAATAACAAATTTGACCGGTTAGAAATAAGAGTACCTGGGGGACATTTTTCCAGAAAACATAAGTGAGCAGCATCATAATTCCTGCAAGAAATCATGGAGAACACAAATTATGTATCTTCTACATAAGCAGTTCATAATTCACATTTATTCTGATCATATTCACACACACACACACACACACACACACACACACACACACACACACACTTACTCATGAGGTTTAAGGAATACTTCATGAGATTTGTCATTATTAGCCCTGGGTGTACAGAGTTAACAATAATATTTGCACCCTCTTCCTGCATTTACAGTTAAATAATATTAAATATCTCCCTCACAATTGGAAATAAAAAGAAAATTAAAAATCACCTTTAAGCGTCTCGAGAGCTCGTTTGCATGTAATATGCTTGCTAATTTTGATTGCCCATATGCCTTTTTATCCGAGTAACTGAATTAACCAACAATTTTCAAAAATAAATAACTAGTGTGTCAAATACGACTACAAAACAATATTAATTCAATAATAATATAACTTTTTGAGTAAAATGATTTAATGCATTAGAAATGCACTTTTGAGACCCAATCATAAGTAAAACAGTCGAAATTGCTCTTTAATTTCTATGCTAAATCACATGATATCAAAGAATATAACCTTTTTTCATCATTAATGGCATCAAATTTGATCCCTTCTTTATAAGTGCTGAGATGAGCTATAGATGACAAGTTTACGATTCTACCCTCAATACCAGTAACTGAAGCAGTGTTCTTCATCTTGTCAAGGAGTAGGTTTGTCAAGTAAAAGTGACCTGAAAAACAGTTATTCCATAATGATCAAGATAATGAAATGTTATACTTTATTTGATTAAAATTCATAAAAAAATTGAGAGGGTGATGAACCTAAATGATTTGTGGCGAATTGCATCTCAATTCCATATTGAGAAAGTTGGTAAGGACAGAACATAATACCAGCATTGTTTCTACAGTTTCAAAATCTTTTATAACTAGATACAAAATATAGTGATTAAAATGCGATTATATGTAAAAAAAAAGGGCTCACATCAAGATGTTGAGGGGAAGATTAAGTGCTAAAAAGTTGTCTGCAAATGCTTTGACTGATTTGAGAGAAGAAAGATCAAGTTGAAGAACATCAATTTTAGCATTTTGATTAATTTCAATGATGTTTTGTTTTTCTTGATTTGCAGCCTTCACATTCCTTGCTGCAATTATAACATGAGCTCCTCTTAATGCTAATACTCTTGATGTCTCTAATCCAATCCCACTTGCACCTCCTGTCAGTAATTAACCAACATTAATTTCACATTTTTTTTCTTCATAAAATCCAATATTTAATTTATCATTTTTAGGTTTTAAAAAGTAAAAACTAGTTCATGTACTTTTTTACTTGTTAGTTGTTAGTGTCAACTCTCAAATAAATTTGTTAGGTAAGAACAGCCAGTTTTGTAACCAGAAACACTAGCTACAGCTAAGTCTGGTGGTAAACGTGTAACAATATAATTATTTGTTAGTTTCAAGCGAAAATTATATGTGTTATTAGATGTAATCTTCCAACAACGGAAAATGAAGATATAAATTATTAATATCTAGTGTTTAGGTATTCCATTAAGTTGTGAGTTCAATTCCTATTGTGGACCCAAATAGGGTACACTAGAAGGTTATGTTAGCCGTTTAAAAAAAGCTATTATCTATTTATATTTATTTGAACGCCTTTTTATTAATACTAGAAGGGTACCCGCGCAATGCGGCGGCGGGTACCCAGAAACCATATTTCGTGGCGAGTAAGTGTTGTTCGTTTACACGGTAATAATTGTTGCTAGAAATAAATAATTAAACGGAAATGTGGATTTTGGTAAGAGTTGATGATTTACAGCGTCGTATATTTAATGTTATTGGGTAAAATGGTTTTCGAGTAACAGACTTTTGTTATTAAGTGTGAGTGGTGTTACCAAAGTGTAATGTATAGCAAGTGGTTAACACATAGTGATAAGTTAGGAGAGGTCTTGGGTTCGAATCTTATTAGCCGCGATTTATTTATTTTTAAGGTAGAGAACTAACTAACAAAAGTGGAAAGGTCCTTAAAATCAAGTTTCAAGTTTAAGGAGCTCCTTAAACTTGCCTAATGGGGTAAGGCCTAAATGCTTTATATAGTAGTAAGATGTGTGTAAATCTTCTGTATTATGGTTTTACAAATAAGTCCTTTTGAATGGTTAATACTCATTCGTTTGAAAATAAATGATACATTTTCATTTTTGTCAGTTTCAAAGTAAGTTATACTATTCTGGTAATTTACCTTATTTAGTAAAAGGTAGTGGTAACCAAACCGACTAATTATCGCTTTTAATATAGTGACTCATCTTTCAATAGCTAACCAATTTAATCTAATCTAACCCTTATCATATTTTTTTGTCTAAAAAATTATGAAACCAATAATATAACACTTATTTTGACACGGATAAAATGATATATTATTATTTTTAATAGCTCAAATAAAATTAAGTTATTTGTTTAATATTCAGCTATTATTCATAAAATCACACTCTTAAAAATGTTTTTTCTTTTTTAAAAGTTTTGTCAAATCAGCAACCTATATATTCGACACATATATTTGTCTTAACAAATTCTCAAATTTTACCACATAATCGTATATTCTTTTTAAATTTTGCGCATAAGTCAGTGGTATAAAATCGGATTCCAGCATAATCAACAATGCTAAGCAAATGTAGCCTAATTTTCGACACAAGTGTTGGTTCGATTCGAACTCAACAGCTCAAATATCTCACACGCAGTGTGTAAGTGAACGAATCGAACAAAATAAACGATACAATCACTTACAACCGATGTTTGCGTAACTGTAAATGTCATTAAATGTAAAAAATGATGTATGTATGTATGTATGTATACCTGTAATAACGACAGTTAGATCGGAAGCATCAATTCCGGCAGTTACTTGTTCGGCGGTGGTGGCTGATCCGAAGCCACTAGCGCCTGGCCATCCCGTTATCAACGAAATGATTCCCATTTTGGAGTTATTTTTGGGAGATCTTACTTTCTGTGCGGAAAGTGAGAGCTGAATTTGAGTTACAGGTAGAGAATGGTAAGAGTTTGGGACTGAAATATAAAAGCTGTGATATGGAGAAGACGGGTGCAATTGCCTAAATTAAAGCTATGTCACCATGCTTTATCATTTTGTTTTTATATATAAATCACCTTTTAAATTTGCTACTTTACATAAAATGGTATTATATTCTAGAGTAAATTACAGAAATTTCATACTTAAATCTACGAGTTTATCCTATATTTTTTCACTTTTTTTTGTTATAGTATAGATTTAATTTCTGTTTATTTGTCATTCTGTTAACTAACTTCATATACTAAGCATGTAAAGGTATTATACAATTGATAGTGTTCGGTTCATCGTTATTACACAATTGATATTTATAAGTCATTATAAAAATTATATGTATAAACTAACAAATATGATATAACACCTTAAATCAGGTTCAATTATTATTTTGGTTTCAATCCGATCTATACCCGATTCATCCGAATTGAACCAGGAACCGAACCGGAACCATATATTTTAAAATGGTTCGGTTCTCGGGTCTACTAATCGTTTGAAATCGGATTGCTCTGGGTCTGAGTTTATCCGGATTGGTTCTGGATCCGGTCCCTCCCTATATGTGTGTAAGTTTACTTGCATCATAATACTTCTAATTAATATTGAAAATAAGCCTACGAATTTGATTGAAGAACTTTAATTATTTGAAAGAAAAAACTTTTATAGAGGGATTTTTTTAAAAATTTTGCTTATACCCACTACTAGAAAAGGGCACATGTTCCTACAGATTTTTTCCTAGGGATTTATTCCCTCGCAAATTCCTACACATTTCCGAGGGATTTCCTAGGGAATTCGAATATATAAATCCTCTCGGAAACCCCACGGAAGTTCCGAGGGATTTCCTAGGAAATTCGAATAAATAAATTTCCTCGGAAACCCCTCGCAAGTTCCGAGGGAATTCCTAGCAAATTTAAAATACTTAAGTTTAAATTGCTTCTACTAGCAAATCCCTCGGAAAAATTCCTAGGGATTTCCTAGCAAATTTAAGAAAACTTAATTTGAATTACTCCTCCTAGCAAATCCCTCGAAAATTTCATAGCGATTTCCAAGCAAATTTTAAAAACTTAAGTTTGAATTTCTTCTCCTAGCAAATCCCTCGGAAATAATTTCCTAGGGATTTCCTAGAAAAAAAATTATTTTTTCATTTTTTCACAAATGGAAATATTAATACTTCATTCTATACTTTATATAACTTTATTATACATGGGTGGATACATATACTTCATATACATATACTTTATATAACTTTATTATACATGGGTGGTACCTAAGAATTGATTGAACGGTGGTCATGGTTGTAGTCGAGTTGGGTGGCATTATATTTTGTTACTTTCTAGTATTATCTATTCAAGTATATTAAATTAACAAAATTATACATTCTGATATTTTTAACCACCGCTGTAACTGGTTAGGTAGAATCATGTTCTTGAAGGGCTTGAATATATGCGTTTTCTTTTTGGTTCATCTCTGCATTTATAACCAAATATTTGATTTGATTTGATGGGGTTGGTTAAACTTGAAATAAATGTGATATGGTTTGTTGGGATTTAAATGAAATAACTAATCTTCTTTTTCTCATTGTATCTTGTTTATACGGAATCTGTGCCTAGAATTTTACATCAAATCCAATAATAACACCAAGTTTAGATTGTGATTTGAAAATGATTATCTATTTATTGTGTTGCAATTAGTCCAAAATGAGTATTTGATCTAAGGAATCAATAAATCAGTTATTTATGTTTTTGTCTTTTTGATGCACTAAAACATAGTTTTGGAAAATTATGTGAGAAGATACTTATTGCGATTTGAAAACAAAAGTAATTTAAAATTAATCATTTTACTTATTAACTAAACAAATAATTAGATTTATTAAATACTAAAAGTTGATTATCTAATTATTATGATTTCAAATAAAATAATCAAATCCGAACATTATATTTCATAATCATACTATATGAGCACTGATTATCTAATTTTTTATTTTTTAAAATGTATAATTTATTTGTAATAAATAATTCCAAATAATTTAACTACAAGGAATCTTATTGCGTTGGTGAAAGCTTAAGTATGAATCCTTTTATCTTAAAATAAATAAATATAACTAAATTTTATTTACCAACCGTATCCTTAAATAGAATAAATATTATGTCAAGGTGTGCCCCTCGTACTCAACTTTTGGTAGTGAGGTTGTTGGGATCTAATAAATAGAGGGGAAATTAGTTGGAAAAAAATAGAATATAATTTTTAGGTTTTGTTAAGAAAATTGATTGTTCAAAGCAAATTTTAATTTATCTAAGACAAATTAAAATATTTAATAATTATATCCTTTAAACTTTTTTTTTGCCCTTTTAACTCTAATCCAACAATTAATTAGTCATTCATCTCAATATGAAAAATATAGTTGTAGCTTCTTTTGGACTATAAGCCAGTAGTTGTAGTTTATTTACGGTGATGATTAAGGGTTAATTATGTTATTTATGTACAAATATTCAAGCATAATCACTTTAAGTAGTTGATGATGTTTAGGGTGAATGGTATTTTTTTAGTTGTTAACAATTTTAAGCACTAGTTTTTTTCTTAAACAATACTCTAAGGATTATTATTAACTTTTCTGATAATTAAATGACTACTAGTATAACACCTTAATTTTTAAAGTAAAATATTTGGCCAAAATATATCATTTAATAAAGATGAGAACTATCCTAAAATACGGATTTACAAAAACATTTGGTATGAAATCAGAGTATAAGTTTGGTGTTACAAAATATATCAAAACCAAAGCTAAGTCTAAATCCATTCTAGTGCTCTTCTACTCTAGGCCCCGCGATACCTAATTCTTCGATCTCGAACCTGAGTACATAGCAAAAACAAAAAGGAGTACGTGAGACAAAAAGTCTCGTGAGCTACATGGGTTTAAACCCGAAAGTATCAAGTGTCACATTATGAATATAAACATATTTATATTTTCCATCAACATAGTCTAGCCACTCTATTGTGGCTCTAACGATCCCTAGCATCCATATGTAGTACATAAACATATATGTACTAGAACAAAAACATGTCTAATACATAAACATATATGTATTAGAACCCTAACATTCCTAGTACCAAACGTATGCGTACTAGGAGCACCCGCGTGCTTAGTGTATAAACATATATACACTCGTCTCAGTGACCGGGGATTCCCCCTGTGACACCTCCATCTCTATATCTTATCATAACCTATTAGTTATGTCAATAAAAGCCTTCGGCTATCATATCAATCATCAAACAAGTTAGTTAAATATCAACATTAATATATAACTAACTCAACATATAATAAGTCTAGGTAATAATCAAATAGACTCCACATAAATAAACGAAATACATTTTCATGGCTATGTACCTAGTAAAGTCCACACGTACTCACCTTAGTAAATAATGCTCCAAATGCGTTCTTCAAACACAATACTTCCTTTTCACCAAGATTGTACACTTTTGAGAATCCACCGAAATCCCTAATATGACAATCACAATTTGTTCAACAACAAATACTACTAATAATACACCATTTTATTATTAGAAACCCTTTGATAATACTTTCCCCCAATTTTGATGATTTCCAAAACCCTAGGTTTAACCAATCTTAAGATTCTTACAAATTTTAAGCATACACTTGTTTTCTTTGTTAAAATATCATCTACTAAGTGTATACAACCTTTATTTAATCATTAATCACCAACCCAAGAACTAGGGTTTCAAACCCAAGCCTAGAAATCCATAGATCTAAAACTACAAAGATCAAGAAGTGAATATATACCTTTAATCTTCAACAAGGAATGAAGAATCACAAGATTTGACCAAGAAATCGGCTCCAAATGATGTTTTCCACTCAAAAACGTATACAAACTTGTTGGGAGAGAAACTAGGGTTTGTGGATAGCATTTATGGCTGAAATCCCGTATTTAATACAGTTACTGCATAGTTCGCGCCGTGAACTTTTAGAGTTCGCGTCGTGAACTCTTGGTACGCGCGTAGTTCGCGCCGTGAATCCGTCGTGAACTCCTAGAATCAAAAACCCAAAGTCTTGGGTCCAAGTTCACGTTCGTGAACTTTTGTTCGCGGCGTGAACTTTTGGGTTGCAATTTTTGTTGCCCTTTTCGACACCGTTTTATCCATAACTTTCTCATACGATGTCCAAATGACACGAAATCAATTCCTACGTTCTTTAAATGATTTATCCTTATTTATCATTTTTTAATAAAATTTATTTATTTACAAAAATTTAGATCGTTACAACTAGCTTAGTATAATTATATTTTTAAGATAAATATTCTAATACAGGCATCATAATTACCAATAAATATAAGACCATATTTTGAATAATAAAATGTGCATAAACTTTATAATTTATTAGTTAAATAAGGATTTTGATAATAACATAATAAAAGTGATAATTTGTTTAAAAACTACTACCTCCGATTTAAAATAAGTGATACACTTTTTATATTTGGTGTATCAAAATAAGTGATATACTTTGAAAACTTACCTTATTTGGTAAAAATTAGTGGGACCCACACCCACTAACTATCTACTTTAATAAAATGAAATAACATTTTTACCCTTACTTTTACTTTTAAACATCATTTTCCTCACTTTATTCAAAATTTTGGGACTCATTCCCCACAAACTATCCAATTAATCTAATTTAATTATCATTATTATATTTTGCCTCAAAACCCGTGAAACCAATAATGTAACATCCTGAAACTGGCCTAGTTGTTTTAGGTATATTTTGATATTTGAAAATATCTATTTGACCATATGTGGAATAAATTGATTAAGTGTTAAATGAATTGTTTGACCTTTTGTCCTTTTGTGATATTTTAATCAAGGGATTAAAATATCTGTTTTCTGAAATGTTTAAATGAAAATGTGATTTTTATATTTTTGGATTCCCCTTTTAATATCGTCTCCAGAAATGCTTTCGTTTTTAAAATTGGAGCCCGTTTGGTATTTTAAATAAATTGACTACGAAAGGGACTTTTATATTGTATTTGTAACACCCGTATTTTTATAACATCGTTTAAATCATTTAAAATACAATTTCCCAACATTTGACACATTGTCCAAAATACAGTTTATCAAAAACTTTAAAACCTTTATCAGAGTTTACAAAAATACGGTGTCACCAAGTATATCAAAACCATAGGCAAACGGGATCTACCTATGAGCTCCCGAACTAAGCATCTCTAGGCCACTTCTAGTGCAACCTTCTATCACTTCAAACCTGTATCTGAGTACATAGCCACAAAACAAACGTAGTACGTGAGACAAAATAGTCTCGTGAGATACATGGGTTTTAGACCCCAATAATAGACATTTCATAATTATGTAAACATATATATAACCTACATAAATACCGTCTAGTCACCCTTTTGTGACTCTAACTACTTTGCGTTCCTAGCAAAGATATCTAGTACCTAAACGTATAGGTGCCAGAAGCCCAATCATATCTAGTACATAAACATATATGTACCAGAAGCCCAATCATGTCTAATACATAAACATATATGTATTAGAACCTAACACACCTAGTACCAAACATATGCGTACTAGAAGCACCCGTGTGCTTAGTGTATAAACATGTATACACTCGGTGTATAAACATATATACCACCGTCCAATCAACCTATCTAATACATAAACATATATGTATTAGGACCTAACATACCTAGTACCAAACATATGCGTACTAGAAGCACCCGTGTGCTTAGTGTATAAACATATATACACTCGGTGTATAAACATATATACCACCGCCCAGTGACCAGGGGTCCCCCGCGTCACCACCGTCTATCTCTTACCATACCCTAACAGTTATGACAGTCAAAGCCTTCGGCTATCACATCCAACATCAAACAAGTTAGTCATCTAATGCTAACGACATATAATTAGTTCACCACAGTGTGAACGTACCTGTATGGTCCCATGGACCCGATCATAAGCAACCACAGTTACTTCTACATCTATGAACCCTATGAGGTCCGTACTTACTTTATACATAAGATACATTTCTTATTCATCGATCACATAATACTTTTATCTCTCCCTTGACTATAATAGACAATTATTACTAGTCACATTATATTCTTTCTCATATATATTCGTTCTTTACTCTTATTAGTATATCTTACCAATAGGTACTCATTACTACAAAATCATTCCCATTTGTTTTACTAATACATATTTATTAATAAAGGCTCCGTATACATTCTCTTAATCAATTATTTCATTATTATTGTTCATTAACATAGATTCCATAACTACTTGGATCTATCATAATTTACTTCAAATTCATCAATCATACTAGACACATTCTAGTATCACATTCTACATACTTTCATACATTTTCAACTACTATCTTTATCAAAATATTTGTTAATAAAGACTGATACAATATCATAAGTACTTTCAAAATTAATTGCTATGTACCCAGTTTAAAAGTCTCATGTACTCACCTTAGCCAAGCTAAATCCAAATCATGTCTAACAACACGAATCCTTGCTCTCCAACTTGTGAGATGTCACCAAACTTTAGGTCTTCTTGACCTATCATCAATACCATCACAATAACTAGTTATTATCCATAACTAATCACTATTCAATCCATATTCACATTCCTAACCACCAAGTTCATCCAACTTGGTGGAATCTTAAACCCTAGTTCAAGATTTCCATCAATAAACCCAAATCCAACTTGTACACATCGATTACAGGCTTACAATGAGTGTTCTACACCCAAGTTTAGTCATCTTCCCCAAAGATGACATGGTTGGTTCCCCAAACCACCATTTTTACCCATACAAAGCTCACAATCAAGGTAGCTAAGTAAAATAGACAAGAATCCTTACCCTTGATGATTCAATCCTTCAAGATGGTGATGATCTGAGCTCCAAGACTCCAAAATCGACCACTTCTCTCTAGAAAACGGCTGCACAAGGTGTGGGGTTGAAGATGAAATGAAGCCCTAGCTTACACCCAAGTTTATATGCTCCAGACAGCCCTCGCGTTTGGCTCGCGCCTCGCTCGCGCCGCGAGGTCGCGCGGGTTTCCCCTTTGGTCGCCGCATTTTCCCAGATTTCGCGTCGAGAAGTCAACGCGAAAGTCAACGCGAGATTCTCGCGTTCCAGCTCTAGCCTCTCTGCTCAACCTCGCGTTTCACTCGCGCCAGGCTCGCGCCGCGAGGTTGCTTGTGCAGCAGGGCTGCACTTTTCGGTCTAGGTTTCAACACGGTTTCGTCCATAACTTTCTCATACAGACTCCAAACGACACGAAACCAATTCCTACGTCCTTTAAATGATTTATCCCTATTTATCATATTTTTTATAAAATTTATTTGTCTATAAATTTTCGGGTCGTTACAACTATCCACCCCTTAAAAGGATTCCGTCCTCGGAATCGCTAGGAATTTCAACCCACATCCGACCGAGCATTCCGCTCTCATTCACTTGTGGTCAATGCCACCAAACTTTCCCCATTCCTATTCCGTCAACATTACATATTCCAACATTCACTTAACTCCGTTAAGTCCGAACGGTCAAAACCCAACCTTAAAGACTCATAATACTCAAACGGGTCAAAATTTCACGATTTGACTATAACGCCGTCATTTTCTCGACCAATCCTTTCATTCTCATAACGATGGTATGACACAATCATACCCTTAACTAGTTGATTAAAACGAATGTCAAACTCTAACCTTGACCAAACTGATATATCCCGACATTGGTATATCCCCACATTGTCTACCCATTGACTTGAGCACAAAGTCAACTATACCTTAACATTTTCCTTTCTCGCTAAAGTTTTCATAAATCCTCCTTTCTTTGACAATTTACCTTTAAGTTATGATCTAATTACCGTCTTACATTCGATTCCCAATTTCAACATTGAAATCACCCAAACGGGTCAAGTCGTATAAACCGACTACAATTCACTCAATTATCTCATCAACTTTTTCACAAACACATAATCGACACATTATGCTATCACTATTCATTAGTAACTCAAAACGAGAGTCAAAGTCCATCTTAGACCAATTCAACCAATCACGGGTTGACTAACGTTGACTCTTACATAAAGTCAACCATACCTTTTCCAACTAGCAATTTCCGTACACACGGCGTATCATTACCAATCTATCACTCTCAGTTCTACCCATTATTACTTTCTCATCAATCGTCCCCGTTAATCCAAGGGTCACACCTTAACATAAGGTCACAATAACATTTACCGTTTCTTGACCTTCACTTGGTCACTCATACTATCACTTAGTATTCTTTCAACCATCTTTGTATCACATTGATCAACTTAAATTATCGGTACTAGGCCCGCTACCGTAATACATCCCACACCCTTATACGGTGTACTATGTCTGGGTTACCACATGGTAATTTGCTCACTAGAAGTTTCTCTTTCCTTCTATTCTATAAATCGTAGGCATCCCCTACATTTACATGACCTAAATGCAACCCGCATTTCAAGCCAAATTCTCATTTATCACAACATAATAGTAATATTTATTAACCACATGGTTCTACATTCATCATATACACACATAAACATATATACACATATAGATATACACACGTATATCACGCCAATTCCATCTAACTACCTCTATTGTGCACATATACAAACATATGTATATGTCACCAATACCATCAATACATCTCTATTGTGCACATATACAAACATATGTATATATCGCACCAATATCAAATAAACATCATCATCATGCACATATACCAACATATGTATATGTCACGCCAATTTCATATCAACATTATCAAATCATTTATCGTGCATTCTAGCACCTCTCCCACAAGACGCCTTATTGTTTTCCTTTCCATTCGTATGTCTTTCATAGGACATATTACTTAGCACAATCCATATGACATAATATTATCTTTTCACAATTATATGCCTTCCAAGGTCATCATATGATGCACATGCATCGTACCCCGCGGGTAACTAATAACATTATCTATTCATTATTTACCATTCCACTTACACATTAACCGTCATTAATCGGTTCATCTCTTTATTACCATATTTCCAAATCTTTTGTCGCTACCGAAGTAACTATCACTCAATTCTATTAACCATAATTTCACCGGTCATCCCGGTCATCTTTGAGTCAACCAGCCGACTCCGGTCTATGATACTAAAAAAAAATACGAATTCATTCAACCCGGAAGATTATTCCCACGATGACTATTCACGTCATACAACTCATCTACTAATTCCCGTAAGCACCAAATTGGGCAACAATATAACAATATGGCTATACTCACACAACATACTGGCTTGGTGCATAATCATGCAATCCATCTCAATGGTCCTACCAAATGTCACTACTCTCCTCGACAATTATTCAACCTTGCTAATTCAAATCTTTCAAGTAAATAGATTAACAATAAAATTCATAACATTCAAAATATGTTTTTTTTTTTTTTTAACCAAAGCATTCGGAAGGATTACAATAATACCCAAAACTAAAATCTTAGGGAAACAAATGGCACACCGGCCTAATCATCCAATGCTACAATTACGGGCCGCTTAATTCCTTAGCTCCCGAACCTGACGCCCCATCGCGCGCCTCCTCCCGTGTGAGTAGGAAGGATCGTCCTCTCACCTTTGTCGGCTCCGCTTTCCTTTGAGCCGCTGACACAAGCGTTCCGGTTTTCTTCTTCGGGCACACGTGGCTATAATGCCCTTTCTCATGGCACGAGTAACATTCAACCTCGGCCATTGGTTTGGATCTACAATCTCGGGCCAAATGTCCCGTCTTTCCACAATCATGGCAAATTTTTGGTTCCCCACGGCATTCGCCGGTATGATTCTTCCCACACCTCTTGCACGAGGCTACACTTCCTTGCCTAGAGAAGTTCGACGTGAACTTTCCCTTCTTAACCGTACCCGATCCACTCTCGGCATTCCTCTTATCTCCCACATACGCCCTCTCGGCAACTTTTGCCACGTTCACCTCTTCCACACCTCGGGCGGCACTAATGGCCTCATCTAGCGTGACCGCCCTCTTTACCTCCAACTGGTAATCCCAAGGTAGCCCACTAGCATACCTAACTACCCTCAACCTCTCCTCGGAGTAGGTCTTAGCAACAAACGGAAGTAATCCCGTGAATTCCCTCGTGTACTCCTCGACCGACATCTCACCCTTCCTTAGGGTCACAAACTTCTCATGCATTTTCTCCAAATCCCGGTCGGGACAAAACTTCTTCCTTAACCTCGCTGTAAACTCATCCCATGACATTCTCTCTATCACCTCCCTCCCGAGGGTCTCATAAACTATGTCCCACCAGACCATAGCATCCTCTTTTAGCAATTGTGATGCATACAACACCATATCGGTTTTCTTGCACTTGCTACTTCCGATGACCCGCTCGGTCTCTCGGATCCACCTCATAGTTACCTTCGGGTCCGAACTACCCGTATATATGTTTGGCTTACAAGCCATGAATGTCTTAAAAGAACAACCATGATTTTCATCGGGCCTCGCCCTTGCATCACTACAACCACCTGTGGAGGATTTCTCCACTCGAGTGCCACCACCCCTGGTTTTCTCATCCGATCTAGCCTCGGATACACGATCTCCATCCGACCTCTCACGGTCCCCAATTATGCGGTGCACCTCATCGGCCACCACTCCCTTGAGTTGATCAATAATAGTTTGGAGGTCCGCCATGGTCACCAGAGTTCTATTAGCTCCGACCTCCGATTCACCCACCCGGTGCATCGACGGTTGACTTTCCTGTTCAACCCCAGCCTCAACATGAGGTGTATCCTCCTCCCGGCCCTCCGGGGCTTTCCCACTTCTTCGATTATTAACCATTTCTTTCGATCTTGACTATACGAAAGACATTAAACAATTAGTGATTATCCATAATCACATCACTTTCATAGGTCCCCTAGGTTCAACCCTAAACTTAACATAAAGTCTCAAGGTCAACCTAATGATCTCAAGGAATCTTACATTCCTAATGCTACAGTCTAAGACTAGGATGGACATCCAACCTAATTCACTTAAACTATAGCTCTGATACCAAGTTGTAACACCCGTATTTTTATAACATCGTTTAAATCATTTAAAATACAATTTCCCAACATTTGACACATTGTCCAAAATACAGTTTATCAAAAACTTTAAAACCTTTATCAGAGTTTACAAAAATACGGTGTCACCAAGTATATCAAAACCATAGGCAAACGGGATCTACCTATGAGCTCCCGAACTAAGCATCTCTAGGCCACTTCTAGTGCAACCTTCTATCACTTCAAACCTGTACCTGAGTACATAGCCACAAAACAAACGTAGTACGTGAGACAAAATAGTCTCGTGAGATACATGGGTTTTAGACCCCAATAATAGACATTTCATAATTATGTAAACATATATATAACCTACATAAATACCGTCTAGTCACCCTTTTGTGACTCTAACTACTTTGCGTTCCTAGCAAAGATATCTAGTACCTAAACGTATAGGTGCCAGAAGCCCAATCATATCTAGTACATAAACATATATGTACCAGAAGCCCAATCATGTCTAATACATAAACATATATGTATTAGAACCTAACACACCTAGTACCAAACATATGCGTACTAGAAGCACCCGTGTGCTTAGTGTATAAACATGTATACACTCGGTGTATAAACATATATACCACCGTCCAATCAACCTATCTAATACATAAACATATATGTATTAGGACCTAACATACCTAGTACCAAACATATGCGTACTAGAAGCACCCGTGTGCTTAGTGTATAAACATATATACACTCGGTGTATAAACATATATACCACCGCCCAGTGACCAGGGGTCCCCCGCGTCACCACCGTCTATCTCTTACCATACCCTAACAGTTATGACAGTCAAAGCCTTCGGCTATCACATCCAACATCAAACAAGTTAGTCATCTAATGCTAACGACATATAATTAGTTCACCACAGTGTGAACGTACCTGTATGGTCCCATGGACCCGATCATAAGCAACCACAGTTACTTCTACATCTATGAACCCTATGAGGTTCGTACTTACTTTATACATAAGATACATTTCTTATTCATCGATCACATAATACTTTTATCTCTCCCTTGACTATAATAGACAATTATTACTAGTCACATTATATTCTTTCTCATATATATTCGTTCTTTACTCTTATTAGTATATCTTACCAATAGGTACTCATTACTACAAAATCATTCCCATTTGTTTTACTAATACATATTTATTAATAAAGGCTCCGTATACATTCTCTTAATCAATTATTTCATTATTATTGTTCATTAACATAGATTCCATAACTACTTGGATCTATCATAATTTACTTCAAATTCATCAATCATACTAGACACATTCTAGTATCACATTCTACATACTTTCATACATTTTCAACTACTATCTTTATCAAAATATTTGTTAATAAAGACTGATACAATATCATAAGTACTTTCAAAATTAATTGCTATGTACCCAGTTTAAAAGTCTCATGTACTCACCTTAGCCAAGCTAAATCCAAATCATGTCTAACAACACGAATCCTTGCTCTCCAACTTGTGAGATGTCACCAAACTTTAGGTCTTCTTGACCTATCATCAATACCATCACAATAACTAGTTATTATCCATAACTAATCACTATTCAATCCATATTCACATTCCTAACCACCAAGTTCATCCAACTTGGTGGAATCTTAAACCCTAGTTCAAGATTTCCATCAATAAACCCAAATCCAACTTGTACACATCGATTACAGGCTTACAATGAGTGTTCTACACCCAAGTTTAGTCATCTTCCCCAAAGATGACATGGTTGGTTCCCCAAACCACCATTTTTACCCATACAAAGCTCACAATCAAGGTAGCTAAGTAAAATAGACAAGAATCCTTACCCTTGATGATTCAATCCTTCAAGATGGTGATGATCTGAGCTCCAAGACTCCAAAATCGACCACTTCTCTCTAGAAAACGGCTGCACAAGGTGTGGGGTTGAAGATGAAATGAAGCCCTAGCTTACACCCAAGTTTATATGCTCCAGACAGCCCTCGCGTTTGGCTCGCGCCTCGCTCGCGCCGCGAGGTCGCGCGGGTTTCCCCTTTGGTCGCCGCATTTTCCCAGATTTCGCGTCGAGAAGTCAACGCGAAAGTCAACGCGAGATTCTCGCGTTCCAGCTCTAGCCTCTCTGCTCAACCTCGCGTTTCACTCGCGCCAGGCTCGCGCCGCGAGGTTGCTTGTGCAGCAGGGCTGCACTTTTCGGTCTAGGTTTCAACACGGTTTCGTCCATAACTTTCTCATACAGACTCCAAACGACACGAAACCAATTCCTACGTCCTTTAAATGATTTATCCCTATTTATCATATTTTTTATAAAATTTATTTGTCTATAAATTTTCGGGTCGTTACAGTATTTGTTAAAAAGTTGAAAAAGGTCAAGTGGGTCCTACCCCACCCCTTGACCAGCCATTTGAGGGAGAAAAAGGCCCCAACCTTTCTTCATTTTGTCTCCATCTCTCTCTCTCTCTCTAGACGTCTCCCTCTTCCTCTCTCTCTCTAAATCTCCATCTTCTTCTTCTTCAAGTTCTTGGTGTTTTTGGAAGATCTTGTGCTTGTTTCTTGGCCAATCTTTAATCCGAACACATTTTTGGATAGCTCTTGAGGTAAGCTTCAACCTATATGTGTTTATTTTCGATTCCATGATAGTTGATAAATTAGGGTTTATGTGTTCTTGAGATTTGGTTGGTGATTATGGTGTTAAATGGTATGTTGAGTGTTTATACAAAGTTTGACATGTTTTGTTGTATGGGTACAAGTGATTTAGCACAAGGTACAACTTTTTTAGCAAAATGTACATGTGTGTGTGTGTGTGTGTGTGTTCATGTGTGTGTGTGTGTGGGTGTGTATCAGTTGTGTGGTTATGGTTTATGCTTCTAACTTGACTTAATATGGGTTTTAATGTTAATGTGGGTTAAATTAATATGTAGGAAGTGATAATATGTCAAAAATGTTAGTTATGAATTATGTCAAGTTTGGTGAGATTTGATAGCTAGTGTTTGGATGATTTGGGTCAAAAGTTAGAACTTATGATTTTGAAGTAAAATAGTTGAGTTGTGATAGTTATGAACTTGTTAGATTGATTAATTAGTTATGATTTGCTAAATGGTAGACTATAGCATTTGTAGTTGTGTTTGGATGTTTTTAGTTAAAAATGGTTAACTAGTAAATTGGAAGTAAAATGCATGGATTGTTGGTGACTTGAACTTGATGAATTGTTATATGATTATGAATTGCCAAATGTGGTTTAATATCATGGTAAAGTTCATTGTAGTATTAAAAGAGGTAATAATTGGGCATGTTGACAATTATGTGATTTTGACCCGTTTGGGCCAATGGGTAGTAAAATAACTTGGATTGTGAAAGTGTAAGTATTTTGTTTGAATTATGTGATTAGTAATGTTATTGGTAACATTTGGTGAATGGCAAGTTGATGATATGATTATAGTTGTAGGAAGTATTATTGTTTAATAATCCGGTTTGACCCGTTTGGGTGTAATACTTGCAAAATGACTAGTAGACTTGTTGTGTAAGTGTAAATGGTCATGACATGTTCGTATGATGGTTTAAATGTTTGGCTATTTAGTTAGTGCAAGTGTTAGTGTTAAATGTATATTTAAGTTTGTTTATAATTTGGTGGAATTATATACTAATTCGGTATTCCTTTGGTGTACAGGAATCGGGATCGTGACTCAGAAACATTAGACCTCTGAGTTCGACAAGTGGAAGGTTTCGGTGAGTGGATTTAACCTCCAACTTGTGTTTGGTTTAAATTGGTTGGTATTTGCATACCTTGAAGAAAATTGCAGGAACATACCAGACAAGGGGAGTTCGCGTCGCGAACTCCACTTAGCGATCGCGAAGTAGCTCCAGCGGATTTGGTTGGTCGTCGCGAACTAGATCACGATACGAGTTCCCGACGCGAACAATAGTTAGCGATCGCGAACTAGAGTTCGCGATTGGGAACTCAGTTGTGACATTTTTCGCGGTGTTTTTCGTAGCTGGTCTACTTGCTATGTATGCCTAGTGTTAGGGAATATCATACATGACCTTGTGCACATAGGTGAAGAGACTTGGCTCGACGGGTAGCTACAACTCGGTTTGACTTGGTGACCGAGGTTTGAGAAGTCAGTGCGCTGGGCAATGGGTGTCGACTAAAGGGTATCCGACCTTACCTGTATTTGTTGCATGGTCAAGGGGAGGAAGTTTCCCGGGTGTTGGTCACGAACCGCTATCGGTTACCGTGGTTTGGCCGACCATGGTTTAAGGCTCCGGCAGGACCCCGATCTTCTTGAACGAACCGGAGATGTTTATTTAAACTTCCGTGTTCCAGCGATGACCCAACCGGAGATGTTTATTTAAACTTCCGGGTTTAAGTGATGACCCAACCAGAGATGTTTTATAACTTCCGTGTTTTAGGGAACAGTGATACGTGGTTAGGTGGCCTTTAGATAGTAGAGATGTCTATGCCGGCTTGTTGGGCTTTACAGAATTTGTAGATTATATTCATTCACTTAGCTTTGTGCTAATCCCTCCCTCGTTGAATCTTTTCAGGTGATCGGTGCTTTGGACGGGATGAGTGACCAAGCTCAGTTTGTTATGTTTTGAAAAATGAGCCATGTCGTTTAAGTGACACCGTTTTGTATTGTTTAAGTAATGTTCATTTTGGAAGCTTATTGTGGGACCTTGTTTGTAAACTAAACTAAAACTAAACTAAACTAAACTAACCTAGAGGATAACCTAATCGCCTTCGGGTATTTAAAAAAAAAAAGAAACGCTTCCTAAATTTTGCGGTGTTTCAGTTTGGTATCAGAGCTTCGGTTTGGCAATGGATACACGGGGTTGGTGTTCCATTCCCAAATCGTGGCTCAAGTTTGGTCAAGCATTCCGGACGAGTGGGATTAGAGCAACGGTGAATGAAGTTAGTTGTAGTTAGTATGTAATTACTAACGATTTAAACTAAGCTTTCGTGAGTTGTTGTGATTGTTATAGATATGACAGGTAAAGAGAACCCGACCCCCTTGGCCCTAGGAAATGTTGGCACGTCAAGTAACGATGCGGGAACTACCGGAGGAGCCTATATACGCACGTGGGGATATGAAGTACACTAGAGGTGGTCAATTTGGGGAAAGATGGAAGTTGACCTTGGGAAAAGAAAATGGATTGTGGGTCAAGGACGGGGGCGGTCGGGGAATCTTCACCAACCGTGGACCGACAATGATAGCTCGGGTATGCTTTAATAAACTCAATACTTGTGTTTATGTAGAATTGTTAATTGAGAAGATTGCTTAGCCAAGATTTGTGAAATGTTGTGATGAACTGAACTGCTTACCTTCAGTGTGTTATGTCACTTGAATTAGAATAAGTGATTGCTTGTTGATTTGGGATACATCTTATGTGTTAGGAGTTTTGTAGAGATAAGTGATGTATGTTTACATGTTCCTTTTGTTGAAACTTGGACTAAGTTTAGAGTGATATGACGTATGGAATAGTCTAGTTAATTAAAGTTATGAATAAATGTTATAGAAGATTGAATCTTTTCTTGTTTGTCGGGACACATATAGTGTCTCGGTGGTTAAAATTGCTTGTTTTCATATTGTGCAAATTGATGACATGTTGATTGTAACTGTTTGTTTGTTCCTTCACTCTAGGAGAAGCGAAGAGAATCGGTTGTATGTCGGTTTCGGTCACAACATATGTGACCATGGATCGAATGGAGTATAATAGTAATTATTGTAAACTTCGTGAATGTGATGCTTGTAATTAAAATGGATGGAATTGTATGCGTGAATTGAATAGTCCAAGTAGGACTAGTGTTTGTTATGTGAAAAGTGAAATTTTAGTGTGACATGTCGGGTCACATGTAGTGACTTTTATAGTGAGAATCAGAAATGTTTGTGCAATGTGGACAAATTGATGTTTGCTTTTGTTATAGACAGTAATTGTGGCAGATAGTCAGTGATAAATGTTGGAATGACCTGAAATGTTTTGATGCAAACCTGATTGGTTTTCTATGTTGAATTTGGATTCTGAAAAGTGACTAATGAACTGTATGTGTAGATCTTTTGAGATGACTTGTGATAATAATAATTGAAGATAAATGAGTTTGTTAAATGATTTGCATTGATTGTGAAATTGTTTGAGAAGAGTTTGAAAGGGTGATTTATACTTAAATCTAGTGTTTAGATTTAAATGATTGTATAGAAATGATTTATGTTAATAAAAATTGATCATAGTTTAAATTGATGATTCTTAAATTGCTCAAAGTGATGATGATGTTTTATTGATTGTAATAAAAGCTGTTGAATTGGAATTTTGAGGTTTATGACTTAGGGGATACGTTTCTAGATCAAATAATCATGATAGAAATGATAAAAGTTGCTTATGCTTAATCGTGAATTGAATGGTTGGAATTACCTTATTATCTGGATGTTAATAGGTAAGCGTTAAGAACTAGTTAAATTGTGATTGGTTGATTTGAAGTCTAAGTAAAAGTTGGCATGTATTGAAAATGCTTATTAGTCATCACATGAGTTTGACATGTTAATGAACTGTGAATTGTATGTTTGAAATCGTTATGATAAGTTTCTCAATGTTGAACCGTTAAAGGAAATTAGTGTCAAGACTCGATTGGATGCACTTAGTTGCTAGACCTTGATTATAATGATAATCGTTGTTAATTGTATAAGTTGGTTTTGTTAAAAAAACTTTAACATGTTATGGACGTAATAAAACAATTTTTTGGATAATAAAACTTGCTTTGACCCGTTAGGTCGCGAGTATGGCTAATTTGGTATAAAAGATATTGCTATTTGTATTGCCATGATTGTAATGAAATATGTGGGGTAGACTTGAATTGTGTAAACTGTGACTAGTTTTGTCAAAACGTGCAACTTGACTTTATGAAATTGTGTTCCCCGTGTAATAGGGCCAATTAAGCTTGGAATATCATATGATTGTTAGAAGTATGTTTAACTAGGGACTTGGTTAGTGTCACGAAGAATTGCTTGTTTTTGACCGGTTGTGTTAGTATGCGAAAATTGATGTGACTTTATGTTATGAAAGTGTATTTCTTGAAATTAATTGAGTAAAACTGGAAATTTTATTGGAAATTCTTAAAATTATGGGTCGTTTAACGAGTAAAACTGTGCATGATTGTAATTTTCGTTAGAATAAAGAATAAAACGAGTAGGTATTTGAGAATTGAGATAAGTGTGTGACCTTGTGTATGGAAATGATGTTGTAACTTATGCTAGTTGATTAACTGTTATGGCATGAAGAATGCTAATTTGTTATGAATGGTAAATGCTATATGAGTAATGAGATTATTTGGAGTAAGTGTAGACTACAGAAATGAATAGATTGTTAATTGAAATGACGATGTGTTGCGGGAACATTATATGGAAAATTTGGAATTGCTAAGTATACTATAAAATGCATGGCATATTGGATGTGATTTTGTTTGAGCATGTATACGTGAAAGTGATTGGAATAGAGTTGTAGACGTATTGTGATAAATGTTTGCTAATTGGATTTTGTTGTTGGATTCCGGGGACGGAATCCTCTTTAAGGAGGGTAGAGTTGTAACATCCTGAAACTGGCCTAGTTGTTTTAGGTATATTTTGATATTTGAAAATATCTATTTGACCATATGTGGAATAAATTGATTAAGTGTTAAATGAATTGTTTGACCTTTTGTCATTTTGTGATATTTTAATCAAGGGATTAAAATATCTGTTTTCTGAAATGTTTAAATGAAAATGTGATTTTTATATTTTTGGATTCCCCTTTTAATATCGTCTCCAGAAATGTTTTCGTTTTTAAAATTGGAGCCCGTTTGGTATTTTAAATAAATTGACTACGAAAGGGACTTTTATATTGTATTTGTTAAAAAGTTGAAAAAGGTCAAGTGGGTCCTACCCCACCCCTTGACCAGCCATTTGAGGGAGAAAAAGGCCCCAACCTTTCTTCATTTTGTCTCCATCTCTCTCTCTCTAGACGTCTCCCTCTTCCTCTCTCTCTCTAAATCTCCATCTTCTTCTTCTTCTTCAAGTTCTTGGTGTTTTTGGAAGATCTTGTGCTTGTTTCTTGGCCAATCTTTAATCCGAACACGTTTTTGGATAGCTCTTGAGGTAAGCTTCAACCTATATGTGTTTATTTTCGATTCCATGATAGTTGATATATTAGGGTTTATGTGTTCTTGAGATTTGGTTGGTGATTATGGTGTTAAATGGTATGTTGAGTGTTTATACAAAGTTTGACATGTTTTGTTGTATGGGTACAAGTGATTTAGCACAAGGTACAACTTTTTTAGCAAAATGTACATGTGTGTGTGTGTGTGTGTTCATGTGTGTGTGTGTGGGTGTGTATCAATTGTGTGGTTATGGTTTATGCTTCTAACTTGACTTAATATGGGTTTTAATGTTAATGTGGGTTAAATTAATATGTAGGAAGTGATAATATGTCAAAAATATTAGTTATGAATTATGTCAAGTTTGGTGAGATTTGATAGCTAGTGTTTGGATGATTTGGGTCAAAAGTTAGAACTTATGATTTTGAAGTAAAATAGTTGAGTTGTGATAGTTATGAACTTGTTAGATTGATTAATTAGTTATGATTTGCTAAATGGTAGACTATAGCATTTGTAGTTGTGTTTGGATGTTTTTAGTTAAAAATGGTTAACTAGTAAATTGGAAGTAAAATGCATGGATTGTTGGTGACTTGAACTTGATGAATTGTTATATGATTATGAATTGTCAAATGTGGTTTAATATCATGGTAAAGTTCATTGTAGTATTAAAAGAGGTAATAATTGGGCATGTTGACAATTATGTGATTTTGACCCGTTTGGGCCAATGGGTAGTAAAATAACTTGGATTGTGAAAGTGTAAGTATTTTGTTTGAATTATGTGATTAGTAATGTTATTGGTAACATTTGGTGAATGGCAAGTTGATGATATGATTATAGTTGTAGGAAGTATTATTGTTTAATAATCCGGTTTGACCCGTTTGGGTGTAATACTTGCAAAATGACTAGTAGACTTGTTGTGTAAGTGTAAATGGTCATGACATGTTCGTATGATGGTTTAAATGTTTGGCTATTTAGTTAGTGCAAGTGTTAGTGTTAAATGTATATTTAAGTTTGTTTATAATTTGGTGGAATTATATACTAATTCGGTATTCCTTTGGTGTACAGGAATCGGGATCGTGACTCAGAAACATTAGACCTCTGAGTTCGACAAGTGGAAGGTTTCGGTGAGTGGATTTAACCTCCAACTTGTGTTTGGTTTAAATTGGTTGGTATTTGCATACCTTGAAGAAAATTGCAGGAACATACCAGACAAGGGGAGTTCGCGTCGCGAACTCCACTTAGCGATCGCGAAGTAGCTCCAGCGGATTTGGTTGGTCGTCGCGAACTAGATCACGATACGAGTTCCCGACGCGAACAATAGTTAGCGATCGCGAACTAGAGTTCGCGATTGGGAACTCAGTTGTGACGTTTTTCGCGGTGTTTTTCGTAGCTGGTCTACTTGCTATGTATGCCTAGTGTTAGGGAATATCATACATGACCTTGTGCACATAGGTGAAGAGACTTGGCTCGACGGGTAGCTACAACTCGGTTTGACTTGGTGACCGAGGTTTGAGAAGTCAGTGCGCTGGGCAATGGGTGTCGACTAAAGGGTATCCGACCTTACCTGTATTTATTGCATGGTCAAGGGGAGGGAGTTGCCCGGGTGTTGGTCACGAACCGCTATCGGTTACCGTGGTTTGGCCGACCATGGTTTAAGGCTCCGGCAGGACCCCGATCTTCTTGAACGAACCGGAGATGTTTATTTAAACTTCCGTGTTCCAGCGATGACCCAACCGGAGATGTTTATTTAAACTTCCGGGTTTAAGTGATGACCCAACCAGAGATGTTTTATAACTTCCGTGTTTTAGGGAACAGTGATACGTGGTTAGGTGGCCTTTAGATAGTAGAGATGTCTATGCCGGCTTGTTGGGCTTTACAGAATTTGTAGATTATATTCATTCACTTAGCTTTGTGCTAATCCCTCCCTCGTTGAATCTTTTCAGGTGATCGGTGCTTTGGACGGGATGAGTGACCAAGCTCAGTTTGTTATGTTTTGAAAAATGAGCCATGTCGTTTAAGTGACACCGTTTTGTATTGTTTAAGTAATGTTCATTTTGGAAGCTTATTGTGGGACCTTGTTTGTAAACTAAACTAAAACTAAACTAAACTAAACTAACCTAAAGGATAACCTAATCGCCTTCGGGCATTTAAAAAAAAAAAAACGCTTCCTAAATTTTGCGGTGTTTCAAATAATGTATTACTTATTTTAAATCGGAGGAAGTATTAATTAATTACAATTAACCAATATTCATCTTAGTTATTGTTTCGTCCTTATTTCTATTTCTAGTAACATCTCATGTAGCTAACCACATTATCCATTTATATTTCAAACTAAATGCGAGCTGATGATTATAATTAATTTTTAAAACAAATTATTTACTTTTATTGACATTTTGACATCGGTGATTATTAAAACTCTCTAAATAAGTTAATAGAGTTGTATTCTAGGAAGTCCAAAGGATTTGTCTAGTCCTAAGGGACAAATCCTAGCCATTGGATCAAGATGGCCAAGATCAAATCCCCCACCTACAGTCACCGTCGCCGCCGCCTATGGCCGCCGTCCGCCGCCGCCGTCCGCCGCCGCCGTCCGCCGGCGGCGGCGGCCGGAGGTGGTGGTGGTGACTGACAGTGAAGGTGCTGGTGGTAATGGGGGTGGTGGTGGTATTGATGTATCGAAGCACATGTGCTTCACTAAAACACAGCATATTACTTCGAAGCACATGTGCTTCAGGTCACGAAACACATGTGCTTCAAGTCACTAAAAACATGACTTTCTAAACACACAAGGGAGCATACGAAGCACATGTGCTTGACGTTATGAAACACATGTGCTTCACTACACATAAAAATATCAAAACAAGTGACGAACATATCATTATGAAGCACATGTGTTTAATAAAGCCAAGCACATGTGTTTTTGTTCCTGAACACATGTAACTTACAAGCAAGTCATTTTTGTTTGAATCACGAAGCACATGTGCTTAACGTTATGAAACGCATGTGCTTCACTACACAGAAAAAAATCAAAACAAGCGACGAACATATCATTATGAAGCACATGTGCTTCATAAAGCCAAGCACATGTGTTTTTGTTCCTGAACACATGTAACTTACAAGCAAGTCATTTGTGTTTGAATCACGAAGCACATGTGCTTGACGTTATGAAACACATGTGCTTCACTACACAGACAAAAAATCAAAACACGTGACGAACATATCATTATGAAGCACATGTGCTTCATAAAGCCAAGCACATTTGTTTTTATTACTGAACACATGTAACTTACAAGCAAGTCATTTGTGTTTGAATCATGAAGCACATGTGCTTGACGTTATGAAACACATGTGCTTCACTACACAAGAAAAAAAAATCAAAACAAGTGACAAACATATCATTATGAAGCACATGTGCTTCATAAAGCCAAACACATGTGTTTTTGTTCCTGAACACATGTAACTTACAATCAATTCATTTGTCTTTAAATCACGAAGCACATGTGCTTCCAGTCACGACCACCACCACCGGCGGCCACCTCCGGCCGCCGTCCGCCGCCGCCAACCGCCGCCGTCCGCCGCCGGAGAAGCATATGTGCTTGTAGTGGTGGTGGTGGTTTTGAATCTTGATCTTGACCATTGATTTTTCTTGATCCAATGGCTAATAAATATCCCTTGGCACTAGATAAAATTAATAGACTGCCTTGAATATGTGACTAAGTTAATATGAACTTAAACGTATGGTCTTCATTCCTCTCACCACTCCCTTCATTTACGATTTTATGTCCCCACGGCACTTATATCCATGTTTCTTAAGGATGGAAGTTTCACACATTTATAATATCCATAGTTCCATACGTATGATACATGGGCGTCTTTTTAGTTAGATTAAATAATAGTTACAAAAACAAAAACTCTTTTTAGAAACAACACATAAACGATATAGATTAACTAAGACGTTAATATAGAAAGAAATATTATAGTTGAATAGATTAGTATTTTCAGTGAGACAATAATAAAATCGAAAACAAAATCAATATTGATAATGCTAACGTAATATGTATGAAACTAGTAAAAAAGTACCCGCGCGATGCCGCGTGGATTTTCATACGATGCCCAAAAGGTAGTTTATATCGGTACACGTTTCAGATTTACAACATATATCTATATGGGAGACTTTGTTATTCTTCTGATTGTATTCAACTTGTTTTCATCCTTAATTATTATGTAAATTTCTATCCATTTGTTTTACTTTGTGTAGTTATGTGTGCATCTCATATCAAAGTTTGATGGTAAAATAAGATCATATAATCTGTTATTTTGTAAATTAACACCTCTTTGAAATTATTTTTTTTTTTAAGTAACAATAAAAGAATCAAATATAACTATTTTTAAGTGAAACATATCTCAATATTGATTTTAAACAAACTTTATTATGTGGCCAATAAAAGAGTAAAAGAAAAATTAATAATGAAGACAAGAAGAAAAAATGGTAAATAAAAAGTAAAAGAAAAGTAAATTAAATAGGAAAAGACAAAAAAAAATAAAAAAATAAAAAATTAAGCTGTCTACTACTGTTCATCGAAAGGTAAATGTAGTATTACTAATATGTGTGAGGTATTTTTATAAATGTTTGAATATTTGAGGTTGAAAAAAGGAACGATCAGATTAATGAGTTTTACTTGGGTAGGATTCGATTTCTTTTCAATTATGTGCTAAAAAGATTAACAATTGAAACATAAAACTCCTGTAAGCATCGTTTGGAATCTTGAGGTCGAATATTTTTTTACATAATAAGCATAATTAGTAATCAAGGAATATATGGGAGGCCATTATATCTGCTTAATGGGTTTGGATCTTACGTTTTAAAAATGTAATTGGGCCAAACAAAAAAAGCATTTTTTTAACCAAATTATTCAAAGCCTTAACTGATACATGAATAGATAATAAACAATGGAAGGCGAGTTGGTGACAGTGGCTAACTAAAAGCTTATCAACCCAAAATACCCGCATAAGCTTTGGTGAATAAAAAATAAATACTTCGCATAATTTTGATTCAAGTGTCAAGATTTATTGAGCGCATAAGAATACCAGGAAAACACAAACTTGTGAGAGAAATGATGCATTATATTGCTTGTACTGTACAACTCCCAAATAATCGTTTGACGTTCAAGATAAAGTCTTGATTGCTATCGGTGTGTAAAAAGATCATTTATAATCATTAATTGTCAATATTCCCAAACCCATGACAGAATGGCAAGATATCATAAATTATGGAAAAATAAATGCATTATGACGCTTGTACTGCACAACTACCAAATAATAATGCAATTGTGATGTTGAAATTCAAGATCAAGACTTGCTTCCTAACCGGTTTTTTCAGTTTAGATTCATACAACTTTGAAACCGGCAGTACCAGTTATCGAATTGTGAGTTAATTGATGAACAACACTTTCGAACCCAAATCACCTTTCAAACGCAAACCACCATTCAAACCTAAAAAAACCCATCCACAACCTACTAAAAAAGCCATCAAAACTAACGAACACCCTCATAAGTCATAACATGTCAAAACCGAAAAATAATAATTAATAACTTGAAGATGACAAGTTGAGAAGACTTTAATTTGAACACCTTAAAATTCAACCCAAACCCCAACTGATTTTAATTTGCACTACATTGTATGATGCTTATTTTGGGGAAAATACAAAGCAACTCCAACTTGGATTGAAAAATTATTCAAAATTTCAATTTTCACCCGAAAAACCTGATAAACTTGTGTATATATTCTAACCAAACATAGTTGATCTTGTCCATTAAGAGGGTGTTTGGCAAAGCTTTTAAAAGCTACTTAGACTACCCGTAATGGGTGATCAAACCCAGTTTGATCACCCATGCCACCTCTGCGCCACATCAACTTTCTCTCTCCTGATCAAACACATGACCAGACAGCGACCAAATGCCCGTAATGGGTGACCGTTCGGAATTTTTTTTTATTTTTTTATTTTTTTAAATTTCATTAATAATTAAAAACATTACATTAAAAATAATTTAAAACATTACATTAAACATAATTAAAAAATCTACTGGTGGGTTTGTCGATTCCAAATGTGTTCCACCAAATCAGATCTAAGATTAAGATGAGTTTGTTGATTATTGATCTCCCTGATAACTTGTAATACTTCTTCATGGGATCGTACGGGGTCGGCTTCACTATGTCGCTCTTCCGGATGAAAGTCGGGACATATGGCCCTGCCTTTGTCTTTCATAATCATATTATGTAATATGATACAAGTGTACATTATATCCCTTATTTTGTTAACATTTGGGGACCTTGCAGCCGTTTTTATTATACCCCATTTTTTCTTTAGAACGCCAAATGCTCGTTCTACGTCTTTCCTTGCGGCTTCGTGTGCTTTCTTGTAGTTCACCCGCTTAACATCATTCGCATTTGGGTGTGAAATGGACTTAACAAGAACATACCATTCGGGATATATCCCGTCCATAAGATAATATCCCCATTTGTAAGACACCTCGTTTGCCAAAAAGGGTACCCCGGGTGCTTTCCCGTCTTTGAGATCATTGAAAATATGGGATGCTCGTAACACGTTGATGTCGTTGTTCGACCCGGCGACACCAAAGAACGTGTGCCAAATCCACAAATCTTGTGAGGCAACCGCTTCAAGTAAGATGAATGGTTCGTTCCCGTGATCCCCTCTAACATATTGTCCACGGTAAGCATTTGGACATTGAGCCCAAGGCCAATCAGTACAATCAATGCTTCCTAGCATACCGGGAAACCCATGTTTCTCCTCATGAAAAGCGTATAGCTTCGCCACATCAGTATGAGTAGGCTTTCGCAGAAACCCATCTCCAAACAAGTGTATAACCCCTTTACAGAACTCTGCGAGACTATCACGGCTAGTTCTCTCACCAATTTGTAAGTATTCGTCTAGAGCATCTGGTACGGTCCCGTATGCTAACTAACGAATTGCAGACGTGCACCTCATTAGCGGAGAAGTACCTGGGTTCCCGAGTGCATCATATCGTTGCGCAAAAAATGGGACGGTCTTAGTGAGATCGCGAACAATGCGTGTGATTAGATCACGACTCATCCTGAAACGTTTGCGAAAATCATGCTCGTTATACGTCGGATTTTCAGCGAACTAAGCTGCCACGAGACGGTCATTCGCACCGCCACGGTCCCTATTCACGTATCTTCTAGGAGTTCTAGGGATAGTAGAACTAGAACCTTCAAGAAACGTGACCGTCGTTTGTAAAAAACCAAGATATATAACCCTGTCCTCTTCCTCGTCGCCAAAAATGAAATTAGCGACATTCATTTCATCGTCGGAACTCATTTTTAATATAGCGCGTGTGATGTGAGTAAGTATGAAGAGAAAAAATGAGAAGTGTGAAATTTTTTAGAAAAAGATTGGATATTTATAAGGTAAAAAAAGGGGTAAAATTTGAGGAGGTGTGGGGCAAAACTAGCCGTTTATAGCCGTTGCCCCATTAAAATTCGTCTGTTTACACCGCTCGCCAACGGTCGACTTCCCGACCGTTCAAGGGGGTCGACGCGTCGACCAAGGGAGGCTGTAACGGGGACGACGCGTCGGGGTCGTCCGAGGTGGAGGTCGCGACCGAGCTTTTGGTCGTGCGATACACATGGTCTTATTAACTTTTCTGAAAAGTTAATAAGTTAAAAGTTATTTAGATTTGATAATGTACTGGGTTTAAAAAGGAGTTTTTGAGAAGCAAGGGACTCCTTACATTTCAAAACTCCTTATTAACTTTTTGGAAGAAAAGCTATAAGTTATTAACTTTTTGGAAGAAAAAGCAAGGGAGGCTGTAACGGGGACGACGCGTCGGGGTCGTCCGAGGTGGAGGTCACGACCGAGCTTTTGGTCGTGCGATACACATGGTCTTATTAACTTTTCTGAAAAGTTAATAAGTTAAAAGTTATTTAGATTTGATAATGTACTGGGTTTAAAAAGGAGTTTTTGAGAAGCAAGGGACTCCTTACATTTCAAAACTCCTTATTAACTTTTTGGAAGAAAAGCTATAAGTTAATAAGTTGGTTTGCCAATCATATCCTAAAGGCACATGCAATATTATCAAAAAGGAACCTATTTGTTCATTTTCGTACCTAAACTCGACAAAAGAAAAAGACATCATCTACACTCGCTACACTTCATAATATATCATGAAACTAACGAGTTTTACAAGCTTATGAACTCATTTTAGGTCATGTCAATAAGCTCACAAACCGACCAAAAAAACTAATGCAAAGACTTTAAATAAAATGCGCTTTTAGCAACCTAAAGAAACATAAGCCGAGCATTATTAAACTAGCATTTGATGTTTTGTTGGTTACAAAGTTAAGAAAGAATGAACCTTGATCTTAAAATCAAGTTAACCAAGACAATCAACCCTCATTTCAAAATGGTAATAGTGATCATAGTCATTCAATCAAGATCACATGCCCACAATCAAGATTACATGCCCACAAAATACATTCAAGGACTTATTTATTCTTAGCTGACAATTAACTCAAAAAATAATAACCTAATCCTCCAAATTAGCAGCCAAACGATAATTCTAACCATAAACCAAATCTCAGAAACAGATCACGTATCAGACACAAAAGCTCAATCAAAACAGATGATAATAACACAAAACAGGAATAGTTTTGATGCTGAAATCCAAATTAAAAGTATCTCAAACATAGAAATCATAACATCGTTTAACAAAACCCTAAAAGAGAAAACATAAGATAGTAATAATAATGTAAAACTGTAAACAACAAATTACTTCATCAGTACCTCCTTCCAGCTCCACCGGCAAATCCACCACGGCCACCACCGTACGCCCCCGGAATCGATGTGGAAATCAAGGGAGTGTCCTCCTTAAGCACAATACCTGGAAGCTCACTCATACCTAAAGAAGCAAGCAGCTCAATAGTTTCCTTATCGACCTCAATACGATCAGTTTTGATGGCGGATTCGTCGGGAACGAAATCCATACGGCGTTCTCTCTCTTCCTCTTGTAGCTTGAGCGAAATGCCTCTCACCGGACCTTTCTGGATCCGCTTCATCAGGTGAGTTGAGAATCCGGCGATCTTGTTGCGGAGGCGCTTTGACGGTATGATGGCAACTTCTTCCAAAATCTTCTTGTTGGTGTGGAAATCGAGCGTCATTTTCGAGTAGTATCGCTCGATAACCTGGCGAGACGACTTCTTGACGGTTTTGGTACGGACACGACCCATGGTTCACGACGGAGAGAAGAAGGTAAGGCGGCGTCTGCTGCTTGTGCTCAGAGGGAGGGACGACGATCGACGGGTAGGGTTTGTATAGAAGAATTAGGGTTTGTTTATAAGTGTTCGTGTGTGACTCTATTGGGCCAAAATTAGCAGGCACACTTTAGGCCCGTGTGAGAAAGTTTATACATTTTAAAGGTTTTAGTGTTTTATAGCTAAGCTTATATTTTTATAAAATTCGTTAAAATCTTCATAAATTCTCATTTATTTAGTATTTTTAAGCATTGGCTGCATCGATCTGTATAATTTAAAATTATTAGTGTTAACAAGTGCTTGATGTTTGCTTTTGGATATACGATAACGATATTCAATCTCTTCAGATGAGAAGTGTATTAGTTTTCTAGGTTTTAATAAGAATTCATCACCTAGTTGTTTACTTAATAAGGCATTTGACTTGTTATTTGTTAGTGAAAGATAATGGGCTCGAAAATATGGATTCCAAATTTTTTAATATTCGCATCATGCAAGTGCTACAAAGGATTTGTCAATTAAAAATGTCTTAGAAAACTTGTGTCTATTTAGTTGAAAATGATTTAGATCTTTTATGTACCCAACCAAATGTTTATTCACCTCCTATGTGTGACAATGGAACTTCTAAATGATTATTGCTAACTTCTTTTTTTGACATTACAATACCGACATTACTCCACACTCAACAATTGTCATTTTACGGTGCTCGTGTTATAAATAGTGTACATAATGGTCATGAAATAATTTTATGGTGTAGAAATGACCTCTCTTGTAATAAAGTGAAGTGACTAAGTAGGACAAAAACGCAACTACATACGCTAAAATGTTCAATTTACTAAACGTGGAGGTGGGGAGTGTAAACTTACGCAGGATTCACTCTTTCATATTTCCACTGGTGTGCTGATAGGGTTGTCTTGAGCTAAACCCTACCACCCAAACTCCACTTCTGCTCATAAATTTTCAACTCAATCGCCCAATCATGTCTAATCTGGACATGTCTCTCGAAGATATGATAAAGATGAACAAGAAATCACGAAGCTCTGAAAACCCCAGATCTAGAGGTCGTAATTCTGGTCCTGGACCATCTCGCCGTTTGCCTAACCGTGCTTCCAATCGGTCAACGCCATACGGAGCTCAAAAGGTAAAGTAATTTAATCCCAAGTATGGTCTATCCGTCAATTTTCTGGTTTTGTGTGTTTACTAGACCTCACTGAAACAAGATCTCATCAAATTCACTGCGTATTGAAAAAAATCAGTTCATGGTAAAACTAGGTCTAATTGGGGCTAGTAATAGATTTCCAGCCTTTAATTGGTACAAAGTTTGACCTTTTTGAATAAATTGGTATCAGGTTGTAACAAGACTGCATTAATTGGTAACACATCCATCTAGTTGCATAATTTAGCACTTTGCCACTTTTAAGTGTATATGTGCGCTAGTCAACAATATCGACTCTTGAAATTAGTAGGTTGATTCGTGTGTTCTTGTTTGTAACATGGTACAGGTTGAAGCACCCGATACAACATGGGGACATGACATGTATGAAGGCCAAGCTCCTGCAAGATCAACAAGGACATCTTCAGGAATAGAGACTGGCACAAAACTTCTCATAAATAATTTGGATTATGGTGTTTCCAACGAGGATATCAAGGTAATTTTGTAGGATTTTTAATTAATATATTATTACTAGCGCACAATATATGCTTAATGGAGTTAGATTTTTGCAGGAGCTATTTGCAGAGGTTGGTGACATTAAACGAGCAACAATACACTACGATAGAAGTGGCAGATCAAAGGTACTCAATTGAGTGTAAAGAAATTATGTTGTTTTTTTGTGATATTAAGTAGAAAGTAATTTTTTTATAGGGAACAGCAGAAGTAGTGTTTTCAAGGCGTAGAGATGCAGAATTGGCGATTAAAAGATATGATAATGTTCAATTAGATGGAAAGCCTATGAAGATTGAATTGGTTGGAACAAACATGGGGAAAGATGCTGGTATGCCAAATGCTGCCAATTATGGAGCCCAAAATGGTGGGCCCAGAAGGTATTTTTGTGAACCTTGTTGTAATGTTCATGCTTTATGGGGTGTTTGGATGTGGGTTTTGAAACTGTTTATGTGGTATTGAATAATCAAAATCAGGTTTGAAGTTGTGATGATTAGTCGTTAGATAATATAGTTTGTGGAGTATTTGACAACTGTGGTTATTTAAGTAATAAAAAAAAAACTGTGGTTAATTAAGTAATAAAAAATAAAACGTCCTCAAAGGAATATCTTTTTATATAACTAGTATTAAAGGATAGATTTTGAAGTATGATAAAAGGTTTTTTTTATTAACCATAACAATAACAATATTTTTTTATAAGTTATATGTTAATAAACATATTAAAAAAAAAGTTAATCATCTGAAATTTCGACAACTTTTTCGAAAATCTTAACAATGAGTAGAATTAACGTTAACGGGATCAACAGGAGGGGTAAAAATAGTAATTAATAATATATCTCTATAGTTGTTTTATTTACCTATTGACAAATAACCATTGAAACAGAGGTGGGGTTATGGGGAGACTTAGAGGCGGTGGCGGTGGTGGTGGTGGTGGCCGGACAACGAGGCCACAAGGCGGCGGCGGTGGTGGTGGTGGTGGTGGAGGCGGCAGTGGTAGAGGCGGCAGGGGAAGGGGAAGAGGCAGAGGTGGAGAAGGTGGTGGAAAAGATGTATCTGCTGAAGATCTTGATGCAGATTTGGAGAAATATCATGCTGGAGCTATGCAAACGGATTAAAACACAACTTCTGTGTGAACTAAAAATGGTGTTTCAACACGAAGGATGAAGAAATGTTGTTTGTATTCCTGAGTTTTTTTCTGCTTATGGGACAATGTCGGAATGGATAGTTTTTTTTTTTTGTTTTTTTTAATCGGAATGTAATGTTTAGAGATTATATCGCGTGTAAAAGAAGTTGTAACTGTGCTATGAGTTTAGTTTTTTATTTATGTTTAGAGATTCATGTATGATCATTTACTATAAAAATTTACATTGGTAGTTATTTTTTGGAAACATTTTGCACCTACATTCGTTTAGTTTAGCAGTTAAATATTTTATCTGAAAAAGTGCAACCGGTATAATTTGTAAGGACTGCCGATGTAACTTTTTTAACAAAAAAATTTACCAAACATTAGGTTAAAGAACTGTATATACAAATGATTTAAACAAAAATTACCAATATAATTTTTTAAAGTAAATGATCATATATAAAATTTGGTATAAATCTCACAATCTAAACAATCTCATTATCGCATAACATATCGCAGACATAATTTGGTGACTGGATCTTGTACACATGTTACTGGTTTACATCCATATTGCGAGTCTTTAGTATGTATTCGTACATGCGCCATAAAATTTGGACAGTTTGCCACCGGACAATGCATAAGTACTTTTCCATGCAAGGAGAAGAATATAAATGTTAGGAATTAGGGTGTTTGTCTTTCACAATTTTTTATCGGTTGTGTATTCTAATCTCTACAAATGATATAAAGTTAATGAATAATATTATTGAATATTTTTTTGTTCAGTCATTCGTAGAGACACAAGGGTGTGCGCACACACACACATACACATCCGCACGTGCTCTCTCTCTCTCTCTCTCTCTCACAAAAGCACACTTTGTATAAGACTGCTCTTAACAGTGATACCAACTAACACTTCAAGTTTTTGTCGAATCAACGTCACGTTAGTTGTCACTCCAACTGACACATTTATACCATCAATACACATTCACTTAATATATTATATATAAAATACGTACACACAAATACTAATACTCATAAAATAACCCACACATCTCTTTTCTTTACACTTCGGTAAACCGAAACAAAACAACTGAAACCCTCAACAGAAAGGGGCATGCTAATGACTTCCTCAGCTCAAGTGAAACTAATGGGTAACCGAAGGTCTCATTTGCACCGGCTAAAACTGTTCCGACAAAATAAAACTTGTCTTATTTGTCTAACACTTTGTTTGTCAAAAAACTAAACAATTTTAATTTCGAATAAATCTCCTCAATGTTGGGCTAAAATTTTAATTAAAAAAATACCAAACTGGAGCCCAATATCCATCCAAGGTGCTCGCTCATTCACAATTAAGTTAGTCCAATACAATTTTATCACACGTACGTGTTTTCATAATAGGACAAAATGTGAGTTGTCATGCTACTTTAATCATAATAAAGATAAAAAATAACTAACATTAGTTACATACTTACATAACGGGAAATAAGACAACTTGACCGAGAGATGTAAATATAGCAATTATTCCAATGAAAGCAAGGCGCGAAAATTGATTGAGCAGTTTCATAATCAACAGTTATGCTTGTAAACAAAATCAACGAATTTATAAATAAAACGATCGTACAATTACATAGAAAAAGGTGTCAAGATGGTTTAACTGAACCATCTGGACTACATGTATCTCATTGACTCATCCCCACATGATGATTTATAACAGAAAAACTAAGATTAAATATATGGACATAATATAATTCATGATATGATTAGTCATAGTATCAATATTTTTTTTCTTATATATGAATTTAAATCTATATATAATATAACCATAAATCAAATAAAAAATGGAAACATTGAAGAAGTGCATGGTGAAACATTGTATGAACAACCCCATAACATATTAATGATTTGCGACAGTCCACTACTTATCTCAAACCAAAGCCAATATCAACATCAGATTTGGTACTATTGAAGATGACAAATATAGTGACATAACCCCTAAATAATTTGGCTCAATGTTCGACATTCTTAAGATAACAACAATAGAATTTGATGTATTCTTGGCCTAACTTATTCATAAAAGGTGGACAATTTGATATCAACCACTTTTGATTTAACGTGTAAAAGGACTTCACAAGAATATGCTAAAACTATTACTTACAAATAATCTAATAAGTTAGACCCGGAAACATCGAGCAATCCAAGAGCCCTAGCAACCTTTATAAACAAGAAGCAGAAATATATAACCAAAAGTCCACCTCCGAGAGTTTGATCAAGCCGCATACCCCTTTTGGGCAAAATCACGAGAGCCCAAAGCAGACCAATCGTCAAAAAAACTATAGTTTCACACAAATATGGGTCTTTTGGAATTATATACGGATCGGGATAACTTGACCATGACACAAACAATAAAGAAAATCCTAAACCAACAAGAACATTAAACAACGGTCCAGCATAACAACCCGATATAGCGATCTGAGTCCCGTCAGGCCCACCATATGTAGCCATAGCCACATTGGCTGTAAGGTCCCCAATTGAGTTTCCCCAAGCTAAAATGGTGAGCCCTATAATTGAAGGGCTAATTCCTATAATATTCCCTAATGACTCTAATAAAGACACCAATTCATTACAAGTGAGATATGTCCATGTGACACTCATTAGAAACCCACTTGCATACCAAAAAACCAAGCACTTTTGTGGTGGCATTGTACTACTTGTGAAAGCAAATGTACAAGTCCCTAAAGCAATCCCAATTGAACCCACCACTAAGTATGTCACCAAACAAGCTTCTAACCCTAGTTTCCCCTCCTTTGTGTTCCAAATTAAAACAGCCATAATTGGTGCTAACACCACTGAAATTACCAAAAACGGCTTTGACCATTTGTCTTTTGTTATCACTGGTATTGTAAGTCTTCTAGGCAAATAAAATGGTAACTTCATAACATAGAAAAACATAAAGATGCAACTTTTTTTGTGACATACCACTTGTTCTTCACAATGTATAACTTTTTGTGCAGGATGTACAACATTTTCTTCTTCGATAAAACCGAGTAACGGTACTTTTATCCCGTGTTCACAATCCGCACCACCCATGAGTACCCGCTTATGCTTTTTCATGCTATGAAAATGCATGTAAGAGACCAAAAAAATGTACACAACATAAGTCGAAAGAAAACCAATCGATGCCCATAAGTTGATTTCCCCGATCATTATGATCACGAGGAGATTCAGGAGGGTAACAAGAAGAAACACAACATCTCGAATGAAATTTGGTTTATCAACTACCACGATTTTACCATGATAAGTGATTAGTAAACTTAGAACACCGACCACAACGGTTGAAATAAAAATCGAACCACCTAAGACACTATTAAGCCCGATATCACCGCCATCATTAGTGGTTGTAAACGCGATTATACTCGAGAAAACATCCGTTGATCCGTTTCCTAACGGAAGCAAGGTGGTCCCCGCGATCACCGGTGAAAGATTAAGTGTTTTTGATAAGTGTTCGACGGCCGGACAAAAGTACTCCGATGCCGTATTGCTCAAAATGTAAAAAAGTAACACTAACCATATAATAAACAAAATGAAGCCCGATTGAGGTAATTGTGAAAAAGTGCAATAGTATATTTGGAGGTAATTGATGTATCCTTTTGGGTCACAGTCAACATTTGTTTTTACGTAATTGCATTTGTTGACCAGGGAGTCTTGTTCATGGACGGCCGTACAGGTGGTGGTTGTGGCGGCGTAGGAGGTTGTGGCGGAGATGGTGATTAGGAATATGGTGAGTGTGATTTTGGGTTTGAATATTGAAGATGAAATCACCATTGGAGAACGGAAGTAGAGGGAGAGATAAAAGGATCACAAGAAGTCCATGATTTAAAGGTTAATATATTTGTAGTTTAATAATTGTATTATTGAAGAGGTGTTCATGAATTTATGGTCCGAAGAGATGGGCACAAACTTGTATGGATCTATGGTTGAAGTGTCCGAAAGTGGAGATTTTTCACATTAGACCCTTCACATGTAGGGAAGTGCAATCTAGGGTCCTAATTTTTTAATCTTGTGATGTATATGAATTTATGTAGTAACATGGTATTTTTACACAGTTTTTTTTCTCTCCTCTTTTTGTTGTTTTTTAAGTTTTCAGCTTTTTGTTTCGAAAAAAAATTCATATTAGAATAATATATTGTTCTGATGGTAGCTTTTTTGGATAATTTCGTATACATCCTTACAAACATCCAATATCACGTATATATCCTAGCATGAAAACTTCATTATTACGTATATATCATGTTAATGTTGTCCAAAACGGCATGTGCAAATGACTTGCAGAGTCAAACTTACAAGCCACGTAGGCACTTAACTTTAAGTTTTGAAAGTCATTAAGCCCGACAAATTCAATATGTGGTGGGGATTACTTTTGAAAGTATGTTGTAATTGAAGCGATGTGAAAAGTAGTAGCAAAACTGACGTGTCACATTTGAAAGTTGAATGATATTTCATGAATTTGCATGATCTAAAACCTTAAAATTGTTATAGTTGAAATAATTGAATTGCGCTAATTGAATTGTTATAGTTTGTATTTTTACACAGGAAATCGTGTTAATGTTGTTATTTTGCTAGTTTATGATTCGCAATGTTCTTTGTGTACAGAGATAGCGGTGGAGTGGGCTTGAAGAAAAGTAGAAAGAAGAAGACAGGGATGGATAAATGACCAAAATACTCTTAAGTAACGGAGGACATTTAAGACCGTCTAAGTGAGGGACCAAAATGAACCAAAAGTGCGAATGATAGGGACTGCGCCTGCAATTTTGAAATCATCAGTACCGAACGTGCATTTAAGTCAAACCACATGAATTATTCTTGCAATTTTCTCTTGTCCAAATTACTCTAACTATTAGAACAAACCAACTATTTAGATGTTTGTTAAAACATAGTATTTTGATTTTGAATGATTCTTCTTCCTGAATGATTAAAAGGGATGTATATTTATGATTTTGAATAAAGTTAGAGTGAAAATTAAATATAACTTTCACTTCGAATTCCAAATTTATAGAAACACAACTAGTTGTGTGAAAAATTAAATCTAACTTTCACCCCTTTTACCATGTTCCCAAATCCCAACTTAAGAAAAAGATAGACTCCCTTTGGCATAAATCACTAGGTCTATTTTTCGTACTAGTGAACATCAATGTTTCTAAACGTAGGGGGATCTAAGTGTTATCTCTACAGTCCAGGGGCGTTTTGTGAAAAACTGAAACTTGTATTTGATGTCGTTTTTGTCACACGTGAAATGCATTTCTTTTCGCCCACTGACCAGTTGCACCCTCGCCAGATAACACATTTCAGGGAATCTTTCCAAATTGATTGTTTGGTTGTAGACAATTTTTCACTTAGTCCTCTTGAATTCTGTAAATATGTCGAATCTAACCCTTTATTTGTTGGGCCGTGTGCATGGGTTGTACATAATTGAGATTTTGTAGGAATGTTAAATACATAGTGGTAAAATTGTTTCTATGCAATAATGCAACGGGTAGCCTTGTGGAATGAAAAACATAGTTACAAAAGGAATGTGATTCATCGTATTTCTATTGAAAGGGTTCATTCCAAAAGTCAAAAGTCGAAACAAACAACAAATTTTTATACTTTAATTCCAACTTACTAAACATACACCAAGCAAGCGTTTCTTATATAGTTTTGACATGTGGAACTGAATTACATATTTTTTGAGTATTTGTGTTAAATTAGTTATATAAAAGGTACATGCCAAAAAAAACCTACAAATTACAAAACAAATGTTATAATAAAGCAAAAAAATTACTGAAAGTATTTTCAAACAAAATTCGATAACCAAACAGTTTGGTCCATGGGAAGTGGGATCATGTGAGGACTCAAAAAACGGTGGGGACTCCCGAGGACACATCAAAAATATTCCAAAGAATTCCAAAAAAAATATATATAACTCCCCATGATTATTACTACATTTGACAAAAAAAAAATTTAAAAAAAATTATGATCCACTTTTTTTTGCGGATCAAAACAATGATCCATATTTTTTTTGTGGATCATTATTATGATCCATATTTTTTTTGGATCATTTTTTTAATTTTTTATTTTTTTTGGATCTTATATGCTGCGATTTTAATGTTTAAAAAAGAAATTTTTTGAAAAAAGTTTGTTTTGGATCATTTTTAGAGTTTTTTTGGAGTCCTCGCAGTTCTCACCGGGAAAAGAGTCATCACTGGATCCGCACTCTGGTCCATGATTATGCAATTTAGCCCAAATAGGTTCCCGGTTCGATTCTAGCTGGGTCAATCCGGTTTAACACCATGATCACCCCTAGATATAATATTACTAATTTAATTTGTCTTAGGCCTTTGTTGTCGAATATAAAGTGTAGGTACTGAAGACGAAAATGTGTAGAATGCATAAACTATAACCGTTAATTTCTAATGGTCAAAATGGTAATCATACTTGGAAATTATAGTTAGGGTGAGGTCCCTGATTGATGTACATTTTTGGCGCTTGTGTTCTCTTCATATGTTCCATCATCCCTATGGAGAACGCTAAAGTATAGATCAACAAGATTGATAACATAATTATTATTCAATTTCAACTAAACGGAATCATATACGCATCTAACGTTAATCTTCTTAATTATAAGCAATGATATGGACAAAGTGATCTTGAGGGTTCTATGCTTTATCAGCTATGTTTTACTTGAAGGCCAAGAACACCACGAAATGGGTTCCAATTAATTCCTATTTCAGTTATCCATATTTTCTGCTCAACGTTAAGGCTACTCGATATGGGTACATACATGACGTGAAGGACTCTATGTGGTTCCTTTCCAATATGATTTAATTGCTTAGGTAACATTCGATATATATTGGTCTGATCATATATAAACATATATCTAAAAGAGTCTGATATTTAGACCTACTATTTATACCTAATCATAGGCCTACTCATTAGATGAAGACATGTGTCAAAATCAAGGGATAATATTAGGAGAGAGAATTAGTGGAATACACATGTCATCCTATCAAGTAGGTAGGACTATGAGTAAATCTAAAATAGTAGGACTAAATATCATTTCTCAATCTAAAAAATATAAGAATAATATATAAATTTTAATTTTATTAAAAATATTAATAAATAAAATTTATATATATAATTATATAAAATATACTTATATAAAACAAACTTAGAAGAAAATGTGATTGTCAAGTGTTCGGCCTGAGATTGGCAATTTCAAATAGAGTTCGGGCCGAAGAGATTCAATAGAGTTCGGGCCGAAGTCAGAAGGGAAGAGTTCGGGCCGAAGTCTATGACAGAGTTCGGGCCGAAGATTGTTAAAGAGTTCGTGCCGAAGGTAAAGTATATTTCCAAAAAAAAAAAATATAAACAATTTGTATCTATCGTTTAAGATAAAGTATATTTTCTTCCAAAATTCCCCGAATAAACAATTATCCCTTTTCTGCTTCTTTCGGTTGCTAAAAAAGGTACCAATAGTTCGACACCTGCTCAAAATTCAACCCAATTTCTTATTTCAAATCCATATGCTTGTAAGCTATACTTAATCGAATTACATCAGGTTCTTGAAGTATTTAATTTGTGTAAATGCGAGTAGAAATCGGCCTTAATTCGAATCCAGTTCGTAATGGGGACACTCACGAGCTGTAGTTTTACGAGTACACTGAATTTAGGGTTCCGTTTAAGACCTAATCGTACTGTTTTAGCGGAGCGATTTCAACTTTATGACAGGAGGAATGATAGGAAGAGCAGTGATATTTTGTGTAGTAGAGAGTTACTTTTAAAAAACAGGTGGCGAATCATAGGTTTAGATTAGACCTGGCAAATTCATACACGACACAACAACTCGACACGAAATTAGTGGGTTTGGGTAGGGGTGAGCATTTGGACCGAAAAAACCGAACCGAACCGAAAACCGACCGAAACCGAACCGAACCGAAACCGATAACATGTTATCGGTTAGGTTTCGGTTTTGAAAATACATCGTTATCGGTTATCGGTTCTATCGGTTCTATCGGTTCGGTTCGGTTCGGTTTTCGGAAAAGGATGAACATTTGGCCTAAAATAACCGAACCGAAACCGGACCGAACCGAAACCGATAACATGTTATCGGTTCAGTTTCGGTTTTGAAAATTCATCGTTATCGGTTATCGGTTCTATCGGTTCGGTTCGGTTCGGTTTTGGCCCGATAAGCACCCCTAGGTTTGGGTTAGATGTTTCAACACGTTTAAGTAAATGGGTTGACTCGACACGACAAGAAAGTTAAACGGGTTGAGTTAGTGTCAATATTTTCAACTCGAAGAAGGTAACCCGAATCACCCGTTTAAGTATATATATTTTAATAAATTTTATATTTTTAAATATATTATATGTAAATATTATAACTTAGTCGTTGTAGTAGAAAAGATTGAGTTTTTATTTTACATTGAGCTTAATATCTAGTTATATTACATTTTTTTTCGTATTTTTATTATGTTTATTTTGAATTTTTATTTATTTTTGTTTGATTTTTATTATTTTTAATCACTATATGCGTATTTTCACGACTTAAACGGGCTAAACGGGTTGGGTCGGGTTGACACGAAATTAACCGTGTCGGGTTTGGGTCAATATTTTGAATCCGTTTATTAAACGTGTCGGGTTTGGGTTTAGGGGTCTCAACACGTTTAATGTCTCGACACGACACGAACCCGACACGACACGACCCATTTGCCACGTCTAGTTTAGATAGTGATGATAAAGGTTTTATTGGTGGATTTGAGTGTTCTGCTAGTGGTCGCGATGATAATAGTGACGGTGGTGGAAATGGTGGAGAGGGTAACGATATGTCTAAGGATTCAAATTTGGCAACGATTTCGCCGGAAGAGACTGCCGCCGGTGGTGAGGCTGATTCGGAGAAATCGGTCATACCTCCTGCTATTTCTTCGAGGGTGAGTTTGTCTGATTGACATTCGTTTTGTACTACATTGTTATTTTTATGCATAAATTTAATTTAAGTTTTCAAGTTATTGAATCATTAAACCATGGCAACTGACCATTGTCCCTGGCTTTTTTTGCATTCATACTTGTGAATTTGTCCACAATTGCTCATGTGTGTAAGCAATAGTGATTTTTGGATGGTTATTTTGCAATAAAAACGAAGTATATTGATTCATTAAACCATGGCAACTGACCATTGTCCCTAACTTTGAAGAATTAATATTTTGTTTTTTTTATAATATTTTACTTAATTTTAGTTTCCTTTTTAGTGGCTAGTTAAAAAGTAGTTTTATTATTTAGTGGGTAGTTTTACATTTCATGCATATGTTTGTTCTCATGACTTAGATCATGGTTAGTGGGTAGGATAATTAGTTATTCTAGATGCACTATAAATTGTAATTGTGTTTTGATTAATGATTAAAGAAGAAAAAGTTTGTTAAATTGTCTTTAGTTTCTTAGTCTAAATTCTTGGGAGATTGACCATCTCAAATAGGTCTCTATCAAAATAATTCCGTTTTATCAAGTTCTGTTTGTTGTAAGAGATGGTTTATGAAATTTAACTATGATTTTATCTTAAAAGTTGCTTTGCAAATGCGAGTTTTAATGCATGAAGATAGTCGATACATAATTACATACACCAAAATGCATTAATGAAATTGAGGATCTAACACAACATCTTTTCCTTTTACAGCCACCAACAATTTCTTCAATTGGACCGTATAATAACTTCCAAATTGACTCATTTAAGCTCATGGAACTTCTCGGACCCGAAAAAGTTGACCCGACTGATGTAAAGCTCATAAAGGACAAACTTTTCGGCTATTCAACCTTTTGGGTCACAAAAGAGGAACCATTTGGAGACTTAGGTGAGGGAACTCTTTTTCTTGGAAATCTAAGGGGAAACAGAGAAGATGTTTTTGCAAAACTTCAGAGCCAATTGGCTGAAATCATGGGAGATAAATACAACCTATTTATGGTAGAAGAACCCAGCTCTGGAGATCCCGACCCACGGGGCGGCCCACGGGTCAGCTTTGGTATGCTGAGGAAAGAGGTCTCGGAACCCGGGCCCACAACACTTTGGCAATATGTTATTGCTCTTTTGTTGTTTGTTCTCACTATTGGTTCATCTGTTGAGCTTGGAATTGCATCTCAGGTGACTTAATTTTTTATTTTTCTGCAATTATTTTATTGTTAATTTAAAATGATTTTTTGAACAGATAAATCGTCCTCCTGAGGTAGTTAAATACTTCACAGATCCTAATGCAATTGAAGCGCCAGATATGCAACTGCGTTATCCCTTTGTAGATGCTGCTTTGCCTCTAGCATATGGCGTTTTGGGTGTTCAGTTATTTCACGTAAGACAATCCATTTTTCTATAAATATTTCGTGTGGTTTGGCAAAAGTTTTGGATTTGATCCCCAAGTCCTAGAAATTACAAGGATAGTCACTAACTTCAGGACTTCGTATTGGTTTTGGTCCCTAAGCGTAACTGGCGTTAAAATATTCCGTTAAATCTAATTAATTTAGTCATTTACACATAAACCCCTCTTTCTTATTGTACATGGCACATGATTAGATTTAACGGAATATTTTAACGCCAGTTACGCTTGGGGACCAAAACCTATACAAAGTCGTGAAGTTAGTGACTATCCTTGTAATTTCTGGGACTTAGGGATCAAATCCAAAACTTTTGCCAAACCATAGGCACTTTCCTTGTAATTTACTCATAAATTAATTATTTATTATTTAATTTTGCTTACAGAGTTGATTGGGTGCAGGAAGTTGGGCATTTTCTTGCTGCTTTCCCGAAGAAAGTGAAATTGAGCATTCCATTCTTCATTCCAAATATCACTCTTGGAAGTTTTGGGGCAATCACTCAGGTAGTTATATAATTTATGTTGTATTATTACTATAAAGCAAAGCAAAAATGTGTTTTTTTTTTAATTTGAATTTTTCAGTTTAAATCGATTATTCTTGATAGAAAGACAAAAGTGGACGTATCTCTAGCGGGCCCGTTTGCAGGGGCGGCTTTATCACTTTCAATGTTTGGTGTGGGCCTTCTGCTTTCATCAAAACCAGATGCTGCAGCTGATATGGTGCAGGTTCCTAGTATGCTTTTTCAGGGCTCTTTACTTTTAGGGCTCATCAGTAGAGCAACACTAGGCTATGCGTACGTTTGATGATTAATTTATATTTTTTTTTTCTTTTGTTTGATGGGATTATTATAGTGTTGGTTTCTTAATTGGTCTTTGATGTTAATGCAGTGCGATGCATGCAGCCACAGTGTCGATCCATCCACTTGTAATTGCTGGCTGGTGATGTACTGTTCTTAGATGTTATTATTATTATTATTATTATTATTTATTTTCTAAAATCATGTTATTATTTTCCAGTGCGTCATCTCTCTTTATTGGTAGAGATGAATATCTTGACCCGTTTACTTATGAGTGGGTCAATTCGGGTTATATTTGATCTTTAACGGGTCAAACAAGTACAATAAAAATAACTTAAAAGGACAAAAAAATGTTTCACACTGATTATATTATATACAAAGTAATCATATTTGACAAATTAATTATATATATATAAAAAACTTAATAATTTTGGACATCGCCCATTTTTTTATTAATTATTTATTATACTGAAATTTGTGTTTGTAGGTGTGGTTTGACTACTTCAGCTTTCAATATGCTTCCAGTTGGATGCCTTGATGGCGGAAGAGTGGTTCAGGTTTTTGTTTAAAACCTGATTCTATTAATGACTGAATTATTTATCATAGGTGTTTTCTATTCGTTTGTAACCTTAAAAAGTTAAAATTACGGTTATGCCATTTCCATCTAACAGGGTGCTTTTGGGAAGGAAGCACTTATTGGTTTTGGTTTGACAACTTACTCATTACTCGGCTTTGGAGTGGTATGCCAATGCCATGTCACCATTTTATATTTCTCTAAATTTCCTATATTGACAAGAAAATCAGATAATGCCAACACTATTAAAATATATATATTTTTATTTTTATATTTATATTACTCCGTATATCTTATCGTAAATGTAGCTCGGTGGACCCTTATCACTTCCTTGGGGATTATACGTGCTGATATGCCAGGTTTGATTTCGTGTGAGTTAATTTACGACACTACCCCTACTAGGTAGCAATAATATAAGGTTAATATTAATGTTACATTTTTCACAGAGATCGCCGGAAAAACCTTGCCTGAATAACGTAACAGAGGTCGGAACATGGCGGAGAACGGTGGTCACGGCGGCAGTTTTTCTAGTTGTTTTGATACTTTTACCGGTGTGGGATGAGCTGGCAGAAGAGTTGGGTATTGGTCTTGTAACCACATTATAGACCATAAAAACAGAATTATTAGTCATACAAATGTAAGTTCAAATTTAGCCTTATGACAAAACAAGCATATAAATAGATGTCATACAAAATGTAGTTTTGTATTTTTGGCATGGCCAAAAAACATCTTATTCATGATCAAAATTATGCAAAATCATATAGATCGAAGCATTTGTTCTACAAACGCTAAAGGGTCCCCGTTTTCTTCACCGATTTCCTGACAAAATTGCAGAGGATCGATACTCGATTGTGAAGGAACTGAAAACCGGTGGTCCATTGCAAGATTGTGCAGACTCGAACCACTGACCGGTTCTAGTTGTTGCAGTGAACCGTGGAGTGTGTTTGCAACCGTGAGTCTGTTGTTTAGTAGCTGGTTTTGCACCATTGCTAGCTCCAATCGCAAAGCTACTACCTAATACAAATATAAAGATTCAAAATAAGTGATATACTTTCCTTTTGGGGGTGAATCGAAATAAGTGATACACTTTGAAAAATTACCTTATTTGGCAAAAAAATAGTGGGACTCACACCCACTAACTATTTACTTTAACAAAGTGAAATGATTCATTTACTCTTACTTTTTATTTTTACGTATCACTAACTTCACTTTATTTAAAAAGTGCGGGACTCATTCCTCACCAACCATCTAATTAATCTAATTTAATTATCATTATAACTTTTTGCGCCAAAAACTGTAAAACCCAAAGTGTATCACTTATTTTGAATCGGAGAAGTAAAACAATGCCATAATAGATAAATAGTAATGCAATGTTTGTACCTGTTTTTGCAAAGCAATGACGGTTGAAACACAACCGTAAACAGGGTCTGACAACCTAGCTTGAGCTTCATATGAGATGGTCTCAACCGCATGGTGTCGGTGGTGCACCGGAAGGTGCATCAAGAGTTTTGACACATTGCTAGCGCCAAACACCTTGTGCACGGCGACAAACAGGGCGGCACCTTGGTCCGGGCTAAAGTAGGGTGCAAAAATGCACCCGTTGACACACCTTCTCCTCAAGAACTTGCAGGCCCCACAAGGAATGCCACTAGTGGGGCCTGATTCTGCTGGTGGCATTTCAGATGATCTGCCTGCCGGCTTCCTTGAGCCACCGTTACGCCGCATGTCTGGCGAATTCTTTCCGGTGTTTGGTTCCGTCATTGTGCAAATGCGAGTTTAATGAGCGGACGAATGCGGTCTTTATATAAATGAGGTAAGAGAGAACGAGGGGTGTTAGATTTCGTGAGGCGAGAATTGTAACGCTTGGATTTTGGAAAATTTTGTTTTTCGATCGTTGTAAAATGTCGGAAATACCCTTCAATGATAGCTTCGGCTCTTTGCGGCATCATAAAATGGATATAATGACGATTTTCATTTAAGGTAAATATTTGTGGAACATGATCCATGGTTTTTACACATGAGGTATCACATTGTTTATGATACCATGGTGAGCAGATTGCTACAAAATATACCAATTCCCAACACCGATATATATCTATAAATAGAAATAAGTCATGGAAAATGTGACCAAGTTTATGCCGGGTGACGCAACCATCGACTATGTCATGTAATATGTAACTTTTAAAGGTCATAATGACATACTCGCACAATAACATATGAATCTAACTTAAAATTTAAAATTAAATGCTGATCTAAAATCAAAATTCCAATATATTTACAAGTGTCTAGATCGCTTGTAACACGCGTAGCTAAACATTAACCTTACCAAAGTTAGTCACATAAAAAATCAACAACTATGATAGAGTATCTATGTTTTTTCAATTATAATTTAACCAATTAAACGTTCTTACTTACTTACTTACAGCTTTAAGGCCGATATCAACGGTATCACTTTGACGAGTGACACCGTTAACACGCCCTCTTCTCTTCTTTTACTTTTCTTTGGTTTCATCAGTTAACCAAAGAAGGCGATAAGGGGAGAGAATATGCATTATAGGCTTGTAAAGTTTGCAACATATATTGTACCTTGGCAAACTAATGAAGACGGTGAAAAATATTGTTGGCAGTGACGTGTTAGTATAACTATTAGGGGTGCCTAGTTGTGTTTATCATTTTATAATTTTGTTTGAAGTTTGCCTTTTTATGAATGAAAGGTATAACAAAATAATTATTAATTTACATTCACACAATTCGTTATTACATAATTCTTGTTGCTATCTACTTTACGATAGAAATCAATGAGCTGCAATAATCCTAACACTTTTTTACTAATCTCATATGACCACCCGCTTTGTGGTTGGCCTGCAGTTTATACAAGTGAACTTTTGTGGCCGTTAGGGGTTTTGCTTTTTGCTACAACAAATTTTCACTTTTATGAAAATCAAATCCAACTGTCTAGGTCAACCCCCTTAGATAGGCCTGGAAATTGATCGGTTTTGAACCTGATATGATCTGAACCCGTAAGAATTATATGAGTTTGGATCGTAATTTTTGATTCGTTTACTCGTTAACGCTTTTAATAAAAGGGTCAGATATGGATTAATGTCGATCTAATCTGTTTATAACCCGCCCGCATTTAACTCTAGCAAAGAAATAATATATCTTTTTTATATTAAAGTAATCTAGATTTATTTAAGGAAAAAGGAACTTTTTCTATTTAAGGTTTTATTTGTATGAGTTTAAAGAATACGGAGTGTTATTTAATATAGAAGTTAAAATTGTTCATGTATAAATTTTTAATAAAGAAGTTATGATTGTTTGACTAATTAGTTAATATTTAGAATAAGTGTTATTTTTTATTAATGTTTTTCCTTCATTTTTAATAAAGAACATAACCTTTTTTTATTGATTTTTATAAAGAAAATAACGTGCTTCTTTTTGAGCCTTTATTACTGTTGCTAATCGATTTCTTGTTATTTTCTATTGCTTCATCATATATTACAAGATGAAATGCTTAACAGAGTATATTTTTGTAATTTTATTATTATAATGAGTCGGGTAAATGTAATGACCCGAAATTTGTAGATAAATAAATTTTATAAAAATATGATAAATAAGGATAAATCTTTTAAAGAACGTAGGAATTGGTTTCGTATCATTTAGACATCGTATGAGAAAGTTATGGACGAAACCGTATCGAAGCAAAGGTCGAAAAGTGCAGCCTGGGCTGCACAGCCCAAGATAGCGGCGCTATCTTGGGATAGCGACGCGATTTCTGGCGATTTTCACAGAAACCCGAAATAGCGAAGTGTTGGATCGCGATTTTGGATCGTGGGTAGAAGATAGCGGCGCGATTTATAGATCACGACGCGATTTTGCTGTCTGATCAGCATTAAAGTCGGGAAAAGCTCATTTAATGCATATCAAAACCCTAGTTTCTCTCCCAACGACCTTGTATACGTTTTTGAGTGGAAAACACATTTGGAGCCGATTCCTTCATCAAATCTCGTGATTCTTCACTCCTAGTTGAAGATTAAAGGTAAATCTTCACTCCTTGATCTTTGTAGCTTTAGATCTATGGATTTTCTTGGCTTGGGTTTGAAACCCTAGTTCTTGGGTTGGTGATTAATGGTTAAATAAAGGTTGTATACACTAAGTAGATGATATTTTAACAAAGAAAACAAGTGTATGCTTAAGATTTGTAAGAATCTTAAGATTGGTTAAACCTAGGGTTTTGAATGTCACCAAAATTTAGGGAAAAGGGTGTTGGTGACTAATTAGTGTTATGAGACTAATATTGGAGACTAATTATGTCAACCTTGGGTTGTGATTGGGTTTGAGTTTCGTTGGTGAAACCTTGGAACTAAGATTTTGGGATTTCCACCAAGTTGGATGAACTTGGTGGTTAAAGATGAAAATAGAAATTATGTGTTATCTAGTTATTAAGGATAACTAGAAATGTGATTATTATGTTGATAGGTTGCAAGAACCTAAGGGTTGGAGATCTTCCAAAGGCGGGAAGTAAGGATTCGTGTTGATGAACACGATATGGATTTAGCTATCACTAAGGTGAGTACATGAGACTTTTAAACTCGGTACATAGCAAATAGTTTTGAAAATGCTTATGATATTTTTATGGGTCTTTATTAAATAATGTTTTGATAAAGATAGTGACTGAAAAGATAAGTAAGTAGGTATAATGTGATACTAGACTAGGTCTAGTATAATTGATGATTTTAAAGGTAAATATGACAAACAAAAGTAATTGGCAATGATTTTATAGCAATGAGTATTTATTGGTAAGATTTACTAATATATAAAAGAAAAGAACGAATTTATATGAAAATGAATATGATGTGACTAGTAATAATATTGTATCATAATCAAAGAAGAGATAAGAGTATTATGATATCGATAAAATAAGAAATGTATCTTATGAAACAAGTAAGTATGGACCTCATAGGGTTCATAGATCTAGAAGTAGATGTGGGTTGCTTATGATCGGGTCTATAAGACCATACATGTACGTTCACACTATGTTGAACAGTTATATATAGTTATTATTAGATAACTAACTTGTTTGATGATTGATGTGATAGGCGAGAGCTAGATTGACATAACTGTTGAGTTATGGTAAGATTGAGATGATGTGATGTCACGGGCGACTCCCGGTCATGAGGTGTGGATTGAGGGGCAGTTGGGTGGATTCCCACTGACTCATCCACGTAGATGATGTGATGACACGGACGACTCCCGGTCATGAGGTGTGGATTGAGGGGCAGTTGGGTGGAATCCCATCGACTCATCCACGTTAGTAGTCTTGCTTCCTGGACGTATTCCGGCGAGCAAGGCAGGTATCGGTAGCGTGGACGACTTCCTATTGCCGGTATCTTGTTTCTAGTTAGTTCGGGGGAAACTCGATAACTAGATATGTATGTGCTTCTAGCTAGTTCGGGGGCAACCCGATAGTTAGATAGGTTTGCTAAGAGAGCAAGATTGATAGAGTCACTATAGGGTGGCTAGCTTATATTGATGTAGTATATATATATATATACGCTTATATATGTATGTGTGTATATATATATATATATATATATATATATATATATATATATATATATATATATATATATATATATATATATATATATATATATATATGAAACGATTATTATTATTATTTGGGTCTAAAACCCATGTATCTCACGAGACTATTTTGTCTCACGTATTACGTTTGTTTTTGTGGCTATGTACTCAGGTACAGGTTTGAAGTGATAGAAGGTTGTGCTAGAAGTGACCTAGAGATGTTTAGCTCGGGAGCTCATAGGTAGTCTCGTTGCCTATGGTTTTGATATACTTGGTGACACCGTATTTTTGTAAACTCTGATATAGGTTTTAAAGTTTCTGTTAAACTGTATTTTGGACAATATGTCAAATATTGGGAAAAATGTATTTTAAATGATTTAAACGATGTTAAAAAAATACGGGTGTTACAACTTGGTATCATAGCTATAGTTTAAGTGAATTAGGTTGGATGTCTATCCTAGTCTTAGACTGTAGCAATAGGAATGTAAGATTCCTTGAATAGTTAAACGGTGTCACTTAATGACATGACTCATTTTACAAAACATATCCATTTGAGCTTGGTCACCCATTGCGTCCAAAGCACCGATCAACCTGAAAAGAGTCAACGAAGGAGGGATTAGCACAAAACTAAGTGAATGAACATAATCTACAATTATATAAAGCTCAACAAGCAAGCACCAACATCTCCACGATTGTTACTCCTCGTAACCACTTAACCACTGTTCCACCGAACCACTGTTCCACTGAACCAGTAACCACTAACTGTCTAATCACTAAGCACATATGTAATTTACATCTCCGACTACTAAGCACGGAAGTAATTCTACATCTTAGATTTGGGTAACCACTATTGGAGAGGATCGGTGGCTTTGCGGGCCTTAAACCATGGTCGGCCAAAACCACGGTAACCGATAGTGCTGTATCCAACACCCCAGGTAAACCCCCTTAACCATGCAACACATACAGGTAAGGCTCGAATACCCTGTTAGTCGATACACTATGCTCAGCCGTTATCCATCCGACACTGACCTCGTCCCTATCCTCGATTGCCACTAACCGAGTTGTTGCTACCATTCAAGCAAAACCTTTTCATTTATGTGCACATATCCTATCTCACTTAACCCGATCAAACAGGTACCAAACAAGCAAACTGTCGAAGATTCGCGCCCGAAAAACGACCCGAAAAACCCTGCCCGGAGTTCACAAACGTGAACTAGGGTTCACGAACGTGAACTATAGTTCACGACGTGAACCAAAGTTCACGATCGTGAACTTGCTCCAGCGGCTCGATTCCTGCAATTATTTCCTGTATTTTCCTGCACCTTCCCCCAAACATGCAATACCAAACCGATTGTAACCAAACACAAGTTGGAGGTTAAATCCACTCACCGTAACCTTCAATTCCCGTAACTCAGTGAGCTAATATCACTGAGTTTCCTTCTCGGATCCTATACACCAAAGAACACCGAGTTAATAACCGGTACTTATCAATAATCACTAATATTAACAATAATGAACACTAACTTTCCACCAAGTGTTATAAGTACTAATTCTAACACATAGGTATATTAAACCCACTTATACATACACAATTCAACAATTGGGTCGATCCACCATTTAATCACCCGAACGGGTCAAAACCGGATTATTAAACAATAATACCTTCTATAACTACAATCATATCATCAACTTACAATTCACCAATTGTCATCAATAACATTTCTAACACATAATCTAACAAAACACTTATACTTGCACAATCCAAGTTTCTTAAGTCACTTTACTACCAAATGGCCCAAACGGGTCAAAACCCGAACATAACTATATACTTACCAAATTCCACCATCTAGCACACACTTACTACAACTAACAAGTCATAATCATATAACAATTCATCAAGTTCATAGCTACCAACAATCCATGTATTTTACTTCCAAATTACTAGTTAATCATTTTAACCAAAAACATCCAAACACTAGTTAGCATTTCATTAATCTCACCGAATCTTAACATAATCCATAACTAACATATCCAACCTATCATGTTAACATATCCAAGCAACAAAACCCGCAAACACGCACAAATGACACGTTTCCACCAACTAGTCATTTAACACAATAATTAGTTCATAATTTCTACATAAACTTAAACAATTGTTTTAACTAACAATTTCACCAAATCAAGTCACAATCCACCAATCAACCTAAATAACTCATCAAACATATTATCTTAATGATATATACAACAACAATCCTCAAAACCCCAAGAAATCCAAGGTTTGGTAAAACCCATCTTCTCCAAACCTCCATTAATGGAGTTTGAAGGTGAATTCCACCAAAGCTTGGTTTCTTCCATCAATAATCATACAATACATGTCAAAGCTTGCAAGAACACCTACTATACCATCCATAACAAGATTCACTAACAAAACTTCAAGAATCATAAACCCTAGTTTCACCAAAACTCAAGGACTTCAAAACAAACACATATAGGTGGAAGCTTACCTCAAGAGCTACTCAAAAACGGGTTCGGATTAATGATCGACCAAGAAACGAGCTAGAGATCTTCAAAATGAACTCAAGAACAATGAAGAAGATGATGGAGATTTTTAGAGATAGGTTAGAGAGAGAGATCACGTAGAGAGAGAGAGAGATGGATGAGAAGTGAGAAGTGACCAAAGGAGGGAGTCCTTGACTCCTAAAAACCGTCCACCATGGGGGGTGGGGCCCACTCTTGGTGTTTTTTCCATTTTTTAACAATTCAAACTAAAAAGTCCCGTTCGTAGTTAATTTATTTAAAATACCAAACGGACTCTATTTTTAGCCACGAAAATATATTCAGAAACGATATTAAAAGGAGAATCCAAAAATATAAAAATCATACAATCCTTTAAACATTTCAGTAATCGGATATTTCAATCCCTTGATTAAAATATCACCAAATGACAAAAGGTCAAACAATTCATTTAACATTTAATCAACTTATTCCATATAGGGTCAAATAGATATTTTTCAAATATCAATATATACCTAAAACTACTAGGCCGGTTTTAGGATGTTACAACTATTGAAGGGTGAGGTGTTGACACGATTGAATGTGTTGTATGAAACCTTGGGAAACAGAGCGCGGTACAAGATGTTGTGAAAGGAACTCACGAGTGAGTTGAAAAGGGAAGTCGACCCAAAAGAATCTAGAGGGGGGTTCATGATGCAACCTCGAAGATCTTAGGTAAAATTGATGTATGTGATTATGGCTTAATTGTTTAGTTGTTGCACGAATTGGTGCTTATAGAAATTGGAGGTGAGTCGTATGGTGTGGAGATTTATTTTGGGAATAGTCTTCCCGGCTAGTTATGTGTATGGAAATTATAATTTCTTTTTGAACGGATTATGTACCGGTGTGTCGCATGTAGTCAGGAGATAAGGGTTGATGCTATTATGTAGAGTGAAAGGGCGAACCACGAGAATGGTAGATGTTATCAACAAAAGGATAGTAGTACAAAGAAGTACTAAGTCTTGGTAAGAATTGTTAGTATGAATGAGAATTATAGAAATAGAAACTTTGGAAATGGAATTTGGATATTCGGCGGGAATCCGGATGAGTAATGAAATGTTATTATACGTGAATAGTGTAGGGTTTTGTTGTACTCGATCGACCCATACGACCGACCGCCTAGCATGCTTGGTTCGAACCTTGCTGACCAAGAACATGAACTTGTTCTTGACCGGTTAAACCAACTAGCTGATTTAATCCCTAAAGCGGAAGTGGGATTAAACCTAATCCTTAAACCCTAAAGGATTGGGATGTTAGAAATCTAACTTGATTAACAAGAAAGAAACCTTGTACGAAAAACTCGAACACACACACACATACTTGTGTGTGTTCGTCGACTACTACCAAGAACCATAGGGTTCTTGGTTTGACTTTGAACAAGAGGAGAGAAGAGGAAGAGTATTCCATGAAACATACCTTAATTAGTGCTTAAGATAGATCCACTGATGATGAACACGACGAACGATCCTCTAGATGATCACTTGCAACGATCTTGGATCTTCAAGACTTGAAGAACACGAAGAACGAACGAAGAACACGAAGAACACAAGCTTGTGTTCTTGTGTTTGTGGCTTCGGCCGAAATAGAGAGAGGAGGGGCAAGGATTTCGTGATTAAGGAGGCAATGATCAACTTCTAGGCTTAAGCCATAAACCTTCTATTTATAATAGAAGATCTTACACTTAAAACCCTTCTAGTTTAATTAAGATTAACTTCTTAATTAAACTTCCTTTTTACACTTCCATCCCTTATAGTTTTAACTTGTTTATTATTGTTGCACTTAACTATTAAATGTCTAGTATTAACACTAATAATTCGGTACCCATATACACGAATTATATATACTTGTATTTATACTTTTAATAGTTAATTATATAATAACCTTTATATAATTTACACAACAACATTATCCAATTACTATATGATTTAATAGCTTTAAATCATATCATGGATAACCTTTAATTAACACATTGTATATTTACTCAACTAGTAAATGTACAACTACTTGTATTAATTAGTTAGTTAAACTAATCTAGTAATAAGTTAAACTTAACTTAATACTAAACTGATTCATAATGACTATTATTAATCATTCCTCTTCGTAGTATCATTGCATAACTTGCTCGTATAACATGCACTCACCGGTGTGACCCTTAAGTGTTTCGTAGGCATGGATGTATCATCATAGGTTGACTAACTGTACACATAAATCCTTCAAATGGTAAAGAAAAGAATGACTAAGGTATAAGTGATGCCTTGGAACTTATACATGGTAACTATGTGGAAAATAATAAGTGTCGAGAATGACGAATGTTGATCGTTGAAAGCGGTTGAGTAAAAGTTGGCATGTAGCCATAGTAAGTTTTATGACGGAGATGATGAATTTGATATTAGGGTAAGAAGTCAATTGTTGGTAAAATGTCATGGTAATGGTATGACGATATATGACATGGGGTAGTGTGAGACTAAGGTTGGGAAAGGAATATTTCTAAGTCTCACGATGTATGAAAGTAGAAAATCGAGTGTTGGGCTATTGGGTGCTAAGTCATGGGTTGCAAGTGTAGGCCGGAGTCGATTGGTTGACTCAAAGATAACCGGGTCGACCGGTGAATTGTGGTTAATGGAATGGATGGGTGATTACTCTAGTGGTGACAAAAAGATTTGGAAGTTTGGTAATAAAGAAATGAACCGGTTAAGGGTGGTGAATGTGTAAGTGAAACGTTTAAATAGTGATTGGGGATTTTATTAGTTTACCCGCGGGGTGCAATGCATGTGCGTTATGTGATGGCCTTTGAAGGCATATGATAATGGGAAGGTAACGATATATGAAACGTGTTAAGTAGTATGTCAAATGGGAAATATGTTAAATATGAAAGAAAATGATAATATGATATTATGGTAAAGGTGCTAAAGTGCATGATGAATAAGTAGAAGATTAAATGTGTAAGATAGTGGTAAAGCTATGTGAGGTGAAAAGAGGTATACTTGTATGGTATGCAATATAGAATGAGGAAAAGATGATGTGGTAGTTCGGGGGATCCCCGACTACTATGATGTTTGGGGGTGGAATCGGTTGGGCGAATCCCAATGGTTCCATTCCGTGATTGGAGATGTTCCAATCACTGTGACAATTTGGATCTTGATGGATTGGAGGCTTTCCGATCATCTCGATAAAACGATTAATGTATAGAATTGTGTGTTTATATAAGAAAGTTATATATATATATATATATATATATATATATATATATATATATACACACACACACACACACATAATGAATGTAGGACCATGTGGTTATTGTGTATTGTTATAATATTATGTGATAAATAAGAAGTTGGTTTGCTAGTGCGGGTTGCATTAGGTCATGTATGAGTAGAAGATGCCTTCAATTTGTGGAATATGAGAAAGGTGATGCTTTTAGCAAGCAAATTTTGTTGGTAACAAAGATATGGTAAACTTGTATGAAACTAGGAAATGTGTTGCGGTAGAAGATCTAATACCGGTAATTGAGAATGAAATTTAGGAAATTGTTCGATGTGACAAAAGATGGTTGAAGGTATACTAAGGAATAGTGTGAGTGACCAAATGGTGGTCAAGAATCGGTAAACGTCGGTGTGACCTTAAGTAAAGGTGCGACACTCGGATTATTCGGGGAGAAATTGAAAGTTTGGAAAAAAAAACGGGAACGATTGTTAAGGATACAATAATGAGTAGAACCGAAAGTGATAAGTTGGTAATGGTATTCTGTGAGTACGGAATTTGTTAGTTTGGAAAAGTATGGTTGACTTTATGCAAAAGTCAAGATTAGTCAACTTGTGATTAGTGACTTGGTCAAAGATGGGCTTTGACTCTCGTTTGTAATGACTAGTGAATGATGAGAGCATAATATATCGATGTGTGTATGTGAAAAGGTTAATGGAATAATTAAAATAATTATAGTCGTATTATGCGACTTTGACCGGTTGGGCGTTTAGAGTTGAATTTGGGAATCGGACATGTGATTATTGATGAATCACAATTAAAGGTCGATGGTAAAGGGAAAGATGATTAACGGAACCATTAGTGAACAAGGAAAGTGATAAAGTATAGCTGACTTTGTGCTTAAGTCAAAGATTAGACAATGTTGGATTATATCATATCTCTCCTATGTGTATAGCGAGATTGATTAAAGGATTTAAAGTGTTATGGTCAAATTGTGCAATTTTGACCCGTTTGGTATTAAAGGTTTAAGATTGATTTTTGTTGAACCGTTCGGGCCTAACGGGGTTAAGTGAATGTTTAAATAGATATTGTTGACTAAATTGGAATGAGAAAAGCTTGATTGTAATAACCACAAGTGTTGGATAACGGAATGCTCGGTCGAATGTGGATTGAAAAATTTCTAGTGATTCCGAGAACGGAATCCTTTTAAGGGTGGATAGTTGTAACGACGAGAAATTTGTAAATAAATAAATTTTATAAAAATATGATAAATAAGGATAAATCATTTAAAGAACGTAGGAATTGGTACGCGTCATTTAGACATCGTATGAGAAAGTTATGGACGAAACCGTATCGAAGCAAAGGTCGAAAAGTGCAGCCTGGGCTGCACAGCCCAAGATGGCGGCGCTATCTTGGGATAGCGACGCGATTTCTGGCGATTTTCACAGAAACCCGAAATAGCGAAGTGTTGGATCGCGATTTTGGATCGTGGTTAGAAGATAGCGGCGCGATTTATAGATCACGGTGCAATTTTGCTGTCTGATCAGCATTAAAGTCGGGAAAAGCTCATTTAATGCATATTAAAACCCTAGTTTCTCTCCCAACGACCTTGTATACGTTTTTGAGTGTAAAACACCATTTGGAGCCGATTTCTTCATCAAATCTCGTGATTCTTCACTCCTAGTTGAAGATTAAAGGTAAATCTTCACTCCTTGATCTTTGTAGCTTTAGATCTATGGATATCTTGGCTTGGGTTTGAAACCCTAGTTCTTGGTTTGGTGATTAATGGTTAAATAAAGGTTGTATACACTATGTAGATGGTATTTAACAAAGAAAACAAGTGTATGCTTAAGATTTGTAAGAATCTTAAGATTGGTTAAACCTAGGGTTTTGAATGTCACCAAAATTTGGGGAAAAGGGTGTTGGTGACTAATTAGTGTTATGAGACTAATATTGGAGACTAATTATGTCAACCTTGGGTTGTGATTGGGTTTGAGTTTCGTTGGAGAAACCTTGGAACTAAGATTTTGGGATTTCCACCAAGTTGGATGAACTTGGTGGTTAAAGATGAAAATAGAAATTATGTGTTATCTAGTTATTAAGGATAACTAGAAATGTGATTATTATGTTGATAGGTTGCAAGAACCTAAGGGTTGGAGATATTCCAAAGGCGGGAAGTAAGGATTCGTGTTGATGAACACGATATGGATTTAGCTATCGCCAAGGTGAGTACATGAGACTTTTAAACTGGGTACATAGCAAATAGTTTTGAAAATGCTTATTATATTTTTATGGGTCTTTATTAAATAATGTTTTGATAAAGATAGTGACTGAAAAGATAAGTAAGTAGGTAGAATGTGATACTAGACTAGGTCTAGTATAATTGATGATTTTAAAGGTAAATATGACAAACAAAAGTAATTGGCAATGATTTTATAGCAATGAGTATCTATTGTTAAGATTTACTAATAAAAAAAAAGAACGAATTTATATGAAAATGAATATGATGTGACTAGTAATAATATTGTATCTTAATCAAAGAAGAGATAAGAGTATTATGATATCGATAAAATAAGAAATGTATCTTATGAAACAATTAAGTATTGACCTCATAGGGTTCATAGATGTAGAAGTAGATGTGGGTTGCTTATGATCGGGTCTATGGGACCATACAGGTACGTTCACACTATGTTGAACTAGGTATGTATAGTTATTATTAGATAACTAAATTGTTTGATGATTGATGTGATAGCCGAGAGCTAGATTGAGATAACTGTTGAGTTACGGTAAGATTGAGATGATGTGATGTCACGGGCGACTCCCGGTCATGAGGTGTGGATTGAGGGGCAGTTGGATGGATTCCCATCGACTCATCCACGTAGATGATGTGATGACACGGGTGACTCCCGGTCATGAGGTGTGGATTGAGGGGCAGTTGGGTGGATTCCCATCAACTCATTCACGTTAGTAGTCTTGCTTCCTGGACGTATTCCGGCGAGCAAGGAAGGTATCGGTAGCGTGGGCGACTTCCCATTGCCGGTATCTTGTTTCTAGTTAGTTTGGGGGCAACCCGATAACTAGATAGGTATGTGCTTCTAGCTAGTTCGAGGGCAACCCGATAGTTAGATAGGTTTGCTAAGAGAGCAAGATTGATAGAGTCACTATAGGGTGGCTAGCTTATATTGATGTAGTATATATATATATATATATATATATATATATATATATATATATATATATATATATATATATATATATTATGAAACGATTATTATTATTATTTGGGTCTAAAACCCATGTATCTTACGAGACTATTTTGTCTCACGTACTACGTTTGTTTTTGTGGCTATGTACTCAGGTACATGTTTGAAGTGATAGAAGGTTGCACTAGAAGTGGCCTAGAAATGTTTAGCTCTGGAGCTCATAGGTAGATCTCATTGCCTATGGTGTTGATATACTTGGTGACACCGTATTTTTGTAAACTCTGATATATGTAACATCTTAAAACCGGCCTAGTTGTTTTAGGTATATATTGATATTTGGAAAAGTATCTATTTGACCCTGAATGGAATAAATTGACTAAATGTTAAATTGATTGTTTGACCTTTTGTCCTTTTGTGATAATTCAATCAAGGGATTAAAATATCCGTTTTCTGAAATGTTTAAATGAAAATGTGATTTGTATATCTTTAGATTCCTTGTCAGATTTCGTTTCCAGGAATACTTTCGTTTTTAAAATTGGAGCCCGTTTGGTATTTTAAATAAATTAACTACGAAAGGGACTTTTGTGTTGTATTTGTTAAAAATGAAAAAAAAAAATAAGTGGGTCCCACCCTCCTCCCTTGGCCGGCCATTTGAAGGGGGAAAACCCCCACTTCTTTTATTTCTCTCTCTCTCTCTACGTACTCTCTCTCTCTCTCTAAATCTCCATCTTCTTCTTCTTCAAGTTCTTGAGCTTTTGGTGAAGATCTCTAGCTAGTTTCTTATTGAATCATCATTCCGATCTCATTTTTGAATAGCTCTTGAGGTAAGCTTTAATCTATGGGTGTTTATTTTCGATTCCTTGATAGTTGATAAATTAGGGTTTATGTGTTCTTAGGATTTGGTTGGTGATTATTGTGTTAGATGGTATATTAAGTGTTTATACAAAGTTTGACATGTATTGTTGCATGAGTACAAGTAATTTAGCACAAGGTACAACCTTTTTAGCAAAGTGTACAAGTTGGTGTGTTTATGTAAAAGTAGGTTGTATGGGTTTGTCAAACCTTGGATTTCTTGTGGTTTGAATGCTTGGAATTGTTCATTAGGTTGAGAAAACATATTTAGTAAGTTATGGATGTTGAGAAATCAAGTATTGGATGTTTTGGAAGATTATAACTTGATTTGGGTAAGATTGTTAGTCAAAACAATTATTTAAGTTTATGTAGAAATTATGAACCAATTATTGTGTTAAATGACTAGTTGGTGAAATCATGGCATTGATGGGTTTTTGCGGGTTTTGTTGCTTGGATATGTTAACATGATAGATTGGGTATGTTAGTTTTGAATTATGTCAAGATTAGTGAGATTGTTGAAATGCTAGCCAGTGTTTGGATGTTTTTGGGTTAAAATGATTAACTAGTAATTTGGAAGTAAAATACATGGATTGTTGGTGACTTGGAACTTGATGAATTGTTACATGATTATGACTTGTTAGTTATAGAGAATTTGTGCTAATTGATGAAAATTGGAAGTGTTATAGTCATGTTCGGGCTTTTGACCCGTTCGGGCCATTTAGTGGTAAAATGACTTAAAATAACTTGGATTGTGAAAGTGTAAGTATTTTGTTAGGATTATGTGATTAGCAATGTTATTGGTAACATTTGGTGAATTGCAAGTTGATGATATGATTACAGATGTAGGATGTATTATTGTTTAATAATCCGGTTTGACCCGTTTGAATGTAAGACTTGCAAATGACTAGTTGACTTGTTATGTAAGTGTAGACGGTCATGACATGTTCATATGATGATTTAAGTGTTTGGTTATCTAATTAGTGCAAGTGTTAGTGTTAAATGTATATTTAACATTATTTATAATTTGGTGGAATTATATACTAATTCGGTATTCCTTTGGTGTACAGGAATCGGGATCGGGACTCAGAAACATTAGACCTCTGAGCTCGGCAAGTGGAAGGTTTCGGTGAGTGGACTTAACCTCAAACTTGTGTTCGGTTACAATCGGTTTGGTATTGCCTGTTTGGGAAAGGTGCAGGAAAATACAGGAAACATGCAGGAAAATACAGGAAAACGCAGGAAACGCTCCCTGGAGCGAGTTCACGGTCGTGAACTCTAGTTCACGTTCGTGAACTACTGTTCACGATCGTGAACTTCAGGTTACAGGTTTTTCGGGTCGTTTCCGGGCGCGAATCTTTGACAGTTTGCTAGTTTAGTACCTATTTGCTAGTATTGAATCAAATAGGTTATGTGCACATATGTGAAGAGACTTTGCTTGATTGGTAGCAACAACTCGGTTTGACTTGGTGACCGAGGTTTGAGAAGTCAGTGCGCTGGGCATCGGGTATCGACTAATAGGGTATCCGACCTTACCTGTATTTGTTGCATGGTTAAGGGGAGGGAGTTGCCCGGGTGTTGGATACGAAACGCTATCGGTTACCGTGGTTTTGGCCGACCATGGTTTAAGGCTCCGGCAGGACCCCGATCTTCTCGAACAAACAGTGTTATGTGGTTATGTGGCTTTTAGATCTTAGAGAGGCCTATGCTAGCTTGTTGTGCTTTACAGAATTTGTAGATTATATTCATTCACTTAGCTTTGTGCTAATCCCTCCCTCGTTGAATCTTTTCAGGTGATCGGTGCTTTGGACGGGATGATTGACCAAGCTCAGTTTGTTATGTTTTGAAAATGAGCCATGCCGTTTATTAACACCGTTAAATATTATTATTATTATTATTTGGAGTTTATTTTGGGACATTTGGTTTGTAAACCTAAACCTAAACTATATATTATCTATATGCTTCCGCACACCTTTAAAAAAAAACGCTTTCTAAATTTTGCGGTGTTACAATATAGGTTTTAAAGTTTTTGCTAAACTGTATTTTGGACAATATGTCAAATATTGGGAAAATGTATTTTAATGATTTAAACGATGTTAAAAAAATATGGGTGTTACAGTAAATAAGTCGGATATTCATTAATTCGGTGGATAAGGGTATGAGTTTAATTTTTTTAAACCTTGAGGGTCATGGAGCAGGTTTGGATCATCTTTTAAAATTTAATAAAAGGATTTGGATCAAAATTGATTCGCTCCAAACCCGCTCTATATACAGGTCTACCCTTAGAGCATGGTTAAGATCAAAGTTGATCTGCTCCAAACCCGCTCAATTGCCATGTCTACCTTAAAACATGGGGCATGGCACACCAAAGGCTCGCCAAAGCCCCTTTGGCGTAGCCAGTCCATAATATCTCTCTCGCCAATGCTCCACCAAAGTGAGAATCGCCAAACAATTGATGATCGTTAAAACGCCGAAAAGAAGAGGAAGCAAGATGTGGGACCCATTTAACACCCTTTGACTTTAGAGAAGTGATATTGCTTCCTATTATTTGTTCCTACTTGTCTTCTTACCCATTAGATTAAGATAAATGTCAAAATTAAAGATGATATGAGGAATGATAATTAGTAGATTACACATATTAAGTTTAGAAGTAGATAGAAAATATGAGTAGGAAGAAAATGTAAGAGTAAATATAATTTGTCTTGGCTTTTAACATAAAAAAGGCAACAAATAAAATGAGTATTAAATTTATATTAAAAGGTCAAAAAATCTTTAACATGGCTTAACTCAACGTGTCTTGTTAGTAGTGTGCAAGTGTGCAACTACTTTTAGAAGCTTGATCTGAACATTCTTTTCACCTTTATATGCAACTCTGGAGTTTAATTTTTCAAACTTACAGTAAAAGAAAACTTTTCATCCTTTATCTACAAGTAATACGTTTTCAAAATAAAAGGTAGAAAATGCACGAGCTGGTTTTAAATATAATTATTTGATTTTAAAGTGGATAACAATAATCTTTTACAAATAAATTATCTCAAAGTTTTAAATGTATATATTGAGCAGATGTTGAATATAAAATAGGCAAACAAAAAGTCCGATGTATAACTAGGTATCCGAGGGTTGTAATACATATTCTCCATTACCATCATCTCGTTAACGAATGTCACTAATTACTTACAAGAGTTGTCAGAAATCTAACTATAAAATACTATTTACTTACAAGCAGAATTCTAACTATCAAACTGAAAAGTGAGTTTACGAAAACAGTCCACAAAATTCAACTTATTAAAAAAATAAAATAGTTTCAAAGTGAGAGTAACAAATATTAATCGGTTTTTTTATCTGATGGTTCTTTCGGAGTTTGTTGGGCAACAATTTCAACCGGAACAACTGGAATAGAATCCCACCATCCTTTCAATCGTCGGTTACCCATTTCGTTTTTTGTGTCGGGTCGATCTGCTGGTTTTAATGTGATTGCAAAGGCCGATAATATAAGTGCCATGATAATATATTTGAGAGGGATTATTGCAAATATAAGGGCACATCCAAGCATTGCACTAATCACTGTGTCTGTGTGCTGCAAGGAAACCAATAAAATAATAACACATACATGTTAGTCTTCGCCCAATATGGTCTCGAGTCAACCCAAGTCAACCATATACCTGTTTTAACCCGACCTCTTATTCCATACATATTTAAAGTTAAGTGAATAGTTTTTATACCTTAGGGGCATTAGCAAGCCATATTGACCACAACTTGAGCAACGAAATGTTGATCAACTGTATAATGTTATATATAGTATTAATCCCATGTTGTGCAGCCACTATGCTATCCATGGTTGACTTGTCAGAATGCATGGGGACCACAAACTTGGTCCGCTTTCCAACCTCCTCTTTTTTAGCCCAAATCATCTTTGTAACCATCCACACGAACAATGCTGCAATCGCCTGCCCAACCCACTCTTTGTACACAACCAATAGTGAACCGCCAAGCACCATAATGGTCGTTTTAGGTTTTCTCCACTCAATAATGTCAAGAAACAATGGTAATGCACTTTTAAATCGGTTTAAAATTTCCTACACAAATATAAAAGAAATAATTACTAAAATAGACCGTGCGACTGGTTCAATTCCCATCTAAGACTGATAGACTTCAATCTTCCCAAAATAGACCGTGAGACTGGTTGACTCCATAGAGCAGCACTAACTTGGGCAACATTAAGTGTTTAGAGCAACACTAGCTGGAGCAACACTAAGTGTTGAGCAGTATCAGCACTATTAACGAGCAGTAGTAACAAGGGTGCGCAGTATTAACGAGCAGTACTAACAAGATTGAGCAATACTAACGAGCAGTAGTAACAAGGGCGAGCAGTATTAACTTGGACATGTGGCGGCGTTCTAGTGGAGTAGCACTAGGATCTTAGTCGCACGGTCTATTTTGGGAAGAATTGAGTACACCAGACTTATTTAGGAGATTTTAGGTTTCATTTGGTCTATATTAAGAAATCACCCAATATAAAATCATCAACCCGACCCGGTTTGACCCGTTTAAATCCACTTCTAATTCAAGCTATAAAATATTCTAACATTATACCAGCAATACAAGGGCATTATCTCCAATCCCATCATCTTTGACTTCATCAGCAGTAAATTTAGCAGTATTAATCTCTTTTGCTTCTTCTCTAACTTGTTCAACAGCATTCTCTAAAGACGGTAAGTTTTCCGGTTTATTACTCACACTTTCAGTTTCAGGTGGGCCCGCTTCCAGCTCAGCACTCGGGATACTAGTATTTGAAACATTCAAATTCCTCAAAATCGAGCTAGCACTGCACGGGTGTCCACTTTTAACCGTTTTTGAACTCTCAGCAACTTCTTCTAGAACATTATTTCCTGTAGGTAATTCATCATATAATGAAAATATTAAAAAACTTTCCGGGTACGGTGGAGAAATTCTGCGCATTTCTCTGGCTGCATGGAGTCTAATTATCCCTAATATCGTTCTTGCATGCATTTCCCATGCTTGTAGCGGTGAGTCAACCTTAAACTTTGCTAAAAATTTGTGTAGTAACATGATCTCTTTCACGAGTGCTAGCCAATGATCGCGCCTTGTTGAGCTAGTTAATTCTGGGAATTCGATGTTGAAACCATCTTCGCTGAAAATTGCAATAAAAGGGAAATAAATAGTGGATAATTGTTTGTTGGATATGATAAATGTTACGTTATTCAGTACATGAAGTAGGAATTAATATTACAGCTCAGCAGACTCATAAAGAATGGCTTTGTCAAAAAGTGGAGCACCAAAGGGGCCTGTGGCTGCTGGTTTTACTGAGTGTTCAATGTCTTTTGATAAGTCAATCTTGAAAGCATCATCATATGACACTGAGCCCGATGCCTCAAAATAGAGTGCATAGTTTGTTAATGTAAGCCTACCTACAATATTCAGATATATGAGAATAGCAAAAATAATGCATCAAATGACATTTTTATAAGGGATAATTGCTTTTATATCCTTGTAAAACTCATAAATTATTTCTATATCCTTCTTAAATTCATAAATTTTCTCTATATCCTTCTAAACTTCATAATTACCTTCATATCCTTCTAAATCTTTAAAGCTCTCTTTTATGTCCAAAAGCTTATTTTAATATTTATTAAATCATTAAAATATCAACAATTATCAAATAAGTATGCAATACATTTGTTGATTATGTATTAGAAATCATGTTTATTTGCCTGTATTATTAATATTATTACAATTTAATAAATAATAAAATAGGTTTTTGGACATAAAAAAGAGTTGTAAAGGTTTGGATGGATATGAAGGTAATTATAAAGTTTAGAAGGATATAGAGAAAAAATATGAATTTAAGAAGGATATAGAAATAATTATGAATTTTACAAGGATATAAAAACAATTATCCCTTTTTGTAAAAATAGAAAATCAACACAAACCGGGCCAACTTTGTTTTCCAATATGCCGTATTACTCTCTGTGTACTTGCAGTTCCTTCAACATGGAGAATAAACTCATCATCTGCTATTTCCACATTCCTCGGTGTTGCTTGCTTTTGCAAATGTTGTACACATCTAATAAAATAAATTTTATCATGTCCATTTCTGCTTTATATAGTTTTATTCAGCATATAAACAGATTAGATTTGAGAGATGTGTTACTTGCTGATTTCTTGAAGGAATTTGTCATAAGCAGGAAAATAAAGACGGTTTTGTGTAGATGATGTTAGTGTCTCAAAAGTGAACTTCCCGTTAATAAAATCAGCCACTAAAGGAACAAATGTTCCCAACCACACAAATGCATGTTGTCCAGCACTCGGCTTATCATTATTAGCCTACCAACACATAATACAGAATTATAAAATGTACAAATTTTCATGCAATTAGCTTTTTGTCAAAGATTTTAACAGTATGTGAATGGAAAAAGGTGTCTTACGAGAAGTGGCATAATGTCTGAATAAAACAGAGGAATTTCATCTTGTTCATTAGAAGTATTTGCAGGTGCAGGTTTCTTCTTCTCTTCTTTATCCTTGGCCACAAATTACTGAGCGTTAGATGAAAAGACAACTTTGAAAAGCCATATGCAACACATATATTAAGTCAAATGGTCAACGTATATTTTCTTTCACTGACCACCATGCTTTACCATTGGCTGAATTTAACTTACACAAAGTTTGGCATTTCAATTGAAAGTTTGATCAATGTCACAATCACTTATCTCTAATTTGGGGTTTTAGGTCTTGCTTTAACTAGTTCTATCAAGTATCTGGCTTGTTTGGTGTTCTAAATTGATTCGGAATTTTCAGGTAAGAAGTTGAGTTGAAAACGTTGAATCCTTTAATTAATTAATCATCAATTTGTAGTTTGCCTAATTGCCTTCCTCTCACACAAATTGATGACGATTGAAATCAATTGTGAATCCTTTGGAGATATCTATTTTTGACCTAAAGGATCTAGGCTCAGTAAGAAAAACATAGAAAAAATAATCTTGTACCGTATGCAACTGTTCATCAGCGGAGGTTGGTGTCTCCCAAGCGAGCATCATGTCGAAGGTCAACTTACTGAATGATCCTTCCTTCATCGATTGTTCAACATCCTTGCATATTTCATATAACGCTTTCGACGAACAATATTCCACTAATTTCCTCGCATATTCGCCCTTTTCCCCTTTCCATCCGCCGTTAAATTCTTCCACCAATTCGCTCAACGGCGTTTCTAATCTCCTGAAAATTAGGTACAAGTCGAAATTAATTCCAAAACAATCACCAATTTGCCAATTTTCGATCGATTTAAGACAAAAAATGAGGATCGATTAGTTACGTACATCGCACATCGTTGAAGAACGTCGTCGGCAATTTTAGATAGATTTCTTGTTCTCTCCATTTGTTGATTCTGATTCGTTTATTAGATTTTGAATATACAAACTCGATAGGTTTACAATACATTCATACATTTGGATCGGAATGAATCCGTTGTGTGTTTTGTTGAAGCAGGAGTTTTGCTGTGAATGGAGTGCTGTGTAGTGTTAAAACTTGTGACACGTGGTGGGCATGCATGATTTCATTTTCTTGTAAAAAAATAAACATAAAAAAGAAAATAATATTTAGACCTATAATTTGGTCATATTCATATGTAGGTTATGTTTGAGAAACTTATTTAAGGGGCTTTTAAGCTTATTAGCTTATTAAGCTCCATAATTAGAGCAATTTTCGAGCTTAATAAGCTAATAAGCTTAAAAGCCCCTTAAATAAGTTTTCCCAAACATGCCCCTATTTGATAGGATGACATATATAATTTACTAATTATTTCTGTTAGTATTATTATTTGATTTTGACATATATCTTTATATAATAAATAAGACTAAATATCATTACTCAAGATGAAATGATAAAAAAAAAATATGATCTCCATCTCATAATAAAGTTCATAATTTCTTAATTTTTGCTTAAATAAAATTCTCATGATAAAATTAAAACTTTTATAACAAATACTCACCATTAATTATTTTTCCTCTCTCTAAACAAATTTTATATTTTAATTAAAATTATTATTAAAGACTTATTAATAACAATCCCTTAAAAACTTGTACGGTCTATAAAATGAATTTTTTTATGGGACGGAAGGAGTAGCATTTTACAAATTAAAACGAGAAATAAGAATGAACATTTGCCCTGAAAAACAGAACTTATCAAAAAACCAATCGAGTACGACCAAACCGAAACCAAAACATATAAATCGGTTTGGTTTTCGATTTTGTAATTTCATTCTTTTCGGTTTCGGTCTAGCAGTTTCAGTCCGGTTCTCGGATAAGGGTGAGCATTTAGGGGTGAGCATATAAAATGCAATTGCATTGCATAGAGGTGGTCACGCCATGAGGAAGAACACTTAGGATCCTCGGATTCTCGTAAAGTAGATTGTTCAACTTCCTACCAATTTAAACTCCGCTAAAAGCTTTGATTTGTTAAAATATATATTTCGTACAACTAAATTTATTAACTTTGTCTACTTTATTAAAATAATAAAAGTATCTAGTTATCTACAACTCATCGAATGCCAATATTCCTCTTTACTTATTTTTTGGGGAGAAAAAACGTGATATTTGCTTTGTTACTTTGTTGCAATAGATATTAATGTTTTAAATAGGCCAACCAAAATTTGCTTTGCAAGGCTGTTTCAAAGTTAATTATAAGTGATTGTTATTCGCAAAGTTTGTTGATGCCCGGCCATTGCTCTACCACTAACATAATAAAAAACGACATTGTCATATAATTATGTTATATGCAAAAACTAATAATGGTAAAAAGAATACAAGATATATCATATGTAACAACAAACTTTAAAGCTACATATAATTGTAAAGATTTCAGGATTTTCTATATGTTACGATTTCAATCTTTTTTTGGTAAACATTTATTATATGACAAGCTTCAAATGCGGTTACGACAACATTAAGACGCATACATCACAAACAAAATTCAACAACCCCAGGAGAACTCATTACAACGGAAATACCTTTTTTTTCTTAAACAACAAAACTTTAAATGATTGCACGATCAATATCACTCATATAAAAGCTTAGTTTTAGCATTTCAAATGTTTTTCATGACTTCAGAGAAATCATTATAAGTTTAAACCTCAATGTGCATAGTGCTTGGGATTTATTTATCATAACATAGTGCGACATAACATACCCTTTCGTACGTTGATGATTGCGTTTTTTATGGTGGTTCTAGTCTATATGATTTTTGAACACTGTAGTAGTTATGTCTTTTTGAATGAATTTTCTCTATTGTCAAATTGTTAAAATACTTGAATTGGTGAAATCGTTAAAATCCTTCCTTGTTGGCAAACTTTTGATTGCATTAATTGAATTGTAATATGTATTCCCCTTAGCTATACGATCCGGTTTTATTATCACCCAAGCATTTTACACTTCTATATACAATGTTCAATCGACTTAGAGGGTGTTTGGGATTGTATATACAATGTTCAATCGACTTATTGTGTTTGTAAAACACAATAATCCACTTTATAGGGTTTTTATAAGAAAAGCAAATAATTAATTAATTACGTTTATATCCCTAAAAAACACGTTTTGAAAAAGCAAGGACAATTTGCTTTTTGGAAAGAGAGCTGATTCGTACAGAGCAATTTTTATCCATGCAGAGCAAATTCATCCCAAATGACAATCATGTCCTTCCTTTACTTTTAACACATTTTACATTTCACCCCTCCCATTAAGGGCATGAATGTCATTTGGGGTGAATTTGCTTTGTATGAATAAAAGTTGCTTTATACGACTCAGCTCCCTTTTGGAAATACCGTTTATATCTCCTAATATATTTCCCCTTATCTATAAGATCCGATTTTATTATCACCCAAGCATTTTATACTAATATATACAATGTTCAATCTACTCAGAGGGTGTTTGAGATTGTATTTTCAAGTAGTTTATCTGCTTATTGTTTTTTTAAAACACAATAATCTATTTTATAGGGTTTTTGTAAGAAAAGAAAATAATTAATTAATTGTGTTTATATCCCCTAAAAAACATGTTTTCAAAAAGCAAGGGACAACTTGCTTTTTGGAAACACCATTTAAACTCATCTCTTCAAAATTTTTTTTTTTTTTTGTAAGTGTAGGTGAGACCCCTGATAAAAAAAATGTGTAATTGGTGCCACCCCTCAGTGTTTTTTTCTGGGTCCGCCACTGTGTGCATGTTATTTATAAATAATGAGAACTAATTTATATACCATATTTTTTTATGCATATATCACAAATTTTTTGATGCATATACTACATTGTACAAGTAGTATACACATTCTACAAATATATAATGCAACTATTATGATACATAGATTTAAAAATACTAGCAGGTACCCGCGCAATGCAGCGGCGGGTACCTGATAACTATATTTTCTGTTGACGGTATTGATGGTGATGGTAGTGATGATGGTGCGTAAAGATGGTGTCTATTAAGTGATGGTAGTGGGTGGTGGGTGGCGGCAGTAGTGATTCTTGTGGCGCATGATATGGATGGGAAACAGGGATAGGGTCCACAACCAACCGGAATGAACCCTGTGGGTGAGATTCCACAAGATCACTTCCACTTTAACCAATTACGTTGAACAATTAGGTTATTCCCTAGGACCCCTACACATTACAAAAAATTTATTAACCAATTAAGTTGCCTTTAACCAGTCTGGATCACTACAATTACAAAAATCTGAAATCAAAATAGTAACGAAGTTATACGACTGATTTATACAAAAAGACAAAAACAGACCCCACGGGACATTGGTCTTCTGGTTTATCCATACATTGCACCTGCAACTTTCATGGCGTTTGTATATAATCCCGATAATGAAGAAATGGAAGATCCAACTGCAAATTTAAAGTTCAATTAGTGTAATCATCAGGTAGTTTAGATAATTAAATAAAAAGTTATAATTTATGACTACCAACCAGCAAAATGGTAGAGAATAAAGGATGTTAGAGAGCCAGCTGTTTAATTAGTTAATTACCCACCTCTAGTGAATCGCAAAAGGTTTTAATAAGTTTCTCATAAGCTACCGATGAAGATGCAACCTTCAAGTCAGCATGCAAACTTTTAAACTTTACAATAACGTCTTAATGCTTAGAATCAAGTAATCATGATAAAAAATAAATAAACCTAATTACAGTCAAACACAAAATGAACAAAAAAAATAGAAGTTAATTACACATTTATTGATATTAGGGGACTGACCTGTATGGTTGGTATGCTCATTGCATAACTGCAAATCAAGTTTAACAAATGTTCTCAGTCATTCTCTGTAAGAAATTTCTACATGTTAGTAAAGAATACGACTTCTAAAAAATAAAAAATAAAAAATTACCATCACTTTGGAGTCCATGTATGAATCTGAGTGCCCTTTTAACTTCTTTCTTTAAATCTACGAGACAACACACGAATGAACAACAAGAACATCAGAAAAGTTGGTAGAATTGCCAGAATTGAAGGAAAGGTCCTAAATTCTTCATCTATAGCTGCCAGAATTGCCAGCTGTGATATATCAGTCACATTTAAAGAATTCCACAATACTCTGATGCCTTTCATTGGTTAAAAATTAAAAAAAAATCAAAATTGACGTATTATTATTCAAAACCAGCAAAATATTTAATCAAAAAAGGCGCACAAGTATGACATGTTCTATCAATAGTGATATAAAGTGGTCGGTAATTAAGGTTTTCTGTAGAGATGAATAACTAACCTAGCACCAGTTGTAACCCTCCATAAAAGGCTGATGAGCGAGTGAGCTGAGAATACCTCTTGTGTGTGCTCCAATGTCGGACCAACTAAAGTAATACAAAGTTTAGTACCAATGTCACTGTAATACAATATAAATCCATAAAAATTAAATATATTTAACATAACCAAAAAATTTCATTATTCAACACACCTCCTCTAAAAATCAGATCTATCTACGTTGATGTTACCAGCAATGGATTTAATTGAGCTAAAACTGGTGTTGCAAGCTAAGTAAACACGCATACAAGTTGTTGTTCCATCACTTCTTAAGAAAAATATAACAAATTAGGATATGATTATTGTGATGCTTGATGAAATAGAGAGAATGATATGAGATTACCGCAAAGTTTAATAGTTGTTTCTCACACAATTAGTATATGATTTCTTTTGAATTAGTAGATCACTGAGTCCATTTCCAATGGCAAATCCCTGTATCAAAAAATAAAAATAAAGAGAGAAACAATTACTATAAAATTAAGAAAGAACCATACAATAGTCATACTGAATGAAAAATCGAATCTAAAATAGAAATCAGTATATAAAATCGACTTGAAGAACATTAGGAACCCTAATTTCAGTATGAAAAATCGAATTGAGATACGGATGAAAAATGAATTAATAACCCTAATCGAATTAAGACACAGTATATAGAATCGAATTGAACACTTACGGCCAGAATCGATGAATGGTCAAAGAGTCTTAGGCGGCTAGAAGTTTCGTGAGCGACTGTGTTTTCATCTCTTCGTCGTCGACTCTTCAGCCTTCTGGCGAAATCAGCCTCAAAATTTTTGAGTGTTGGTTGATGTATATCACCATTGTATACAGTAATCTAGGTTAGGGTGGAATCGAGGAGTCAATGGTGGAACCGAGGAGGCAATGAGATTTCTTGGTTAGGCAAAGAAATTTGATGTTGATGGAACCGAGGAGGCGATGTCTTCAAGTGGTTTGAATTTAGAAGGAACAAAGAATCGAACACGCGGGCAATGTCTTAATTGTTTTGGTGGGCCGAACAAGCGAATGTCATTTATCAAGTTTACGTTTAGGAATTTAATTCAAGCTGGATTTATGCCCTGGTGGTTTAGTGTTTGCTTGTAGGTTGCGTGTTCGAATCATGGCTGCAGCGTTTTTTTTAGCAATTGGATTATATTCCGAAAATAGCAACTATTTGGCTGAATTTTCAGCCAGCTATTTAAGGAAAGGCTTAAATGCTTTATAAGTAGTAGAGATGTAAAAATCACCACTTAAAAATAATTAAAAATTCATCAATGAAGCACGGTAAAAGTTTGAACGCATTATATGAAAATATATCCAACCATATACAATTATTATTGTATATATTCATTGAGCTATGAAAAAATAGCATTTTGATTAAAATGTAAATTTTGAAGGTTGGTTGAATAAAAAACGCAATTTATAATTGCAAATGGAACAAATTTATAAACTCCCACATGACAGAGTCTTCCAAAAATGGTTGGTACATGTTTGCATTTGCCATAATTGGACAATTACAATAGGTTTGGTTTCATTAAAGTACCTCATATATTTCTTTATTTAAAGGTCTACTTGCATTTTGTATGTCTGGGAAATATTATTAAGAGATAATTAGACCAAAAATAGACTTCATTTCTCAAAATGGATTTGTGGGATTTTGTGTTTCACAAAATAAATCTTGCGATTTGATAATTTTTTTTTGTGGCGACTCCCTTTTTTTGTGTGGACTTAGATATTTTTGTCTACTACCAGATCATTTTGTGTGTGATCATACATTCATACGACATTTTTTTGCGAATATCTTAAAATAATTTTATTTAAATAAACTTTGAACTTTACTAGGGTTTTTTTTTTAAATCACATTATTAAATATGACACATTCCCGTGAATATAAGATATTTACCATGTCAAAACTGGAAAGTTTCATTAGAATGTTTTATTCATTTAGGAATTCAATTTCTTACTTTATTTTGACCAACACTCAAATGTGATTGGATTTCAAACCCCTCCAGATTCATTCGTTTCCCAGCAAACCTAACAGTAAACTAATTCTATAATAATGGAATCAAATTTTGCTGATTTTATTTTTACGTGTAAGATTTTAGGCCCGTGATGGGTTGCTATCAGTCACGGTACCGGCCAATATCTATAATTTTCTAAAGTTTGGTTTTATTATAAATCGCATGTAAACCTTATGTTTTGACTAGTTATAATGACAACCTGACACGTAGAAGAAAACAATGCCAATGTTATCATTCGCAAGTCGTAAACCATACATAATAAACTTTTGACATATATAAAAACCATACTTAAAAATAAGGGTTCCATTGATAATGACAGTTTCATTTATATGCTATTTACTATTTACGATAGGTTAGAGATAATTACTCTATATGTTACGGATTCGATCCTTGTCTAATTAAATATTTTCTGATAGCTAATGGAAGGTTAAAAAACGATGACGAAAATGATTAGGTAAACTACATAACAAATATAAATTCATCCACAACAAAAATGGAGTATTATTTATTATTTCACAATTAGTGAAATTAGCGTAAATAAATAAATATAGTAGAGATAAATATCTACCAACGTCCGTTTTACTCAAGTAGCCCAGAATCATTATCCAATTATATACCTTACAATAGCCATCGCGTGAATAGTCGCTTTACCACAAAAAATTCAACAGCTCCTGCTTTCAACACTTCGACACCTCCTACTTTTTGTTTTCCCCTCTACTGCCATCTGCTCCACCTACGGACTTACCTACGAATTTTAAGTATACCTACACAGCTTGATTCCTTCTCACCCATCCATGACCATCTTCAATTGTTCTTCTTCACCATCTTCAACTGTCCTTCAGGTAATTTTTGGTCGTCCCTTTCTTTGTTAAATTAGGGTTTCAATTTTCTACTTCTTCAGCTAATTTTTGGTCGTTCCTTTCTTTGTTAAATTAAGGTTTCGATTTTCATACTTAATCTAAATTTATTCAGGTTAATTTCACTCACGTTTCTGATTTTGTGTTGCGATTTTCATCATTTCGAAATTGTGTTTCGATTCTCAGGTTTAGTATTTCATCTCACCTTCTTCAGGTTATTCTAACTCAAGTTTTCGAATTTGCCTGTCAAATTTTATTATGTTTATGCTTTTCCTAATTATGGTCTCAATTTTGGGGTTTTGGGTTTCTTATTTCCCTGCTTCAGTTACCCTTTTCAGGTTCAGGTAACCTCCATATATCTTCATTTTTGATTTTCTAATTTTGGGGTTTTGGGTTTCTAATAACCTAATTAGAAACCACTTAGAGCAGATGGAGATTATCATGTTTGCTAATATATGGATTTTCCTAATATATGGGTTTCCATATATCATGGTTGCTTCAGTTACCCTGCTTCAGTTGCCCTTTTCCACTTAGAGCAGATGGAGATTATCGGACGGGGAAAAGCGGCACTCAACATCTATTAAACAAGACCAAGAACAAAGCCATACCATGCCCTCGGGAGAAACTAGTGATGATTGCCATGAATGCAGCCCTCGAGGACGTGTACAAGAAGGTCTTTTCCGATTCCTATCAACATGGTGCACCTCAGAGGGGCTTGAATAGGCCGTGGAAACATGCCTGTCTTTCTCTCTTTCAGCAAGAACTTTCGAACCATCCTACCTTGGGCGAAAATGCCGCCTACAATCCTAAAGAAGCCTTTATCGACTTCTTTGACCAGAACCGGAACGAGCTGGACACCCACCTAGAGTGGAGCCCGGAGCAGAGCGACAGAATGGAACTCCAATTTATAGATATAGTTGAGCAAGATATACGAGAACGCGGCTTGAAGATTAATCCAATCCGTAAAAATGTATGTTCATTTGGCATAAGAGCAGGAAACTTCCCTAAGTTCTTAGTGCACAACAGAGGGGTTGAAATAAAAAAAAAGGATGGATAATGGGAAAAATCAATGGCAAGGTGTAGATCGGGGTGGGGGACCTGGGGAGTGAGGCCAGTCGCGGATGGTATGTTAGTCGGGACGGTCGGTTGAGAGAATGGGCCTAAAGAAGTAGGGCGAGTGGGTTCGGTACGATTAATCAGAGTCCGCACCGGATGGAGAGACTAAGTGGAATCCATTTAAGGATGCAAGTCCTATTGATAATGATAAGAACTTGTCTGAGGAGAGATCCAAGAAACGGGGCTAGACGCTTTGAATAATACAAGTATGAAGTCATAAAATGTAACCATTCTTAAGTTAAAATATTAATTTTTGTTGAACTATCGTAACACACAATAATTATTCCTAAATTTATATCTAATTATCTACAGACTATAGGTTAATATATAACACCTTCAAATATATTACTTCCTCCCTTTCAAAATAAGTGATATACTTCTTGTTTTACACTTTTTGAGGTAAAATATGATAATAAAAGTTAGATTAAATTAAATTAGATAGTTAGTTGGGAATGATCTCATATATTTTGATTAAAGTGATAATGATAATGATGTTTAAAAGTAAAAGTAAGTGTAAATGAGTCATTTTACTATATTAAATGAAATAGTTAGTGGTATAGGTCCTACTATTTTTAACTAAATAAGATAATTTTTCAAAGTGTTACTTGTTTTGAAACATCATAAAATATATGCAACGAACCGAAATTTGTAAATAAATAAATTATATAAAAATATGATAATTAAGGATAAATCATTTAAAGAACGTAGGAATTGGTTTTGTGTCATTTGGACATCGTACGAGAAAGTTATGGACTAAACCGTGTCGAAGCAAATGTAGAAAAATGCAGTCTGGGCTGCATAGCCCAGATAGCGGCGCTATCTGGGGATAGCGACGCGATTTTTGGACTCCAGGCAGAAACTCGAAATAGAGAAGGGTCAAACGTGAAGTCGAAACGCGATCTAACGCGGGCGCGAAATAGCGACGCGATCCAGAGATAGCGACGTGATTTCCCTGTCTGATCAGCATTAAAGTCGGGTTTCAGCTCATTTAATGCCAAGAAAACCCTAGTTTCCCTCCTATCAAGTGAGTATACGTTTTTGAGTGGAAAAGTTCGTTTGGAGCCAATTTTGGGGTCCAAATCAAGTGATTTTGCTTCCATTTTTGAAGATCAAGGTAAATCTCTTCTTTCTCAATATCTAGATATGAAACATGGGGAATTTGGTTGGGTTATTGTTAACCCTAGCTTGATGAACTACCTCAAATGGTTAAATAAAGCTAGTTAACTTAGATCTATAATATTTCACCATGGGAAATGGGTCGTGACTTGGATCTATGGTGGTTTTGAGTTTTATAAAAATTAGAGTTTTGTGAAATTGGGGAAAATGATGCTAGTAGTTAACTAGTGGTAAAATATGTGATAAATGGTGATGTTTGATGTTAAACCTTGTATGGTTTCATGATTTGGGCATTGTTGAAAGACTTGGATTCTACAAGTCTTAAGAAGTGAAGATTTTGCAAAGAAACACAAGAGGATTAAACTTGGCTAAGATGAGTACATGTGAACTTTAAAAACTGGGTACATAGCGGTAAAGAAATATTTTTAATATGTGACTATTAATGATAAACTAGTTATTTAATTTTTATATTAACTAGTTGCTTTGATTGTGTGAATAGTAAGTGAGATTAGTATATGGATAGTTTGTATGATGGTCTTACGACATTGTTGATAGATGTGACATATAGTCACATGTAATAATTATGATGGTAGACTGAAATAAGATAGGCACGTGATAGATTCGGAGGCATTCTGGTTATCACGGTATCTTTAAACTGATGGATTGGAGGCATTCCGATCACCCAACAAGATGTTGGATCTTACTGAATTGGAGTCATTCTGATTAGTAAGATAAGATGGGCCACCTTGCTTGGACAAGGTGACAAAGGGGGTTCTACTGAATCGGAGGCATTCTGGTTAGTAGGACAAAAATGGGGTCTCGTTGGATTGGAGGCATTCCGAACAACTTGACGGGTCGAATAGGCTATGAATGAATGTGATAGGATTACCGAGGATGTGATCGATGTATATGAATGTGTTAGGTGTTGTTTGTTAAAACAAAATGATTTAGCGCTGATTGATTTTACGGTTTGAATGATTAAGAGGCTCAGTATGATTATGGTTCTAATTAAAAATAAGTTGTTTGATAATACTTTTGAATAACCTCTCTGAATGATAAGAAATGTCCATAATACCCTTCTGGATAAAAAACAATTAATATATGATAACATTAGAAAATTGCATTACTGATTTCTCGAACTATTACAATAATATATGGCAGCATTAATAATTTGCAATAACCCACCAATCAATTTAAGTAAACATGGATAACACAAATATTCAATGAAAAAAATATGAATACGTGAGTCGGTCGAACATGGAGAAAAACAAAGCATATATTATAAAATTGAAAATGGAAGAAGAAACAGAGCCTACTATTACTGATTTGATGGAGAATTTAACATACTTGTTCACTTTTGGATGGGAAGAAAATACTAATCGATCAACTCAGTAGAAACGTATGAAGAAGACGTTGGGTTTAGGATTTCAGGGGAAAATGAAAATTAAGTTCTTGGGAAGTAGAAATCGTATGTGAAAGCAACCAATACAAGGGTACTTCAGTAAAATAGATAGATGCTGAATCATTTAGTGCAATGAATTTGAAAGAATTGGTCAGCATCTATATTCTATTCAGAGCTGCTCTTTTGTGTCTAGCAAACATGCTAAATCTGACCGATTCATCATTAAGGTGTTGAATTGAATGATTAAGTGGCTATCAAACATACCCTTAGGGTTACCGCGGAGGTAACTAAAGTATATTTATATTTATATATCTAGTGTATGCGATTATCTATATATTAATGTCGGGTCTAAAACTCATGTATCTCACGAGACAATTTTGTCTTACTTACTATGTTTGTTTGTGATGCTATGTACTCAGGTTCATGAGCTAAGGATTATGTGCGTTTGCTAGTGAAGGCGCACAGGTTTAGTAGAGATAGCAAGGTGGATTTACGTTTGGCTTTGGTTATGATATATTTTATATCACCACTAATGACTTTTACTATATACCATAAGTTTTTGTAAATCCATATTTTGGGACAATACTTTAAATATTTGAAAAAGTAAAGAATTTTATGGAAATATTTTGTATTAAAAATTAAGGTGTTAAAATATAAAATATATTACTTATTTTGAAAATTTATTTAGTAAGTCAACATATTAATAGTAGAGCGATTAAATATCTATCTACGTGAGTACGTGTTATTGGAATCTCAACACGATGGCACGACCATGCTCACCAACCCCGACAACATGCTAATATATATTTTAAGAACTATGGTTTCGTTGTATATTATCATTTATCAAATTCGCACCCGATATTTTCAAGATATAAATAAAGAATCTTACTCCGTATTTGTTTAAACAAGTTAGCATCGCTTCTGAAATCGCTTGTTAATTTTATTTGTCTTTCGATATTTGTAATTAAATTTCCGTTGTATGAACAATTATCCTTTTCGGTTTACCCATTTTAATTTACCCACCAAATGACTTGATGTCCAGCGATATCTGGTATTTATGATGTCTTACATGGTTGTAAAGTTCAAATCTTATCGTAAAATAATTAGAAAATTAAGAGGTATGTATTAGCCGTTTTTAAAAAATAATCTTATTCATTTACCGGTTACATAATTTAAACAAAAAGTTTTGCTAATATGTATTTAAAGAGTAAATTATAACAAATGTTCAGTAGTCGTTTATTAACTATTTATTTTAGAACAACAAACCCAAATTTTATTGGACGATGGCAATTTATATTTAACAGCCGCTTTCACAGACGCGTGGCCATCACCTATTATTTACTAGCACAGTAGTAATTTCAGTGACTTAAATTAGGCATAACATTCAACGATGCGTCACTAAATATATTTCTATCGACGGGTTATTAATCAGGCCGTGTTAATAGCACCACATCACTAACTATCACTGCATAAAAAAATTATCAAAAATATTACCCAATTAACCCCCCCCCCCCCCTCACACCTATCCTAACGCCGTTTCCACCACGACGACCACCTCCCGACGTCGGTGTGCCAACCGTGACGTGGTGCCGGCGGGTTTGAACCATCTTGATGCGTCCCCTGACACACCATAGGGACGGATCTTAGAAAGTTTCTTAATATAATATAAGAATAGTTGAAGTTTTTTTTTTCTAACATCTTTACACTTTTAATACACGTATAAAACTGACGCATTTCTTAAAAAACTAATTAGTATATTAAATTGAAAAAATTAGTGCAAAGAAAAAAGATCGGTGCTTATTCTGTTGGTATTGCTATTTTTTGTGTGTATTATTATGTATAGAATATTAAGTGAAATGATATTATTCACATGAGTGTGTCAGTTGAGTGTCAGCTAACGTGTCACTGATTTATTTAAAATTAATGTGTCAATTGACATCACGGTTGAAAGCGGTTTAGGAATATTCACAAGTGGGCTAGTTTTGAGGCAAATTTACAAACCAAACAACCATTTATGGTTTTTGAAATAGGTAACAAACCAGACTAGCACTACTATTCGAAAAACTGTTAGGTTCAGTTACTTAAACAATTTAAATTGCAACTCAATATTATCGAATAATTCAAGTATTGATTCAAATTAACTGGGTGATATTAGGTAAATAGATAATAATCTTGTTTCACTTTGAAAAGCAACTCATAAGTCATAATGGCTTTACGAGTGAGGATATTGCCTTTTATAGAGAAGAATATGAGTGGGGATATGAGTCACCCTCCAAAAAAGGGTTAGTGTTTACCCATCTCATCTACTTGTTAAGATGACATATTTACACGCCTCTTACATTGGTCGGTTTGGGTTTCACGACTCAGTTGCATATTCAAATCGTCGGCCAAATGGGTATAAAAGTTTTAGATTTCCATAATATACCCGTTTTTGAAAACCGATTTAACCCGGCTGAGTAGATTCAGTTCAAATGCTTAAGACGATTCAAAAGTTTAATGAACACACCTACTTCATACATTAATGAACACATCCTACATATGCATTCCCCACATATATATATTTTTGTTAAAACTCAATACAAGTAAATCTATAATACTTCCTCCGTATCAAAATAAGTGACACAAATTGGCTTACACGTTTTTTGAGGTAAAAGATTAAAGTAGATGTTACAATAGATTAAAGTACATAGTTAGTGAATAATTGGTCTCACTTTTCTTGAATAGAGTAATATTAATGAGTTTTAAAGGTAAAAGTAAAGGCATAAAAGTAATTTCATTTTATTAAAGTGGATAGTTAGTGGGTATGAGTCCCATTATTTTTACCAAATAAGGAAAGTTTTCAAAGTGTGTCACTATTTTGATACACTTCAAAATGGAAAGTGTATCACTTATTTTGATACGGAGGAAGTACTATTTTTCCATTTTCAATTTGTTGAAATATTCGTGTTGGGTTTGGATTGACATGTTGATATCACCTAACCCTAACTAATTGGGTTGGTATACTTGTTATTTTTTTAATTCAAACACGACCAACTCAAACACGTCCAACGTAACCCAATCATATAGTTGAATGAAATGCATTGTCAGACTCAGTGGCTAGAACGGGTTATAGAGATTGTAAACGGAATAGATTCGTTATACTCGGTTGCTAAGGGGTTGGTATATATTGGGTTTAAATCCACAAGTTTCATACTCAATTTTAATTCATAACCTCGTTAACCAAACACTTTTTAACACTTTCATATTCATTTATACATTCTAATAGCCACCAAACAAACACATACTAAAGCTTATGATATAGTTCCTGCTTTTAGAATCTAAACTTATAAACCAAACACTTACACTGTGTTCCGGAAACTTTAAACGAAAGAAAAGAGAAGAAAGTAGGAGAAGTGAAGAGAATAGAAAAGAAAAGAAAATTATAACTTTTTGTGTTCCCGAGTTGGAGAGAAATGGGAAAAATAAACACATTTATAATTTTATCCTTAAAATATAAACAAGTTAGGTAATATTAATGATAATTTGGTAATTGCAAATATTTTTAATTAATTAAACTTCTCTTCTCTCCAAATCTTCCCACTTTTGGGAGGAAGATTAGGAGAGAAAAAATGCCTAAATTTTTTTTTCTCTTCTCTTCACTTTTAAAAAATGCACGATAAATTTTTTATTTCTCTATGTTTTTCTTCTCTTCTCTTCAAATTAAAACTCTAGAACACATTATTAATAAAAAGCCATTCTTTCATTTCTATATTCACAAACCAAACACAACATTAAGATATAGATCTTTACACTTTCATTTAAAAGTAATTACATTGGAAAGTCCTATGATTTATAACGTCAATCTATTAAATTTGTTTATTAGACTTAGACATATCTGATTTATATACTTTATTGAACTGTGCATCCCTCACCTAAAGGTAGGGTGTTAATTCTCGACACGACCCGCAACCCAACATAAATAAAATCGGGTTTGGGTTGATCATAAATGCGTTTGGGTCAAAAACAGATCGACCCGCTCAATCCATTTATAAATCAGGTTGGGGCCGGGTTGACTTATGTATAAAAGGGTCGTCCCACCAACCCGTTTAGATTTATAAATTACTCCTATTTTTTATCTTCAAAAATATATAAATACTTTAAATAATGTCCCTAAATTCCGACTAAATTATGACCTTTCATTTCTAATCTTTACGCATGATTTTAAAAATTTTGTCGAATTTCAATAAAAAAAAATTGATTGTAAATTTAGACATCCAATAAACTTTCATTAATAATCTCAATTCCAAATGAAAATCAGAACTTCCTTTGTTTTCTACCAATATTCCATAATCATAAGATTACAACATCACATTTTCCTTTCAATGTGATCGTACTTTGGTTTAAATGAGTCAAACAAGTCGGGTCTGGGTTACCATAATAAAACAAGTCCGGAAAGGGTTGATTTTTCTAATCTAAAATTCTAACAGGTTGAGTTCAAGTTAAGTGATTCTAACCCGCTAACCTATCAACACAACCCTCTAACCCAAACTCAACCCAATTAACACCCTTAACTAAAGGGATATCCAATTTGGATGTTAAAATGCTCATATAAAAAGCACAACATAAATATCATTTCTCACTTTACTCTTCATTCAATAATTATTACGCGCGTGAGTGATTAAGCGCACACCAGGATGAAAATTATAACCAGATCTACCCAGTCACCATCTCACCCACTGCCCCTACCCACCTCAAAACTTCTATAAGTACCCCTCTCCACCCTTCTCTCCAATTCGTGTCCACCATTCTTCTTTCCTCTCTATCTCGGAAGAACCAACCAAATTAGTCTCATCTGAGATCTCATTTGATTCGGAAACTTCCGTATTTTACTCTTCCAAACAGGTATGCTACTCGATCACCACTGTTGAATTCCATTTGAAACACTCGTGTGATGATTTATCCAGCTGATTGACCACTTCAACCTATATGCACTGTTAATCGAATAATGTTCTCTCTAAATTAACTGAATCTGTTAAGAAACTCAGTTAGATGACTTAGATCTAGTGGTATAACGTCCGTGATCTGTTTCAATTTATCATTTCCTGTGTAGTCTTTATGGATATTTGTGCTCAGTGACGAATCACACTAGAAATGTGCGCGTTCTGATATTTTAGCGATAATTTAGTGTTCCGTGGGGCCCTCAGTACACTTACGTAGCAGACTATACTTGGTTAGGATTTTGGGGGTTTAATTATGGTTCAGTATATAAGTAAAACTGTAATTAAGAGATCTTACAATCACTCAGCTATTTTATGATTTGGCGTTTTATAATCGACATATTTGAAACACAGTATAAGATCTGGTGTTTCTAGGGTTTTGAGAACCAAATATATACTTTTGGATCTATATTTTTTAGATCTATTTTGTTTTTCATAATCCAAATCTGCTTTCGATCGAATGCTTTTGTTTGGATCAGTAAAATTCTGTTTCACCGTAAATGAAAGGAATTCCAATTTGCTTCAGATTTCTAGAGTAAATCTATCAATTAGGTATGATTTGCTATATGAACAGTCGTTGAGATTCATACAGTTGAATCGAAGTTTTAGGTTTACATATGTGCTTGCTTTTTTTGTCAAAATGCTAGCTTATAGTCGCATCTGAGTATCTGACCGTTTGTACTGTAGAAGCTGCACAACAAGCAACTAATTTTTAGGGTTGGTGGAGTGCGCTTGAGTATGAAAACCGCAATCATTATTCAAATAAATTATTCTATCTCTCTTCCCTGTAAAGATATTTAATTTACCTGACTGTGCTTGTTGATTTCATATCCTTTGTTCATCTGCATGCATGTTTTTTCTGTATTCATCAGATCCAAAATAGAATTGACTCTGCATTGTCAAGTGTCTTGTTAGTCCAAATTAATCAAATTGAATTGCTGATTAATATTTTTATTGAATTGTTGTTGAACAGATCAATGGCATCTCACATCGTTGGTTATCCCCGTATGGGCCCCAAGAGAGAGCTCAAATTTGCTCTTGAATCGTTCTGGGATGGCAAGAGTACTGCTGAGGATTTGCAGACTGTTGCTGCTGATCTCAGATCATCAATCTGGAAACAGATGGCTGCTGCTGGAATCAAGTATATTCCCAGCAACACTTTCTCTTACTATGACCAAGTTCTTGACACAACCACCATGCTTGGTGCGGTCCCACCACGATACAACTGGAACGGCGGTGAAATCGGTTTCGACACTTACTTCTCAATGGCCAGAGGAAATGCTTCTGTCCCTGCTATGGAAATGACCAAGTGGTTCGACACCAACTAGTAAGTTGCTTTGTTCATCTTTTTTTTTTTTTTTTTTTTTTTGCATTAATCGAATCGAATTAAATATATAATAATTGTTTCTGTTCTTGAATAACAGCCATTTCATCGTCCCTGAGTTGGGCCCAGAAGTGACATTCTCGTACGCTTCACACAAGGCTGTGAATGAATACAAGGAGGCTAAAGCTGTATGTGTTCTTGATATATTATTAAAAAAATTTAGATTTAGATGTGTATATAAGTTTTAAATTTAGAAAATGTCTCATATGCTATTTTTTTTACTCAAGGCAGCTTGGAGTTGATACCGTCCCTGTATTTGTTGGCCCAGTCAGCTACTTGTTGCTATCTAAACCTGCAAAGGGTGTTGAGAAGACTTTTGATCTTCTATCCCTTCTTGACAAAATCCTTCCAATCTACAAGTATATATTACTCTCTTTTTTTAATCATATTTTAAATTGATCAGTGGCTTGTACTAAAGAAAAGAAGTTATATTTCAGGGAGGTTATTGCTGAATTGAAGGCAGCTGGTGCATCATGGATCCAATTTGATGAAGCCACCCTAGTAAAGGATCTTGAAGCCCACCAATTGGCAGCTTTCACAAAAGCTTACTCAGATCTTGAATCAGCTTGTTCTGGGATCAATGTCCTTGTTGCCACCTACTTTGCTGATATTCCTGCTGATGCATTCAAAACCCTAACCACCTTGCCTGGAGTTACCGGTTACACTTTTGATTTGGTCCGTGGTGAAAAGACTCTTGACTTGATCAAAAGCAGCTTCCCATCAGGCAAATACCTCTTTGCTGGTGTTGTTGATGGAAGAAACATCTGGGCCAATGATCTTGCTGGATCTCTCACCATCCTTGAGTCACTTGAGACCATTGTTGGCAAAGGTTCTACCCTTTTTTGATTTTGCCCATTTGACCCGTTTGATTTAAAATATAATCCTAATACGAATTGTGATTTGTGATGCAGATAAACTTGTTGTGTCTACCTCTTCATCACTCCAACACACCGCTGTGGATCTTGTGAATGAAACCAAATTGGATGATGAAATCAAATCGTGGCTCGCATTTGCAGCCCAAAAGGTTGTTGAAGTTGGTGCTTTGGCCAAGGCTCTTGCTGGTCAAAAGGATGAGGTAACTTTCTTTGTTTTTGTGTTTATTTACCAATGCGTCCTTTGATTAGAATTAAGCACACAACACGCTAGTGGGCCAATGACTAATTTCTTTAACCTTTATGCAGGCATTCTTCTCAGCTAATGCTGCTGCTCAGGCTTCAAGGAAGTGCTCCCCAAGAGTGAACAACGAGGCTGTCCAAAAGGCTGTAAGTTACATTGAGCAATGATTTTAAGGATAACAATTAGTTACTTTAAAGATAAAAAGCTGATGTTTTTTTTTGGTTTGTCAGGCGGCTGCTTTGAGGGGTTCTGACCACCGTCGTGCCACCAACGTGAGCGCCCGTTTGGATGCCCAACAAAAGAAGCTCAACCTTCCAATCCTCCCCACCACCACTATTGGTTCCTTCCCACAAACCATTGAGCTCAGGAGAGTTCGTCGTGAATACAAGGCCAAAAAGTCAGTAATCTACAAATAATTAATACATAATTTTCTTTTTCATTACATTAAACACGAGCTTATATACCCACCTATATAGGATCTCTGAGGAAGAATACATCAAAGCCATCAAGGAAGAAATCTTCAAGGTTGTTCAACTTCAAGAAGAACTTGACATTGATGTCCTTGTTCACGGAGAGCCAGAGGTACACCAATTCAACATAACATTACTTTCTATATTTTTAATTATTAATTTTTTTTGTTATAATTTGAGGCTAAAAGTCGCTTATTTGTTGCAGAGGAACGACATGGTTGAGTACTTTGGTGAGCAATTGTCCGGTTTTGCCTTCACCGCCAATGGATGGGTGCAATCATACGGTTCCCGATGTGTGAAGCCTCCAATCATCTATGGTGATGTCAGCCGTCCCAAGGCCATGACCGTCTTCTGGTCAACCATGGCTCAAGAGATGACCAAGCGCCCAATGAAGGGTATGCTCACCGGTCCAGTCACCATTCTCAACTGGTCCTTTGTCCGTAACGACCAGCCCAGGTAAATATAAGAAAATTAATTAATAACCACCCTCATATTATATGTTATAAATACATTTAATACCGCTTGATATGACTTATATTAATTGATATTTTTATCTTTATTGCAGATTCGAAACTTGCTACCAGATTGCATTGGCCATCAAGGACGAAGTTGAGGATCTCGAGAAAGCCGGAATCACGGTTATCCAAATTGATGAAGCTGCATTAAGAGAAGGGTTGCCACTAAGGAAAGCCGAACACGCGTTCTACCTAGATTGGGCAGTGCACTCATTCAGAATCACCAACGTTGGCGTTGAAGACACCACCCAAATCCACACACACATGTGCTACTCCAACTTCAATGACATCATCCACTCCATCATCAACATGGACGCTGATGTCATCACCATTGAGAACTCCCGGTCTGACGAGAAGCTTCTGTCTGTGTTCCGTGAGGGAGTCAAGTACGGTGCTGGAATCGGGCCCGGTGTGTATGACATCCACTCTCCAAGAATCCCGTCAACCGAAGAAATTCATGACAGAATTAACAAAATGCTTGCGGTTTTGGAGACCAATATCTTGTGGGTCAACCCTGACTGTGGGCTCAAGACCCGTAAATACGGTGAGGTTAAGCCCGCTCTTGAGAACATGGTTGCTGCCGCTAAGAAGCTCCGTGCTGCACTTGCAAGCGCTAAGTGAGCAAATTTGGTCGTGATGACGAGGGAAATTTGTGTTTTACACTGATGAAATAACTGTGGTTGGATTTAGGATTTGAATTTGGTCCCTTTTTGAGGATGTTATTTTGTTGAATCTTGTTTTTTTTGGGGCTTTTTTGTTTTTGTTGTGCTCTTTTTTAAGGGTTTTTGCACCCTTCAATGAATCAAATTATATAGATATCTCTGTTGGTTTGCATGCCCTGTAAATTTTAATGGTGCCTTTTAATCATATTGTTGTTGCTTAAGGAGTTATGTCGTTTTTGCTGTCTTGGTTTTTAATCATTTTAGTGGTGGTTTTTAATCTTGTTCTGAACGTATAATTTAAACAAAAATATTGCCTAAAAATACATATTTATTTTAAATGCAAAAATGCATTTGCTACCTATAAATATTAAAGATGTCAATTTGGTATTTTAATTTTTAAATGTGATAAAATAGACAATTTAAATTGGCTTATTAAATTAGTCTTATTTTCTCACGTGATTTGTTTTTAACATCAATATATTAAGATAAACTTATATTCTTAGTCCGTTAAAACATCTAACGATAGTAAGTAAAAAAAAATACGATCAAATTAATAAGTGATGTTACTAAGTTGATAAATTATGTCAAGTTCAGGTATTATAATTAACTTTTAATATTTTAACGTTATAATTTACTTTTAATAGTTCAACGTTATAAATAATCTAGCCAAGTTTAAACTTCACCCTAAACTTATAGCTTAATGATATTGATGTTTGGTAAAAAGTATTACAGCTTATAGAGTGATTCAATTTCCATTGTGAATAAACTAAAATAAATCACATGTTGTAAAGAAAAAGTAAATTGAAACTTTATACAGTATAATACTAAAATGCATTTTAGTATTATTTTAAAACAATTAACCCAAATTTTACTGTGTTGAGTTCATTTTACCAAATTACAATGCCAATTTAAATAATAATCCCAGCCGCTTTCATTGACGCGTGGCAACCACCGTGTATCTTTTAATTTCGATGACATAAATTTGGAAGTTTCATAATATAATATAAAAATAAATAAAAGTTTTTCTTAATTTAACAGATTTCACACTTCGACACACTTAAAAATAATCTGATGATATCTTGGCAGTGAAGATGTCTGTAGAGATCACATGTATGATTTCTTCTTGAGGTAACTAGCAGATAATTATCAGTTAGATCACGTATATTACAATCAAAATTCAGTTATCTAAAAATTCGTTATAAATAAAAATATTCTTTTGAAAGAGAAAAACTATGATACACTTAAAAAGTCACACATTTCTTAGAAAAAATAGTAGTGCATTAATAACTATATATATATATATATATATATATATATATATATATATATATATATATATATATATATATATATATTGTTATTTTATTTTTTTTAAAAACACATAATTTGATAATCATACGTGATTATACATCTAATCACATATGATTGTACATTTAATCACACGAAATCGTACTACAACATCAGATGTGATCAAATATACAATCACATGTGATTGTACAGTAATATCACACGTGATTATCAAATAGTATTATCATTTAATGAAAATAAAAATATAATAAAATAATATTTTTTTCTTTAAAACAAAACATAAATAAAATTAGATTTTTTTATAAATGTTAAATGACCAAAATACCTTAATGTACAAAATATATAATTAATCTGATCATTAAATCTGGTTAAAAATATTACGCAAAAACTAAGAGAGAAAGGTACGGTGACGAGCCAACCTTCGCCAAGTCTAGGTGGCACAAGTTTGGCGAAATTTTCCTCCGCCACTATACCGTCCGTTACATGAGTGATGTTATTTGCCGGATCACTAGCGGAGATGGCGTGAGAGGGGGGAGTTTTCGAGGTATTTTTTTTAAAGTATTTTGTGAGTAAAATGTATTTAGTGATGGTAGAGAGAGTATTTAAGGATTTTAAGTGTGAAATCTGAATTAATGATGTGATATATAGGTAGCGCGGATATGACACTCCGACTTAAACTACTGCATCTAATGCTCTAAAAACTTCTAACGTTTACCTAAAGAATTAACAAGCTTAGGCGCGTGAGTGATTAAGCGCACAACAGGATGAAAATTATTATCAGATCTACCACCAATCTCACCCACTCCCCCTTACCCACCTCAAAACCTGTATAAGTACCCCCTATCCTCCTCCCTCCAATTCGCGTCCACCATTCTTCTCTCCTCTCTATCTCGGAAGAATCAACCAAATTAGTCTCCTCTGAGATCACATTTGATTCGGAAGCTTCCGTATTTTACTCTATCTAACAGGTACGCTACGCGATCACAATATACAACTGTTGAATTCCATTTGAAACACTCGTGTGATGATTTATCCAGCTGATTGACCACTTTCTAGATTGTAGTAATTAGTTTGTGTTTACTGAATCATGTTCTCTTCAAATTAACTGAATCTGTTAAGAAACATGGATAGATGACGTAGATCTAGTGGTAAAACGTCCGTGATCTGTTTCAAATTTATCATTTTCTGTTTAGTATTTATGGATATTAGTGCTCAGTGACGAATCATACTAGAAATGTGTGCTTTCTGCTTTTTTTTGCGATAATTTAGCGTTCCGTGGGGCCCTCATACACTTACATAGCAGACTATACTGGTGGTTAGGATTTTGGGGGTTTAATTGTGGTTCGGTATAAAAGTAAAACTGTAATTAAGAGATCTTACAATTACTCAGCTATTTTAAGATTTGGCGTTTTATACAAAGCATAAGATCTGGTGTTTCTAGGGTTTTAGGAACCACAGATCTACTTTTGGATCTATTTTTTTTTTCTTCTAAAATCCAAATCAGCTCTCGATGGAATGCTTTTGTTTGGATCAGTAAAATTCTGCTTCACCGTAAAAGAAAGGAATTCCAATTTGCTTCAGATTTCTAGAGTGAATCTATCAATTAGGTATGATTTGCTATGTGAACAGTAGTTGAGATTCATACAGTTGAATTGAACTTAGTTTCACATATGTTCTAGCTTTTTTTTAGTCAAAATGTTAGCTCACAGTCGCATCTGAGTATCCGACCATTTGTACTGTAGTGGCTGCATAAAAAAACTAGTTTTTAGGGTTGGTGGATAAACAAATACTTTTTCGGGTTGGTGGGTAGGTGGAGTGCTCTTGAGTATGAAAACTGCAATCATTATTCAAATAAATTATTCTATCTCTCTTTACTGTCAAGATATTTATACTTAACCAGATTGAGCTTATTGATTTCATACCTTAGTTCATTTGTGTATCATTGTATGCATGTTTTTTCTGTATTCATCAGATCCACAATATCTTATTTCAGCTGTCTTGTTAGATCCAAATTAATGAAATTGGATTGATGATTAATGTTTTATTATTGAATTGATGATTGAACAGATCAATGGCATCTCACATCGTTGGTTATCCCCGTATGGGCCCCAAGAGAGAGCTCAAATTCGCTCTCGAATCATTTTGGGATGGCAAGAGTAGTTCTGAAGATTTGCAGACTGTTGCTGCCGATCTCAGATCATCAATCTGGAAACAGATGGCTGCTGCAGGAATCAAGTATATTCCCAGCAACACTTTCTCTTACTATGATCAAGTTCTTGACACAACCACCATGCTCGGTGCGGTCCCACCACGATACAACTGGAACGGTGGTGAAATTGGTTTCGACACTTACTTCTCAATGGCCAGAGGAAATGCTTCTGTCCCTGCTATGGAAATGACCAAGTGGTTCGACACCAACTAGTAAGTTGCTTTGTTGATATATATTTTTTATTTTTTCATTAATCGAATCGAATTAAATTTATAATAATTGTTTCTGTTCTTGAATAACAGCCATTTCATCGTCCCTGAGTTGGGCCCTGAAGTGACATTCTCGTACGCTTCACACAAGGCTGTGAATGAATACAAGGAGGCTAAAGCTGTATGTGTTCATGATATTTTATTAACAAAATTTAGATTTATATGTGTATATAAGTTTTAGATTTAGAAAATGTCTCATATGCTATTTTTTTATTCAATGCAGCTTGGAGTTGATACCGTCCCAGTATTTGTTGGCCCAGTCAGCTACTTGTTGCTATCTAAACCTGCAAAGGGTGTTGAGAAGACCTTTGACCTTCTATCCCTTCTTGACAAAATCCTCCCAATCTACAAGTATATATCTCTCTTTTTAGTAGTATATGAAATTGATCAATGGCTTGTACTAAAGAAAGAAGTTATATTTCAGGGAGGTTATTGCTGAATTGAAGGCAGCTGGTGCATCATGGATCCAGTTTGATGAAGCTACCCTAGTGAAGGATCTTGAAGCCCACCAATTGGCTGCTTTCACAAAAGCTTACTCAGATCTTGAATCAGCTTGCTCTGGAATCAATGTCCTTGTTGCCACCTACTTTGCTGATATTCCCGCTGATGCATTCAAAACCCTAACCACCTTGCCTGGAGTTACCGGTTACACTTTTGATTTGGTCCGTGGCGAAAAGACTCTTGATTTAATCAAAAGCAGCTTCCCATCAGGCAAATACCTTTTTGCTGGTGTTGTTGATGGAAGAAACATCTGGGCTAATGATCTTGCTGGATCTCTCACCATCCTCGAGTCACTTGAGTCCATTGTTGGCAAAGGTCCGGCCCGTTTTTGATTTGGCCCATTGACCCGTTAGAGATAAAATATAATCCTAATATGACGTGATTTGTGATGCACAGATAAACTTGTTGTGTCTACCTCTTCATCACTCCAACACACCGCTGTGGATCTTGTGAATGAAACCAAGTTGGATGATGAGATCAAATCTTGGCTCGCATTTGCTGCCCAGAAGGTCGTTGAAGTTGGTGCTTTGGCCAAGGCTCTTGCTGGTCAAAAGGATGAGGTAACTTCTTCTTTTTTTTATTTTGTTATCCGTCCTTTTATTAGATTAACACACTACACAACAGTGAGTTGATGACTAATTTTTTTTAAATGGTTATGCAGGCATTCTTCTCAGCTAATGCTGCTGCTCAGGCTTCAAGGAAGTGCTCCCCAAGAGTGAACAATGAGGCTGTCCAAAAGGCTGTAAGTCATATTGACCAAATGATCTTAAAGATAACATTTAGTTACTTTAAAGATAAAAAGCTAATTAATGTGTTTGTTTTGGTTTCTTAGGCGGCTGCTTTGAGGGGTTCTGACCACCGCCGTGCCACCAACGTGAGCGCCCGTTTGGATGCCCAACAAAAGAAACTCAACCTTCCCATCCTCCCCACCACCACTATTGGTTCCTTCCCACAAACCATTGAGCTCAGGAGAGTTCGTCGTGAATACAAAGCCAAAAAGTCAGTAATTTACAAATAATTAATCCTTGTTTTTCTCTTTTGTTACTCACAAATTTACACCCTTATAGGATCTCTGAGGAAGAATACATTAAAGCTATCAAGGAAGAAATCTTCAAGGTTGTCCAACTTCAAGAAGAACTTGACATTGATGTCCTTGTTCACGGAGAGCCAGAGGTACACCTATTCAACATAGCATTACTTTCTATATTTTTTATAAATAATTTTTAAAATAATTTTAGGCTAAAAGTCGCTTGTTTATTTGTTGCAGAGGAACGACATGGTTGAGTACTTTGGTGAGCAATTGTCCGGTTTTGCCTTCACCGCCAATGGATGGGTGCAATCATACGGTTCCCGATGTGTGAAGCCTCCAATCATCTATGGTGATGTCAGCCGTCCCAAGGCCATGACCGTCTTCTGGTCAACCATGGCTCAAGAGATGACCAAGCGCCCAATGAAGGGTATGCTCACCGGTCCAGTCACCATTCTCAACTGGTCCTTTGTCCGTAACGACCAGCCCAGGTAAATATAAGAAAATTAATTAATAACCACCCTCATATTATATGTTATAAATACATTTAATACCGCTTGATATGACTTATATTAATTGATATTTTTATCTTTATTGCAGATTCGAAACTTGCTACCAGATTGCATTGGCCATCAAGGACGAAGTTGAGGATCTCGAGAAAGCCGGAATCACGGTTATCCAAATTGATGAAGCTGCATTAAGAGAAGGGTTGCCACTAAGGAAAGCCGAACACGCGTTCTACCTAGATTGGGCAGTGCACTCATTCAGAATCACCAACGTTGGCGTTGAAGACACCACCCAAATCCACACACACATGTGCTACTCCAACTTCAATGACATCATCCACTCCATCATCAACATGGACGCTGATGTCATCACCATTGAGAACTCCCGGTCTGACGAGAAGCTTCTGTCTGTGTTCCGTGAGGGAGTCAAGTACGGTGCTGGAATCGGGCCCGGTGTGTATGACATCCACTCTCCAAGAATCCCGTCAACCGAAGAAATTCATGACAGAATTAACAAAATGCTTGCGGTTTTGGAGACCAATATCTTGTGGGTCAACCCTGACTGTGGGCTCAAGACCCGTAAATACGGTGAGGTTAAGCCCGCTCTTGAGAACATGGTTGCTGCCGCTAAGAAGCTACGTGCTGCACTTGCAAGCGCTAAGTAAAAGTAAGGATGGTGGACACGTGATGACGAGGAGGAAATTTTATATTTTAGAATGATGAAATAACTGTGGTTGGTTGGTTATGTTATGTTTTAGGATTTGAATTTGGTCCCTTTTTGAGGATGTTCTTTTGTTTAATCTTTTTGTTTTTGTTGTGTACTATGGGCTTTTGCATTCCCTTGGATGAATCAAAGTCTAAAGATATCTGTGTTGTTTTGCAAAGAAAACAAAAGTCACAAAAAAGACATGTGTTAATGGTTTCAAAATTGAAGTTACCAATACTAATAAATTTCTATGCATTAAGAATTTATTTTAACTTGTTGGTTTCATTTATTTTGAATGAAGAAAGTTTAGTTTATATTTGACCTGTCATAGATGAAAGATAGCTAAAACCAATACATCTAGGAGTAAATGACTAAATGGTTGTCATAGATGAAAGATAACTAAACCAATACATCCAGGAGTAAATGACTAAATGGTTAACATTACATATCGGGAAAATATTGTAATGTTATCGACAAATTCACAGTGGCACGTCTTTAATTTTATTTTATTTTTCCGGTTGATGTGTTATATATGGGTTATGGTTGGGTCTAAATGGGTCCAGGTCTTTAACGGGCCAACTCACCTAACTAGGGACGGTACCAGAAATTTATTCAAAGGTGGGCAAAAAAATTTAGCTTATGGATTTTTTTTCAAATATGGGCAAAAAAAGTATCATGCAAAATTAGTCCAAATTAATCATAGTGACTATAGAGAAGAAAATACTGCTCCAAAATCATTTCCATCATAACGAGATGTGACTATGTGAGAATACTCATCCCATTAATGATTGCCAATGAAGAACATATAAATGCTATTGAAGTAAGGATAATGAAAATATTTAACAAAGCCTTTTGAATGTAGGATAACCTGTATTTTGGTCATATCAACCAACAAAAGTAACCGTTGCCCCAAATGACATAGTTGCAAAAAGTGATGCAACGAATTTCAATTAATTATCTAGTCTCTTTCAACCATTTCTCATCTTCGGAAATAAGATCGTTGTGGTACTCCCTGAATTCTTTATGTTGTGTCAAACCAGCAATGTTCTTCTTTTCCAGTAAAGAAAAAGGAAGCATGTACTCTACTTCCTAATAAACACATTATTATCACTTGTTAAGGTTTTAAACAATAAGCAACAAACAAGAACAATAAAATATGCAGAATAAGAATAAAAAATAACACGGATTGATCTAAAGTGGATATATTCGATCAATTCAGATGCACACAATGCATTCTTCGCTGTGCCAAACTCACCTTTTTACACGCTATGCGACTACATATATTATAATGTACTAAACTTTCAAAACTTACCCCTCGGCATAATTTGAATTCATTAATAACAAAAAAATAATGTAAGTTAGTTAAGTAGATATATAATTTTAATTAAATCAAAATATAAGTTTTAAAAGTTTAGTACATAAAAAAGGTAAGCTTTTAAGTATGAATATACAATGGTATATAGTTTGCCATATAAATAAAGGTACTCTACCTTGAACCATAAAATTTCTTGTTGTGTTTGATGTGCAACTCCTATAAGGTTCTGATAAATGAGAGATCGAATGTGATTGATTTCAAGCTAATTCATGGTGATTTGGTGAAGATTGAAGATTCAAGTGTGTGTTTAGTGCGTGTTCTTGAGTGTGTGTGTGTGTGTTGAGAGAGAAGGAGATGGAGGGATGGATGCTTTCAAATGTTAATTTCAATTATGTGGAAAAAGCATACAATTAGTGAATACAAGATTTCCTTAAATACCATTTCACTAATCATCATGGTTTAAGCTAATGACTAGTCTAACACTTATACAATGTGTCACATCTAGTCCCTTAACTATTGAATACAACATAATCGATCCTAACAACCTTTATACTTTACACTTTAACTAAAGATCCAAACTAAATGGAGCATGTTGTTACCATTTTCGTCTACCGTATTAAGTATGTTGTTACCATTTTCGTCTACCATATTAAGTATGTGATGTTCGGGGCTCATAAATAACAAAGCAAAGATCTTCCAATAACAATGCGTAACCGCTACGTGGAATATAGTTTGATTCATATTATTTATATCCTCTAGTGGCTTTGGATATTCTTGAGTGATCTCAACTATAAATTCAGCATTTCCAAACTTTGCAGCTAGGAATAACACATGTTGAGAATGTGTCCTCTTTGTATTTATTACATTAGTTGTATCAATCGGGTCAACCGACCCTATCATTATCTCAAAAATTTCTGCCCAAGACAATTCTGTAATATTTGTCAAAATGAGCCTTAGTAACTTCAAGGCTGTATAATAAGTAACGGGTGAAAAAAATTGCAACACATTCCTTCTCGTTAGGGTTTTTGATTTTGGTTAAAATTCTTGGCTTTTTAGGCAAAATCCTTAGTACATTGCCTCCACTTAAAACAAGTTCTGGATAGTTCTTCAGTAATCGTATTGCAACATCTGTAACTTATGTAGTTACATCAGTATTATATACAAGGCCTCCATAATGTTAGATCATAGATACACCACTATAATCATATTTTAATTTGATTTGTTATGAAAATATATTAAGTAGACTTTTATCGGGATAGAGGATTATGAAACTTTTATAGTGTTCATTTACTATCAAATTCAGCCCATTTCATTTTTATTTAAATTTTGTTATCATTGACTCGTTTCATTGACCAGTTTCAGTTATAGTCATTTTCACACGCGTTGGAAAAAGACTAGTATAAAAGAAGATATGATTGACAATACTTACCAAAGAACGCATTCTCGACACATACTAAAAAGAAGGAATGTTGTCTGTTAAGTGACAAAGGTCACCTTGCAGTTTTCTGATATAGCATAAAGGACATTCATCATTTCACATGTTCCATATATAGCTACAATGTGTATAGGTGCCATTCCTTCATTATTGGGGATGTTAAGAAGGTTGTTGTTCTTTTGCACCAACATACGTGCTATTTGAATATGTTCTGATGAAGCTACTATGCATAAAGGAGTGTAGGAGTCCTTGTTTTGAAGCTCCAAGTCTTCCTTATTCATCAAGTCCAACATTTTTTTGACAGACTTTGTCCTTCCTTTAGAGACTGCAAAATGCAGTGCTGTTTCACAGTTTTTGTTGATGCAAAAGGTTACAAGTTTTAAATTTTTATCCAAAATCTCTTTGGCGGCATTCCAATCACCTTGATGCTTTGTAAAGAGGAACACATAGATTGAGGTAATCTTCCCTTCTTGCATCTAAATAATTCCAAAATTTAGTTATTACTCTATTTGTATTAGAATAAGTGCAATAGTTTATTTCAACCGAATGAATGAAAGCATATCGGTTATGACTTGGTTTTAGGGACATTTGACTTAATGAGAAATGGTCAATTTCAAATACATTTCTTAAAATTAAAGCAGGAGCTTTAAAAATATAACGTAAAGTTGAATGGACTAATCCTTAAGATACGACTTGCATAAGTTATCACTCATATATAATACATATTTTGATTACCAAAAATGAAAAATTAAACTGCCCCAAAAAAATGAAAAATTAAAGCAGGAGCTTTAATCGTAGGCAGATCCCCGCCCTGCCCACCCCTTGGTATCGCTAATGCACCTAACCCGTTTACAAGCCGATTAACCCTGTCCAACGGGTTTACAGAGTGCCAACCCTTTTGATACATTTAAATAGATGGGTTACACAGATCATGCTTGGGTTGGGTCATGGGCTGAACTAAAATTCTCAACAGTAGTAGCACCCTTTGCGGTGGTAAAAAAGACGGGGTTCAAAGGGCTACGCCCCTTTGCGGGGTCCTGGGTGTAGAGTCGCTACCGAGGTCTATGGGAGGCCCTAGCGGGACTGGGGAAGACGCTACTAAACCAAATGAATTTAGCATAAGAGACTCTATTACATAAACAACACAACAACAAATTTTCAAAAAGCAATTTAATAAATTACAAGCTAATTACTAGTTTCCTAAAGCTAAAAGTTAAAAAAACCTACAAAGCACACACTTTGAGTTTTTTATTTGGTTTAGATTTTGAGTTGGAGTTTCGTTAAGATTGGTTTGGACTTTTGAGTAAGTTTTTAAATCATGTATTAGCACCGTAATTTTAAAAAAGACTATAAAAGGTATATCTTACGTACAAAATTTAAGTAGTTGCACATGCCACCGACACCATGTGCACTAAATGAAGTTCGCCCCTCGGTTGGGTGATCTCGACCTGCCAAATTAAACATGACGCAAATTACCAACCCACTTAAGTAAACTGACCAGATTTTCAATCTCCAATAATTAAGAAATATTGTGGAAGAATTGTAATGTTTATTGATAATTTCACAGGTACCAAAATTCTATCCGCCATAGAAAACATGGTTGACCCAACAACCGAATTCATCTATCAAGAAAACCCAACTCCCGAATTCACCAAGTCCAATAATTTGTCTTACACAATAGTTGTAACGGGCGAATACCCGTATTCTGATACAGTTTGCGACAATTTAAATTTGACCATTCCTAATCCTGGCCCAACCACCGTCACAAACATATGTGGGACCGTGAAGTGTGTTGTGGTCCTCATTTCGGGCCGACCTGTTTGTGATTGAACCATATGTTTCTAGCATTGGTGGCAGCTTGGTGGGTAAGCTTGCCCGTACGTGGTTCAAAAAAGTTGATCAACTACAAATGAATGTTTTTTTTTTTTTTTTTGGTTAAGGGTTTAAACCCTGGTAAATATATAAACACATCAAAAGTATACAAAGCAGGATATATGACTGAATGCCATACATACTAAGAGAAACAAACGCACCAAAAGTGTTTCAAACACCTAACTATTGACAAAATGACAAAGCGTAACCAGGAAACAAAAGCCTAAAAAATGACAATTAGGCTAAGAAATAGAGTGTTGGCGACCCACATTATGACCCGTTGTACCCGTTTGAATACGGGCTTATGACAAAACCGGTTAATTCACACATGGTGTTAAATTCTGTTTGAGACTTGAAAGATTGTATTTATTATGTTCATTAGAAATTATGTTTTATTAGGATTGTAACATTAGGATCATAAAAAATTAGTGGGTTGGTTATTAGATGAAAATATTAATTTCTAGAAAATACAATTGTAGTCTATATATTTTGCTGTATCAAACGTTGTTAACGATAAAATCAAACCATATAATATAATGTAAATAATATAAGTATAATAATCATTATTATAATTAAAGCAAAATAATGTAAAAACTATTATTAGTGTAAAATCAAGTTGAATAACAAGAGCAAAAGCGTGCCTTCGCGGTTCTTGTGGTGTGTCATTTGCATGTCTCTCTGTTTCTCACAATAAATCCACCCCCAATTTCACTTTCAATTTCATTATCGCAACAACAAAATTCAATCAAACTCTCGATTTTTACCTACAATCCGACATGAACGACCTATTATCTGTAAGTTTTTCATCTCAATTCAAGTTTTCTTACGCTGAATTCGATTTTATGACGTTAATTACAGCTGCACAGATTCTTAATTGTACGTACATTTCACATTGATGTTGAAAATCCATTTCTTAGATCTCTTCCTTTTTCACATTGATATTAATCAGTATCAAATCCACCTATACCTATAAGTTATATACGCAAAACAAATTCATCGGTGACTCGAGTGAGATGCGAACATAAAAATTTAAAAAAAAAAATAGGAAAAAACAATTGGGAAATTACATGTGTTTAAAGCTAATTAATGAGTTGCTATTACAGTAATTGACCATGTATTATCATTAACTTTGAAAGCTAAATAGCTTAAATGGTAGCATATTTTGGATATTTAGTATGTTTTGTTCTTATATGTTATGTTGTATTTGTAATAACCACGTATTATTATTATACATTTGTAATTTAAATTATTTGTTTAATGTGATTATTTGTAGACAAATAATAGCCCTCGAAGATCTAGTTATGGCGGGGGAGATATTGAATCAGGAAAACGATCTGCAGAGATCGAGTTGGATGAGTTTTTTAAGAAGGTGAGTTTTATGTCATAATTTATATTAATCAAGTTAATTTAGTTAATTTAGTTTAATATAATTAATTCATAAATCTTATGATAAAGTACAAATTCATTAGGTTCAAAACATTGAGCAAGGATTTGAGAAGCTTGATAGAATTCTAAAACAACTACAGGTATCTATCTGCTTGCAATCGTATTCACAAAATCACACGATAAAAAACATTTTCATTAAACTTTAATGAACAATTTAATGCAGTATGCTCACGAGGAAACAAAATCTGTAACAAAGGCTGCTGCTATGAAAGGTAGTCTTCAAATATTATTTGATTTTTTGTCATGATTAATAAAATATTATTTTGTTGATTTGCAGAAATCAAGCAACGAATGGAGAATGATGTTAATGAAGTTGCAAAGATTGCTCGTTTTATTAAAACAAAAATTGAGGAACTTGACAGAGAGGTTAGAGTCTAAAAACATACTCATTAATCACATTTTTAAATTCATTAACTCATAATTTTTATTTTTATTTTGGATTAAGAATTTGGCCAACAGACAAAAACCTGGATGTGGACCAGGAACTGGAGTTGACAGATCAAGAACAGCAACTACAATGTAACTAACATATATCATACTTAATCTTTTCATCAAACACGATGAATTCTGTTACTAGAATAATAAATTTTTATATTCGTGTATATTGATCCTTGTTGGCAGTGCCTTGAAAAAGAAGTTTAAAAATAAGGTGACAGAGTTTCAGGTATTTCAGATCTGCATATGGTTATTCTTTCATTTTTTCTTAATATTTTTAATAAATTTCTAATCTTTTGGATGGAATAAACGTTTTCAGACTCTAAGAGAAAGTATACATGAAGAGCATCGTCAAGTTGTTGAGAGACGTGTTTTTACAGGTGCTGAGCTGGCAGTTTCGACCCGTTTACTATAAACGGGTCGATTATATTTAAGAGATTGGGTCAAATTGTTTAAAAGAAACCTAAATTCGTTTTAATTCAAAGATTTAGATTATTATTGTAATACTATCGTTTTTGTAATCCAATTTAACGTATTAATCATTACAAATTTTGTGTAAGAAATGGACAAAAACCGTTTTGACTCATGTCCACTGGTCTGACCCGCCCATCTTGCACCTTATCTAACTACATGTAACTGTTTTATGCAATTGTTGCCAGTAACGGGAACAAGAGCAGATGAAGAGGTGAGATATATTTAATTCTTAAATATTTAATGCGAACACGTGCTAATTATCTGTTATTATTCTCTAGACAATTGATCGACTAATAGAAACAGGAGATAGTGAACAAATTTTCCAAAAAGCAATTCAAGAACAGGGTAGAGGCCAGGTTAGTTAATATTTTTTCTATTATTTATTTTTGAACATTTTTGCATTAGCAATCCTTAGTTTCCTGTGTGTGTTCGTTTGTTATCATTAATATTATTAATTATTAATATTATTATTATCGTTATTATTATTATTATTATTGTTATTATTGTTATTATTATTATTATTATTATTATTTATTTTTTTTTTCTTTTAAGAATAAGTTGCGGGGTATATGTATATGCAGGTGGTTGACACGCTTGCAGAAATCCAAGAACGCCATGATGCAGTTGCAGAGGTAGAAAGGAAGATTCTTGAGTTGCAACAGGTATTTAATTTAATTAATTTAATAATAATGACCACATTTATAATTATGAATGCTAAATAACCTCATCTTTATACGTAATGAAAGTCGGTCTTCATGTTTATACTGAATTTGACCCAAACGGGTTAACCAAAAAGTTGATCTATTTAAACGAGTCAATTTATTAGATCACTCTAATGTTATTTATATTACTCTTGAAGATATTTCAAGATATGGCTATATTAGTGGATGCTCAAGGGGAAATGCTAGACAACATAGAAACACATGTAAGTGATCCATATATTTATTTAATTTTATATATAAACAAACAATATAATCTCGTACATGTCTATAATTTAATTTTATTGACGACCTAGGGATGACATATATATTTATAGGTATCGACTGCAGTAGATCATGTGCATAATGGGAACAGAGCCATTCAACAAACAAAGAGGCTACAAAAGAACTCGAGAAAATGGACGTGTGTGGGTATTATAATTTTGCTAATTGTCGTTACAATCATTGTTGTTGCTGTTATCAAACCGTGGCAAAGTAGTAAAGATGATTAAAAAGGCTCGGGTGCTAAACACGTGCATTTACAATAGGTTTATTGCATGTATCTATAGTGTTTATATCGATCTTGATCGCAGTTTCTTATATACCGTCAACTATGCATACTGGTTAGGGTTATTCGATAAAAACGAGACCCGCAAAATAAAGAACCGGAAAGAACGCGCGAAAAGACCGCACGAAAAGAACGCTCAAAGCGAATGAGTCTTTGAGATTTTGTAAGAGGTTTTTTTTATATTTTTGCTTATAATAACAACGTATATTTGTTCATGTTTAGATTGCACAACATTTTGTCGACCTGTTTAGGTGGCAAGTGAGATGTTATTTTTTGATCATGTTTGTGTCAATCGGTTACCGCTATGTCAACACTTGTTAAGGCCATCATGTTGTCGTATTACCAAAATAGGACACAAAACCATCTTTTAATGATTCTAACTAGATAAGAATTTGTAAAATAATTGAATAATAATAATAATAATAATAATTGTAAAAAGTATGTCTATTTTAACACAAAAAACACCCATTTTTGTCATAGATTGGATGGTATTATTGTATGAGTGACTTATTCGGTCAACCATATAACTAATATTCACAACGAATCAAGAAATACAAGAATCAAACCAACACGATTATACCATCATAATCAACAGGAACAACATGCCAACGAAAATGTTTTCTAATCTCAACTACATTATGCCATTCAGAATTCTGTGGGATATCTAATGTTGCAACTATTATCGATAAGCTTTTTCCAATTTAATATATCTGTGAACGGGAGATCATAATGGTTTGCAATAATCACGGGACACACAACTCTGATATATTGCATCACCAATACGAGCTGTGTTGAAGACAAAATTTGGCCCGAATGCAGACAAAATTTGGCCCGAATGGGAGAACCTTTAACATGAAATCAATAATTACTTTTAAAGTACAGTAAATGTAAACAAAAATGTACTACTTCCTCCGATTCAAAATAAGTGATACACTTTCCTTTTTTAGGTGTATCAAAATAAGTGATACACTTTGAAAAATTAACTTATTTGGAAAAAAAAAAAAGTGGGACCCACACCCACTATCTATCTACTTTAACAAAGTGAAAAGACTCATTTACCCTTACTTTTACTCTTAAACATCATTAACTCCACTTTATTCATAAAAATGTGGGACCCAATTCTCACTAACCATCCAATTAATCTAAATTAACCATCATTATAAACTTTTGCCTCAAAATCCATGAAATCCAAATTGTATCACTTATTTTGAATCGGAGGAAGTATATTTTTTTCACGTTCTATGAAATATTAATTTATGAATTTCTTGAGACTAAAAATAATAAAAATGATCTCTTAGAAAACTATTATCTTATTATTTTATAAAGTTTTTCAATTTTTTACATTGACCCTAGTCTGGACCAGACAAATTTACTATTTTATAGAGTTTATTAATTTAGAGAGTACTAATTTAAAGAATTTTTACTATTTACATATGTCCCTCTTTAGTCAAATGTTAGATCAATTATAAAATATTTAATTACCAAAATAGCCCTGACTAACGGACTTGAGTTAAGGTTGTTAGAGGGAAGGACCAAAACATGCTAAAAATGCAAATGTTGGGTATTGAGTCTGCACTTATTGAAGTACGGTAACCAAACGTGCAATTTGGCCAAACCACGGGAACCATTCTTGAATTAACTTAAAAAATATACATAAGATAATATTAGATAAATAATAGCATCAGACAAAGTAATCAAATGTTCCATTGTCGTCCAGCGGTTAGGATATCTGGCTTTCACCCAGGAGACCCGGGTTCGATTCCCGGCAATGGAAATTTTTTGCGAATTGTTTTTTTTTATCAGCTTCTTTTTATTCTTCTGTTCTGCTCCGCCGGATGCCATCCTTCTTCTCCGGCGACCTCAAATCTTTATTTTAGATTATATCGTTTCAATTAATATTCTGTTTAGCTAATAACAGTTTTCAGATCAAAATCAACGTATAAATTTCAATCAATTCTGAACAATTTGTTGAATTGAAGTTCACATATCAGGCGCTAATTGTTCGATTAAATTGATTCATATTTTTTTATAGGAAAACATTCGTTAAGCAATGTGTTAATCAAATTGAATTTGAAAAATGAGGTTCGAAGGGCTTATTTGGCGGGAGATGAAGGGAAGGATCTGAAAAAATAGTGTTAATTTGAGTACAAGAGACTCAAGGATGATTTGAACACCTGCAGGGATCATAAACATGACGGAGCTTCCATTGATGATAAGAATCTTCTTTCTGATCAATCCTGAAATCTTTCTAATTTTGTTGCATCATTATTAAACCTAAAATTATGATAGTGATTGCTAAAATAACATAACTGGAAATGAATTCACAGCTCTGAGGGGGTGTTTGGGTAAGCTTGTAACAATTTATAGAGTTATAGGGTTACCCCTATTTAGTATTTACACAAAAAACTTCTATTGAACAGTTGAACTTTACATAATTAGTTTCTTTAATTCCCTATATATGGTTTTCTATTTTTTAATATGTTTTGAGAACTTGATATATTTTTGTATATAATAATATCTGAAAATTATTTCAAATTTTGGAATTCATATTTAGCAAAATAAATACTTAGATACTGGTAATTAAGACTAAATTTGTTTAAGATGTGAGTTTCTAGATGTGAACTAACTTTCTTTGTAACCATGTAATAATCTATGTATACATACATAATTACATGACTAAACTATATGTTTATAAGTTAACAAATATATTGTTATATAATCTGATAACAGGTCCAATAATAACTAAAAATTTCAAGTTACAAGTTACAAAGAAACCATCTAACTATTTTATTTAAATGAATTTTGATAATGAATAATGAAAATCCTTAGAGTTATTAATAACAAACTATTACATATATTAAAATGTCGTATTTTTATCAATATAAGTAACATTTAAAATGCAAAGATGATTATTGATTAATGTACCAATTCTAGTGCTTTTATAAAAGATTCTTAATGTTGTTATTATCAAAACTCATTAATAAATCAACAACATAGTAAAAATAACAAATAAATTTGTATATGTATTACTCCCTCCGTCCCTAAATAAAGTTCTCATTTCTCTTGGGCACAACTTTTTAGGAGTTAGTTAGTGGTGATGTATTTGATATTATTTTTTATTAAAATATAAGGTTTGATCGGAGAGTAAAAGTGTTTTAGGAGATAGTAGTGGTGAAAGTATTGGTAATAATATTATTATATTAAGTGGGGCTTTAAGTTTGAGAAATGGGAACCTTATTTAAGGATAAAACTTGGAGGAGAAATGAGAACTTTATTTAAGGATGGAGAGAGTATTATTCTAAAAGAGAATATAGTAAGCGAGTACTCAACTGCTCACACGGAGGCTCCTACGAGTCTACAACACGTCTCTCTCGGTGAAAAGTTTGCTATCTATTTATTCTAAGTTCCATGATTATATCTTAGTGGCATACTAGCATGTATCAAAAGATAACGTTATGACACGATTTATCATTATCATATCATTCGATTAACTAATATAAATTAGAGATAAAGTAGTCACATATTATTATTATTTTAATAATTATTAAATTATTAAGAAAAACTCAAATGGGCTAAACAAAGTATAATACTATAAAGATCGCTGAGAGCCTAAAAAAGAAGGCTCAAAGGAAACAAAACACCGAATCAAAACAACAATACTAAATCTTTTCAAATAAGAGATATCCCGAACCCAAATTTAATGCATAAAATGCTACACCAAATTTACCATCCAAAATACCTTGTAATTTTTTTTTTTTTTTTTTCAGGCTAAAACGATGAGTAACTCGAAATTCTTGCCTATAATCAGAGGGGAAAACTTTAATGAACAGGGGGAAAACTTTAATGAACAGGTTAATAAGAAATATTATAGTTTCTATCCAGTATCCTATTTATAAGTAATGAGGTATGTCACGAAACCATTGGCATACGGACGTACGAACGTCCGAATGCTCCGACGGACGGAACGTGCCACAAGCTGTCCGAAGAAGGAATTCAAATATAGTCATCATGAGATCACAAGTCCCAAGGCTTTCCCTAAAGCGTGGCCGGATTTCAGGGGAAAGTAGCCTCGAGCCATACCCGCATTTAATGGAGGTAAGGCTTGACAACGACCGATCTTATGGTCCAGCGGATATATACCAGTCGCTCATAAGAAACCGGAGGGTAATAAGGTTAACAGACCAAAGGGGTACATCGCTTTCCCGCCTCTGAGATCTGCCTTGACTTCCCGCCCAAAGCAATTAGCCTATAAAGGGAAGGTAAGTCTCAACGCAGAAGACATTAACTACACTCCATTTACTACTTACTTACTCACTCAATTCACATAGACCTCACGTCGATTCAAATAACTTACTTAAGCATCGGAGTGTCCGTCCGGAAGCCCCTTCCGGAGGACCTTTGACTTAGGGTTGCTTTCTATTTCAGATTTCTTCGCTTAGGGAGCCATCTTGATCCTGCTTCCGGATCTAGGACGCAACAATAAAAAATATGGATTTAATAAATAAATCACAAACCATATATTGATGACCAATCAAAGGATCGATAAGTTAATGGACCAAGTATATTTTAATGATTATTTTGTTGACAGGTGTAAAAGGATTCACATGCTATCTTGGCCTCATATATATCCTTTCTATTTCTAGATTCAAGATATGGTGGCTACTCCACAAATGTCTCTATCCATCATTATTCATTTCAACCTTAAGGTTTTAGAATCGGTATATGTGGGGTGAGCAAGTGGTAAGTGTTTTTGAATAATTTGTTAGAGGCGATGGATTTGATACTTTTCTGTGTAAATATTTAATAGATGGTCAAATGAATGTTAGAAAATGATCATGACAATATTAGAATAAGCAAAACTATGATGATATACATTAAAATCTATAACAAGGTCATTTTCTTATGTATGATAATTAACCCAGTAAATACTAATTCCGTCAGCAATTATCAAACGACCTCTAATTTGTATAAAAGCTAGTGCGCAATAAAATTTACATAATGCACTGTAAAATATATGTAAAATAAAAAATCTATAATAATAATAATAATAATAATAATAATAATAATAATAATAATAATAATATATTATAAAATAAAAGCACCTCAATACAAGTGTAACACAAGCTCTGGGCATTTTGTAGGATCACGGTTGTTTGATGCTCATTTTTCTTCACTTTCTTATTTTGGAAAATGACAAGTGTCAGGATCGATTGACTATGAAGAAGTTAATAAGCACCTTAGATCTAATTGATTATAGAAGTTGCAGCGGATCAACACTATATCAATGTATTAAGAACAATGAACTGTAAATAATAAACGAAAATATTAAGAACACAGTTTCACAAAAAGCTTCAATGTATATTATCGAGTTAACAATACACACGTACGTTTACAATTCGTAAGGAACTATTTATAATAGTCCTTGAAGCTAAACTATTTACCCTAGTTATTCTAGGACTTGATTTACATTCGAATTCTATAGATATACATTGATTTACATGATATAACTATCTCTACGAAGATCTCGGACTCGATATGTTCCATATAAGCTCATCAGTAGTATTCTGCAATCACCAGTAGTAAATAAGTAACGTCAGTAGTAACTTTGGTGACCAGTAGTAAGTCCAGATCTATCGTCAGTAGTAACTACTATTGATCAGTAGTATCTTCAATAAGCCTTGATCAGTAGTAACTAAGTTATAGTCTTCACCAGTATCAACTTCATCAGTAATAAACAATTCTGCCCCATCAGTACTAAGTATGATCAGTACTAACTGCAGCATCAGTATCAAGTTGATCTGTGATTTTGTCCCAACAACAAGACAATTTGGATATCATGTACCGACGACCAAAGTATCCAATGGTACTGCTCCACGTACAAACAAAATAATGAGATGAGGAAATGATCAATATACCCTTATAAAGTTTATGTTACTATTTTTTTTTTAAACAACGACAAATCTAATCTACTTCTATTATCATATATGTTCACCACGGGGATCAAACTCCTGATTTCAAAGTTAAGAGACAAACCAAAGATCCATTGATACCTCTATTTATACCCCTGCGATTTTCCCAATTAATTATATCCTACACTGAAATAAAAAAAATATGGGTTCTCTTCCTTATGTTGTGGAAGACTGCCTAGGTATTGTTCAAATCTTTAGTGACGGTTCTATTAAACGTCACGAAAACATTGACTTCAGTGCCTTTTTAGTCAAAGACGACGGTTCTGTCATGTGGAAAGATTATTGTTATGACAAACACCATGACCTCCACCTCCGCCTTTACAAACCCAATTCCGCCACAACCTCCGCCACAAAACTTCCGGTCATGTACTTCCTTCATGGCGGTGGATTCTGCCTCGGGTCGTTTGCATGGCCAAATTTTCACAATTGTTGTCTACGTATATCCGCCTCTCTACATGTCATTGTGGTGGCACCGGACTACCGTTTAGCACCGGAGCATAGGCTTCCGGCAGCCATGGATGACTCTCTTTCTGCTCTGAAGTGGCTCCAAGAGGTGGCGGGAAACCCTGATGGTCATGTGGTTGACTGTTTTGACTTTGATCGGTTTTTCGTAGTCGGAGATTCTTCCGGTGGAAACTTAGCACACCATTTAGCCGTGCGGCTGGGTCCCGGATCCCCGGAGCTGACGCCGATCAAGATACGAGGGTATGTGATGTTGGCGCCTTTTTTTGGCGGAACGGAGAGGACAAAGTCGGAAACGGAAGGATTGCCGGAAAAGGTGTTGACCGTTGAGCTGCTTGACACGTAAGCCCATGCTACACTCGATAATTAAAATGTTTTGACTTAATTCAATTTCTGACCTAAAACTGCTTTAAGTCGATTTTCAATTTTTCGATCCGTCAAATTTATTTTTTCTGAACATTGTTTATGAATCTGTTTAAAATTGGTCTCCTAAATCATGTTCTAGTTAAGTTGGAGCAGAGATTTGATTTATTTGATTTAACAGATACGATGAACTAAAAAAAATTGTGTTATAATCAGTTGCAATTTTTTTTCTTAAAGGTGTTATTTATAATAAAATTAATTAAATTTCTAGCACTACTTTAAAAGTAAAATTTAGATTATTTTATGAGGAGTCAAACACATGTTTGAATCTTATTTGTCAACTAATTGTCTTTTTCCAACAGAAACATATCAATATCCTACATTAATACTTACAAAAAAAAACTAATTCACAGGACATGAAAAAATACAGCAAGTGAATATGATCTTTTTATTTATCTTATAGTCACAGGAAAATAATAACGACAGTTTTATAATCGTTAACACTTTCTTGCAAATTTTGCAAAGTTAACAAAAATTTACAAGTCTTCATAAATTCTCTGATCGAGTTATATACTTCGTGTGTTACAATAAGGGAAAGAGCTCTCGTCCGCATACCACTTTGCAATTAGATATGGTGGGTCCCTTTTACATCATTATCGCTATGTTCTCCCCAAGGTTATAAAAAGCCAACGAGTTATGATAGGGATAAAGCGATTATGTAGCATATATAATTGTGAGTTTCTTTATGCAGGTTCATCATGAAATTTGTATTTTCTGAAATAAATGATGAAGAATATAATTATGATTTTAGAAAAAAAAAACATTTCCTTTTGTTAACTATATATAAAAAAATATATAATTTGTCGACTTAAGCTACATATTGAAAAACGTCATGGCCGGTCATAGCTCCTACATCTTAAAGCTTGATAGCACCGACACGCCTTAGTGAGCATGTCTCTCTCATTGGAAAGATTTATGTTAGACCTTTTCTAAAGAATATTACGAGTTATATTTTGTGGTTTATATTAATAATTGAAAATAATAACAATAGTCATAATTAAGGGCTGCAGTTAAGTAGACATATAATAGAAATTGTATATTAATCAATAATCATTCTTTGTATTTAAGAAATTATCCTTAAATATGTAAAAATACAAATGAATAATTATGTAGTAATATTTTTAACACAAAAGCTGTTGCTAACAAATTTCTTCTTATAATAAGATGTAACCATGACTTTTAAAATAGAGTTCCTCATTGAATTCTATTTGAAGGCTAATAAAAACTAACTAATATTGGTTTCCTTTAAGTAACACTGATAATCTATAACCAGTTACTTGTATGTTGATATGAAAATCATTTATAAGATTACGAAGAATGTAACTATTTGATAATATTTAATAACTTCGTTTTCTTTTACAAGATGTAAGAATAAAATAAATAATGAAAGAAAAAAGGAATCTAATTGAGATATTGATTATAAACCAATTTAATGTAGATTTTGGAGAATGTCATTACCGGTTGGAAAAACAGCAGATGACCCGTTTGCAAACCCATTTGGGCCAAAAAGTCCAAGTTTTGAACTTGTTAAGCTTGATCCGATACTTGTAATCATTGGCGAGAATGAAATTATGAAAGATAGGGTAAAGTCGTATGCAAAGAGGTTAAAAGAGCATGGAAAGATAGCACATTACGTTGAATTTGAAGGCAAACAACATGGATTCTTCACTAATGAGCCATATTCAGATGTTTCGGATTCAGTATTAGATCTAATCAAGAATTTTATATCTGAACAATCCAGTTAATTGATTACCGATTGCGGCTCGTTTATTTATCTTGTAGCGAGTTAGGCATAAGTTTGATGTGTGGAAAACCATTTGGTGTCATGTAAAAACGCTCTTTTCGTATGAGTATTGTAATGTGTTTGTGATATTTTCTTTTAAGAATTGAGTTTTTTTAGGTTTGTAAATAAACAGACCGTTCAGCAAACTGCTCATCAATTGTTTGGTTGAAAGTTCGTTTGGTTTTATTTATTTTCATATATTTGTTAAAAGCGAACATGCTGTACACGATTTGTTCGTTTAGTTAAATGATCGGATATCTGCTCGTTCATTTATGTTCTTGAACATACGGTAAGCTGTTTCTTAAGGTTCGTTTGAGTGTGTTCATTCGTTCGAAAACTAAATGTATTCAGTATTTTAATTAAAATAGTTATACTTAGATGAATAAGTACAAAAACTCGTATACAAAATTATTATATATCCTAAAAGGGTTTTGATAATGACAGCCCTTAGGGCTATCATAAGACATGCATTAAATACTTGTATTTTAATCTTCAACCGACTCCTGAATTTCAGGAACTACTCCATTGTACAACATTTTAAGCACTTAGTGACAGCCCTAAGGGCTGTCATTAGCAAAATCCTATATAAAATGGTTTTATATTAGTTTATGTATATTTATTTGTTTATATTCGTTTATATACCTACTCATTTGTTCACGAGTGAACATGAACACAAATATAAGTTCATTTGATATGTATATGTAGATAAGGGTTCATATGATAATCATTTTTTAGCAAACAATTGACAAAACTAATATGATTTTTACATTCAAAATGTTTATATTCGTTTATGTGTATTCATTTATTTATATTCGTTTATATTCATACCCAAAGTGTTCGCGCATAAATCTAAGATTGCTACGTTAATTATGGTTAATGTTCCTTTATAAAAATTACATTGAAAATTCAAACCGAATCTGAACCGATCTTGACAGTTTTGAGCAGTTTTAAAACTGCTTTTTTGCAGTTTTACGGTTTTCTACAGATCGAATTTGGGTTATATCGTTTTTTGGTAATGAAATTTTTCACTCGTACGAATTGACATACCGGCCAATCACAATTCTATGTTTCACAAATTTTATCCCATTGAAGATTTTGAATATACCATTAAAATACTTTAATCAGATTAAAAGTATTTTACAACTTTAGAACTCCAAGCAGTCAAAATCTAGTAAATTTCTAAAAATCGTCCCATAGCCGGCAACACGTTTGTTTACTGCACATTTATCCTTGCTTTCTTATGTTGGATAATGACGAGACTATTTGAATATTATCTGCCGACGACCAAAGTATCCAATAGCCCAACTCCACATTCAAAATAACGAATTTATGAAATGACCAAATTGACCTTTCAAACGAAAGCTCGTGTTGCTATTCCCTTTTTACTTCTATTTATACCCCTTTGGTTCTTGCAAATGAATCATATCTTCAAATAAACATAAATGGGTTCTCTTCCTTATGTTGTGGATGACTGTCAAGGTATTATTCAAATCTTTAGCGACGGTTCTATTACCCGTCACCAAAACATTGACTTCAGTGCCTTTCCGGTAAAAGACGATGGTTCAGTCTTGTGGAAAGATTATTGTTATGACAAACAGCATGACCTCCGCCTCCGCCTCTACCAACCCAAATCCTCCGCCACTAAACTTCCGGTCATTTACTTCCTTCACGGCGGTGGATTCTGTTTCGGGTCGTTTGCATGGCCAAATGTCCACAATTGCTGCATACGTCTTTCCGCCGCTCTACATGTCATTGTGGTGGCGCCGGACTACCGTCTTGCACCGGAGCATAGGCTTCCGGCAGCCATGGATGACTCTCTTTCTGCTCTGAAGTGGCTTCAAGAGGTGGCGAAAGGTGGTCTGGTGACTCATGGTTTGTTGGGTGGTGATTTGGTTGACTGTTTTGACTTTGATCGTTTTTTCATAACCGGGGACTCTGCCGGTGGGAATATAGCACACCATTTGGCCGTTAAGCTGGGTCCCAGATCGCCGGAGCTTACACCGATTAAGGTACGAGGGTATGTGATGTTTTCGCCTTTTTTTGGCGGAACGGAGAGGACAAAGTCGGAGGCGGAAGGGTTGCCGGAAAAAGTGATAAACATTGACATTCTTGACACGTAAGTCAATATTTCACCCGTTTAAAGATTAAAGTCTTCTGATTAAAACTGATTCAACTCGATTGTTATTCAACTTTTTGGATTTAATTTGCCCATTTTGTGATCATTATTTAGCCATCTTTAATTAGTCCTCTAAATCAATTGGAGTAGTTGTGCATGGTGGCTAGTAACTCAATCTTGAATTAGTTTCGAGTGTCAAGTTATGATTAGTGGCCAACTAATTGTTTCCAACAAGAACATATCATACAAATAAAAAGAACCCTCGTCTTTATACATACAGTTAGATTAGATATGGTGGGTCCCATTACCTGTCTCTTTCAATAAAAAGATTTTGTTGACTTTTCACTAAATAAACTAATATATTTGTCCAATAACTTTTATATTAGTGGCATGTAAAGTATTATCATGACGAGTTAATAAACACCTTAGATCTAATTGATGATAGAAGTTGCAGCGGATCAACACTATATCAATAATTAAGAACAATGAACTGTAAGAACAATATGAGAAATATTAAGAACACAGTTTCACAAAAAGCTTCAATGTATATTATTGAGTTAACAATACACACGTACGTTTACAATTCGTAAGGAACTATTTATAATAGTCCTTGAAGCTAAACTATTTACCCTAGTTATTCTAGGACTTGATTTACATCGAATAATAATAATATACATTGATTTACATTCTATAACTATCTCTACGAAGATCTCGGACTTGATATTCTTCAAAAACGCGTCATCAGTAGTAAAACTAATCACCAGTAGTAAATATGAAGATCAGTAGTAAACTTGGTGATCAGTAGTAAGTCCAGATACATCGTCAGTAGTAACTACAATGATCAGTAGTATCTTCAATCTTTGCATGATCAGTAGTAACTAAGTTATAGTATACACCAGCATCAACTTCATCAGTAGTAATATGTTCTGCCCCATCAGTACTAAGTATGTCAGTACTAACTGCAGCATCAGTAATAAGTTGATCTGTGTTTTGCTCCAACACTAATCCTTATCAGATCATTTGTATTTCTTTAACTGGCTTTTACACATGGTTTTTAATTTTTAAAATAGAACCTATACCTTATTTACGATTGAGATATTAATTATTGATTATTATAATTTAATAATAGATTTTGGAGAATGTCATTACCAATCGGAAAAACAAGAGATGAACCATTTGCAAACCCATTTGGGCCTAAAAGCCGAAGTCTTGAACTAGTTAAGTTTGACCCGATGCTTGTAATGGTTGGTGAGAACGAAATTATGAAAGATAGGGTGAAGTCGTATGCAGATAGGTTAAAAGAGCTCGCGAAGACAGTAAATTATGTTGAATTTGAAGGAAAACAACATGGATTCTTCACCAGTGAACCTTATTCGGATGTTTCGAATGAAGTCTTAGATTTAATCAAGAATTTTATATTTGAACAATCTAGTTAACAATTTAGGTCCGTTTAGGGCATGTTTTTTAATTTTTTAAGAAGCCAAAATTAAAAAGTAAGGGGCTCTTTACTTTTTGATTTTGACTTCTTAAAAAACCACTAAATTAATAAGCACTTTGAAAAGCTTATTTTTTTTTTGAACGGCAAGTTAGTAAGTTAGTGGTTCGAGCCTAGACAGTGACATCCACAAGGGGCAGTATGCCTTCCCTCAAACCTTCCACCTTTTTTGTCCACGACGGGACTCGAACCCATGACCAATAGGTCATGGGCAACACCTTAATTCCTCCTTAGATACCACTAGGCTACAAGCCTTGGGTACTTTGAAAAAGCTTATTAAACATGCCATTACTTTTCGTGTGGTTTGATATGTAAAAAACCTTTTGTGTCATGTATGTGTAGTCTTTTTGTATGAGTATTGTAATGTCTTCCGGGTTTTTTCTCATGTAAGATTTCATCTTTTTATCAATATTGAGTGTTAGTTCTTAAATTTAATTTATTAATTTGATGGACTAATTAGTTGACAGCAAGGTTGTAAAAAGCCTCAAAGTCATGGCGAGACGTGGTAAATCATGACGTTTTTCAAGGCGTGTCTTAAGTATGCAATTCTTTATATAAAGTATCATATAAATCAATAGATTTTTATTTTATTTTGTAAACTTGATATACATATGCATATAAATTATATAAAAAATTGTTTTTTTTATGTCTCACCATGGCCTGAGGCTTGACAATTCCGCACGTATGTCACGCCTTACGCTTTTCAAAACCTTAAAAACATCTAATTAATCTTGACCTTTATTATTATTGATCAATTAGGGGTGATTATCGGGCCAAAACCGAACCGAACCGCTAGAACTGATAACCAATAACGATGAATTTTTAAAACCGAACCAATAACATGTTATCGGTTTCGGCCCAGTTCGGTTTCGGTTCGGTTATTTTAGGCCAAATGTTCATCCTTTTCCGAAAACCGAACCGATAACCGATAACGATGAATTTTCAAAACCGAATCGATAACATGTTATCGGTTTCGGTTCGGTTCGGTTTCGGTCGGTTTTCGGTTCGGTTTCGGTCGGTTTTAGGTTCGGTTTCGGTCGGTTTTCGGTTCGGTTCGGTTTTTTCGGTCGAAATGCTCACCGTAACATCTAAAAGAGTTTTTTTTCCTACTGCACAAATCAACGCTTGATTCAAAAAATCATCACACATTGTAATGTGCAAATCGGTCTTTAGAAGCTTCATTGCAGAAAACATTTTTCAACTGTTGCAGTTGAAACAGCAAAACTAAAACCAACTTTAATAACCTATATATATATATATCAAAGGGAAATAACGATATTTTTATGTTTCAGAATCAGTAAATAATAGAAAATTAATAAATAATGATTAATAGGGTTTACTTAATTTTTATTGGACTTTAATTCTATTTTTCTTAAGCTATCTATTTAACAAATATTTAAATAGAACATATATTATTATTTGTTTTACTACATAAGGATATTCGTTGATTTTTTTCTTAGGGGTATCGCCTATATTAAAAAGAAAAAAATTAACACTAATTTGCAAAATTTGAGGGATTACTCGGACAACCCCGTGCACCATACTAGGTCCTCCCCTGGACATAATATTGTTTTTTCTTAATATCTTTGTGTAAGACTTACTAATATTATTTTATATTGGAATGTGTTGTAAAAAAATCACTTCAACACCATAATATACATATTACTCTTTAATTTATTAACATACAATACAATTCCCATTGTCAATCACTGTTCATTAGAGAATATGAAACGGAGTTGTAAATAAAACAAATTTTAAAACGGAGTTATAAATTATAAACGGAGGCTTGAGTTGGTAAGCTTGCACAGAACAAGGCTAAAAATGTGGTCAAATTACTTCTTGGGCCAGTGGGTTTCAATGCCCATTTAACATTTAAAATATTTTAATAAAGAGTAATGATATTTGTGCCTATTAAATATGTCTACTCATATGCCTAATAATTTGATCATAACAAGTGTTAAAATTAATGGAAGATATGAAGGTAACGAATTAGTGGATAACACATGTTAAGTTTAGAAGTAAATAAACCTATAAGTATGCACAAATTGTAGACACAAATATCATTTTTCTTTAATAAATTACATATTTACTTTTAGAGATAGGTTTTAAATTCATATAAGATATTTTAATAATTTTTGGTTACTAACAATTTTGATCCCATTAACGTTTACAATTGGATAATAATTAAAACATATAAAACAGTCTTATTGATTATTAAATAAATTTGTATACTCTAAATTTTAATATATTTAGCTTTAAAGTGTAAATAAAAACTAAGAGTAGGCAAGTTTGAATATAACTAGATTTTAAAGATATTTAAAAAGGTTGAAATTACACATAGTATAATACAATTCTCATAATAAAATACAATATAACTATTGTTCGTAAGTAAATCGGATCCACCTAGCCAAGGTTGTTAAATTATTAATATGTGATATATATATAGAATTCTAAAATTATTATTATATTCAAAAAAATTAACTGAAAATAAGTTTAGACAATCCATAAAAGTTCTACTTAATATATATTATACAGTTGCAAACCTTTTATTTCGTAAAAAAATCCGCGGCAACGTGCGGACCTTAAATTCCTTGTTATATACATTAGGCATTCAACTATTACTGTATAGTTGTATTTAATCTGGTACATCCGTTTATTTCTTCCATCCGTGCATCTTCAAGTTAGTCATGTTTGTACTTTTCCATGTAGACCCCTTATATTATACCTTATGAGAGATACAACCCTTCATCTTAATTTTGTATTTTAAATCAATATTATACGATTAAGTTTAGTTATTCTTTATTTATATAGCATTAGATTAGATAATTTATTTAAATAATAATTAAATCTATTTACCTTGACAATTATAATTATAAATATAAATAAATAAAAAGTAGTGTAAAATCATATGCAGACAATATTGAACTAAACATAATGGTTTCAAGAAAAATTTATAAAAACCATTATTTTGTCATGTATATTTCCTGATTACGAAGTATACAAATTTAATGATTTGCTTAAGTAATTTCTACAACTAGATAATGAAAGAAAAAAGAAACTCGCAGCGAAGCGCGATTTTAATTATCCTCGTGTATAACAATAACTGTAATATTTAATATTATTAATTTGGTGTTAAAATTACTTTTTTTTTATCCTTGATGTTTAAAAAGTTAATATATTTAGTATATACATTAGACAAAAGTAAATTGAGTTGGCATATATTAAAAATGATTCTCCATCACTTTAAATAATACAAGGAATAAAAAAAAAATGAAAGTGGGGATGTTTATTTCCAGGATAATGATTATGTGGATCATTATTGACAATATTAGGTATCTTCACTTGCTACGAATTTAACCATATTCCAAATAAAATATTCAAAAGGCTAATCTTACTCATTTTCCACCATGCTATGTTAATATTGGTAATTTGGTATAACACGCAAGTCAAATTTGGTTTACATAGTTTTATAATTTTAGTTACTACTTTTTTAAAATGTAAATGAAAGTAAACATGACCGTTTCCAATAGTAATCATTAATAACGTTTCATTTTTTACTAAACTAGAGTTACGTAGTAGCTGACACTCAATTGATACACATATTTCAACAATACTCATTCACTTAATATTTAACACATAAAATACACATCACACACAAAATATCAATATCAACAAAAAAATACCTATATAATACATACTTACACTATCTCTAACTGAAGCAATTCAACTAACACCACTGCGTTAATGGTGTCTGTTTACCAAAGAAAAGTGATGAACAACTGTATCTATAGTTGGCACAAGTCTATATGTTTTTTTTAATATTTTTATTTTGACACGTAAAAGATGAATTGAAATGATGATGCGGATGACTACTTTAAATGGATTTACACACATTGATATAATATTGTTTTCATATTTAAGATATGATAGCTGCAAGAATCTGTCTCTTTCAATTAAAAGCAGTTTGATTTTATAACTATTAGTATATTATTTGCATTTTACTTTTGGATGACCTTTACATTTGATTTGATTTCCATGACGATCCATTAACTAGTAATTTTCATCGAATAGATTAGTGGCATGGTTTAGTCAAATAATTTAGTGGAATGAGTCAATGTAGCATAATTCCAAATTATATATTTCGCAGTATAGATGTGTTTCGAGAAACAGTCTTTCTACTAAAAGTAAAAATATGGTTATCTATGTTCACCTTTTTGAAATCTATTATTTTACGGAATCTGGTATTATTGTTGTTGTAGTCTATGTAGCATAACCTTTATTTTGAGAACTTGAATTCTTTTAGAAATACTAGTGAATTTTTAGCATCATGCTAAAGTTGTCGAAATTTGTTGATGATATACGCAGACTAGTCGAAATTTGTTGATGATATACGCAGACTAACTGTTTTTATTATCGTTTTTGAACATTCTCTTGAATATCTGATAAAACTATTATCTAGCGAAGAGATTAACTCTTGATATTAATCCCTACTCGAGCATATTTAACACTTGAACTTATACGAAAAAATCCAATAAATCCAAAATTGTTGGAAAACTCCATAAAAACTTAATTCGATGTGTAGGGTTTCAAATCTTGCAACATGTTCCTCTTTTCCCTCTCTTTCCACAATTCTTTCGAAATTTTTGATGAACCGTTCACTCCTTTTCATTTTTTACATATTTGGTCTCATGGAATTCCCCCATCCCTCTTGGGGAAATTCCACCTCCAATCTTCAACAGTCATGACCTGAACTCCCTTCGGGCCCTTGTTTTACCCACTCAAATCCATTCATTCAAGGTACTCGTCATCCCAATTTCTTAACCTAAATCCATATTTTTTATGTTAATTATGTTGTTAATTTTAAAATTTTCAGGGTCCTACAATCGTTTCTATGGTCTCGAATGATTAATGGTTTGCTGGAGAATTAGCAAAAGGGAGAAAATGCTTACACTTTACGATCTTGTTTAGGAAGGGGATCATATCATTTCGACTAAATCGATCATGGAATCGGATTATGTGAATAACGAATGTGAATGTGGTTTTGGTTTTAATCGTTGCAATAATAATCAATTATGTACCCGAACATGGATCCGATCCGTGAAACGAAAACTCGATGAACTCGAGATCGAAAGGGGGAAATTCAGGATTCCGGGTCATTTAATACCCGAAGAAATAGCCCGTGTAGAGATAAACAACGAACGTGGTGCATTACGTGAAATGGTTACAAACCAACAACAAAAAATTCGTGATCTTTCTGTTGAATTGGAAGAAGAACGAAATGCATCATCTTCAGCTGCAAATGAAGCGATGTCAATGATCCTGAGATTGCAACGAGAAAAAGCCGAAATCGAAATGGAAGCACGACAATTTAAACTTTTATCTGAGCAAAAAACGAGCCATGATCAACAAGAATTTGCAGCATTGGAAGAATTGTTGTATAAACGAGAACAAACGATTCAATCGTTAACTTGTGAAGTACAAGCATATAAATATCGAATGATGAGTTACGGGTTAACGGAATCCGAAGCCGAGGGTGAAAAAGGTGTAATTACACGCACTAATAGCATTTTCACAAACTCAGAAAACCAATTTGATTTTGCTCCATATGATTACCCTCCTTTAAAATGTAATCCAAATGAACAACAAATTTACCCCGAATCTGATAACGAAACAATTAATATCGATAAATATACATTTACCGAAACCCCGAGTTCTTTAAAAGAAATCGAACAACGAATCAACCAATTAGAAAACACGCCACGTCAGCAGCCCGTACTCGAGAAACTAGTCGTTGGGCATTCTAATTCGCCAAGAAAACAAAAGCCCACGAGCTGTTTTTCTTTGGATAGTGTGAGCCCGGGTTCGTTTTTTACACCAATAAAAGAAGATAACTTGTGTTACAAGAAACCCGATAACAACGGATCAGAATTTGGAAGTGAAATGAGCGATAGGATTTACACGGTTGACTCGATTCATTATGGTCACAATGAACCGAAAGCTAATGTGAACGCTTACTATGATTCTACAAAAGATTCGGTTTGTCACATCGAGAATGAAATTGAAGATCCTGAAGTTATGAAACTTTATGCAAGACTTCATGCGTTAGAAGCGGATCGAGAATCGATGAGGCAAGCGATTATTAACATGCGAACGGATAAAGCACAATTGGTGTTATTGAAGGAAATTGCACAAAATTTGTGCAAAGAGATGCCACCTGCAAGCAGGATGCCTGTTAAGAATCGATCTGTTTTTGGGAGTTTTGGTCAAAGTATTGCATCGTTAATCTTGTGGAAAAGAAAAACAAAGCAAAGCAAGTAAGTAGATTCGTATAAATACAAGGGCAGATTGCATAAAAGCGAACATATTATATGCAAAAACTCATTTTTAAATACATATTTATTTGAATAAAGTTATTTATTTATGAAACTTGTGATATAAATTTAATTATTTAGACTAAAAAAACTCTGTTATTGTGTTATTTTAGGTATATGTTGGGTATGACCGCACGTGATGCTGGCATGCTAGTGCTTTTAAACAAGCGATCTCAGGGTGAGCAATGGAGGTGTATTTCAAGAACACAACTTTGAAGAAATTGATATTAAAATATCTCTATCACCAAAATCATACATGATTTTAACACAATATTTGTTGTTTTTGCAATGATTTAATTTGCGGGATTTGTTGTTGTGGGTGGATAAATGGGCTGTATAATATATTTTTTTTCCTTGAACTGATTTTCTGGTGGATTATTTAAGGATGTAGGTCTGATCGGGTCGACTCGTAAGGTTTGTTGGAATTTAGCTCGAATGCAAAATATGTGATGTGGCATTTCACTGTATATTATTATGTTTTACTAATTTTATTACAATGTTGTGATCACATGTTTAAAGATTGTGCCCTAGTACTGCTTTGTGAAGGGAAATTATTATGATTACATTTATCAATATATTTTGTATGGTAAAATGAACTTGGTGTTTGTGTATAAGTATACCATTTGCAATTATGTAGTAGAAAAAATCATATTCATTTAAACGTTGGTTAAAAGAAACTGATATACAATCAACTACTAAAGTAAAAAACGTTGATTGAATTGCAACGTTGGTTAAAAGTTTAAGTTAAAGCGGCATAAACACAAAGAAAATGTTCTCACAACAAAATAACTTACTTCAAACTGGCGAAAGAGAAACTGTGTAAGAATTTTCTAAGTATTTTAATCCTTTGAGAAAACCACGGCTCATGTGATGAGATATCACTGTATTCTTGACACCAAACGAGCAACTTTGTTCATCTGAAGCTTCTACTTTTGTGTCAAGACCAACGTTCAAACCAATTGACATAGGTTCGGTCACAAAACTGCAAACAAAATAATTCACAAATTATAGATAGCCATTTAAGAAATGAAAAACAAGAAACTAACAATACCTTGTTTCAAAATTATTATCACCATTGGATCTTATTGCATCACATACACTGCTGGTTATCCATGGTGGAAGGTATGCATCCTTGATTTCAATAGTGTAATGGGAAGTTGAACCATGGTTAGGTTCTGTTGTGGTTAAAACAGACGTATAATCTATTTTTCTCACCTCCTTGCATTTAACCTAAAATCGATAAACTAAAAATGTTCAAAAAAAAAATAAATGAAATTTTACTACACGAAATGTTGTTAACAAACGAACCTCGGGGGCAGAAATAGCAGCGTTTTCAAATGATACCGGTGAGTAAAGTAAAGGAACATCATAACTATTTAAAGATGGTAAAAGAAACCTAGAAACAGAAAACAAATATTAACATTAATTAGTAAAAAAAAATGTTTAATTTTTATCTGATTGAGAATATGCATGTGCTCACCTATAGTTAAGCAAAAAGTCATATAATCCATGTACATTATTGTCACTGAACACCAGTAAAGATTCTGGGCTATTATCCACATCAGATAGAGAAACCGTACGCCTAGTCTGCATAAATATCAGAAATTAGATCAGGTCGTGGGTCACGGGTCATGGGTCGGGTCAAGATCCATTTGGTTGGGTCACGGGTCGCATACCTTTCCCAGATTGTACTTTTCAATTTCTGAGAGCTCAAAAAGGTCTTCTGTAGTTACTTGCTCGACTTTAGATTGGCAAAGAGGCATGGTAAAAGATACATCCTTGAATACATAAAAACAAAAACAAAAAAAATTACAAAATAGTGATGACGTGGCATTGTAGGGCATAAAATGATGTCATGATGATGTGGCGTACTTGTTCTTTTAATAGTGATCTTAAGTGTCTTGTTGACTGTGATACATAAGCATTGCACACACGTTTATTTTCTGTTGAACTGTCGCTGGCAGTAAACATTGCCACAAACTGTGCAGTGCAGACTGTAACAGAAAAATGCACGTGTAAGAAAAATGTAGCAGAAAATAAATCTAACAATATTTGATGAACAATATAAATTAGTAAATTACCATAAAATAAGTTACAAATGTTCTTGCGGAACATGACATATAGGCTGCGAAATGAAGCTTCCCATGCTAATTGACGTTTGGTTAAAAATCCGTTTGTCCTACATGTTTAAAAAACAATCATGATTAAAATTAAATTAAAATTAGGATGAACAACATTATGCGGCATAATTGATAATACCTTCCCCTTTTGCAGATAAAATTAATGTGGATATAACTGCAGGAGATAAAGAACTCTGCGGGTACACCCAAGAATACAATGGTTTTGTGTTGGAAATTTGGGTAGTTGAGGAATTAGATTGTTCAGCATTATCGAATGTACCACAGCTCATCAACCGATGAAACCTAAATGATTACAAATAATTTACAAAATGAGGTCTTTTTTTGTGTAAAATTTTAAGGAAAAAAAGAAAATGTTCAAGTGAAGTGACATACCAATTTACTGATGATGAAGCAACTACACGTATGCTAGTTTTCAATGTGAAATCCAGTGGAGTTTTATGCCCAGAAATATGAAACTCTGAGCAAAAATTTGTTTTATTTCCGTCCAAAGATTCAGTTTGTGGATCTGAGGCATTAGGAGCACGAGCTGCAAGCCCTTTGAAGGCTTCATCCTATAAAAAATTGTTCCTGATATTATATATTATATATTTATATATAAATATCAAGAAATGAAAAAGGAAATGGAAAGCAAGGAAATTTACCATATCAAGTGAAAAGCTTGTTGATTTTTCACCTCCTTTTGATAGCTCCATAACACTACGAAATGTGCTTATACTACATTTTTTTATTGTATTGTTAGATTGTGTAGTTGAAGTTGAAGCATTTGTATCTTTTAAACTGCAAGAAAACAGTTGAAAGCAGAATTAAACAAGCAGATTATCAAACAGGGAAGAAGATTGAGCAAAATAAGTACCCTGAGCACTGTGGTTGCCTACCACCAGCAAGCTTTAAAAAAAAGAAGAATTCTTTAGACCATCAGCAGTAATGTTTTCCTAAAATGTATATAAAATAGGAGCAAACATGAACTTTTAGCACATATTATCAAGCAAGAATTGAGCAAATATATAGTTTACGTTTACAGTTTACACACCTTAATATTTTCCTTTCCGGATAGCATGTTAAGCCTCAAACTGTTTTTCCTACTAGGAAATACTTCATCCACACGAGTGTTGATGTATCTGGGATTCTTTGATAGAATAGGTTTTATAGTATCAGAAGTTGCTTCATTAGCATTTCTGTCAAAGAATATATATGTGACTTATATATAAATATAGATACAACTTATACAAATATATAAGGATTTCAGGTAGTTGGATTCATACCGCATGAAAGCAGGTTCTGGTGCTGGAGATTCGTCCATAAGCTCAACTATATTCTTGCGCTTCAACTGCTCACCCTGTCATTATATCATAAGTTTAGATTAGACTACTTATTTGGATTCAATATTTTAATGATTTTAAGTATACTTGTAGTATTATACGAGTCTAGCTTTTATTAATTCTTGATCTCTAAACAAGTATCCCTCAGTTCCTCACTCCCTGAGTCCAAAGTGTCATGAGCTATTTTATTAATTGTATTTCAGATAACTTATCTTGAAATTCATTTCCTTTTTCCTGTGGACAATGGAATAATGGATACAAGCTTTTGAGAATAACTAAAAACACATCGAGAATTCAGTAACTGCTCCTGATTGTACTATATAATCCAGCATTTTTTTGGATCTAATTTGAGCTAAATTTTTCGCCTTTATTCAGCATCTAATTTTACATTTATAGACTATAAGAAATGAAAACAGATTCCGTTTCATTCTATAGTATTCGTAATAACAATTGCTTGAAACTATGCAAGACACTTAATTTCTATGAGGAACAATCACATTACTTCCGCAAGTATAAGTACACGATAGATAAAAATCTGGAAGAGATTACTGGTACTCACTCTCAACTCAGACGGCGTCTTTCTTTTAATTGCGTTGGTGGCCTTCGAATAAACACCACTCGATCGACCGTCGATACTGCCGGAAAACAGAGGAGGCTTCGACGCCGGCATCATCGGTGGTCCGCGAGTTGCAACCTTAGCCATTTTTACCAACGGAAATTACAGTAAAAGTCAACCCTAGGTCGCCGTCTTGCCGATCTATTAAACCTAGGCCGTGGATCTATCTCCGATCGTTTCGTTGTCGATTTCTGCCCTTAGAATGAGGTGTTAGGGCAAAATCTGAAGGTTATTGAAAAGTGGAAAATGGAAATGGGTTGAAATTTATACAAGCGGGATTATTTGGGAGCGTTGGGGTTTTGTTTTTTGAACAGAGTTTTGGTTTCCCTCCATCGGCCTGCTTTGACTGACGCCGTTACTGGTTTTCGTTAGCAACTATTTTATGAAAACGTTGCATAAATGACCATGATGTTTGGAATTAGTTTCAAATAATCTAATGATTTCGGATTTCTAGCAAATGAGGAGTAAATGCATGGTTTTCGTGACCGGGTCGGAATTAGCATGGTTGCATAAATGCATGGTTTAGGTGAAGTGCCGGTTTGAATTAGCCGGATCAACATCCAGTTAACAAGCCGGATCAAACCGCCGGGTTAACCACGAAACCGGGTTGAACCAGATGTAGAAAACCCGAATTGCACCGGTTCTGAACTTTTGGACTACGCTCAACTTAATCAAACTTTAAAGGCGTGATACAATTGAGCTGCTGGAAAACCTTCCTTGCATATGCTATATAAATAATGCTCCTACCTACTAACTAAACTTTATCCTCCCACAGCAATGTGGGATGGAAAAATAGTTTTTTTTCTTCTTCTTTTTCTTGAGTAACCGTCTTGAACATTAATTATTTGCTGCCAATGCTATCTATAATATTGTTTTCATACTTGGGTGAATATGAATTCTATTCATATTTAATTTCGTAATTGTTCCCAACATATCTTACTACTTTAAAAAGCATTCTAGACATTTCTAAAAGAGGAAGTCTGAATTTTCAACACTTCCTTTTTTAGCAATGTTCAAACACCCTTCAAAATCAAAATAATTGCGCCTTACACGAGATTCGAATCCAAGACCATTCGGAAAACAACCAAGGTGATAACCACTAGGCCATGTGGTTTTTTGTTATGCATCTGTTAACACGCGCGTAATATACATAACGTCCACGGTATAATACATATCAATAAACAGTCCACTTCCTTTAGAGATAATTCGCATTTAATAGCCTTCCTAAATTAAAATTACGTTTACAAACTAATTAAATCCAGTGATTTCAATGTTTAATTCTACGTTTTTTGGGTTGTACGGTTTTTTAAATGTTAAATAAATATTGAATATTAAATAGGCAGATACTAAATATTTTGATTTACGTTTTTTTTTAAATTAAATACATATTAAATTCTAAGTTTTTTTTAAACTATATATATACTCCATCAACTAACGATGGAGTTGTTGTGCAGCATACAAACGATGGATTTTGATGGATACGAACATGTTGAAAACTTTGAAGACCTTTGGAATCCACATTTGTGGTACAAATGCAAATTTGTTCGCGTTGATTATGTTTGGCTTGACCACAAACATAACAAACTACATTTATTCCTGCTTGACAGATTTGTAAGTTCCTACTAATTAAGATACTATTTTTTGTTTTTGGTTTTAAATACTAATCATTTATTTTCAGAGACACAAATTTGCAGCCATTATCCCCCCCCCCCAGCTTATTTTCTGTATACAGAAACCGAAGACTAGAAGGCGGTGTCTTCTCTTTAAATTATTTCAAAATTGATTACACCGATGTCGAATCCTTTCCTCGCTTCGAGAACTATAGCTTTATTCGTAATGAATGGGCAATAGTATTTAACACTAAAACCGTGCTTGCTAAAACTGCGAATGGAGAAGATGCATGGTTCCCCAAGTACCCGTTGGTCAGATCTCCGAAATGGCTATTGCAGAATCAAACAACTCGAAAAATGTTGATTGGTACGTCTACGTTACATTTTTAGCTGTTTTACTTTAAAGTGATAATATTTTAATACTTTTCGTAATTAATAAACATTTCACAGACGTTGCTGGAAACATGTCTAACGGTTGCTTTTTTTTACATCCGGTCGGATATCGTGTGCAATACTGCTGCATGACTGTCTGTAAGTATTTATACCTGATTTACATGATCACCACACCTACGAAATAACCCATTTAAAATGTAATTTCCGACAGGGGCAACCGTATCAAGCTCATCTTGTATCTATACCGACAGCCACGACAACAATGATTCGGAGATGTGCTTCTGAAAACATAACTGTGTACGCATGTCGCGTTAAACCGATTATAAAACCAACAGGTTAATTCCAATTAAGTGCTTCATTTTACTTTAATTAAAAATATATTGATATCTCTTTTTTATTTAGTTAAATTTCAGTCAAATATCTTGTTTCTACTGACGTTACAAACATCGAGTTCAACCCGCCGATGCCAGAAACATATGCACTTCAACGCATCCATCCGATTGTGCAATATGATGATGCCATTGTTTTGTGTGATGAAGAACTCGATGTCGCATCCGACACGCAACCAAATAATAGTTTGAGACGCTTAAGAACTACCCTCTCTGGAAATAAGCGTCTATCAACTTACACACAAAAAACAATAGAGCCCTGCTAATCGGACCACAATAATTAGTTAGTTAGGTTACTCTTAGTTTCTGTTACACAATTGGTGTTTTTTTTTTGTTTCAATATGGTTTGCCTTAATAATATTAATTTTGTCATGAACCAAATAATTGTTGTTTGTGTACTGTACAATTTTGTACACCTACTCGAATTATATATTTTGTGGTGTTAATGGAAATATTTCGTCAACACGTAATCATAAACTGTAGATATTTTACGTTAAATTGTAAAATATTTACTGCAGATATTTTACGTTTTTTACTACCGACTAAAATTGAATTATTTATAGACGTTTTTATTATCCAACTAAAACTGCCAATTACGTCTTTAATAAATAAGTTTTAAGTTCTTTAATAAATTTCGATTTATATATAGTCTTTTGACAAAACGAAAAAGGCTAAAAATATGCAGACCATTTGAAAAGATGCAGACGTTTTTATTAGAAAACGTAATTACCATATGTATTTTCGAAAATCAAAACATAACTACCATAAATACGTAATTAAAGTATTATAACCTTAAAACGTAATTACCATATAAATCGTTCATCAAAACGTTACTACCATATCTCAATTTAATGTATTTATAATTACCATATGTGGAATCGCAAAAAACGTAATTTGGTTGACGAAAATTGAATTACTTATAGACGTTTTTATTGTCCAACTAAAACTGTCAATTACGTCTTTAATAAAGATATTTTAAGTTGTTTAACCAAATAAAATTCGGTATATATATATACTATTTTGACCATATTTTACTTACCATGTTTGAAAAGATGGAGGCGTATTTATTAGAAAACGTAATTATCATATGTATTTTCCTAAATCAAAACGTAATTACCATAAAAACGTATTTAATGTATTATAACCTTGAAACGTAATTACCATATAAATCGTTCATCAAAACTGTCAATTGCGTTTATAATTACCATATGTGGAATCGTAAAAATATGCAGACCATTTTAACTATCAATTGTTGTTGACCCCGCTAAAAATAATACGTATTTTACCATCTAAAATACAGTTGTTTAAAGTACGGATTATAAAGTTTGACTTTTAAAATCATACAGTATATCCAGATTTTGTATTGTCAATTTGATTTTGACTATAAAGTCAAAATACTTGTTTGACTTTAATTAAAGTAACCTAATATAAATAACACAAATTATATTACTTAGAATTTTGACTTTTAACTACATAGTTTAAAAATAAAAAAGATGCTACAACATAATCTGTTTTTGACTTCATAGGTTTCTGTCACTCATAGCTTGACTTCAAAAGTCAAAATCACATCCTGCAATAAGGAATAAGTTAAAAATTATATTTCTTTTACTGCATATCTTTTACTAAATAGAATTTTGACTTTTTTTAATATATACTTTAAATACATAAGATAATGCAACATAATTTGTTTCTGACTTCATAGTTTTCTAAACTCATATTTTTACATCAAAAAGTCAAAATATATGAAAAGTCAAACTGTGCAATTCATTTCATTTAAACTCATATTAATCAGACCATATTACAGCAAAAGTCATATTACAGCAACAGGCAAACTGATTATCGAGGTAGTCAAACTGTGCAACTCATTTCATTTAAAATATATGGAAAGTCAAAATATCAATTAAAAGTTAAACTCATATTTTTACAGAAAACACATATTTTATGCAATTCATTTAAGTTTTTTTTATATATGCAACTTATGTCAAAATATATGAAAAACTTATGCAGCATACATTGCACTATTTGCTGTAATACAACGTAGTTTGTTTTTTATACTAAAATAGTAAAAAAAAATCAATTATAAAACGAAAACAGTCAAAGATGGATTAAGGAAATTGAAACTATATACTTAAGGAAATTGAATATACCCCGTAATACTTAAGAAAAAAGAATAAACCTATTAATGCTCCATAATCTGCCTTTGTTTACATATATTAATTTAGGAAATTGAATATGATTTTATCATGGATTGAATTTTATATGGTCAAATTAAGTGTTTCCAAAACTTTACCATGAAATTATGTCTTTGATATTCAACATTCCGTTAGTTGTTTCCTTATTATTTGTTTTTGAGATTGTTACTACATAGCTTATATTATGTTATTACATGTCTTTCTCTAATATTATCCTTTGATTTTTTTAGACGGACATGCCACCACATGTACCACTTCCTCCAATTGTGGGTGAAATTCTCCCAGCTACGCCTACCGCTACTACTCTTGGTCAACTCCCCCTACCACACCAGTCCCTGAGGTAACACCCCAGTCGACAACTTCATATCCATAATTATATTGGATACCTTTACTTTTTTTTTACTTTTATATCATTATATTGACTAACCTAATGTTTTCTAATTTTATCTCAAGATAGCCATCCACGAAAACCTAAACAATTCTCCAATTGTTGGTGAAATCATTGCTCCTACGCCTGTTGTAGAGGTAATATCCCATTTCATTTCAATTCATAACGTACTTGCGAATTAATTGTTTCGTTATTAATAAGGCCACATAGTTGACAAAACAAAATGACCTAACCTATTAAATCCAAATCCTATACTTCTTGTGTAACCAGATTCATGACAATTCTAAAAAGCGAAAACGAGAGATAAGTTTGTTAAATTGGAAATGGGACAACATTATTGAAATCCAATCTTCTGAAGACGACCGTGATAATCATTCTGATTACGCCTTTAACTTCTCACATAATTCAAACCCGAACAACTTAAACCAAGATTCTGTTTTTGGCAACAACAAAGTATACCGCCTAATCGACGAGTCTGATGATGATGATCTATTTTTATTTTAGTCTACGGTTTTTTGCCACTATATGTAATGTGCGATGTGCGATTTTTTTGTTATAAATAAGGGCGTGCAAACCCTATGCTTCAAACTTATATGATTTTTAATTCAATGTTAGCTCTTATATTTTGGGCTTATATTACATGCTTCCTTAGAGATTAGTCGAATTTTAATAAAATATTATATTATAATCTTTATCTTTAATGATTAATCCATAATTCGAAAGTAATTCAAATTTCATTACTTATCACAACATCCTAATTCTTTAAAAAATCCTATTGATAATCATTAAGGGATTAAATTCGCTCCTACAACATCACGAACCAGCATGAAGAGCCAGCCTCACCTCCTTGTATACGTTATAATCCATATAAACTTTTCTTTGATCGGTGCTAACCCCTAAACCAACACTTAAAAACCGTGTTATGATGTTACATTCACATAAACCCCTACCTATTTTTTAGTATCTTTAAATCTTTAAAATAATGATTAGTCTTTATAAGTTATAAGCATATAGCTTTCTATTAAAATATATACATTTTGAAGATCAACTAACAGTTTTTATTATTTAATTACTCATTGCGCATATTAGGTATCATGTTACTAATGATAGGTAGTACTCTTTCCTACTTACATTCACCCTTTTTTTTAAGACATTTGACTGCCATCTTGATGTTGACAATTTCTCCACCATTCCATTCCCCCATATTTGGTATAACATAAAGGCGACACGTGTCGATTTCACAAATTAACCCATACGTAATGGCTCTACAAATTCATCTCCCAAATAAACAAATGGTTAGATTTCGAGACAACGATAGAATGGGCGACGTTGTTGCCAGGGAAAGAGACAAGGCATCTATGCTTACAACTTTTTTTGAGATGAATAGAATCAATGAAGACGCCAGGGGTTTATTGTACAAGGACTTTCCCAGATACTTCACATGGAACAACATGTCACGGACCTGGAATACTAGACACAGAGGATTAATGATGGGAAGAATGGTTGCCGCTAACCCCGCTGAAGGAGAACGATTCTACATGCGCCTACTCTTGTGCCATGTTCCTGGTCCTATGGGTTGGAGTTGTCTCTATACGGTTGGGGATGTGTTGTACGAGACTTTTCGTGCAGCAGCTCTCGCGAGAGGTTTAATTCAGGATGATAATAATATCTCGGCATGTCTTGCGGAGGGTTCTTTGTTTCAGTTTCCACCTGCTCTTAGGAGGTTATTTGCTACTATTTTGATATTCTGTGAGCCGGGGGATGTTCGGAAGTTGTGGGATGACCACTACGAATCATTGTCGGACGATTATAGACGACAGTGCACAAATCTGGAGATCTCCCGCAACATGGTCCTTAAAGACATCAAAGTTTTTCTCCAGTCTATGGGTAAAGATCTAGATGATTTTGATCTTCCTAAATTAAATACCGACATGAGTTTATCATCTGGGGTTGTTCGGGAATTACAAGAGGAGTACTCCATAATTGTGGAAGAAGAAGACTTGGTTGCTTCTGACTCACTAAATTCCGACCAGAGAGTCGCGTATGATGATATATTGAGGCATGCGGATAACAACATTCCCGGTGTCTTCTTTATAGATGGGCCTGGCAGAACAAGAAAAACTTTTCTGTATAAAGCTCTCTTTGCAAAGGTCCGTTCTCGTGGTTTCATTGCACTCGTGACAGCTTCGTCCGGCGCGGCAGCCAATAACATGCCGGGCGGTAGAACTGCTCACTCTCACTTCAAGATTCCAATAAATCTTGAAAACAACTCACTCTGTAGCATTAAGAAACAAAGTGGGACCGCAAAGCTTCTTACAGCAGCAAAGCTAATCATATGGGACGAGGCTTCCATGGCTAAGAGGCAGGCTGTGGAGGCATTAGATCAATCATTGCAAGACATCACGGGGAGGACAGTCCCTTTCGGCGGTAAAGTTATGGTGTTGGGAGGCGACTTTAGGCAAGTCTTGCCGGTTGTTAGACGTGGAACGCGAGCCCAAATTGTAGACTCCAGCCTAAGAATGTCACCGCTGTGGTCTGTCATTAAAAAGATGAGGCTCACTATCAATATGAGAGCGCGAACGGATCCATGGTTTTCCGACTTTCTTTTACGAGTGGGGGATGGGGAAGAAGAAGTTATAGATGAAAAGTATATTCACATCCCAGACGGCATGGCCATTCCATACATTGATAATGAGGCGTCCAAGGAAGAGTTGATTAATTCGATATTTCCTTCTATGGACGTCAATGGAAGATCGGCTGATTATATCATTTCTAGGGCAATATTATCGACAAAAAACGACAATGTTGATGAACTTAACGATAAGTTGATCAACAGATTTTCTGGTGACGAGAAAACGTGATATAGTTTCGATGAAGCAGAAGACGACAGAAACGGCTTATATCCTATGGAATTCTTAAACTCCCTTAGTGTGAATGGTCTGCCGCCTCATGTTCTCCGGCTCAAAATTGGGTGTCCGATTATACTTTTACGGAATCTCGATCCCTCGCATGGATTATGTAATGGCACGAGACTTATATGCAGAAAGTTTGAGCCAAATCTGATTGATGCAGAAATAGCTGTTGGTCTGCATGCTGGAAAAAAGGTTTTCTTGCCAAGAATACCTCTATGTCCGTCTGAATCCGACATGTTTCCTTTCAAGTTGAAAAGAAAACAGTTTCCGGTTCGGCTAAGCTTCGCTATGACAATCAACAAAGCCCAGGGACAAACAATTCCAAACGTCGGTGTTTATCTTCCGGAATCAGTGTTCTCGCATGGGCAACTTTACGTTGCCTTGTCAAGAGGAATTTCACGGCAGACGACAAAAGTATTGGTAACTCCAGCAAAACAATTTAATGTTGACGGCGTTTACACAGCAAATGTAGTGTATCGAGAGGTCTTACATGATGGATAATATACGTGATAATTCTTCCCCATGTATGATTTGTTTTTTTTCAAACCATGTAATTTAACAAATTTTAAACGCCGATAAGTTTTCAATGTAGTTTTATACATATTTCATTCACAACTATCAGTCATTTGTATAATAATCGTTATACAAAAACATGTACACGAACACCATCAACATCGTCGCGGAATAGATGTATCACTGTACCCGCCGCCTCATTTGCGCGGGTACCCTACTATATATCAAAACATGTAACCAAATAACATTTCAACGACAATGCTAATTCTTGTTTTTTACCTCTATTGTATACACAATTTATGATTATGTATTGGGTTCGTTATAAAAATATGTAACCAATGGACTTTTAATCGCCAGGTTTATATATTTCGCAGCCCGCCGCATCGCGCGGGTTTTATCCTAGTATATTTATAATTTTGCAGACTTCGTGTTCCAGTTTTGGAACATTGACTATTTGAGGCAGTAAGTTTTAGTATTAAAATTCTAGATTTTGTAAATCTTTAACAAGAAATTGATAGAGTATTATATTTATATACATCTTACATCATTAACCTACCATAAATATTCAATAATATTATAATCCGGTTCAACCGGCCGGTCCAACCGATCCGACCGGTTCGACCGTTTTTAAGGCATCGACCGGTACGATTCGAAATCCGGGAAACGTTGAGTAAATGTCCGCACATTGAGGCAGGTTCTATTTTTTTTACAGTAAAAATAACTTACGTACTTAAGTTATGGAAAATGACATGTAGAAAGGATGTGTCTTATTCTGTGAAATAAGCAATATTTAAACTAAAAACGTGCCAAATGTAAGTTGGTTTTAGTTTTCTGGGAAATGAATGGCTAGATTTTGTTAATGATATGGCTTCTAATACTTGTGTAATCGAGATTGAGATTTGGAGTGTGGTTAGAAAGTTATCTTTTGCTGCTATGATTTATCATATTTGGCTAGAATGAGAAAATAGAATTTCCAAAGATGAGAGAGAAAAAAGTTAGGATAAAGTGCATAATTTAATACTTCCTCAAGACAACGAGCTTGAAGGTTAAGAAAGGCAAGTAATGTGGCTAAGGTATTGGCGAGTAGGTGTGTTGGTTTGGATAATCTGGATATATCCGAACTAAATAGGTGAATCCAAATGGATTTTGGATTTCAAATGTTCAAACCAAACCGTCCAAACTCATTTAAATCCAAACCGATCCGAACCAAATAACAATCTGGATGGTTTGGATTTGTCCGAACCAAACCCTTTTTTTTTTCTTAATATATATTCACAAGACTACAAAAATATATAACATAACTAATATTAAGTTTAATATATATAATTTCAAAACGATAAACTACTTTATACATAAAAGCAAGTCTAATTCATAACTTGTGACATTTAAAATAATATATGCAAAAATCTTGACATCAACTTTCTCAAAAGCTCCAAAAAGATTGCTCCATTGTCAACTAATACAATGTAAATGAACAAGTAGGGTGTTATACATGCGGGCAAAATCACATATGTCATCGAATCGTTGTTGTTTGATACGAGTGGGTTGTGGGCGATTCACGTGTCAAATGGGAAGGGATGAATTGGGAATAAAGTAAGAATTGACAGGGTTAAGATTGTGTGTGGAAACTGGACAGTCGATGAGATCACATGTCATGTATTTTGTTTTTTGGAATTAGATTTAGAAAGGGCCAATTAAGAAGTTAATAGCTTTAGAATTATTTTGGGCCATAGGATATTTCGTTAATTTCCATAGCCACTATATTTAGTTTTTGCTAGAAATGGGCTAGAGTTGTTTTATATATTTATATTTTATATATTTATACTATTTGGATTTTTTGGAAAATCCGGATTTTACAATGAAAACCAAATCCAATCCGTAAAACAAATTATTAATTTGGATCAAGTCCAAACCGATCCAAAAACCAAAAAAACCAATCCAAACGATTCAATCCAAATTATCCATTTGGACAATCCGGATTTATCCGAATAGTGAACACCCCTATTGGCGAGTGAAGAAAAAATTATTTGAAGTTTATAAAAGTTAATATTAGTTTCATTAAATAAAATAAAATACATAAAAAATTAATTTGTTTGTGTCTCCTGATTTAACATGATCCACTAAAAATAAATTATTCATTAATTCTCATGGACTCATGGTACAATAAACGAATAGTTTTGTAGTACTGGATACAACCCAATGTCTGAATACTTACCGAAAATGCGTGTGTTTAGAGAAAGTATTGTTATCTTTTTTGTGTGTAAATTTTGTGTTTACAAATGAACCCAAAAGTCTTAATTTTTTTATTTTTTGAACGGCATCTAATCAAGTTATTTTTTTGTCCACGACGGGACTTAAACCCATGATCAAAAGGTTATGGGCAACACCTTAAATCATTCTCCAATACCACTAGGTTACAAGATCTCAGGTCAAAGGTCTCAATTTATAGTCATGAATTGTGACTCTTATTTAATGAAAACATTAAACTCATATTATTCAATTCATTATCAAGAAATAATAACCAAAATCCAATACCCAAAAACGTAACGCTCAATCTCATACAAAGTATTATAACGAGTTCTCAACCGAGTTCTTATACCGAGTCTCATACCGAGTTCTTATAGTTTGTCAGAAACTGAGCTACTTAATTGATTTGATATATTTAACGTGAGATAACTTCTCACACTTGATTTCTTATATCAAATACTCGATATCTCATTCACCGCAATATTATTTTTTCCAACATTTGTGCATGTAATTGCTTTATCATATCGCAAGATTGCAGAAGGACTTAAACGGCACAAACAGTTTTTTCAAGTTACTTAAACAGACATAAATTTGATCGAATGATTAAAGGTAAATATACGTATTATTTTAGATACAAAAAAAAGTTACATAACAAATGTATATCAATATCAATAATATCAAGTTAGTCTTTGATTTTGGGTTAGCTTATATTTATATTTAATAGTTTATCAGCTTATTACATTTCAATACAACTAGCTAGTTCTTGTAAACATTATTAAGTATTTTAATGCATACAAACGAAGTATATCTTTATATGGTTATTTTAGTTTTGTATAAAAATAACAATTTTACGTGGTTTATTAGTTTATATAAATTAATTTAATAATTTGATTCACATCAACATTAACATTTGAACAGCTTATTGAGTTTTGGTACAAGTAAAATCCAAACACTATGTCATATAGATCGGTTTTGATAAAGTTACAAGTAATATGATCGAAAACTTTTGTTAAGAAAAACAAATACATAACTTTATTAAATAAACAATTCCAAAAATCCCCTAGTTCTAACCCTAAAATAAAGCTCTGAAATGTGCGAAAATTAATTAAATAACATACAACACAAAATAACATGCATAATACATGTTGGAAGAAGTTGTGATAAATGATTTTTCATCAACTTTGGACCTATATAATTATATATATATATATGTGTTATATATAGTTATTGGTTGGTAGCTATGTGTTCTCCTATATGAGAGCTACGCAACGGTATATAGCGTGTCCAAAGTCGAGTTGCCCGAAATGGCTTGAACTCGTGTACGCCCGAGCGACCTACGGACACGAATGCAGCTCCAAAATTCCGGGCTCGTGCGGGTCAATTTTTTGCATCTAGTCAACACTGCAGTGTGCTCGTACTGATCAGTCTCATACTGACCTCCTCTGTACTGACTGGTCAATACCGACCACCTCGGTATTGAGTTTTTCGACACGTACTGCGCTACCTGCAGTCTCATACTGAGATCCTGCAGTACTGATCTGCGCAGCTGCAGTCTGATACTGACATGCGCAGCTACTGTCTGATACTGACCTGATACTGAGTTCTCGGACTGAGCAGAACAGTTACGAAAATTCTGCAATTAGTGCAGATTATTGTTTTGATTTCTTGTTTAATCACATTGAATGCATTTAATGTTTTGAGTAAACATTAGTCTTCATTCTACACTATAAATAGAGACATTGGGTCTCATTTGTATACACACCTTGATTACCTACTTCTTCTTTCACAGCTTTCTCTCCTAAGAAAACACTCTCAATTGGGTTAGTGTTCTGGCTTGGATTATATCCGGTAGTGTAAAACTACTCGGTTGTTTTACCCTGGGAAATAGACAACGAATCTATTTTAAGGGGATCGTGAATTTCACGAGACTCAACCAAAACCTTGTACTCGTTTGTTCTATTTAGTTTGTTTCAATCTTTGTAAACGTTTTCGTCAATCTCCCTTATTGTAATTGTATTTTATTTAATGAAAATTGGTATTAGCTCCTACAATACATACATTAAAGACTTTGATATGATCTAGAAGACGATGTATTTGGTTTTCCAGTTGTTGAACCGTCGTCATGAACTCTTGGGGGAGCACATGAACAACCTTTGGCGACTCCAAATAGATTATAACCGGAGATTTGACATGCCTGTGAATTCGATTATTTTTGTTATTCTTCTTGATGACAATCGAGGAGTTCTTATTTACCATCAAAGATATGGGCTTTGGACCATTCAAACGTAGCAGCAAAGTGGCGGCAGTGTCTGTGGTGGTGGTGGCGGCGGCAGTAATAGTGGTGTTCATGTTTGATGTCTATGGATTTTTAGATTTTATGAATTATGCAAATCCAGTTATGTATTTATTTAGGATAACTATAGGAGTAAATGGATTGAAGAGTCCATAATTAACCTGGTCATCTTTGAATAAGTCTTTATTTTGTTTTAGAAAATAATCATGATAATTAAAATGACGGCTAGGTTACTTACTTCACTGTTCACCCATATGCCATTTTCCCTTGTTATTTTGCCAAAGGTTAATTCCCATCAACTAAATTTACTGCTAACAATTTTTCTTGCGAATAGTCACGTCTTTTACGTTCTATAAAACACAACTTCTGGTCATAGAGGATAAACCAGTTAGTCAATATTTGATTATTACTAATCACGCACACAGATTGATTATATTACTTCGTGTATTTTGTTATTTGCGTCCAGTTTCAATTTTTTTTACAAACCTTTGTATAATTTGCATAAAGTTATCAACCGTTTATTAATAACATTAAAAATACATATATTAATATTATTAACTTTTAATAAAAAAAGAAGAATTTAATCCATCTTACTGTAGTTCAATTCAAATGAATTTTTGAAAGATAGATGATAGTGTTTATGCGTGTTTAGTTATGAGGGAATCGATTTTTTAATTGAACATCATGTTAACAAAACTAGCTAGATGCATGATTAACAACTAATAGTTATACATGAAGACAACGCTAGATGTAATAGGGACCAAACCTAGATTTACTCACTAGCTAGTGTCACAGTAGCTTTCTTTTTTCAGACCAAACAAATGACAGATCCCGACCAAATCTCCGTATCGGTGAACAAATTTACGAGCAAACCTAAAAACTGATATTATTAATACACGTACTACTTATCATGCATAACGTACAAGCAACCGGAATCAGTCACATGGACAATCAAAGCGACCGGAGATTTGATACGCGGGGACACGTCACCAGTTGGTCACGTAAGGGGGGGCGCGGTCGCCGGGATTGGTCATGGTCGCCTATCGCCAACCACTACATCCAGTCTAATTAAGGATTCATTTTATATAATTATATATGAATTTCAAACAAATATATATGCGAAGATATGAAAAATTAAAGTGTCCACTGTCCAGATACAAGTTAAACGACAACTGAATTTTACATTTCGATAGTTACGTGTATATATATAATTAAGTACTACGTACACGAATCTGATATTGTCAGGATCGAATAACCCGAACAGATTATTTAATCTAAGATCTACTAACAATGAGAAGTTGCAGCGGATCAACACTCTTGTTAATTGATTAAGAACAATGAATACTGTAAACGAATACGAATAAGAATAAAAACATAGTAATCACAAAAAGCTTCAATGTATATTGATATGCTCGAACAATACACACGTACGTTTACAATTCGTAAGGAACTATTTATAATAGTCCTTGAAGCCTAAATTATTAACCTAGTTATTCTATGATTCGATTACAATCAATATACACAAAGATATACATTTTATAACAAACTATACTAGAATCTCAGACTCGATCAGCACTAAAAATAGAATCAGTAGTATTCTTGATCGTCAGTAGTAAGTCGTTGATCAGCATCATCAGTAGTAACTAGTGTTTCTGCCCCATCAGTACTAATCTTCAATAACCATTGATCAGTACTAACTGCAGCATCAGTAATAGAATGTTTATATCTTGTTTTATATTCCAACAATCTCCCCCTAAACTTGTTAATTCACTTTGAATTAATCAAGTTTCTTTTTTTCTTCATTCTTCTTCTCCTGTTCTTCTAATAATTTTGCTCTTCTTTGTCTACCTTCAAGAGTTCTCTGATTTTGCAATTTTCTTTGAGCTATTATATATTTGCTGTTTCTTTTTACAAAGTAATTGAACTTTTCTTGAAACATCACGACATCATAAGGTTTCATGAGGGTGTTTGTGAACATCTGATACATTGTTTCTTCTGAGTGTGGATATTCTTTTTTCAAATAAGTATAATTCACAGTTTTTACTGGCTCTTTCAAAGAAATACATGTTTACTGTGGGGAGCACATTCCATGCATAAACATTTTCTTCGTTTGTAAATATTTCAGGATAATTGTCTGGATAAAAAGCAGCATCAATCATCTTAGTTAAGTATCCAGCTCCTGAGTGTTTCCATGATTTCTTAGCCATTCTTGGTTTTCCAATAATCAACACTTTGATTATATCACTTCTTGAACAAGATCTGACCATAGGTTTCCAACCAGTAAATCTTTGAGTTATTTTGTCTTCTCTTATAACTTCTATAACATTGTCAACAACTCTCCAATTAATAATTGGATTATCTTCAATAGGAGCAACAGGAAGATCAAGTGTTTGTAGTGCCAGTTCAGATTGTTTAGATTTCTTCCTCGCCTCTTGTTCAGGTTGAAGATCTTTTCTTTTCTTAGAAGGAAGTTTGGATGATTCACCAGAAAGTGGTGTTTTGGAGATTACATTTGTGGGATCAATCTCAACTAAGACTTTTCTTTTTCTTCTTCTGCTTGAGATTCTGCTAATTCTCTTTTCTTGGCAGTGCAGTATTTATCAACAATTGTTATCATTTTCATTCTGCCAAAAGTCTTAGCACTATGCCCTTTTGACTTTAAGAAGTCAATCATTTTCTTCTTTTGTTCAAAAATTTCCTCTGGTAGGTCAGCCTTTTCTCTTTTACATTCAGCGACAAGATCCTCAAGGCAATTCAGATGTTCTTCTTCTATTTTTCTTTGTTTATTGAACTCTGCCTTTTGATCCTCTACCAGGAATCCTTCAACCTCTTGAATATCCATATTTTTGAGTTTTTCTGCTTCAGACTTTTTCATATCTTTAAGAGCTTGAGTCTTTGCAACTTTCCTCTGATATTTCAGTATTTTTACCTTCCATTTACTTTGTTTTGCAGCTCTGACATGATTAATTTTATTTACCATATGATGTCCTAAAGCTCTGTTTGGATAGTCATCATCAAATATCTCCTTTCCTCTACCAACATACTTTGAAGGTGGAGTATAGTCCTTAACTTCAGGAATAACTATTGATGGGGAGAATAACTTGATTTTATTCATTGGAAGTATCTTAGGGTGTGGAGGAAGTGCACATTTATCAACATCATCCCAATCCACATTATTATCAATGCCAGGTATGATAAGTGGTTGTTCTTGAGTTGGAGGTTTTGTTATGATTATAACTTGTTCACGTTCAAGAACTTCTGGTATTTCTTCATCTTCATCCTCAGTAGTAACCAAGGTGGTTGCTACAGGTGTAATCTCTGGTTCAAATACCACTATCTGTTGATTTTCATTTACTACTGATGAGGTTGTTGTTGTGGTTACTACTGCTAGGGCATCAATAGTATCCATGATATCTTCTTTTGGAGCATTTACTGTTGGTGTATCTACTTCTTTAACATGACCAGTTGTAACAACCTCTTGATCCTTTGCCTCAGTAGTATCCATTGGATCAGTAGTCTCTATGACCTCAGTAGTAACTGGATAGTTTATTTGTTCTGCTGTTTGAGATTGGTTTGCAGACACAAACACATCCTCATCCATACTTTTCATTTCTTTGTTCAGGTCTTCACCAAAACTCTGACTTGTTTCACCATGGACCTCTTTTAAATTTAGGAGAGCTGTTGCTGCTATAGATTGATCAATCATCCCTTGAATTTGATATTTCTCCCCCTTAGTGATCTCAACCTGTTGAGCCTCACTATCTGCAATCTTTCTTTGTAATTTTCTGATCAAATTTGATTGCCTTTGAAGCTTATACTCGAACCACTTATGTCTTCTGTTCAGAGTATTGATGTAGTGCTTCATGTAGGTCATGATTTTCCCTTGATTATTCAGTAAATTCAGACAATTTTGTACAGTGGTTTTGAGGTTTTCCTTCCTATCCATCAATTGAGTTTGTTTAATACTGCCCTCAGCCCATTTGGGTGGATCATTGGGCTCAGTTGGTACATTAGTTTGAAGGTTTTCCATCTTATCCGTCAATTCATGTTGTTTCTTTCTACCCTTATCACTTCTTGGTGATAAATTGGGTTGTTTGGACACTCTCTTCTTCCTAGAAGAAGCAGTAGTGCCCCCTTGTGGTTTCTTGGCACCGGGGTCCTCTTAGTAATTCCTCAAATTCTAAGTCATCACTTAGAGTTGCCGAGGTTTGGGTCCTAATGATGTTATCACTAGCCTGTGCACCCACCTTTGGGGCATCAATAGTGAGAGCCCTTTCCGCATGCCCTCTCTCCTCCTTGGAGGACAACTCTTGGAGTCTGGGCTTTGACTCAATTGGTCCCCTGGTGTCCTTTAAGGAAGTTTTCTTCCTTTTGTAAGTTTTAGAAATTTGTTTAGGTATGGTCTGGCCTTCCTCAGAGTGAAGAGTAGCACTCTGTGGATTACTATCATGTACCTGGGACACATTCAGGACATCTGCGGGTTCATGTATTTGAGTGGACTGAATGGGTTGTGTTTGGGCTGTATTTGGTGGTGGAGTTGGTTGGGGTTCAAGGGGGTGACTTGAACCTTCTCCTGTTGGGGGTTGATCATAGATCATATTTTGAAACAGAGGAGTGTCTTTTCCAGAAAATTTAAATTGTTTTCTCATATTAGCATACACTTTTTTATTTAATTCTGGAGTAACAAAAATGTTTTTAGGTGTTGATAGATTTTGAATTTCACAGTTGATAATATGAGTTAGGAATCTTGGGTACATTAAAAATTTAGCAGATGATAAGTTGCCAAGCATTCCTTCAAAAAGCATGTTTGAAAAGTTGAATACTTTTCCTGTGCACAAACAAACAATAGCAGAAGCTATTGACTTGTTGAACTCATTCCAAGTACTCTTTTTAGGAGAGATGCAATGTTGAATAATGTGAACCAAATATTTCCATTGGGGTGAAAGAAGACCTTTTTGAAATGTGACAATGTCTAGTCTTCCTTCATACCCCATCTTTTGTAAAACATTAACAAGATCTTCCTTAGGTAAAGAAAACAAACCTGATTCATCATTCAGTTGAAGATGATGTCTGATTGACTGTTCAGTGAGGATGATTTGCTTTCCATCTACTACGGACTTGATTTTTGATACATTTGATTCTTCTACCCTTTCAGCATTTTTCCAGAAATCAACCAGATGTTGTTGATAAGCTTTAGGGTTGATGGTGAGTGCAAACTTGATGTGTGAGTTCTTTAAGAACATCACTATTGGTCGAAAATCCTTTGTGCCATCTGGATTTCTCAAGAATGCACACATGTTGTGAAATTTTGAAAATTTGAGATCAGTTTTGACTTCGAGGGATTTTAGAGTTGCCATTTGAATGATTTTGAACTTTGAAGTTGTGTATTTCACAGAAAGTTCAATCGCTTTTGCAAGAATTAGTGATTTGTGGAATGAATTTAGTTGATACTGATGCAGGGTTTTGATCGGATTTTGCAGAGATTAGGGTTTAGCGTAGGGTTTATCGAATCGAGGAGAGGATAATGCTAAACTAATCACAGTCTGCTATTTATATTTTTCGAATTTACATGCAAACTGACCGAAATGTCCTTCGAATAATAACCCAACGGCTATTTTCATGAGGGTCAGTATAGTAATTTGTGTATTATACAGATAACGGTCGATCAGTAGTAACTAAGTGTCAGTAGTAGAAACTTCAGTAGTAACCATTGTTTCTATACTTAACCTAATTCTACTGAAAAACCCTATCAGTACTAAATTTTAGGAGTAACACAAGATCAGTAGTAATAATTAACCAGTAGTAAAACAAAAAAAATGATAAAATTGTACAAAATATTTTACAAATGATTTTCTTTTTGTGAAATTAATTTATTAAAATCATTCCAATACTGCTAACCAAGAAGTTGAATTTTCCTACATCAAATGCTTTTGTAAAAAGATCTGCCAATTGATTGTCAGTATGAATTTTCTCTACCTTGATTAATTTCTTTTCATTACAATCTCTTATAAAATGGAATCTTATTTCAATGTGTTTTGTTTTTGAATGTTTTACTGGATTATTCACAATACTGATAGCACTTTGATTATCTATAAAAATAGGAGTTTTAAGAATAGAGATACCAAAGTCTAGAAGTTGATTTTGAATCCATAGAACTTGAGCACAACAAGCAGATGCATCTACATACTCTGCTTCAGCAGTTGATGTTGAAACATTGGTTTGTTTCTTGCATTGCTATGACACCAATCTTGATCCAAAGAATTGGCATCCACCAGTAGTAGATTTCCTATCTTGACATTTACCACCATAGTCACTATCAGTGTGGGCTATGAGTTCAAATGGTGATGCATGTGGATACCAAAGACCAAGAGAAGGTTTTCCCTTCAAGTATCTAATGATTCTTTTGACAGCCTGCAAGTGTAGTTCTTTAGGTCTTGCTAGACACCTGGCACATACACAAACACTATACATAATGTCAGGTCTAGATGCAGTTAGATACATTAAAGAACCTATCATAGATCTGTAAAGATGTTCATCTACATCCTCCCTCTCAACATAAGGATGTAAGTGTTTGTGAGTTTCCATTGGTGTGCTTGCACTTTTGCAGTCCTTCATTGCAAATTTCTCTAAAATGTCTCTGACATATTTTGATTGGTTGATCAAAATACCATCTGATCTTTGATTGATTTGGAGTCCAAGGAAGAAGTTCATTGGACCCATTGAGCTCATCTTGAACTTGATTTGCATCAGTTCTTCAAATTCTTTGCACAATTGATCATTTGTTGATCCAAAGATGATATCATCTACATATATTTGTACTAGTAGTATATCATCTTTGACTTTTCTTGTGAACAGAGTTTTGTCAATTGCACCGCTTTTGAAATTGTTCTTCAGTAGATATGATGATAATGTGTCATACCAAGCTCTTGGAGCCTGATGAAGGCCATATAGAGCTTTGTCTAGCTTGTACACATAGTCATCATGTTCTGGATCTTCAAATCCTGGAGGTTGACATACATACACTTCTTCTTCAATTTTCCCATTAAGGAAGGCACTTTTTACATCCATTTGGTAGACTTTGATCTTCTTTTATGAAGCATATGCCAGAAATATCCTTATTGCTTCAATTCTGGCAACAGGTGCATATACTTCATCATAGTCAATACCTTCTTCTTGTGTGTATCCTTGGGCTACAAGTCTTGCTTTGTTCTTGATTACTATACCTCTTTCATCTTTCTTGTTTCTAAAGATCCATCTTGTTCCAATGGGTCTTTTTCCTTTTGGTAGAGGTACAAGAGTCCATACAGCTTGTAATTTGAATTGAAGAAGTTCTTCTTGCATTGCTATGATCCAATTGGAGTCTTTCATGGCTTGTTGAATCTTCTTGGGTTCCTCCTGAGACAGAAAACATTCATACATACATTCATTAGATATTAGACTAATATTACAAACATTTGAATTTATGGTAGAATTAAATTTGCTTCTTGTCTGCATGGTTGAGTTGGCATCACTTAGGACTTGGTCCAAGGGATGATTCTTTTCAGTTCTGGTTCCTGGAACTTTGTCAACAGGAATTTGACTATCTAGGTTTGACTCATTGGATTCAGGAATCTGTGCATCTGTCCATGTTTCTTCTTGATTGTTTGTATTTTGTGGAGATTCTTCATTGGTACTGGTGTCAGTAGTAGCATTTTCTTCATTAAGTTCACGTGGTTCATTGTTGTTACTGACATCATTGTTGTGTAGTTCATCATCAAAACTCTGAGGTTCAGAGTTACTACTAGGATCAGTAGTATCTTCAGAGTTGGTGTTGTTACTGGTGTCAGAAACACTAGGGTTATCAGAGTTACTATTGTCCTCAGTATTAACTGTGTGATCAGTATTAACCAGAATATACTTCATTTTGTCTTGACTACCATTAAATGATGATGATCCACCTTGTTGATTTTTATTGTTTGACTCTCCTGTATTAAAATCATAGTTCATATCAAAAGATTTGGTTAGATTATCAATGTTAAATAACCAGTCTGGACCATTTCCCTGTTCATTTATCAAATTTTCATTAAAGGATACATTAACACTTTCTTCAATGATCCTTAGCCGTTTGTTGAATACTCTGTAAGATTTGCTTTGAGTTGAGTATCCTACAAATATTCCATCATCTGCTTTGCAGTCAAACTTACCAATTTGTTCTCTTGTAATTAGAATAGTACAAGGACAACCAAATGATTTTAAGAAACTTATTGATGGTTTTCTTTTATTAAAAAGTTCATAAGGTGTTTTGAAGTGAGGCTTAACTATTAATACTCTGTTCTGAACATAACATGCAGTATTAACAGCTTCAGCCCAAAAAGTTATTGGTAATTTTGAATCTGCAAGCATGGATCTGACTGCTTCAATAATTGTTCTATTTCTTCTTTCAGCTACACCATTTTGTTGTGGAGTTCTTGGTGAGCTGTACTGCCTGTCAATACCTTTAAGATCACAAAAATCAATCAGATTAGAATTCTTAAATTCTGTGCCATTATCACATCTAATAGCTTTCACTTTGAGATCTCTTGTATTTTCCAGCTTGACAATTAGATTCTTTATAATCTCACTTGTTTCATCTTTGGTCCTAAGAAAGAAGACCCAAGTATATCTAGAAAAATCATCAGTATTAACAAGGCAGTATTGTTTCTTTCCAATACTCATTACATTTGTAGGTCCAAAAATGTCCATATGTAAGAGCTGCAACGGATTAGAAATAGAATTGATTGCTTTGGTCTTATGAGAAGTCTTGTGTTGTTTACCTTTTAGGCATGCAACACAGTGATGATCACACATAAATTCTTTTTGTGGTAAACCAACTACCAAATTCTTTTTGACTAAATTGTTCATATTTTTAAAATTTGTGTGACACATCCTTCTATGCCAGAGTTCTGATTCATTTGTGTTTGCCTTAGATATAAAACAGTTGATCTCATTTGAGGAAATGAGTTCTCCCCCTATATCCACACAATACACATTGTTTCTCCTTGGTGTTCTTAAAACAACAAATATTTCATCTAAAATAAAGTCAGGAGAAAGAATGATGCACTCAACATCTGTAAAAAGAATTTTGTTCTTCTTATCACAGACTTGTGAGACATTAACCAGATTATTTTTAAGCTCAGCAACATAAAATACATCATCAAAAGTGATCTTACCAATTGATATTGTACCTTTACCTGTAATCTTACCACCTCTTGGATTTTCCCCAAAAGCAACATATCCTCCTTCAAAATACTTGAAATCTCTAAGAATTTGAAGATTTCCAGTCATGTATCTAGAGCATCCACTATCAATATGCCATGTTCTACCTTCTTCAGGGATCTGAATGCTCTGCACATAAAGTAAATGGATTAGTTAATTTTGGGAACCCAAGCTTGTTTTGTCTTGGGTTCATCCTTTGAAGAGTAAGTTTTTCTAACTGAATGAGCTTTGTATGCAGTGTTGTTCTTAGGTTGTTGGTTAGTACTGGTGTTCTTCTTTACTACTGATCTAGGTTTATACCCGTAGTGTTTAGCTTTTGAGTATTTTGCTACTGATGGACCAGTAGTGTTTGGGTAATGTGAGTTTTTAGCACAGTCAGTAGTGTTTTTGTAATTGTACCAGACAACATTGTAATTAGGGTTTTTACCAGTAGTAAACCTGGAATAATTCCTACTGATGTTAGAAAACTTTGAGTATTGAGGAAATTGGTTTTGTTTTCCATTGTTTTTGAAATAATTACTTCTGTTGGGACTTTTATGCCTGATATTTTGTACGAATCTTTGTGCAGTTCTTCCAAATTTGGGAGTTTCAACATGTGATTTTTTAAGTTCTTTAGCTTTTGTTTCTTCAGTTTGTTTTAATTTTAAAGCTTTCTCCTTTTCTTTGTTGACTTTAAATTCTTTGAATTCTTTACTGTTAATTGGATTAAAATGACAATTATTTGCTATGTGATTAACTTTGTTACATATTAAGCATGTTAATTTTGTTGATTTAGCACATTCAGACTTTCGTTGTTCTTTTAACTGGTTCAAGTTTCTTTGATTTCCCCTTCTTAAAATTTTTGGTATATTTTCTGAGTTATATTTTGGGGATTCAGTTTGACTTTGTGTGGTATAAAAACTTGTATCAGTTGTTTGATCATCATCAGAAGAATCAATATTGGTTTCAGATTGATTTTCTATTTTTAGTTCATTTAATGTTCTTTCTGTGCTTGATTTAAGAGGAGGTATAAACTTAGTTGGAGGTGGAACAGCATGATATCCCACCCCATGAATAACTTTTTTTCAGTAGATTGATTACTGGTTAATTCATCAATTATTTTAGAACTTCTTTCAAATTTCTTAATAGTTAGTTTATTCTATTCTAATTCCATTTGACATTCTTCTAATTTAATTAAAGTTTCTTTTAATTTTAACTCAGCATGTTCTTTTTCATAAGTGGTATGTAACAATTCATCTTTTATCTTTTGATCAGTTATTTTATAGATTTTAATTTGATTTTCAAGATCAGCTATACAACCATTATATTCAATTCTCCTATTTCTGTTTAATATCATCTCTTCAAGTGTTTCTTTGTTAAGTTTTTCTAATTCTTTATATGCTTTAATGCATTCAGGAGTGCAAGATTTAGAATGTACCTCAGTAGTAGAATCAGTGAAGGCCATGAGAGCTTGGTTCTGTGCATGTTCCTCTGCTTGAAAGCTCCAGTCATAGCCTTGTCCTTCTTGAGATACTAATGCAGTTGAATTTGAAGTACTGTTTTTGTTGTAATTTGATCTTTGATCTTTGCTAGGACATTCTTTGGCAAAGTGACCAAGATTGCTACAGTTGTAGCATTTGACTTTGGTCTTGTCAAATCCAGCACGATCACCTATGTTGTAAGACAAATTTTGTCTACCAGTTCTTTTGAGAAACCTTTTTGTTCTTAAGCTTAGCATTGCCATCTGCCACTTGATGTCTATCTCTTCCAGATCATCAGGATTGAGTTGTTCCAAATCCTCACTAATCAATGCAGTATGCACATGACTAGTGAAAAAGGATTCCCTTGCTACATCTTCAATGCCTGCATTCTTTATAGCCTCTTGACCTGTTCCTGTACTAGACACAAAAGCAGCATTGTTTGAAGGTAAATTGGGAGTTTTAGTACTTACCTCAGATTCAAACACTCTCAGTTCATTGTAGAGTTTATCCAGCTCTTTTTCTTCTAGTGCATCTTCTTGTCTATATATAACAGTATACATAGACCATTCTTCACCAAGAGATCTGAGAAACTTCCTGTTTACGTCATCATTTTCTGGTTTATAGCCAACTTGATTCAGTTCACCAATGAGTTTGTTAAATCTATCAAAGATTTGAGATAATGATTCATTCTTCTGGCCTTTGAAGTTTTCAAAGTCTTGCTTCAGGACAGACTTCATGTTTCTGTTGGTGCTTTTTGTACCTACAAACCTCTTTTCCAGAGCCTGCCATAGCTTCTTTGCATCATCATATTCAACAAAGAGATGTTGATAATCATTGGGGATGGCAAGCAAAAGAGTGCTTAAGGCTTTGAGTTCGATTCCTATGTCCTTCTTTTCTTTCTCACACTTGAGTTTGTCGACTTCAGTGGAAGTGGTGGCTATTTGAGTTTGAATAGTCTTGTTTCCTTCAAGAACCACTTCCCACATGTATTAATCAGTAACCAGCATGTATTGCTTGATTCTGTTTTTCCACATCCCAAAATTGTTGGGAGTGAGAATTGGAATCTTGTTAGCCTGGGTGCTTTCATTGTTATCAGACATGACTAACAATTTTGAGTTCGAAAGTATGAAACTTTTTGTTGTTCTTAATTCGTAGATCTAGAACCGTAAAGCTCTGATACCACTTGTCAGGATCGAATAACCCGAACAGATTATTTAATCTAAGATCTACTAACAATGAGAAGTTGCAGCGGATCAACACTCTTGTTAATTGATTAAGAACAATGAATACTGTAAACGAATACGAATAAGAATAAGAACAAGAACACAGTAATCACAAAAAGCTTCAATGTATATCGATATGCTCGAACAATACACACGTACGTTTACAATTCGTAAGGAACTATTTATAATAGTCCTTGAAGCCTAAATTATTAACCTAGTTATTCTAGGATTCGATTACAATCAATATACACAAAGATATACATTCTATAACAAACTATACTAGAATCTCGGACTCGATCAGCACTAAAAATAGAATCAGTAGTATTCTTGATCGTCAGTAGTAAGTCGTTGATCAGCATCATCAGTAGTAACTAGTGTTTCTGCCTCATCAGTACTAATCTTCAATAACCATTGATTAGTACTAACTGCAGTATCAGTAATAGAATGTTTATATCTTGTTTTATATTCCAACAGATATCTACATAAATGCATGTCATACATCGGCGATTCAGTGTACGTGCTATCATATATGATATATATATATATGAAGAGATCGAAAAAACTACGATTGCTTATTTTTGAATGATATTATAATATCATTGCATGTGTATGTGCAACAGTATATATATACATGCATATAGTGCATAAAATTGTATCGATTTCTATTATAATATTTATACTTCATCATCTGATCTATAAAACGATTGTCATGAGGAATCTATTAGTTCTCTTTCGTAATTTAATTATTTGATTTTAACACTTATATTTGTTAAATTAGTAGGAAGATAAGTAGAAATATTTAATAGGAAATAATATTATCTCATAATACGAATACAATATTAGTTATTGCTTAATTTATGATTTGTCTCGGTCAACAGAGGAAGTTATTGGAACACACGACCATTTCGATCCCAACTCGATCTGCATGTTATATTGAACCATCGTCATATTGACTCGGTATTGCATGCTAATAAATCCGGTCCCAAGTCCCAACTGCCACAAGACTAGAAGCGAATATGTTACGTCAGAGATATCCCTTTCTGATCATAAATGGATAATTATGACTAGTTAATCATTAATTCAATTATTTATATGATTTACAGCCGGTTGAACCATCCTAATCTGATCATATTTACATTTAACTTGTCTGTTTCGAAACAGTTCATAAATAACTTTATAACACGGTTGATTTCAGCTCGGCATGCTTTATATTTACTGATCTGACCAAGTCTGTCAAACCCAGATTTCAAACATTTGTTAATCACATGTATAAATTTGAAAAGCAAGACTTATGATGATTATTTACAATGAACTGTTGGGAAAATTGTGATAAAATGGGTTTTCACAAGTTTGGACTTATATATTTATATATATTTGTTATATATAGTTATTGATTGATATCTTTGTGTTCTCCATTGTGAGAGCTACGCAACGAGCTATACTATGTCCAAAGTAGATGTGTGGTGAATGTAACTCTCGCATTGTCTAGCTTTTTTTGTAACTTTTGACGAAACTTTATATGATTATGTGGGAAATATTGACTAGGTAATTGATTAAACTCGTAATTTCTAGTTAATCATTCAGAACACCCTTAATGGTAGACAATTACCATAAAGCCCCTAAATTATAAGGTTAGTTAAAGACTATTTCCGTCCCAAAAAAATTCATATTTCTATTTGCCACAAGTTTTTAGGAGATAGTTAATTGTGAGTTCTTTAATACTCCTTTCGCCTCACAAAAAAGTTCTTATTTCTACCATAAGTTTTGCCCCACAAAAAAGTTCTCATTTCTACCATAAGTTTTGTCCCACAAAAAAGTTCTCATTTCAATAAAATAATAATATTATCATGGACCTCACCACTAACTATCTCTTAAAAACACATTCTCTCTCCAAATAACCTTATATTTTAGAGAGACAACGCGTTTTTAAGAGATAATTAGTTGTTAGGTGTTTGATAATAATATTATTTTTTTAAGTGTACCTGAGAAATGAAAATTTTTATTGGGATAAAATTTAAGGAGAGATAATTTTTTATTTTTTTGAGACATACGTAGTAGTTTTTTGTTTTAACGACAAATTTTAATCTACTCTTAATTATATTTACGTCAATGACGAGACTTGAACCCTCAACCTAAAGGGTAAGGACAAACACGCCTAACAATTAGGGATGGGATCGGGTCCAGACCCGACCCGAATGGACCTAGACCCGAAATACACAAGACCCGATTTTAGATAATTAGTAGACCTGAGAACCGAACCGTTTTATAGAATCCGGTTCCAGTTCGGTTCCGGGTACGGTTCGGGAAAATCGGGTATAGACCCGATTGGAACCGAAATAATAATTAGAGTCGTTTCGGGTGTTAGCATCATATTTATTAGTTTATACATTTACTATTAGAATATTTTATATATAGCAATCGTATAATAAACATAAACCGAATACTACCAATGGTATTATGACAAAATAAATTCTCAATTGGTCATAAACAAAATGGTTTCTACTTTCGAATATTTTGAAACACAAGTTGCGGTCGATCGAAAAAGAAGCATCATATTGAGGCTTGCACTGACAGCTATATATTAAACTAAAACAGGGTAATATTAATTAGGGTTATAAAAGAGTTAATTAAATTTCGGTTCCGGATCTAGACCCGATTTGTTCCATACCCGATGTACCCAGACCCGAAATACCTGAGACCCGATTCCATGTAGTAGTTGGACCCGATACCCGACCCGATATTTAACAATCCGGTTCCAAACAATTCTGATTCCGGTTCGGTACGAGTCCAGATACGGTTCTTTGGTTCTATATCCCATCCCTACTAATAATACAGAAAAATTCAAACTCCGACTTCCGTCTTCCACTCCCAATCCCACTTGGCGTCTCGGTTAGGGATGGCAACTCTCATCCGATCCGATGATCATCCATCCGATCCGCTCCACCGGTGGTGGATATGGATGAAGTTAAATGGGTGAATATCGGATGTGGAGCGGATATGGATGTTTATTGGAGCGGATACGGATGATGATTTTCAATCCATGGATGAATCCATTTAACCCGAAATTAATCTTTTTTATATTACAATTTTACATGATTAATAATATATGTCTACATATATTTATTCAATCAAATTTATACATAACATAACATTGAATATAACTAAATTTGTAAACATTACAAACCGTACTTTAGGCTTATGTATATATTAAGTTATGTTTTCGTTTGTATCTATCAATAATTGGGTATTAGTTACAAACTATGTTCTATGCCTCAATGCATCGAACGTAGGTTTGTAATTATGTTTTCGTTTGTATATTCTTTTGAAAGAAATTATATACATATTCAACAAAAATTGCAAATTTATCTATGAAACTATCATACTTTCTTATGAAACTATCATACTTTCTTTAAAAAACTAAATTCTTTCGACATCCAACGGATGCCCATTTACCCGCTATAATCCGATGGATATGGATATGGATGGATGAAATGATTTTAAATGGATATGGATGTGGATATGGACGATGTAAATCTAAATGGATATGGATGTGGATATCGCATCACCCGATCCACATCCGCTCCATTGCCATCCCTAGTCTCGGTGAATATTTCCCTGGTAAATTCTCACACACAAACGTTTCAACGGACAAAATAACTGCCGTGAAATAATGCCGAACCTTCCAATTGTTCGTTCACCAGATAACCTTTCCGTCTAATCCCTCTATAACACCCAACCATTCCCCCAATTAACCGGTTGTCGTTGGTCAGAATCCTAATTCCGACGACCCCAAAACCCTAACCCTTTGTTCGCTTCAATCTTTGATCACAATGAAGAAACCACAGATCGTTCTCCGCCGTTCTCTGGAGGAACGCCGGCAATTACTACACCAACACCGGTCATGTGGAGGCAATAATATGGCGGAGGTCGCCGGAAATACCACGGCCGAGGTCACCGCAGTCTGCTGCTGTTTCCCCATCGCGGTGGTTGATTTCGCGGTGTTGACAATGTATAAAGTTCCGAAAGGTTTGTGCAAGAACGCCGTGCGACGGAGGCGTCTCCAGAGCTTGAAGGTGCATCGCAACGGCAGTGGAGGTGGAGGTAGTGAGTACATGATTGACGAGGATGAGCTGGCGATGCATCCGGCGGCAAAGGCGGCGGCGGAGAGGTTCATGTCGCCGGGGGCGGACGAAGACGTGGTGGCGTTGGAGAATGAAATGTGGGAGAAATTTTATGAAAGTGGGTTCTGGAGAAGTTCTTCTCAGAGGGAGGACGACGAAAATACCAACTGCTTTGATGACATGCACGGTACATGTGAGAAATGCATTGAAGGAAAATTCCATAAACCTAACTACGGTTAGGGGGTTAGGGTAACCTCCTTCTATGAGGATTTATTTGGTCAACATATCCTAAATCCTAATCCTTACTCAATAAACCAAAATTACATGGGATATTGATTACTATAACTAATGGATTGTAACGTGTATTTATTTGGGGTGGATATATGAAAACGTGATTTTATGCAATTCATCAGTGACGTCTTTAGAAAATTATGAATGTTTTCAAATTGAATTTGTATAACAGAATCAGGTGCGGTTTAGGGGAACCACGGGAACGCTACTATCATATTAGCATTAATATTTTGTTATGATTCGGACTACACCCCATATAATACCCAATTTTACTCTCACAATTTGTGGTTCTCGGTTTGGTTAAGAGCTTTTGGAGGCCCAACATATTATCCGAAAAATAGACCCTAAAAGTTAACCAATTGAATTATAGATAAAAAAAATTCAAAATTTTTGTTTTTAATTGCAATACTAATTTGATTCGTAACAATACAATCTTTTTCTTGTATTTGAAAAAAGCAATCATTCTGATATTTGTTTGAAATAATTTTATACTCAATGTGAAAAATGTGACTTGAGCCAATAAACACATATGCAATAAAAATATTAAGGCCCTTATTTTAGTAGGTCATGTTCATATGCACAATTGGAACACCCTTCTCACCATGAAACCACCTCCACCGAGATGACCATGAGATCACCGGTGTGGCCACGGCGGGGACCATGAAAGCCAACCACAAGCCTGTACCTCATACTCTAAATATATTTGAGTTTAGATTCATCGTTCTTGCTTTAGGGAAAACAATTCAACAAATTTGTCAAATTGAAATGATGAGAAACAAATTTACATTGCATGTTACTCTCTAACGTCTCTCATTCTTCGGTTAAGTGACAGAAATTGAATGAAAATTGATGAAAGTAAGACAATTGGTGTCACTTTATAACACTGTTGGGGAGGCCTTAATAATAACTATGCACTATTTTTGGTATATAATCGAGTTCTGAAGTAATGATGCAGCAAATGATAAGGAAGCGAAAGATGGTCAAAAACAAATAATACAAAGGAAAGAATATAATGTCACGATCGCATTAAGAAAGAAGAAAATAATCCCATCTTTTGCTTTCATGAAAAAGAGGACCCCGTTGTTTTTTATGCTTCAATGACTTTTCAAACAATATAAAATTCACATTAATGCCACCACTCGACGTAAGGAACGATCAAACCTTTCATATATACGCAATAACAATCAAAATATTTGTTGAATTAATTACCGAAATAGACCAATTTAAGTGAGAGATTCTCATTTAAGACTGATAAACTTTAATATTTCTAAAATACCCCGTGCGACTGGGAGACTTGAGCAGCACTAAGTGTTGAGCAATACTAACGAGCAGTAGTAACAATGTTGAGCAATATTAACGAGTAGTAGTAACAATGTTTAGAGTAGTAGTAACAAGGTTGAGCAGTACTAACGAGCAGTAGTAACAAGGTTGAGCAGCACTAACTCGGACACGTGACGACGTTCTAGTGGAGTTGCACGGTCGCACAGTCAGTCGCACGGTATATTTTAAGAAAAATTGAAACTTAAGTCTTTTCTTGGGGAACTTTAATTTCATTTAGTTTATATTTGGAAATCACCCATATTTGTTCTGTATTGATTATGAGAATATGTTACTATAGTGCCGTTTGATTTTTACTTAATGGACTTAATGGTATGAGAAAGTCATACTGAGTCCGTTTGTTTAGGTCTTAATGCATACAACATGAGTTAACCGAAAAGTCAAAGAAGGATGTTTTCCCTATTAAGTCACAACTTTTTTTTATTCTTTTTTGTATTTATGGAATTTATATTAGTTAAAATTTCATATATTAATAGGGTTAACTTTATTAATTATATACTAATTATATGTCTAATTAATATATACCCCATGTAACTTATGACTTGACGTATTTGCTAAATTAGTCAGTAAATTTTGTAGAAAAAAATATATATTTAAAGTTCTCTAAATAGAGTTCAAACAAACTCCAAGTGGCAAGTGTGCAGAAATCTTATACGGAGTATAACCATGCGCAATTCTATAATCTTTATAATAGCAACACATTTATAAAACAATCTACTTTGATAATGACATTATATAGTATTAATATGGTAATTTAAATATCCAAAATGAGAACTTGAACTTGTGACCTTATTGTTATCAACACAAATGTCCTAACTAACTTATTAAAATATATCTTAAAAAGTTGGACATATCACCACCTTCACTAACCCACCGTGACCACCAATAACACCATGCTTGACATTGATTGTCGGAAAATATAGGCATAGGGTACTCGCCGCCGCATTGCGCGGGTACCCTGCTAGTTATAAATAAAATAATTATGAGATAAGGTAAAAGATATTTTAATTACCTGATTAATACCAGATAAAAATTAAACACCATAAATTGTCATAATAGTTTTTTTTATGCTAATTTATTTATAGAATTTTCCTGAATTATAAAAATAAAAAAAGTGGATGAATGGTTTTGGAAAAATCAAAAGGTAAAGTTGTACTTTCATTTTCCATCTCCTCAAACCCTCTCCCATCATCAAACCTTTCATGGTTTCCACAAACTCTTGACACTTCTCAAACAAAAATCATAAAAATTCAATCTTTATTTCAAAAGAAAAGTTTTTAGGGTTCTTGATCACAATATTTGGAACATTTTGTCTATTCCCAATGGAGGTAAAGTGTAAATATACAATTCCACGCAAAAATGGGTTGGATCCATGTATTGTTTGGGTTTTTTATTTATAATCTTTTCATGCTCTTTTGTTTATCGACCATGATATAATTGGTTATTGATTAGATTATTAAACTTTAGCTCTTTCCCTTCAAGGGTTTTATTGTTTTAATGGGGTTTTCATGTGTATGTGTTATTTTTTGTTCATATTATTTTTATTATGAATTATAGTAGTCAACTGGTGATTAATTAGGTAAAAATTGAAGTTAAAGGGATCATTTTGTTATGCTTGTTTCTAGTCTGCTGGTGTGATTTTCACACATTATATGGTGAAAAATATGTAATTCGATTTTTTCTGTAATTTTAACATCAAATGGTAAAATTAAATTAAACGGTATACTATTTGGAATTGCTGTGGGGAAACTGTGGATTTTGTATAACTAGTGGTAATAATGTTATTTTTCTAGTGGTTAGGATGATATGTGAACTTAAGTTTACTTTTTAAAGATATGAAAATGTCCGATTCATCGTCATTTTAATATTAAATTTAAGGTTTTATAATTATTTAGGTTCCAAAAATGGAAGATGAAAAGAGCAAGAGTCATTTGACTTCACCTGCAGCTTTTGTCGAAGGAGGAATACAAGAAGCTTGTGAGGATTCTTGTAGCATTTGTCTCGAATCTTTTTGTGATAATGAACCCGGAACAGTAATAATCACAATCTTTTAATTCATAAATTTATATATGTATATATAGTTATATACTGAGTTTTTCTATATTTATTTATTGTTAGGAATACATAATTTATGTATTTCTCCCATTTTAGGTGACTAGCTGCAAACACGAATTCCATCTTCAATGCATACTTGAATGGTATAAATTCGTTTTATCTTGTGATTCAAAAATTTTATTCTTACTTTTAGAAAATTCCAACAAATTTGGTGTTAATCTAAGTTTTTGATACATATTTCATATAAGGTGTCAAAGAAGCTCTAATTGTCCTATGTGTTGGCAAGCGATTAGCCTAAAAGATCCATCAAGGTAACATATTTTCGTCATTTATTACATTTTCACATTGTGTGTGTGTGCGTGTGTGTTTTTGTGTGGTAAATGTGTGTAAAATGTACAGTCAAGAGTTATTGGAAGCAGTAGAACAAGAAAGACGATTCAGGTTCAACCCAACAAGAAATGCCACAATATTTCATCACCCCACACTCGGTGATTTTGAACTACAACATGTATGTCACCTTAAAGTGCTCTACAACAAAATTGTAAATTTGACTTTGACTTTGACCATGACATTTGGATTTTGATTTCAGTTGCCAGTGGGTGTGAATGATAGTGAACTTGAGGACCGAATCATTCAACATTTGGCGGCTGCAGCCGCCATGGGCAGGACCCACCATGTGGGTCGAAGGGAGGGTTCAAGAAACCGACCAACGGGTCATAACCGTCCACAGTTTGTGGTGTTTTCAACTAACCCTAATGCACCTACGGCTGCAGCCATATCGGGTTCTGGTGGTCCGGTTCAAGAGCAAGGTGAACCGGTTGCAATTGACTCGGTTAGGGCATCAACCTTGTTTACGGGCCGTGGGGGTGGAATGGGTCAACGTGTGCCGGTATCTGGAACGGGTAACGGGTCAAATAGTCAACATGGGGCGTCAGTTATTCATAGGTATTCATGTGTTAGTTATTATATTTATATAACATATGACTTTACTTTAGACTTTAAAGGTTACAAAAGGTTAACTGTTTAAACGAAAAATTTTAGAAAAAATATGATTTTTTTTCTTGTTCCGTTTGTTTACATTTATGATTTACCCCTGTATCTTTATTCAGATTAAATGATGTAAATTATATATCTATATTTTTTTGCAATTACAGAAGCTCGAGTAGCCTTTCTTCTCAGCCCAATCAAGATAGAGCAGGGCCATCAGAATCACAAACACCACCAGATTCATGGAAATCTAGATTCAGTGCTATTTCAACAAGGTATATATATAAATAAATTATAAAAAATGGTATTTTTTTTACTGCATTTTATCCGAATTTATATCTAAAATAATATATTTTTTTAAAGATATAAAGAATCGTTATCAAAGAGTACACGAGGGTTGAAAGACAAACTATTTAACAAGAGCCCATCAATTTCAAATATTGGTTCAGAAGTTAATGCTGGAATTGCTAATATGATTGAACGACTTGAAGTTAGAGAAAATAATAATCAAAATCATGATTCTTCATCAAGTAATTTAGGTCAACAGATTACAGATGCAGGAGAAATTAATCATAATCATGTTGAGACAACTGGCAGTTCAACTGTTTAGGCAATAAAATCGCAGGCTGACACTTGACTATGAAGGCAAGTTACGTTTTCATTATGTCTTTGACTTTTCTTCATATGGTCAAACATAAATCTTCACGGGTGTTTTTGAATTATGGGGATGGTAGATTTGCATTTTGGGACTCATTATCTTTCTTGCAGGTTGTTAAAAACTTTTATCATTCAACTTCTAAAATTCCACAATCTGCTTATAAATGTGTTGGTATTTGAAATTCAAGTTTAGTATCGTTGGCAATATTTCCGATTCAACTGCTTTTTAATGTATTCAACTGCTCTATGAGCTATATAATCATTAGTTTTGTTGGGCTGTACGTGTAGGGAGTAGAGCCCCATAAAACTTTTGGATGTCATGGAAATTTTAATTTTCACTGTGTTACCTGCTTTTTGGTTGGATTTTATGTGTTGTTTTTATCGTTTATCAATATAATATATGCTAGTTTTGTGTAAAATAAAATTGTAATTTTATAAATGTCATCATTTAGTTTTCTTATAAATTTATGCCCAACTGGAACTGCCCTGCCCAAACACTCTCTAAATTAGACAAACTGTATGTATTTCCGTTAATCCATTAACATAAACCTGAGTCTGAAGTAAATTTTTTATCTTTTATCATTTATAATGTATGGATTTGAGATCCGTACATTTAATTTTCAATCAATTATTTTTTTAACATAAAAAAAGGAGGCAACGGATCGAACTTCGGCAATGTCATCGCCCTCCTGAGGATCTCCGCGAAATTTTTATTAAGAAACTAGAGCTAGCAAGATGCTAGCATTTACAATAAAGGGTTCTTAAGCCAATCAACCCAAGAAATCTTACATTTAGGATTTCTATGAGTTGACCACAAAAACGAATACAAAATAATAAAATCTAAAATATCTTGTTTCCGAAACAACCCCACATCAAAGAGCTCAGCATTCCAATAACGACAAATGGTCCAACATGTAGTAATGCCAATAACCTGAAGAGATAGCCTCCTAGCATTTGATGTTGCCATATCTTCATAAAAAAGCCACCAATCTATAAACGCGCTTCCTTCAAACTTCTGAATTTCACACCATTTGCAAATTGAGTCCCAAATCTAAGACGCGACATTACATTTGAAGAATAAGTGTTCCATAGACTCTATACCATTACTACATAAAGGACATCCGATAGAAATTATTTCAAGTCCCATGCGTGATAAGTTCAACCGAGTAGGAAGACCATCCAACTTTAACCTCCAAAGGAACACATTAACTTTACTAGGGACACTCTTACACCAAATAGTAACCGAATTTGACCCGGGATGTAGCTTCATGTCTATGATCTGCCTTGCATCAGCAACCGAAAATTCGGAATTTTGAACTTTCCAACACAATTTATCATGCCCGTTCCGAATATGTGTACCTGTAAGAATTACCAACAAACTATCTAGTTGTTGCTAGAATTACCAACAAACTATCTAGTTGTTGCTGCTCTAAACCCGACCGAATAGGGCGCCTCCAATGCCACACCCAATTACCTGAATGCCACCTATCTTTTATTAAACACGAACCATTTAAGTCCAACCGGAATAACCGATTGAACCTGGCCCGAAGCGTGACGTTGCCGATCCATGGGTCCAACCAAAAAGATAACCTGTAACCACTTACTACATTGAAAAACATAGAATCAAATTTAATAATCTCTTTATCATGCAACATATTTATGGTTTCTATGATTCTAGGCCAAGTTCCTTTATTATGCCTCAAGGTTTGTCTAGATTTCATACCACCAGCTTCTCCATAAATTGCTTTAATAGTGCGACACCATAACGAACCGTTGTCACTAAGAAAACGCCATCTTCATTTTAATAAAAGAGCCAAATTAAGAGCCATTTTAATTTTCATTTAATACACTCTGTTTTGGGATAAATTTATATTTATAAAAAACATGTAAGACTTGTAAATGTGACTTCTTTGTTATTAGCAAGGACATTCACCACCACAAATACTACCGTAAGTCTGTAACCACGCACAATCACCCACCGATATGTCACCATCATCACTATCTGCCGCTGTATTGCACGTATACCCACTAGTAAATATTAAACTTATCGACGATGAAGTAAAAGGGGTAAATGAGAAAAGCGGACACACATCAATTTCACTAAGGGTATGTTTGGTACAGAGAATGAAATTGCAGGGAAATGGTTGCAGAGAATGGAATTACAGAGAAAGGGAATGAGTCTAGAGAAAGAGAATTGATTCCTCTGTTTGGTAGCACAGAGACTTCAATAGAGAATTGCAGCAGAGAATCATTTCTCTTGTTTGGTATAACAAAAAAAAAATCAGTAGAGAATTGTACAAACTTTATAATTAGCAAACATATTTTTTTCCCACAACAATCATTATTATAACATACAAAATTCATGGATAAATTAATAACGAAAGTACATTAATAAAATCAATAATAACATCCAAAAACATAAACTATTGTCACTTTCAAAAACATCAATTCAATCAAAATGTAATAAAAAAATACAGTTCTAAGTACTTAAAACCACAATGTAACCAAGAACAATATTTGAACCATAAACAATTATCAAATGTAACTAAAACTCATTTATGAACTAATACCAATCAAATGTACTAAACTCAATTTATGAAATCAAATTTATGTACTAAAACGAATATATGAAATAAATTGACAGTAACCAATCATATGTAATTATGAATTAAAACCAAATAAACTATACAAACAATTCAGTTACCAATCGTGTGTGCTAAAATCAAATAAACTATACGAACAATTCAATCAACCAAAAGCATTTTCTGTTCGATTTATACCCAAGAATTTGGATTTACGCCCACGAATTTTGTGTTCTATTCAATTTGGATTTACGCCCAAGAACAGAGAGCGGCATGTTGTACGAAGAACTAGGTCTTAATTCTGAGTCTAGGGAGATGTAGAAATCGACACAAATAAATACTGACAGATCGAAAGAGATAGCACATATCGTGAAGAGAAGTTGTGGAGACTGGTTCGATCGTGCAGCTGGAGGATTCTGTTTTAGACGGTGTGTTGCAAATTCGACTTTTATGTTTAATGGTATAAATGATGACTTTCCTTTAATATACTTTTGTCTATTTATTTTCATTTCAACATAAAATATTAATTTAAAATAATAAAAATGAAAACAACTACATATTCATAATGAATAGTCTGACATCTTTTAGAATCGTATTACTAATCCTTCGAATAAATATTTGACGTATACAAGTTTGCAATACTTATACGGAATAAATATTTTTAAATAATATATAAATAATTATTAAACTAATTGTGAATATTTCTTTTGCTTTATTACCCCATGTTTCCTCCGTTGATACTCATTGAGTCATTGGTTTCAAATAATTAATAATATTAAATAAATTCATTTCATGTAAAATTTAACGAAATCGAGTTCAATGTCAACAGTCGTATACGATCTCGTGCACGGTGCATGGACCGTATTTTTTAGAATAGTAAAATCAGTGATTTTGTTTCCAAGAATTCATTGATACAATGAGTAATATAAAAGAACATTTGGATTTAGATATGTCTCTAGAAAATATGACGAGCTTAAGTTTAAATATTAATTTTAAATATGATATGATGAAAATACATGTAAAGCCTAATAAAACGTTGCGTGCACCTTCTTAGTCGTTAAAATGATACATGTGAGTAGTAAGCTGAGATAAAAGTAGTTCAATACCTAGAAGTAACAAAAATACTGCCTTGTGGTCACTGAGGTTTACCCGTGACACTTCCGGACTACCCGCAAATTGGATAATTGTATTGGGACTAGTCGACTCATAAAGTATGTCGGAAACCTAGGTTACCATAAAAAACTCGAGAAGAATACATATTAGCTTCCATATAATGAGCTATACGATACATAAGATTTAACGAAATTTCAACAAATCATACACATGTGAATCCCTTAGGAGGGTTGGCGATGTAAACGGGGTTGCTATTCAATGTGCCGTATGCTACTATACCAAAGTCTTAACACATTTATCCTTACTCTTATAGGGATGTTTAATCCATCTACATTTGCCTACTTCATATAACTAAAGTCATAAACCATCAACCATTATTATTGTATAAAAGTTTTCTTCAAAATAACTCATGTAATTCATTACCCTATACACTTTAAATCATCTCTAACTGTAACACCGTATTTCTTTTTTAAATATATCTAATTTAGCATTAACTAAGGTTACGGAAGCATTTAGTCCAATTCCTAATTACGTTAGTTTTACAAACCATGGTCCCACAAATATTACAAACCAAGAGTTAGTTAAAAAGACGGTATTACTAAACACGGCTCGTTTAACAAAACATAAATTTAAGCATGGTCAAACTTCCCGTCCGAGCCCGACCCGTTCAAGCCTTCCAACCTGAAATGTGTCAATGAGGGAGGGATTAGCACAAAAGCTAAGTGAATGAATTCCTAACACTAGCAACTACACTAAACACTTAAACGCGGAAGTTATAAAAACATCTCCGGTTGGGTAATCACTTATTTGAGAGGATCGGCGGCTTTGCGGGCCTTAAACCATGGTCGGCCAAAACCACGGTAACCGATAGCGTTTCGTATCCAACACCCGGACAACTCCCTCCCCTTAACCATGCAACAAATACAGGTAAGGTCGGATACCCTATTAGTCGATACCCTGTGCCCAGCCGTTCTCCTTCCGACACTGACCTCATCCCAAATGTGCACATAGTCATGTATGGTATTCCCTAACACTAGGCATACATAACAAGTAGACTAGCTACGAAAAACACCGTGAAAAAACGTCGCGACTGAGTTCCCAATCGCGAACTCTAGTTCGCGATCGCGAACTAGTGTTCGCGTCGGGAACTCTGATCGCGAACTACTTCACGACTAACAACCAACTTTGCTGGATCAACTTCACGATGTCGCGAACTCCCCTTGTCTGGTGATTCCTGCGGATTTTCACTAAAAACCAATACCGAACCAAATAAACCGAAACCCGAGTTGTAGGTCGAATCCACTCACCTTTCGACTCCCGATTCCTTTACTCAGTGAGCTAGTATCACTGAGTATCCTTCCCGGTTCCTATCAACAATATACCGAGTTAGTGATAATCCACCGAATTGTCAAAATCATCAATTTCAACCACTAACCGCACAAGATTCATTAAATGCACATTTTTATGACATATCTAACTAGCACAATTTCCTTCATCAATACAATTGACCATTTTGACATTTAGCAAGTATTCACAACTAGCCAACTCAAACGAGCCAAAAACCCGTACATGATCCTAACACTTCCACATTTCCATCAACTAGCAATTCACAATCATTTAACAATTCCATCAAAATCATAACCGTCAAGATTCCAAGTATGATACTTCCAAGATCACTAGTTAAACATTTTGACCCAAACACCAACTAGATCAATTTACACAATCAATTATACTATGATTTCACCATCCATAACTTACCAATCATGATTTCACAACCTAATAAACAATTCCATCCATTCAAATATCAAGAAATCCAAGATTTGTCAAAATCCACCTTCAACTTCCACCATTAATGGAGGTTGAAGGTGATTTCCACCAAATCTTGTTTTCTTCCAACAATCAACCACACAAATGATGTAAAAGCTTGCATAAACACATAAAACAACATCCATTTCAAGATTCATCCACAAATCATCAAGCTACACAAACCCTAGTTCAAACCCTAGCTCCAAAACACCAAGAACAAGCAAGAGAAGAGATGGAACTTACTTCTAGACTTCTTCTACACAATTCTAAGCAAGAATTCCAAGATCAACCAAGAGTTTTGACCACAAAACCTCAAGAACAAGCACAAAGAGATGGAGAAAGCTCAAGCAATGGAATAGTGAAAGATGGAAGGATAATGTTTTTGAATAAGGAAGTAAAAGAAAAAGAGATGGTTTATCCCTCTCTCTCCACGACCGGCCAAAGCATGGGTGGGGCCCCATCTTGGCTTTTTCTTTCAATTAACAGTATATGTCTGAAAAGTCCCTTTCGTAATTAATTTATTTAAAATAGCAAACGGACTCCAATTTTAAAAACGAAAGCATTTTGGGAAACGATATTTAACAAGTAATCCAAAAATATAAAAATCACGTTTTCATTCCAAATAAATCACAAGTCGGGTATTTTAACCCCTTGGTTAAAATACCGCAAAATACAGCAGGCTAATTAAATTAACTAAGCATTTAATCAGATAATCATTTAATAAGATACCTTAAGGTCAATAAACTACTAGGCCGAGTTTTGGGATGTTACACTAACAGTCTAATAATTACCTAGTAGTAAGAGTTTCTGAAATAATCTCTTAAAAGCCATATATTCGAATTCTTCCCTAAATACTTCCTCCGTATCAAAATAAGTGACACAAATTGGCTTACACGTTTTTTGAGGTGAAAGATTAAAGTAGTTTTTAAAATAGATTAAAGTACATAGTTAGTGGAGAATATGTCTCACTTTTCTTGAATAAAGTGATATTAATGAGTTTTAAAAGTAAAAGTAAGGGTATAAGGGTAATTTCACTTTATTAAAGTGGATAGTTAGTGGGTATGGGTCCCACTATTTTTACCAAATAAGGAAAGTTTTAAAAGTGTGTCACTTATTTTGATACACCCCAAAATGGAAAGTGTGCCACTTATTTTGATACGGAGGAAGTAGATCTTTTTAGATTGTCATACGAAATTTCAGAAACGGGCTTGATAACAATTAAGTCACACGTAAATAATCTACGTCTTTTCATGGCCTATAAAAATAAAAAAGGACATGTTAAATTTATGGGAGAATTAATTTTTACACCATAGTTTTTAATGTTTACATTATATGGTATAAGTTTTACAGCTAATTGTACAACCACCTAAAAATAATAGTTATAAAATATCCATTAAAAATTATACTGTATTTATCAACATCTTAAATTTGTTAGATTTATTTTTTGTACTTCACATTTTAATGTACAGGAACAAGTGGGTGGCAGTAGCTGTGTTTGCAACCGTTTAATAACATGTCATTGTTCACGGGCCTCTGTCTCCTCTTCTCTCCTAAACTACGAAACGACACCACATACTGTCGTTTCGTCTTGTCTCTCCACCTGCTTCTTCTTTCCGCCATAACCAAAACCTAGAGAGTGAAAACACATTTCATCACTCTAGAGAAAAGACACGCCATCATCAACAACAACTACAACCGAGAGAAGTAAGAACTTCAAAATTGTTTTTGATCTCGATATTTGTTCACAGTTTTAGCGCTATGGATTCACAGATCTATGGTGCATTGGGGATCTTATTTTTCATATTTAATTTGATACCACCGGCAGCCATTAATGCAACCAAATCCACCTCCAATCAGATTAATTCCAACTCTGTTCTTGTAGCGCTACTTGATTCGCACTATACTGAGCTATCTGAGCTCGTTGAGAAAGCACTTCTGTTACAAACCCTAGAAGAAGCAGTTTCTCATCATAATATCACCATTTTTGCACCGAGCAATGAAGCTTTGGAACGACATTTAGATCCTGAATTTAAAAGGTTCTTACTTGAACCCGGAAATCTCAAATCGTTACAAAATCTGTTGCTATTTCATATCATTCCGTCTCGGGTCGGGTCAGACGAATGGCCCGGGAAGGATTTGGATTTGAGATCAGTAGGTGGATATGAAACACTGTGTGTTGACGAAGATGACAATCATTTGCCGCTGACTCGAGAAAACTCCGGTGAGAAAGTTGTTGGTGGTTTAGCTAGAGTGATCCGACCCGATGATGTGATTCGACCCGACGGGTTGATCCATGGAATTGAGCGGTTGTTGGTGCCCCGATTGGTACAAGAAGAGTTTAACCGGAGAAGGAGTTTGAGTTCTATTTCCGCCGTTTTACCAGAAGGAGCTCCAGTTGTGGATCCAAGAACCAACCGGTTGAAGAAACCGGCTACTCCAGCTCCTGCCGGTGCTCCACCAGCATTACCGGTGTACGACGCGATGGCTCCAGGTCCGTCTCTAGCTCCGGCACCAGCACCAGGTCCCGGCGGCCCCCGCCACCACTTCGACGGCGAGAGCCAGGTGAAAGATTTCATCCAAACCCTCCTCCATTACGGCGGCTACAACGAATTAGCTGACATTCTGGTAAATTTAACGTCGTTAGCGACGGAGATGGGGAAGCTGGTTTCCGAGGGTTATGTTTTAACGGTGTTAGCACCGAACGATGAAGCCATGGCTAAACTAACCACCGAGCAACTGAGTGATCCCGGTGCACCGGAGCAGATAGTTTACTATCATTTAATACCGGAATATCAAACGGAAGAAAGTATGTATAATTCTGTACGGCGGTTTGGTAAAGTTCAGTACGATACATTGCGACTGCCACATAAGGTGGTGGCTGAGGAGGCTGATGGGTCGGTCAAATTTGGTCAAGGGGAGGAGTCAGCGTATTTGTTTGACCCGGATATTTATACGGATGGAAGAATATCGGTGCAGGGTATTGATGGGGTTTTGTTTCCGGTGGAGCAGACGCCGGAGAAGCCCACAAGTGAGGTGGCAGTGCCGCCGCCGGTGAAGGTTGTGGCTAAGCAAAATAGAGGTGTGTTTATTACTTCTGAACCCCTTTAATTGACGTTGTTTTATTATGTTTTGTTGCAAATTTCTTGTTAGATTTGAAGATCAAACACAATGATATTAATCTAGCTATAAATTTTCTACTAAACAATGTAATTTGGAGTCTAGAATTTGGATTACAAGTCTATTACTCTATTGAATAACAATTCTTGTTAATACTTAATAAGTTAATAGTAAATCTAACTTATAGGGATGATTAGTGGACAAAATCCTACTTATTTATCAGTACAAGATTAGTGAACAATATTAGTGGATTCCATTTTGTAGGTAGGCTAATGAACTAAGAAATAATAGAAAACAATACAAACTAGAATTAATACCAAAACACCATTGCAAGCTACAACTTATAATGCACAATGTACACTCCACTATAGCATGCTTGATCTTGATATCAGCTTTCTAGTAGGGGTATCAAATTTGTACCGAATAAAACCAACCAACATGTTACCAACCATACCAAGAATAGTTGGTAGCTAATATGTTGGTAGCCAATATATTTGGTTAGTAGTACCATACCAATTAAGTAATCATGTTACGGTAATGGTACAAAATTTTAAATACCATGGTAGTACCGTACCAACCAATACTTTGTATACTCATATATGTATATACATTATTTAGAAGAATTCGAGAAAGGTAAACTACGTATGTATTATTTTTTTAATAAAAATTATAATATCATAACATGGAAACATTCAAGTTACAATTTTTTGCCTAACCGATTAACATATTATATTCTTGTTAGTATGTTTGTATATAATGTTAATAATTAAGCGTGTGAAGCAGACAAGAATGCTACAAGTTAGTGTATTGTGATATGAATACTACATAATTTGTACTTTATAATAGATAGTGTTTATATAACATTTAATGTATACCATTACCAAATATAATAGTATAGAAAAATGACTTGTTTTTAGTAATAATTCCAAGTAAGGTTGTGATCTTGGTATATACCATTACCAATTCGTACCAACCACAATTGTGGTAGCCAAACAAATTGGTACCAAGTATAGTTGGTACGGTAGTGGTAGCTAGATTATTGTACCAACTATAGTTGGTACGGTACACGGTATGAGGAAATTATATGTGGTACCGTACCATGTTCACCCCTACTTTCTAGTAGGAAAAAGGTATATATACTGGTCATTAATTAATTATTTTATTTGCAAATAATAACCTAGTTTCCATAAAAACATGATTTAAGATGTTTGTAACCATGAACTTAACTAAAAGTTAAACGGGTCGGGTTGAAAAGTCTTAAAATTCGTCACAATATCTACCACAGAAGCAACTACAATATCACTTATTCACTTTTGACAACAGCCTGTTTATGACCTGTACTCGTGCTTCATCATGTTGTACCATGTGTACTGATACTTGCACTTAAAGCCTAGAAGTAACTGTCACTGGTTTATGATAATTTCCTTTTGGGCCCCTCTTCTTGCTTTTATTCACGTCAGTCACGTTTATCAATTATCGTCCTTTGGTTTGGTAAATCTTTTTGCCTTGTACATTCTGCTCTAAAAGTTGTACATTATCGGCCTATTGTCCATAATCTTTTTCAAATAAACAGGGAATAATACCCTTTTCTGTAGTTTTTGTGTTAGACCATTTTGTGGTGCTAACATGATTAAATTCAATTCTAATTGTGCTATGATTATTTGGTACTTATGCAATGCAATTCTTGCAAATGCAGGGAAATTATTAGAAGTTGCATGTTCAATTGTTGTAGCATTTGGAAATGATTCCCAATTTAATAGCTGTCATTAATATTTATTACCTACATATATATTTTTTTCCAAGAATTCAAGAATATGCATAAAAAGGTAAAATAGAACCACCTCAGAGCCACACATTAAAAGGTGATCATTTTTCCTTGTTTTTTTTAATTATTCAATTCTTATATTATTGTTTGGTGACAAAAACTTTCAACCATTTGGTTCTGTTTATTTATGAAAAAATTACTCATTTGAATTGTAGGTATACCGTATATGTGATAATTAGTTATATTTATTAACACTTCAGGTTTCTGAAAGGAAGATTGTGTCCAGATATAAAAGGGTTAGCAGATGGATGCTGCAACTTGCATTCAAGGAAGTTTCCCACATAAGAAGATATTATTTTTTAGAATTTAATGTTTTTTTGATATATTTTTGGGGAATGAGTTTCTATTATTAGTGTAATTACTACAACTAGTAAAAGTGAGTGAGTTTTGCGGTTTGTTTTTGTAAACACATTATTATGCAAATACATAAATCATTTGTATAAGGGAGCTGATTCGTACAGAGTAATTTTATTTTTATCCATACAGAGCAATTTGATCTCAAATGACAATCATGCCCTTACTTTAACTTTATCATATTTTTCATTTCATCCCTCCCACTAAGGTCATCAATGTCATTTGATATAAGATTGCTCTGCATGGATAAAAATTGTTCTGCACGAATCAGCTCTCTTTGTACAATAATCAATCGAAATCTATTATAAAATATCATTCTTATACTCACTAAAAAGTAAAAAGCTTTTATAATGCATAGATTTTTATTTTTTTGAACAACTTTTATAATGCATAGATGCCAGTTCCCTTTACTGTTTTTCACTTCCACAATGACACCTAAATTCAATAAACAAACAGATCCATTAAACAATTTATAAAAACAACCAAACTTTTCACAATAATTTACACCTCATTTGATTTGTGTAATTTTTTTGATAACCAGAAACATCAACCGCTATAAAAGCTTAATCATCATTGTTAATTGTACTAGAAATGTAACGCACAATGCGGCTGCGGATACCCTTTAACTATATTTTAAGGCGACCAATTGGCGGTGATGGTGATGATGGCTAATGGTGGTGGTGGTCGTGGATAGTGCGTGGTAGTGATGATGTATGGTGGTAATTTTATCTTTTTACAATTTAAAAGAATAACAAAGATGATTAAATACATGATCTAGTAACTAAGTTGGTTATAATATTATGTTAATAACGTAAATGTCGCAGGTTCAAATCTTATACGGTGCATATTTTTGATAAAACACAAATCCATCCTTAAATAACAAGTGTATTGGCTGAAAATTAATTATTGTTAATTTGAAAAAGTGTCGAATGCATTATATATAATAAAGATATGAAAAAAAATAAATGTGTAGTTGTCATGTACTAGGCTACTAGCTATGTAATTTTGATTAATATTAAGTCAATTGACTTGATTAATACATCACTTTCCTAATTAACGTTTTATTTCCCTTAAGGCCTTAATGAATATGTTGTATGCTTACGTGTCAAATTTTGATTGGTAATACACCAAAGCTCACATATATAAAACGACATCACGATATATTTTGGTTCAACAAATATGAAAACTTCCAGTAGATTTATTTCATATCATTAGTGTTTATTCCAAAACCTGACTAACAAGCAACAAGATTGTATCAAATCCGGGTCAAATTACCTCAAACATCACGGGCCAACCCTGAAATATCAACATGTCCATCACGGGTTTCGGGTTCAACGGGCACATTCCTTTTAGAAGTTGGCGGTGTTGATAATTTGGAATCTCCATCGTATAAACGAGGAGACCCGAAAGTGGATTTGGAATCACCTTCATATAAATGAGGAGACCCAAAAAAACTAAAAAACCCGTTTTTCATGTCTTCAGCAGCTTCAAAGAAACGGGTCATGTTGCCAAATAAGTTGCGTTCAATTGCTTCTATATCACTTTGTAGTCCTGGGAATTCAAATGGTGCAATTCCTGATGATTGCAATGGGAATGAACCTTTTGTTATCTGTTCTGTTATATCTTCTTCTGTGTATTCTTTGTTAGAATGCACCACCTCAGATGGCCTGTGAAAATGGAAAATGTATAAAATTGATTCAATTAAATTGATATATAAACACCTATCAAAATCATCATAAATTCGTAAGAACTAAAAAAGAGATGAAAATGACTATAATACAGCAGGATCTTGGAACACACCACTGACTAAATATCCAATTTGATTAATGCAATATGAATACATAAATTCTTATAAGTTTAATACACCTAAGAATTCCTGATTACACCATTGGCTAGTCCTAACTTCATGGCTCTGAATTCAATAAATTGCATATTTATCAGTTACCAGATAGCGCAAATCAGAGTAAGGCCTACATTAACAGCAAAAATGAAAACCCTAGCTACCATAATCACGAATCCAACAAATAACCGATAGCAGTTTCTCAATCACTGCTCTGAAATGTCATATCATGATATCAACAAACGGAACTGAAAAGCGTAAGTATAAAAATCACCTTCCGACGAAGTCTTTAAGAATTTGTTCGGTTTTCTCGCATTTTTTGATAAATTTTCCAGGCTCAACCTCCTCAGTTCTGCACTGCGAAGAGATGATCTTCCTCGTCGAGCATCCAGCTTCAGATCTCGGGTTTGTATCGTGGAATACGTTGATTTCACCGGAGTTCCGATCATCGTCGTCGTCCTGCCATACCCAACCCATGTTTCTTTCTCTTTTGCTTCTCGCGCAATCCAGAAACGTCGATTTTATATGAGGCGGTAAGAACAGGCGGTTCGTTTTGCTGATTTATGAATTGAAGACCTTATTACTTGTGTAAATGGCAAAGAAGCCCCTTAGTTTTGAATGTTCACTTTATAAACCTTTAACTTTCTTTTTGTTGAGGCAACACCCTCAATCTTATTTGTGGTTTGTGAAAATGATAATTTCTCGGTTTGGCCTGTAAATGAATACAACGATCAACAAACCGTTTATATATTATTCAGTGGAAAGTTCATATATTTTGTTAAATTAAAGAACACGGCTCAGTTCAAACATTTGCGTTCATGAACATTCAATAAGATGTCTATTAATGTTCGTTCGTTTATATTTGGTGACAATATATATTTTAAAATTTAAATAATATAGTTATACTTAAATGAATAAATACAAACAATCATATGATTGCATATAAAAATTAAGTTGTATTTGTTCATGCATATTCATTTACCTTCTTATTGAACACTTCATAAATACCTTAATGAACAAACACAAAAACAAAAATCCATTTGTCTAAATCTTCACGAACAATTCATGAACACTTATTTTTCTTAATGAACAAACCTCGTTCGTATTCATTTACATGTCTACTCCCCAATCCCAAAATTGATATTAAGTAGATATTAAGGGTAAATAATGGGAACATCAAACTGCAACTGAAGTTATCAAGGGTAAATAGGTACACTTTCTAAACCCTAATTCAGGCCTTCAGGGACAGTCACCAATTTCCCAAACAGAAAATCGAAATCAAAAGGTCAAAATTCAAAAACAATGAGAAAAACAAATTCATTCATCAAACATCTTCTATATTTCACTTTGAGCAACAATGCTACAACATTCATTTTATTTCCTATCAATAAAATTCAATAAATCAAGAAAACAAAATAATATAACTTTTCACGTTACGGATAACAGACTAGAACTAGTCGGCTCCCAAAAGCCAGCAACTTTTATGCGTCCATTTGTCAATAAAAAAAGAATATAAAAAACTATAACTTCTTAACAGTCTCTTCTTTCACGCGATGGTAATACGCCATTCTTTGAATGGATTTTAGAGCTTCATCGTACTTTTTACTTCTAAAAGCACTTGCAAATGTATCAGACCAACGACTCAATTCTTGTTCCATCTGCAACAAAATACAGTTTCATAAGTATTCATTCAATAATCTATTACATATTTCCAAACAATTAATTTGATTTCACACAAGTGCTGCATAAATTAATTTTACCTGTGATTGGATCTGAATTAGTGCTCGAGAATCCGTGGCTTCTTCTACAGCTTCCCTAATTTCCATAATCTGCAAACAGAATGGAGTTTTACTTTTAACAAAATTGTCAATTCATTGGTTTCACTAAAATTCACAAAATGAAAACAAAGGGAAATCATTTTTGGAAATAAATTACCTCCCCCAACAATTCTGGTTCTGAGACAGTTTGTTCTTCATCTACCTCAATACCTTCAAGTCTCATCTGAGAATGTAAAAACAAGATTAATTTACCATTTCAATTCAGGTAAACTCGATGTCATAAATTACCAAAATAACCTTCATTTCAGTAATTAACCGTGTAATTAATCAGCAATACATAAAAAACATGTTTGTGCTTACTACATAAATCGCTCTTTTCAATGGTTTACGCAGTGTAGTATAAGCATCTATAACCCTAGCAGACTGTTCAGCAGCATACTCTCTTTCTTCCTACATATAAACAAAAACAAAATACATCAAAATTTGTAATAATAAAAATAAATAAAAAGATATACTAAAAAAACCTTAGATTTTGTGTGAACCAGATCAGGATGCAGTTTTTTCTGCCAATTTTTTGTAAGTTCCTTCCAAACTTCCATCATCAATATCAAATTTTCTATCTCTGTTATACGAAATTAGTAACTAATCAAACTTCCAACTTGCAATTAGGAATCAAAATTCAATTTTGATTAGCAGACGATAATTAAGGCATCTAAAACACTTACAAACCAAAAATCGTGAAGTAATCAAGTGAATGATCAACAGGTTGAATGCTTCCACATGATTGACAAATTAGAAACGGCTTCTGAGTTTTACAATTCCAGCAGGAGCTAGTTCCCTCCGGAGACGGCGATGAACAGAAACTGGAACTGTTTCCTAGAAATTGGGAGTTCCATATGATGTGAATTTGTCGAAACCCTTGCTCGTTCGTTGGGGTTAGAGATACACAGAGTAGAGAAATTAGGTAGGTTTTGTGATTGGGTGATGTTTTCTTCGAGTGATATGAGAGAAATGGATTGAGGTAGCGTTTTTCGCGTGAAGGATGATAATGGTGTTCGGAGTTGGGTTCTCCACATTTTCATAGAGATTGATCTAAAACCCTGATGAAGCAAACCCCATGTGGTTTTTATGCCAAATAAAGTGGCAAAGTTTTCTACTTCAAGATTTGTAGTGTGTTTGCTTGTTTTTCTTTAGAGGTGATCCATCTTTGCTAACTGAATCGAAAACCAACTGAAAATATATAATTATTTTGATTTTTAGTTTTAAAAATTAATCATTATCAGTTTTGTTGTATACTTGTATTTTGGTTCGGTAGTTTTGTTGTATTTTAGTTCGGTTTTCAGACACGTTCACCCTTATACATACATGTAGCCTAGTTATTATTGTAGTTATATCTAAACTTTCTCTTTAATTATCTGATAATAGTTACCTAGGAAGAATTTTAAACTTATAACCTCTAAAAAAACCATTTCCTTTTATCACTAGGAAATTAGGTTTAGATGAATCTTTAAAATACTATTTTGTTAAGAAATCATTTACAAACAACCAATTTTTTTATTAAAAAGCCAACTTGGCGTAATTGAAGGATTACTTGGATCCTATGTTATATCATTTGCATATCTTTAATTAAACTTTTAAACCTTTCAATTTCATCAGAAAACATAATATGTAATCCTGAAAAGAACCAATATTGTCAATAATCAAAAGTTTTTTTTACAAAATACCTCCTCATAATCTTATATATTTTCACATGTGAAAAAGAAAACACATAAGCACAATAATCTGTATTTACCAGTTACCATGAACCGAAACGAAATTTCCTATTCTAACACATTATTAATTATAAAACATATATAGACCCAAATTCGCCTGCAATGTATTCTGTATGAATGTATATATCGAGCCCTTTATAAATTTTAACAACAATTTACTCAACTATCCGCCCCGAAGTGAAATTCAGACAGCAAAATCTTTGTTTTTTGACTTTTTTCTGAGTCAAACCACTTTCATCCATGTTCTTAACCTCTCCATTAACAGCATTACTTTCAGCTAACTTTAAATTCATAGCCTCGTTTATGACAAAAGAGAACGAACTCCTGTGGGCTCCACGTGAACTCGATGTCTCACCTTCACGATCTTTATGCCTGAGACAAAAAAAAAAACATCAAGAAACATTGTGGGTCCCATCTAAAAATGCATTTTAAATCATACCCACGATCACAAAATGAAAAAAATTTAATCTTTTTTTTTTGTTGCAAATTCATGTACCTGGAGCTATGACTTGACAAACTGGTTCTTGATTCTTGTGAGTTCTTCGCGTTTAATTCGGTTACAAAATGTTTAGAATCGGTTAATTTATCATCTTCAAGCTCAGAAAACACGTTATTAACAAAACGAGATAGAGACAAAGATCTTGGATCGAATCCAAATTCCTTAAATATTGAAATAACCTTTTCAAGTGTTCCTAAAGCTTGATTCACCTCGGGACTTATAATTATTTCTTTTTTACCGACTATTGATAATTCGTTGCTATTATCATTACTATTATTATCTTCATCTGGTGTCTCAATTTCTTCAATCTCCTCAATTTCACTAACTGATTTATTATGATCTTTCACTTCTTCGGGTTGAACAATGTTGACAGTTTCTTGTTCCAAAACCTCATCAACAATCTTGAATTCTTTTGGTTCTGAATCCGGTTGACTAATTTTGACTTCTTGTTTTGTATCACTGTTTTGTACATTATTTTCCATGTATAATGCCTCGCGAATTTGACAATAAAATGGCTCCTTTAGTACCGTGCTGAAATCTTCATCACCTTCGGTCACAGAGGCCACTTTCTGTTGTTGAAGGTACAATTAGCATGGAAAGATGTGTAGTTTGACTTTTGAGGTCAAACCAAGATGTTTTTAAACATGAAAATTGGTACAATTTTTTTTAAATACATAACACTAAGATTACTCTAGCTGTAGCATTTATTATATAGTTCATATCGGTTACTAAATCAGTATGGAAAAGTCCTAGAATTGTATCAATCTTAAAGTTCAAAATAACACGTTTGACCTAAAGAGTCAATATGTTAGGAACTGTACCTTTTTATAGAGCTTGAAGCCGCTACCCATAATTTGCCTGGAAACGAAGTTGATAATTGCTGGTGGAATAAAATCCAGTTTTATATCCATATTTGCAATTGATCTGCAAAAGTATTAATTCTTTCAAATCTATCTAAAAGTTAATCATCAAATTAAAATAAATAAGAAAATAAAATCACCAAGAAATGAAAAGGGTGGCGTTATAACATCACAAATATCAACCCCATATTTCAAAATAATGATCTCCATAATTTATTTAATTTTATTAAAATTTAAAAAAATTAAAAATAAAACTTTACCTGAAGTAACTTCGGTTGGCACTCACTTTTTGTAAAGCAAGACCTCCTACAACGTCTATTCTTGTCACATTTTCTACATCAGGTATACCATCTTTCGTAAATCCATGACTAATTTTATCGATGTTTTCTGTCTCAGAAATCTTTTAAAAAAAACTAGTGATGTTAGTTTATAATTTATGAAAGGGTATTCTGGTCATTTCACGTGTATAAGTTATTACCGTGTTTAAAAGCACTATAATGAGATCATCTTGGTAGTAGTTAAGTGTCACGTAATGGACTAATGCTTCCCTTGCTGATATGGGCCATGAAAGCTTCATTCTTTCTTCCACATACATACAAATGTGAATATTAACATCAATTAAAATAATTAAATTTTACAAGTTTTTAATATTTTAAGTTTAATGTAATTAGACTAACCTCACTAAGCATATTTGTTCGCCTATTCTGACATTCTTCACGCATTCCGAAGAGAGAACCTTAAATGTGGGGATATTAAATTGTGGCCACCTGGCAAAATATAACAACCATAGTAAGCTTTATGGTAAAAAAAAAATTTAAAAACATTTGGTAGAAATTTAACCAAAACAGGGTCAGAAATCGCCCATTCTTGCAAAGTATAATGTTCTTTTTTAACACTTTGAAGAATACTACAGTAAAAAACTCAAGAATTTCCTTACCATTTTCGGTAAAGTCCTGCCTCCCATGATATACACATGCCTGCATTTTAAACATAATATAAATTTAAATAAAAACTTGTGAAAAAAATGCATAAAATATGTTTAATGAAACTTACAAACATCTAAAGGACCATCAACATATCCTTCCACAAGTAATGTATGAAAGGGAGTGCGTGCAGGTCCCTCCCTATACATTACCCGACACTCTTCATTATCGTGTTTTATCTGCCAAAATTATAATTGTGTTTTTATTTAAAATTACAATATATATACATATACATATATATAATTACAATACGTACTTTCCAACCACCGTGTGGTATTTCATTCACTTTTGACCCTTCAACAACATTCCCAGAAGCACTTCTAAGCATGCTGAGAAAATTAGCAACTTCTCTTGTTCTTTTCTGAACTAAATTATCTTTATAATCTGCATAAAAAAATCTTACAAAATTAACAATTAACACATATAATTATAGCTATCATCGACAATTCGACATAATGTACAAAATTCTATGAAGAAATGTGAAATTTTTGGATAAAGAAATTATACAACCTTCATCTTCAATTTCTGTTGACTTTGACATTTGATTTTCAACAAGTTTTTTTAAGGATTCCACATCAGAAAGATCATGAGACATGAGTGTTTGGTCGAGCTTATCTCGGTATTGAGATATGTTTTGTTTTTCCTCCATTTGTGTATCTTCTAATTTAATCCTGTAAAAAATTCAATTTGAAAATGAAATTAAAAAGAAAGCAGTCATATGATCAAAGTCACGAAAACTGACACAATCAGTTAGTATTTATGACACTAAATTCTATTAAATTTGACAGTAAACAAGAATAACCAAAGGTGCAGAAATTTGATGCATTTTATAACACCCATGTGCAAAAGATTGCAAATTTCACTCGATCATCAAAAGGGTATTCCTTAAAAGAGACAGATAAATAAAAAATTAATGAAATTAATCAACTTTATTTATTGAAACCCGACAATCCAATCAGCAAAGTGGTAGTTCTGGCGAAACAGTATAATGGAATTCTTTTCTAGCCTATTAATGTAAACCCAATCAAGCTAAGCAAATAAAAACATCAAACAATCCATAATTACAAGAAAAACGCAACACAATCAAGCCGTGATCAAGGAATCGAACTTACGAACTGTTTTTTTTTTTTTTTTTCAGATAAACATCGAGTAATCTGGAGGTGTGAGCAGAAGAAATTAAATTGTTATGATTTTGATTTTTGATTTGGACGGCAAATTGCAAATCTCGAAAAAAATGAAGTGATTTTGGGGGATGGAAAGGAGACAAGATTGAAGCAAATTGAGATGTTCAAGAAGGATCCCTAACATGGGGTTTTCTTGAATTCGTCGGCGATCAATGGAGGAGGGACCCAAACATCGTTTTAATTTGATTAATTGTTTGAATACTACGTGTGTGTGAGTGCGTTTTTGTCAATTTTCTTGATTTTGGGGGTTGTGTATGTTTACAGTTGACCTCAAAAATAATGGCAGGCTTGCAGCTGTTAAAAGATCATACTTGGAATAGTCTTGTGGGGATGGGGTTGCTTCATATTTATATGATTTGAAATTGGCGCACCATAGTCAAACTAGTCATTTTAGTACTTGAGTGAATCTACTTATCGAGTTTTTAGTTTTTACTACCTTTCAATATTAAAGATGCAATATTGTATTTTAAAGTTAAAAATAATATTCAATTTTTTTTGGAAACGACAAATGAAATAACGGAACCCTACTCGCAATTTTTCAGCGAGCACCCCGAGTTCGAGCTCCGCATAAGCGGGCAAACCCAGCTCCCAAATGGATTTTCAAGGAAAATTCCGCATATGTGCCCGTGTGAGGTGTGAGTAAAATTATGCTAATGCAACGCTCCCAAAGGGATTCGGACTCACGACCTGCAGCCCACATGGGTATAAACCCAGTGCCTCAGACGGGCTAGGTTGGCCATAATTGGCAAAATAATAATAATAATAATAATAATAATAATAATAATAATAATAATAAGGGTTTTGCTAATGACAGCTCTTAGGGCTGTCAATAACATGCATTAAAATGTTATACTTTTATTACCGGATGAGTGATACCTAAAATGCAGGAGGTGGTTGTTGATTAATTTACAAGTTTTAATGCGCTTATTGACAGCCCTAAGGGCTGTCATTAGCAAAACCCTAATAATAATAGTCAATTTAGTAGTATGAGTCACTATCTTGTTTTCGAATTTTATATGTCATTTACTTCTAATTTCAATATATTGATATAAATTTATATTCTTTTAGTTCACTAAAATTTATAGTAAATAACACGATCAAATAAACTAGTAAGGTAACTAAATTAATTGTATTTGCAAGTTTAAGATATTATATCGCGCCTTTAATAGTTCATGGTAGTAAAGAATCCGATCAATTAAGTTCATGGTACTAAAATATATTTTAACATATTATATGTTATTTTACTAAATATTATAATGGTCCTCTTATAAAATGTATTTTGATTTAAAGATGTTTAAAGCTCGCTCCGAGTTGTAAGTCGGAAAAATGAATCGACTTTGGAAAGGGATCATTCATGAATCTGATTCTCGGTTCATGGTATGAGAAACCAAGCTTCCGGATCGAACTTGAGTTTTATTTAAGGAAATGACCTTGTATAAGCAGTTAATTATATTTCACCGAAAGGATTGACTCTGTTTTACGGCCTAGTTAAGGACCAAACCGATTATATACTGAACCACTACTATACAATTCACTTTTGGATTTTGAAATATCCGTTTTCAGTTCAATATAGTCTGATTTGGTTTTCGACAATTCTGGCTAAGAATTATGGTACAAAACTTGTGATAATAATTATGTACAATTATATTCATAGTGTAGGTATTTGTATAAAGAAACTCACGATGTAGGATGTTACATGTATATACAAATCAAAACTCTTTAATCTTGAAAAACTTCTGTTCTTTTACACACAAAATGGTTATGATGTGTTTTAACTTACTATCGAGTAAATAAGATAAATGTTTACATATCCTTAATTATTTTGTAACATTTATACAAAAGTTCACAACTCATATAGCTTAAGCCTATCCTTTAGTACACATGTAATAAATTGCATGGTTCAAGTTCCTATCCGTGTTATTCTGTTATCAACACTCCCCCAATTCACTCATATTCCATGTTGATGACGTGTTCAAACTACACACACTCAAATTGATTTGCACTGACGAAAATATTTTGTCACATAATGCCTCTATATATATTTTTAAAATGTATTCATGATGGTCGTGCTTATGCTCGATATGTACTCATCTAATCATTATTGTGGCCGTAGACAAAAATGTATAGAAATGGGTGAGTATGTGGTAGCCGTTAAAAAAAAAACAATCGAGCAAATAATAATTCTTCACCAAGTCCATTCATTTTGGGAATAATTAAGTGATTAATTAATTTTTTTTATGAAATATATAGTGTGTTAGACTGTTTCAACGAGAGGGCAACTCCTACGTTAGTTCACAATTGACGCCGTCGCTCATTGGCACGGCTCGTCGGTTCTAACTTTTCCCCAGATCTCAGCGGTTCAAATAAGAGAGGGAGGCTAAATTTTGGTGGGGCCCAAGGTAACTTAATAGGTTATTTTGTATTTTGTGTGTGTTTTTTATAAGAGAATTGATAATGCTACCACAACTTTTGATCGCTATACCACATTGTACAAGTTTTACAGCTAACTGTACAAGTATATTAAGCATTGGATGTGGTACATGCCTTAAAAGTTGTGGTAGAAAAATCACCCTTTTTTTTATAATAGTGTGGCCAAAAAAACTGATAGAATATGTATTGATGGCATAACTATGTCAGTTGTAATATGAGCTGACGTGATACTGATTTGGCAAAAATTAATAACGTCAACTGCATCCTGTTAGCACTAATGTTATTTGTGTTGTGATGTAATGGTAGAATATAAATAGTAATATTTTATTTATATATTCTTTCCTTGTAAAGAACAGCATTCCAACAATATTTAAATCTTATGACTTTCAGAATATTTTCAAGTACAAGCCAACTTTTTTACTATCACATGAATAAAGCATTGTTCTTGGACAACGATTACAACTTTGCTCGGTTATTTATTCTCAAAAGGATGCAATTCTTCTTCATTACTCTAATCCTTAAAGTTAAAGACTCTCTTATCAATAATGATTTATGATTTATTAGCTTAATAGGTTGCCAATACAAGATCGCTGCTCAAAGACCTAGTTAATTGGTTCTATTGTTAGTGAGTTCCAAACCGCATATATCAAAAAACAAGTAAAATGTTTCGCTGTCAAACATTTAACGCTCATAATCGACAAAAACAGCCTCGGAAACGAAGGCTGCCCGACTAAATGAAACAATTGGTTATCTATAAAAGTAGATATTTGCTAGGTTTTTAATGAAATTCTTCCATTATAAAAAAGAAAATTTACTCGGTGATTAATGGTATATTCTAAATTTTTAACGAGTCGTTAAGAGTTTTTATAATACACAAAGTATCATGAATACAAAATTACTGTTTTTCAGAAGAAAAAAAAAACAAATAGAATATAATCACTATCATATGTTATGAAATCTGTACATGTAGACACAACCAACAGTGTTGTCAAAAAATATCCACTTTAAATTTATTTTGTGATGTAAAGAATATTCAAAGTTATTTTGTGATGAAAAAAATTTGAATTTAATATTATTTAAGTTAGCTAAACTGGATTATGACAAACATAAAAATTTTATGAAATAGAAACCAAAGTCTAGTTAGTTATGAGACGAAAGCAGTTGATTAACTAAATGTAGGAAATGTCGTGTGCGGGACAGCATAATGTTTAGTCATGTAAATCATGTGTGACATTCATATTATTTTCCTTATACGTAATATCATTATTTATTACTTTCATTATTTTTCTAAATGTGTGTTGATGAGGTTTAATAAAAATATAAAGATACATAATCTAAATATAGTATTAACCAAAAAAAAAAATTCTAAATGTTCATCGAGAAAATGTACTTTGTGCATTACTCTTTGTACCACATAGATATTGGTAATTTTAGTGTTACGCATTCAATTTTAATACTTCCTCCGTATCACAATAAGTGATACACTTTTTTATTTATAGGTGTTTCATAATAAGTGATACACTTCAAAAATTACCTTATTTGTCAAAAATGTAGGATCCAACATCCACTAACTATCCACTTTAATAAAGTGAAATTACCCTAATACCTTTACTTTTAAAACTAATTAATGTCACTTTATTCAAGAAAAGTGGGACTCATCAAGTCATCATCCACTAACTATCTACTTTAATACTCCCTCCGTCCCACAAAAAAAATCTCATTTCTAATGGTCACAAGTTTTTATGAGATAGTTGGTGGTAGGGTTATTGGTAATATTTTTTGATTAAAATATAAGGTTACATTGGAGAGAGAACATACTTTTAGGGAATAGATAGTGGTGGGGTTATTAGTATTATTATTATTTTATTAAGTGGACCCCTCAAATTGGAGAAATGAGATTTTTTTTGTAGGACAAAATTATAAGGAGAAATGAGAACTTTTTTGTGGGACGGAGGAAGTATATTTTAACCATACTTTAATATATTTTAACCTTACTTTAATATTTTGCCTCAAATTTTGTGATCTACCAAATGTATGACTTACTCCGTGATCTTCCAAATATATCACTTATTTGTGATACGGAGGTAGTATAATGGAAATAATGTGTATGTCATGGATTTCATACTTTGGTTGTAATACAAGTTAGGAGTTGCGGAGAGCTTTCGAATGACTCTGTAGATGTCATGGTTGTAACATGATTACCTTTTTAGAAAAGAAAGAAAGGATATTGCTCCATGTATGGAAATTTGAAAAGTTTTGAACCAAACACATACCTTGGCTTTAAAAAAAATCTTTTATGTTTAAAAACGGCTACTTTAACTATCAATCAACAACTAACCGTAAAGTAACATCATTTTAAATATCAAAGGCACGGTAAAAACAACTTTAGTCACTAACCAAACTATAAATTAAGGATTTTGATAATGACAGCCCTAAAGAATGTCATAAGACATGTATAAAAAGATTGTAAATTCATCTATAACCGACTCCTGAAATTTAAAAATTTCTCATTTGTACCACTTTTATTGCATTTAGAGATTATCAAAACCCATAAATTAATAGTTTTTACCCCTATATTAGTTTTGCATATTATGTTGTCTTAGGTTTTGTTAAATTCATTTCATATGTTTAAGTATTCTTGATGTGATTTATCTTTAGGACCATCCCAGAAAAGAGTAACCAACTTAAACAAAAACAAGCTCTAAAATTAACAGAAAACATAGGGTTTGTACAATAACATAATAAAAAGGCAGCAAAAAGGAGTCAAACATACATTAAAATATAAATAAAAACACGCTTAAACGGTGCTTCTATATCTAATAATTTCGACACCTAAATAGTCAAGAGGACCAGGAACTGCAACATGAGGCTTTCCAACTACCACACGAACAGCAGTTACTTGTGCATGATTGTTCAAAGTGGTAGTTGCAATTTGTTGAGCAACTGATTCTAACAGATTCTGAGAAGGACCTTCTACAATGTTTTTCACAATGCTGACCACAAATATAGTCAATGTTAATTATTTCACTTTCCTCAATATTAACAGAAAATCAAGAGCTTTATCATAGACAACTGAAAAGCAAAATAATTGAGAGCCATAAAAGTCAATTTTCAGAAGTTTAGTTATAAAACTGAATTTTTAGAAATCTAGTTATAATTTTATAAAACTGAAAAGCGAGCTCTCTTATTTATTGAAATTTTTACTTAAAAGTCCAATTTGAATACGTTTTCTGTTTTTCGAATTTTTTAAGGAAAATGTTTTTTTTGGCACAATTATACAACCCCAAAATGTCCAAACACCTGAAGTTTTCCCAAAGTTCATTTCAAAATTCTTATTGACTTTGAAAATTAAAAGTCAAAATAGTTATTACCGGTAGATGTCAGTATAACTGAGTGTATCATCCATGTTGTCAGATTGACCAGGTTTTCGAAGATCCATCCAAGCATCAACATCTATCTTAAACTTTTGACCTAATTTCTTTTCCTCCTGTTTGACTCCATGATAACCATGAAACATAAGTCCCCTCAGTACCAATTTGTCTCCTAATTTTAGCAAATCTGATGCCATTGTTCCTCAAAAGAAATCTATACCAAATGTTTCCAGTTATTAAGCATTTATTCAAGGCCAATTCACAAGTATACTATAATCTATGTTGCATTAGTAAGCCCTCATTGGGGCTTTTTATCGAACACTTCGTGTTCATAAAAAAATAAAGGTACCCCTTTTAATTGAACATAATAATCGCGAATAAATCAAAAATCGGACGTACCTGAAACGAATTTGAAGAGAAATATAGTTACAAAAATGGCAGCTCGAAGCAGGAAGCAGAAGCGTGATTAAAAGGGGTTCGATAATAACATAGCATATTTTAAAGCGTCGTCATTTGTAGTTTTGTACACCAATTTGATCAACACCGAATATCTTTTAGCATATTACGTTTGTGCGCTCACACAACACGACAAGAAAAGACCAAAAGAGAAGGACAAATTTGTAAAAGATGTTAACCACGTGTTAAAATATGAAACATATAATAAGGTATGGTTGTTATTTTATGTTTAAATAAAGGGAATTAGTTTTCCTACCACAATTTTTGATTCCCCTACCACAATGTACACATATTAATGCAAACTGTATAAATATATAAAGCAGTTATTGTGGTACAATACTTAAAAGATGTGGTAGGAAAATCACCCCCTTTAAATAAATGATAGTTATAGCTACTATTTGTGTTTATTTATATGCTTGCTCATTTGATCGATATAAATATCAAAATCAATAGATTATGTGATGAAAAAGAATTAGTAAATTACACATATTATCTTATGCTGAGTAGATAATATGAATTAGACACAAATAATAAACATCAATGTTATTTTCTTATTTTTATGATATTAAAAAATGTTAGAGACATACATCAATGAGCAAAGCAAATAATATTAAGATCATGGTAGATAGAATGTTACATCTTTGGTCTATAATGGGTTTGTATACCAATTTATTCGCTATTCTTAATGTCATTAAAAAGATTTCTATTCAATAAACAATGATTAATTAGTAGTAATTTAGAAATTATGATCATTGTAACACTTTTTAACAAAAAAAAAAAAAAATTCCAATCAAATTATGATCAAATGTTTGTGGATATTGATATTTTGTGTGTGTATTTTATGTATAAATACTAAGTAGTTGTATATTGTTGGCATAAGTATGTCAATTGAATGTTAGTTCAAGTGAAACTAATTATAATACTTCCCATATTTAACCGATTAGTCACTATTTAGGAGACTTTGTAAACCCGCCATAACTGCAGCATTAATTACTTTTAAATAGGGTCGTCAAAAAGGAATACTGCCTTCCAAAAATAAATACCGCTAATATCTCCAACTATAACAAAACGTCCACAACCTTTTAATTATTTCGGGTTTTCATTAATTCTCCCTAATATAGCCATACCATATATACATCATTAAGTAATGTTTTATACAAACTTATGCATACTATATATTATGGTCATTTTTTACTCCTATTAACATTTAGTACTTTAGAACTTATTTCATTTCGGGTATCTGACAAACTATCTCTTTCACTCACAGGTTAGTGGCCTTCATACTCTTGTAGTTTTTCAGATTGTTGGTTGGCATTCTGAAGTATTTACCTTGCACCGTCTAATTTATGCAACCGCGAAATATGGTTTCTGATTTTCGATTACATGACACTTTTTCCCCTTACTTCCTAAGAAGCATTTCACTGTGTAGCTGAATGAGTCCTAAGATAATATGCGTCTAATTCAATTGCTTGAATCTAATTAATATGTCTTTGTTGCTATTATTTCCGATTATTATTTGGTTTTATAACAACTTCAATTATCCAAATATCTTTATATGCAATACCTGTTATTATATCTACTAAATTACATGATAGCTGATTAAAATTGAATTACTAAATGATTGTCATACTAATTTGATTTGATTTTTTTTGAAGGATTGATGACGGGAATAAAAAATATGACATCCTTGAACAGCATGATAAAATTGTTTCTCCAAACCAAAAGTTACCATGTACATCATCAAACACACCAGACATGTCATTGGCGCGAAGGCCTTTAGGGAGACCGATAAAAAAAAGATTTCATGGTATGATACAGTTACATAATTTAGAGTTTTTTGTTTTTTTATTTTTTCATAAAGTAATATTGTTTTTTTTTTTTTGGTAATTAATTTCATCAATTAAATTTCTACATTTTATCCAGATGATTCTTTGATTACAAACTCCCCTACACATAGGGCCACCGCAACTAATAACGGTATTTTTTTAGTAAATGAAAATTATCTTCTATAATTATATCAAAACATTAAATTTATATTGCAACAACATTATTAATTATACTCCGTATCTTTTTATTAATCATATTGCAATAATGTTTGTAGACTTCATACGTAAACCTTTGGGCAGACCACCACTGAATGACATCTCTAATGGTAATAAACTACATCTTAAATCTCCAATTATGTCCAACTATTAAATCTCCAATTATGTTACCGACTGTTGGACTAACAAATGAATTACAATTGTTTTGATACAAATAAGTATATGACCGTTATAGAGACATCTTTTTTTTTTCATTTTGTCTATTTTGTTTTCTTAAAAAACTACTTTATTATTGTTACAGATTTCACGCCTAGCGTTACAGTCAGACTGTAACGACCCGAAATTGTAAATAAATAAAATATGTAAAAATATGATAATTATGGATAAATCATATAAAACACGTGGAAATTGGTTTCGTGGCGTTTGGACACCGTACGAGAAAGTTATGGGCGAAACCGGGTCGAGACAAAGATAAAAAAATGCAGCCCTGCTGCCTAAGAGAGTTCGCGACGCAAACTATTGGTGGCGATCGGGAAGTAGGGCCAGGTAGTTTGGCTTTGGGTCGCGAAGTAGTTCGCGTTGGGTTAGCGATCGCTAAGTTTGCGATCGAAATGCAAAGTTAGCGACGCGAACTTAGTTCGCGCCGCGAAGTCTGGTCGAGCAGCATTAAAGTCGGGTTTGAGCTCATTTAATGCATTTCAAAACCCTAGTTTTCTTCCTCTCGAGTTTGTGGACGATTTTGGGTGTAAACCATCAATTGGAGCTGATTTCTTCATCAAATCTTGTGAATCTTCACTCCTAGTTGAAGATTAAAGGTATATCTTCACTCCTTTGTAGTTGTAGCTTTAGATCTATGGGTTTAGAAGCTTGGGTTTGAAACCCTAGTTCTTGGGTTGGTGGTTAATGGTTAAATAAAGGTTGTATACACCTAATAGATGGTATATTAACAAAGGAAACAAGTGTATGATCACGATTTGTAAGAATCTTAAGGGTTGGTTAAACCTAGGGTTTGGTAAATCATCATATTTGGGGAAATGGATTGATGGGTGTTATCTAGAGGTAGATGAGCACATTGGTAGTAGTTTGTGATGGTAACCTTGTTGTGATAATTGTTTTAGACATTCGGTGAAGTGTTGAAGTGGACGAATTGTGAGCAAGGAACCGGCGGAAGGTATACGGTTAAAGCATCTTTATTGCTAAGGTGAGTACGTGTGGAATTTACTGAGTACATAGCTCTTTTAAATATTTTCATTAATTGTGTTACGGTCTATTTGTTTATATGTGTAGACTTATAGTATTTTGAGTTAGTGATAGATATTACCGATAATATTGGACTAACTTGCTTGATGATGAAAGTGACAGCCGAGAGCTAGATTAGCATAACCATAGGGTTATGATGAGGTTGAGATGATGTGATGATACGGGAGACTCCCCGATCATGAGGTGTGGATTGAGGGGCAGTTGGGATGGATTTCCCATCGACTCTTCCACGTTAGTGGTCTTACTCATTGGACGTATTCCGGTGGGCAAGGCAGGTATCGGTAGCGTGGGCGATCCTATTGCCGGTACCTTGTTTCTAGTTAGCTCGGGGGCGACCCGATAACTAGATATGTATGTGATTCTAGCTAGTTCGGGGGCAACCCAATAGCTAGACGTGTTTGCTAGGTAAGCAAGGTTGATAGGGTCACACTAAGGTGACTAGACTGGATAGTTGGATATATATAAATATATGTATATTGATTGGTTATATGAAACGTGACATTTCATTTTATTATCGGGTCTAAACCCATGTAGCTCACGAGACGTTTTTGTCTCACGTACTCCTTGTTTTGTTTTGCTATGTACTCAGGTTCGGGATCGAAGGTTTAGGTACGCATGGATAGAGATGCGGGGCCTAGATTAGAAGAACACTAGATTGGATTTAGTCTTAGCTTGGTTATGGTCTATTTTGTAACACCTACTTTTATACTCTGATTTCATACCAAGGTTTTTGTAAATCCAAATTTGAGGATGTTCTTCTATTTATAAAATGTTTTATTTTGGCCAATATTTTGTATTAAAATTTGAGGTGTTACGTCAGACCAATAGTGATTGCAACTACACCTAATTGTAAGTTATTCCATATTTAAACAATTAAACTTACACAACTAAAATTGTTATAAATTATTTTACGTATTAATCATGAAAGTTGCCAAAAGTAAAATTTGAAATTATATATATTTAATATATATAAATCTATATTATTGCAGCTAATTTATCAAATGAATCTCAAAAAGCAAAAGGAAATAGACTTCAAAATCAAATGCATACTGATTCTGGAACAACTTCACAAACAAATCATTCTGAAGGTATACACCACTAAACTTACTAAGTAAATAATCTTATATACGTTTGGAATGTTCCATATATTAATTTTACTAACAAAGATGTGTGGTGTATATATTCTATATAGATATAGATCTACATCCTCGACGTCGTGGGAGGCCGCCAAAAAGTGGTAGGATAATTTGCAACATTTTAATCCAGACGCGTTAACAATATATATTTATTGTGTATTATATTTTAACATTAACAATTGCATTTTTCCGTATTATTATTAACATTTTCAAATTTCTTTATATCAGAAGTTGTTCAAGCAAACAATATAATTCAACCGAATCAAACGTGTGTATCTTATGCTAATTATGTCACACATGGTCGCCAAACAGAGAATTCAACACCAGGTTATGTGTGAACTTTCATTACGTTATCATATGTTAAAAATTTGTATGAAATTATATAAAGAGTATGTATAATCTCACCCTATCTATATAGATACACATTTTATATATATTCTGATTAGTTCATAATTATTGACGATAAGTCATTGTACGTACATGCAACGTCAACAACGTTTCACAAAACTCTATTACAAATAAAACATTAGCCAATTGGCATTTTAGGCTTTATTAATTATGAATTGTACGCACTCGGTATCTTTTTATTAATCATATTGTTCTTATTATTGTAGACTTCATACGTACACCCTTGGGCAGACCACCATTGAATGTCATCTCTAATGGTAATAAACCACATCTTAAATCTCCAATTATGTCACCAACTATTAATTCTCCAATTATGATACCCACTATTGGATTAATAGATAAATTACAATCGTTATGAGACACATACGTATATGATCATGATTTTGAAACACCTTTTTTACATTTAACTTACTTTTTTTTTTGGTTTCTCAAAATAAAATAAAAACCTTATTATCGTTACATATTTAACACCTATCCTTACTGTCAGACCAATAGTTATTGAAACTAATATGAATTGTAAATTATTCGGTATTTAAAAAAGTAAACTTATAATATTAAATTAGTTTAAGACTATTTTACGTATTACTTTCAAAGTGGCCAAAACTAAACTTTGAAAGTATATATTTATAATATATCTGGATCTAAATTTTTGCAGCCAGCCTATCAAATGTATCTCAATTATCTAAAGGAAAAACATTCCATAATAACCTGCATAATAACCTGCATACTGATTTTGGAGCTACTTCACAAACAGGGATCTATAAAGGTATTTACCACTAAACTTAATAACTAAAATTCTTACATAGGTTTGGAATACTCCATATATTAACTTTACTAACAAAGATGTGTGCTGTATGTATTCTATATAGATATAGACATACGTCCTCGACATCGAGGGAGGCCGCCAAAAAATGGTAGGATTTTTTTGGACCCAGTTTGACATTATATTTTAAATTAATACTTGCTTTTTTTGTATCATTAATAACATTTGCAAATTTCTTTATATCAGAAGTTTTTCAAGCAAACAAGATAATTCAAGCGAATCAAACGTGTGCATCTCATACTAATTATGTCACACATGGTTGCCAAACAAATAAATCAACACCAGATTATAGAACTTTCATTACATTATCTAATGTTATAAATTTGTAAGAAATTATATAAATAGTATGTATAACCTCACCCAATCTATATAGATAGGCATTTTAGTAACATTGTTATTAGTTCATAAATATTGATGATAAGTCAACGTAGGTTCAAATATAAATATATTTCAAGGAAACAATGCCATTGGTTCGCGCAAACACCCCGTTAAACGACAGAGGAAATTACTATACAACATGGATGGTGACGATAATGATGACGTTTCCCGTTTTAAAGAACAAGATAAATTTTATGGAATATGCTCAGGTCATAATTACTTACCCATTAATTCTTTTATATCTAAACAACAATTTCTTAACATATATAGATATTTGAAGGTATTCTAATGTTTTCAGAATATATTGACCATGTGGATCCAACCAACGTTTCGGAGATAAATGGAGTTACTCTATTTGATGCTTATACGGAAAAGTCGAGGTTCCAGAATTTAAAGAACCGCCTAAATTTTTGTTAGACCTATTTCAGAAAAATGATTATATTTCGAGAAATTTTATAAAAAATATCCGGACGTACAACATGATGTTTGCATTTACCTCAATGGCTGGAAAGGTGGATAATTCTGTCAACAAGGGTAAGGGGCCTTATTGTTTTAGGCTGCATGGTCAAAACTATCATAGTATTGGAAGTCTTTTGCCTGCTCAAGGTTCTTCGGCAAAATTCTCACAACTCTACATATATGACACAGATGATGAAGTCCAGAATAGGATTTCCGCATTATGGTACTCAATGTTCACTAAATTTTCTTCTACTTTGAATGTTTATTACTAATGTCATATGTTGTGCGGCTTCATATATATGTATTTTTACCTTACGCTTAAATTTTTTGATGTAGCTCAGGATCTCAAAATGTTGCATCTTCATCTGCATCAGTAAACCAATCAACAACATCTGACTCAATAGACCCAACTATTATTGTTGGTTTGAAACGTATTTTAGATGACAATAATGAATTGGTAAAATCATATAGGATGGTTAGAGATCGACATGAAAATCAGGAACTACGAAACGTACGATTGAGACTAATTGGTGCAAGGACAACTGATGGAAGAAGTTACAATCTCCCAACATCATCTGAAATAGCCGGTCTAATTGTCGGAGACATTGAAGATTTACTTGATAAAATAGATATTGTAGTTGAAACACAAACAGGTCAACTTAACCATATCAATGTAATGCACCCATAATTTTTGGGTTTACAATACCCTCTTTTATTTCCGTATGGTGAAGATGGATATAGAAATGACACTTTTCATAGAGACATCGTTGAAGCCAACCCAAATAAGCGTGATAAGTTAACAATGCGAGAATATTTTGCTTATGTCCTTCAAGAAACACAAGCTAGATATTCTCTACATCATAACTCCAGAAGATTGTTTCAACAGTTTTGTGTTGATGCTTACACGATCATTGAAACTCAAAGATTATACTTCATAAAAAGCCAACAAAAGATCCTACGTGTTGAATCATATCAAAGATTATCCGAAAAAGCAGAAAAGGGAAATACAGATGCATCAACTACAGGCAAACGTGTAGTCCTTCCATCTTCATTTACCGGAGGTGCTAGGTATATGCGTCAAAACTATTTAGATGCAATGTCATTGTGCAAATGGTTTGGACATCCAGATTTCTTTATTACATTTACTTGTAATCCAAACTGGCCAGAGATAACTAGATTTTTGCATGGAACTGGGCTTCATCCTGAAGATAGGCCCGAAATTATTTGTAGAATATTCAAGATGAAGTTAGATAACCTGATAAAAACATTGAAGGATTCGTGTATGTTTGGCCGAGTTAATGCATGTAGAGTTTCATCATTATTTTTGTTTACTTTATTTTTTAGAAACGTATGTTAATTTAGTTGTCATTATTCTAAATTACCATACGTTAAGATACATCCATATTTGAACAACGAAATATTAGATAAATGTATTTAACTATTTTTTTATATGTTGTAGTTGTATACACTGTAGAGTTTCAGAAAAGAGGCCTCCCTCATGCACATATATGTATTTTTTTACACCAAGATGATAAGTTGGTAAATCATGAAAAGATTGATGATTTTATTTGTGCCGAGATACCCGATAAAAATACGGATCCCCAACTTTATCGTCTTGTAAGTGAACATATGATGCATGGCCCTTGTGGAGCAGAGAATCCAAAATGCCCTTGCACAATTAAAGGGAAATGCACTAAAAATTTTCCAAAGAAGTTTAATGAAAAAACAATGACGGACTCGGATGGTTACCCTGTTTACAAAAGGCCGGACAATGGTAATTTTATTGAAAAAAATGGGGTGAAGCTTCACAATGGATTCGTGGTGGGTTATAATAAAACTTTGTTGAAATCTTACCAGGCACATATCAATGTTGAGTGGTGTGACCAAGCCGGATCTATTAAGTATCTATTTAAGTATATTAACAAAGGGCCTGACCGTGTAACTGCCACTCTCTCAACTACCAGTGATAATGATAATACTGGACCAAATAACCAAGTAGTTGTTGATGAGGTTAAAGAATTTTATGATTGTAGGTATATTTCAGCATGTGAAGCGACTTGGAGAATTTTTGGTTATGATGTCCACTACCGTTACCCCCCGGTTGAGAGGCTGCCTTTTCATTTACCGGGTCTTCAACAAATCTTTTTCGACAATGATGAGGATCTTAATGATGTGTTAAACAAGCCTTCTGTTTCATCTTCGAAATTTTTAGCATGGATGGAATGTAATAAGATCGATTCAGAAGCAAAAAAATTAACATACGCTGAATTCCCAACAAAATTCGTTTGGAAGCCTGAAAAAAGGATGTGGCAGAGACGCAAACAAGGTTTTTCTGTAGGAAGGATACATCATGTCCCTCCTTCAATCGGTGAGGCGTACTATTTGAGAGTTCTGTTGAATAAGGTTAGGGGAAAGATTTCTTGGGAAGTTATTCGAACAATAGATGGTATAATTTATGTGTTTTGCTTATGGAATTTTAGACAATGATAAAGAGTATATTGAGGCTATTAAAGAAGGCCATCGTATTGCATTTGGTGATTACGTCCGTCGTTTATTTGTCATGTTGCTTATTTCAAACAGTATTATAAGACCAGATCATGTCTGGAAAGAAACATGGGAATACATGTCAGATGATATCGAAAACGAGCAACGTGCCCTATTTAATAATTCAGGTAACCATTCTTTAAAATGTTATTAATTTATGTTCATTCATTTAAAAAACTACATCATTTACTTAATATAATCATCTTATCATTAACCAATCTGCTTTTATCTCCAACTTTTAACAAATGACACAAAATCTTTTTATTTGTAGATTTAGAGATTAGAGAACGTCGTCGAAAGAATTTGTGCTTGCAGAAAATTGACATCATCCTCCGACAAAACGGAAGTAGCCTGAGTTCTATCAATGGAATGCCATTACCTGATATGGAGTTTTTGGAAATGCACACCAATAGGTTAATTCATGATGAGATCTGCTATGACGCAACTTTGTTGAAGTCCGAACACGAAATTTTATTTTCAAGCTTAACGGGGGAACAAAAAATTGTATATCACAGGGTTATGTCTGCTGTTCAAAATAAAAAAGGTGGTGTTTTCTTTCTATACGGATATGGAGGTACTGGTAAGACGTACATTTGGAAAACTTTATCAGCTGCTATCAGGTGTAAACGTGATATCTGTTTGAACGTCGCATCAAGTGGTATCGCTTCTTTGCTCTTAACAGGGGGACGAACAACACATTCACGATTTGGCATTCCTATCAATGTAAATGAAGACTCTTTTTGTTCTATAACATCAGGTACCGATCTAGCTGGTTTGCTTATAAAGACTAATTTAATTATATGGGACGAAGCACCAATGATGCATAAACATTGTTTTGAAGCGTTAGATCGATCTTTAAGAGATATTATTGGTTCGACTATCCCTGATGCAAAAAATATGCCGTTTGGTGGTAAGGTTATTGTTTTTGGCCGAGATTTCAGGCAAATCTTACCCGTCATACCAGCTGGAAGCAGACAAGAAGTTGTACATGCATCACTTAATTCTTCTTACATATGGGATGATTGCACCGTACTTAAATTAACTACGAACATGCGGTTGAGAGAGGGATTAGATCATTCTAACGTCCTAGACATCAAGGAATTTGGTGATTGGATATTAAAAATTGGGGATGGTATTTTAGGAGGTCCTAATGATGGCGAGGTGACAATTGATATTCCAGACGATTTGCTCATTTCAGATCACATTGACCCTATCGGGTCACTTTTGTTCAAAACTTAGGTGATTCAACATACTTTCAACAAAGGGCGATTCTTGCACCAACTCACGAAGTAGTTGAAGTTATAAATGATCATTTACTATCTAAAATTCAAGGCGAAGCAAAAGATTATTATAGCTCTGATACTATATGTGAATCTGAATGCCTAGATAGTCAATACACTGATTCATACTACTCACCGGAAATATTAAATGGTCTTAAATTGGCTGGGATTCCTAACCACATTTTAACTCTTAAAGTCGGTGCACCGGTAATGCTTCTTCGAAACATTGATCAAACAGCTGGGTTATGTAATGGAACGAGACTAAGGGTTTTAAGTCTTGGTGAGCATGTTGTTAAAGCACAAATAATTAAAGATGAATAGACGTCAGTTTCCACTTTCGGTTTGTTTTGCAATGACCATAAACAAAAGTCAAGGACAATCTTTATCAAATGTTGGGATATTTTTACCTAAGCCCGTTTTCACTCATGGTCAGCTTTACGTAGCTGTGTCTAGAGTTAAAAGTCGTAAAGGATTGAAGATATTGATATATGATAAAGATGGAAAAGTTACAAACAGTACTTTAAACGTCGTTTACCATGAAGTCCTACAAAAGATTTGAGCATAATAAAAAATTTAGAAGTATTATATTATAATTATGCAACATGAGTGTACATGTTGTGCTATGCATTTTCGAAACTATTGTCAACTATGTTCCTTATGAATAAATGTCTTTCTTTTGTCACCTGCAATATCTATACTATTACGATGACTTAGTAAAATTTTATTTAATCGTTTTCTTTTTCGGATGCAATTAATTGTATTACTATAATAAGGGTAACAATTAGGAACTGTGTACACTAAATCATTAAAATTAACAAATTTTTATAAGCCACCCGTGATTTATCACGGGTTATAGGCTAGTATGAAACATATAATAAGGTATGTTGTTATTTTATTTTTAAATAAATGATAGTTATAGCTACTATTTGTGTTTATCTATATGCTTGCTCATTTGATCAATATAAATATCAAAATCAATAGATTATGTGATGAAAGAGAATTAGTGAATTACACATATTATTTTATGCTGAGTAGATATATGAATTAGACACAAATAATAAACATTAATATTATTTTCATATTTTTATGATATTAAAAAATGTTAGAGACATACATCAATGAGCAAAGCAAATAATATTAAGATCATGGTAGATAGAATGTTACATCTTTGGTCTATAATGGGTTTGTATACCAATTTATTCGCTATTCTTAATGCCATTAAAAAGATTTCTATTCAATAAACAATGATTAATTAGTAGTAGTTTAGAAATTATGATCATTGTAACACTTTTTAACAAAAAAAAAATCCAATCAAATTATGATCAAATCTTTGTGGATATTGGTATTTTATGTATGTATTTTATGTATAAATACTAAGTAGTTGTATATTGTTGGCATAAGTATGTCAATTGAATGTTAGTTCAAGTGCAGCTAATGTGACGCTGATTTGACGAATACTGAAATGTTTGTTGGTGTCACTGTTGGGAGCGATCTTATAGATGTATTCAATGAATGCAGTTTGCTAGAAGTAATTTTTAAAAATAATAAAAAATTGAAATGAAAATGTTAATCGACTCTTAAATACTATATATGTCCACGACACTTTGAAACTTCAACTATGCGGTGAGACTGAGGGTGTTAACGAGTCGAGCTTTTAACGAGCTACTCGAGCTCGAGCCTATACAAATTCGATCTCGAGTCGAGCTCGAACAAAAAACAAAACTCGATTAATCTCACGAGCCGAGCCTAATAATTTAATACTCGACTCGGCTCGTTCGATAGCTCGTTTAATCTCGAGCCAAACGAGCCAAAACGATCTTAACGAGTCGATCCTAACGAGCCGAACAAGTGTTCTATACAATAAGTACAAGAATATACATATATTAATAAGGGTATTAACGAGTCGAGTAATTAACGAGCTTTTTGAGTTTGTAAATTAGTTATTTTCAAAAAACATGGAATCATAAACGAGTATCGAGCTCGAGCTCGAACACTATATAAATATTCGAGTTCGAGCTCGAGCTCAATTTTAAAACCTTATTCGAGCTCGAGTCGAGCTCGAGCCGAGTAATTACTAAACGAGTCGAGCCCAAATTTCCTGATATTCGACTCGACTCGAATCGTTAACACCCCTAGGTGAGACACTGTAACACCTCAAAATTTGAACCATTTTTTTTTCATCACATGCGGAAGCGTTTCAAAATTACATATATATAACTTGTTATTCACAAGTTATAAAAAAACATAAGATATATAATTTTACAAAAGTTAACTTTTCAAAACAGTGTTACTTAACATTACGGCTCGACATCATAATCATTTCTTTAAGTCTTGGTCAATCATTCCTAAACTTAATCTCCAAAAGACCCGTCCAACTACAACCTGTAAACGATTCAACATAGTGGGGGATTAGCACAAAGCTAAGTGAATGAAAATATAACATTTTATATTGTCTAAGTACAACAATCTCGTTTCCCAACCTTCACAGATTCACAATCTTAACGGATTCACAATCTTTACAGATTCACAATCTTTACAGATTCACAAATAACGAGAGGTACGGCGGTTTTGCAGAACCTTACAACTGTTGTGGGCCTAACAACAGCTTACCGATAGTCCTTTACTCATTAGCAATGGTAAAGCTTCCTTAAGACACAACGAATATGCCAAGGTACAGTTACCGTTATCTAACAGTAAACGAAAGCACAGCCACCCAATCAAGTTGCCTCTATACTTTTTCATGTGCATATATCGATTAATTAACACATAGCCAGTTAATTATCATATACCATTAATACCGGTCCTGAAATAACGAAGCAGTACTAATGAATCAGCACTAACTGATCAGCACTAACTGATCAACACTAACTGATCAGCACTAACTGACCAGCATTAACTGAATCAGCACTAACGGAATCAGCACTAAAGGGGTCAACAAGCGAAATAGGATTTTTTGGTCAACACTAATGGGATCAACACTAACCACTTTCAATTGAAACCAAAACCATTGCAACTTAAACAATACAAAGGTTATAAATCCACTCACCTTTGCCAAGTCTCTTTCCACTCAGTTGTCTAATATCACTGAGCCTCTTTTCCTTTTCCTGATAATCAAAACAATACCCAAATTATTAACCAAACTATACCAAATCGATAATTGATACAAAGTTCATATTAATTTGAATTAGCTGCGCAACTATTATGACCAAATATAACTAAACCCTTTCCAAAGACTTTCATGGTCAAATTACACAAAGCAAGTATAATTGATCCAATTATAACATAAATTCTACATTTTGATTTTTTTTACCCAAAATATCAACTAACTATCTATGACCTTAACAGCAACTTTTATACCACTACTTTGCAACAGTTACTACATAACTTTACCACTTGACATTCAAGAAGTATTTATACAAAGTTGATCTAATTAACCTATAACATCCAAATGGGTCACATCTCTCTTCGTTAAAATACTTATAACACCAACTAGTTAGTATCTTATTACATTAAACATTTATAAGTGCTAAACAATTTACATTTTACAATATAACTATAACTCACTATAGTGTATAAGAACCAACTTGATCGAAACCACATAGATACTAAGTCATATGATTAACAACATATACTCTACCTAGTCCAAAAGATCATGTTATAGAAGATATAATATATACGCATGTAGCTTCCCAAAGACAAAACCATTTACAATTTCAAAACTATATATTTGTTTCTATTCTTCGTAGTAAAAGTAGGCAACAACAAAAGCAATTTCCATTTATTATTTTCTTTGTTATATGCAGCCACAAAGAAGTCTACACATACAAACCATATTTTAATTTAGTCTTTTTATTTATTTATTTATTTATACGGCAACATCAATCACTACAAAACCAAAACCATAATACCCCCTTTTTTTATTTCTTTTTTTTTTTTGTTCTTCACAGATTCTGAAACAAGAAACAACAATCTTTCTTTCAAATCATGTATTTATTCATTATTAAATTGTCTAATAAACATGCCTAAACTCAAGTATTCAACCAATTTTGCATTTTAAATCAAATAGTCATAAACCCTAACAAACCATCTTATTGTTCTTGCAAGAGTTTATGAAAATACAATAAGGATTCAAGTTAGTTACCTTCAAGAAGCTTCAATTTGCAAGAAATCTACACAACTACAACTGATTTTGGAACTGAATTTAAGTCGTGTACTTGAAGTTTGTTATATAAAAAAAGATGGTGTCTTTTCTCAAAATATCAAGAAGCAGGAAGTATAAGTCATAAAGTATAAGTCGGTTCTTGTATTCCTTTTTCTTTTACACGTGTACATTCCACACAAAAGAAGCTTTTAACTTTTTTTTTAACATACAATGTACTTATTTGTTATCTAACTCACAATTGATTAACACTCTAACCAACTAATTTTTAAGCAACCGGGTATGATTTATAACCCTTGTCTAAAAATATATTTATATAAACTATTAAATTATAAACATCTAAATATTTATTTTCTACTTTTAACCCTATTATTAAAATAATAAATCATTTAAATTCAATTATAGTTACTTTTAAATTATAAAACTCCTAAACCCAGATTGAGGGTGTCACAGACACCACACATTAGGGCAAACGCCTTCTGGTAAATTTACATGTGATATTTGATCACACCAAATATTAAGTGAAATAATTATACATCATTGGGCCGAAAGCCCAAAATAATTCTTCTCTAGATTGTATTTCAACTATTAACGTGTCATCAAAATGTCATTTTCTCCGTATCTTTGAGGAAAGATTGGATCAATACTAATTTATTTAGCTATCTACTTAGCAATATATAAAGCCATATGACACACATAACTTTTTTATTAGATTTCAAACAACCAAGGGATAGTTTATTTTTATAACTGCCGGAAAATTAAACAAAACCTAAATTTTCTTTTTGAACACTACGAAGGCCCAACTTCTCATTTATTTTTATATAAATACATAATATCATATACAGTTATACACCCGTATTGAGGCTAAATTTGGAGGCCTTAAAAATTATGAGGCCCAGTTAAATCACCAATGGATCCATGTAAAATAAAAGCAAAAAGGTTATTAACTAAAATCTGAAAAAATAATAATGATGTTTAAGAAGCTGTTAATCCAAGAAACTGATGAGGTGGCCACTTTAGTCTAAAATCTAGCTACCATGTACAACAACATCCTATCCTCATTCTATGTAACAAAAAACCTCCTTCCTTCCTATATCTATCAATCATCATATGTAAATGTAACTGTAATTATAACGCCCCAAAATCTACACAACAAAAAGGGCTTTCCTTTTTTTTCCTTTTTTAATTCAAAAACCCATTTGGGCCAAATTCTTCCAGCTCACGGGCCCAAATCTGAAATTCTCCTGTAAAATAGAACATATGCTGCAGATGTCTTGATTTGGTCTTCACTAATTGGGACCACCTGACTGTCATTAAACTCATACCACTCATCTCCACACTGCATCAGCAATTTCAAATGTTAATCGGGCGGGTCGGTCAACACGGGTCAAAACGGGTCAAAACAACCCACAAACACTTTTTAAAAATGAAGTAAAAATTTAACTTACTTGAGCAAAAGCAGTGTAGTGGCCCCCACCCATGCCACCATAATGATTACTAACTGCATACAACTTGTATCTAAAAGAAAACTTGCAATCCTCATGAACAGAGCAATTCGAAAGGTCAAAGTCAACAACCGGAAAGTCAACAAAAGTCTCCAATTTGTCCTTGTGAAACCTGTTGTATGAAAATCTTTTTAAATGAATTATCAAAATTTCTGGCAGTCTCCACAGATCCAACTTTTTGCTAGCTTGTTGATGTTTCAAACATTTAGGGCAGTACCTGAAATTATCAACCATTAAATAAATTAATCCAACTTTTTCAAAATAACAACTCTCGACCCGACCCGTTTATAAGTCAAACAGGTCAAAATTAGGATACTATCATACCACATATCATCGGGTCCCAACGGTTCTTCCTTCAAGAATGCTTCAAGACATTTATACAGAGAAACTGCTTCCGGGGGCTTTTTAGTAAATAAAGAAAGCCCGCCCGTTTCGGGTAAATGGCTAAGAACAGAAGTATCATACTTTTCCAACATTTCATCGGGCCACAAAACAAGCACAGAAATTTTCAAATCATCAGGAATTAACAACGGGTCATCCATCAGTATCTTGGGTCCTTCAGAAAACGACATCTGGCGTTCCAAATAGAATTCAAAGTCGCCCTTTTCTTCGTTCTTTGAAACATCATTAACTGCCACGTCATCATCATCATCATTAATTGCCATGTCAGCATCATCAGCTTTATCATTCATTTCAGTGTCTTGATTAGTTGTGTAACTTGTGTTTACAAAATCATCAAAAGTATTTAAAGAAAATTCTTCTGGCATAACAAACGGTTCAAGTAATTTGATGAATTTTTTATGTATTTCTGAACCATTACTACAATCCGGAATTCTTGCTGCTAGTGGAATCCCAAAGCTTCTTAGAAACGGGCCTTGACTGTTTGACCTAAAAGTCAATGAATCATAGTAAGTCAATTAAATCAAAAGAATGACGTTTTCATTTTAAATAAAAAATAAAAATAAAGAAATAAATAGTTACGCTTCAAAACGTCGATGTGTAAACACAACCAATGGTAATGAATCTTCATCTTTAAGTAGCCTATAAGCAACAAGCAAATCATTATCTCTAACCAATTCTATAGAATCATTTGGTCTATCCAAAAAACGAAGAATGCGGTTGTTATATATCTGCAAAAAAAAGTCCAAAATCAAATTTTCAATATTAGAAAACTCCCAATAAAACAAATTTTATTATATTTAATAAAAAAGGTTTCTTGGTACACACCTCAGCCACCAACAAAGTTTCATCATCCCCTAAAGAACAGGCAATACTCAAAGCATGAATAAGATCCTTAAATTTCCCATTTTTGGGAACGGTTACAGTAACTGGAACTGGTAAAGTTGACCCATCAGTGGTCAACACGGTCAATGTCATAGTTCTCATTGTTGTAGAAGGCAATGGTAGAGACAAATATAAAAATGGATCAAAAGTAACAGAATGTTTCTTGCAAAGAGGACAGATTAAAGTTGACCGATATTGCCCCTGTATAAAAGATAAAAAAAAAGAATAATATTTTATTACAATTTTTAAACTACATAATTTATGATAAAATGTATATATTTGATTCTAGTTTGCTGACCTGGCACATATCAACAATTATGGAATCATTACGAGCTAAATGATTCCTCCAGTGTTCATCTGCTACTTTTTTGTCTGAAATTCCATCTACATCTTCTATCTCATGATACGGTTTAATTTTAACACGATTCAAATCTTCATGAAGTCCATCCAGTAAAAAAGAGAGAAATTCCTATATTTAAAGCAAAAAGGTTTAAAATTTAGTGATACAGATTATAAGTTATAACCGTATTGTAGTTATAGAATTATTAAATTAAAAAATAAAAAAGAAACTTGAGAATCATGCTGATTGTAGCCACTAAATTGAGGAGCAAAACCAGCTAGTGTTGACTTGAATGCTCGTGGAGCCACTGAAGTTGCGCCAGGTGTTCATAACTGCCTTAACAAGTCTCCAAATGCTAGTGCAAGCTTCCCCTGATTAACAAGGGCATAAAGGTAATTTCATAAGCTTCAATTTTCAAGAACTTATAATATAATAATTGTAGGCTTACATTCATGCCCAATGGGTTTTCAAAGTTTAGATCTTTTCTATAATTCCCAAGAAAATAATCGACTAGTTGTGGTGAATGCACCAAACACTGGATAGCACTGTTCATATAACACGTGTTTCCAAGGTTGTATAATCCGGTCAAACCTAAATTATAAGATTCACTGTGGTCAAATTCGACATGTGAGTTGACTTTTTCAGAGTGGCCGTTCATCTTCGGTTGACTATTTGAGTCTTCAACTGCCATCTCATTTTCTTTTTGAAGGATATTAAAATATAACCCATAAACTTGCAATTCCATAAAAATCTGCAGTTTCCATTAATAAAGGTAGTTAAGTTTGAACTCGAGATAAAAATAGAACAAAAAAGTGTGTTAAATAAAAGTAACAATTAACTACCTCTTCATTAACTTGTTCAGGATTATCAGGTAGCATACTTCCTTGTACAAAAAGCTTAGTAATTTGCCCTGAAAAATCCCAAATCTTCAACTGCCAACTTTCTGTAGTTAATTGATAAATCCCACAAAACCCAAAAAAAAAAAAAAAAAACATAAAAAAATTTAAATCTCACTCACCAAGTTAGGGTTGACAAAAAAGATTTGGCAGGATTTGTTATATGCTCCAATCTCGTTGCCCTAAACAACAAACGTAGATGTATAGAAATAAGCGAAACATAAATAAATAAATTGGAAGTAAAAATCAGAATAATAGGAAAATATTATATACCTTTTGGCTAATCTTTACAATTAATGAACTTGTTGTTCCAGAAACTGAAAGACTAACTTGCAATGAAAACAAGTCTGCCTTATTATCCTCTGTAGCTACAAAATTGCGGACATTTTTCATATCATAATGCCTGCATGTAGGATAATATTATTAATCACATATCAGTTTAATTGTCAATCTAATGCACAAAAAATTCGTAATTTTCCCTGGTATAGCGTTACGATTACGAGTTTTAATATGCGTTACGAGCAACAAAAAGAGCTAGTTAGAGCATATCTTTTTTAGGAACTTGTAATTTATGTTATTCCTAATTTGCAATAAACATTGCTACATTTTGTTGGTAGCGAATCATACCTAGTTGACTTCCGACTGATATATACTAAAATAACTTCCATTTTTAGAACGGGTCTAATTAGGACCAAAAAGAGATTAAGATTACTAACTATTTGCTGATACTAATGCAACCAAGTAAATAAACACATTCAAAAGACATCTAAGCTTCTATAAGAGCTAAAATCATATCACAAAACTAATAAATCCATGCACATATGTAAACTCAAGAAAAATTTAATCAATAAAAGAAAAACTCTAACCATTTAAGAGCCCGATAGAACATCCATTCGGAAACCAATGCATACTCACGCACAGAGATCCCTTGTTCTTCATCTTCTTCCTCCTCACAGTCATCGCCATTGATTTCACTGCTCATTACCAGAACAAACTCCGATTCAAAATCATGAGACGAATAAGAGCTTGTAGCGTATAAAACTCCATTCACTTCCTTTAACAAAGCCTCTCGCGTCTCATTCCACCACCTGCAAATCCAACGAACCAATCCACATACACCTATTTAACAACCAACGTTTATCTCAGGACAATACTGAAATCGAAATTGAAACTGAACTAACTAATTAACAACTTCAACTCATCACCAAATCAAAATCAAATTCAACCTGTGATCGACGAGATACAGCCTCTCGTCGTCTAAATCGGATAAACTCTGAATTGGACGGACACTGCTGTTGCCGATAAACGAGTCGTCATCGACGCCATCTGCGGAGAAAAAAAGTGAATCCATTCTGAGGAAATCTAGGGTTTTGGATAGGATTTGGCGGAAGGTAGGGAGTATTTTTAGAGATAGAAAATTGGTGATGAGAGAGAAAGCAAAGAGTTGAGCGATTCGATCCTTGAAACGATGGTTCATGAAGAGGAAGAACACTGCAAAAGATTTGAGACTTTGCTTTGTCTTTTTTTAATTTAACTTTGATTTTGATTGGATTTGATTTGATGATGATGGTGATGATAATGAAAGAAAGACAAAGCCCTATTTCTGGGATTTTGAATTCTCCTGTGTTTGACTCAAACTGTGTTGGTGAAAACTTACACTTTACTACCTTCCAAGGTTTTTACTTTTCGAACTTACAAAATATTTTGATAAGAAATGGCAATGCTACTTATTTTCTTACTAATTTAATTAATAAAAATATTTAATTTAATATTAAAATTTTGAAAAAAAAAACTAGTAGATTCCAAATAAAGATGAATTAAGAAATTTTAATAAAAAACAATACAATTTTTCTATTTTCATCTTATAGTTAATGATAATTGAGGGGGCGCTTGGTTCAAAATAAGGAATGGGTAAGGAAAAGATAAGAGAATACTAAGGAATGTAATGAGCATTCCTTAATATTCCTTTACCTATTAATGTTGTTTGGTTTGGTTCACACAAATATATGTATAAACATGAATATTATACATATCTTTGTATGTATATACATATGTTGAAGTATTACCTAGCCCATTCCCCCAATTTGGTAAGTAATGGAGTACTACTTACTAATGAGTAATGATTGATTACATAATTATTAACCAAGCAACACTATTAATTATCATTACTATTTTCCACAGGACTGGTCTTTTAAAATTTTAATGTGGTCAAATGGTGAAGCAGGTTTTCGTATTTATAGTTGTAATGAACTAAAGATAATGACCCAGCTAACATTTTCAAGTTTACATTCGATATGAAAGTGTATTTTTTATATTGATGTACTTTAACATTATATTGCGTGTTTAAACCATGTTAAAGGAACAAAAAGCCTTTAACATGACTACAACTAACACACCACACCTTGCTCTAATAACATTTAACACAAGTAGTGTTACTATTTATCTCTACTATATTATAAAGCATTTACCCCTTCTTTAATTAGCAAGGCTGAAAATTCAGCCAACACACTTGCTATTTTTGTGACTCCCTTAGCATTTAAAGAAAAATAAAGCCAGCGAGAATCGAACATACGACCTCCTTTTTAACATAACAACGCTCTATCCACTCAGCCACAAGGGGTTTTGTTAATTTGTTGGAACAATATTAATTTTAATCATATGTTCATGTAAGGCATTTAGTCTAGGAAGTTGAAAGAGTTTGGGAAACAGATAAGTTTGCATCGGTATCGTACAAAATCATCACAATACCTGCTCCCACCAATGCTGGCCGTGAACCACCCTGCAATGCTTGCCCTTTCGATTCCCTCACCTACATTCAAATGCATGCCATGAACCCTTCAATATCTGCACCCATCGTTGTATGCTTGCTGTGACTGAAAAATTAGGGCTTCACTTTCAAGACTCAGTCTCACACAGGCGACCTCCGACCTTCATCTCAAATCACAAACTCACCCAATTTTTCAGGTAATGTTACTTTTTTACTTGATTATTATTCATGGTGATGACCGTAAGCTATTATTAATTAGTTTTTCCGTTGAAAAATATTGGATTGCAGGCGTTTGTAGAAGAAATTGGTGGGTCCGGAAGTTACGGATTCTTTGCGCAAAAAGGGAAGAAGTTGAAAAAGAAGAAGAATTTGTTTCTTCGGGTAAAAACTTAAATCTTCAATTTATATATTTCCATACGGGAAAATTGTTTACTAAGCAGGAAACGGCAGTATGTATCGATGTTTGGATGTACTTTTTTATGCAAGAAATATGTGGGTATCCCAGGAATGAATTTGATATGCAGAGAATTAACCCAAGAACGTGGTACTGAACTATTTTTAACCTTTTTACATATATTAACCCTTATAATCAACAAATCAAATGGTGTCTTGTTTGGCTACTATATCAGGTATAGGAACTAAATTCGGGGTGATGATTTGGAAATTTGAGTGGTTGGAAAATAAGGATTTATGGTCCTTGGAAGATTTGTATGGTCAGATCTGGGTCCATATAATGGAACTCAACGTTTTACACAAGTCAGTGGGAAGCAACCTCTACCTGGTAAAAATTTTTAAAACTCCTACATCTAATGTGGCACTTACATGATCATTTGTTTGATTATATTGTATTAATTTATATCACTTTTACCATTAAATTATAGACCTAATTGTGATCTTGGGGATGGCTAACTTGATTGAATACCGCAACAGTAAAAGATGGACTTCAGAACCCTTCAAATATAGCAATAATTTTTTTTTGCAGATGAATTATTTCAAGAATTTTAGAAAATGGAACTTCATGTTTCTGTCCCATTTTTTAAAAAGCTCATATATGGTCAGATTTGTTATCTCCATCATGATGTAATAGACATTTTTCCACTTTTAATTCTGACCAGCATTTGTTGTTTGTTGTTGCAGATCTTTTATCTGGTTGGATTTGGATATTTTGCATAGAATCACTTGCAGGCTTTTGGATACTTGGGGTTAGATACAGACCATCCATTTCCCTTTCATTGTATATTTGATTGTCAATAATTGAGTATTTTGACTTCAAATAATCAAAAATTTTGAACCATAAAATAGGTAACATAGCAGGTATTTGGTTAACGGGTTAAAAAACAGGTTGGATTTGGTGGGTTGATCCATCAATACTTTTTCTTATTTTTTGAATTTTGCAAGTAATTAACATATTAAAAAATTCCATTATTAAAGTAACAATATTACTTATGTCCCGTATTAACTTTTTATCAAATAAATACAACATGATTGAGTGATTTCAATTTAAATGGATGGATATCGGTGTGTACTACAGAGCCCACTTACAAAAGAAAACATGAGATTAATTTGTTCACTTTTGTTTAATATTATTTTCACACCCGTTTGAACTTTTTCATGTTTTGTTTATTCGTTTGATAATTACCTGTGTGGTAATTAGACAGGACATCTATACTTCACTTATTTTCACTTGGAAGACATTTATAGTTCAATTTTTGTGTTTGGTTTCTTGGACTATCATGTGTTTGGTTTTGATTGTCATGTGTTCTATTTCTATGAATAATAAATTTGATTGTCATGTGCTCTATTTCTATGAATAATGAATTCGTTTGTTACTAGGAAAAAATGAGCACAATTTATGACTTATCAGTATTTTGGTGTTTGTGAATTAAGGCTGATGGACAATCATTCTTCCTTTACAATTAAATCTGCATTAGGATGAATATTGCAGGTGTCCGATTTATCAATCTATGACGTATCAATACTTTTATGTTTAGACTCTTTTTATTTAGATGTTGACTAATCGTAATTTGGATTGGGTGTTGTTTACATTTTAATAATGATTAATGTTTGAAAACTATATGTAAATTCTTTTTTATGTTTATAGGCGATTAAGTTGACTCGCCGTTTGTTCAACCGGTTGACCCTTGACCTAGCCATCCTAATAGGCTGAGTAAAAATTGTTCTTTTAAAACATTGATCAAAAGTGTTGCACTTGCTATGCTCAAGGGTCCCGTGTGCCTAAATAAAATATGTCCATTTATCAAAATATGCATCCAAACACATTTGATCGTTATAGGGTACTCGTCGCCGCATTGCGCGGGTATCAGCTAGTCTAAAATAAATGATTAGTTATGCACATGCTACAGTAGCATAACAATACCAAATTCACCATTTCCGAATTCAGACAGACGATTTGCATACAATCATAAAAAAGAACAGAACAGCAGAAGTGATTGTATTGCACAAACTCATAAAGACACATTCTATGAAAATGACACCAAAAAACTTCAAACTCAACGAGTAAATTCTGATGAAGACGTTCAAAATATAATTTAAAAAGAAGAAAATATAACACTTTGATAGAAAATGGTGCAACAATAAGACAATTCACTACCTAAACAAAAAGCTTAGTTCTCTCCCTCCTCTATCTTTGCCTTGTCACTCACATAAATACCATCAAGAAACTTACGGATATCCTTGTTTTTCACATGACATTTCTGTACATACAAACCCACAAACAATCATTAAAAGATATAACGTACAAAATATAATAATTAAAAAAATAAGATTTAAGCTCATATGTGAAAGGGAAGTTGGAGTTTGAATGATACCTGGTTAATTAGGGCACAAGAACGAGAAACAAGTTCAATGTCATTTCCATCAAGAACAAGTTCATCCTTAACCTTTTCAGATCTAACAACAGTCACACCATTAAGCAAATCAACTTTCCTCACCTGTTAATTACACCAAAAACAAAACATTAATTGGTGATTATTAAAAAAGATTACAAAATTGGTTAATATAAAAAGAACTATAAGCTTAATAATAGTAGCTTGTTAGCACAGCTTATTAGCTAATTAATATGGATTCTAAGCATACCAGGGTCTATAAAGACAGCAATCAAACTATACAACCACAGTCATATTCATGATGCTTACTTTCCCACCACCCGAATGACCAATCTCCAAAATAAATTTTATTATACAATATTTGTTTATTACATTTTAATTATAGGTTTTTGAAATAAGATCAATTTCTAAGAACTAGGGAAATAATATGTAAAACATATATTTTTATACAATTTTATATTTAAAAATCCCAATTTTAGTATTCAGAGTACTCAAGACACATAAAAATTATAAAAATATATATTAGCTCATTAAGGCCCAAGACCTCATTTGAATAACAGAGATACCATGATGGTTTACACAAATCTACTAACAAAAAACCAATAAATTACAACCAATGTTGTAAAAATCGCTCGGCGGTACCTCGGCGGTCGACCACCTTCAAGCGATTAATCGGTCTCGGCGGCGATTAATCGGTTTCTAGGCGGGTACTATTAAATACAAAGAAAATTAATTTTTTTAGAAAAATATATATAATATCTTAACAAAATAATTAAATTAGTCAATAACAATATATAAAATACGAACAATAAGTTTGAATGCTGGATTTTGGAAACTTAAGTTGGATTAGGGTGTTTTGAAATATAACAAAAAGAAGCCCAATAATGAGCCCAACCAATCTATCATTCTAAAACAGGCCCACTCCAACTTATTTATCAATTAATATACCAATGAAAACCTAATTTCTTCATCGCCGTCGTTTTTCCTCTGCAACATAACGACTGAAACAAAAAAACAGGCCCACTCCAATCTTCTTCATCGCCATTTTTTTGACCGCCAAGGGCCGCCAAGGACCGCCAAGGGCCGCCTAGGACCGATTAGGACCGAGTTTGACCAAAACCTTCAAACTCCAACGATTAGGCAATTTTTCACTCGGCAGCCGACCGCCAAGCGCCTAGGCGGCCGCCAAGACCGATTTTTACAACACTGATTACAACAAAATAAAATCAGCACTGAATTGCCTAGACTGATTATACCAATATATAGCATAAGATATAGAAACAATCTGGGGATGTTTGGGTTAACTTATTTAAGGAGCTAGTAGCTTATAAGCTTATTTAAGCTTAAATTAAGCTTAAATAAAATAAGCTTTTCCAAACAGCCCCTCAAAACAACGTATAAAAATAACTAAGTGCATTTCTAATCAACAAAAGCATAAAGTAATAGACATTAACACACAGCAAAGTAAGAACAAATATACCTAATGTTATAAATAAAGAAAATTTGCTAAACAACTGTAAAATACGGACCTTCTTTTCACCGAGAAAATTCCTGATCTCGATAGCGGTGTTGTTGTTTGTGATACTAGCGTTGATGGGAAAATGAGCATACACAAACCTCATCTTGTAACGGAATCCTTGAGTAACACCGATGATGAGATTGTTGACGTGGCTGAGTGCGGTACGTATAGCGGCGGTGGTTTTGCGAGATCCGAACCACGCATCAACCTTCAGCTTCCGTTTTCCTTCCTCGTCGGTAATCAGCATAAAGTCAAGATTCAAGTGCTTAAAATTACGAACTAGGGTTCCTCGTGGTCCCTTCACTTCGATGATTTTAGCTTTTACGCTGATCTCGATACCCTCTGGGATGTCCATGGAATCCGATGATAAGATAGTCTTCATTTTTGCGGTCTACCTACCTGAACGGCGACGGCCTGCGGTTGAGAAATTAGGGTTTTGCGATCGCAGCAGGGCAAACCCTATGGGATGAAGCTTATATAAATGCACACATTGCTGCTGAAAAGGGGGATGGGCTTTTAGTATGTTAATGGGCTGGCCCATTTCTCTTCACAAAACTCGACCCATACAAAATTGATAAGCCCATTAGTATTCTGTAACAACAGGTGATAGATGGCTATTTTTAAGCTTTTTAAAAATTGTTTTTGGATGGGAAGATTTTTCTTGAAAAGGGTATTCATGTTTGTGATATACCCGCCTAGCTGTTAATGTGATAAGTTTTTATATTTTCTTTAGTAATCTGATAAATATGTACTCATGTAGTGATTAAACCCGTAATGTTTAGGAAGCTATTTGGAAGCACTTAGGATTGGAAGATGAACTTCATTTTTAATAATTGTAACTCATCGAAATAGCATCAAGAATCTAGAGTACGTATGTTTCGTTATGTCGTGTTTTGCTAGTTAACTGTTAAAGGTATTCAATAAGATCAGGATTAGTCTTTCACTTCACATATCAGATATAGAACGATGCTAGAGTCGTAAAAGATAGTTCTTATTTGCAAAGTAAAATCTCCTAAACTACATTTCTAAAAATTTGCAATAATTCTAAAACATATTTTAAATAAACCTTTATTATATAAATATAAATAAACAAAAAATGAAAAATAATTTCTAACAACCACTCACTTTTATAGGTCCACTCGAAGAGCCCATCACGGCTTTAAGATAATTAGAACATGGGTTTGGCCCACAAATTGATCATCGAGTTCCAAACCCCACTAAAACATACATTCTATTTTTATTTAAAATGCATCATTCATTCATTCGGTTATATGATCGACACATTTTTAGACACTTAACTTGACATCAAGATTCTAAGCTTGATACCATAGATTTCCTAATTACAAATCTAGACAATAAATGCGAAATGACCTACCTTTGAGCACAATATCAAAAGCAAACGGGGCATTTCACTAATCCGTTTTCATTGCACTCTACACATATATTTGTCAACAAGGTATCGTTTTCGGCTACCTCTTCGGGCACCACCTTTCGGCTACCATTACATGAACAACAAAGCACAAAACGCAGCCCGCCACACCCTTTGCAAGGCCCGCTAGCCAAACTTTTAGGTATTCCACTCAAGAGATCTTCTAACTTCCCTTCTTCATGAAGCCCGACCACCTCATCAACGCCACCAATTAGTCTTCCTTTGATAAATAGCCTTGGCGGGATCACCTTGCCGCCCAGTGTCCGCCACAATTCCTCCCTGAATTCCATGTGCATGGAAACGTCTCTCTCGTCATATGAAACACGAAAACTCCCTAATAGAAACCTAATTGTGCTACAATCTTCAAAAGTTTTTCTTATGCCTCTCAAGCTTGTTGAGTAGAATATGATTGAATCACTTCCCCCGGGTGGGCATTTCTCTTCAAATTCTACTAATAACGACTCGCTTTTGGGTTTATCCGAAACCAACATGTTTTTCTCAATCTCTTCATTCTTGATGTCACCTGCGAGTGTTGGTGTTTGGAAGTATTGATCGAAGGGGTTTTCTTGATAAAGTACGCCTTGTTTTCGGGTGGTAACGTTTGAAATGGATTTTAGTTTCACCAAAAATCTTCCTCCCATTTCTCTCATCTCTTCACTACACTCTTATCACTCACTTAAGGTGAGGTTTATAACATCCTAAAATGGGCCCCCTCACTTATCATCATGGTTAATTGGTCTCATAATTTATCGAATATCTACGGATATAATCGTATGGTATCGAGCCATTATCACGAGTCTATTTGTAACCATCATAAGGAAAGAAACGAATTATTACACTTTTGATCATGGGACCATAGGGAGTACAAGAGAAGGTGAGGGGTAGAGGTCATAGTTAGTGGAAGTCTTTGGTGGGCTTGTATGTTCCAACTTTGGTCGGACACACTGATCCTTATAGTAAAGGTGGTTATGAACTTATAATAATCTACCAATAGTGATAGCACATGTTGTTGGGATGTAAACAAGATATACAAAGTCTATTACTGATGCTGCAGTTGGTACTGATCAAGTCATATTGAAGTTAGTACTGATGGGGCAGAAACACTATCTACTACTGATGCTTAACTTGGAAGATTACTACCGATGATGTTACTACTGACGATCAACTGTTACTACTGATGTTATATTTAGAGCTGATCGTGTCCGAGATTCTAGCATAGTTAGTTATAGAATGTATATCTTCTTGTAATTCAATTGTAATCGATTCCTAGAATAACTAGGTTAATAATTTAGGCTTCAAGGACTATTATATAGAGTTCCTTATGAATTGTAAACATACGTGTATTGATCGAACGAATTAATACATTGAAGCTTTTTGTGATAAACTGTGTTCTTCGTTTTATTCTCATTCGATTACAGTTTACATTGTTCTTAATCTAATAACATAAGTGTTAATCCGCTGTAACTTCTTGTGTTAGTAGATCTGAGTTTCTAATAACTTAATTGAGTTATTCGATCCTGACACATGTCAATTCGTGCGATCCGAGTGAAATGACAGAAAAGAGATCGATTTCCCGTGTGTATCTTGTATATACTTATCGTACGATTGGCCTATTCATAATACAAGCTAAGCTACATGAGATCCTTACAAACCATAACGCTAATATATACAATAAACTGTAACTAAGTGATATACCTTACGGATTTTAAGGTTTCTACACACCTTATTTTCAGAAATGCCCTATGTGATAACGTGAATAGTACCAATATATAAAATCTAGACCAAACATTTGGCAATGATGGAGATGGTGAACCAGATTAGGCTAATACAATGGGAGACAAAGGTGTGGGACCATTAGTAATTGAAGAAAAAAGCACCTTTTATTTATGGATATAAAGCAAAACAATAGTGGGGAGATTAAAAGACTTTTTTGTACAAACCATGATACTTGTCTAAAACCATAAGGACTTCTCACAAGTCACCACTGCCACACTTAACCATCATGCCCATTTGCTGATTACCACACTCATGACATTATTGATCACATGTGATCGTGCATATATCAAAATTAATGAAACGACACCCACAATGTCCTACCACGTATGACTGCAAACAAGTCGAGCTTTTATCGAGTTCAAGAGCCCATAAATCAAGCTCGAGCTTTTGATAGCTTCACTCAATTTCTTATCAAACTTTCTGAGTCTAGTATTTATACATGTAATATAATAATGTTTATATATATCTTCAAGTTTTCTAGCCGACCCCGAGTTTTACCGAACCTTGTATATACATGCGTAAAACTGTATATTTATATATTTTTCGAGCCGAGCTAGACAAATTGAACATTTATACTAAAACCATGAAGACAAGGAAACATGGTTTGCAAACATACGTACATAGGACAACATAGTAACATTAAACATCGGTTATTACAGTCAAACTACCTAAGATAGTACAAAACCAAAGGGCAAGCTAAGTTATACAGTAAGTAGTACCAGGAACAAAAGAAACACGAAATTTAACTAGAAGCCACTGAAGAGATTTCCTCATTGAGATACCAACCGATGCTGAAATCGAATGAGATGCATGTCAACTCCTTATTGTTACCATCTTTAATCTTCATTGTGAGTGTATATGAACCCTAAATTTGTCAATAAAATACCTGTTAGCTTCATGGAGAAAATGAAAACAAAATTGCATAAAATATAATTTGATTTAAATAGATAACTTACGGGTGGTGTTACCGAAGGCAAGGATTGGGAGTGAGAGATTGCAAAGTCGCCAGTAGTAACAGGGCAAGATGTCTTGGTGCACAAGTCACTGGTTTCACTGTACACCCCGAAAAAGTAGTATGAAACATCGATATCAAGGCTCCCACCAGAAATGGGTGTTTCTGCATTCCAAGGATATTAACGGTAATTATGTGATTGTATTTATAAATACGAAGTATATAAATAAGAAGATTAAGAAGTTAGGATAAAAGTGTACCTGTAGATGCAGAAATAGTGAAGGTGGTGTTTACGTCTCTTTGTATTGGGTAAGGATTAATCTCTACTCCACTAACTTTGACATCATAATTGTTCTTCTTATCTGTACATGCATCCATAAAAAAAATATAACATCTTAATTCCATGTTTCTAAAACAACAAACCAAGAAATATACTAAAAAAACACAGTTGTGGTCTATATATTATCAGTTTATATAGCAAATGGTGATCCATTTCCATGATTTTAAGGAACAAACAAACTAGCTCATGAGTTCTATTATTATCAGCTCTGCATCAATATTTCCCAATTTCTGGCTTGCTTCAAACAATTACTCCGTTAATTCAACACAGGGCACATACTAACTTCCGGTAGCCAATTACTGAAATCATAATCTAAAATATAAATAAAAATATAAATATAAATTAACTAACTTCTATAAAACCAACAACTTATGGTAACTAGCCGCACTGCATATTTTCTATTTAACATACTCATACGCAATGCTCCCTTCCCAAATAGGTGGAACTTACTAACTTCACAACACTTTAACAACAAGTAGCAAGCATAAACAACAAAATCAATATCAATTCTCAATTGGAGATACATTAGGTTAAGTAACATTATTCATACATCAACGGAATGATGATCGGAACAAAATGAGTATTTAAAGCCCTAAATTCACAAAAGTCAGCTTGATACAACAATTCCATCTACAACAGTAGGGAGAACTAAAAATGCGCACAAATAAACCTCATTATGTGACACAATCGATCAAGCATCGTAAACCAAAACTAATTCTACAAACCCTAGATACTTGGATCATACGAACTCAGCATGAAACCTAACACACTTACTGCAGTACTTGACATCTATGGCATCAGCGAAAGGAGCGATCAGAGAGATCGAACAAAGGAAGACGATGAACAGCTTGCTTTGAATTCCTGCCATTGGATTCTTCGATTGGATTGATGATTTAGAGAGTGTGTGAATATTAGACCGCTGCCAACGCTATCCGTCGGGGGCGTCGAGCTTGCGTCGAGCCACGACGGCGTTGGCACCGAGCCGTCGTGGCCGGCGTCGTCATGTACACGTCGTGTTTTCGACGGGATAGAGAAGCCGTCGGGGGTGTGGCGAGGATCGAGGGAGCGTATAAATTAAATTCAAAATTTAATTTTTGTTTTTTTTTTTTTTTTTTCCTTTATCCTATTTTTTACCTATAAATACAACACCCTCACATTCATAATTTTACACCACTTCTCCCACTTCTTCATTACCTTCATTACCTATTTTCCAGATTTTCATCATGAGTCGTAGATCGAACTCCTCTGCGTCAAATGATCACTTCCAAAATTTGTTAAACACCCGTATCCCGTCACCAGCATATTCGTCAAATGCTGGACAGACTAGCCAGCCCAGCCCGAGCAACGTCGCATCTGGTTCGGGTTCGGGTTTTATGCCGTTCCAATCCACCCCCGGCGGTTTCTCGAACCAAGGCGCGGTTCAACCCGGTTTTCAACCCGGTTATCAACCCGGTTATCAACCGGGTTATCAACCGGGTTATCAACCCGGTTATCAACCGGGTTATCAACCCGGTTACCAACCCGGTTACCAACACGGTTACCAACCCGGTTACCAACACGGTTTCCACCCCGGTTTCTATGGCTCCGGTTATCATCCCGGTTCGGGTTCGGGTTCTGGCTATCAACCCGAATCCCCGCCCGAAGAGGAAGCCGAAGCACAGGGCCCACAAGCGGTTCCCGACCCGGTCGAACCAAGCAGGGGAACGGGAAGAAGAAGAAGAGCTACAACAGCGGTTAGGGAGCCTGGTACGGTAAAGAAGTGGTCCATCCAGGAGGCTGTTATTTTATCCCAGCGGTGGATAAATGCTTCAGAATCCGCAGAACACGGGAACTCACAACCCGGTGATCGACTTTGGGGCTAGATTGAAGCCGAGTACAACTCAATAGTTGATACAAAACGCACCAGAAGTCAACTCCAAGGGAAATGGAACAAGATAAAAATGGATGTTCGGAAGTTTGGGGAAATCTATAAACGGTTCGAGTCAAATCGACAAAGTGGGGCCGGTGACCAAGACATGATCAACGCCGCAAAACAACAATTTTATGACAACAACAACCGGAGGAACTTTTTGTACGAACTGTGTTGGCAGTAACTAAAAGATTACCCCAAGTTTTGGGTAGATTACAACGTCATGAATCCCCAACCCACTCCCGTGCCCAACCCGGTGAACCTTGGCGATGACAACCCCAACCCGCTCCCTCCCGAAAATCTGGAAGGTCTATTCCGTGACGACCCGATCCGTCGACCAATCGGTCGTAACGTTAGCCGGCGTACGGCAAGTTCCTCGGATGCGACTTCGTCACGGTATTCAAGTGACGAAACTCGTGACCGTATATGTGAGAACGCCATACTGCAAGCCGACGCTTTGAAGACTATCAAAGAAGCGACTGTGGAGAAAAAGATATCGGATGCTTTCAGAGTCCTTCATTGTTCGGTTCCCGATAATTTGAGCCGAAGAGAGCGAAAAGCGGTTTTAAAATATCGCCGGAGTTTATTGGACAAATACGCCGATCCGGACTCATCCGATGAGGGAGAAGAGGAAGACGAGGACGACGAGTAGTTTTTTTTTTTTCCTCCAAAGTTTAATGTTTTTTTTAAGTTTAATGTTTTTTTTTGTCTAATGTTTTTTTTTAAGTTTAATGTTTTTTTTAAATTTTAATGTTTTTTTTTAATTTTAATGTCTTTTTATAATTTAATGTAATTTTTTTAATTAATGTAATGTTTTTTTATTTAATGTAATTTGTTTTTTTATTTAATGTAATTTTTTTTTAATTAATGTAATGTGTTTTTTTATTAATTAAAATGGTGATGTGGAAATGATGATGTGGAAAGGATGGGTTTAGTGATGGGTTAGTGATGGGTAGGGTTGGCACGAACGTGTCAGTAGCGGGTCAGTAAGGATGCGATGACGTGGCGCTAGTGATGGGTTTAGTGATGGGTAAGGGTTGGGAGAGGCCTTAGGGCCCTCTCCCAACCCTTACCCATCACTAAACCCATCACTAGCGCTACATCATCGCATCCTTACTGACCCGCTACTGACACGTTCGTGCCAACCCTACCCATCACTAAACCCATCCTTTCCACATCATCATTTTTAATTAAATTAAATAATTATAAAATAAATACATTACATTAATTTAAAAATACATTGTTTAAATTTATAAAATATAATATTAAATTTATAAAAAATACATTTATTAAAATTAAAAAAAGAAAAAAAAACCTAATATTTTTGAAAAAAAAACTAATATCTTTTTATATTAAAACAAATATAAAAAAAATTAAATTTATATAAAAAAACAGAAAAGAAAACCTTTTTTTATTAAAAAAAATGATAATGTACAAGTGTTTATGTCCAAGGTACAACTCCAAACACCCCTCCTCATCTTCCTCTTCCCCTCCCCCACCCCCTCTCCCCTGCAACGACGCTTCCTCCGCCCGTCCTCACCCCGACGTCCCCTTCACGACGGCACCCACGACGGCTCGGTGCCAACGGCGTCATGGGATGACGGCATAAAAAAACCCTCGACGGGCTCCCCCGACGTGCCATTGGCATAGGTCTTATAGTTGACGTCTCTGGGGGAGAATCGATATAAACTGGTGTTAGTCGGTGTGCCAAATTCTAAGGTGTTGTTTATGGGTGATTTACTCTTTGGACCCAATACTTTCACTTAATTTTAAATTTTGACACATATGTTTAAAAAATAACACAAATGCAAAATTCTTTTTTTCACATTATATTTTTAAATAAAAATGTTATTCATCATCACGCACATACATTTTACAAGTGGAAACAAGATATCTTAAAAGTGTTGAGTTTTATATTTATCATCTACTATAAGGTTGGTACAAACGAAACGTAACCAAATGCATACCAATGCCGATTTATTGAACAAAACTTGCTCTCATGTCTTATACAAAAATCAAAAATGATAATCACAATTATTTGCCTAATTAGGAGCTAATGCTTGAAAGGATCTCACTCTCATCAACATTAATCTCAGAATTTCTTTCTGATCTTGGCGGGCGAGACATATCTGCTTTTCCTGCTGCCAAATTCAGTCGCAAAGGCCGACCCTCAACCTCCTATTCACCAAAAAAAATTAAGAAAACGAATAAATAAAAAATTATATTTTTAACCCTCTAACTTTCTTATATGCACACAATGACCCCCTCATTCAATCCTCAAACTTTCAGCGGTTATATATTTTAATCCTCAAACTTTTTAAAGGATTAAACTGGATAATATGTGAAAGTTTAAGGATTAAACCATATTCACCTCTAAGAAAAGTTACACCTCAACAAAAAAAGACTGGTCAACAAATTGGTTAAAATGCCAAGTCCGAAACTAAAGCCAAAAAAAAAGTTTTAAGGATTAAAAAGCAAAATTAGTGAAAGTTAAATGTACTTAAAATAGACTTTGGACGACTTTTGACCCGTTCAACCAGTGCCCATTTTAGCTAATGCTTATTATGCAACCCGTTTGAAATACAAAGCACACAAAATCAACCCGTTTAGTTGAAACCAAATTTTGAAGCTTACCATTCCATTCATGACACTAAGAGCAGACTCTGCAGCCTCGGGGGAGCTAAAAGTGACAAACCCAAAACCTCGGGACCGGCCTGAATCTTTCTCATAGATGACCTTTGCACTCAACAAACCGGGCTGCTCAGCAAAAACATCTTTCAGTTTTTCTGAAGTTATAATCCAACTAAGATTGCCCGCATAGATCTTATGCGGGCTTTCAATAAAATCTCTGTTACTACTTCTTATTTTCGGGCCCATTACATCCCTCTCACCTCCTCTTGGCACCTCGGGGAAATTCACCTTCACACTTCTGCCACCAATTTGCTGCAAATTGTTACCAAAATTAGTAGTTGGATCACTCATTTTAAACTCTAAAATTACTGAATTGTATCAAATTTTGAAGATGAAAATATAGTCAGACTCATTTGACAACATGGAAGTAGCCACTTACAGATCCATTGAACATTTTAATGGCTTCTTTAGCTTCCTGAACACTTGCCATTGTGATAAACGCAAATCCCCTGCTTCTGTCTGTAACTCTATCGTAAACAATCTGATCCAATATAAAATTAGGGTTACCCAACTTTGAATCATCCTCAAAATTAAACAAAAAAGCTACAATTATCAATGTAAATCAAATACACGGCAACATAATTGCTAATGGTTACCTCCACAGAATTCACATTACCAGCTTCTCCAAATACTTGGGACAATTCTGAAGAAGTAATGGCGTATGGCAAGTTTCCGATGTACAGCCTCCCAGCTTCCGGCGATTCAGGTTCGTTTTCTTCTTCTTCTTCATCGTCGTCATAATCATCATCATTATTATCACCATCATCTTCTAATTCTGGTCCAATTAATGATGGTTCTGATTCTAGGGTTTGTTCGGCTTGAATTGACTCATAAGATGTGGAGCAATTGGGGGATTGGAGAGAGGATCGAAGTAATGGAGAGAAATTGAAGTAATTGGTTCTGAAATTGAAAGAAAAATTGGGGGTTTTATAGATTGAAATTAAGGGAGTTTGTAAGTGAATAGATTTGAGGTTGCAGAGTGAAGAAGGTGTATTTGAAGGAGTAGGAATGGAGACTAACGATGAAGAAGCAGCAGCAGACATTGTTGGATTGTGAAGGTAGCTCGGAGTGAAACAGAGGAGATAAGGTTATATTATTGGTTGCCGGTTGGCATGTATTTGTGCCAAGAGCAAAAAAGATAATATTTCCTTTTTAAATTTAAACAATGTTTAACAAATAATAAATGTTAATTAAACATTAATTTCTATTACAAAGACAAGATGAAGCTTAATTGTTATTTCTTTTATGGAGAGCAAAAAATCCTTTTACTTACTAAAATAAGCAAATATTTCCTCCGATTTAAAATAAGTGATACATTGTTGATTTCACGGGTTTTGAGGCAAAATATTGTGATGAGGATTAAATTAGATTAATTGGATGGTTAGTGGAGAATGAGTCTCACAATATTTGAATAAAGTAAGATTAGTGATGTTTAAAAGTAAAAGTAAGGGTAGAGAGGTCATTTTACTTTATTAAAGTAGGTAATTAGTGGGTGTGAGATCCATTACTTTTTACTAAATAAGGTAAAATTTGAAAGTGTATCACTTATTTTGATACACCCAAATATGAAAAGTGTATCACTTATTTTAAATCGGAGGAAGTATTAAGTCTCGCAATAATGGAGTGTTAAAATCGAGTTAAAGCCAAAATAAATCTATATCACGATTTTAGAGTTTAGCACATACCTTAAAATTACCCTCCCTCTTATAACATTCATATAATATTTATTATAAATCCATATAAAAAAGAGAGACAATTGAGTTGAAGGTCAACAAGAAGTTAGAATATGCAATAAGTCAAAGAAAAATACAAAACAGCATCAAGTATGACGAAAATATCACGTTATATTGTAACAAAATATCATTTACAACTATTATTAATAACTGATTTTAGAATACCTTAGTATTTATTATTTCATTGTATATTTAAAGGGATAAGAATTGCTTCTAATAAAACCAAAAAACAAAAGAACTAGAAAAGGCACACTTGCTCATTTTGAATGTGTCACAACTCACAACTAAACTATAGAGACATATACCTAACAATTTGCAATCTTATAATTAAATACCAAGACAAATCTTTAGGCAAAACGCTTTCTTTTCCATTAATTTTAATATTTACACCGATATTCTCATATATAAAACCTAAATATAAGATAATTCAGAAAAGCCAGAAAAATTAAATAAAAGTCTTTATTGTACATAAGCATCCAACAATCATATGTCAATTTTACAAAGCTACCCCCTTTATAATATGAACAACCTTACAACAAAAGAGCAAACTAAAAATACACACATAACACATACCTTAAAAACGCAAGTTTTCATGCATCATGAGTTTTATTTCAAACAACACACTAATTAAACAAGTTGAAACAAACACATCCTAAAGATGTGTTTATCCAACATATTGTATGCATTAAGGTTATAGTATCCCTAAACCAATTCCCAAACGCTGCAAACAAGAATTGCAGGGGCAATTAGGGTTAGAAACACAACATTAATACAAAGCCAAGGATGATTTGCCAAGCCAAACAGCGGAAACAATCCAGCCCCATTTGACTTTAAACAAAACGGTGTCCGATGTGTTAGTTGTTAACACATCAGACACCGTTCCAAGTTGCAACGGCTACCACCACAAGTAGGCGTTGCAACACATTTGTTGTGCATGCCATAGCCGGACATGATCATGTCTGACATGGACACAACTGAAAGATTCCCAATTGGGAAGTCGTTAAGGTCTCCCATTGAGAACATGCTTGTCACCTCTGACACTGGCATGTGGGACCTACCGCCGTTTGTTTCATGATCCGACTGCAAAACCTCAGATCTTTGAGAGCCCGTTTGATGATCGCTCGGTTTTGAATCAAACTTTCCAATTTTTTCCAATTCCTTCGTGTTCAAGAAACGGCCCCCACAGCCTCTTGGCCTACGTTTGGCATGAAGATGGCGGGAGAGGTGTAGATACGGCTGCGTGTAATTAATGACCGAATGAATATCAAATTTAAAGAAAGTGGAATATTTTTGTGAGGGTAAAATGGGAATTTCACATCGTCAACTTACTTTACGATTTTTTGTAACTTTTTTCGCCATTTCTGCCTTAGCACGCGTTCGCCTACGCCTGAGAATTCCATGATACTGCTTTGCGTTCACAAATATAGGTCCGTCATCGGTGCTTAAATTCAAAGGCAGCATAACCCGACCCTGAAACGAGAACAAAATCAAATGGTGCAACAAAAATAAACAAATAAATATGGGTTACATTCTCTCCCAAGTTGACCCATCCGTGTAAATAGGTTGAAATTGTCACTTTTAAAACCAAGCATTGTTCTTCTAATTATAGTTATTATCTTAAAATTAAATCGACATAAAATGAGAACCAAATAAATAGATTAGCTGAAAGAGAGGACACACCGCCATTTGAGACCCATAAGCAGAAAGCACACTATAATATTGATCACCATAAGGATACTTGCCACACATCTATCATAATTAATCATAAAACAAACAAACATAAGCATCGGTCATAAAGATTATGACAAAAAAAAATATATTAAAATAAACAGATTATGAAATACAAATTCTTACCATAGCTGGCTGACCAAACCCTAGCTCCAAATGACCTCCATACTCCTGTGGAGCAGATTGCATAGTGAACGCAGGCTGAAATTGCCCCGTTTTTGGCCCATTTTTGGACTCACCTGAATCACTATAAAGCTTGATCAAACTTTCCCACAAGATTTAAACATTTAATTACAACAAATCTCATGCCAAAAATTTCAAAATTCGTACTTTAATTCAACCCTAAGTTCTCAAGATCGATTTATCCTTAAATTTTCCTAAAACAATGTCATCAGGGGCGGACCTTAGTGGTGCCCGGAGGGTCCCGTGCTACCCCTTAATTTTCGACTAAAAGTATAATATTTTCACACTAAAATAAACTATATGTCGGTACTACCTATAAAAAAGCGTCCGGTTACCCTTCACTTATAGTTTCAGCAAAAACGTAGCCCAAACTTGAAAGTCCTAAATTGGTTTAGATTATTAAGTAGCTCAAATTTCAATTTAATATAATAAATAAAGTTCACTTTCAAACTTTATGATAATTTGAACAAAAAAACTCAATACCCTTTTTGTCTATCTATTGGAATCATCAAAAACACATGTCGAACAATAGAAACAAACTGATTTGTAGTGTAAAAAAGAAACAACTTATGGTGGTTACGGATGTAAATGTAATGACTCGTCTTCGAAAAACAGGTCAACGAAGAAGACAACATTAAAATGTAATATCTTATTTGTCGTTTTGTAATGTTTAATTAACCTGTGTTTTAATATTTACGTTGAAAAAAAATGTGCTACCCCTAAACATTCGGTCTGGGTCCGCCACTGAATGTCATAGCATTGGAACCTACGATTTTGTTTCAACATTAACATAAAAACCAAAACTTTGAAATAAAACTTCAAATTTTACCAGAAAAGACACCAGGCGATTTAGGGGCAATTGCCATGAGTTGCTTAATTTGGCCCGCAGGCTCTTCAAAAGTGGATTGAGTCACGAGTCCGCTCCACCAAGGACCCGACCCGGATGACAATGAACCCACCGGGTTCGAAGCAATACCAACATCATTTTCTTTGTAATACACAGAGTTCATTCTCAAATTGAAGTTGATAGTACCAGAAAACCAACTGACTTCCTGAAAAGTTTAAATTCAATAATTTCAATAAAGGTAACTGCTTTTTAATCTTTAAACTCACCATTAAATCACAAACAAACAAAAAAAGGGATTCTTGATAACCCATTGAAAATCACTTCAGTTGAAGCAAAACCCATGTCAAATTACAAGTATATATATCAAGATTCTTGATTCTAAGATGAACCCAGATAAAAAAAAACAGGTATGAAAGTCAATATTTTTAGTTGACACATGACTATGATGGTGACAATAACAAGAAAGAATGAATGAAGAAAACATACCAATTGTGAAGAAAGAGAAAGATGAAATCAGAATCTAATTGTGAACAGAATCTCTAAATGCCAAGTGCCAGATTGAGATATAATTTCAATTTTCAACAAGATTGATGAAAGAGAAAGAGACTGGTGAAAGAAATGAAAGGGGAGTAATGTGTAAATAGACAAGACTTATGTGGCCAATGACATATTATGGCCTTTATCTATTCATTCTACACTCAATTTATTTTATTTTATCTTCCACCTTTTCATTTTCATTATCTTTTTCTTTTTACCATATCATATAAAACAATGTAAATATCATATGATAATAACGATATTTAGCAAAAAAAATAATTTTCATTGATAAGCATTTGTCAGATATCAAATTATTTTCATACTTCTTCCGTATCAAAATAAGTGACACAAATTAGCTTACATATTTTTTAAGGTAAAAGATTAAAATAAAGGTTAAAATATATTAAAGTACATAATTAGTGGTGAATGAGTCCCACTTTTTTTGAATAAAGTGATATTAGTGAGTTTTAAAGGTAAAAGTAAGGGTATAAGGGTAATTTCACTTTATTAAAGTGGATAGTTAGTGGGTATGGGTCCCACTATTTTTACCAAATAAGGAAAGTTTTCAAAGTATGTCACTTATTTTGATACACTCCAAAATAGAAAGTGTGTCACTAATTTTGATACGGAGGAAGTATATTACATGTCAGACTCAATTTGGACCGCCTTCCTATTAAATTGAACTTGTCTCGTCGTAGCATGGGGATAGAATCAATTATGTGTCCCATTTGCAATCAAGGTATGGAGACTTGAAATCATATATTTTTCTTATGTTCTTTTGCTAAAGAGATTGGTTAAATATATCTCGGTGGTGTGATGTGAATCTGCATGATTAAGGTTCATTTTTGGATTGGTGCAATTCGATAGATGGCATTTGTAATGTGAATTTCAGGCGACAAAAAATTCAAGCCATTGGTTTTACTACATGTTGGATGATTTGGAAGTTTAGAAACTCTTATTTATTTGATAATTGTACTTTTTGTAAATCAGATGTAGTAGATAATATTACGTTGTTTTCTTTTTCTTGGATCACCCATAGAAATCATAAAATAAAATAAAAATAGTAACAACTATACATGTTTCTTTAATAATGTTATGAATATTGATATTTAGACCCCTTTCTATCCCATATTTTAGGAAAATAACACTCTTTATTTTTGTTTTATTATGATTTTTTAATCATCTCATTCATTAAATCAAATCATCTTTCATTTATATTATTATTTTAACAGATTTTTTTTGTTTTGTATCTTTTATAAATTTTTAATTTTAATAAAATATGAAGAATTTTGTGAAAAATCACAAAAGTATTTGTTTTGTATCTTGATCCAAACTTTTCATATATAATAACTTTACATGAAGATCAACATAACACTATTTAATGGCTTGAGATATCAGGCTATCAGCATCCATATAATTGTAAATAGACACATGTGGAATTTTAAACCACTTATTTCAGTTTCTTTATGCATCAAGTGTCCGTACAATCCAAAGATACTATTCTGGTTAGTTTAATGTGGTTTAAGATATGGCTTCCAAACACGATGAAAAGGCCAAAGGATTCTTGATCAATCATGTGGCTCCTTCCCGTTTGGGTAAATAACATTTCTCATGCTTTCTTCATATAGACATGCTAGTGCAAGTTGCCAAATGATCAAGATGTATATCAAACACAAAAAATATTATATATCATATTTATTGGGATCAAATAATGTATATTTTAAATATTAATTAATAAGTAGAAATGGTAGCTAGAATTAAAATATCTCTTCAATGTGTTTAAAGATAAACTATATATCGTTTCGAATTTTCTATTAATCATTTTAAAAAACGAGTAAAATTTACAAGATTGATGCTTGTTGGAATCAAGATGGTTAATTTATAATATGATGTTTATGGTATCCCACATGGCTGTGGATTTAAGTTTTGGCGTGAATAAAAAAAGTGTAAAATTAGAAGTGTGTTAGTCGTTAAAAAAATATGTATTTATGCACAACTGTGTGCTTGTTTTTCTTGAGATAGAAAACAGACACCAAAATTATTACTCTATTATGGTCCTAACTTGATTCTCAATAGCCGGCATAATATGTTTATATTATTAGTTAGATTAACGTTGTTATCTAAATTTTTTTATTTTTTTTTTGAAATTATGTCTCTCTATTTTGAAGAATGTAAAAGTTTCTACATATAAGTTATTCATACACAATGAGGAATAGTGATGTAGCTCAATCATATTTAAGGAACGAATCTTTTTTGTTTTTGAAAGTTTAAAATCACATGAATAATAGGTATGCGATAAAATAATCATAACTTGGCATGTGTTAAAATCGGTATAACGCTCTATTGAGTTATTTTAATTATTTATTTTTTTATTTCAGTTTTTAAATTCTGTTTTCAGTTTGTTGTTTGTAATTTCATACACGTCCTTACAAACTTTCAATATTACGTATATATCCTTGTAAACTTCATTGTTATGTACATATCTATCAAAAACCTTAAAATTCTCAAATAGTATATCATTTTACCTAATTTAATAATATTTAAATTATTCATAATCTAAAAAATATAAATATTAATCTAGATTAATGGCAAAATACACTAAATACACTTAAATGTCAATGGTTTTTTCTTTCATCAAGGGTATTTTTTTTTCTGCCAAACACGACAACGGCATTATCTTACGTCAATGATATTTAAGCTATTTTACCATTAACTTAGATTAGGATTTTTTTTATCTTTTTATTTTAAAAGATTTAAATATTATTAAATTAGGTAAAATGATATATATGAGAATTTTAAGATTTTTGAAGGATATATACATAATAATGAAGTTTGCAAGGGTATATACGTAATATTTGGAATTTACAAGGATTTTTTCAAGGTTTTATTTTGTTAATGAAACATCCCGTTTTTTTATGTCATTTATATTTTTTTTTTCTCTCAGTTTATAGAATTTGTGTTTGATCGAATCACCTTAACTATCGGTCTTTGTTGAATCATCAATAATTAGATTTGTTTATGATATTCGTTTGATTCAACAAATTCAATTTGTGTTTATCTCGTTTTTAATATAAGTCAAATAGTGCTAGTTTTAAGCATAAATGTTTTTCTCAATAGATAGCATATTGTACCAAACACACCCTTAAGAAATTACTGCATGAGAGTTCTACGTATTTTTTCTACGGCTTACAACAAAACATGTAAAAGTTTATAACGTCAACACGTCTAGGCATGTGCAAACTAAAATATTTTTCACATTTATAACGGTGGTAATTTAATTTATAAAAATACTTTTTTATTCATACATATCATCATCGAACATGCAATATGGATGAGACAGAACGGATATATAATTCACCTTCCTATATAGAAAGCTCACACTTATAGTTAAAGTATAAATCTATTCGTGAGCTACTCGATTGAACTCAACTTGTCGATTGAACTCAACTTGTACGTTAAAAATAGATGTATATGAATAGTTGAATACTATGTAAGATTAGCATCTCATTGCATACATACTCTAGATAGTAAAAAAAAAAAAGAATTTAAGAAAGTAACAAATAATGAATGCGTATGTTGTATAGTTTATTAAACTAATATAATGATATTTTATCAGATATCAATTACGAGTAAATTGCAAATTACACTAATCAATATGACCCTACTTTTGCCCTAATCATACATCGAGTAAAACAACTTTTTGTTACTTAACAATGTAGGTTACATATGTCATGAAGATGGTAGGTAAACCTAGAAATCATTACTTCAAAATTAAAGTGATAAGCCAAAAGTGGAATTTCATATATAATTAGATTTTGTCCCCATTAAAATGGCAAACATAAGCTCCATCTATGTAGCTAGCTCTCCTATTGAAGTTGACCAATAAATTTTATTTTAATCAAATAAAAATAAAAAGTTAAAACTTATCTCGTAATGAAATCTTGAAGTGGTTCCTTGTTGCTCAAGGAAGTAATATGTTAAATATCCTAAAATTTTTACTAGGTATTATTTCTTGTTAAATCTTCTTATTTATCTTGCTATTCATTTTATAATACAACTGTTTAAATCAAATGAGACCATGCGTAACGGACGACCGGTCGACCGGTTGTCGTGTCCACCTCGGCAACGCCCGACACCTCCCGCCCGTTACGAACCCCGAACCTCGACGCGTCGCCAAGCCCCAACGGTCGACTAGTAGACCGTTCGATTTCGACCGTTGCACGCTCCCAACCCCTCCAACGGCTAGTTTTTACCCCCTTAAAATTTAATTTTTACCCCTTTTTTTACCCTATAAATACCCAATTCTTTTACCAAATAATTCACAACTTTCATTTCTCTCTAAAACTCAAACACACACTCATTTCTCTCAATCACCATCTCCAAAAATGTCTTCCTCCAAGAACAAAGGCAAAGGCAAGGCAAGGCGTCAAGCAAACACTCCCACACCCTCTCAATCACTCTCGATCAACTTTCAACCACCAACTTTCGTACACCAAACAAATCAACCAATCCCACAAGATTATCAAAATAATCCATTTGCTCCCCCTACTTCCAACCACCATACCGACCATACCCTCCACAACAACAACAACCGCCACAATATCAACAACCACCACAACAAGGTTATCAAAATTATTTTGGTGGGGAGCAATACGACCACCAAAGTTTTGATCCTTTCGCCGGGCTCGACCAATACGACTACCAACCACGAACACAAAGTGGTTCCCCCGCCGCGCCCCACGACGTCGAGTCTTCCGAGTCGTCCGACGAGCCCGAGCCCGTTGTAGCGCCAACAAAAAAAAGGTAGCAAAAAGGCGTCAACCACCGACAAAGGGGGTGACCGGCGGAAGCGCGACATGGACGAAGCCCGAAGAGATAGCCTTATGCAAGGCTTGGATCGACACTTCCGAAAATGCCGTTAAGGCGAGCTTCAGGGTTAAATGTGGATTTTGGCAGGATGTGTTAGTTCGCTTTGCGAGCGAAATGGGTGGGACGACCCGAACATATGACTCACTAAACTGCAAGTGGAAGAATAGGCTTCGTCCTAAAATTGCAAATTTTTGTTATATTTATGACAACCTCGTACGAAGAAACCCAAGTGGGGCGAACGACCAAATTTTATACGAGCGAGCTTGTGGTGAATTTAGTGCTCAACATGCAGGGGAGTTCACAGAGGTGGAGTGCTGGAGAATTTTGAAGGACCGTCCAAAGTGAAAGGAGGTTGAATACCCAGCACAGTTGGCGATGTTCGCGAAGGCTAGGGGAAAAAATTCAAGGAATTCGTCATCATCAGTTGCGCAAGGTTCAGGGGTTGGTCCAGAAGAGGAGGATCAGTATGATGAAGAAGTGGAAGTTGAACCCCCTCGACCAATGGGGCGGGACAAGGCGAAGAAGAAAGCAGCGGCATCGTCATCAGCTGCTCAAAGTTCAGAATACGGTGCCCCCCCCCCCCCCCGTCATCATCGGCTCAGGAATGTAACACCTCAATTTTTAAAGCACATTTTTAAATCATATTTATAAATAAAAATATTATTAAGTCCAATATCCAAAAATACGGTTCAACAAAAACCTTTTTAAAAGATTATCAGAGTTACAAAACACGGTGTTACAAAGATAATATCATAACCATAGGATAACGGGATCTACCTATAAGCTCCCGAACTAAAACATCTCTAGGCCACCTCTATCACGACCTTCTAGTCCTTCAATCTCGAACCTGAGTACATAGCAAAAACACAAACATAGTACGTGAGACAAAATTGCCTCGTGAGATACATGGGTTTTTGACCCGATAAACAACTAGTCACATAATATCATTTATATTAAAATAATATTATTAATTTCATTCGTTTGGGTCACTTCGTTTCATTCATCATTGGCCAATGTCAAGATAATCGGAATGCCTCCAATCTATCAAGACCGTCGTAACCACGGTAATCGGAATGCCTCCAATCTACCGGGACTCATAGGTATTGGGTAATCGGAATGCCTCCAATCTACCACTAACCTTAAGGTACCGTAATAACCGGAATGCCTCCAATCTATCACGGCCCTAGGGACATCATCATCATCATTACTTGTCTTTTATCACTATGAGCTTATAGCTCCATCAATTCTCAACCAATCAATCGTTTCATCATCATATAAGCAATTCATCATAAATCACATAAATAACTAAATTACTTATAGACTCGATAAAAAAAAACATTTGATCATAAAACATTTACTAGCTATGTACCCGACCGTCCGTAACGCACGACCAAAACCTTGGTCGCGACCGCCACATATGCTTCCCCGACGCGTCCCCCTCCGTCACGCCCGTTGCACCCGACGCGTCGACCAAGGCCCAACGGTCGACTAGTCGACCGTTCGGAATCGAACGTTGCATGCTTCCAACGGCTACTTTTTACCCAATTAAATTTAATTTTTACTCCTTTTTTTACCCTATAAATACTCAATTCTTTTACCAAATAATTCAAAACTCTCATTTCTTTCTACACTTCTCAAACACACACTCAAATCTCTCTCAATCACCCTCTCCAAAAATGTCTTCCTCCAAGAACAAAGGCAAAGGCAAGGCAAGGCGCCAAGCAAACACTCCCACACCCTCTCAATCACCTTCAATCAACTTTCAACAACCAACTTTCGTACACCAAACAACTCAACCAATCCCACAAGGTTATCAAAATAATCCATTTACTCCCCCTACTACCCACAACCGGGGCGAAAATCAGGGCCAGATATAATTTGGACTGATAGTTTATTTTTTTTTAGTATTTTTAATGTAATGTTCTTTTTATTTATGTTTTTTTTTTAATTATTAATGTAATGTTTTTTTTTATTATTAATGTAATGTTTTTAATTTAAATTAAAAAAAAATAATTTTTTTTCCGAACGGTCACCCATTACGGGCATTTGGTCGCTGTCTGGTCGTGTGTCTGATCAGGAGAGAGAAAGCTGATGTGGCGCAGATGTGGAATGAAACCCTAGCCTACACTCAACTTTATGTAGCTCAGACACACCTCGCGCCCCGCTCGCGCCACGAAGAGACGCGGGTCTGCCCGCTAGTTGCCGCATTTTACCAGACTTCGCGCCAGGCTCGCGCCTGGCTCGCGCCGCGACCTCAACGCGAGGTCAACGCGAAGTGTTCGCGTTTCAGCTCTGGTCCTTCTGTTCGTTCTCGCGTTTCGCTCGCGCCGCGAATGCTGTTCAGGCCAGCTTCTTGGTCTTTAAACTTGTTTCCATCCAAATTTTGACCCATACTTGGTTATACCAAGTCCCCATCGTTCAAACATTCGATAAAGCACAACTCAAGACATAAATTAACATAAATACCAAAATTCATATAAATCCCGAATTAAATATACGACGTTACAAATTGTAAAATTTCGGTCGTTACAAGGAATTAGTCGGGCATTGGAAAGACGCCACAGACGAATTTTTTGACTTCCGCAAAGCAAACATATCTGATTTCATGGAGATCCAAAAAGATAACCAAGAACTCAAGCACATAAAATTCTACAATTCGTCGCATGATCACCTCACCGGCAGAAATCTTGAGTGGGTTTTGGCAAGGAATGCGAAAATCGAGGCCAAATATAATTTGGACTGATAGTTTGTTTTTTTTAGTATTAATGTAATGTTTTTTTATTTATGTCTTTTTTTCAATTATTAATGTAATGTTTTTTTTTTTTAAATTAAAAAAAAAAAATAATCCGAACGGTCACCCATTACGGGCATTTGGTCGCTGTCTGGTCATGTGTTTGATCAGGAGAGAGAAAGCTGATGTGGCGCAGAGGTGGCAGGGTCACCCATTACGCACAGTCTGATGAAATTATGTAAAAAAATTAGTAAAGTATGAATATTTGGTAAAAAATAATACAATTTATTTTATTTTTTAGATTTTAAAGTGATTTGGTTAGTGCAAAATATTCTGATGTTGCAATAGTAATATTATTGCTCATTCTGATGCTATAGCACAAAATTTGGTACATTAGTTATTGTGATTTGTTAATGACAGTTTTTAGGTGCAATATTAACTTGTTTTTTCACAAATGAAAAGTGAATTCATAAAATGTAAGAGCTGGTTATAATTAAGGGAATTGATTTATTTAAGACATAGTTTACTAATACAAGGCAAACTATATTTATTGACATTTATACCTTTATAACTATTTTACCCTAATGATTAAACCCTAATCTCAAATTAGTATTACCTGTCGTCAACTAAAAAAGAGTGCACTTGTAATCTTCTTCAATTGTATTTGACTTACTATCACCACTTTGCGGTCTACAATTAGTATTGCCGATCATCTATCATCATCATCATCATCTTATCTTATTGTTAAAAATCCCAAGATATTTAGATTCAATTTGAGCGTAGTTCTAATTGAAATCCGGTCTAGTTCCGGTTTCTTGAGGCGGTTCAACCCGGTCGGCCTAAAAACCCGCCGGTTCAATCCGACTCATTTTTTGGTTGTTGACCCGCTGAATCGGGCCGGCAGTTCAACTATTTTCCGGTTCGCTCGGTCGGATTGACCGGTCCGACCCGGTCACGAAAACATTGGTCATTTTCAAGAACATTAGCGATAAATAGAATCACATGGATGATCAGTGTAATTAACTCGTTTTAATATTAAACATCTAAAAAGTTCATTAAATTTATTATTTACTCCAATAATAATTATATTATTCATTAGCACAAGTTTTATTAAATTTATACTCAAAGTTAAATGTTCAAAATAATTTTTAATTTTTGTGTAGTTTTAAGGAATAAATCTTAATCATTAATTAATAATATTCAATGGTCAAGATTAATCACATATTTATATATAAAAGGGCATTTTGGTCATTTGGCACTTAAAAATCATTTTATTTATTTATTTTTAATTTTTTGTAATTATTTATTTATTTTTTGAAATTTTTTTATTATTTATTTTTAATTTTTTTGTTAAAAAAATATTAGTTGATAATTATGTGTGGTACTTAATCACATGTGATTGTATATTTGATCACATGCGATTTTCTAGTATACTCATAGTGATTAAGTATACAATCACATGTGTTTAATGGTTAAAATGTGTCCCTTAAGACTGAATTTTTTTTAAAAACTACTTTGAATGCTATCTCTTTATCCAAATACTACTATAATGTATCTTATTTTCCATTCATTTTTTCATCATTAGTCTTAATAGTTCTTTTTTTATCGAAAACTTAAAAAAAAAAAAAAAATCAAAAGTCAGCCACTTTTTAGCAAAAATAAGATCAATGAAAAAAAGTAGTTTAAGCATTTATATTGAATTTTAAAAAATAAAAGTAAAACTTCATCATCCTTCCACTACTTGTACACAAAGCAAGAAATATTTACATATTGGACAGTGGACACATGGCCAGGGAAGAAGAAGGAAGCCAAGTAGTGAGTGTGAGATGGTACAAGTGGAATTTTAGCCACCAAAACTTTCCTTTTATGTATTTTATAATATTTTACTTTTACTTTTATTCATGGTAATTTTAATAATCGCCAAAAAGGTAACTTTTTTATTTTTGTCTTTTTTGTTGGATTTTGGCATCCACATCATATGGAGGCAACTTTTGTGTTTGCGAACACAACGCGACATTGGATATCTTCAATATAATTCTTTAATGGGCGATGGACAAGATCTTGTAACTTCACGTCATCCATGAGGTCAAAGGGGGTTATACAACTTTTAAACAATAAAATTATTTATTTATTGACTATAATGTTTAAATTTGTATTAAAGAGTTGTCAAATAATTTTTTAAAGGTTGCATATTTAATTCTAACTGTTTAAATATGACAAGATGACGATTTAAAAATGGCCACATTAATTATTAGGTCGCATATTTTACAAACAAATTAAGTTTGCCCACTGCACACCCTGTACAATCTCATTTTTAGTCCGAATACAATATTATTAAGAATAATGATAGGTTCATTTGAAGATGTTTTAAAGCCACTACCAACTTATACCATCCTCCTAGAACAACGTTTTATTGCAGCCATTTAAACCAGTCGATATGCAACATGAGAGTTGATTTTATTAAAACTCTAGCAGTTTCCGAGAACTAGATTTGGATATGAAATCTCCAATACCCATAGATGCTCTTGTTCCCAGTAAGACGACTTGGAAACACATCGCTTTTCCCAAAGCGCACCTTATTCTTTCCAATCATAATAATCCGATTGAACTTCTTCTTACAAAGCTTATCTCAAGTCTCAACCTTTCTAATTCCTAAAGATATAATCATGGTTCATATGACCTTTGATATAATCTTAAGTGTGTTTTATACATTGAACAGATGAAGAAACACTTTCTTAAATCAATTGCACACAACTGTCGCCTATAAAAGTAGTTTTCATGTTTATCCAAACGTATTTTATTTTCCTCTACAACATATTACACATGTAAAAGTGAGAAGATTAACTTTATACCCTTAATCCCGTTTTCTTTCTGTTCATTAAAACCACGTTATCCATAATGTTAATATGACGTAGTTTCTATAAGAATGGATAAGACCACTGCCAATAGTCTCATTGATTACAAAGTAATGAGCATCACTTAAGTGACACAATTGACACGGACATTTACTTTGCCCTCCAGTTGTGTTTCTTCAGTTATCTGGACGCAATATTGAAAAGTGTTGGTGATTTGTATCATTAATATTATTTAAGTGTAAAAGTATAAGCATGTTGACCAAATGTAATCTTAATAAATATTGAACAAATAAGGATGGTGCAGATTGCACACTTGTTTTAATTAACTCTGATTAAAATACACTGACTCAACGAGGCTCCGATGGCAGCGCCCCTGGCGGGGTCCAAGGGCATTCCTTTGTAAAAAATGTGTAAAAAAATCGAATTCTAAATTAAAACCCGATTTGTTGACCTGTCGAATCCGACCCGCTTTTAGGCGGTTTTGAACAGTTTCAAAACTGCATTTTAGCAGTGTTAGGAGGTTTATGCATGATAGACTTAACCTTCGTTTTTGGTCATATTCCTGGGACATTTTTCCATATCAAACAAACAATTATCTGTTCTTGAACACACTGTGATTTCCTCCGATTAGAGATTTCGAGAGTACCCTCGAAATACTTTGATCTGATAGTGAAAACACGACTTCACATTGATCCAAGTAACTCGAAATCAGTAAACTTTTAACAAAAAAATGTTGAAATGAGTGTGTCGGTTATAGGGCTGTCAAAACCTAACACGACACGACAAAAATACACGAAACGAAACGAAATTGGGACGAAACTGAAATTTGAATTCGTGTTCGTGTCGTGTTCGTGTTCTGTAAAAAAAACACGAAGTCGTGTCGTGTCGTGTCGTGTTCGTGTTCAGAGATTAACACGAAATTGACACGATAGCTATGATTTTGTCGTGTTTGTCGTGTTTATTGTGTTTTTAGCATGTAATAAGTAAGAAATTTGTTACTTATTTTGTGTTGTCGTGTTTGTCTTGTTTATCATGTTATCGTTTTTTTAATCGTGTCGTGTTCGTGTTAGCAAAATAAAACACGACTTCGTGTCGTGTCGTTTTCGTGTTGAACGTTTTCGTGTCGTGTCGTGTCGTGTTATCCAGAAACACGAAACGATAGCACGATTTGACAGCCCTAGTCGGTTATTTAGTTGGTGTATCAGTTTAGAAGAGATGACGTAGCGCTGAGGTGTTATACTGATAAAGGACAAAATATGTTATACTTCTTTTTTTCTTGAACGGCATGCTTTATAAACAAACAAAACAGGCGCCTAGCAAGGCACTAGGCGCAAACAACAAACAGGAACAAACAAAACATCAAAAACACGACATGAGATCTACACACCAATCAGTCCACATATTACAAAGATTACACGTGGGGGCCCTGTATTTAATCCAAAAGTAGGAAATCGCCTGAAATTGGGAGAGGTACCGTACTTTATTATGAAATTCTTGATTAAAAGATAACTATGTTGTACGGAAACGAAAGTCATTTCATTCCAAAGTTATCAGTATTGTTTTCATATAATTTCTATCTCCAGGTCAAAGATGTCGAGCAAAACGCCCAATGCATGAAAGGATTAGATAATCCATGAACTTAATAATCTTGTTTAATGTTAATCGTATCTTTTTAATTACTTTTATAAGTGGTTAGTGTTGCTTTTGAAGAGAAAATATACAACTTTGTAAAACCTCGTAAATGGGTGGAGAAAATGGGACGAGCACTCACTTTATGTTGTGCTATTATGAATATAAATTGTACAGTGATATAAAAATTCTAGTGATAGATATTTAGATCGGGTACTATGCAAACATATCATGTGAAAATGAAGATAAAATAATATGATACGTGTTTGAATTTTTTTTACGAAAAACTGTTAAAAATCATTACAATTTCCAAAAAGACTGTTTCTTTTAAAATAAAACCCTATAAATAATTACAATTTTACACTATATTATATGAAAACAGATGGAATATGATATCATTATATTAGTGGAGGACAAGTGGATTAGTCGATTAATTATTGTAGGGTTATTACTTATTTATGCCATGATATTAATTAGCAATAACTCAATACACATAAGCATGGGTGGATATACGACACAATGGCGACTAGATACAAAATATAGATCACAAGGACATATTGGTAATATTCTACACAATATTCTTATCAAATAAATGATTGTGAAATATTGTTATTAGGGGTAAACAACTGCCATTTGCTCATCTGCTTACTATTATTCTGTTTACATTTTGTGGCTTTTCCGAGCATTAAAACCTGTTTTTAAAGCTGACTTTTAAGAGATGTTAACGGCCATATATATATGAGTTCGAATCCGGGAAAACTACTTAAACTGTATTTCTGGAGACTTAACAACCTCTACCTTAAACTCAAACGAAATTTGTGAGACATTGATTAAGTTGTAGCAAGAACCATTTCGTTGTCACCAATTAGACCTTTGGTTATGCCCTTATATAAATCATATGGTGATGGCCTTTGTTAAGGGTCCCAAATGATTTTCTAAAAGTAATGACATCAATCTCTCTAAGGGGGAGTTTGGTTCGTTGAAATTCCCTGGAATTAGTGGGAATTGGAATTTAATTCTAGAGATTCCTGCGTTTGGTTCACCAATTTCAGGATGGAATTGAAATCCATGGCACCAAAATTTTCCTTCAGTTGAGGGAATTCAGATTTCTTCGCCTTTGTTAAGGGTCCCAAATGATTTTCTAAAAGTAATGACATCAATCTCTCTAAGGGGGAGTTTGGTTCGTTGAAATTCCCTGGAATTAGTGGGAATTGGAATTTAATTCCAGAGATTCCTGCGTTTGGTTCACCAATTTCAGGATGGAATTGAAATCCATGGCACCAAAATTTTCCTTCAGTTGAGGGAATTCAGATTTCTTCCCACACCCTAAGGATTTCAGATTCCTTCCGACTACCATGCCTCTCTTTCACCTGATTGGGTGTTAATTGGATTTCCGGTTTATAGGGTCGGGTTATAACTGAACCCGAATAACTCAACCAACTTGATTCAAGTTCGGGTTAATCGGGTATCTTATTTGTGTTCCGCGTTACCTGATTTATAGTTATATCATTCGGTTCGGTTGACGGGAGAAAAAAATTCGAATTTGTTCGACATGAAACACGAAATGTATTCGATTATTGGGTATAATTTTTAGGGGTGAGCATTTGGACAGAAAAAACCGAACCAAACCGAAAACCGACCGAAACCGAACCCGATAACATGTTATCGGTTTGGTTTCGGTTTTGAAAATTCATCTTTTTCGATTTCGGTTCGGTCTTCGGAAAAGGATGAACATTTTGGCCTAAAAAAACCGGAACCGAAAACGAACCGAACCAAAACCGATAACATGTTATCGGTTCGGTTTCGGTTTTGAAAATTCATTGTTTTCTATTTCGATTCTATCGGTTTCGGTTCGGTTTTTGGACCGAGCTCACCCTTAATAATTTTAATACATCAAAACCAAACCCGACCTAATTGACCCGAAACCCAAATAACTCAACCGAACAACATCCCTAGGTGGTTGCGGAGTGATGTAACTACATTTAAATTCCAATTCCTAATGACACAAACCAATTCCTAATGACACAATCCATCCCAGATTCCAATTCCACTGGAAAACATTCCGCGAACCAAACACCCCCAAAGTAAACATTTACCAAATGACCAGTGAAAATGTTCAAAAACGGTCACAAAGGTTAGATCACGTACATTATGAGCATAAGCTCAGTCCCTGTGAGCCCATATTATACATGTATAGCTTTTTTTTAAAAAAGGTAAGCCGTTGGATAGAGGCGAAGACCTTTGTTCTAAAGCAACAAAGCAGAACTTTTGACATATTTTCAAGTTATGATATATTGATAAAGGGGATTTGAAAAGAGAGTAACGTGATATCCAGATTTAACATATATAAAGTGAGTGGTGACCTACTTATAAAAGTGAGATCAAGATACAATTCGAGTACCGAAATAACCTAATAAAGTATTGATATTTTAACGTGACCTAATTATGAATATGATAACTATTAGCTACTAGATTTGTTTCAAATCTATGAAAAAGTAAAGATGAATCTATGAATAAGACAAATTACAGGACAGATGTGTTGTAGATTAAATGCAATAATCATTCTTTTGAAAATGTCTTAATATTTTAACCTTTTTATCTCTTGATGATTTACACCATGTGTTCATTTGCAAACATATGATTTCAATTGCCAACTGCTATAACTGAATTACCAACCTTTGCTCCACACTATTTGGAAGTTTGAACACCAGAAAGAATAGTATCTGCTGCAGAATCCAAGTCTTGAGGAAAGAATACCCTGCACAATAAATTCATATCACACTGAATAAAACCACAATAATTAGGGCTTTTTTTCACATTTAGTATTGATCCACAAATTGATTTACTTATAATTTTGATTTTTTTAAAAATTAAAATACCTGCATGTATTGTTGTACAAGATTCTGCTCAGTTGGTTGATATCAATGCCTTTACAACCACCAACAACTTCAAGAACTTGCCTGAAAATCATTCATAATAATAATAATAATATTATTATTATTATTATTCATGTATTAATAATAAGTAAATGGGTGGAAACTGCAAGCTAAGCATCATGAAAATGCACTTACCGGACCAAACAAGGTTCATTTCGACCTTTGACTAAAGAATCCTGGTCAAACTTCTCTTTCTTCTTAGAAGGCCAAGTGGATTTAATGAAGTTTTTTCCAGCATGAGTGTTTTTAATATCACAATAAGGGGAATCTGTCTCAATCATCATTTTATCCAATGGGATACCCTTTAAAGCATCAAGGTTTTCAGATGTTTTTAGAGAGCAACCATTTATACCTGTTCTTGAAAATAAAACAATAATTAGGAATTAAAAATACAATTTACATGTATTTAATTTAGTTTAAATACCTATAAAGAGATTACTAAATGCAAGGAGCTTGTCACGGTCTTCAGGTGTACCAGTAAATGAGTGTGCAACTCCACCATAAAACCTGTCATAAAATTAGAAAATATTTAGTCAAGTTTATAATTTTAATGTCAATAAGCAACCACCAAAATAATAATTGCTTTTTAATTTAAAAGAAAAACATTTTTAAGAAAAAAAATTAGATTAAAATAAATAAATAAAATGAATAGATGATACCTGTGCTTGTTTTGCTCAAGAATGTCACAGAAATCACCAGCAGCTGCTCGCATGTGAAGAAACATTGGTAGCTTCATAATATGTGCTAATTCAAACTGTCTCTCAAAGTATCTAATGATAACAATATAAATATAATGAATCAATAAACAGCATTTTTAAATATATTTAAATTGTATACATCGAGCAGCACGTACTTCTTTTGAATCTCTGGTGAACAAAAGTGAGTGCGATCATAATCCAATCCACATTCACCAATTGCAACTACCTTTTGAGGAATATGCAAATTTATTTTTAGTTTTGTCAATTTTAGATAATAAAACTCTTATAAATTAGATTTAAAAAATGTTTGATTTGATGTTCATACCTTCCCTTTTTCAACTCCTTCTTTTGCCAATGACAAAAGTGCTTGAAAATGCTTTTCTGGATCACCACTCTCATCAAACTCCTAAACCAGATTAAAATAATCATAATTACAAGCTAATTTGGATACTAAAACTTATGAGAAAATATAAAATACACACATTGCATCGTGTTGGGTGCACTCCAACCGTACAAAATAGTCTTGCTGCCATAAACATTACATACACCTTCAGTAAATAAATAAAAAATAAAAAATAAAAAAAGAGATTACTATTTAAAATTGGTAAATATATAACGCATATCATCACACACATTGACTAACCATCAGTTTCTGCAATAGCTAAAGCTTCCTTTGACTCCTCAAGTGATCCACCTGTCACCTGTAATAAAAATGTTCCCTAAACATTACATAATTAAAACCAGATTATATATTGCATATTTTCAGCTTATGTTTTAAAAAGTGTGTTTGAAATAAGCATCAATCCAGGAGCTTAAAGAAAGTGTTTTTTCTTCCCAAATTGAGCTAAAATACACAAGCGTTTTGGGACTCTCACAGTTATACGAATACATATAATGTACGTATGGTTTTCTATTCAGTTAATATATACGAGTATAAGTCAATAATTTTACTCTGAATTTGAATGTAACCATAGATGAATGATATAATACTAAGCTTACAATAATTCGATCAACGCCAGCACTCCAACCCCTACTTAAAACTGCTGCAATATCAGGTAAATGGCATTGTTTTCCATTGTATACTCCCTTGAACATGCTATCTGCATCAATATATCATAAAATTCAATCAATTAAGAAAAAGTTACTGAAATCTGGTTAAAGTTTGGAACGTTGTAATGCGATTGGGCGGGAATAAACTAACCTGTGAAGTTAACAGCAATGTCTGTTTGAATTTGACGCGGAGAAAACAAGCGAGGCATAATTGACCGTTAGTTAGGCAATACGGGGCATAAGAGGTAGGGTTTATACACACAGAAAGGAAATAAAACGAAATTATGATATAGAAGAGTGATACCTATCATTCGAACTGTCGCCATGGATTAACCTCTGGGAGATGAACTCGAACTTTCGAAGTGTTCGGTTTGCAGCCCTAGTTCAGATATGGTTAGCAGGAATGAGTTTTGTTTTGGGGTGTTTACTACAATCCATGTAAAGTTCAGGGTTCCTTTTTAGAATAACTTAACAAAGTTTGAGATTGGGATTTGGATTAAATTATCTCATTATTTTTTAAAATGAGGGTTTGATAAAGAAAAGATTATTTATTTGTGTTTTGGATATCTAAAGTGGAATTTTGGAAAAATGTCAGGCGCTGCTTATTGCGTTTTCAAAACATATTATTTGCATTTATTCATTAATTGAATAATTATGTTTGTTAAATACTATAAAAATCCGATAATCTGACTATTGCGATTTCAAATGGCATAATCAAATTCAAACACCACTTTCCCGTTGTTTTATAAGCGCCAATCATCTGATTACATATTTTCAAAACGCATAATTTATTATTAATGAACAACCTCAAACGCCCTCACACTTTGTATTGTTACTTTTAGCCTAATTTACTTAGGATTGACATATATTTTTCACTTTTTAGCTTATGCGTATTTGTAAACACTCATAAAAAAGTGGTTTAAGTTTTAACCAACCAAATTCGAACATGGGTTAGCTAACATTAGCTTCCAGTGTTGGCCGTTTAAAATAAATTATTACTCTTCATCGTCTTCATCGTCGACGTCTTCATCGTCGGCATCTTCATCGTCGGCATGTGCGTTGTTGTAGAGATGGTCCGCCAAGTCCTGTCGAAGTCGTTCGTGTGTTGTTCCGTCTCGAATGTCGACAACCCTGTGCAAATATTCTGCACTTCCCGGTACATACAAAGCATGTCGGGGACCGTCCGGCACATATGGAGAAATCATCCGACCAGTATCTTCGACAACCATATTATGCATTATAACACATGCATACAAAATATATCTTAATCTTTCAAGGTCATATGAACGGGCCGCGTTTTTGACAATGTGCCACTTCACCTTTAAAACTCCAAAAGCCCGTTCCACATCCTTACGTGCGGATTCTTGTTTTTTTTGTAAACAAGACCTCTTTTGGATCAACTGGATGTCGGTAGGCTTTGACAAACGTCGCATGACGAGGATATATACCATCGGTAAGGTAGTAACCGAATCTATATGGATTGCCATTCACCGTGAAAGGCGCATCGGGTGCCTTTCCTGATAACAAGTCGTTGAATATTGGTGACTGATCAAGCACGTTAATATCATTATTAGAACCCGCAACCCCAAAGTAAGCATGCCAAATCCATAAATCTTGGGAAGCAACAGCTTCTAATATCAACGACGGTACTCCATGATGTCCACCGGTGTACTCACCTCTCCACGATTGTGGACAGTTCCTCCAATCCCAGTGCATACAATCAATGCTACCAAGCATTCCAGGAAAACCATGTCTCTCTTCGTGTGCCTCATATAATTTTTGCACATCGGTCACTGTTGGTTTTCGCAAATAAATAGGTCCGAATATTTCCAAAACCCCTTGTGAAAATCTATACATACTTTCCCTAGCAGTTCTTTCAGACATGCGTAGGTACTCGTCAAGAGAATCAGGGGATGACCCGTAAGCCATAGATCGAATTGCTGCAGTACATTTTTGCAAAGCAGTGAATCCCCGCCTACCTCTAGCATCGTATCTCAATTGAAAAAAAGGATACCTGTTTTCTAATGCGGTACATATGCGCATAAATAAATGTCTGGACAGACGAAACCTTCGTTGGAAATTGTTGTCGTCATAAACAGGATCATCCGCAAAATAATCTCGGTATAGCATGTCGTGTCCAGCTTCTCGGTTTCTATTTAGCTTCGCGGTTCTAGTGTCAAACACTTCTTCATTTTCATCGGAGGATATATCATCGAGGAGTTCTGAGTATATTGTTAGCATAAACAAGTCATCGTCGTCAGATGATGAACCAAGATAATCCATTATTTGTGAGTTGGGGTATTTTGGTAGAGTTGTGGTGTGTTTTGGTAGTGTTTTGGTAGAGTTGTGTGTATAAAATGAGTGAAAGTGTGTAATATATATAGGTAAATAATTTAATAAAAAAAAACTTTTTTTTTTTAAATTACAACGGCTATATAGCCGTTGTCAAACGGCTAGTTTTCGACCAAAAAAGCAATCCCACGCCCGTTGCCAAACCTCGGCCATCACCCTCCTCCACCAACGCCGACCCCCCACGCCGTTGTGGGGGGCGGTGTTCCTCGAACTAGCCACGTTGTGGCTGCTGACTCATAGCCCCACGCCGTTTGGGGCGTTGGCCCATTCCGGGCAGACTTAGGTGTGATTGTTGAAACCAAGTAACCAAACATGCAAAAAGTCCACATTATTTCATACCTAAATTAAGAAAAACTGCAAATTGATCAACATTCATTTGAATTCGACAATCATCTACTTAACATTCTTAAAACGCATATATGTAAATGGAACGCCAGGTCTAGCGATTTCAGCTTTGTTGTCACACTCAATTTCATTACGTTCACCTTAAATTTGTTGCCAACTTATATTATGATTTGATTTAGATTTTTTAAACCTTGGATCTTAATCAAAACTTTATTTTTAAGAAGAAAAAAACCAAGAAATTTTTTTGGTTTGCTTTTGATTTTATGCAAAAATCAACCCAAAGCTTTAATCTTGTATTCCACCTTTCTAATATTTTGTCCAATAATTTGATACTCATGCACTCAAAAGATACAATACCGAACTACATAAATACAATAATCGTAAATAAATACAATAATCAAGAAATAATTTTATGGTCGCACCATGGATGATTGGATGGATCAAAAGCCCAATTTACCACTTACACAAACGAAGTGTTGATCAATGAGATGCAATCAAGTTGCCGGTGGTGCCGGCGGTGGTGGTGATGTGCTAGGAGTCGGATTGTTATTGCCGCCGCCACCACCCCCACCACCACCACTGTTCTCCCACGGCCTGATCGAGAGGATGATGATGAGAATAACAATCAACACTAAAATAATCCCAAAACAAGCCCATTTCCTTGTGTTTTTCTGATGCTTACGCGCCACCTGCAAGTGCGTGGTGCCACGGTTAACGAACGAGCTAGCACGGTTCACCTGGTTTTCAATATCATCCAACTGCTCACCTTGACTCTCCACCAAAACCGCCATATCCATAAACACCTGATGCAATTCCTTCAGATTCCGTTCAATCTCCTTAACGGCGTCGTGTCGTTCCTGGATCTCAAGGATCGTGTCCATCACTTGACCTCTTCCTTGCTCCTGAATCGCTTTTTGGAGAAACGTTTCGCTTTGTCCAGTGGAAATCAACGTATCGACGGTTGATTCATCAGGATTTTCGCCAGTGACGGTGTAGTACCGTCGCTGAACTGTTTCACGATACTCAGACGACATTTTATTACGGAGATCGTTGAATAAGTTCATCGAATCGGAGAGTTTTTTGCGGAGGCCGTTGACGACGGAAGTTCGAGTACGATCGGAGGAGCTACCAGGTCCGCAACCAGGTAAACTACGATTCGCGGCGTTGGATCGATCTAATGCTTCTAATCGGACTTTGATGAACTTCGCCTTTTTCAGTGAAACAGCGACGTCGTTATCCATTTTAGATCTCAGCTCTTTCACAGATTTGGCGTTGTGTAAGGTTTTGCTCTGCTCGTGCGACGATTGGAGCTGGTTATGAAGCGTCTCGAGTGCTCGGAGCTCGTCCTTAATCGCTTCAACATCTTCGAAGAACTTATCGAGGTTAACGCCGCCGGTAGACGGTGAGTTACCAGTCATCTCGACGTTGTTCTGGTGACGAGACGGCGGCGATGAATCTTCGCTGCGGAAACGGGAGAAGGATCCAGAAAACAGATCGTTCATCTTGTCAAAATTTATTATTCAGAGCTTGATTCAGAGGATGACCAAAACAAATGAAGATCGCAAACTTAGAAGATAGTAGAATGAAATTGAGGTGTGATAGAGAAATGGAAGGAATTGCTCTTCAATGGCTCTGCTTGCACAGGTAAGACAATTCAACTGCAGGAAAAGTCAACCGAAGAAATAGGTGAGAAAGTGCTCATGGACCAGAAAATACGTGTTCTTGACCGAGTAAACGGACTGCAACTTTTATCTAATACAATTTGTCTGCAACTACATATATTCTTTATATTTTTAAATAATTATAAAATTCAGAATCATTATTTATTTTCGTCAAACATTAAAAAATGGTTTTATAACTTCAATTCATAATAATAATTTGAGACGTAACAATTAATAGGTATTAAAGTCATAACAATTAGTATTGATTTTACAAAACTGATTTTGAAATTATGTGTACAGTAAAGAATGGGCATAGGATAGTAATTTTCATTTGATTTGAATACTTGAATTTGCCTATTTTAAAAGATTCAATCTTTGATTCCAATACAGTTCCTAAATTTCACAAAACATCTCGAGGAACTCCTGATGCAACCTAATATACAGTATTTATCTTTCTTTCTACGAATGTTGATAATATATATACACAAAATGAGAAGGAACAATGAGGTGTAATAATAACAGTCATGTAAAGTAATACATCAACACTAAAAGATTAGTAGTAATCAGTATGTTTAAGTTTATAGTTCCAAAAGGGGGAATTCCTCATTGGCAATGAAGAATCACAACAAACCTCCAATCGTTCCATAAACCGATTCTCACTTGACCTTAACATTGCCGGTAATGGCAAACAAACACCTTTTTCCACACACAGTAAATGCCTCGGTTTTATCCGATTCTCTAAACTAAACGAAAAATATTGCGGGAACTCCACCAATTCCTTCAAATCCCGCCCCATTTCCGCCACAAAATAGTTATATTTCGGCTCAAGATTCTCTTTTATACTATAACAAAACAACGACGGGAATCTTCGGAAGATCACAATCGTGTCATCGTATTTGATTCCTATGTTTTCATGGAAGTATTCGATTCGAGGTATGAGTTTGTCTTCAACCGAGGAGGATAGAAGGTGTGCGTGTTTGTTAACTTGTGAAATACCGATAGTACCCTGGAGGAAGTACATGGTCGGCCGGAGACGTGTTTTGACATCGGAGGTGAGGAGTCTGGGGCGGCGGTGGATGAGGTGGCGGAGGTGGTTGCGGCGGACGTGGGCTTCCCGGAGGAGGAAAGTGATGGTGGAGATGATGGAAGGGAGCGGGAGTGTGAGGATCTCCGGCGTGAGGGAGACGAGGCGGTTTAGGGCGGCGGGAGGGAGGGGGATGGTGGTGGAAAGGAAGGAGATGGTGGTTTTGATGTGGGGGAGTGGGGTGGTGATGAGGGGTGGGTGGGTGGTTAGGAGTGGGATTAGGTCGATTCCGATGGAATCGAGGTAGAGGATTTTTTCTTTCAGATGGTTGGTGGTGGCGGTGATAGGCGGCGGTGGAGACGGTTTTGGGGAAATTAAGGTGGTTTTGGGTGGTGGATTGTAAGCAAATTCCTTTGTCCTTATTTCTTCCACCTTTAAAAAAAATACATTGAATTATTGCGAATAAATACATTTATAACACAAATAATTGAGTTTTGAAACTTACCACTCCATTCATGGCACTAAAAGTGACAAATCCAAAACCTTGAGGCCGGCCCGAATGTTTCTCATAGACGACCTTTGTGCCCGATGGGCCAGGGTGGTCAACAAAAGCATCTTTGACCTTCTCTGGAGTTATGATCCTACTAAGATTACCTGCATACATTTTATGCGGGCTTTCGATCAATTCTCTATTACTGCTTCTAATCTTCGGGCCCATAACCTCTGGAAAGTTCACCTTCATGGTTCTGCTACCAATTTGCTGCAATTTATAAGCATAATGTCACATGTTTTAAACCCTAAAGGGTTAATTGCATCATGGTTTTCTTATGATCTTGCAGAAGTTATAAAGTCATTGCTTTTGCATTGTATAACAATAGTAGTTGAATTTGATACACCAAATTGGAGACAATATTGTGATTTTTCGTACAAGTTTGAATTGAAGGTATGAAAGAGGATTTGCTTTTACTTTTTAGTCAAAGTCAAAAACTAGTACACTCTAAAATGCGTAAAACATGAGGATCACTACTAATCTAACATTCATATTAAACTAATTGAATAGGAATTTATAAAACTCTGCTAAGTACTTATATTAATATGTGTATCTGAATTTAATCGAATTTTTAAGATGAAAGACAGTCACATTAAGCACTTACTGATCCATTAAGCAGTTTAACTTCAACACTTGCAACTCCTCTGCTCCTATCCGTAACCCTAATCTATTCCAACACAAAATTAGGGTTACCAAAAACTGAATCATTCTCAAAATTATACAAAATTCAAACGATTATCAATATAACAATTGCTAATAGTTACCTCAACAGAATTCACATTGTCAGACTCGGGTTCGCTTACTTCTTCTTCTTCATCGTCATCGTCGTCGTTTTCTAATTCTTCTTCAATTGCTGAGTCAGATTCTAATTCTAGGTTTTGTTCGACTTGAATTGCTTCATATGATGGTGAAGAGGATCGAAGCAGTGGATAGCATTTGGTTTTGATATTGAAAGAATAATTGGGGGCTTTGGAGATTGAAATTGAGCCAAGTGTTTTGGAGTTGCAAGTTGAATTTGTAGGAGTTGCAATAGAAATAGAGATTAATGATGAAGAAGCAGCAGACATTCTGATTTCAAGATAGTGAAGAAGAGTGAAGCAAGACTAGATAAGGTTACTATAGTTTGGCATGTTTTATTGAAAACAAATACGAGTAAGTAATGTAATTTATTTCTATGAACGCAAAATTAAACTAAACTTACTAATATTCTATTACTGTTACTCATCAAATATGTCTAAAATCATTTATAAATATAGGAAAATCATAAGCTATGTTCAAGAATAATTATATAGTGAAGTGGTAGAATAAATTTTATATTTAACACCAAACTATTTAATCATAAGGTGATTGGCAATTTTTGAGTGGTTATTATTAGTAAATCTCCTAAAATAATGTAAAGAGTAAATTACATGATTTATATTTTGAATTTTATACTTTTATTTGTAACTTTTCTTCGTTGTTATTGTGATACTTCAGAGTAACTTTTTTCATTTATTGTCCTGAGCTGCTCATTATTATTATTTATTTATTTTATAAACCTTTAGTAATAGGAATACCTTAAATCATTCTCCAATATCACTAGGCTTCAAAACCTTGGGTATGAGCTAGTCATTTAAACCCAACTATGTACCGAACACGTAAGGATAGCTTTTCATTTCCTGCCGTCTAAATTACATAAATATGTACATAAGGTCTTTCATATTTTGTCCTAAGAACATTTTCCCCATAGACAATTACGTAATTTACTCTAAATTAAATTTAGCAACAAAGTAAACACCCTGAAATAAAATGTCAACCATTGAACTCTTATTAACTTGTGAACAAAAAAATAAACCTCATGTAAGAAGAGTAGAATGAAGGGGTTGATTAGTAATATAACCACTTGCATATGAGACCTACCTGAAATTTGGAACATACTAATCATGCATAACATAACCTCTTTAGTCTTTTCTCTATTGACAGATGTGAAATTAAATAAATTTAAATAAAAGTAAATACCCTGAAAATAAAATGCCAACAATTCGACTGTTCTTATTAACTTGTGAACAAATAATAAACCTCATATAATCCCCCCAAAACACTTTTTTTCTTCTATAAACACATTTATAACAACAAACTATACAACTAAATTAACACCAATACCAAAAAAAACAAAACCACTCATTCCTCCCGCAATACGGTCAAATAAAACGGATGACCCGAACACACCCCTTCTTTATCCCGCGAATCACTCGAGTCCAGAAGATTCCAACTCAACGTATAGTTAGAAAGATCATAAGTCCCAGGGGCAAAAGTGGTAACCAGTAAAAATATCTCACTAGTGGAATTGGGCTCAAGTTTGACTTTGGTAGTACTTGACCCGGACCAAAGGAAAGGCGGGACCGATTCGACTGAAACGGGCTTCCCGCTGCTGGTGGCGGTTACATCGGGTGCGGGAACAGTTGGGTGGCTGCTGATATCGTGCCAACCGACTTTGTTGGTTGATGGGGAACTGCCAGGTGGCGAGTCATATGTGGTTATGCGGACTGATGCGGTGGAATTTGAGGAGTTGTGAATTGTCATTTTGAGCTTTGTTTCACAGAAGGAGGATGTGAAGTTGTAGTGGATGACCCGTGGCCCGTCTAGTAACCACCATATTGGTCTTTTGCTTGTAACACTGCAAAACATAATAATAATTATAAAATTAAGTAATTATAAATAATAATAAAAATGTAAAAGATAAAGCCTGTGAGGTGAGAGTAGTTGCCTGCAATGACAGGCATGATGCGAAAAGATTTGTGGAGTACTAGGAATGTCATTTCCACTTTCCTCCATCCGCGAGATCAACACAAAGTCAACTGTACTTTCATTTTCCTAATTAAAACACAATAAAAAAATTCAGTATAATTTTTTTTGTAATATTATATTGATTTTTATAAAATATTGAACCTGAGGCGATGTTTTGTGATGCAATTGTTCATAATGATGGAAATTAACAAGAGGTGTGCGTTGTGTATCATATATTGTTTCACTGCTTCCATCACCTAACCAAACATCTCTTCCATCTGCTGTTGTCTTCACATTCTGTAAAAATAAACTTAATTATCGTTGTCAAAAAAGGTTTTAAGGGTTAAAATGACAAATCAGTGAGTTTGAGGATTAAAACATAATTAACCCTAAGTGTGTGTTTTATGGTGTAAAGTGTACTAGTGAATATACCTTGAGTTTAAGAAAACAAGAAAGAGCTTGACCAGCTACCAAATCTCCATTCGGGAAAATATCTTGAATAGATTCAATTAAAGAAATGTGCCAACCAGAAATGTGCCAACCGTTCCCGACAGTTGACAGTTGATGAAGTTTGAAACTTGTTAAACTTGTTTTGTTAATCACATCCATACGCACAATATATTCTTGTAATTTTGTAGGACACGGGCTGATATGGAATGAAATATCCAAAGATGGAAGTACCTGTTAATTATAAACGGGTTGATTCAGGTTATGTTTTATCTGTAAAAATCTCAAACGGGTAAAAAATATGTATTTTTTATACCTCCAACATATGATGTGTACGCAAAGTACGGTATCGCATAGCAGTTGATTTGTCTTCAATCTCATAATATATTGTTAGATACAGAGACACGCTTCCCGGGGCAGCTGCCCGAAACCAAAGGGGCAGAAAGAAGGGCTTTTCCTTGCTAATTATGGTATCCTCGGGGAAGTGGAATACAGTTTCTGATTGTTTGGTGGTGTTGAGATCTGCATCAATGGAGTTTTTCTTCTCCAAACAAGTGGGAAAACTCACGTTTGCTGCTTCTGGGTTTCCTATGTTTAAGAACCTAGGATGGCTTATCTTCATCTTTAAATTCTGCATTCAGATGCAAATAACAATCACGTGATTCTAAGGGCAGTTATGTCTAGTTAAAGTGTATGTGTGTATATAATGATATATTATGTGTATCTGGATAAATTAGTGCTCTCGTGATTGTTATTAAGTGATATATACCATTTTCCAAAGTCTCATTATTGTAAAAAAAAAACATAATTAAGTGATATATAATTTTGAACTGAAGTTTGTAATGTTAAAAAACATGTTGATATATAACTAATAGCGTGTATGAAATTATCCCTAACTAATAAAGTTGAAATTTAAAATAAAATTTTATTGAAAAAAAAAAGTTAGGTTTTATTATAAAATTCTAACCGGACCCTAAAAAAAACATGTATTTGTAATTAACATAAATTGTAAAAAATACAAAAAAGAAAGAAATTTTTTTTGTGACTTAATGGGGAAAGCATCATCCCATGACTTTTCCAGTTAAGTCATGTTGTATTGATTAAGACATAAACAAAAACACTCATTATGACTTTTCCCATATAATCAAACAGCGCCTAATTTTATTAAAAAATTAAATTAAATACACCACTATTCATTTATTCAAATTAACGCATACCTTGACAGGAATATCTGATGAATTTCTCAGTTCGAGTGACAAACGTTGTAAATTTCCAGCATGAACTGTAGTGGGCAGATTACTAATAACACCCTCAAGTCTAGGTAGGCTCTGAAATAAATAAAAAAATTAATAAAATCCAAGTTGAACATAAAACTAATATGCTTTTTTACAAATTAAAGCACAAACGAACCTTGATGACCAAAAACTCAAGTTTATTGGTGTTCTGTTTAGCTTTTCTCTTTTGTTTGGAGATTCTTTTCTTTATCAACTCTGGTTCAAAAGTGTAAAAACCAACCATTGAATCAGATAGTTTCCAACTAACACCAGTTACTCGTAACCGCCCCTCTTTTTTAGGAATGACAGTTAGTTGAGCCTGAAATTTTGAAATACACAACATAAGTGCTGTACAGCTGTCAACTATAGTTGCATGCATAATGTATTAGCTATTAGAATGTCAACTCACCACTGTTGTTTCGCCACCTGCCAATGTTATGTCCACCTCAGATAATGTGAAAACTGATGTGTCTGAGCTGGCATCCCTGCAATTACAAACAAAAAAACTTCTTTTTTATAAATTAAGTAAAAAGCATTTACCACAAACTAAATGAAACTTTTTAGCAATAAAATGCTAAAAAAATAAATTATTATACCTTCCGGAAGCTTTTTCACCATCTTCAACACCTGGAGGTACAGAAGACGAACCATTTGCATCTGGCCAGAATAAAAATCATTAAAATATATGATTTTAAGAGAAATTTGCAAAAAGTCTAACGAATAAAAAATACCAGGTTGAAACGGGTCAGCTTAATTCATTACTTATGATTACATAAACAATACTATTATAATAATTATTTGAAACTTTGATTTAACGATTTAGGAGGTTATATGTATCAGAAATGGGAGACTATTTGTTCCCCTTATACCTAAACTTTTAAATTTGGCCCGTTTGAGATACAACACAACCCAAATCAACCCGTTTGGATCAAAATGTTTGTGAACATACCAGGCGGTGTCTCATTTGGTGAATACTCGCATATCAAAGTAACATTAGAAATGGGAATAGATAGTTGCAGAGGATTTCTGAATGATATTTCCACCTTAAGTGCTTCTGCAAGTAAAATAACCATAATAAATGTTACAAAAATACACATACATAACAGATAAAAAACAAAGATTATTACTTTTTGTTTAAAATATATTTTTTATTTATATGAATAATTATTTTTAACAACCTTCATACCTCCAGCCACACAGACGTTTGATTGTTTAAGTTTATGTGGTAGAAGCTTTGACTGCAAATCCAACCATGTAGTTTTTGCATTAGATAAAGATGGAACCATTTCCTCTTCCATAGATTGCCAAATACTTTCTTTAACACTCACCTGAAAATAAATAAATAAATAAAATAATAATTTTTTAGCAAAACGAAACTATAAAGATCAGCTACAAATCCAACTTACAGCAGCAGTTGATCCATATGTTCGATGATCTTCAGAAACAATATTGAGTGAAGAGATATTGACAACTGGCAATTGTAGTCTGGGAATTTTGTATGTTTTGCCACTTTTCTACATAAATCATCACAAAAAAATGTTAGATTTCTGATTAATTGTAAGAATAAAAGCCAAAATAAGATTAAAAAAACCTGTAGAATCTGGAAAAAGTCCTTGATAAATAACTCTTGCATTTGCTTCGGTTGATGACTACAAGCCAAAATTTCCAGCATATGTTTCATGGCCACATCAAATCTTCCAAGAAAAGCATACCACCTGTATCAGATTATATAAAACTTAATCCATTTATATTATATTATATTATATTTATTATATCTAACTCCAATAATCTCATTTTGTTACTTACTTTCCTATTTGGAAATGAACATGATCATGAATATGACTCCATGTTGTTGTCTTAAATACAGAAAGTGCATTTCTGTATGCACGAATTGCATGTTTTATCTGATTGATGTAACAAATCAGAATTCGTCATTAGGTCTAGGGTTTAGGGTTTAGGGTTACCTGATTGCATTTGTTGTACAAATCACCAGAAAGAATGAGATGAAATCCATACTTTCTTAACATTGATGGTTTCGATAGAAGATAGCAGTAAGATGCTTGCTCAAGCATTACAGCAGAGTGAAGTGGTTCCTGCATTAAAAAAATTATTTTTTTTACTTTTAAAAATTATATTATTTGTATTTACAAAACAGAATTTATTGATTTTATTTGATTTTATTACCTCACCAGAGATACGAAAATAAACATCAGCAGCTTCTTTATACTGACCACTTGTTTTCAACATTTCGGCCCACCAGAGACCACAACGTGTGACATTTCCTTTGCCAGCTGTCCCAATTCTCTGAATAAGACCACATTTTATAAATAAAATGTATTTATTAAATAACAAAATAATATGTATAAGAATTACTAGACATACTAGATACGTGCTAAATGCATTTTCCATGCAATATTCAGCATCTTTTTTTGATTGGTTCAACATGAAGTACGTCAATCCCATCATTTCCTGCAATTATGCATCATTTTTAATTCACTTTATTATATTTCCAACTTCAAATAATGCATATTATGCATTACAATAATACCATAACTAAATATATGTATATATACATATATATAGCTACCTGTACACCAGCATATCGCTTCCATGCTTTATCAAGCTTGTAATCTGTGGATAACAAGCGGTAATTTGACAAAGCGAGTTCATAATCTCTTAACATGAAGGCATAATCACCCAAAAGTCTTATTTGAGATTCAATGGAGTTAAAAGTGTACCTTTGAACATAAACATAAAAACTAGATTATAACAGAAATAACAGAAAAAAAATTATATTATTAAAGTTTAAAAACCATGCATACATGTTAACACTTCGATTCTCGGGAGGATCTTCTTTCCCCTTTCTCCACCATAAATTCTTTATTTGGTTTCTAAAACCTTTTCTTGTAGAAGAGACCTATAAAAACAAAATAATTAAGCCAAGATTTAGGATCTAAATGGAAAACGCAGAAAATAAATATAACCTGTTGATTTAGAACACGGATTCTTTGCTCCATGTTAGGAATTATATCTTTCGATGATAGATCACGAACAAAATCCTTCAACTGTTGCAATTATTAAAAAAAGAAAAAGTGGTCACGTTTACAAATAGTCAAATAGACATAATACTTATACAAAATACAAAAATACAGTTTGGTAAAAAAACCTCATCTATATCCTCGTTGTTAAGTAAACGACCAAGATTCTGAGCAGGTGAAGAATTAGAATTCTGTCATAGAAATATAGAATATAAATCACTCATATTCGGGATTTATGAGAAAATAGAAAGAAAAAAAAAATTGCATAATCAGAAAAATACTTACATAAGGATCCCATGGATTTGCTTTATGATCAACTAATCCATCTTTGGAAGAATTAATACAAAGTAACCGACAATCATTTGACCCAAATGTACTTTTCATTTCTGCCAATATCTTAGTTGCTCTGAATCACATGCATAAAAACAATAATCTTATAATGTGATATAGATGTATTAATGAATGGTATTTTTTTCTAAACAGATTAATAAATAATAATAATAAAAATATTGATTGATATTTAAGCAGTGTAGAGACCTCTCTGATGAACCATCTTGGTTATCATGGACCAAAATGTAATATTTTATAATGTTTGGGTCCATTGTACCATCGTTAAGCAGTGTAGGTAACTGGTTGTTGTTAAAAAGATGCTTAAACTTCTTGATAGGATCTTCATCATTTGAAGAAACAACCAAAAGGCCTACAAATTTATTGTAAATTTAAATATGAAAACAAGCAAAAATACAATTTTTTAAAACTTACATGCAACAGGGTGATCAAAAGCTTCATGATCTGAGAATGATACACTCTGTACAAGCTCTTTGTTGAAATATTGAAACCATGTTGGTACGAATTCAGCTTCAGAAGCTGTATAAGATTTCTTGTTATGTATATACTGAAAAATTGTTCATAGAGTCTATTATAGTGTATAAGATCTAAAAAAACAGTTATTTATGATTTTATGTTGCTAAATATATGAGCTGAGCTGTCAACACAACTTCACACAGTATAATTAGGAGAGTAAAAAGGCTTACATGTGGACATAATTTCAATAGGTAATGGATCTAAGTACAGATCAGAATCTTCATTGTTTCCTGCATCAGTAATAACCTTTTTTAACCGCCCCCTTGTCACCTACTTGAGTGAAAAAAAAACATTTCTTAGAAAAAAGAACTGCTTCAAAGTTCCAGATTTCAAGGATGTTTCTTTAACACAATCATGTACTAATTTTGAGTTGTGTGACTACATTTGAGCCTGCATACATGTTAATAGCTTCTTCTTAGATTTGTAGCTGCTTGTTTACACCTAAAGTTGAGATTATATTTCTCTGGTTCTAAAATCTAAATAGTTGCAGTGATTTAGTCCCATATTAAGGTTTCTTCAAACCTAAGTTATCTAGAAAACAAGATACTCAATAGGAGCATTGTCAGATATGATATTGTGGTTGAGTGTTCTGAATATGCAACAGAAATATTTATACCTCAACATTTGGTTGTCGAACATCTGATGCATAGAACAGTCGTAATCTGAACTTCTGGACTCTGTAGGGCTGGTCACTCGATGTGCGAACAGGGACTGCAATACAACAACGAAAAAAAGTTTAGACTTATAACCTAACATGTTACCTGTTATAATCCATATGATTTATGCCACTCGAATTGCATCCTTTAAGCTCATTCTAGTTCAAATCAATTTTAAGCTAACCGCCTAATTAACTCGAAACCTCCAAAATTTAAACGAAATAACACAACACAATCGATTATCAGCGTTCGTGTGAGTAAATTTGTAAATTATCATACTGTACGCATAACATACAAGCATATAGATGAAAAATTGACATAAATTGTGTATGTTAACGCGTTTTCACCATCAATACTGTCGAATGCGCAGAACGGGCTGAGCATTTCGATAAACGAGAGTCCATTCTTTTGGCATCGTTCTTCAACTAGAGGCGTAGGGAGAGCCATGACCACCGGCGTGATCACGTCGAGTAGCATTTTTCTGAGGGCATAGAACGCCGGATCCGCCATGACGCGGTGGTGAACAGAACTCGAACGAGTCAACTCAAATACCGGATTCCGGTAGATCTCGTTTTAGTCGTTGGAAGTTAGAACCACAGAGGTCGATCGATCTTGCAGAGCTTCCCCCTCATGCCAGGCAATAGTGCTTCTGGTTCTGGAGTAAGCTACCGGTTTGTTAAGGACCCAATTAAGATATGAATCGGGCCCATTTAACTGTTTATTATTTATTTATTTTTATGATTAAACAATAAAAGTTCATTCTAATTACAACTTTTATTAATTACATGTTAATTTTTATAGATCTTGATTTTTGTTAATATTTATATAGATTGAATATGGGTGGATAAAAAAATAATTTTAAACAAAAATAAATTAGATTAAAATTTATATGGATGTTAAAATTATAAAATATATATTTAATCTTAAACATTAATTATTGTTATTAGTTAATTCTTGAGATTTATTCTGCATAACTTCAAGAAAATTAGATATATTCTCTAGGATTTTTCTAACTAGTGTAGAATTAAAATCAGAACCAATTAAGACTACAGAACCAGCAGAATTTAATCAAAACCATTGATTTTTGAAATGAAATGATCATGGAAGATACATTAATGTATTTGATGAGGGACCCCCAAATATTGGTTTGCATGGATGACATTCATGCATATATACATACATGTATAGATAAAACTTATGTATACATACATGAAAACATATACATATATGTATACATGCATGAATGACATCCAAGCAAACCAATATTTGGAGGTCCCTCATCAAATACATTAATGTGTCTTCCATGATCATTTCATTGCAAAAATCAGTGGTTTAGATTGGGTTCTACTGGTTCTGTAACCTTAGTTGGTTCTGAAAATAATTCACCCCTTTCTAACTATTACCCTTAAGGATATAATTAAGAAATAAAAATGTCTAAATCACTTTTACAATAACTATAAAAAAAATCACCAATTTAAAAATTGTCAGCCACTTTGAAATAATTATGTTTTTAATAATTATACTTTAACCCAGTGTTGTAAAACTCGGTCTACCCGGCCGAGTACTCGCCGAGTAACCGCTACCCGGTGTTCTACTGAGTCGGGTTGGCCCTAACCAGTTAATTAGTCGGTCAATGGCAGTCAGCAGTGGTCAATGGTGGTGAAAATCGGTTTAGGCCCAATTGGGTTTTAAAATTTTAAGTTCACAGATTTAAAGTGTAACGACCCGAAATTTGTAAATAAATAAATTGTACAAAAATATGATAATTAAGGATAAATCGTTTAAAGAATGTAGGAATTGGTTTCGTGTCGTTTGGAGACCGTATGAAGAAGTTATGGGCGAAACCGGGTCGAGACAAAGTTGAAAAAGTGCAGCCTGGCTGCATGAGAAGTTCACGACGCGAAGTAGTTCGCGATCGTGAAGTCGGGCCAGAGATTTTTATTAAGGACGTGAAGTAGTTCGCGATGAGATAGCGATCGCTAAGTATGCGTACGACATGCAGAGTTAGCGACGCGAACTAGTTCGCGTCGTGAAGTCCTGTCGTCCGCAATAAATTCGGGTTTTGGCTCATTTAATGAAATAGTAAACCCTAGTTTTTCCCTTTGGCGATTTTGGAGCTCAAGTGCAGATTTTGGTTGATTTCTTCTCAAATCTTTGGTAGATTTCACTCCTAAGTGAAGATTAAAGGTATATCTTCACTCCTTGATCTTTGTAGCTTTAGATCTATGTATCTTGATGCTTGGGTTAGAAACCCTAGCTATTGGGGGTTATGGATTATGGTGAATAAATGGTGTATACACTTAATAGATGGTATATTAACAAAGGAATCAAGGGTATGATTATGATTTGCAAGAATCTTAAGGGTTGGTTAAACCTAGGGTTTGGTAAATTTCCATAATTGGGGGAAATGTGTTAATAAGTGTTATCTAGAGATAGATGGACACATTAGTAGTAGTATGTGATGTTGATCATGTTGTGATAATTGTATTAGGCTTTGGTGAAGTCTTGGGAGTTGATTGAACTATGAAGCAAGGAAATTGGCGTAAAGAATATGGTTGGAGCACTTTATTGCTAAGGTGAGTACATGAGACTTTTAAACTGAGTACATAGTAAATAGTTTTGAAATACATATGATATTTTATGGGTCTTTATTAATAAATATGTTGATAAAGATAGTGACTGAAAATGTATGAAAGTATGTAGAATGTGATACTAGAATATGTCTAGTATGATTGATGAATTTGAAGTAAAATATGATAAATTAAAGTAATTATGGAATCTATGTTAATGAACCATAATAATGAAGTAATTGATTAAAAGAATGTATACGGAGCCTTTATTAATAAATATGTATTAGTAAAGCAATTGGGAATGATTTTATAGTAATGAGTACCTAATTGGTAAGAATTACTAATAAGAGTGAGGGACGAATACTTATGTAAATGAATATGAATTGACTGGTAATAAATATGTATTATAGTCAAGAATAGATAAAAGTATTATGATATCGATAAAAAGAAATGTATCTTATGAAATAAGAAAATATGGACCTCATAGGGTTCATAGATGTAGAAGTAGATGTGGGTTGCTTATGATCGGGTCTATGGGACCATACAGGTACGTTCACACTATGTTGAACTAGTTATATATAGTTATTATTAAATAACTAACTTGTTGATGACTGATGTGATAGCCGAAGGCTTTGATTGGAATAACTGATGAGTTATGGTAAGAATGAGATTATGTGATGACGCGGGGGACCCCCGGTCATGAGGTGTGGAGTGAGGGGCAGTTGGGTGGATTCCCATCGACTCATCCATGGTAGTAGTCTTGCTAACTGGAGAAAGGTCCGGCGAGTAAGGCAGGTATCGGTAGATTGGGCGATTCCCTCTTGCCGTTATCTTGAGCAATTCGGGGGATCCCCGGTATGTTTCTAGTATGTATATGTTTATATACTAGATTTGGTTGAAGCTTATTAATGCGGGGGATCCCCGGTTAATAAGTTAATGTGCTTCTAGTTAGTTTGGGGGCAACCCGATAACTAGATATGTTGTGCTTCTAGCTAGTGCGGGGCAACCCGATAGTTAGATATGATTGCTAGGAGAGCAGAGATTGTTAGAGTCACGGTAGGTTGACTAGCCGGTAGTGAGATTGTTTATATTTATATATATGTTTATATATTTATGAAATTATTATTATTATTATTGGGGTCTAAAACCCGTGTATCTCACGAGACTATTTTGTCTCACGTACTACGTTTATTTGTGGCTGTGTACTCAGGTACAGGTTTGAAGTGTTAGAAGGTTGCACTAGAAGTGGCCTAGAGATGTTTAGCTCGGGAGCTATTAGGTAGATCCCGTTGCCTATGGTTTTGATATACTTGGTGACACCGTATTTTTGTAAACTCTGATATAAGTTTTAAAGTTTTTGTTAAACTGTGTTATGGACGATGTGACAAATATTGGGAAATCGTATTTTAAATGATTTAAATGAGGTTTTAAAAATACGGGTGTTACATAAAGGGAATGCAGTGTTAAGCCCACAAGGTGATGGAGCTATGTTACTTGCCTTATGCTAGTAATCTTACACATGAGACATAATTTAACTTAAATTTTATCATTTACGGTGTATTTATTTTAAAAATTAGGTAAATTACATGTATATTATATATTTTTATAACTTTATACATAAAAAGTTCCGGTTCGAGTACTCGCCGAGTACTCACCGAGTAATCGAGTACTCGCTACAAGGTGATCGAATGAACAGATAGCAAGTAGCGAGTTATAAGACATTGCTTTAACAATAACAACCTTATTTACCATTAAGAGCATTCTTTAACATTTATCTATTCTTTACAACAATTTCTCACCCCTTTATAATATACTAGTAGGGTACCCGCGTAATGCGGCGGCGGGTACCCGTAACTATATTTCGAAGTGACGACAGTACCGGTGGTGGTGACAATAGTGATGGTGATGAGTGGTGGTGCGTAGTGATGGTGGGTGCTGACATTAGTGATGGTAGGATCTAATCCGAAATTGACTTTTTGTGAAAGTAAATATGGTTATTTTAAATAGAGAAATGATGGTTGAGTTCTGGTGACGTTAAAGCTTATACTTCCTCCGATTTAAAATAAGTGATACATTGTTGGTTTCACGGGTTTTGAGGTAAAATATGATAATGATAATTAAATTAGATTAATTGGATAGTTAGTGGGGAATGAGTTCCACAAATTTTAAATAAAGTGAGGTTAATGGTGTTTAAAAGTAAAAGTAAGGGTAAAGATGTCATTTCATTTTATTAAAGTAGATAGTTAGTGGGTGTGGGTCCCACTATTTTTTACCAAATAAGGTAAGTTTTCAAAGTGTATCACTTATTTTGATACACCCAAATATAGAAAGTGTATCACTTATTTTGAATCGGAGGAAGTATATATTAGTATCTGAAGCAAATCAAAATAATCAAGTAGTTGAAGTGGTTAACACAGTGACTACTTATGAGAGGTCTTGTGTTCGAATCCTGTAAGCAACACTTTATTTTTTTAGTTAAAGAACTTACTAAAAGTGGAAATCTCCTTAAACTTAAAATTAAGGAGCTTCCTAAACTTACTAAAAGAGGTAGGCCTAAATACTTTAGTAAGTAGTAAGATATATATTAGTATCTGGAATAAATCAAAATAATTAAGTAGTTGAAGTGGTTAACACAGTGACTACTTAGAAGATGTCTTATGTTCGAATCATGTAAGCAACATTTTATTTTTTAGAAAGATATGATGATTAAATCGTCTTATTATCTGTATACAAAACTTTTGGATACACGAGGATATGAAAAGTGCACTCCCATAGTCCCATTCGGGAGTTGGATATAGATAATAAAGCTACTGACGGTGGTTAATGGGTTTAGATACGACCCGAACCCGAACTTTACGTTGATAAACCGCAACATTCTCTGCCTGCTGAATCTAATGTCCAAATTCCCAAGGATAACAGGAAGAAGAAAATACAAGGTAAATCTTCTTTTGATTAATTTGCAAAAAGATAAATTATCTTTTCATACGGAATTGAATGTAGCTGTAGGTATATCTGTGTATATGAATCACCAAACTTATAAATCTGTATGATTACAACCTTCATTCATGTTTCCCAAATCAAATTGTTTCGATTTTGGAATTGAGTCTGCTTCAATTCACTAAATTCTGTTTTATTTATAAGTGCGATCGCGAGTTACCCTTTTGTGCAAAATGTTTGTGTTGACGATCAAAGAAAGAACTAAACGTTACGGGTTGGTGATTAGGTGGGAATATTCTGGTGATCCGTTTAGACTTTGATGCACACAAGGTGTTTGTGAAAATGTCTGAAAGAACCCAGGATCCCAAATGAATGCAGGATTCTTTCCATTTACTTCTAACTCAGGCTTTAAGTCAAATTTGTGGGATTTTTTTTATAGAAATGATGGATCGATTAGTAACAATCCATCTGAAAATTTTGGGGGAGTGAAAGTATAACTAATAACACCACCATGTTGCTATGCTCATCATTTTGCTACATTATTTTTTCCTTCTCATATCTGATGCTTATTTTAAACCAAAGAGTAAATAATTTAGGCTAAATATTGTCTTTGTCAGTATCTGGTGATGGCCTAGCACTAAGGGCGTCTGATAACATCTTGTATTCTTGTGAAGATTTGCAGGACATCTATAATGTAAGCACATTAATTGAAGAATATAAGTAAAAAAGAAGTCAGTTCGAAGCTTTCTGGTCACTATGGTGAGAATTTAATTTATACCCTTTGCTACAAATATAGTTAATTGTATAAATCTCATATTAATCATTCAAATTCTTGCATCTTAGGGCTCTATTATTGGTGATAGATCAACAAGTGATGTTGTTGCAAGATTAAGAACACCCGAAGGCCGTGATGAATGGATATATTGTCATTCTCACATTCTTATGAAGAAAAGCAAATATTTTGCTGACCGTTTATCCGAAAGCTGGCCCACATGTCAGATTCTTGATTCCCGCAATTGTGTAGAAGTTTATTGCCAAGAACATGATTTTGACCACCATATTACAGTTTTAAGACTTTTTTATTATAATACTAAAATTAATTGTTCTGTAACCGACATGTGGCATGGCGTAAAGAATGCACTTGGTGTTCTTCAAGTGGCGGTTAATCTTGGCTGTGAGGAAATAACTGCCGCCTGTGTTGACTTTCTAGAAGCTTCCCCATGGGAAGAATCTGAAGAAGAAGAAATTTTGAAAATTATTCCGGGTTTGGGTTTATTAGCAGAACCAATTCTTGCACGCTTACAACCTGTAAAGTCAACTACCATAGTCAAGATTTTTCTCTCTGCTACACTTTTCGCCACGTCAGCATTACCGCCAACTATGCATGATTTAAAAACATCAGCTCAAGAACAAATTGAATACATGCTTACTGAAGATGATGATGCTCCATTACTAACTGTTGATGAAGATTTAAAATCCAAAGTGAGACAATATTTTAAAGGACTGTTAACAAGATTTAATAATACGGTTAATTCAGTTTGTGAAATGCATAAATTTCAAAGCTTTTTGGTGGATATGTTGTGGGCATGTCAAATATTGGCCAAATTGGAAATATTGAAGGATTTCGTTGAGAATTGGGTAGATGGGTCTGAAAACATAGTCAAATCTGTTGACCAGTTAAGACAAAGTCAACAAGATGAAATCGTTGAGATAAAAGTAAAGGTTATTGAGGTAACTTGTAAGGTTTTAGAGGCAATAGGATATGGTAGTGTGATTTTACCTACTGTAAAACGGCTTCAAATGGTAAAAATTTGGCTTCCATTTGTGAGGATTTTGAAGCATTCGGTTGATTCTTTAACAACAGATGAAAATGATTGTTCGGTTATTAAAACTGATGGTGAAATATGGCAATCTTTAGAATCTGCATTTGTTTCTATAGTTCTTGCATTGCCAGCTGGCGAACAGGCGGTTATTTTGAGTGATTGGTTACAAAATAAACATATTCGGTATCCAGATCTTACAAAAGTATTTGAAGTTTGGTGTTATCGATCTAAAGTTGCTAATCGAAGACTTTCACATATGAACGATTCAAATGGTATGATTAAAATGCTCTAATTTTGTATAACTTTTTGTATGTTTATTACTTTGTTGTCAAAAACATTGTTCAACTTATGAGTTATATTTATTGAGAAATTCATAAGATAATAACTATAAATATTGTTTTGTATACCCCCCAATCCAAAGATATATATAACTAGTTTTACATACTTACATACATACAATATATGCATCTGCTGATGCAAAATTAATATACAGTCATTAAATCATCGAATGATTTATGAATAACCTAATCTGTATCTATAATAGAATTTTAAACGGTTCTTGTTCTTCTTCATCAAAGTATAAATCTTAATTTTTTTTATTTCTCAATTCTTGATCTTGTTTAAGAAACAAAATCCGGCAATGGTTGTGCAGCAAACCGCTTACGGTTTTGAATATTCATGGAGTCATACATGGCGGTTGAGTGTGGCGGATTCATGGCAGCATAATCATTTTCTTCACCTAATTCCAGTCCTCTGCTGAGATGGATGTTTTGATTTGGGAGGAAATTTTGGTGGTGGTGGTTTCCGGAAATTGTTAGGTTTTCACAGTGTGGTAAACCTAAAGTCAAAGAAACACCATTGTTGTTGTTCCCGGAGTATTGTTGTTGAAATTGCTCAGTGATCGGGTAACCACCAAATCCGCCCATGAAGTCGGTTGGATTGCCGCCGGTTATTGTGAAACCGCCGCCGTCTTGCTGGCGGTTATCAGTGTTTCTAGGTTTTTTGGGGCTGAATTGTGTGATTCCTTCCATTTCTAGAGACCCGATGAGGCTGAAACCGTTAGGGTTTTGGAAATTTATTCCGGTGGCAGTGGTGGGGGAAACCGCCGCCATGGATGGTGGTGGGTGGAAGGCGGTTTCTTGTTTGGTGGTGGTTCTGAATCCTCTGTTTGAGTTTTCCGGCGAGGGACTTTTTTCCTGTTTTGAGGATGAATTTTCTTCCTTTTTGCTCGTTTTATTTTCTTGTGATCCGTTTTGTTCTTGTTCTTTGGTTTCTTCCAGGTACATTTCTTCTACCATTGGCTTCCATAATCTCACTCGAGCATTTATAAACCAGTTCGAAACCTAAAATTTTATAAAAGCAATCAACTTCAAAACAAAAATCAAAAAACAGATAAAGACAATTACCTGACTTCTTGTTAGACCTGTTTGTTTTGCAAGCATGTGTTTATCTGAATCCTTCGGGTACCTGAACCATATTCGAATAATTTCATTAAAAATCAATACACAATTTAAAACCATTTTGATGATTTTCAGGATTTGAATCTTACGGGTGAAGAAAATGCTCAAATAACCAAGCACGAAGAACAGAAACAGAACGTTCTGGTAATCCTCTTTGGGGTCTCCAAGCATTATGTTGGATCATTCCCAATTGCTGTAAAGCTCTCTGTTGCCGGAGATGATTATCTACAAATTTCAGCCTTGAACCACCGCCTTCCGCCTTACTGCCGCCACCTAAACTGTCTTCTTCCCCTAAACTCCGGCCGGCAGCTTTAATCTGTCCCATAATTGCATCTTTCAGGCACCTGAATTGCTTTGAGATTGTTTGAAGAGCTAGTGCTGTGTATGTTTTTGCTGACCCTATTCCGGCTGCTTGTTCAAACCATGAGATTACAATTTGCATTTGGTGATGGTATTGTCGGTATCTTTGCTCAACCTTCAAAACCCACAAATTTAGTCACAAAAAGTTTCAATTTTTAGCAATACACGCGAATTTAATCTCAAAAAGTTCAAATTTTTAGCAATACCCGGGAATTTAATCAGAAAAAGATTCAGTTTTTAGCAAGACCCGCTAATTTTATCACAAAAAGATTCAGTTTTAGCAATACCGGCGAATTTAATCAGAAAATGATTCAGTTTTTAGCAATACCCGCAAATTAAATCTCAAAAAGTTTCAAATTTTGGCAAGACCCGCGAATTTAATCATAAAAAGATTCAGATTTTAGCGAGTATAGAACTCGAATGAGAATGAAATGGTTTTAGGTGTACTGAAAACAACTTTGTTGATAAGGGCCAGATTTCTTGTTTACTTTCGGGAAATCTTTTGATGATTTACCTCATCAAGCATGTTAACAAGCTTTGCTTTCTTCATCTGAATTTCCTGTCTTTCTGCTGTGGTAAGTTCAGCACCACCACCGGATTTGCTTGCGGCTTCATCTCCGGTGACCGGAGATGGTGATCCACCATCACCATCACCATCACCGCTGCCGACAGCCTTCAAATTCTTGATTGACTGATCAGAAATCTTGAGTGCTACTTTACCAACGTTTACAACTTCTTCAAGAATTTCTTGTGTTGCTTTCAAGTACTTTGAATTCAATAGCATATTATGCATACCATTAACACTAGTGGAGATCCCTGATGCTGATGAAGTCGATCCACCACCACCGCCGCCACCGCTACCGCCAACAGCCGCCCGCCCGTCATGATCACCGGTGGGAGAAATAGGCAGCATGGCTGCCTGAGATCCAAACCTGGATTGCTGTGAAGACAAACTCAAAGACAAACCTTGCTGAAACGGTGTGACTTCACGTGGCGGCGGTGGTGGTGCCACCATCTCCACCGGATTATACATGTACTGAGCTCGTGGGATAAACGTTTGAAGTGATGAAACATCGTGTTGAGAATGGACAGGTGACGGTGGTGATGCCGACAACGGTATGCCAACAAATTGCTGAGTTTGGGCGGGCGGTTGTGGCGGCGCGTGAGTCATATGGTGGTGGTGGTTGACCGGAGTGTTTCCATGATGATTGGAATCAAGAAACATAAAATTCCCAGATTGTGGTTGAGCTGATTGTTGTGAATCTGAGTAATAATAAACATGTCCTGGATTCATTAAAACTAACGTCTGTAAACCGTCTCCACCTTGAATTTCCGAATTTCCATTGTAATATGTCGCCATCGATCTTTTTACTACAACTTTCTTCGATCTATAAACAAATTAATATTCTTTATCGTCGCGTAAAACACACACGAAAATTCGGATAAAAAGCGAACAATTTACCTGCCTAAAGTAGGGTTTTTTCAACCCATACGCAACTGTAAGTAGAAGTTAACAAAATCAGGTAGCTAGCTAGATATGAATATGATCAAAGAAAACCTGAGAGATGATTAATGATCAAATTTAGAAGCTGAATTATGTACAGATGATGTGGAGAGAGTAAGCTAGAAAGTAAATGGTAATATAATTGAATCTGGGGGTACCTGAAGAGAAGTTACTGATGGTAATATGATGTATGTGCACGTGTTGCATCACCATCATCATCATCATCATCATCATCATCCAATAGCTGCAAGCAGAGAGATTAATTTACAAGAATTCAAGATTCTAGAGAGAGAGAGAGAGATTTCATGCAGTTATAGCTACTGAAATAGAGAGAGGGATAGATACAACTATAGATAGATACATGACAGCCACATGTATATATGTATTATATACATACACACATATATAATTATATATTTAGAGAGAGAGAGGGGAAGGAGTAAAAAGGTAGAAGAAAGGGTGAAATGTCTGAACTTTAGAAACACACGAGAAAGATAAGTCATCATGAATCCAGTTTTTATATATTTTATTGAAGAAAACTTGGAATTTGGTTTAAATATTAATCAGATAGAGATAGATAGATGTATACCTGTTGTATTGATTCTTGAATATGAGGTTTCTGTTTCTCTCACTCTTTGTTTTAAAATTGAATTGTATTCACTGGAAATTGAGTTTTAAGGATTTGACTAACTTTTTTTTGCAAATCAGTTGATGTGGAGGAAGTTAGCTTTGACGCATGATATGATCATCACCTGGTCTTAAACAAAGACAACTTTAGGAAGAGAGAGAAAGCAATCCCAAAGATGTAGATATATGTGTGTGTTTTAGGTGTGTGAGAGAGAGTACAAGTAGGAGCAGGAATATCATATTGCCATGGTCAATAAACGATTAAAAGTTCGACAAGTTTCTAGAAGCTTGGAAAATATTTTTTTTAACGACAATTAATCTACTTCTTTTCTATCTAAAGTAATATTTGAACCCATAATCAATGGAAACTTGTCACTAGGCTACAAGCTCGTAAGACATTACAAAAGCATTTAGGGTACGGTATAAATTATATATGTATAGAACATTCATAATATTTATTTTTGAACGGCACATAATCTACTTTAATTTATCAATAATTAGATTTGAAAATGACCTATAAGTTATGAGCAACACCTTACCTATTATACCACTATTGCTAGGCTACAAACATTGTGTATAGAACATTCATATAACTATATTCCTAGAAGTTTCTATGGTTATTACCGAAGCTTCCCTATGAACAGGGGAAGACACCATTGTTTGTAATCAACCAAGTTTCAAAGATTTAATACAAGTCGGATAGGTATTAAAAACTACAGTAGTACACAAAAAGTGTATGTAAGACTTTTAACCTTCGAATGACAAACTACTTTTCTGTAGAAAATATGAGTAGAACTTACCCATCGGACGGCAGCCCTTCGGGGGTAATTTTTTTAAATTTATCAACGCTTTTTAAAAATAAGGGTAAAAATATCAGAACTTTTTTTACTATTACTTTTGGAAAGTGTCATTAAAATCCATATATAATGACTTTTTGTGTCACTAAATAGAGTCATTAATATCTTTCCTTGTGGTTCTTCTTCCAAATCTACTTGATAATCATCTATAAAAGCGACACAAATATAACATATTATTCTCTTTCCAAACATATGTTGGGATTAGTGGCGAACTCAGAAAAAAAATTGAGGGGTATTACCTCCACAAAAGAAAAGATGTTTGATTCTTAGAAAAGATATAGAATGCAGTGATACATTAAATTACATTTTTTTTACACTATTTTAGCAGTATTCAAAGAAATTTCAGATATTACACATGCAACCCCGTGAATCATATTAGGTCCCTCCCTACATATACAATAAGATTATAACAATTAACACGTGGCTATCTCCCCTCTTACATCCACCAGCATCGTCCACCCTCGATCGCCTATGACCAACTCTAAAAATCCCCAAAGGGATCGAAAATCCGCCATAAACTATTTGTTATTCCAGCTTTGCACAAATACAATAATAGTAATTTTTTTTTTCTTTTTTGAATGGCGCCTAATCTATGTCATATTTTCCACGACGGAACTTGAATCCATAATCTACCAATAGGTCATGAACAACACCATAATTTTATTATATGATTAGAAAATTATAAACTAATAATAAAGAGGGTTGAGTTAAGGGGTCATATTGTCAGCATGTTGATATTTTTTCTTTTTCTTTTTTGTTTAGTTTCAATTTTATTATAGTTATGAATTTCTCATGTGAAAACTTTTGTGTGGTTCTATTTAATTTTTGAACGAGTGTAAGAATTTGATGATAAGGAAATTAAATCCTTTAGGGGACACTGGGCCAACCACCACACAACACACAAAATTCACTAATATTCAAACTTACAAATGATTTTAACAATTTTAAATGGATAGTAAATAAGTTAACTTTCTTTTTGTATATTTTTGGAATTTATATAAAAATCTCATGGATTCATAGAAATTTTTATAGACTTTTAATGTTCATTATTCAGCTAGCAGATATGTAAATGAGAAAACAATATAAAATTAAAATACATTAATTAATAAAAAATAATAATCAAAATGAACCTTTAAAAACTTATGTGTGGTAAATGGTCTTTCACCAAATTTGTTGTCAAATGTCGCGCCTAATTTGATTATTAAATGTACCAAAACATTAAATTTGGTGTTTTATTGTATATAGTGAAGATGGTCTATATACATATACATCACATTAGTAAAACATCAAATTGATGTAATAATAATGGATTTTATAATCATGCTTACAATGCCATTTTGTATCATATCACATTTTAGAAAGTTTCTAATTTGGACTCAACTTTTATCAGTTTATTCCATAATTTTCCTACCTGAGCACCTGTAAGTACAGTTATAGAGTATACCTTATGCACTGAATCCCCTAAAACTATATAACCAAAGTGTCACCTTCACATATTCACTTTCGATGCAAATGTCAAAGTTAACTTTTCAAGTCTTTATAACCGGTCAACCGTAGGCCAATGTACTGTATTGTGACACATATATGACTACTTTAATCACATAGTTTCGTTTATATAAAATAGACATTTTGAATTAACCTCATGACCTTTCAAAAAAATCTTGTTATAAGGGATCCACTGAGTAGCCGAGTTTATGTTTGTGATATAAGCAACCTAAGAGATGACGTGAATGTTTTTGAAACTTTTATGGTTATTTGGTAAATATTTACTCAGTAAAAGATCGAACATATGATATACAAGAATTCATTTGTGACCTCTTACCACTAGGTTATCATAATTTATACTAACATGAGGACTAATATTATTTTTATATACAACTTTTTAGATGTTGTTATCACAACTTTCTACTTGGCTGTCACAAACAAAGTGCCCAAAACCTAAGACATCATAGATTTGATGCCCAAGTAATAAAAAAACAATTCCTTGTCAAATGAAGTGTGATAATTTAATATTAGAAGTACTAGAATTCGGAGTTACAATATAATGTTAAAGTGAATATTGAAGAAAGTGACACATGATAGCATGATACTCTCTTAGAGCATTGAGTGGCGACTCAAGCCAAAACACATATCTTAGCGGACACATTAATATTTCCCTTATCACATTTATACATGCAAATACTCATTCACTTATAATTCAAGTCAAGCATCCCTTTTAGTACTCACTAAAATATCTCTTTACTCACGACATATATCAAATACTAATCCAAATATACCCCCCCCCCCCCCCCCCCAATTTGACGGATGATTTGGCTCACCATATTCATGGTATGGTGGCACTACCTAGCGAGGCCAAAACACCATGCCACATTGGATGGTCTCAAAGAAAAACATTTGTGATCCTGTTGGAGGTGTTAGGCGCGTTTGATATTTTTCACGTAATTTGATGGTTTGTTTACAATTATATATAAAATAAAATAAAATGATTAAAAGATTTATCCATCACTACTTTTATAATTGTATTTTTGTTCTTGATTCTAATTTGTCAATTGGTACGACGTCAATATCATATAGTACAAAGCAATGACGTTTCGAACGCATTAACATATTAACATTTGTGACACCTTTTGGGCGATTTAAGTGGTTTTTGTTACTAACACAAATTGATATATACAATTGGTTTTGTTGCTAAACATATTGACCTATCATAGACTTTTTTCTTAAACATGTTGTAAATAAACAAATTAAAACAATGGAAATACTAATATTATTAAGCTTTTGTTAATAACAGGTTTAAAAGGTTATCTTTGAAAAGTTTTTTTTATATATAAACAAGTTTGTACCTTCACTAACGTGAGAAACGTTCAAGGAGGTCCATCATCTTTAGGAAGTCTAAAGGAACAAATCTCAACCATTGATCAATATGATCTAATGGTCAAGATTAATCACATATTTTATATATTGAGGGGGTATTTTGGTCATTTTTTAAAAAATAAAAATATTTTTTTATTTATTTTTTATTTTTTTATTATGAAGGGGTATTTTGGTCATTTGGCACTTAAAAAAAATTTTGATTTTTTTTATTTTTTATTTTAAATTTATTTTATTATTTTTTATTATTTTTATATTTTTATTAAAAAATAATATTTATTTGATAATTACGTGTATAACTTAATCACATGTGATTTTAGTGTAAAATCACATTTGATTTTAGTGTAAAAATCATGTTTTAGTTAAATTACATGTGATTCACTATGCAATCACATGTGATTAACTATGCAATAACATTATGTGTTATTAATGAAAAATTAATATTTTTTTAGAAAATAATAATAAATAAATAATTTTTTTTTAAAATATAATTTTTTTTAAAAAAAACTAAAAATTTTAAAATAAAAAAAATAATTTTTTCAAAATGACCAAAATACCCCTCAATTAAAAATTTTAAAAAATTAAAAAAATTAAAAAAATTTAAAATAAAAAGTAAAATAAAATAATTTTTTTTTAGTGCCAAATGATCAAAATACCCCTCCATGTATAAAGTATGTGATTAATCTTGACCATTAGATCATATTGATCAATGGTTGAGATTTGTTCCTCGGAACTTTGTAAAAATCATGGACCTCCTTGAACGCAACTCTCACTAATGTATTATTGATTTATATACAATTTCATGATATATTTCGTAATGTTCTAATAACAGATTCTTTACTACCAATATTATTTTTCATTTTATTATATGCTTGAAGTAAACAATATGTTAGAAAATACTCAAAATTATTATTATATAGAATTTAGACAACTAAAAATCATGCCAACGGACAAACGTTGATCAATAGATTTATGGCACGCCACCGGTAGATATTTTCCGACCATTTGTCCCGGAGCGTGTGACCCAATCGATACTGTACACGCGTCTATCATTAAGCACTCGTAAAGAAGTGACCTGCTTTTCGCGCAAAAAAAGAATCGAACAAAGTGGGACCCGCATGACCCCACTCTTCACCAATCAATCAAGCGGCAATGTCTCTTTTCAGATCCTAATTCCACAAGTTCAAATGAGCGTACTTTTTATTTTGACAATTGTACAAGTCGCTGATGCGTTATATTTTTGATAATAATAATTTGTATTCTGAACGGAGGAATTGCCTTTTTCCCCAAACCAAAAACTTTTTTGACTTTATTATATAAAAGCCGTGTAGGACGGCAACTCCACGATTGAGAGAGATGGTTGGGCCCTACTGGTCCCACGTGGCGTTTTGGTACACACGGAATAAAGTCAAGAAAATTGTCCAATCAGCTGCGAGCCGTGTCTCGATTAATAACGGGACAAAAAGCTTTTTATCCGTTACGGTGTCGTATTGTTGATCACGTGTCGAATGATCATTCATCTGGCTCTTTGTTCCTACCGTCCCCCTCTTATTAAAAAATTACACGTGCGAACTAATTTACTTTTAACTTTCCTGATTAAGGACATGAATTATTAGTCCCTGAATCGAACATTTAACAAACAAACCGTTCGTAAATCATTTGACAGGATTTCGTTTATGTTCAGTCATTTACTTAGAGCATCCCCAATGGTTAACCTCATAAAAGCTTATTAGTTTTGCCACATCAACATTTCATTGACCAAAAACCTTTTCACAAATGACATCTCCAATAGTTAACCTCTCCAAAAGCTTATTCTTTTATAATATTTCTAATTTACATTTATCTATCTCAAATGTTTTATAAATACCCCTATATATAATTTGACAATTTTTTTGACATCTTACTAAATATTATATCTTTTAAAATGTCTAATACAAAAATATTCTACTAATTGACATTAAATATTATATAATTTATTTATTAAGTAATAAAAATATGATAAAGAATTTATATATAACAAATCTAAGGTTTAAAATGAAATGTTATTAAACATAAGGGGCTAAAAAGGATAAACATCAAAAGATGGTTAAAAGGTTAGTAGAGAATAAGTCATTGCAATAAGCTTTTTAAAAAGCTAGGCATTCCAATGGTAAAAAGTCTTTCAAAAGCTTATTAGAATAGTAATAAGCTTTTGAAAAAGTTACCATTGGAGATGCTCTTAAAAACAAAACACGAACAAGAATTTGTGTTTGTTTAGTTTCATAAACGGACACAAAGGTATGTTCGTTCAATTTACATTCGTGAACATGAATATGTGTTTGTTCGCGAACATTCGTTTATTTTTGTTCGTTAGTGTGTTTTTATGTCCAGTCTAACATTTTGTTGTGTTTCTTGAATATGATTTTGAGGTCTATTGCATCTACCCCTTGGAGAGTGTTGCTAATGGCCTTCCGGCCTTGGTAAATACATTTTATTTATAATATTACTCTAGTTTCGTAGAAACAACTTGTGTCACTAGTGAAGATATGTTTGTCTTGAATCGTTATGTGATTTTTGATAAACTCTAAGTTGGCATTTGATTCCATATAATATTTATGAAGGAATTAGAATCTATATCAAAGAATTGATATCCTTCAAGATTTGAATTGGAATACAAAAATTGTTGATTGGCAGAAAATGAAATTCAAAACTAATTTCAAATATAGTTTGGTCCGCTGGAAATGGAATTGAAATCCATGCAAAATGGCAAAATTGACATTTTTTGTTTAATTTTACCTTGTTTTATAACTTACACGCTAGTGGTGAGTAGTGAAGGTAGTGGGGTTTATTCCCCATAAAGAAGATTTGTTGTGTCACTGCATGACATGAATTATTAACTTGTTAAAAAAAAATTTACTCTTGAAATTAATAGTATAAAATAAATCCACCTTAAATACTAATTTTATCCTCACGTAGAAGTTAGAACCTAACTATATATTAATCGTTGATAAATAATTGACTCCAAATGTTCGAAGACTCTTCTGGCAAGTTACTTGTCCGAAGTGCTCGTTTACTATATCTTTTATTCTTTTGTTCTCTAAAAGAAAATAGAAGATAATTGTTGAAATGAAATACTGAAAGAAAAAGAAAAAAGAAAATGAAATAAAGCTAATGGAATTAACCTATTTGTCAAAATAAATATCATGATCAGCCAATGGAAACAATATATTTTATTATTTTTTAGTTTTATTCGTGCCTTGATGTGGTTTTGAGTGGAATTCTTTTAAAATACACTTTGTATTAGTCTTTTCAAAAGCTGATTGATTTTTAAGATATTTATAAACAGTTTTTGTTACTTTAAAGCGTTTTTCGTGACAAATAAAAGTACCACCGGTATCCGTTAATGTGACATAATCCCATCAAAGTCATGTTTAGGGGTGTTCATTATTCAGATATAATCGGATTGTCCAATTATACATTTTGGATCGGACTATTTGAATTGGTTATTTGGTTTTTTAGATCGGTTTGGACTCGAACCAAATTAATAGCTTGGATTTCGGATTGGATTTGGTTTCCGTCGTGAAAACCGGATTGTCCAAAAAAACTGAATAGTAATATATATTAAATTAATTTATATACTAACACTTGTTGGTTTCCATTGTAAACAATTATGGTACTCATTTTCTTTACATTTTTATAGTAAATTGATTTATATATTAACACTTGTTCCATTTAATATTATATTAGTTTGCGATGTACCAATCTTTTTGGAGCTTTTGATAAAGTTAATGTCAAGATTTTTGCATATATGATTGTAAATGTCTCAAGCTATGAATTAAACTTGTTTTTATGTACAAAGTAGTTTATCATTCTGAAATTTTACATATCGAACTTAATATTATTTATGTTATATACTTTTGTAGTATTTTAAAAATTTTAAGGAAAAACCAAACGCATAAAACAAAACCAACCAAATTGTTATTTGGTTCGGATCGGTTTGGTTTTCGAATTAGTTTGAACGGTTCAGTTTGAACTTTTGAAAATCAGACTTTATTTGGTTTCACATATTTGGTTCGGATAAAACCAAACCATCCGAACGAACACCCCTAGTCATGTTCATAAAAATGAGGGTTGGTGCATGTTCCAAATGATTCAAAGTTTGAAATTAATATATTTGGGAGATAAAGACGAAGGTTTCTACGTGGTTTTTACTATTATTTTATTATTATAATTACCATTACCATATATATATATATATGTATATATATATTTTCCATTCCAAATTCACTGTTCATAAACCTTTTTATTATTTTTTATATTTTATTCTATATATAAGTTTAGCATGCATTTAAGAAGCAAAAATGTTAGTGTCTCAATGGTAGTGACTAAGGTAAGGTGCTGTTTGGTAGTATCTGAATGATTAATATCTGAATGATGTAGAGGTCTGAATAATTCAGACTTCTCCTGAGATCTGTCTGATTAAGAGGCAGAACATGTTGAATTATTAATTCAGAGGTTGATTAAGAGTCCTTACCGAACACTCTGAATCTGTCCGATTAAGAGGCTGACATCTTAACTGTATCACTAAGAGGCTTACCAAACAACACCTAAGACATGTATATGGAAGGTCTAGGGCTCAATACATGCTACAAGCATAACCTTTTTTTTTATTTCCTAGACATATCATAGATACATGTTTTCTTACATATTTTGATTTTTATAACCTTTTTAATTTCATATTCATTTAATAGATATATGTTTTATATTAGAAATCGGTATAATTAGAGACTTGAAGTTCCACGTCTATGTGGCTAAATTGAAAAATGTAGTACTGAAAGATAGAAAATTGGCTTTGAAAATCTTTTAAGCATGTCGTGTAGACACAAGCAAATATATCACTTCGTATTAAAAGTTGTTCTCATTTAATATATGAATCGATTACATTTATTTGTAAAATTTGATAATTTTCAATATAATGAAGTTTACCTTATTTAATATAAATGAACCAATTACAATAATTTGTTGGTTGATATATTTACCCTAAACGGCAATATAAAGACTATTATTAACAAAACTGTTAAAAATATATTTCAAATTAAAATAAGTTTGATTTAGTGACCCGCCGCAACGCGCGGGCAACAATAAACCTCGTTAAGGACATTTAGCGTTAATACTAGTTAGCACTGACGGATCCATTGCCTATTAAGGGGTGCAAGACCCCCACTTGGTAGGACACTTCTATGTGGAAAATTTTTAATAAAAGAAAATTAGTGTAAAAATTATATGTGGTCCCCGGTTAAAGTTTTGTGAAAGTCTCAGTTAACTGCTAGTTATGGTGCTAATTAATACTTCCTCCGATTTAAAATAAGTGATACATTGTTGGTTTCACCGGTTTTGAGGTAAAATATGATAATGATAATTAAATTAGATTAATTGGATAGTTAGTGGGGAATGATCGAGTCCCACAAATTTTGAATAAAGTGAGGTTAATGATGTTTAAAAGTAAAAGTAAGGGTAAAGATGTCATTTCACTTTATTAAAGTAGATAGTTAGTGGGTGTGGGTCCCACTACTTTTTACCAAATAAGGTATTTTTCAAAGTGTATCACTTATTTTAATACACCCAAATATGAAAAGTGTATCACTTATTTTAAATCGGAAGAAGTACAAGAATAATGATATACTCCGTATATGTTTAGTTAAGTAGTCTTAAAATGTGTGGTTAAATTATTAATTTTACACGGCACAATGCACTAAAGAAAAACGATTTACTAAAGTCATCACTCCAACCCAATGCAAAGTTATATATTAAACTATGAAAAGAACTAGCAAGAAGCTAACAAGTAATAAAGATCACAAAATAATTAATTACAGCGATAAAATATGGCAAAAACACCACATTGACAATGATATTTTTTATAATTCGCTATATACTCCATCCAAGAAAAAGTTGATACTTGCAGTTCATCGATAATACCCGAAATTGAGAAGTTAGAATGATTGAAAATAAATTCATTTCTAGCTTTCCATATACACCACAATAAACCACCAATCGCAGCTTCAAGAAATTTTCTACTTTTGATTGATTTGCCTAGTATCACAAGTTTTTCAATAATGTGATCCAAGGAAGAATGAGTCCCAATATTTGCTTGGCACCGCCGTATGAGCCAAGCCCATAAATTTGAGCTTGTCGAACATGAATAAAATAGTCGTTCTTTCTTCCTTGAGACGGCACAAAAAACATGAGATAGATGTGCAGTTACTAACTTAATACACATGCGAGCCAAGTTAGCTCTTGTGGGAATTCTTTTTAATAATAGGCTCCAAACAACACTAGTTAATACGAGAGGATATCCATTTATTCCAAAAAAAAACCTTTTGAGCTATGAAGGAACGTATTTAAATGGTCTATGATGCTTTTAAGAGAACTTGCAGTGTATGCTCCCGTAGGATCCTCATCCAATCTCCACATATCAACACCTTCATTTAACCGAACATGGCTAGGGGATCTCCAAATCAATTGGGCTTCTAGAGATTACACTTTAAGGTGTCCTCTTTGTTAACCAATTTATGGAAAATAAGTCATTATATTTTCATCCTTAAATGTTATAATTACTTCTTTTTCCACACCACAAATCAATTGTTTCATTGTTTGGCTTTGCTTAATTTCAATTGAGGAAAAAAAAATTGACTTTTTTTTATATTCAAATTGTCATAAGTGGAAAGTGAACTTTATTTATTAAATTAAATCGATATGTAAGCTTCCTAATAATCTAAACAATATTGGATCTTTCAAATCAGGACTATTTTTGTTTTTGAAAATATAACTAATGCGTATCCCAACATTTTTTTAGGGAAGCACACACATATAACTTAAATTTTTACGAAAAATATTTACACTTTTAGTGAAAAACTAAGTTATAGAACGGACACTCCGGGTCTTCATGGAGGTCCAATCCTGATTATCGGTTTCCTTTTATTTCTTCTTAAACATTATCTATATTGTATAATAACATTTCTGAGGGGAATGTTACTATTCATCTAATATTTCCGGGGCTCCATGGAGGTCCACTCCTGATTAGTGCTATAAATATGTTAATTTATAAATATGAGGTGTATTTTTAAAATTACATAAAGAAATGTGGATGAAATCTAATAGTTAGGCTAAGGGCTTGTTTTTTTTTCATCCATTAAGTTATTTCTGGTTAAAGTGTCTGTGTGGATATATTATATCTGTCTGGATAAACAACTGTTCTCGTTTGTTTTTACATTCTAAATGAATAATCTTAATAATAAAATTTGATAATTTTCCATTTCAAGTCCTAATTATTGTAAGAAAGCATAATTAAGTGATATATTATTTTAAAATGAAATTTTTAATGACAAAAAAAAATGTTAATATATAAGCAATAAAGTTGAAACTTAAATAAAAATTTTATTTAACCAAAAATTAACATGAAAAATTAAACATTTTTCTAACCGGACCCTATAAAAATATTAAATTGTACTTAATATAAAAAAAGAAAAAAACGTTAATTTGTGATTTAATGGGGAAATCATCATTCCATGACTTTTTCAATTAAGTCATGCTATATGGATTAAGACATAAACAAACAAACTTAATGTGAATTCCCCATATAGCTATTTCCCCATTAAGTGGATTAAGTCGAAATCAAACGGCACCTAAAAGATAGCCGATTAATGACACATTCTTCCAGTAGAAAAAATAATTACAAATGATAAAATATAGGAAAATGCTAATGACAGCCCTTAGGGCTGTCATTAAGAATGCAAAATACATAAAAGACAACCCCCTGAATTTTAGGAATATTACTTTTTTAATCAATCTACAAGCTTTTTATGCATGTTAGTGACAACCCTAAGAGCTGTCATTAGCAAAACCCTAAAAAATATAAGTTGATATGACAACTTTTTCTCTTCGTTTATATTTTGACTATTGTAAATAAGCAATTTATTAGATATAATAAAAAATGAGTTTTGTTAATGACAACCCTTAAGTCTCTTACTAAAATGCATAAATAACTTATACATTGATTAAAAAAGTATTATTCCTAAAATTCAGGGGGTTGTCTTTTGTTATTTTGCCTTCTTAATGACAGCCCTCAGGACTGTCATTATCATTTTCCATAAAAAATTCATAAAATAAAAGAAATAATTTTTTTTTCATGAAATGATTTAGAAAATTATAAACATTAATTTAAATACAGCTTAAGCAAATTATATCCTTTAGATCTCATAGGCAGATTAATTATGAGTTTCCTTTTTCTTCTAATGGAGAGCATTTACATACGTTTGCAAAATGTATATCATATTTATAAACTAATATATTTATAAACTATATTTAATTTAAAAATAAAAACGCTATACATTAAATAATAAAAATATTATTCATAAATAGTCAATGAATATTAACATTTTCTTCTAAGAATGTCACTATAGGTAATACAATATTTACATCAATTATCTAAATTAAAAAGTCAATGTGATTTCAACTTTATAGATGAAATTAGTTAAAAGATATTAAAAATTAAGAAAAATACAAAAAGAGAACCATATGATTTGTTTTCTTGTTAATAAACGTGGCCTATCTACATCCATATAACTATATAAGTAAATTAAAAATATGTTTGTTAGGTGAGCACTCTACATGGTACTCCTCTTCCATGAAATGGCCCTCACTCCATAAATTCTCTCTTTTTCAAATCGGGACCATGGCATCCTCTAGACAACAATGTCCAAGATATTATTGATGTAGGACATATATCCCTTACTTTACAACTATTTAAATTATTCATAGTGGAATATTTAGATGTTGAATATTCACAACGCTTTCACACATTTACAGCTAAGGAGATAACATCACTATAAAAATGTTAGAATATATATTCAGGGGCGTCTCCGAAATTCTGAAGGTTATATGCGAAAACACGAAAATGAGTCCTTGAATACAAGATTTTTATAAAAATTTGGACTTTCTAATATTTTTTGTATTAAATTATTAAGTTGACTTAAATTTTAATATTATATATATAAGATATATATAAAAACTGGGCCCCTATAAAATATGGGTCATGTGCGACAACACCTCTTTAAAAACACCCACATATATATTTACCACGAGTAAACTGTTTTCTAGTTGTTTATATATATATTCTTGGTAGGCTTGGTGGAGGGTGATGGCAATGCCGAAGCTCTTAGCCAGGTCTTTCCATTTAAAAAAAAAAAAACAAAACAAAACAAACTGTTTTCTAGTTGTGAAAATGAAATAATTTTTTAAATTGAAGTTATTTTTCCAATCTGCGCATTTTAAAAATCAATCTTACACTAATTAACATAATTGTCATAATTTTATTGCATACCGTACCTTCTTATGACTATATGTTTTTATAAGACAAAAAGAGGAATGGGTTAAGTTTGATATGTATAGTAAGAGCTTGCCACCATATATTCTATCAATTTTTCAAAAGGGTTTGGATCGTGACCTTAAACATGCTATCCTAGGATTCTATCCAGAAGAATTTGGAATAATTATACATGGGCAGTACTTGTGTTCTTGGTAAAAATAGAATAGTAATAATTATAATTAAATGATGAGAGGTTAAATATCTGAGCTTGGAATAATAAAACACGGGCACTTGGGCAGTACTTGTGTTCTTGGTAAAAATAGAAGTGTTTTGTTAATAGTTGCCCCATATCATAAGATAACGAACGTTTAATAAACTAAAATTTTCATAATTCGAGTAAAATGGATGACTCATTAATATTTTTATGTTATACCATAAAGACATCCAGTATAATAAACGAAATTTAAGTACTGAGATTATAATAAGTGATATATATACCACATATACGTTCCGTGTAATTTACTCTAAATTTTATAAAGTGTAGAAATAGTTAAAAACTATAATGTGCACCAACTTTGAACTAGGGTGTTCTTGCCTTTTGTTTTTATCACTGGAAGTATGTGTTCGCGTTTTGCAAAGAGTTTATGAGGATAAATATTATATTTATAAACTAAAATTTTCTTATAACTATATTCTATAAATAAGAAAACCCAATTCATTAAGAAAAATAAAATAAGAAAAACTCATTCCGTCTCACAAAAAACTTCTCATTTGCCTCTAAATTTTTATCTCACAAAAAATTTCTCATTTCCCACATTTGATGGGTTCCACACAATAAAAAACTATTATTACTAAAGATCTCACCACTAATATCCACTAACTATCTTTCTCTTTACACCCTAACCAAATATTTTTATCAAAGGTAATATCAATGACTTTACCACTAACTATCACCTAAAAACTTGTGCAAAAGACAGATAAGAAATTTTGTGTGAGACAGAGGGAGTACTATTTATGAACAATTGACTAATAATAAGTTATTATAGATAACCGCCATTAAAAATGAATAAGATTACTTTCATGGGTCGTTTCTTGATATCTTTTGTGTTTTTCATGCTTGAGTTTTGGAGGTTTTGTGCCTCACAAAGCATGGACATATTCTTATATACATTTAATTAACCCTTCACCATCATCATCATCATCATCATCATCATCATCATCATCATCATCATCATCATCATCATCATGCAATGTTGTTTGTTGTATTTGAATGCACTAACTAATTTTTTAATTCGCTCCCAATGTTTAATCAAAATCACGTGACATTGTTTTCATTTAAATATTTTATGCGGCCGCTCCGATTACCATAAAGTGTACGATGATGCTACCAAATAATGAAATGTTATTGTTATATGTGAAAAAGCTTAAGTTTTCGCACATGTGAAGCATGAGTAAACACATATAATTAATAGATCAAGTTTATAGACATTAATCGATATCCGATACTAGTAATATTGACATTTCTCCATGAGAAATGTTGTTATGGGTAATGAATGTCTATAGTAATCGAGATAACCATCGTGTTTTACTGAATAAATAAGCCAAACTCTAATAGCTTTTGGCATTTAGAAGTTTTTAGTAGACATGAGATATGACGACTTGATCGCATGTTTGAACTTATGAGACCCAATAAAACACGTTGTCCATGTCTTCCATCCCCTCAAAGCTTGAAGATTGATGACGGATATTATTAGGTGTAATCATAACCCGTTGTTCTTTCTTTTACAAATTTAGTTATACAATGTGTGTAACAACTCTAAACAAGATGTGTGTTTGGACAGAAACATGAGCATAACATGCGTGTTTAGCCCAAATCACAATATGATCGATCTCATCAATTCAATACAACAAGTTAAAACTTAAAACGCCAGTTTTGCTTGTGTTTGGAAGTTTTGATGGAGACAAAAGAGAAGGGCTACATGTAATGCTTGAGTATAATTATTCAATCATGCAACTTGGCTATGTCCTCCATGCCTTCAAAGCTTAGAAGATGTGGTATCCTACATGTCTTTCATTAACCCTTTATTCTTTCCTTTTCAAACCTGAAATCTTTTCATTACACAAAGTCACAAACAATTATATTTGACTATATGTGTTAGATTCATTTTTTATTGTCGCTTAGACCTTTTTTTTACATCTTAAAATTTTTCAGTCATCAAATAGCCTTTAGCCTAGCGGTATGGTGTTTGTCCTACAACTTTGAGGTTGGGTTTAAGTCCCGTCGTTGTTATATGTGGTATTTAAGAGTAGATTATAATTACCGTTAAAAAAAATTAATCGGGATAAACCAAATGTGCATTTTAGTCATAACTTGGGAAAAAAAATAACTGAAATAATATATTGTTGTCAGATATATAGACACTCAAATGCATGTAGAGGTGTACAAACTGGATTAAAAAAAACTGAATCTGATTCAATTCCATCCGGATCCGGTAAAAGTTGGTCAAAACCGGATTAGGTGAAAACCGGTTCGATTGGAACGATCGAAAACTTAGAAACCGATAAAAACCGTATTGGGTCGGATCGAAACCGGATCGGATCCGGGTTTTTTTGTACGTTTGCAGCACAAATCACTTATAGATACCTGAATCCAGTTTTCAAACCGGTTTTCCCTAAGCAGGTTCTCAAACCGGTTTGCCCACTGATACTCGAACGACCCAATTTAGCAGATTCAAATCTGATTTGATCCAGTATGCTTCAGTTTGGTTCCAATCCAATTACAAACCCGTTTACTGAAACGATTTTCCCCATTTCTAAATGCATGCAAAGCTAGAATAATTTCAATTACAAACTAAACTGCGGTTCTAAACTTCAAAGGTTGTTTTCTTTTATGATGGCGTACATAGGTTCTGTAATATGATAAAACAAAAGTCCGGCCCAACTAACTATATAAGCCCAATAAGTATGGCTTAAAGCCTTTAAACTAAAACACTAGCAAACGCTTTGCAAAAGTAATAATAACAATTTCATAACCTATATAAAATGTATACATCAAAGAATCTAAAATGTTCGTGTAGATAATATCTCTGAAGTTGTCAATTATGAGAATTCTAAACGACACTAACAACAATATTTTGTTTTCGTGAGATTAAGGTCACTAAACTGTAAAACCAATTGGTTTAGATAATTGACCACCAAGGATAGTCTACAAACTCATGAAATCACAGAATCAAAAGAACTCAGATCTGAAAATATAAATCTCTTGCATTAATCACAAAAGGTATAAATGAATACAGATCAAAACTCTCTACAACACTCATAACACTCATCTAAACTAATACTTCAAGATCAAACAAAATACCGATCAAGAGTAGAAACCCTAGAACCGAGAGAGAGCGAGAGAAGGAATACAAAAGAGTAAAAAATCTAAATCTGTGATAATGAACATACAATCTCGATCTCTCTCAATATAACCTAACCACCTAATCTATTTACACTAACAGCCCTTCAACTATCATCAAAGTACCTGCAACCCCACAAACAAATAAAAGAAATAATAATAAACAACAATACCTCTTTTACCTTTGAAGAAGGATGACTTTTCAAAGGATGACTGACTTTTTTCAAGTGTCAAAATATTACACTTTTCAACACTGTCCCTTAGTTTGATACTTGAAACATGTCAACTAACTTCAATTCTTTACAGAAATATTCATGCTTCACAACTGGCAAAGCCTTTGTAAGAACATCAGCAACATTAACTTCAGAATCAACTTTTATGACTTTAATAACACCTGCACTACACTTTATCCTAATATAATGCAAATCAATTTCAAAATGCTTTGTCCTTTCATGAAACACAGGATTAGCAGTTATCAATATGGCAGCCTTATTATCACAAAATACATGCATAGGCAACATATCTACCAACCCTATTTCAAAAACAAGTTTCTCAATCCACACCAACTCAGCAGCAACTGCATTTAATGCCCTGTACTCTGCTTCTGCAGTAGACTTAGAAACAACATTCTGCTCTTTACTTTTCCATGATATCAAATTATTTCCAAAAAATACTGCATAACCTGTAACTCACCTCCTTGTAGACAAACACTTTCCCCAGTTAGAGTCAACATAAGCAGTTAATTTAAAAACATCACTTTTACTAAAAAATAACCCTTTACCAGGAGACCCCTTAAGATACCTAAGAACTCTCATAGCCAACCTTAAATGAGATTTTAAAGGAGCATGCATAAACTGAGACAAACAGCTAACAGTAAATGAAATATCAGGTCTAGTAATAGTCAAATATATAAGTTTTCCTATTAACCTCTAATAATCAGTTAAATTCTCTAATGGCAAATCATCAAGTTTAGAATTATCAGAATCTGTGACAACAATATTAACCTCCATAGGAGTAACAGCTGGTATACTACCAGTTAATCCAAATTCAAGAAGTATTCTAAAACATATTTCCTTTGATTTAAACACAGACCATTTTCAGTTTTTAATACTTCTATTCCCAAAAAATATTGTAAAACACTCAAATCTTTTATCATAAAATTTGCATTTAGGTAATCTTTTACCTCATTAATTTTAGTTTCATTATTTCGAGTTAAAACAATATCATCCACATAGACTAACAACATAATCACAGAATCACCAACTCTTTTAATAAACAAAGAATAATCATTTAAGCTTTGAACAAAACCATTATTTATTAAAGTATGAGTTAGTATTTCATTCCATTGTCTAGGAGCTTGTTTTAACCCATATAATGACTTAACCAGTCTGCATACTTTATTATTAGATTTATCAAAGTAACATTCTGGTAATTCCAAATAAACTTCTTCACTTAAATTTCCATATAAGAATGCATTATTAACATCCAACTGATATAAATTCCAATTATTTTGAACTGCAATACTAATAATACACCTAACTGTGACCATTTTAATAACAGGAGAAAAGTTTCATCAAAATCTATTCCCTCTCTCTGATTATATCCTTTAGCCACTAATCTGGCTTTATATTTGTCTATCTCACCATTAGCTTTATATTTTATTTTATAAATCCATCTACACCCTATAGCTTTTCTATTTTTAGGCAAATCAGTAACTACCCAAGTTTTATTCCTATATAAAGCTTCCATTTCTAAGTTCATGGCATCAATCCAATTTTGATTTAAAGAAGCTTCTTTATAATTTTTGGTTCATCAGACTTATTTAGATTACTTACAAAAATATAATTTTCTTTGGACAAACATGAGTAGTTAACCAGTTTGTCTAAACTAAACTTAGTATTATTATTCATAACAAACTCACTAAACTTTTTAGGAAGCACATTAGGTCTAGTAGATCTTCTTAGATTAACATTTTCAGTCATATCTGCATTATGACCCTCAGGAGCAAACTGCTCATTGTTCTCATCATTGGAAGTTGCAGTGGTAACATCTACTCTAGTACCATCTCCAGAACTACTAGGGACACACCTCATACTGAAATATCAGTGGTAGCATATGTTCTACCAATTTCAGTCCTACTAGGGACACCTAACCTACTGACACCATCAATGGTAGTATCAACTCTAGTATTATCCTGTGACATACTAGGAACATTCATCCTACTGCCATCATCCTGAGAAACCCTCTCATCATCATTGGGTACAGATTGGATTTTGAAAAAATGTAGATCAAAAAAGTTTTATTGATTTAATTTAGAATTTTTAAACATATTAGAGTCTTGATCAATTTCAGACATTTTAAATGGAAAAATTGTTTCATAAAACTTGATGTCTCTTGAAAAAATAATTTTTTTGTTATCAAGACTCCACAACTTATATCCTTTAACTTTTGACCCATATCCTACAAGAACACACTTTTCAGCCCTATTACTGAATTTATCACTCTCATTTAACACTTTAGAAAAACATAAGCATCCAAAATTTCTGAGATGACGAAGAAAAGGTTGCCATTTGTAAACTAATTCATAAGGAGATTTACCATTCAGCACAGATGAGGGAGTCCTGTTAATTAAGTGAACAACAGTTAACACACAATCAGACCAAAAAGACAAAGGAATTCCCCCCTGAAACATAAGAGACCTAGCCACATTCAATAGGTGTCTATGTTTCCTTTCAACAATCCCATTTTGTTGAGGAGCGTAAGCACATGAGGTTTGATGTATAATTCCATTATTTTTACAAAAATTACTTAGATTATTGTTTACAAATTCTGTTCCATTATCTGATCTGATTATTTTTATATTTACACCAAACTGATTCTTAATCAGGTTATAAAATTCTTTAATATTTTCAAAAACTTCGTTTTCTGTTTTAACAAAAAAAAAAAAACCCCACACTGCACGAGTGTAGTCATCAACAATTGTTAAGAAATATTTAAAACCTTCTTTGCTTGACACTCTATAAGGACCCCAAACATCAATATGTATTAACTCTCGTAAACTATTTGTTTTATGCTCACTAATAGGAAAAGGTTCCCTAGTCTGTTTGGCTTTATGACAAATTTCACAAGGAGAAATTTCGTATTTTTTATCTAACTTTAGATTATCACTTAGTAAATTTAAAGCTTGGTCTGCAGGATGCCCCAATCTACTATGCCATAAAGACTTATAACAAGTAGACACATAACTGCAATTACTAACACTTTTACTTACATTTAACATGTACAATCCATCAACTTCTCTACCAGTCCTCACTGTTATTTTTGCTTTCAAATCCTAAATGTAACAGTGAGACTCATCAAAACCAACAAAAAGTTTACTATCTTTAGTTAATTTATGAACAGACAACAAACTAACACAATATTCAGGTATGACAAATACATCATAATTAAGAGTTAAATTTTCATTTAATTTCAAATTTCCAATGTGTTTTATAAAAGCCCTAGTTCCATTTGGATGACCTACAAAAATTTTTAAAGCCCCTACATCAACAACAATGACCAGATTCAAGCATGATCCTGTCATATGTTGTGTTGCACCCGAATCAACAATCCAATTATCAGAAACTTCATTTTTATTAAAACAAATATTTGAATTAAAAAATTTATCAAAATTATCATTAAAATTTTTACTATTGTTGTGTATCATACATGACATATTAGACTGCACATTGGAAGAACTAGGAACAGATTTGTCAGAAATAAGAGATATCAACTTTTGGACTTGTTCACTTGTAAAAGGAACAAACTGATTATCATGATTAGAAGAATAATTGTTTTCTGGTGTAGTAGCTTGATTAGCATAAGGTTTTCCTTTGGTTTGATTTTTATTTTTCTTTTTATAGTAAGCAGGATATCCTATAAGTTCATAGCATCTTTCCACAGAGTGACCAGTCTTATTGCAGTTGGTGCATAACAGACCAAAATTAACACTTTTATTAATATTTTTCTTATTGTCAAATTGAGATATAAAGGCACTAGTGGAAGTTTTAGTATTATTTTCATTTATAGACACTCCCCTATGTGACTCTCCTCTAGCAATAATGGCATATGCTACTTTAACATCAGGTATTGGTTCTCTAGACAGAATATTACTTCTAATTGACATATAACATTCATCTAATCCCATTAGAAATTGCATTAGTTTTAAAAATTTGTTATGACTGAGCAGTAAGTTATTAGCATCACAAACACATCTAGGCAATTCAATTAATGAGTCAAATTGTTTCCATAAAGAATTCAATTTATGATAATAAACAGAAATTGGAACACCATTTTGTTTTAAAGAGTTTATTTCATGATGAGTATTAAACACAACAGAACCATCAACTTTACTATATGTTTCTTTTAATTCATTCCACATAATAGCAGCATTAGTATTAAAAATTTGTCCAACATATAACTCTCCTGACACACATCCCAAAATCCATGAAACCACTACAAAATTACATCTATCCCATTGTCTTCCTAAAACATCATTAGTTAAACTTTTCTCACAGGTTCCATCAATAAATTCAATTTTGTTTTTTGTTTCTAAAGCCAAAATCATAGCCCTACTCCAGACATTATAATTCTCAGTTCCTTTCAACTTAAGGGACACTAAATGAGTACCACTAGTATCACTAGAATGCAAATATAAGGGGTCACTGAAGTCAAGTTTATTTATAAGAGTAATGTCATTTTGATCAGCCATGTCACCACCAAACAAAGAGAACATAAACAGAACAACACTTAACAATCCAAACAGAAAAACACAAATAGCAATCAAACAATCACAACAAATCCTAAAAGGAAAGCTGAGCGTAAACAAGATTCCAGAGACTATCTAAAGGAGCCTGGACATGCAATACTCAGGTCCTTCTCTTCTACAAGAAAACTGTTAGTGAACAAAACAATTAACCACAAAAATAAACTGCAAACAAGAACAGAAACTAACCAGAACAGACACAGTTGATCTCTGGTGTAGGTCAAGCTCCTTGTAGATCGGAGCACTCCAATTTACAAGGTTACTTGCTACGACCTCAGAGTAGGAACAGTATACTTACAGTGGTTAAGCCCAAATAACTTTCAAAGAAGTTAATCCAAATCGCAGCGGAACAATATATCTCCAACCCGATATGTTGAAGAGAAGCGTAGAACACAACCAGTGAGTGCCAAATAATTGATTCAACACAATGATGAATCCAAACACCACAGATCTACATGAAAAGAACAACAGAGACAGTAATCACTCTGTTCAAGATCGAGGAATAGATCAGAAACCCTAGATCCGAAGGATGAAACCCTAGAAATTTTCCAGAAGTGTGATTCACGAAACTGAAGGGAATAGTCTAACCTTCAACAGATGAAGTACCGATTAGGAATCGATAGCTTCGAATTTTGATCGAAAGAAAACCCTAAAACGAGATCGCCAACCACGGACTGCGAGAGAAACAACAGATCTAAACCAATCGATGCAAATCAGAACGAACCACACTCTGATACCATGTACAAACTCATGAAATAACAGAATCAAAAGAACTCAGATCTGAAAATATAAATCTCTTGCATTAATCACAAAAGGTATAAACGAATACAGATCAAAACTCTCTACAACACTCATAACACTCATCTAAACTACTACTTCAAGATCAAACAAAATACCGATCAAGAGTAGAAACCCTAGAACCGAGAGAGAACGAGATAAGGAATACAAAAGAGTAAAAAATCTAAATCTGTGATAATGAACATACAATCTCGATCTCTCTCAATATAACCTAACCACCTAACCTATTTACACTAACAGCCCTTCAACTATCATCAAAGTACATGCAACCCCACAAACAAATAAAAGAAATAATAATAAACAACAATACCTCTTTTACCTTTGACAAAGGATGACTGACTTTTTTCAAGTGTCAAAATATTACACTTTTCAACAATAGTCTTGGGGTTTTCCTTCAAGAGATCTTGAGTTCAAGACTTCTTGGAAGCAAAACTTGGAGATAAAAAAAGGTGTTGGAATTTATTCCCAAAAAAGGAGATGGGTTCAAGGAAGGCATACTGTCCACCTGGATGTCACTGCTGACTCGAACCACTAACTTGTCGTTCAAAAAAACTAAACTGTAACATATTTTTTAGAAAAAATTTTGTGACTTTACAAAAATTTCTGAAAGATACGTTACATTTTGTGACTTTATATTATGTAATACGAGTAAATATCTAGCATCATCGAACAGTTTGATGACTAAACGCAAGGGGCGAGTTGGTTACTATAATTATTAACATTTAGTTTCGAGACAAAACCCCAAGGGTGTGTTTGGTACAGAGATTTGAAGGCAGGGAAATGGAAATAAAGGTAAAGTCTCTTGTTTGGTTACATCGAGAAAAGAAAATGGAGAAAAAAATCTTTTCCTTTTCTCTAATTTCCATTCCCTAATAAATAAGGGGAAAAGAAGAGAATCACAAAACGAGAATTAAAAAAGAAAATACGGAGATTAGAAAGCCTACCACAAAGCCCTCTTTTATTTTATCTATACGTTAGCAAACCCTTCGTCGTCGTTGTCAAGCCCTATTCGTCCGAGCAATTTCGTCATCTGCAATTCATCCATTGCAATTTCGTCCAGCAATAATCCGTCGCTTCTTCCAGGTTAATCTCGATATCTGTCTCTCGAACTCTATCTCTCTGTCTCTCAATCTTTATCTTTCGTTAGACTTGTGCAAACCCAAACCTATATCTCTCGATAATGAGTAGCATATTTTTACTATTCGTTTGTAAAACAGAGAGATAGAGTTCTGGGGAAACCTACGTCTACCTATTACACACACATAGGGTGCTTTCATTGTAATAATACTAATACATGTAATTATTTATCTATTTTACAAAATTTGATTGTATATATGTATCTATTATAATTATGTATCTATGTCTATCATTTTATGCATTTGCTATGTATCAACTTTGTATTTTTTTTATTTTCTTTTTGAACAGCATCAATTTTGTATCTATTATACATAATTTGGTGTAACAGTTATGTATCTCTGTCACAGATTTGGTGTATCAATTATAATAATTTGGAAAAATACTTTCGATTGACTGTTTTATGAATATTGTGTAGTTGAGATGGCAAGATTACGATTGAGAAAAAGAATGATTGAAAGATGACGGTCGGTCTGGAGTACCAACAAATAATGTAATAAGCAAATGTAAAAGACGCAAAAGCACGGATGGAGATGTAATATATCAGGAGTCGTGCAAAGAGATGATGGAAGTCATTGGTAAGTTTGGAGAAATTATTGGCGAACATCTGAGTAAAGAATGTTTTGAGACTCGTGAAATTTTGAGAAGGTTAGTGATGAGTTGAAACCTTTACCGGGTATTACAATGACAAAACGTTTTAAAGCATCTAATTTGATTGGAAAAGATGTCCTTCTAGGACGGTTATTTCTTGGATTGACATAAGAAGAGAAAATATGCATGGTAGAATCTTACACTGATGGCTTTATGGGATAATTGTTTATGGTTCAAATATTGTTCTTGGTTACATTGTGGTTTTAAGTACTTAGAACTTTTTTTTATTACATTTTGATTGAATTGATGTTTTTGAAAGTGACAATAGTTTATGTTTTTGGATGTTATTATTGATTTTATTAATGCACTTTCGTTATTAATTTATCCATGAATTTTGTATGTTATAATAATGATTGTTGTGGGAAAAAAATATGTTTGATAATTATAAAGTTTGTACAATTCTCTACTGATTTTTTTTATTATACCAAACAAGAGAAATGATTATCTGCTGCAATTCTCTGTTGAAGTCTCTGTGCTACCAAACAGAGTAGTCAATTCTCTTTCTCCAGACTAATTCCCTTTCTCTGCAATTCCATTCTCTGCAACCATTTTACTGCAATTTCATTCTCTGTACCAAACGTACCCCAAGTGTAAGTGTGTGACGAAACATTTGAAATTTCGTAATTCGGTTGAGGTGGAATTAAAAGCTTGTCCAAAACCAAGGGCCAAAAAGGTGTTCGTTTGTGTATAGGTTGGGCCTAATTGATAAAGGCCATTTAACCAACGGAGGGAGAATGGGGGCCTGTTTTATATGATCCATCACATTTTTTATTGCATAATTAAGACTTTAAGATGCAATTTATTTATGATAATACGAAGTTCATAAACAGAGAAAAAAAGGACGATAAATGTCAATGTAAACAATAATACACGACGAGGTAAAATTACATGATATAAATCTTTTTGATCGTGTCTTACGATCCCATTTCGAGTAATTGTACTCAAAATTTTGATTTTTATACAACTTCGATTCATTGGTAATATACATATTTTCATTGCTGTTAAAGTTATGTAACAGAAAATAAGAAAAAGTTATATCAAATGAAAAGAAAATTTAATAAGGGATTATAAAAGACTGAATCTAATATAAACTTATTTTTAGTCTTTGACTTAAAAAAAACACATGATTTTAAATCCGCAACAACACTCGAGAAAAAAAAACCTGGTTTCAAACAAATGCAAATATGTAGGTTTTTGTTTTTTAATATTTTTTTATCGACATAAAGTAGTTTCCATTAAAACACCATTTCAAACATTTAAGATGAGAATTTGTATTTGAACTAATTGCGCAATGGCTTATTTATTGTTATTCTTTTAGTGTAATACATAAAACAAATTAAATTATGATCTTATTGCATTTTTAATTTCATTTTTATCAAATCCGATAAAAATGATATTGTTCAAGCTTTTAAACAGATCAGTAGTGTTTCACTTTAAATTAGTAATTGTGTTGTTCCAGCTTTCCTACTTAAAATGGGTATTGAGTCATCGGAGAAGAGATAGCCGCCAAAACGGAACTACTTTTCACCGTCCTTTTCCTCGGTGGATCCACCTTTTTGACTATCTTTCTCCATTTATTCCGATTAATAACTCCGGCAAACCATTTTACTTTTGTTGCTTCCTTTACGTTTTTAAACCACAAGAAAAGTGATGTACGGCAACTCGGCAATCATGGTTAATTAAGTGCAAATAATCATAACCATGTGGAAAAGTTTTAATTTGGTCAATATGTAAGCCGTACATCAACCAAAAGCTAGTTATTTAAATATCATTATATATATATTTATATTAATTATGTAAATAATGTGGTATTTATTTGTATAAATTAATGTACGAAATGTTGTATAAATTAATTAAGAAGGGTTTTTAGTCTATTAATCAACTTGAAAAAAACATTAAATACACATTGTGGTCTTTCTCAGGGGTGTCAAAAGGGTCAACCCGGCCCGACCCAAACCCGATCGTGATTATTGTTGAACAGACTACAAAACACCAAAGGAAACAAATATATTTACCAAGAATGTTACCAATCTTCCAGCCCATACTAGCCGTTAGTCCCTTCATCACAGCTAGGAGAATATTGACCATTAATATCATTCCATGTATAGCTTTTTTCTTGTATTTAAATACCGAGCATAATCCCTGTAATAAACACAACAAACAACACATAATACAATACGATTCTTATTTTCATCATGGTATCAGAGCAGGCATAGCTCATCATCTACCAAACCCTCATCTAGCAGCAACGATAATACCCTTCGAGCCCAGCCATGCCTGATGATGGCGACTCGAATGCAAGCTTATCGTTACAGTTAGCAAATTTTCTCAGAAACAATATCAACTCTCAAAATCAAAATCCCAAACTTTCCGATAATCTCCAGATAAATCTCAAACTCAATAATCAGAATTACGCGTTATGGACTCGTATGATTCGAGTCGCGATAGGCGGAAAGTCAAAATCTTTATTATCACATTTAACATCAAACCCACCGGATCGTGAACACGATTCATACGATCAGTGGGAGCAGGAAGACTTAATAGTCTTCTCTTGGCTCATTCAAAATATCGAACCGACGCTTGCAGGCAACCTAACCGAATACCCCACAGCCAAAAGCTTGTGGGACGCGTTGGTGGTCACGTACAGCAGCGGGCGAGACAAACTGCAGGCTTTTAACCTTCATGTTAAAGCCAATGCCATCAAACAAAATGAAAGTTCACTTGAAGAACTCTGGATTACATTACAGGGGATTTGGGGAGAAATCGACAGAGTCGATCCCAATCCAATGAAATGTCCAGAGGACATTAAAGAATACTCAAAAATCCGTTCCGATCAAAAATTGTTTCAATTCTTAAATTCTCTCGAGAGCAGATATGAAAACATCAAGAGAGAAATTCTCCGTTTGGACCCTCTCCCCTCTACGGAGGCTGCATACTCCACCGTACGAAAGGAAGCTGCTCACCAGATTATACTGGGAACAACTAATCCAGAGGCGCAGGGTGTTGGCTCGGGTCTTGCCGTCGCCACCACAGAACCCGAAGGCTCAGGGCTTGCGACACATGGTTATCGCAGACCGGAAGGGAGAAGGAATTCAACAAACAGAGATGAAAAATCAAACCTTGTGTGTGAAAAATGTGGCATGACCAGACACACCATCGATCAGTGTTTCCAAATCGTCGGTTATCCCGATTGGTGGAATGACGGGCACAAAAAGGGCACCAAGCGGGGCGGAACAGAAAAGGGAAAGATCGATCGGAACCACAATGACCGGAAATCAGGTTCGAACTCCGGATTTGGGGGCGTAGCAGCCGCCGCAGTTCACGATGACGGAGGGAACGAGGGTTTCTTTGTCGAATCAGGTACCGGGGTTGAGAGTGAAAAGGACTCGAAACCCCCTCCTTTCTCTTCTCTCAATTTACACAAAACACACACAAGTTTGAGTTATTTGGATAAAGCCCCACATGTTAATACCGAAAATCCCTCACAAATATGTGATATATTTAAGTCTTCTGTTGGTACCGAAAAAGAGATTTTTTCTAAACAATCCGAAATAGTAAATAATTTTGACAAAAATGGGTTAAAATCTTCAATTTTTGATGGGGACCCACATATTAAATCGGCATCAGTTAACAATTTTATTAAGTCTACAACTTTTATTCCTTTTTTAAATAAGAGTATTACAAATTGTGAAAACTTAAATAATGGACAGGGTTGGGTAAATATTGTTCAACAAAAAGAACAAAATGGTTTATGGATCTTTGATTGTGGGGCAACGGACACCATGACCTATGACCTATCAGATTTCACGTCAACTGATAAACCAACGAAAACCTATATAAAAACTGCAAATGGGGAAAAGTTACATGTTAAAACAGGGGGAAGTATTGAGTTGTCTCCAACTCTTAAATTGTCTAAATGTCTTTATATTCCCGAACTGTCACACAAACTTTTATCTGTTAGCCAGGTTACGAAACAACTAAATTGTTCAGTACTTATGGAACCTACTTTTTGTATATTACAGGATATCAGGACGGGAGTGATAATTGGGCGTGGCACTGAAAGAGATGGACTATATTATGTGGATGAAGTAACTGAAAATGGAAGTGCAATGTTATCTCATGGAACTCCAGGAAGGGAAGCATGGTTATGGCACAGAAGATTAGGTCACCCATCCACCAACTATTTACATACTTTATTTCCTAAACTTTTTCCTTTAAATTGTAAGTCACATTGCGAGACATGTGTGTTTGCCAAAAGTCATCGAAAAACTTTTAAACCTAATAATACTAGAGTTGACCTACCTTTTTCATTAATCCATTCAGATGTGTGGGGTCCAGCACCAATTAATGGTGGACAAAATTATCGTTTTTTTGTAATGTTTGTTGATGATTGTACTCGTATGACATGGGTATACTTATTAAAAAATAAAAACGAAGTATTTGAAAAATTTACTATTTTTTACAAAATGGTTCAGACTCAGTTTCAAAAATCTATTCAAGTTCTTAGATCGGATAATGGTGGGGAATTTATTAACTCCGACATGAAAATGTTTTTTCAACAAAACGGGATAATTCACCAAACCTCTTGTCCTCATACTCCAGAACAAAATGGTGTTGCTGAACGAAAAAACCGTATTTTATTAGAAATTACTCGGGCTCTATTAATAGAATCCAAAGTTCCTAAATCTTTTTGGCCAGAAGCTCTTGCTACAGCAGCATATCTAATAAATCGTCTTCCAACTCATATTTTAAAATTTAAAACTCCCCTCCAAGTTCTCACTGAATATACTAAACCACCATCCAACCTAACCTTAGAACCTCGCATTTTTGGTTGTACGGTATTCGTACATATACCTAAATCAACAAGGACCAAACTTGACCCATGTGCGGAAAAATGCGTCTTTGTTGGATATGGAGTGAATCAAAAAGGGTACAGATGCTATAATCCAAAAACCAGACGGATGTTTACCACTGTAAATTGTGACTTTCTCGAAACAGAATACTACTACACCTCCAACCTCAGTAGTCAGGGGGAGAATATAAATCATAGTGACAACCTGAGTTGGCTTGAAACAGTAGAAACAACAATAGATAATCATTCAGCTGAGGATACATCATCAATAGCAGCCCCCACAGATATTGAAGACAGTGCCCCCCAAGAGTCGACTCCTGAACTGATACCCGAGGTAAGTACTTCTTCTCCTATACCTAGTGAAACTAATGATCAAATGCAGGAGTTAAACAATAACGGTAGAGAAGAAGTCACAAATGATCATATTCAAGAGGAAGAACCACCACAATACACTTTACCTCCGAGATCAAATAGAGGCATTCCTCCTAACAGATATTCACCAGAAAAAGAGACAAAGAAGTGTAGGTATCCAATGGCAAATATAGCTACTGGTAACCTATCTGAAAATGCCAAAGCCTTTGCAGTATCCCTATGTTCTGAAGAAATTCCTACAAACACTGATCAAGCACTAAAATCAAAACATTGGAGAAATGCAATGGAAGAAGAAATGCAAGCTCTAGAAAAAAATAAAACTTGGAGGAAATGTACTCTACCACCAGGGAAGAAAACTGTTGGATGTCGATGGGTATTTACGATCAAATATAAACCAGATGGAACCATTGAAAGATACAAAGCAAGATTGGTGGCAAAGGGTTATACACAAACTTATGGTCTTGATTACTCAGAAACCTTTTCTCCTGTGGCAAAGATCAACACTATAAGGGTTCTTTGCTCCATAGCTGCAAATCAAGGATGGCCTCTACACCAGTTTGATGTGAAGAACGCATTTCTTCACGGAGAACTAAAGGAAGAAGTGTACATGGAAGCCCCACATGGGTTCAAGAGCGACTTCAAAGCAAGGGAAGTGTGCCTTCTTAAAAAATCTCTTTATGGTTTAAAACAATCTCCCAGAGCTTGGTTTGGGAGATTTACCATAGCCATGAAAAGCTATGGGTTCAAACAAACCAACTCTGATCATACTTTATTTCTTAAACGTAGAGGGAAATTGATAACATGTCTGATAATTTATGTTGATGATATGATTATTACAGGGATTATTCAACTTGAGGGGTTCTTGACAAGTTAAATTTTGGTGATCCCACTATTCAACTTGAGGGGGAGTGTTGAACAGACTACAAAACACCAAAGGAAACAAATATATTTACCAAGAATGTTACCAATCTTCCAGCCCATACTAGCCGTTAGTCCCTTCATCACAGCTAGGAGAATATTGACCATTAATATCATTCCATGTATAGCTTTTTTCTTGTATTTAAATACCGAGCATAATCCCTGTAATAAACACAACAAACAACACATAATACAATACGATTCTTATTTTCATCAATTATGCTAGTCGGGTCGGGTGTATTTGTGTCTTAAGTTGATATCAGGTTATTTTAACCTGACCCGACAAACCCGACATTAACATCGGGTCTCGGATTAAACCCGATTGAATAGTAGCAATTAATAAGTGTAAGATTATTACTAATTGCCATGTTATCATCAAATTACTTTATTCTAGTTTTAACTTTTAAACATGTAAAATAGAGATATTCACAATAAAATTAATATACTATAAGGATTAAAGATTTAAAGAACATGCAATTACAAGGTAATTTGTGAAAACACATACAATAAAACGATCTAATTTGTCACTGTTCTTTTATAAGTTTCAAATGAAAAACAAATCAATAAAATATATGAACATTAATTACCTCAAAGATTAACGTGTCGAGAAAAATATCAGACGGTTGGAAAAAAGAATGAAATTTGTACTTTAGTTGATAGATAATTTAGGTGTAACCTGACCAACCCGATCGGGTCAACCCGACAAACCCGAAACCCGATCAACCCGAACCCAACCAACCCGATTCATGATAGGGTCAGGTTTCGGGTTAGTTTTTTATACTTCAAACCCGACAGACCCGACCCGATAAGAGCCAAAGCCGACCCGACAACTCGATTTGACACCCCTATGTATACGTACAAGTCCATATTACATACGTATTAAATGGAGTAGATATGCATTTAAAATTATAGAAATGACCATTAACTAACTCTAAACTTTTATATATATGTGATATAAAATTACAGCCCTTAACACGTACTTTTACATCACATGTTAAGAAAAAGTATGACAAAGAAAACAAGTTCTCTAATGTGAAAAGGATTATTATTAGTTTTTAGTTAGGTCATCTTTTAAAATGTAATTGAATGGTGTGCATGTTCTTTACTTGATTATGCGACAAAGCGCACTAGTTAGTGCATGACGCCTAGGTAAATGTTTGTACTTTTTAGCCAACTTCTACGGTTAGCTTCATTCGGAACAATTGCTTGATATCATGTCCTAACTTTAATTCGTACTACGTATCTTATGTAGACGTAGGCTTTTTTACTTTTGTGGTATTACCTTTTCACATATGACCTCTCCCTCTTCATACACCAACTAACAAAAATATATCAAGTTCCTTCAAAGAAGTAGTGGTGCAGCGAAGATGTAGACAATTATACCACTATCTGAAAGTAAAGAGACTGTTTTCATGAAGAATTCTGGCAAAAAATACGAGTGAAAGAAAATGATTGCAAATGTATGTACATTCATATAAGAACATACACAGATAAATAAATGCGAGTATAACTACGTTTACAAAGTGTGTGCTTTGTGCGGCTTGTGTGTGAGAATGTGGTAATTATGCAATAAAAAAAACAAAACATGCAAAAATGTATGTGTGCACTAGATGTGTCCCCCTTCTTTTCTATGCAACCTTAAAATGCTAATGTTCAAAAGATGTTTTCAGGATGAGAAATGATATTTCTTTTTTACTTTTTCTTCGTACCTATATGTCTAGCTGCTTTTAAACTTGATATGTATAATTTATTAATTCTTTTTATTCATATTATTCTTTAATTGTGACACTTATTATAATCAAATAAATATGTACATTGATAGAAAGAAAAGTAGAAAGAAATACCAATATTACTTTTTCAGAATATTGGCCCAAAGTATGGAACAATGTAAATTGAAATTTTCCCAAAGGAAACCTACCGGGTACCCAAGAAATAACCGTGCCTAATATAGTTCCTTATGGATATTGTTTCAGTTTACACTCTTGATTATTTGTTATTTTTGTTTTTTACTCTAACAAACCGATAGTTAATTTGGAAAAATGTTTCCCTTTGATGATCAAAAATAGATTACAGGAGGCCTATAAATAGATTTATATAATAATATAAATTAAGGCCCTGATCAAGTTAAGGACATGGAATTGCAAGCTTGGACTTGCACCTTGTTGGGCTCGATCAAGATGTTTGAGCTAAGCTTGACAGTTGGACTTGCACCTTGCACCTTGCTGTCTACTCTTAGGTGGTGTTTATTTTTTTAGATAAAAAAATCTGCTGTCTGCGGACCACATCTGCCAATTGCTGCAGCTTCTGGATGGTCCAAAGGTCTGCAGTCTGCAAAAAAACTGTTATTTATTTTTTAACATCTATAGACTTGCTTAAATATATCAAAATTTAGTATATTCAACGTCTAACAACATTAAAATAATCAAAATAGCAATATGATATGTTGTTTGGAGGAGATGTGTTTTTTAGGTTTGGAAAACCCAAGAAGCTAATGCCCAAAGCTTCTTGGAGAAGACCTTCTGCAGACATAAAAAAATCTGCGAACTTCCAAAAAACAAACATCTGCAAGAGGTTTTTTCTGCGCGTGGTCTGCGACGTGAAGACAAAAAACCCCAGGAATACCTTTTGTCAAAAAACAAACACCACCTTAGTGTACATAACTGAATTGCTTTAGATAAATTTAGTAAAACAAATTAATGACAAATAATAAGAATTCAGAATATCTATTTATATCACTCAGAGAACATTAATTGAGAATGTCGTTCGATAACATGTTAATTTCCGCCATATATTTGATTTATTATTTTCTTTTTTCTTATAGAATCTAAGATATGGATAAAAATTTATACTACGTATAATAGAATTAGTATTAAGTGACACATTTTATTATTTTCTTAACAGACCCGAGTTAACAAATAAGTCATCATCATCCCAACATGACATAAATAGTCAGGAATCATTCGTTTACCTACTCAATTTGATGATCAAAAACTAAATATATACTTAATTAATTACTATCTCGCTTGCTTTTATCAAGCTCGGCTTCTTGTCGTATTAATTCATCATCTATTAAAACTGTCATAGTGATTGATTTTTCGTTTTGTCCACTATCAACGGGTTTTATAGCAACGTGTACTTTTTCACTCTTTTCCGACGTTATGTCTTTCGGCTTTTGAAAGTGAGCTTGTTTAGAAAGTTCCTCAATGGCCTCGGATATCGTTTCGACACATTTTATGATGTCAACTAGTATCGAAATGACTGCAATAACTGGTATGGTTTCTAGGATGTCCCATTGCACCACCATAGAAGCTTTTAAGGTTGTATTGAGTTCATCTACGGCCTTTTTGCAGTTTTCTATATGAATGGATGAATTAGTAGAAGGTTGTATCATTAGCTTCATTAATAAAGCTAGTTCATTTAAAGCTTTTCCTGCTTCTGAGCTCATGTTCATGCATGGTTCTTGAACTATCTTTTGGAATTTTGAGGGTGCCTGTTAAAAGAAGGAAATTTATTAGAGAATGTTACATAATATATTAGGGGATAGTGAGTGTGTGGCTGTCACGTACCTAAGCTTAGGTGTGGAACCACCTATAACTACATAGTTTTGGTTGAAGAAAAAGTCAAAACGGTTATTTTTACAATATCTTGTCACTTTCTCACCATATTAAAACACTTGCATAATATAAAAACACCAACTCAACACCATTTCAAGAATATGACATTTGTTCAATATAAACACCATTTTAAAAATATGAAACTTGAATCACCGATTCAACAAAAACATAATTAATATTTAAGATAATTGATAAGTTTTAAACTCGATTTGATATACTAATTAGTTTATGTAGGGAGTTATAAGTTTTTTTAACCTAAATTATGTAGTTTTAGATGGTTCCACACCTAAGCTTAGGTATGTGACAGCCACACACTCACTTTTCCCAATATATTATACTATATTGTATGAACTAAACTCAATTGTATTGTATAGAAGAGTTTAAGGTCAGGGTTTCCATTATATATACAAAGTTTCCATTATTTTACATGATATCAGAGTCAAATGATCTCTAATCTAACCGTGGTCACCTATTTTCCGGCAACCACCTCTGCCACCTGGGGACATTGTTTCGTTTTTATACTTCTTATTTTTATGTTTATATATATTTTTTGTCACGTTGTTTCGTTTTTATACTTCTTATTTTTATGTTTATCGCATATTTATATCTCCATCTGAATTGGGCTTTTTCCTTCTCGCAGAGAAAACTTCTGTTTCCGGGAAAGATAAAAAACACCTTAAGGTGGCTATTCTTGCAATCTTTTGGACGTTGTGGCAATTTCGAAATGAGATGGTGTTCAATAAGAAAAAGCCCAATTCAGATGGTCTAGTAGAAAAAGTCAAGTTTTTTTCTTTTCTTTGGGCTTCCCAAAGGGGAAAATATGTTACAAAAAACTGGGAAATTTGGTGTTGTAATCCCCGTATTGTTTAATTTTTGTATGTTTGTTCTAGCTCCTTGCTAGATCTCTTTTTAATACAATTCTGCCGTTCAAAAAAAAAATAAAAAAATCTCCATTAAAGGGTTTATTATTAAAGTTAGAATATTTCATACTTCTTTTGGGTCGAGATACCCATTGAGAGCTTCAATATGGTATGCACATTGTCGTGCATAGACTCCGATTTTCAAGTACTGTTTCCATGGATGACGAAACAGAAATTTTCCATGCCCTATTTCCCACCATGCGAAATTCGCCTGATTGAAAATAATAACCGTTAGGAATCAGTCGATAGCATATACACGACTTTATAAATAAAATCATTTCGAGATAAGTTAAAAAGTATATACTAACCAGTGATTCTTCTGTGGCTTTAGAATTAAGGACACTTTTATAAGCCGTAAGAAATGACTTGTCTCCTTCAAGAGTTTTGTAGTATTCACCTCCAAATCCTATAAAACATTTGTCATTTCCATTAAAAGATGCAATTAATAATTAATTACAAAATCTTATTTAAAAAATATATAAATTAGCCAACCTTCTAGAAAGCTTGCAAGCTTTTCCAAGTTAAGAACTATGTGTTTGTGAAGATCTTCACCAGCCCACACCGGACAAACACACATGGAGATAATTATACAACTTGCACCGCCAAAAATGATGGTCGATAACCGCTGGTGAGCCAACTCTATGATTTTTTCTACTCGGTAACCCGATACACATACGAGGCTAAAAGTGAGGATAAATATCAAAACCCCGTAGTCGTATCTCCTTTTAATGTTGGGGATGAACCTAGAAAAGGTCGCAATGGCGACTGTACGTAGAACAATAATCAAAATCAAAATCAACGTTGGTTAATATGTGTATAGATAAGCGGTTAAAATGGAATATTTTACCTAAGATGAAGACAAAGAAAGCGAGAACAACCGGTTTAACCGTAGGCCCAAATAGGCCAGCAAACCATTCAGCGCCAACACCTAATGCACCGGCTAGTAGAGTCGCAAAACCTCTATTCATGCCTTTACATAAGGTTGCACCTAGTGACAAATGAAAATAAACATATTGACGTAATTAATGTATTTTTTTTAAACTGTTTGTTTTAGTCTGGTGGATAATAATTTTGCAAATTCTAAAAAATAAGAGTATAATTAAGTTGCTTACCAACTGTGTACTCAAAAACCACGACAACGGTCAAGATAGCCCACATTCCGGCATCGCCCATGCCGTTATAAAAGGGTTGTAGATAGTAAACCATAGAGACCATTGTGATGGCGAACGCAACTTTCAACGCGTGCGTGATCCTTCTTGGATCATCTACACCGACTTTCTTGATTTTAATGGCAAAATCAATAATGGCATGTTTGATCTTTGAAGTAGAGGCTATGGCTATGGCTTTAAGGTGAGTAAAAAGAGTGGGTGATGATGAAGCATTCTCCATGGCCATGACTATGGTCTGTAGAGGCTATGTAGCAATTAAGCTATAAGAGGAGATGAGAGATAGCTTATCAAGTGAAATGAGGTTGGCCTGATATATAAGTAGGCTGAATTCTTTAGCAGATAAAAGTATCTTTACTGTAATATAAAAATACTGAAATTGGATCTTAGTTATATTTGTATAGAAAATATTTATTTTTCTCTTTTCTTGATAAAGTGATACGAAATGGATAAATATTTTAGCTAAATTCAATGTTATAAATAAATATCGTATAGTGATGATTCAGAAAGAAAAAAGACATTGAATCGGATATTAATTAAGAGGTACTATATCGTTTTTCTACGTACCGACTGAAAATAGAGTATAAGTTTTTAGTTTAAATGTTTTCACCTTTACCTTACGCAGACCGCAGTAACATTTTTCACTCGCATACTTTTGTCTAGGATATATATATATTTTTAAAAACAGTCTCTATCATCATATATAGATGTATATAATTGTCTAAATCTTAGCTCCTCATATTCTATTTATGACGAGATTGGATATTGTTTGTTGTTGTAGCTAGTAGAAGTTTTTAGTACTTTGGTTTATTGGAAATTTTAAATGATTATATATTGAGCAAGATGTTAGACCAGTGCTAATGCCATAAGCCGAAGGCATCGGTTGGAGGCATAAAAGCCTTCACCTTTTTTTACGGGTCTTCATTTCCATCACGTCAATTGAGGAGTTCGGCTAGGGGAAGAGTTTGGTTGATGATGGGGTGGATGATTGTGCGGCCCAATGTATTTTAATAAGGTATTTAATATTTTGTGGGTGTGTATTTTATAATATTGAGCCCCAAAAAACTGAAGAGAATGATACTGTTGGCATGAGTATGTGGCCGGTTGGAATGTGAGCTGATGTGGCGCTGATTTCAATTTGTATCATTGTTTGGAGCGTTCTTAATACTACATCCGTATCAAAATAAGTGATACATTTGAGAAAATATGAGTTTATAGGCAAAATATTAAAAAGTGGTTTAAGATAGATTAAAGTAGATAGTGAAAAATGAGTCCAACTTCTTTTGAATAAATTAATATTAATGATGTTTAAAAGTAAAAATAAGGGTAAAATGATAATTCACTTTATTAAAGTAGATAGTTAGTGGAAATAAAGTTTCACTTTTTTAGCAAATAAGGTAAAATTTTAAAACGTATCACTTATTTTGTTCCACCATAAATAGAAAGTATATCAACTATTTTAATATGGAGGTAATATGTCTTTTTCATTTGTATGGTGAGTGGAAATACAGATTTTGATTGAACATATCATAATGATTTTGGGGGATATGTAACATTTTTATGTTAAGGTTCTGCTGTGACTTTAAAAAAAATGTTTAAATTAAATGAGTGTTTGTCTCACGGATTCCGTTCGTCCTTTAGGTACACTCTCCTAAGAGACCAGGGTTCAAGTCTCTTAACCAGGTAGCATTATCTAAATAAGAAATATATTTCATTACTTTTGTTGATATTTTAGAGACTTCAACTCTTCTAACTAGGTTCAACCGTTCAACTCTCATCACTTCAATTTATCTTTATTGTTTGTATTTATATTTATATTGTTAACATTATTATTAATAATTTCAAGTACAACGTTGGTTTCAACGAGATAATATTATAAAATAACAAATTATATAATGTTATTTTTACCATAAAATTTACCACTCTACATAACAACTAACTATAAAAACAAATTGGATCCGATTAGCTAAATAACACATGATGAGCATGTATTTAAATGCTGTACAGCTTAAATATTCAATGATGTAAACAATATTTTTAGTGTCGTGTGAAAATCCTCGTCGTATCGCGCAAGTACTCCCTCCTAGTTTGTATAGGTAGTGCAAAGGGTAGCTGCATGAGGTTTTCCATGTTTGTTAGGAATATTATTATTAATATTCATTAAAGATTTGATTATGTCAAAACTATTAAACTACAAGGACCTAAGTCGATGATATGAAGTTCAAGATTCAAATAAAGATTTAGGAGATAATCATTAATGTAAAAAGATATAGTATATCTTTATTAGTTTAAAAGATTTAGCATTATCTTTTCCTTGTAAGTCTTGGGTTTTCTAGTATATAAAGAAACCTAATGACATAGAATTAGATGTTCTTAGAACCCACGTTTTAACGTGTTTGTGTGTAAAACCTAAGCCTCAAGGTCGTATGATCCTGTTAACCAAAACCGTTTTACATATTTATATGTAGAATTGGGGCTTTAAGTAATCATTGTACATAGAAGATGATGATGAAACCTTGTTTAGCAATACAAATATGTTTATATAATTCCGCAACTTTGTTATTTGTATATGCTTATTCCAGATAAGAACTAACTATTCTTGAGCCTAAAGATCTACGTTTATGAAGAGTTATTCGATCTTCACAATTGGTATCAGAGCTTGGTGGCTCAGATCTGGAATGAAACAAGGATAAATCGGTGATTAACATTAAAACATTACGATTTTGATTTTAAAAAAGATGAAGATGTTTGATTTTAAAAAGATGAAGATGGCAGCGATGATGTCACCGCTGGCAAAAATCAGTGAGTCAACTTCCACCTCTGCTTCGTGTCAATATTACAGCATCTTGATACATCTCTACTTTCTCAAATTGAAGATTACGTAATAACTACGAAACTCTACTTTCTCAAATCTGAGTTTTAAAGATTTTGACTTTTTGTGGTTTTTCTTGTCAATATTACTAATCCATAACAACATCGAAAATTACTACTGTCCCTTTCAAAGCAGTCAATCTGAGTTTGGTAGACTTCAAAGTTTTAATCGCAAATTGGCAATGGATTTAGAAGGACAAGGGCTAAATTGGCAATCGCAAATTGAAGAAGGCATGGAAATTGAATAAAAAGGTTAGAGGTTTTGTTTTAATGGAGATGTGAAAGAAGACAAGTGGTATCAGCAGTAATGGTTTTCAAAAGATCACTTCCCATGTTTACTACTGATCCCAATTTCAACAATTACTACTGCTACTCTATCTCGATTACTACTGATCCTCTTCAATTCGAATTTATTACTGATCTTCACAATTTCATTTTACTACTGATCCATATTAAATACTACTGATCAGTAGTAAATGAAGAAAAATACTACTGATCAGTAATAAACCGAAATTTTTTCTACGGATCAGTAATAGACTGAAATTTTTACTACTGCTGAGTTGACTGATCAGTATTAATCAGTACTGACCGAAAAATTTTAAATTTTTTTTATACTGATTTCTTCCATACAACTGATACATTATACTTTGGAAAGCATGTCACACACCATGCTCATTCCATACCACGGCTTATTGATCGTATCTGATAATAATGTGAAACGAATCACATTATTCACACAGGTTGAAGGCATGATAAAGATAAAGGAAAGTTTTATTTGTTACATATTTGATCTTTATCAATTGATTACAGAAGATAATTGATTATATTTTATTTGAAGATGAAGTGGAAAGTCTTACTACATAAGATGTTATGTATTGTTGTAACTGCAATTTAACCGAATCTTAACGAAAAGATCTGTTGAAGACTAAGATAAGCAAGTCCTTCATACAAGATATGAAGTTGCTGATTACTATATTTAGACGGAATGTGATGCTTAGTTTGAGTTTCTACTTCAACTTCAAATAGAAGATAGTTGATTTTCAATGTAATTAATATAGCCTTGAAGAACACAAGAATGATAGCACACTTTTAGGGGAAGAAAAAGTGTTGATCATTCAAGGGGAAGTTCAAGTTTCTCGGATTGATTTGATTATGTCAAAAAGGGGAAGAGACTTGAAGATTCCTAGTTAATTCTATAAGTTTTGTCAAATCAAATAGGGGAAGATTGTTAGGAATATTATTATTAATATTCATTAAAGATTTGATTATGTCAAAACTATTAAACTACAAGGACCTAAGTCGATGATATGAAGTTCAAGATTCAAATAAAGATTTAGGAGATAATCATTAATGTAAAAATATATAGTATATCTTTATTAGTTTAAAAGATTTAGCATTATCTTTTCCTTGTAAGTCTTGGGTTTTCTAGTATATAAAGAAACCTAATGACATAGAATTAGATGTTCTTAGAACCCACGTTTTAACGTGTTTGTGTGTAAAACCTAAGCCTCAAGGTCGTATGATCCTGTTAACCAAAACCGTTTTACATATTTATATGTAGAATTGGGGCTTTAAGTAATCATTGTACATAGAAGATGATGATGAAACCTTGTTTAGCAATACAAATATGTTTATATAATTCCGCAACTTTGTTATTTGTATATGCTTATTCCAGATAAGAACTAACTATTCTTGAGCCTAAAGATCTACGTTTATGAAGAGTTATTCGATCTTCACAATACTTGTCAGGATCGATTAACTATAGACAAGTTAATAAACACCTTAGATCTAATTGATGATAGAAGTTGCAGCGGATCAACACTATATCAATAATTAAGAACAATGAACTGTATGAACAATATGCAAGAATATTAAGAACACAGTTTCACAAAAAGCTTCAATGTATATTATTGAGTTAACAATACACACGTACGTTTACAATTCGTAAGGAACATACTTATAGTAGTCCTTGAAGCTAAACTATTTACCCTAGTTATTCTAGGACTTGATTTACATCGAATTATAAAAGATATACATTTAATTACATTCTATAACTATCTCTACGAAGATCTCGGACTTGATATCTTCCAAAAACGCGTATCAGTAGTAACTGCAATCACCAGTAGTAACTAAGTAACATCAGTAGTAAACTTGGTGATCAGTAGTAAGTCCATAATCAACGTCAGTAGTAACTACAATGATCAGTAGTATCTTCAATCTTCTCATGATCAGTAGTAACTTAGTTATAGTATACACCAGCATCAACTTCATCAGTAGTAAATGTTCTGCCCCATCAGTACTAAGTATGTCAGTACTAACTGCAGCATCAGTAATAAGTTGATCTGTGTTTTGCTCCAACAATCTCCCCCTAAACTTATTGATCATCTCTTAATCAATCAAGTTTCTTTTGTTCCTCTTGTTCTTTTCTTCTTTTCTCAAGAGTTCTTTGATTCTGTTGAAGCCTTTGTTCAATAATATATCTGCTGTTCCTCTTTGTAAAATAATTCAATTTATTTTGGAACATAACAGCATCATAGGGTTTCATCAAAGTGTTTAGGAATATCTGATACATTGTCTTCTCTGAATGTGGATATTCTTTCTCATATAAGTACAATTCACACACTTTGCCTGATTTCTCAAAGAAGTACATATTTGCAGTAGGAATGACATTCCAAGCATATACATTACCTGGATTTGTAAATTGTTCTGGATAATTATCTGGATAAAATGCAGCATCTATCATTCTAGTCAGGTATCCAGCTCCAGATTCTTTCCATGATTTCTTTGTCATTCTTGGTTTCCCAATAATCAGAAGTTTGATTACATCACTTCTTGAACATGATCTGATTAAGGGTAACCATCCAGTGAATCTTTGTACTACTTTGTCTTCCCTTATGACTTCTATGACATTATTCTGCATCACTCTCCAGTTAAGAATTGGATTGTTCTGTAGAGGAGCAACTGGCATTTCAAGAACAGGTATAATTTGTTGTTTTGATTTCTTCTTGGAGCTTTGTTCTTGATCAAAAAATTTTCTTTTTAGTGATTGGGGAGTTGAAGTATTACCAACAGTTGTAACACTACCAGCTTTGAGCAAATTTAAGCTGATTGGTACTAAAGTTTTGGCTTTGGCTTTCTTTGATTCTTCAACTTCTTGTTCAGCCAGGTCTTTCTTCTTTTCAGTGCAGTATTTTTCAATAATAGTTACCATCTTCATTCTCCCAAAAGATTTTGCACTGTGACCTCTTGTCTTCAGAAAATCTATCATAAGAGCTTTTTGTTCAAATATATCATCAGGTAACTCACCTTTTGTTCTTTTGCATTCTGCTACAAGCTCTTCAAGACAGTTTAGATGTTCTTCTTCTACTTTTCTAAGCCTTTTGAATTCTGCTTCTTGGCCTTCTATCTGAACATCTTTAATTTGAACAGGTGCTTGAACAGGCATTTCTCTTTGATTCTTCTTTTGTTCAAGAGCTTGATACTTAGCTACCTTCTCCCAAAATCTCTTATTCTTCACCTTCCATTTGTCTTGTTTATCAGCTCTAACAAGATTTATCTTGTTTACCATGTAATGACCAAGAGCTCTGTTAGGGTAATCTTCATCATATATTTCTTTACCCTTTCCAATGTGTGCTGAAGGTGGAGGTGGAATATATTTCATATCTGGCACTCCACTTATTATAACTGAAGGAGAAAATGATCTAAGTTCATTTTGTTGAAGAATTTTTGGATGTGGAGGAAGTGAGCATTCATCAACCTCAAACCAATTCACATTATCATCAATGTCAGGTATGATAAGTGGTTGATCAGGTGTTGGTGGTTTGGTAATGATGACATGTCTCTCTCTTTCAATAAGCTCTGGAAAATGTAGTTCTTCCTCTTCAGTAGTAACTAGAGTAGTTACTACTGGTGTTACTTCAGGAGTTACTACTGATAGGGCATCAATCTTAGTGAGCTCAACTGGTGGAGCCTCACTATCATCAATCTTTTTCTTCAATTGTCTGATGATTTTGGCTTGTTGATAAAGCCTGTGCTCATATAATCTCATTCTTCTGTTGATGGTGTTGACATGCCTTTTCATTGCAGCCATGGTTTTCCCTTGGTTAGTTAAATATATATGGCAATTTTGTACAGTGGATTCAAGAGAATCCACTTTATCCGTCAATTGAGTGATTTTAATACTGCCCTCACTCCATCTAGCAAGATCATCGGGCTTACTAACAGGTACATTGGTTTTAAGGTTTTCCTTCCTTTCCATCAATTCCACAGATCTGCCCTCATCACTGCTTGGTGATTCATTGGGTCTTTTAGACATTCTCTTCTTCCTAGAAGAAGCAGAGATGCCCCCCCTTGTGGTTTCTTGGCACCGGGGTCCTTTGAGTAATTCCTCAAAAGAGTCATCACTCAAAGTTGCCGAGGTTTGGGTCCTAATGATGTTTTCACTGTCCTGTGCACCCACCTTTGGGGCATCAGTAGTGAAAGCCCTCCCCTCATGTCCTCTCTCCTCCTTGGAGGACAACTCTTTGAGCCTGGGGTGTGACTCGATTTGTCCCCTGGTGTCCTTTGAAGAAAGTTTCTTTCTTTTATAAATTGTGGAAATGTTTTTGGTTTTGTCTGGTAGGTCTTACACAGAGTGAAGAGTAGCACTCTGCAGATTTATATCAAGTTCCTGGGACACATTCAGGACTTCTGTTTGGGTTGGTGATTGAGTGGCTATTTGGATTGGTGTTTGGGCTGTATTTGGGGGTGATGGAGTGGGTTGAGGTTCAACTTGGGTTGTAGCAATGGTTGAACCCTCTCCAATATTGGGTTGATCTTTGATCATGTTAGGAAACAGAGGGGTTTCCTTGCCCGAAAATTTAAATTGTTTTCTCATATTTGAGAAAACTTTCTTGTTCAACTCAGGTAATAGAAAAATGTTTTTAGGAGTTGACAAGTTTTGTAATTCACAGTTTATGATATGTTGTAGAAATCTGGGATACATTAAAAATTTAGAAGAACTAAGATTTCCCAACATACCATCAAATATCATGTTTGAAAAATTAAATACTTGGTCTGTGCATAAACAGACAACAGCAGAGGCTATTGCCTTATTAAACTCATTCCAAGTACTTCTTTTAGGAGAAATACAATGCTGAATGGTATGTATTAAAAATTTCCATTGTGGGGAGAGAAGACCCTTTTGAAAAGTAACTATATTCAGTCTTCCCTCATATCCCATTTTATTCAAAATTTCAGCAATGTATTCCTTAGGAAGAGTGGACATACCTGAATCATCGTGTAGTTGTAGATGGTGTCTGATTGATTGTTCTGTTACTGTAATGTGCTTTCCATCTACTTTAGATTTTATCATTGATGATGTTGTTCCTTCTGTTCGCTCAGCATTGGTCCAGAAATCCACCAAGTGCTGTTGATATGATTTTGGTTTTACAGTTAAGGCAAACTGTATATATGAATTTCTCAAAAATTTTACGATCGGACGGAAATCTTTTGTTCCGTCGGGATTCTTTAAGAATGCAACCATATTGTGAAATTCTGAGTATTTGAGATCGGTTTGCACATCGAGAGCTTGTAAGGTTGCCATTGTTGTTGAGTTTTTGCAAGAATTTTGTTAAAGATGAAGGGTTTTTGATCGTAAACTAGGGTTTATCGAAAGGTGTTTAGAGAATCGAAGTGAAGATAATGCTAAATTAATCATCTGCCGCCTTTTATATCTTTCGATTAAACCTGCAAAACTACGAAAATAGCCTTCGAATCATAACATAACGGTTATTTTCATGGGGGTTAGTTTGGTAATTTGTGTTTATGAAAGACCAGTAGTAAATAAGACATCAGTAGTAAAACGTCAGTAGTATCTACTAACATCAGTAATGACTAAGGATTTTAAAATCAGTAGTAACTATAGACATCAGTAGTAACTATTAACACACAAGACCAGTAGTATATGAGAATACCAGTAGTACTGACTTACCAGTAGTATTTGTGTAAACCTAAAATACACCAGTAGTAATGAATTACCAGTAGTATTTTGTGCATACACTTTCACACCAGTAGTACAGCAATACCAGTAGTAAAACACTTAAGAAAATAATATTTTACAACACTAACTTTACACATGATTTTAAGTGAGATTTTAAGTTATTAAAATCATTCCAATACTGCTAACCAAGAAGTTGAATCTTCCTACATCAAATGCTTTTGTAAAAAGATCTGCTAATTGATCATCAGTATGGATTTTAACTACTTTGATTAATTTCTTTTCATTACAATCTCTTATAAAGTGAAATCTTATTTCAATGTGTTTAGTTTTTGAATGTTTTACTGGATTATTCACAATACTAATAGCACTTTGATTATCAATAAAAATAGGAGTTTTAAGGATAGAGATACCAAAGTCTAGAAGCTGATTTTGAATCCATAGAACTTGAGCACAGCAAGCAGATGCAGCTACATATTCTGCTTCAGCAGTAGATGTTGATACATTTGTTTGCTTCTTACATTGCCATGACACCAGTCTTGATCCAAAGAATTGACATCCACCAGTAGTGGATTTTCTATCTTGACATTCACCTCCATAGTCACTATCTGTATAGGCTATTAGTTCAAAGGGTGAGTCATGTGGATACCATAGACCTAGTGATGGTTTGCCTTTCAAGTATCTGAATATTCTTTTAACAGCCTGCAAGTGTAGTTCTTTGGGTCTTGCTTGATATCTAGCACACACACAAACACTATACATAATGTCAGGTCTTGATGCAGTTAAGTACATCAAAGAGCCTATCATTGATCTATATAAGTGTTCATCTACATCCTCCCCCTCAACATCAGGATGTAGGTGTTTGTGTGTTTCCATTGGTGTACTAGCACTTTTACTGTCTTTCAAGTCAAACTTTTCCAAGATGTCTTTGACATATTTTGATTGATTTATCAAAATACCATCAGTTCTTTGATTGACTTGGAGTCCAAGGAAGAAGTTCATTGGACCCATGGAGCTCATCTTGAATTTAATATGCATCAGCTCTTCAAATTCTTTGCACAATGTATCATTGGTTGAACCAAAGATGATATCATCTACATAGATTTGTACCAGTAGTATATCATCTTTGACTTTCTTTGTAAACAATGTTTTATCAATGGCTCCTCTTTTAAAGTTGTTCTTCAATAGGTATGATGATAATGTGTCATACCATGCTCTTGGTGCCTGATGTAGGCCATACAGAGCTTTATCCAATTTGAACACATAATCACCATGTTTTGGATCTTCAAAACCTGGAGGTTGGCAAACATAGACCTCTTCTTCAATTTTCCCATATAGGAAGGCACTCTTAACATCCATTTGATAGACTTTGAATTTCTTGAATGAAGCATATGCTAGAAATATTCTTATAGCTTCAATTCTAGCAACAGGAGCATATACTTCATCATAGTCTATTCCTTCTTCTTGAGTGTATCCTTGGGCTACAAGTCTGGCTTTATTCTTGATCACTATACCTCTTTCATCTTTCTTGTTTCTGAATATCCATCTTGTTCCAATGGCTCTTTTTCCTTTGGGTAGAGGTACAAGTGTCCAAACAGCTTGTAATTTAAATTGAAGGAGTTCTTCTTGCATTGCTTCAATCCAGTTTGAGTCCTTCATTGCTTGTTGGATCTTCTTTGGTTCATCCTGAGACAGAAAGCATTCATACATACATTCATTAGCAATTAAACTAATGTTACACATATTTGTAGTTAAGCTTTTATTTAATTTGCTTCTTGTTTGAAGTGGTGAGTTAACATCACTTAGAACAAGGTCTAATGGATGGTTCTTCTGAGTCCTTGTAGTTGTAGCTTTATCAACCACTAGTTGATTTCCAAGATTGGACTCATTTGTCTCAGGCAGTTGTTCATCTTGTGATTCTTCATTGTCATGGATGTTTGGTTCATCATCATCTTGGTCAGAGTTACTACTAGAATTATCTTCATTAGGATCAGTAGTATTGTTGTTGTTACTGGTGTCAGTAGTATCATGAGAATCTAGGTTATTGTTGGGACCAGTAGTATTTTCAGTACTATTACTGGTACCAGTAGTATTGGAATTACTACTGACCTCATTCTCAGAGTTACTACTGCTTTCAATATTTGAGTTATTACTGATATCAGTATTAACTATGGGAGCAGTATCAACAATTATGTATCTCATCTTTTCTTGACCAGTATTAACAGATGATGTTCCTTCTTTTTGATTAAGACAATTTGAATTACCTGCATTGAAATTCATATTAGAATTAAAGGATTTGGTTAGATTGTCTATGTCAAATAGCCAATCTGGACCATTTCCTTGTTCATTAGGTACATTTTCATTAAAGGATACATTGATGCTTTCTTCAATTATCCTTGGTCTTTTGTTGAATACTCTGTATGATTTGCTTTGAGTAGAGTATCCCACAAAGATTCCATCATCAGCTTTGCAGTCAAACTTACCAATTTGTTCTCTTGTAATCAGAATAGTACAAGGACAACCAAATGATTTTAAGAAACTTATAGAAGGTTTTCTTTTATTAAAAAGTTCATATGGTGTTTTAAAATGTGGCTTCACTATTAATACTCTGTTCTGAACATAACAAGCAGTATTAACAGCTTCTGCCCAAAAAGTGATTGGTAATTTTGAATCTGCTAGCATTGATCTTGCTGCTTCAATGATGGTTCTATTTCTTCTTTCAGCTACACCATTTTGTTGTGGAGTTCTAGGTGAGCTGTATTGCCTGTCAATACCTTTAAGATCACAAAAGTTAATTAGGTTAGCATTTTTAAATTCTGTGCCATTATCACATCTTATGGCTTTCACTTTTTGATCAGATGTGTTTTCCAGTTTGACAATTAAGTTCTTTATGAGTTCACTTGTTTCATCCTTTGTCCTGAGAAAGAAAACCCATGTATATCTGGAAAAGTCATCAGTAATAACAAGACAATATTGTTTCTTTCCAATACTCATTACATTAGTAGGTCCAAAAAGGTCCATATGTAAGAGTTGTAAAGGAACAGAAATAGAGTTCACAGTTTTGGACTTATGAGAAGTCTTGTGTTGTTTACCTTTTAGGCATGCAACACAGTGATGATCACACATGAATTGTTTTTGAGGTAGTCCAATTACCAGATTTCTTTTTACTAAATTATTCATGTTTTTAAAATTTGTGTGACACATCCTTCTATGCCAAAGTTCTGATTCAGTGGTGTTTGCCTTGGATATAAAACAGTTGACCTCATTTGTAGAAATGAGTTCTCCCCCTATATCCAGGCAATACACATTGTTTCTCCTAGGAGTTCTTAAAACCACATATTTTTCATCTAAAACAAAATCAGGAGAAAGAATGATGCACTCAATGTCTGTGAATAGAATCTTGTTCTTTTTATCACAAACTTGAGACACACTGACAAGATTGTATTTTAGTTCAGCAACATAAAATACATCATCAAAGGTAATTTTTCCATTAGTAACAGTACCTTTACCTGTAATCTTACCTCCCTGGGGATTCTCACCAAATGCCACATATCCTCCATCAAACGACTTGAAATCTTTAAGAATTTGCAGATTTCCAGTCATGTGCCTTGAGCATCCACTATCAATATGCCATGTTCTTCCTTCTTCTGGGATCTGAATGCTCTGCACAAATGAGTAAAGGATTAGTTAAGTTTGGGAACCCAAGCTTTATTTGTCTTGGGTTCATCCTTTGAGAAATAAGCTTTTGGGGATTTAACTTTAAAGACTTTTGGTACCCATACTTGTTTATTACTGGTATTTTGTTTTACTACTGTCCTTTTGGAGTTATTACTGGTGTGAGAATTTCCTACTGATCTTGGTTGATACCCATTGTTTTTAGCTTTTGAATACTTTACTACTGATGGACCAGTAGTATTTGGGTACTTACCATGTTTAGAATGACCAGTAGTGTTTTTAGAGTTAACACCAGTAGTGTTTTTGAAATTTGTTTTGGGAGCAGTAGTATTTTTGAAATTAGGGTTTTTACCAGTAGTATTCTTGTACTGGTACCATACAGCATTATAATTAGGGTTAGCACCAGTAGTAAATTTGTTAGAGTTTCTACTGGTGTTGGAAAATTTAAAGTATTGTTTATTTTGATTGGATTTTCCGTTGTTCTTGAAGTAATTGCTGTTCTTTGGGCTGCCAACTCTTCTGTTTTGCACAAATCTTGGTGCACTTCTTCCAAATCTTGTAGTTTCAGCAATTTGAGTTTTGATTGTATTTGCTACTGAAGGACCAGTAGTATCTTTTAACTTTTGAGTTTTTGCATTTTCTTTAAAAACTTTAAATTCTTTGAACTCCTTGCAATTTATTGGATTGAAGTGACAATCCTTTGCTAAATGATTCACTTTATTGCAAATAACACATTTTAATTTATTTTCTTGAGCCTTTATTGTTTTTCTTTGTTCTAAGAGTTGGTTTCTATTTCTTTGGTTTCCTCTTTTTAGAATTTTGGGTATATTTTCTGCATTATATTTAGGAGAATCATTTGGACTTTGAGCTGTGTGAAAACTTGTATCAATTGATTTTGGTGATTCAGTTTGAGATATTGTAAATTCAATTGATTGCTCATCATCTGAAGAATCATTTGATTCAGATGTTTCATTATTAGATTCAGTTTGATTTGCAGTTTTTAATTCATTAATGATTCTTTCTGAACTGTTTTTAAGTGGAGGAATGAATTTGTGTGGAGGTGGTACAGCATGATATCCCACCCCATGAACAACTTTTTCTGTAGTTTGATTATTAGTTAATTCATCTAGAATTTTAGTGCTTCTTTCAAACTTTTTAATTGTTAATTTATTTTGTTCAATTTCAAGCTGACATTCTTCTAATTTACTTGTTAGTTCTTTATTTTTTGTTTCATAGAACTCTTTCTCATCCACAGCTTGAAGCAATTCTTCCTTGATTCGTTGATCAATCATCTTGTACACCTTTATTTGATGTTCTTGATCAGCAATTACACTATCAAACTCATGATTTCTTCTGATTGCTTTTGCTAAATCTTCATTTAATTTAGTGTTTTCCTTTTCTAGATTTTTAATAATTTTAGCACATTCAGGAGTACAAGGTTTAGATTTTACCTCAGTTTTGTTGTCAGTAAAGGCCATGAGAGCTTGGTTTTGAGCATGCTCTTCTGCTTGGAAGCTCCAGTCATATCCTTGTCCTTGTTGTGACACAAGAGCAGTTGATTTTGATCTTTTGTCTGGTTGAGGACATTCTTTTGCAAAGTGACCAAGGTTGTTACAGTTGTAACATTTGACTTTTGTCTTGTCAAATCCTGCTTTGTCACCTTTGTTGAAATTGAGGCTTGTCCTACCAGTTCTTTTTAAGAATCTTTTGGCCCTTAGACTCAGCATAGCCATCTGCCATTTAAGATCCATCTCCTCAAGATCATCTGGATTCAATTGTTCCAAGTCATCACTAATCAATGCAGTATGCACATGACTAGTGAAGAAGGATTCTCTTGCAGTATCCTCAGAATCTGCAGCCTTTCCTGTGGAGGTTTCTTGCCCTTGACCTGTACTTGATACAAATGCAGCATTGTTAGAAGAAATAGAAGGGTTTTTGTGATTTACCTCAGTTTCAAACACTCTGAGATCATTATAGAGTTCATCTAACTCCTTTTCTTCTAGAGCATCTCTTTGTCTATACACCACTGTGTACATGGCCCATTCTTCACTAAGAGACCTTAGGAACTTCATGTTAACATCTTCTTGATCCATCTTTACACCAACTTGGTTGAGTTCACCAATTAGTTTGTTGAATCTGTCAAACACTTGAGTGAGTGTTTCATTGGGCTTTCCTTTGAAATTTTCAAAGTCTTGTTTGAGAACAGACTTCATGTTTCTTTTTGTACTCTTTGTCCCAACGAATCTCTTCTCCAGTGCTTCCCAAAGCAACTTAGCATCATCATATTCAACAAAGAGATGTTGATAGTCATTAGGAATGGCCAGTAAAAGAGTGCTTAGAGTTTTGAGTTCGATGCCTTTATCTTTCTTCTCCTTCTCACATTTAAGTTTGTCTGCCTCAGTTACAGAGCTGCTTGCTTGAAGTTGACCAGTTTTGTTTCCTTCACAAACTACTTCCCACATGGAATAATCTGTAATAAGCATGTATTGCTTAATACGATTCTTCCACATCCCAAAATTATTGGGAGTGAGCATAGGGATTTTGTTGGCCTGAGTGCTTTCATTATTATCAGTCATGATTAATAATGTGTGTGTTTTAAAGATTAAAACTTTTTGTTGTTCTTAACAAATAGTAGATCTAGAACCAATATGCTCTGATACCACTTGTCAGGATCGATTAACTATAGACAAGTTAATAAACACCTTAGATCTAATTGATGATAGAAGTTGCAGCGGATCAACACTATATCAATAATTAAGAACAATGAACTGTATGAACAATATGCAAGAATATTAAGAACACAGTTTCACAAAAAGCTTCAATGTATATTATTGAGTTAACAATACACACGTACGTTTACAATTCGTAAGGAACATACTTATAGTAGTCCTTGAAGCTAAACTATTTACCCTAGTTATTCTAGGACTTGATTTACATCGAATTATAAAAGATATACATTTAATTACATTCTATAACTATCTCTACGAAGATCTCGGACTTGATATCTTCCAAAAACGCGTATCAGTAGTAACTGCAATCACCAGTAGTAACTAAGTAACATCAGTAGTAAACTTGGTGATCAGTAGTAAGTCCATAATCAACGTCAGTAGTAACTACAATGATCAGTAGTATCTTCAATCTTCTCATGATCAGTAGTAACTTAGTTATAGTATACACCAGCATCAACTTCATCAGTAGTAAATGTTCTGCCCCATCAGTACTAAGTATGTCAGTACTAACTGCAGCATCAGTAATAAGTTGATCTGTGTTTTGCTCCAACAATGTTGAAATTATTCAAGGTGAGGGAGTACTTGACTCAACGAACTGGAGTATCAACTTTAGGGGTGGCAATTAGGGATGATAATGGATTGGATATTGATCGGATGGTGCCATATATATCCATTTAGATTTACATCGTCAATATATATTTCTATATCCATATTTATATGTATTTAAAATCCATAATTATATCCATATCTAATACTTCTTGTGAGGACCAAACTTTGCCGGGGTTAAGATGACGTCAAGATTGTGTAACGACGGACTTGGACCCGTGGATTAGTGGCCAAATGTGGAGTCGACATCATAGTTCCATAACAATTTCTTTTTTCTTTTTTTCTTTTTTTAGTGTTGGCTTAGTGGTATCAACATGTAAATGTGTAGTTGATTGTCGTCGTCAAATCCCTCTGTTTTCTGAATGGAAGCCCAAATATGGATGAATAAACTTTTTTTGTTGCTTGAGGCTCAATATCATGTAAAAAAGAGGTTGTACTAAAATATGTATAATTTTTGCTATAAGTCTTTGTTCCAGGCGTTAGACCAGCCAAATCAAAACTAGCTACGGGGACTACGCCCTGGTAAACCGTCGTTCGACCCCAAGAACAGTGTACTTTTTTTCATTTTTAAGAATTTTGTTTACACGTCATGATTAGCTAGTGAATCTATCTACGGTGTTCTTAATGTCGTACTATTCCGTATTTCTATTATTGTAAAGCTAATTTTTAGTATGATTGAAGTCGTGGCAAGAGGTTCACCAAGTGTCAATGAGGGGGACATTCGGAAGAAAAACAGTAGATATAAAATTAGCAAATGAAGACAAAAACATATTCAATATTCATCCTCAAAATCAACACGAATTAAAAGCCTACTGATATCTCTTTTACTCCTCGCCTTGTTTTGTGTTTTTTCCCGAAAGTTCCTTTAGAAACAGACCAGAAAACGCAACAGGCCGGTGAGAAACTATTTCTAACGTTAATCTAATTACAAGACTAGTGTCATCGGTCACTCGTTAGGCTCTCCAGTTCTCAGTTCACTTCAATTTGGAGAAGTGTAAAGCGACAAGATTTTAGTGTAATTTTGTAGGTTTAATATTCTTGTGTATGTATTTTATGTATAAAATATTAAGTAAAATGATATTTTTGACATGAGTGTGTAAGTTGCGTGTTATTTGACATGACGATGTTTTGACAAAAATTAAAATGTGAACTGATGGTCACCGTTGGAAGCTAACGTGACGTTAATTTAACAAAAACTGAAATTTCAGTTAATGTCAAGGTTGAAAGCTGTCTTAATCAAATAAGGAACCGCGTTCCAGATCCTCGTTCTCGTACTGAAATGTACCGCGATCTATGTGACTTTGAATTAAATAAAGAAAAATCCAGTTATAAACACACATAAAATTAAGTACTATAATGAGACTCATCTTTTTGGTTTTTGGGTAAACTCTTCTGTCCTCAAATTCAAATTCATGTACCGTTACGAAAAAATCGAAATTAATCTTGGTTTGGTTAATAAACCCAGAATTTTTTAAACTGGTTCGGTTAACCAAATTCATTGGTATTTCGCTTCGAATTTTTGATTTCGTATACTATGAACACCCCTATCCATTAACCAAAATAATACTATCTGGGTCTATTTACATGATTAGGGCAATAAATTTCGTTACCAGTTTTTAGGAAAAATTTAGACCGTGACACATTCTAAACTAAGTTGAGTAATTTTTTAAGTTTTCTAATTATTACAATTTTCGATATTGATATTAAATTATTAAAATCGTTAAAATCCAATAGAATTTAAAATATATGTCTAAATAAACAATACTAAGAATTAAATTTTTTTTTAACAACGTAACCTAATCTACATGAACTTATTCACGACAAGACTTGAACACATAATCTATAGGTCATGAGCAAATGGGCAACACTTTACATCTATACCACTAAACTACAAACTTTGAATAATACTAAAAATTAAATAGTACCTAAAGTAGAATATTACTGTATTATATATGGAGGCATGGAGCTATTATATTTTATTAGATGTTATAATTAAGTGAGATGGTACGTGTGCGGTGCTTTTCATTGTGTGCCTTACATGGTGCGTTTGTCCTTATTATTGCTACCACCTTCCCCCTTTTATGTTTTTTTTTTCCTCTTTATAATTAGGAGTATAAATGAATAGAGTTAAGTTTGAGTTCGATTAGTGTCAAGGTAAGCTAGTTTAATTATAGAGAGTTTGATCTTATGTTTGATGCATTTCGAGCCTTATGTTTAATGTTAAAAGTTCAAGCGCAGCTCGTTAAGATTTTTGCAAGATCGAGCTCGTCTCGATTAACCTCATCTAAGCTCTCATATATTCACAAGTTATATAATTTACTTATTTAATTACAATACTTGATATATGATGTAAATATTTTGCTATGTACTCCGTATATTACATATATAAATATAGATATATGTATATGCATATAATATAATACATAATTATAATTTTGTAAGAATTAATATATATTAGCTCGTTTCTATTATAACATAAACGAAATTATGAGCAATTATAAATCGTTATTAACATTAATATAGAAATTTGCACTTAATCAGCCACCCGCTCACTACACAGTTGTTGGGCCATCCAGTTGGTCACAATGGAACCTTGACCTAAGACCTCGCAAGGGACGTGCCTCCTTGACCCTAGCCTATTTCTTCGTTATTCTTATTAAACAATTTTATATTTGTCCTTTCCGACCAATAAACAGAATTTTTTTTTCATTCCTATCTAAATCATCTTAAATTTATTAAAATGTGCACTTCACACCTCTTAATTTGTGTTAGAACCAATGTATGAGATTCATGACTTACATATTATGTTATAATTTATCCAATTGTAAATATATTAGTTGTATTTAAAGAGTGATTTGAGATTATAAATACGAGTTTAAACGTTATACAGTTATACTTCATAATTCATGCATATTATGATGGCATAAACCACAAGTTGTTTTTGAAAAATATTGCAAGGTTATAACTTATATGTAAAAATTGATTGCTATCAAATTATAACCAAAATGATATTATATAATAAAAAACATAAACGCCAATATTTATCAAACTTTGGTTCTTTTGAAATGTTTTGATGAGATTATAGCAATCTTGTTTTTTTGAACGGAATTTTGCAATCTTGTAGCTTGCATAAACTTTTACATTCTTTTGTGTTATTTATTTTACAGTTAAAATACGGTAGATGAACAACAAAACTGTAAATATAATTTGAAGATAAATATTGGTGCGAGCTCAATATTGGGGTCCACTATTCGACCGTATTTTCCAACTCGCTTATTATTTTGTTTATCCCAATTTTAAGAGGGTGTTTGGGATTGCGTTTTGTAATAGATTATCTGCTTATTGCGTTTTAAAAACGCAAATAATCTAAAATGAGTGTTTGGCAAAAAGCTTGAAATAATCAATTATCTGCATTTTGAGGGCTTTAAAATAGAGTTCTGAAAAGGTCAGTTGGGAGGTGCTTATCGCGTTTTGAAAACGACTTATTTGCATTTTATCTATTAACTAAGCAAGTAATCAACTTTGTCAAACACTAAAAAAACTGATTATCTAATTATTACGACTTCAAACAGAATAACCAAATGCAAACACTATTTTTCAGATCACGTTTTGTAAACATAGATTATCTGATTATTCATTTTGAAAGCGCATAATCTATTTTCAATAAGCAATCTCAAAACACCCCCTTAAAGTTGAGGGTTTAAGTCCAATTGTGAATATAGACTGATTTAAAAGTACATTATGATTACCGTCTAAAAATAGGAAAAAATATTTAATACTTCCTCCGTATCAAAATAAGTGACACAAATTGTCTTACACGTTTTTTGAGGTAAAATATTAAAGTAGAGATTAAAATAGATTAAAGTACATAATTAGTAAGTATGGGTAAGTGATATTATTGAGTTTTAAAAGTAAAAGTAAGAGTATAAGGGTATGGGTCCCACTATTTTTACCAAATAAGGAAAGTGTTTAAAGTGTGTTATTTATTTTAATACACCCTAAAATAAAGAGTGTGTCACTTATTTTGATACCGAGGAAGTAATAAATGCGTGAACTCGATGTAAGAAGACAATGGCACGTGGATTTTGATGGGTTGACTCAATGTAAGGTTGACAAGTACAAATGTACAATATCAATATCATGTTGTAGTTACATAAATTAGTTTTAAAATATCATATTTCGGTGAACATACTCAGCAACCATTTTTAAAAAATTATACGGAGTATTTAGTAGTCTGCAAATTATGGTTGAGTTGAATTGACCTCGAGCTATTAAGTAGAATTCTAAGTTAAGTTTGAGTTTGAAAATACTATGCTCAATAAGTTGTTGATTCGTGAATCTTGTTGAACTTGAAATATTTTACATTTTCATCTATTTTGTGTGAGCATATTTACCTAATTATCATATTTTCTAATTTTGTCGATTTAAACCGAGCTAAAAAATTTCAGTCGACTCAAATCAAGAAAAAAAAGTAACGAATTGATTAACACTAAAAGTTAATAAACATGATTGTTTATTATCCCTTTTATATTGGGAGCCGAGTAGAGTCAATGTGAGCTGAAAATTGTCGGTTAAATAATCGATTAGAGCTCAAAAATATCAGTTAATTAATCAAGCCAAGCTCAAGCTTAAAAATAAAATCTTTATACGTATATAATACTCCCTCCGTCCCTTAATAAAGTTCCCATTTCTCATGGGCACAATTTTTTAGGAGATAGATAGTGATGAGGTCAATGGTAATAAATTTAATTAAAATATAAGGTTATTTTGGAGAGAGAAAGTGTTTTTAAGAGATAGTTAGTAGTAAGGTACATTGTAATAATATTATTATATTGAGTGTGTCCCTCTAATATTAGAAATGAGAACTTTATGTTGGGACAAATATTTTGATAGAAATAGGAACTTTATTAAGGGACAGAGGGAGTATTCATTATTGCATTTATTATTTAGAAATGAAAATTAATCTAAAAAAAACTAATCTTAACTAATACTTCCTCCGATTCAAAATAAGTGCAACACTTTCCAAAAAGAGGTGATTCAAAATAAGTGCAACACTTTCCTTATTTGACATATTTTTATCTATAAAATTATTATTTTATCCCTACTTAACTTTATTAAACATCATTAATTTCTCTTTCTTCAATAAAGACAAAAATTATGGTGGGACCCTTTTCACTAATTATCCCTTTAATTTATCATAATCTCCATTAAACTATTTTATTTCAAAATCCGTGAAAATGCAAATGTTGCACTTATTTTGAATCGGAGGAAGTATTACCTACTATTCATCATAAATATTTAAAATAAAAAATATACTATTTAATAATATTATCAATGTCCTTTTGCATTTGTTAATGAATAATAACCAATATTGATAGTGATCATAAGACCACCCGTAACGCTCGACCAAACGACCGGTCGCGACCGCCAGCTCGGACCTCCCCGACGCGTCCCACCCGTTACGCCCCCCCTTGCTCGACGCGTCGACCGTGGCCAACGGTCGACTATTCGACCGTTCGAACTCGTCTCCAACGGCTCCAAAAACCCCATTTAAAACTTAATTTTTACCCCCTTTTTTACCTTATAAATACCCAATCTTTTTCTAAAAACATTCACACTTCTCATTTCTTTAATTCATACTTACTCACATCACACACATCACACACACTATCCTAAAAATGAGTTCCGACGATGAAATGAATGTCGCTAATTTCATTTTTGGCGACGAGGAAGAGGACAGGGTTATACATCTCGGTTTTTTACAAACGGCGGCCGCGTTTCTTGAAGGTTCTAGTTCTACTATCCCTAGAACTCCTAGAAGATACGTGAATAGGGACCGTGGCGGTGCGAATGACCGTCTCGTGGCAGCCTACTTCGCTGAAAATCCGACGTATAACGAGCATGATTTTCGCAAACGTTTCAGGATGAGTCGTGATCTTTTCACACGCATTGTTCGCGATCTCACTAATACCGTCCCATTATTTGCGCAACGATATGATGCACTTGGGAACGCAGGTACTTCTCCACTAATGAGGTGCACTTCTGCAATTCGTCAGTTAGCATACGGGACCGTACCGGATGCTCTAGACGAATACTTACAAATTGGTGAGAAAACTAGCCGTGATAGTCTCGCAGAGTTCTGTAAAGGGGTCATGCACTTGTATGGAGATGAGTTTCTGCGAAAGCCTACTCATACTGATGTGGCGAAGCTATACGCTTTTCATGAGGAGAAACATGGGTTTCCCGGTATGCTAGGAAGCATTGATTGTACTGATTGGCCTTGGGCTCAATGTCCAAATGCTTACCGTGGGTAATATGTTAGAGGGGATCACGGGAACGAACCATTCATCTTACTTGAAGCGGTTGCCTCGCAAGATTTGTGGATTTGGCACGCGTTCTTTGGTGTCGCCGGGTCGAACAACGACATCAACGTGTTACGAGCGTCCCATATTTTCAATGATCTCAAAGACGGGAAATCACCTGAGGTACCCTTTTTGGCAAACGGGGTGTCTTACAAATGGGGATATTATCTTACTGACGGGATATATCCGGAATGGTCTGTTCTTGTTAAGTCCATTTCACACCCAAATGCGAATGATGTTAAGCGGGTGAACTACAAGAAAGCACACGAAGCTGCAAGGAAAGACGTAGAACGAGCATTTGGCGTTCTAAAGAAAAAATGGGGTATAATAAAAACGGCTGCAAAGTCCCCAAATGTTAACAAAATAAGGGATATAATGTACACTTGTATCATATTACATAATATGATTATCAAAGACAAAGGCAGGGCCATATGTCCCGATTTTCATCCGGAAGAGCGACATAGTGAAGCCGACCCCGTACGATCACATGAAGAAGTATTGCAAGTTATCAGGGAGATCCATAATAAACAAACTCATCTTAATCTTAGATCTGATTTGGTGGAACACGTTTGGAATCGACGACCCCACCAGTAGTTTTTTTAATGTTTTTTTAATTATGTTTAATGTAATGTTTTAAATTATTTTTAATGTAATGTTTTAATTATTAATGAAATTTAAATTAAAAAAAAAATTTCCGAACGGTCACCCATTACGGGCATTTGGTCGCTGTCTGGTCGTGTGTTTGATCAGGAGAGAGAAAGCTGATGTGGCGCAGATGTGGCAGGGGTGACCAAACTGGGTTTGGTCACCCATTACACACAGTCTAAGGTCTGAATATTTGTCATTCTAAAAAAAAATATTATGTACCAATGAATATTATGTTGCTTTCTTCTTTCCCTCCAACTTTAACTTTACGCTTTCCTCTTGATCATTATATATTATGTATATATCTATCTAAAACGTAGTAAAATTAATTATTAAAGTAACTCTCTAAAGTGATTTTTATTCAAGTTTCACTAAGAAGGCAAAGTTTTACTTGAGTGGGTTATTAAAAGCAAAGCACCAAACAAATGAAGAATGTTAAAGCATGCAACTTGACTTGAGGAAAACAGCAAAGCATATGAGTGGAAATTCCTATAACTATACACATATATGTTTGGATTTCTTGGAAACCCTTGTTAATTTGTTCATAAATGTCAAAGACACATACCCAAAAATAACAAAACTACATTTTCGGTAACATATCCAATATATCCTTAGTTGGGTGATCACTAATCTGAATAGCAAATTGCACACCAAAGATTCATGGCTAAGGATCACCTTTTTGACACTTACGATCCCATTTCCTGATACACTTGTAGGTAGTGTAATCTTGCATCTTTCTCATTTTTCTTCATATAATTATTACGTTTTTTCTGCAATCGTACGTATTGTTTGGATATTAAAGACTCGATTCAGATTCTAGGACCACCATACATAAATGCAACTTGTGTCCAAAAAACCGCACCGATTGATGGTGTAATACTGAATCATATAATCAGATAGCAAGATGAATCAGTACAGTTTTGAGTTGTTTCCCATTCAAATTTAATGCAACTTGCTACCTTTCGTGAGTAAAATTAGGGAAATTCATTTCACTAACGTGTCAAAAACTCGAGAATTCTTAATGTAGTTGGCCGCCACATTAACGCAACAAGGCACATGTGCCCGTGATTTGTGACGGGTTTGCAAGGATACATATAATATTTATAAAGTAACATATTTATCACACTACATTTTATTAAAAAACCATTCATGAAAAACACATTATTCATAAACAGTGATGAACAATAACATTTTTCATTATGTATACACAATATACCTCACATTGTACTATCAAACAACTTGCATTTGTCCATTTTGTAGCACAAATATCTCTCGTCGATAAAGTTACCGCAGGTAAACCCACAATGAACCAACGACATTTTTCATTCATTTTATTATATTAAGTAGGAATATGGTCATTGGCGCAAGTGCGTGCAACATTTGGAAATGGGCCAGTTATCCATTTGGGCTTAACAACTTCCTTAACATACCTCATTACCCTACTGCAATTCGGGCCTATAGTCCTATGACAACCTAAGCGATGGAAATTAGACCGATTCACGTTTTACATAAAGGGAGTTATTATCACAACACTTTTCAATATATACACTACAATAGTTGCTTTGTACATTAATAACTGTACAATATGATATATATATAAATAATATGATATACAAATTAATTCCCTTTAAATAAATCTTGTGGATTATATAAAAAAATAATTAGATAATTAAAAGAAGCATACAACCATAGAATTATATATTTCCTCTAGGGGTGACAATTCATGACTGACCCGCAACCCAACACGAACCCAACACAGAAAAGGTCAGGTTTGGGTTGACCATAAATGGGTTTGGGTCAAAAGCAGGTCGACCCATCCAACCTGTTTATAAATCAGGTCGGGTTCGGGTTGTCTTGTGTAAAATTGGGTCGACCTGCCAACCCGTTTAATTTTAAAAAAAATAAAAACTTATGTACATATTAAATATCATAAATAATATAAGACACCCCTTAAATTAGTTATCCTACCTAAATTATTTCCATGTCTTTTTGACCTTTCAAATTAGAATTTCTCCTTCAAATCTAACGTAATTAAGTTATGGCATATTTTCCCTAACTAAAAGCTTGTAAATTTGAGAGCTAAAGAATTTCTTATTTTACAGTCTCAATTTTGGCACAATTTCTCTATATTTTCACTAACCTGTTAAGTTTATGGGTTACACAGGTTGGGTCTGGGTTACCTTGGTTTAAATGAGTCTGGGTTAGGGTTGCTTTTTCTGACCCAAAATTTTAACAGGTCGGGTTTGGGTTTAGTGATTCCAACCCGTCAACCCGCCAACCCGAACCCGCCAACCCAAACCCAACCCAATTCCCACCCCTAACTTCCTCCGTTTCAAAATAAGTGATACAAATTAGAGTTCATGGTTTTTGAGGCAAAATATGATAATGATGGTTAATTAGATTAAATTTTATAGTTAGTGAAGTATGGGTCCCATATATATTGATTAAAGTGAATTTAATGATTTTTAAAATAAATGTAAGGGTAAATGTGTGTTTTCACTTTATATAGTGGGTGTGATCCCCACTACTTATTACCAAATATGGTAAGTTTTCAAAGTGTATAACTTATTTTGAAATACCCTAAAATGGAAAATGTATCACTTATTTTGAAACGGGGGAAGTATATCAAATTTCATATATACAGAGTTTACGAAGTGTTACATATAAGAGAATACATCATATGAGCATTACCAAGCCTAAATCGTAAATGGGCATAGTGACTATGTGGCTGTCATACACCTAAACTTAGGTGTGGAATCACACAAAACTACGTAGTTTTGATTAAAACATTTATTTTTGACAAGTCTTGCACTCTCAACCTATCGATTACACAACAAAATTGAAAAATATAGATGCCAAAAGCTTAATAAATTGATACGGGTCAATTAAAATCGATATGCAATTCATTAAAAATGATGCACTTTGATTTATGTTATATAACTTCTGTTCACCCACTTTATTGCCATGAAATTTGATTAGAAAATTGACGCACCATCATTTTTTTGTCATATAAACATACCAATGTTGGAGAACATTAATAATCAATTAATTGTTCATAACCAACCAGTGGAGTTAGAGGACATCGTTTAAATATGGTTTATTGCGGAACAATGAAGCAGCAGACTCCCTCAATGAAAATTGATCTCGGCAGTTCATTAATTAGTCAACATGTGTTAGGTTTATGCAAGGGGATTTGGACGGCTAGGGCTTGGGTTTAAACGGGGTTTTTACACAGTTTATATGATGATTTTTTAGTTTTTTAATCAAAACTACGTAGTTTTAAGTGGTTCCACACCTAAGCTTAGGTATGTGACAGCCACACACTCACTTTTCCCATCGTAAGTACCATGCCCAAATCGTATAATATCAGGCCCAAATCATGGTTATCCAGCCCAAAGTCTAAAAGTAATTCACAAATTCATACTCAATTTCTCAAGTGAAGTACAACCATCACGTAATATAAGGAATGAGTAATGCAATCTAAGTCTTGCAGATATACTATTTTGTACAAAATGAATATGTTAATTTCACTTTTTATGTACTCCCTCCGTCCCTAAATAAAGTTCTCATGTCTCTTGGGCACAACTTTTTAGGAGATAGTTAGTGGTGGGGTATTTGGTATTACTTTTGATTAAAATATAAGGTTTTATTGGAGAGAGAAAGTGTTTTAAGAGATAGTTAGTGGTGAAGGTATTGACAATAATATTATTATATTGAGTGGGCCCCTTAAGTTTGAGAATTGAGAACTTTATTTAGGGACAAAACTTGAAGGAGAAATGAGAACTTTATTTAGGGACGGAGGGGGTATAATTTACCATCCATAAATCGGGTTTTCTACATGTGGAGGTAAAAGATTAAGATCATTAGAATGCTGGATAGTATAATCTCGACTCCCGGGTACCGCCCCCGTGCACAACCTCAAAAACTCGTTACCCGTAAAACAATAATGTGCAAAAGCCAATGTTCCATCAACCGTTTCCTTCAAATCAGGGACCAATTTTGACTTTGACTTTTTGGTCAAACCATTTAGTATCTTATCAAGATCAGAATACTCCATGAACCGTTGGGTCGCAGCTTCCCATGAAAGGTTGAACCGTTGGTCAGGTGTAAGCGGGTGCGGTTCACTAGTCATGGCTAAGTTGACCTTTTTTACAAAGTCTTGTGGTGAATTGAAAGTCAAACAATTGGGAAATGATTTGAAAAAATCATTTGATGGGTGGTTTGCACATACGACAAATTTTCCCATTGCAAGAGCTTCGGCTGTTGCTGTACAGAGTACGTCACTTACACTAGGGTTTATGAATATTTTGTAACTGCAAAATAAATACATACGCAACTTTTTTTTAGTGTTTGATTGTACAAGTGTTAATTTTGACACGTGTACTAATCAATTAGATAGTAAAATCTTACCTATGTAAAGAATCATCAGCATGGTCTCTACCTTTCATAAAGTTAACATTTAACCCCAATTTTTTAGCCGTATTTTGTACTTCATGAGCATCTTCCCCATTTCCATAAACATCAATATTAAAATCACAAAGATCTTTTTTTTGTTTATCCAATAAATCAATTAATTCACGGTATCCCTTAGCCCAAACCATCTTCCCCAAAAAATAAGCTCCTTTGGAAAACGACTGTTGCCCGTTTTCCCCAATTTTTAAAAACTTAGGGTTCACACCATGAACGTTACATATTACAGACTTGGGTAAATCTTGAGTTGCAGCAGAAAGTCGAAGAACCTATATAACAAAAAATTATTATTAAAACGTAAATTAAAAGGTTTTTTAAGTAGTTTAATTTAATTGGTACCTTGTGACAATGTGCACTTGTAACCAAATTGTTTATATGTTTTACAAAGAAGGCTTGTAGAGGTCCATTTTTTTCTCTTTTGATATATTCCAAATAATTTGTGTGAACGATACCAACAACATGATTGAATTTATCGGTCCAACGATTACCGTGATGGTACCAATTCAAATGTTCGGGTTCTTCAAGAATTGCAATGTCGGCTTCTTTAGTTGAAATCAATTTACAAGTATCGCCAGCTGGCATAATACTACGTCTCTCTTTTTGAAACTAAATTGTGAAAACAATAAAAAACAATTCAGTACAAATGTACAATAACAAATAGATATGCTAATTTTTTAAAACCCATTTCCTGTTAAGTTGATTTTTTAATCCATTTTCCCTGTTAAAGATAGAGCATAGCCAGAATCGACCCGTTCAAAAGTAAACGGGCCGATATTCAATAATTACCTTCCCCGGATAGAAAGAAATTTTGAAATCAGTTTTAAAACCGACTCTTTCTTCAAGCCAATTACGAATATAAACTTCTTGTTCTTCAGGTGAAGTGAAAATAATACCATTTGGATAAACTAATTCTTGATCTTTTCTTGTGAGCCAAGGAACTAATAGTGTGATGCTCTGTTTTTTGGATTTTGCTAAATATGCAGCCCGAAACAATGGGTTGACAGCTGTCCCAGTCAACCATGGTAGACTAGCAGTTGTAACAATAGCTACATGTCTTTTCCCGTTGGTAATTTCGGGTTTATATGGGTCGGCCCATAATCCACCTTTATAATTATGTCCTGTACTTTGAAGCACACTAGCTATTCTTAAATCGAGTTCATTGTTTATGGAATCATTTTGGGAAATTTGTTGGTTTTTCCTTTTAGTGCATAAGCTTTCGATTATCTTGTCAGAGATATCTGCGTTCGTAAATAAAATATAATTTTAAAATTAACGATGAAATTAAACGTAAAAGAATGAATTTTATACATTAATTACCTTTCTTAACACCTAAATGATCTAAAATCGGGCTGGACTGCCTAACCAAATATGCCAAAAGTTCTGGGAAATCCAGTGGCGGAACATCCTGAAACATCGATAAAGTTAAAAATAAATAATTAAACAGACTATAAAGGTCTAAATAACAGTACAAGTAAGTTTTTAATGATTTGATGATATGCAAATAATTCAATGAAATGGAATTAAATTCGTACCTTTGAATTGTCTGGTTCCTTACAAATTGCTTTCTGCATGATAAACAGAAAAATATTACTCGTATCATATGGTTAAAGTATCATATGGTTGCTTCAATAAAATAGTACTGCAATTACAACGATAATTCACAATTTAAACAAATAATTTAAAATTTCATAATCCCACCAAACTTATACTTACCAAACCAGATATAATTTTCACCACGAATCTGCTGTCCTTCAGCCCCTCAATGATCTCTAACGGTAAATTCTTTTTCTCCAATTCGTGTAATCTTGATTTCAAAACCCTAATTGGTTCCGAATACCCTGATTGATCGTAATCGCTGACCCCTACTTCTTTCAATTTCCCGTTGAAGTCCATTGCTGTCGTCCTTAGCCTACTTTGATACTCTACTTGATCATTAAATTCCACCTCAGAAGCAATCGCTTTCTTTATGTCTGACAATTCGATGCGTATTTTAGCTCTAGGGTTCCACTTATTCTGGGCTCTCGTACTACAATCCGGAGAAGAGTGCACACGGCGAATACAGGAAAGCTTCGGTCGCAAGCGTCTCATGAAATCAGTCTCCGCCGGAGAACGAGATGCTGATGTCATCGGTACCGGAAACGACGATTTCGACGCTGAAATTATAAAGTTCTCGAGCTCACGGTCAAAAGAAGACGCGAGGTTCTTAAATGCTTTCGCTCTGTGTTTCATCAATCGAATATCTGCTTCCGTTGAATCTTTCACTTCCCTCCATCCCTTCGATATGAACGAAAACGCTTTCTCCGCCGTCACGACAGAGCTCGTCGAAGACGAAGCGCGAGACTCCGTCGGCCTAAAATTGATCATTAGATAAGTTTGTAGCTGGCGATTTAAAACCAGGAATGATTATTCCGGCGACAGTTTTCCGATTACTGTTGGTGTGTTTGAAGCCGGCAATATATTGTCGAAAAAGGGGAGGGAAAAAGAGCAATAGACCGACCACGAGGCGTTTTTGAGAGAAATAACGGCTGGCTAATTTTTATTTTCATTTTAATATTTTTATTATGTCACGTTTTATGTCACATTTTAATATTTCTTCATATATTTATTACGGAGTATTTTCTTAACTTGTTACGTGTCATTTATTAATTTTTTTCCTAATGTAATTTTTTTATTTTGATATCTGTTATGATCGAAGTATGTAAGAATATAATATAAAGAAATTGTAAAAAGAAATATCATGGCTCTTTTAATATTTATAGATTTTATAAAGATATGTTAACATATAATAGTAGACATGTTTTTTAACTTAAAGTGAAATTCATATTTAATATATCTTTCAAAATAATAGGAATTAAAATTTATTAATATTATTAAATATATATTAAAAAATAATAAATTAACTAAATACAACTTAATATGTTTCCTACGTTATTAAAAAAAAGAGAACGAATTTTCGGTTATTACCAAAAATTTAAATGATAAGTCTCTATGTATTTAAAGAAATGATTATTTAAATTTTTGGGCATAAAAGATATATATTGACCAAAAATAGATAGATTTATTATTTTAAATCTTGGGCTCTCTTTAATTCTGAAAATATATATTACCGATTTACCTCAATTACTCACCATAATCATAAATCATAATGATTGTAGTATTTTTCAGCTTTTTTAGTACTCAACTAACATGTATGTTAAATGATTAGTCTCATCGTACTACATATGTTTGGTTACCAAATTATAACATGACCAAAAGAATGAAATATTTGCGAAAATGGGAACATGTGCATACGTGCATCGACAAATACCAAAAAACTTGGTGATGATTTGGACCTCGGAGTAAATGTTGTGCCAAACTCGCCGAGTACAACGTTTATGTTTATCTGACCAATTACATGTTAGGTCAGCTATTCTTGCTCGACCTAATGTTTATATTCAATAAAACAAACTCGGAATTTATTACTAGATAAAAGATTATGACAACTGCGACGAGGTCTCCCGTTTGTCCTAATGTTGATTGTATTTATACCAAAATTTTAGTTATTTGTATAATTGTTCATTTCAATTCTTCAATTGAAAAGTAATTTAATCGTACCTAATTGTAGATTTGTATTCGTAGTGATGACAAATTTGAACATTCTTTGAATAGTTTTCACGTGCCCACTTTTCACCGGGGATCAGAGGCAACATTAAGAAAAAGTCGTTACGCCAGAATATTGCGTAGATGGCAATCAAATTGATATGTTGCATAACTAATTTTTCTCCTTAACTGAATAACATAAATCACTAATATATCAATATGTATCATAAATATGGGTGTGCAAATATATCCGGTATCTGAAAATTCAAAAAAATACCCGAAATCCGATCCGCAATTATCCGAAAATTCGGATATCTGAAATTCGGATATCCGAATTTTCGGATTCGAATACCAATATTACGAATTTTCGGATATTTCGGATATCCGATATCCGATTTTTTGTCGATTTTTTATTTGTAAAAATTTAATATTATCTAATATCAAGAATACACCGATATGTTTTGTCTATATTAATATGTTTATGATAGCTTCAGGTTCCATATAGTTAAAGATCTTATTTTTAGTTTATAAATATTGAAATAATTGAGCTAATTGACTTAATTTACTGGTAATATCATTCAATGAATTGCGAAACTTCGGATTTCGGATATTTCGAATTATCCGAAATTTCGGATTAGGATTCGGATAGCGAAAATCCACTATCCGAAATTTCGGATATCCGAAATATCTGATTTTCGGATATCCGAAATTTCGAATAATCCGAAATGCACACCCCTAATCATAAAGGTCATGTCTATTCAAAATTGTGGGAGTCTTGCATGTAATACCTCAAATTTTAATACAAAATATTTGACCAAAATAATCATTTAATAAAAAGGAGAACTATCCCAAAATACGGATTTACAAAAACCTTTGGTATGAAAATCAGAGTATAAATTCGGTGTTACAAAATATATCAAAACCAAAGCTAAGTCTAAATCCGTTCTAGTGTTCTTCTACTCTAGGCCCCGCATCTCTATCCATGCGTACCTAAACCTTCGATCCCGAACCTGAGTACATAGCAAAACAAACAAGGAGTACGTGAGACAAAAACGTCTCGTGAGCTACATGGGTTTAGACCCGATAATAACAATAATCGTAAGACATATAAGCAAATATACAAGTAACTCGTCCATCTATCTAGTCACCCTATCGTGACTCTATAAACCTTGCTTTCCTAGCAATCATATCTAGTTATCGGGTCGTCCCCAACTAACTAGAACCACATTAGCTTATTAACCGGGGATCCCCCGCATTAATAAGCTTCAAGGTAAAGGCAAGAGGGAATCGCCCAATCTACCTATACCTGCCTTACCCGCCGGACTACTTCCAGTTAGCAAGACTACTATCATGGAATGGACCGATGGGGATCCGCCCAAATGCTCCCCATTCCATATCCTCATGACCGGGGATCCCCCGCGTCATCACAACGTCTCATCCTTACCATAACTCAATGGTTATGTCAAACAAAGCCCATGGCTATCACGTCAATCATCAAGTAAGCTAATTAACTATATTCAACAATATATTACTAACTCTATACACTAATTTTCTACATAATTAACCATAGACTCGACATATGTAATTAAAGACAATTTCACGGCTATGTACTCAATAAAGTCCACACGTACTCACCTTAGCAATAAAGTGCTCCAACCGTATTCTTTCCGCCGGTTTCCTTGATCCAACAATTCGGTCAACTTCCAAGATTTCACCGAAAGCCTATTACAACAATCATACAATGCTCAACATCATATACTACTAATAATGTATCCATTAACCTCTAATTACCATTAACTAACCTTTTCCCCAATTATGGTGATTTACCAAACCCTAGGTTTAACCAACACTTAGGATTCTTACCAATCTTAATCATACACTTGATTCCTTTGTTAATATACCATCTATTAAGTGTATACCCCATTTATTCACCATAATCCATAACCCCCAATAACTAGGGTTTCAAACTCAAGCATCAAAATACATAGATCTAAAGCTACAAATATCAAGGAGTGAAGATATACCTTTAATCTTCACTTAGGAGTGAAATCTACCAAGCTTTGATGAACAAATCGACCCAAATTAGCTCTTGCACTCAAAAATCGCCAAGGAGAAAACTAGGGTTTTGGAAATGCATTAAATGAGCCAAAACCCGACTTTAATGCTGTCGACCAGAGTTCACGGCGCGAACAAAGTTCGCGTCGCTAACTATGCGAATCGTGAGCTTCTTCCCGATCGTTACCTAGGCGTGAACTTCGACTTGCCAGATACCATAATCCCTGTAGGGAGTTCACGATCGTGAACTAAAGTTCACGCCGTGAACTTCCCTTGTACAGCAGGGCTGCACTTTTCGGTCTAGGTCTCGACCCGGTTTCGTCCATAACTTTCTCATACGGTCTCCAAACGACACGAAACCAATTCCTACGCTCTTTAAATGATTTATCCTTATTTATCATATTTTTATACAATTTATTTATTTACAAATTTCGGGTCGTTACATTGCACCTATTAAGATTTCCATAATTCAGAAATATTTCTATGTTAGATCAATTAGATATTATTTTCAAGAACCATGGTGTTTCTTAAGCCCCAAGAAATTTCCATAATATGAATCGCAGAGCAACTCTTGCTTAACTAATATAGGATCTGAAGATATATAATATATTACATGCGCCTAATATATTTATCTATGTTTTAGTACAAAAGGTCGAAAATGTAGTTTGGTCACTCGATAAATTTTAAAAGTAGTAGAGCCCATATGTCTAACAAATTCTTTATATACACATTAACTATAGGGATATTACTGTTCATAAGAGGTGCATCAAAAATTTGATTCTTACATATAGGTAACAAAGCATTTTGAAACCAAGAAGTTTAGTTTAGCTAGGTGGTTAACACCCTTACTAACATTCTCTACGTCTGTATTTCAAATCTTTGGAGGCTCCTCCATATTTCCTTTTTAGCTTATACTTATTTTTATATTCCTTTGACTTTCTATATATTAGTTCCTAAATATTAATTTAAACTTTTAACCTTATTTAAATTATTTTAGTTATTTTTTATTACAATTTTTTTTTCTCCATCCCACATCCCAACTTCTATAATTTATATTTTTAACTCTAAATTCTTATACTTTATACATCTAACCTTGCTTAAATATTTTATTTTATTATTTGGTGAGTAAAAATTGTTTCCTCTAAACGTTAAAAAATTTTACTTTTAGTTTTAGTTTATACTTCTAAAAAAGTAGTTTATTTGTTTTATTATTAATGTATAAAATGGTGCTACATTTTGATATTTGAATGATTCGAAAAATTAACACAATCTAAAATAAATAACAATTTTGAGGAAGGTAAAACAAAACATTATGTAAACTATATTTTTCTTAATAATTTGTCAGTAAGTATCAAATAAACTTTTTTTAGAAGATGTACTCTGTGATATTAGTTCAAACATTCAAACAATTTATTACATGGTAGATTATAAGACTAGGCTTTTTTTTTCATTTTATACATCAAGGCTATTAATTTAGAAACTACAAAACAATTCTACGTTTAACATTTTTGATATTTGAACAGTTGGAAACTAAATAAACGAAGTTAAAAGTCCGCAGCGAAGCGCGGGTAGAATTATACTCGTTAAGACATTAGAGATGTCCATTGTAATAAAAAATTAAGGATTGAGGTTGTAATAAGTGATATACTACATGAACCTACTCCGCCTCCGATTTTCGTTTTCTGTTTATGTTGTTTATGATAATAATGCTATTTATATCTGATGAACGACCAAATTGGGTAGTCTTTATTGAAATTATAGCAATGCCTAATCAATATTTGTTTTGTGTTACTTGTGTTCACTTTGACTTTTTACAAACACTTTCCCACAACCGTTTGATGTTTCTGAGATCGATAGATATTGCAGATTTCAGTTGAAGGTTTTAACCGGAAGTTTGCCGTAGCGTTCTTGAAAAGGTTTAGTGGGGAATCTAGTTCTAGTTTAAAACATCTCAAGGTTAAGGATGCAATTAAGGATGAATGTGGGAAGATTTTTGGGTAAAAAAGGTTTTAATGGGAAGGTATAATATTAGTAAGAAAAGAAAGGGTATAATTGTCTATTTATTTGAAATTGCTCTAGATTCTCGGCACATCCTTACTAAAAACAATTCCCTTTTTATATGTACTAGCAGGTACCCGCGCAATGCGGCGGCGGGTACCCTATAACTATATTTTGTTGCGGATAAATGTTGTTCGGTATCACGTTTTATTATAACAATAACGGTACAAATGCGGCTTCTATAAAGTCCGCTAAAATGGAAATGGGTCAAACGGGTTGAAAGTCACTCAAATTATGTTTTCTAATTAATAAAACCTCATAAATTATTTTATGCAATAATTTAGGTTCAAATTATATTTTAAACTCAACGAAATAGTTATAAAGTCAACTAAAATACTAAAGAGTTAATATGTTGATGAAGTAGAGCATGGCATAACAATTTTTTTTGACTAAATTGTTTCTAATGAAAGGTTGAGAACTATGGTTTCAGTTTATATGGATTATGCAAGTTTAAGGTAACGTTTGAGGTTAAACAAGGTTTTGATTAATAATTCTGAAAGACATTTAATTTGTATGATTCATTTAAGCTGATAATATACTTCACTCTTGATCACATGACATGTGTGGATTTTGCTTTTGTGTTAAATTGTTGGCTTACAAGAGAACTTATATTTATTAAAGGGCATTTGGCCTAGTGGTAAGGTGATTGCCCCCAATTCTGGAGCTCGGGTAGGATTTGTCGTTCAAAAAAAACAAAGTATTTATTTTTTGTTTTGTGTGTTAGTAATAAGCAGTTAGGTTCGACTCAGTTTATTAGTTAACATCTACATTTTTTTTCTTATCTGTAATGAAAGAGATCAGCACACGTCCGACAATTTTAACAAAAGTATATTAAAGATACAAACGAACAATGTTTGAAATATGAAATCTGTTTTTGCAGTTGAATTAAAAACAAAACCATTATCATTAATTTGCAAAGAAATTAGATGCACAATTATTTTTGAAAACGTAAAACAATGACATAAAAATTCACAAGAGCGAATCATTTATAAAACTTAGTTTAATTGCCTCAATTATTCTTTTATGGCAGCAAGCCAGCAACCTCCTCTTCATTAAAATGAACAAGACCAGTACCAAATTCCATTCCAATACAAACAACAACATGAGGTATTGAAATCACTGTAATTTTATTGATACTTAAACTATGACTTTCAAGACCAAATAAATTCACTACTATTTAATATCACCATTGTCTAAACGCCTGCAACATCCTTATCTTCGTAAAATTCAACAACTTTTGCATCATTTGTGGCATGTTCAGCAAGAGTTACCCTGAATGTACATAATCAGCTCAATGTTAGCAATGAGAAGAGTAAATACAATATAATAAGAATTTATAATATATTCACACATGGTTAAAAAAACATTTCTTTTTAAAGCATTTGCGAGATCATTTAGATTTAATCCTTTTTGCTTAATAAGCTCAATAACCGATCACTTATGTAACTATATTCACCTCAAATTGAGATTTCATCTCCTCTTTGATAGATTTAAATTTTTTGCCACTTGGATTCTTGTACTTGTTCCAAACAGTTCCCAAATCCTAATTCCTTAGTATTACCGCTGCTCAAAGTTTGGAATTAACTGACAAGTCAAAATACAACTTGCAAGTTGCAAGAAATCAGTTAAATGAAATAAGATACAAAAGACAAAAAAATCAAAGATATTAGAAACCAAAAATCTTACAATAATTGTCCATATTCTAATTATTTTACATAATATCTAATGACTAAATTATCAAAGTATATTTGGTACCAGAAAAACTTAAAATACGCAAAAAATGAAATATAATTGAATAACATAATCTGTAGATGATTGTAGATAAAATAAAGTACCCTTAAAGCATGGATTTTGGGAGTTTCTCTGCAACAAAGCCTCTTCTTTTTCAGTAGACGTCCGTCAAATTAGAACAAACTCGAATATGAGCCAAATCCTTCTTCAAAGCCTACTAAAAATTAGCCAAATTATATTATAGGTTTTTATACAACGTGATTTGATAATCCCCAATGCACTAATTTCAAAAGGGAATGCAAGAGGTGGTGACATTGGAGATTTTTCCACTTTTATAAATTGTTGGCCTGTAAAACATGTAAAAGATACCTACGCCTTTGAAAGAAATTGTTTAAGAGCCCAAAATGGGTATATAGATACTGATAAGAAAAATAGAAAAGGACATGTACGATGCGGAAGAAGATGTACCGAAAGAAAGCCAGTTCTTTGTTTTGCTGTCGTAAGTGGTATTCTTTAGCCCATGCGTGTAACAATAAAGAATAAGAATTATATAAACAACGACAGTATATATAAAGAGTGGATGATACACCAGAATTGGAATAAATTCGTTATATAAAGAAGAGTAAATTACGGTTTTTGTCCCTGTGGTTTGGCCGTTTCAGCGTTTTCGTCCCTGTGGTTTTTTTTTCTGTTTTTTTGTCCCTGAGGTATCCAAATTTCCGTTTTTTTGTCCTTCCGTCCAAGTCTGTTAGTTTCCACCGTTAAAACCCCTCACGTGCTTAAAACGTGAGGGTATTTTGGTCCTTTTTTTCGAGCTGCTTGTACATTGTGCTTTAGAAGTTGTACTTTTATGTTCATCTCCTTCCTCCACCATCCTCATCAAGAACACCCCAAAAAAAGCATGTTGACACCATCCTCATCACTGATCTTGCTTAAAAACCCACTTAAAAAGAGACGCTAATCAAAAAAAGATTGATTGGATGATTGTTTCATGAAGTTACCTGATAAAAAGAGACGCTAATCTTTGATGAGCTCTTTGATATCCAGGGTTCAACCGTACAGCCTCCTCAGATTCCCTGACAGCCTCCCCCAACCGCCCTAACATAGTCAATGCCGCCACCCTGTTACTCCGGCAAGCTGCATTTTCCGGCGATATTGAAATTGCCCGATCATATAAGGATAAAGCTTCGTTAAAATTCCCTCTTTTGTACAACTCATTGCCAGCATTTTTCACATTGCCACCGACACCACCACCGCTGCCGCCGCTGTTGGTGGTGCTGCTAGTGCTGGAAGTACTACTTCCGTTGAAGTAAGTTGCTCCACTGCCTGAATATATTAACGGAGCTCCAGTAGAATACGATCTCTGGTGACCCATCTTCCGATTCATTTCACCTGAAGCAGATCGAAGCTTTTCCGGCGTATTGATATTGGGGATGCTAGTAGCATTTAGCTCGCCAGAATGAGATCTATTAGATCTTGTATGAAATGGGTCTTTTTCTTTCTCAACACCACCGCTGCCGGAGCTTGAAGTGATGGAACCCAGATCGAGTTCTTTGAAATCAGGCTTGTTCTGCTCAAGAGAGCATGCCTTTTCAAGTACTTGTTTAATTAATTTTAAGTGGGTTTTTAAGCAAGATCAGTGATGAGGATGGTGTCAACATGCTTTTTCTGGGGTGTTCTTGATGAGGATGGTGGAGGAAGGAGATGAACATAAAAGTACAACTTCTAAAGCACAATGTACAAGCAGCTCGAAAAAAAGGACCAAAATACCCTCACGTTTTAAGCACGTGAGGGGTTTTAACGGTGGAAAACTAACAGACTTGGACGGAAGGACAAAAAAACGGAAATTTGGATACCTCAGGGACAAAAAAACAGAAAAAAAAACCACAGGGACGAAAACGCTGAAACGGCCAAACCACAGGGACAAAACCGTAATTTACTCTATAAAGAAAAATAAATTCTTGAATCATAAAAATCTCACACACCTGAAGTTTGAAATTTGAAGTAATGTGTTCTTCGATCTGAAAATCAGTGAGTTCCTGCATCCCCATTAATTCTGATTTAGCTATAAGTTGAGCTTTCACATTAATTCTAAATGTTGAAGTAGCTTTCTTTGTTTCACAACATCATTAAGATGCAATTCATGATCACAACGATCATTGATATTGAACGAAAAGAAATCTAAATTCATAGGTTCTCTACACCAATACAACTTAACAATTCCAGAAATCACATTACTTAATTAAAAATACGATTAAACAGCTCAAAATTTCGAATATTATACCTCGTAAATCAATCTCTCGTTGCCGGAGTTTTGAACATGATGATCGGAAATTGTGGATACAACAATTGAATGGAATTAACGGCAAGGAAGAAAGGAAATTGTGGCTAAATAATCAGGCAAAGAGGAGGTGAATCATATAATTGTGATTTCCAAAAGCAGTCGTTACAGTTCCCTAAACAACCGTTCAAATACCCAAGTGAAAGTCGAGCCAAGTGAAAGTCGAGCGTGTCCTGTTATTGGCCAGCGGGGACGGTGCCGTGCGTACAATTATCTTTCCTTTGTTGGACTTCCCCAAACAATATCTACACTTCGATATAATAGAGATGTGTTTAGTTTTCACAACGAAGTTGGTGCCAGAGCAGGTGTTAAGGGCTTTGGAATTTCTCCTCTACGTTGCTGGTTCGAAACCTTGTTGAGGCTTTTTTTTAGCAAAAGTATTAAATTCTAAAAATGGAAAGAATTTGGCTGAATTTTCAGCCGGCCATTTAGGGAAAGTACGTAAATGCATTATAAGTAGTAGTGATAGTGATAAACCCTACACGTACCTTAACGCCACTAATATTTGATGGGTCATGTAGAGCTATATCCAACTGATTTGTTCGATTAAATCAGAATGAGTTACGTCAATTGTTTTAGCTGGTAATAAGATTGAAATTTGGTATCATGAATTGCAGAAGCAGAAAGCAAACAATGTAAACTTAATGATTCAAAATTTTTTGAGTCAAGCGTACTGTGAAGACTGAATGAAGATTATGTAAAAGCGGAAAAAGAGGGTTTGAAGCTGTTGTTTCACTTATGTGTTAATGAATAAATTGTTGAAGGCCTTTTCCCAGGGGCCAGAATTAATAATTTCTATCCGCAATAGGCCAATAGCACCTTTTGCGGAATAAAAAGAAATACGGGAGTTAAGGTTAATTGACGTTAATACCGACTTCTTATATGTTTCGAGCATAACTTTAAACTCATTGATTTCAAACTAATCACTCAAGAAAACTCGAACAGTCATCTTGATTCGACAAAATTCACTAATTCAGTGATTCTTTCAACCTTATATTTATTATTATTGGACCAATAATTTCAAAATAAGGACAGCCGAAACTTGAAAGTTTAGCCCATTTCTCATAAATATGAAAAAGCAAAAAACTATCTGAAAATCCCTTATAACCTTTTTTTTTTCTTTTCACCTATTTTAACGTTTAATTTGAACCTAATTATTTGAAATCGGATTTGATTGTTGTCAAATGTTACTTTTTGAATCGCATGTATTGATGGAATGAGATGTCAGATGAGGGGAAAACAAGACACGGCGTTTTCTATTATTTTTATACTACGGTAGTATACGATTATGGACTTAGAAAAAAATCTTAGGGGTATAAATTGCTTCTTTTATTCTTATGTGCATCACGTGCACTAAAAAAAAGTTTAAATTGATGTTATTGATTAGAATTTGACAAGCTTGTCTGTTATTTTTTTGCCTTTTATTAAATTTGGGGTACTTAATAAATCGATCCACAGCTATTTAACTTTTTTTTTAGCATAAACTATTATTGTAATTATACGCCACACGGATACATTTAAAATGATCAAAATCTACAAAAACCCCAAACCGAAATTGATCTAGTCTTCCTCTTCGTCTGTGACGAATTTTCCGGTACCGGGATTCAAGGCCGCAACAAAAAAGAAAGCAACATTGAACAAAACAAGTGGTTCAATCTCACTAATTGGGAGTCCGGTCTCAATGTTTAGTTGGGCTAAAGCACCTTTTCCGGTGATGATTTCACCAATCAACGAGAAAGCAATACCCAATTGTGCCAACCTTCCAACAAATAGCTCGTTCGACTTGGTGAATCCGAACAATGGACCTATGAACGTGACAGTTAAAAGATTCATTAGTTAAATAGTTACCATCCTGATCCTACTCCTTCTTTAAAGGATTGAGTATCGTTGTTGTTATAGTTTGATAGTTACTATACTAAATATTATATATCAAATTAAAGATGTATACCTCCTTCGCTAAGACCTAATGCTGCTCGGAAGCCTTTCCCGGGAGCAATAACAGCCTTGTCAAGTCCGGTAGGTTCATCAACAAACTTACCACGATCACCCAAAGCTCCAATGGCTCCAAGGAGGGTGAAGAGGATGAAGAAGAGAAGAAGAGGTTCGGCTTCATAAATTGGGATTCCGGTTTCCAAATTAAGTTGTTGTAGAATTCCCTTTCCCGTTATTCCTTCTCCTAACAATGATGCCTACAAAACTCGTACCAAATATTTTAATACTATGGTAGATAGAGTTAAACTTGTTACATAACGATTAATGTTGCTAATTTCTTACTTTTAAAGTTAAATTTGTTACTTTAGGGTTTTAAGTAATATATTGTTTTGATCAAGGGTTTCGGGTAGAATATATTTTGTGTATAAAGAAAAGGGTAATGAGCGTATACTCACAGCGAAACCAATCATAGCGACACGACCAACAAAGAGCTCGTTTTGCTTTGTAAATCCAATACCTCCGGATGTGCCAAAAATACCATCTTCAACTTTTGACTTTGGTGGCGGTGTTGCGACCTAAACATTTTGAAATCCCGTTAAATCGGATTCAAATTCAACCATGTCGATCTTTCTCATTGTTGGCACCAACATTGTAACTCGATGACTATGTAATGCAAAAACTAATGATAAGCGTGTTATCATATTACCTCAAATGTCATATCTTAACTCTTAAGCATAATTTAACTAGATTTTAATTATGAAGAACTTTACTATAAACTCACAAGCCCCTTTTGTTTCTTATACGGAAAATAAACTTTCAAAATACGTATGGCTTTAAGTGTAATCATATGAGTGAAACCACTAAAACCAAAGGTTTTTAGGTTTTGTTAAGTGCAAGGAAAAAAAAATCATCTTTCGATATTTTTACTCCATATCGACTAATATATCGATTCATATATAAAGACATTTAGTTCTTTTCCAAATTAACAGAATTTAAAATTCAAGTCAATTTTTTTTTATCGGCAAGTTAGTAAGTTAGTAATTCGAGCATAGACAGTGACAATCACAATGCGCAATATGTCTTCCCTCGAACCCTCCACCTATAGAGAATAAACCCCACCACCTATTCATCTGAGGAAAAACCTTCAGCAAGACTCGAACCCAAGACCTTGTGAAAGAAAATCCTCAAGTTACTAATTTGAGAAATATTTGATTTATAAAATTATGCACCATACAAGTCTCAAACATGGTACCCGTTATTTTATTAATTATTTAAACTTTAAAAGTTGAAATTACGACCACCATCACTACCGCCGCTACAATCATCACCATCACTACCGCCGCCACCAACCACCATCCCGCCACTTCATATAACCGTTAACATAACATCACTTTAGCACATACATGCATTGTGTTAAATTCAAACGTTACGATATAACGGTCAAAACCTATAACAAAGACAAAACAATAAATAAAAACATAACAAAAACGAACCTTCTTGGCGGGAGCTTTCGTCTTGGGTTTAAAGAGAGCAATCGGGCTCGTAAATGTTCTTGATGAAGACGAGTTCGGAAGAGTTGGAGGGAGTAAAAGATGTGAAAACGGCTTCGGTCTAAGTGATTGAAGCATTGGTTGGCCAGAAATTATGGAGTTAGATGTCAACAACATTGTTTGAGCCATTTTTATTAATGACTTCTTCTAACTCCAAAAAATTGTGTGTTATGTTTTTGAAATACTATGTTAGTATGTTGTTGTTTTGATGGTCGAATAGAAAGAGATGTGTGTAGGAGAATGCGTTTTAAGAAAGAGATGAGGATAGGGTATGGTCGCTTGTGAAAGGGCAAATAGGAGACCACGTTTCTTTGTACTTTGAATTTACGATTGCCCCCTTGTATTTTGTTGATTTTTGTATTTTCGGTCCCTTTAATTCTAGGGATTTTTGTACGTCTTATTGGTGACGAAAGGTCTACAATGAATCGAGTACCAGCATTGTTGGTGTTTCCTAATTGTGTTTACTAGGTAACACATGAACGATTTGATTTGTTTTCCTTTTTTGTGCTGGTTTTTCCTTTTGACTCCGGACTACTACAAAATAGATGATTATCCGGTGATTAGTCGGAACCAAGGTTACAAAAGAAAAAGTAGACAATTGATTGGGGAGACTGTCTTTTAGCTTACGTCATTGGGTTTTATTATACTTAATATTTTCGTGTAGGTTCCTCACGAAGTATATTCTACCCGAAGCAAGGATATCTCTTTTTCACTCCAAAAGACAACAAAAAAGAAGCAACAGAAGCCTTATGTATTGCCAAGCTCACATGCTTCCACTTGCATTAACTATTTAAATGCCAAATCATTTATACAACACAAACGTTGAAGTATACAAAATTCTAGGAACTTGTAGATACTATGTATGATCTTCTTTGGTGTTCATTTTTATATTACCTAGTTTTGGTGTAGCGGCTATATTTCGATTTATCCTCTTTTTTCAAGGATTGCACCCAAATACTGGTTGGAGCGGCTATGTAATAGAAAAAGACGTGAGTAAGGGGGCTTTGCTGGCTTGCTGGCTAGCGAGTTAGTATGCCTGTTGGCTTTTGTGACCATGTAATAGAACCGGTATTTCTATACACTTATACCTATGCCCCAACCTGAAGATTCCAATGTTGCCTGGAGTAATTAATGCAGACAAGATTGCAGAATCCAAAGTGGCTCTAATTTACGGTGATTTATAAAGAAAAATTTGTATGTGTACTTTTTACCATATCCCAAATATTTGAATTTGTTGTTTTCTTCTATTTTTTTATATTTTTCAGAAAATATCCGAGAAATATTTAGATAATTGGATTTTATTAGATATCAGAAATGCGAAAAGTGATCCAAGTTTCGAATATGAGATTCTAATACTAAAATCCACTATGCGAAATTCAGGTATCTGAATTTTTGAATATCCGGTTTTAAACACCCCTACAAAGAATGCTTGCCCAGTTTAGACTTCTATGTTATGCTTATAAAAATTTTCAAACGTTCAACACAAAAGCACATGACATAATACCAAATATAGGAAGCTAATGACTGGACGTCTAGATATTTATTTATTTCCAATCGTTACTGCAGTCGCTTCCCTTCTCCCACAAATTTAATCTCTTCAAATGACCGCGTTATTTCAATTTCAATTGACATGTTCGCAAGAACAATTTCCTAAATGATTTCAATGCATTCGTGTTCACTTCATTGCTTCTTTGGACATGTTCATGTTGATTTTGAATTCATTATTCAATTGGGTCTTCGTGTTTACGCAAGTTTTTGCCCGATTAATAAATAGAACAAATTTACATATTTAATAGTAGTATATATTTTTAGATATACTTAAATCAAACAAAACCGTTATAATCAGGGAGAATTAAATATATTTCTTTTTAATGAAAATAGTATATTCTAAACTCATGAAATCTGCCTATAGGAAGGTATATAAGGGCCAGCTCCTTCATTTCCCATAGCGCGATTGATTCCACATCAACTTTTGGAAAGAAAAAAACCTGCAAAATCAGACAACAATGGGGTCTGATGATCCCACAACGGAAACCCTGCGTGATCGAGCCGTAACAATGAAGGATTGTCTCGCTCGGAGTCAAATCATCACCGATAACATGACGTCAATTCTCGGCTCCTTCGATACCCGTCTCTCCGCCCTAGAAACCGCCATGCGTCCAACTCAGGTTTATAAATCGATCACTCCTTTCCTTTCTCAAAATTCAATTCCTTCAATCTTCGCTCTCCGTCTCCTGTGCAGACTAAAACGCATGTAATGAGGACAGCACATGAGAACATTGATAAGACATTGAAGTTTGCCGATGCAGTGTTGATCCAATTTGACGTCGTTAAACAGGTTACCTTTCACATGTGACCTAAATATAATATTAATTGTTACAAATTTGACAAATGCATGCACTGCGAATGTTCAATTGAAATCATTTGAAGTTAATAACTATTGAATCCAAAAATAGAAACTTTATGAAGTTATTAACGTTATTAACAGAATTATAATAATCAACACCATGAATACACAAAATGCGTTCATAATGTGAAGCTCATGCTTAATTTATTATGAATTTGTAGGCTGAGGCTATAATTTTGAGAGGTCCACATGAAGATTTGGCGAGTTATTTAGAAGCAGTTAATCAACTGAAAGAAGCTGTTAAATTTTTTAGTGCTAATAAAAACCTTAAGAGTAGCATTACAGTGATTACACAATGCTCAGGATTGCTTCAAAAGGCTTCATTGATGCTTGAGGAAGAATTCCGGCAACTATTAGCCGCTTGCAGGTCTCATTTCTATAATTTGCAACTGAATAACTGTTAATTAGCTCATATCTGTTATCCTTTTCAATAAATTTGATCTATAAATTTGTTAATTAGTGATTGTTTGTTAATATTTCAGTAAACCTGTGGAACCAGATCGGCTTTATGAGTGCCTGCCAGCTAATCTCCGGCCATCAACTGCTCAGGGTGAAGGTGGCCGGAAAAATCCTTCAGATCACAATAAAAATGCAGAAAATGTCGTTTATACCCCTCCATCTCTCCTACCACCTAAAGCTATACCATTGCTTCATGATCTAGCTCAACAAATGTGTCAAAGTGGCCAGCAACAACAAGTATTTACTTTATACAAGTAAGAACAAATCCTTTATTTCAAAGATATTGCATCAATTATACATAATCTGATTGTTTATCTTCAGGGAATCCCGTTCTTCCTGTATAGAGAGCAGCCTTAAGAAACTTGGAGTGGAAAGACTTGGCAAAGATGATGTCCAGAGGATGCAGTGGGAAGTTTTGGAGGGTAAAATTGGAAATTGGATCCATTTCGTGCGAATTGCTGTAAGAATTCACAGTTTTGACCCGTTCACTTACAAATAGGTTATGTTTGACTTTGACTTTGACCCATCTGCTAATATTTATTGTAAATAAAACAGGTAAAACTGCTGTTTGTTGCAGAAAGCAAGGTATCTGAACAAGTGTTTGAAGGAATGGACTCATTTAAGGAACAATGTTTTGCAGAGTCAACTGCAGGTTCTGTTTCTCTACTACTTAGTTTTGGAGATTCAATTTCTAAAAGCAAAAGATCACCTGAAAAACTATTTGTTCTTCTTGATATGTATGAGATACTGAAAGAAGTTCAACCAGAGGTACTAACTAACTTGGTAAACTTAGGGGTAGTTTTGGAATTTCACTTTTGATCATTTGACAGTTTAATACAATATACGCAAGTATTTCTGGTGCTGAAATGCGGGAATCGGTTTCCGGTTTAATACAACGGTTAGGCGAAACGGCTCAGGAGACTTTTGTTGACTTTGAAGAAGCTGTTGATAAAGATGCAACAAAAACTGCAGTTCTTGATGGAACTGTTCATCCGTTAACTAGTTATGTTATTAATTATGTAAAATTCTTATTCGAGTAAGTTGTTAAATTTTATCATTTTACATGAATAATTGAATATAATTAACTTTCAGATCAAGATTGTGACAGTTGTAATGGTGCAGTTACCAGTCCACATTGCAGGAACTTTTTCTTGAGTTTGGAGAACAAGATCCAGATGCTAAATTGGCGAAAATAACCACTCAAATAATGCAAGCTTTATTAAATAATTTAGATGGAAAATCCAAACAGTATAGTGATCAAGCTCTGACTCAGATATTCATGATGAATAATATCCACTACATGGTTAGATCTATACGAAGGTATATTTGTAAATAAATAAATCATTTTTTAATTTTCTAAAAAGGTGAAAATTAATATAAATAAATATTTTGTTATAGGTCAGATGCTAAGGATGTGTTGGGCGATGATTGGGTTCAGACACACCGTAGGACCGTGCAACAGCATGCAAATCAGTATAAGAGAGTTTGCTGGTCTAAGGTTAGGAAACGGGTCGACCCGACCCGGCCCGTTTTGATCCGTACCAAAAAGTAGTGGTTTTAATAATAAATTTTGTTGTGTAGATATTACAATGTCTTACGATTCATGTGGCTGGTGGTGATGGAAATAGTACAGCTGGCGTTTCGCGGGCCACAGTTAAAGAACGGTTCAAGACATTTAATACTCAATTTGAGGAATTACATCAAAAGCAATCTCAATGGACAGTTCCTGATAGTGAGTTAAAGGAATCCTTGAGATTGGCTGTAGCTGAAGTCCTCTTACCCGCTTATAGAGCTTTTAAAACACGTTTCGCGTACGTTTTTTTTATCTGTATGTCTTCAGTTAGGGAGCTGTTTCTTACAGAGCAGTTTTATCCCAAAAGACAATAATGTCCTTCCTTTCTTTTTACCGTACTTTGCATTCCACCCCTCCCACTAGGGGCATTATTGTCTTTTGATATGAAATGGCTCTGTATGGATAAAAAAATGGTGTGTAAGAATCAGCTCTCTTTCAGTTACAGGTTGATTTTATGTTGTAACTATGCAGACCGTTGATTGAAGGTGGTCAAAACCCAGGAAAATATATCAGATTCACACCGGAAGATATTGAGCGAATGCTGGCCGAGTTTTTCGAAGGGAAAACAATGAACGAACAAAAGGTCTTTGATTTTAATACCTTTTTTGTACCATTTTAATTCTTTTAGTTGTGAGGTGATACAAATAAAATGGTTGATGCTTCATTACTGTCTTACTGTCTCATTTAATTATTGTATATTTGTCATTATTTTGATCATGCCAAATTTAAATCACAAGTGTATGTTGTAGAAGGATATATTATATCTCTTAATATATTACTTAACGATATCAATTTATTGGTCCAAACATTAATTTTTTTTTAAAAATAAAATAGAATATTTATAGAACTTTATATATAATCCTTTTTGTATTTAGTCATTGGACTGTTGTAGTATGGATCATTTGATGCAAGTTACACTCTTCACCTTCATATATAATTTTAATATAATTGTTATTCGGTTCTTTAAAAGGAAGTGATGTTCGCACCACAACTTTTAAGTTATCTACCACAATTAAAGCTTGATATGCTTGTACAGTTTGCTATAAAACTTGTACTGTGTGGTATAAGAAGTAAAAGTTGTGGTGCAGAAATAAATTCCCTTCTTTAAAAGCTCGGGTCGGGCAAGCTCTCACACCAAAATTCATGCATGTTAGAAGCTCGGTGGTCCAAGACCGGGTCCTGGCCCATTTAGGCCCAATCAAGTTCGGTTTGTGGTTTCCAAGCACTTTACAGATTTTGTAGTTTTGCGAACATGGTGAGACTTGAGACTTTCTTGTCTACCAAGACAGTCAATCTTCTCTTATTCTCTTATTTTGATTAATTTTTCTCTTTTTCACCTAATGAGCATCAGTATTTCAAAAGAAGAAGAAAAACACTTAAAATTAATTGAGTGTGAAATGTGAATTCGGTAAGATTATACAAATAAAAACTTAAAAAATACAAAGACAGTAGTTAATATATGGGTGGCTGATACTTGATTTATAAATTATCCAAAATCCTATTTCTGTCTATTGTAAAATAGACATCTTCTTCAAATTAATTATTGTATATAGAGATGGTACTTTTATTACTAAATCTTCCTATTAATATTACTACTCATTCGATCTTTACAAATATTCAAATCAAATGATTAAATTATGAAAAAGAAGTAGTAGATTTCATGTATCAATTATTTGCTTAGACGGCGAATTGTATCAAGACTCACATCACAATAAGTTGATCTAGTTAACATGAGTGTGAGTTTTTTTCTTAATGATATTGATGTTAATTGCTTTCTGTAAACGAGATCGTCATTAAGTAAAAAATTATATTGGGTTGTAAAGTAGTCGAGTTTTATTTGACCGGTTGCTCGAGCTTGAACTCAAGTTCAAGCTCAAAGATTAAAAGAATAGGAAAGAAAAGGAAAACATTCTAAATTAGGGGTGTGTTCGGTTCCGGAACCAGACCGGTAAATTCGGGAACCGGAAAAGGGAAATTTTAAAAACCGAGAACCGGACCGGTTAAACCGGTTCCGTCCCCGGTCCAGGTCCGGGTCAGTTCGGTCTTCAAGCGGGTTCAGAACCGGTAAACCCGATTTTTTTGTGTTTGCCATCCGATTATACATTTTTAGTGCATATTTTCATCTTAAAATGGAGTATAACTTAAATATTTTAGCGTATTTTAAAATAAAAATATGATGTTCACGGGTTGCTTCAAGTAAAATATGTTTCTATTAAAAGCCTATATACCTATTATTTTGACATATATACATGAAAACTCGTTAGCCTATATACCTATTTAAATGCCGGTTCCAAACCTGAAAAGACCGGAACCGAACCGGGACTGGAACCGGTGAACCCGATTTGTTATTTTTGATCAAATCTAAGAACCGGAAACCGGACCGGTTCGGTTCGGTGCCGGTTCGGTTCCCGTTTCCCGGTTTTTATACACATCCCTACTATACAACCAGAACTCGTCGATTGGAGGCTCGGAAGTTGTCAGTTCACCGACATCGTTGATATGGGATCGTCGGTGGTTCTCGTCGAATATCCAACGAGATGGTAATATAGATTTTTTTAAAAATTAATGTAATGTTTTTTTAATGTACTTTTGTAATTAATGTAATGATTTTTTATTTTATTATTTTGTTTAACTAAAAATGATGATTTGACAAAACTGATAAGCTAGGAATGTGATAATGTTGGCATCACTTGTTAATATGGCAAAAACTGACGAGTTAAAAATGAGTAAATTGTTAGAAGAGGATTAAGGAATCTGCTAGAGCTTTAGAATTTTAATGATATTATTGTAAGTATTTATTTCAAATTTTTCTGAAACAAATTTAACTTAGTAAACTATTATTGTAGTTTTCAACTTTATTTATATATATATATATATATATATATATATATATATATATATATATATATATATATATATATATATATATATATATATATATATATATATATATATATATATATATATTGGAGAGTTATATATAGAACTCTATATTTTGTGTATAACTCAATCTAAACAATTGATTTTCGAAATCAACGAATCATGGAAGATACATGAATGGATTTGATGAGGGATCCTCAAATATTGGTTTGCATGTAGGTAACTAATGCATGTATACATATATGTTATCACGTATGTATGTTATTCATATATGTATCATAAGTGTTATTTGTGCATGTATGTTTTTCAGTATTTTTGATGTTTTTTTAAGTATATGCTTGATTTGGGTTAAATGTTATTGGTTTGGATATATATTTACTAAATTCTGATTGGTTATGTGGGTCCTTCTGTGTTACACATGAAATATGAGTCCTCTATATAACTCGACCCCATATATATATATTTAAGAATATGCTTTCCGACCATAATTTTATTATATATACTTTGAATAAGTATGGTTATTGAAAATAACTTTTTATATAAAATTCGAACTTTTTAAGCCAAGCTCCATCCAAAATGAAGACTTGTGAATTTAGTTTAAAGTCTTCAATTCGAGTCAAGTTTATATGTTTAATGAGTAAATTACATGAATGGTCCTTTAGGTTTATAGTAAATTTCATCAATGGTCCTTTAGTTTCAAAAATTACACCGATGGTCCTTATTTTTGAAAGGTTTTTCACCGATGGTCCTTTACGAAAAGTCCGTCTATTTTTTAAGTTAACTAACATCACATGTGATGCACATGGGGGTATTTTGGTCAATTTATCTTTCCCCTTCTCAATTAAATTACACGGATGGTCCTTTAAGTTTATAGCAAATTTCACCAATGGTCCTTTAGGAAAGACAAATTGACCAAAATACCCCATGTGCATCACATGTGATGTTAGTTAACTTGAAAAATAGACGGACTTTTTCGTAAAGGACCATCGGTGAAAAACCTTTCAAAAATAAGGACTATCGGTGTAATTTTTGAAACTAAATGACCATTGGTGAAATTTGCTCTAAACCTAAAGGACCATTCATGTAATTTACTCATGTTTAATTAATGTCCATGTACTGTGTCTTTTAAAAACATGAAAGCATCGACAAATGACAGCACAAGAACTTCATTATCTACACTATAACTTTGTAAGTTGTAACTAATAATGAATATGAAAAGGAAGTCTCGGGTTGCGATTCCACTTCTCTTTCATTGTGACAGTTCACGCATACTTTTTTATGAACGGGGCTTAATTTTATGTATAACATGCGTTTAACTCAACGTAATCTTTCGTAATGTAATTGAATTCGGTTTGAATTGAATTCAGTTGTAATTGAATACGATTATGCGTTTGGCTACCAAAATTTTGAGTTGGAATTCAAATCAATACTTATGTATTTTTTTTTCTTTTTTATATTCTTTTTCTAATTTTTATTATTATTTATTATTATTATTTATTTATTTAATTTTTTAAAAAAAATTGTTTTTTTTCATTTTTAATTTTCTTTTTAATGTTTTTAAATGATTTTAAAAATTTTAAGCATATAAAATATTCAAATTTGTAAGTTCACTAAAGACCGTAATTGAATTCATAGGGTGTCGGGACGGATTTCAATTACAACGAATATCGTAATTCGAAATTACGTCGTAATTGAAATACGGAAAAAAAGTTCATCCATATATACTTTCGTAATATAATTAAATTACAATTACGGTGGATTGCGTCAAAACAAACGGTGCCTGAATGTTTTCCTAAGGAAACTTAAACAAATTGCTTTAGTTCATGGCAATACCAAATGCTAATATCACTAAACTAAGGCCATGAATGTTGACGCATAGATATATACTTGTGACAACCCTAGACAAACTCTAAACAGTTATACATAATACGATTAAAAAAAATTAGAATTTATTGTTGAAATTACAAGACGCATAGATATACTTGTGATTTCAACAATAAATTAAAAAAGGAGTTTTATCGTATCATGCATAATTGTCTACAATTTATTTTATAACTTTATCTAACTTATAATTAAAGGCACGAGATAAAAAAGTTAATTAACTTTGCGTATCATTTATATCTAAATACTTATCTAATAAAGATAACTATATAAGTTAAAGTTGTAAATGTATAATAAATACATTTTTCAATATGAATGATAAATTAATGTTTGTTCAATACTATTTAATTTGTGCATTTAGGACACTAACTTAAACAAACAATTTAAAGATATCGAACAAAAGCATCACATAACTAATCACTATTTTGCGTATATATGTATGTATGATGTACTAATTATAAATTTTATCATGTTGGTCTCAATCATCATTAATATAATTGTACATTTAATTATATATATATATGATGTACTAATTAAAAAGTTATAAGGGTTTGGCTAACTCATGCCCTAAGGGCATGAGATAAGAATTGTTAAATGAAGTCAATATTTCCTTAATGCAAGTCAATGAAATCTATTTTTTACATGTTATAAATGCATTTTCAAATAAAAATGGTAAACTTAGTTTATTAACTACTTCTTATCTCATGCCCTAGTTAGAAAAACCCAAGTTATAATACATAAATAAATTTTATAGAGTATACTTGTTGAATTTAGTCAAAATAATAAATAAAAATAAAAATCGTGCTTTGTATTTTCCCAAGTTCACATGGGGGTTGGTAATTAGGTAATATGAATATGAAAAAAATTATCAATTATGCATCCACGTTGGACACTTGACTTGCGCGATGATCATGTGGATTTGGACGACCACTTGTCCCTCCTACCGGTTCCCACATTTCTAAGTTTAATACTTTTAAACAAATGTAAATATTTTTATTAAATTATAAGTAATTTATAGCACTGCTAGTTTATTTAGAATAAAATTAGATTTTATTTATTTTTATATTTTTTTAAACGGCTAAAACACATACTTTTATATCTATATTATTTTTTTAACAATAAGATTTGAACTCACATACTACTGAAAAAATACCGCTATACACACGTTATTTGTTATTTGGTTTTAGTTTCTACATGATTATGGATATTTATTACCTTTTTTTCTTCAGTTGTTTCGTCATTCAAGTTGACCCTACGGTCAAACTAAAGTGTCGGACATAGTATATAAATTCTATTGCTGCAATACTTGATTACTTGGTATCAAATGATATTATATTTTCCTTGACAATACGGATATTTAATTTCACCCTAATTTAAAAACAACATTGTTATATTCTAATTTTTACAAACAGTACGGCTTTTCATATAAACATAACAGGGACACTGATATTTTTATATCTATTATTTTTATCAAATAAACTACCATTTCTAAGACAATGAAATTATGGCAAAAACAATAATGGCACCGTCCCGTTACTTAATTATTGATGATCAACTTTTTCTTTCCAATTTTTCTATGTTCGGTTTACTATATATGTATGTGGTCATTTTCGTCTTTCTATTATTGTTTTTTTAAGATAACGATTTTTTTTTTAATATATAACACTCAATATCCAAACCTTTTGACAATAGTCTTTCATATTAAAATGTTGGTAACTTGTACAAGGAATGAATTTATTATTGCAAGAAAAATTAAAAGAAATCGACAATTGTATCCTTAATTTGACATTTTTATACAGGAACAAAATTATGTTTAGTGGTAGAATTATACATTTCTATTAAATTTCTTTGCAAAAATAAATTAATTTTCTTGTGCAAAAATAAATAGAAAATAATTTATAATTACACCATGCACAGAGGAATTATCCTAAGCAATGTTCATCTAAAGCTTGTTAAATTCATCCATGGATCATTAATTATTCTACCTTTTAAATGTGACAATAATATAAGAATTTATAATTTTAAAGAGAAATGATATTTGATACTACTATTTGGTCGTACCCATAGTCCTACACAAGGTTCTAAAAGGCGCTCCATGGCGGCGCCAAGGCGTGAGGCGCGGCGTCGACGTTACGAAACAGACCATGGCGGCTGCGCTAGGCGTGGCGTGATAAGGCGCGCCTTATGACGAGTTTTTTTAAAGGCGGCTGTGAAAAATGAATTTTTTAAAAAAAAATGGTAAAATATATAATTATAAATTTAAATGTAATATTTTTTATGAGCTTTATATATGAATTGTTGTATAAATTAATAGATCTATAAAAATTTTTAATTTAATATACGTATATATATAAATTATATAAAAATTTGCCGTCTTAAATGACGCCTTGAAAAACGCCATGACCCGCCATTGCTCGCCTTGGCTGAGGCTTGATGGTGCCGCCACGCCACGCCTTACGCTTTCTAGAACCTTGGTCCTACATAATTGATAGGATGACATGTGTACTCCCAGTCTCCCACTAATTTACTCTTTTAATATTATCCCTTAATGAGTGAGACCAAATGGTAGGCCTAAATATCATTACCCAATGAGAATTGATTTGTTCAAAGCATAATTTACTTATCTAAGACAAATAAAGTTATTTAATTGTCTTGCAAAATTCTAATTTGCCTTGTATGAATTATAAATTGTCTTGAACAAATCATTTTTCATTACGCAATTTTAAATGAATTTTAAGATAAAGAATAGATCACAATTACAGGAAAAAACCCTCGTAAACCAGATTTTATCATGTTAGTGTGTTTTTAAATAGGAAACCAGATCTATACACATAATTCGAATAGCATGGGATCACAAATTGATACTCAATCCACTCGTAAATCATAATTCTTCTTTAATCTAATTTAAAAAAATTCCAAATTTAGCACCTTAAAGATCAAACCCGTAATATCTAGAAAATCATTCGTAAGCATTTACTAAGGTAGGTTAATTACTCTAGTAATTTGTAACTAGTTTGGAAAAATCCTAAAAATCAATTATATAAAAAGGTTAGATTTTTTTTTTTTTTCATTCCGATGATCGGTGCTGAGATATGTAATCTATCTATATTGAAAAGATACATTTCAACATATAATTTTAGTTCTGGAAGATTTTTATAAATAAATTACATAACTTACTATTATTATTACAGTTTTATTAGTTAGATAAAATTGTGGTGACTAACATACAATTAAAATCGAATTCTTAAACATATATAAACTTGAAAAATATAATGCGAAATAGGTTCGTTAAAGTCAATTGATCGAATTCTGTTTTAGATTCCTTCCTTGTGTGTCGGAGATATAAAGCGAGTGCACCGGAAATGTAACACCGCATTTTTTTTTTAAAAAGGCAATTAAGTATTAATCTAAGTACGGAAGCATCTAGTTAGTTAAGCTTACAAAACGTGGTCCCACAAAATATTACAACCAAAGTTATTTAAAAGACGGTATTACTAAACACGGCTCATTTTACAAAACATATAATTTAAGCATGGTCAAACTTCCCGTCCAAGCCCGACCCGTTCAAGCCATCCAACTTGAATGTGTCAATAAGGGAGGGATTAGCACAAAAGCTAAGTGAATGAATTCCTAACACTAGCAACTACACTAGTCACTACACTAGTCACTTAACACGGAAGTTATAAAACATCTCCGGTTGGGTAATCACTATTTGAGAGGATCGGCGGCTTTGCGGGCCTTAAACCATGGTCGGCCAAAACCACGGTAACCGATAGCGTTTCGTATCCAATACCCGGGCAACTCCCTCCCCTTAACCATGCAACAAATACAGGTAAGGTTGGATACCCGATTAGTCGATACCCGATGCCCAGCCGTTCTCCTTCCAACACTGACCTCATCCCGAATGTGCACATAGTCATGTATGGTATTCCCTAACACTAGGCATACATAACAAAGAAACTAGCTACGAGTAAACACCGCGAAAAACGTCACAATCAGAGTTCCCAATCGCGAACTCCAGTTCACGATCGCGAACTAGAGTTCGCGACGTGAACTCTGATCGTGAACTCTTCGCGATGACTAACAAATTTCTCTGGACCAACTTCCCGATCGCGAACTAAGTTCGCGTCGTGAACTCCCCCCGTCTGGTGATTTTCTGCATTTTTCCACCAACAAGACAAAACCATTTGGAATAACCGAAACCCGAGTTGTAGGTCGAATCCACTCATCTTTCAACTTCCGATTCCTTAACTCAGTGAGCTAGTATCACTGAGTATCCTTCCTGGTTCATGTCAACAATATACCGAGTTAGTGATAATCCACCGAATCGTCAAAATCATTCATTTCAACAACTAACTACACAAGACTCATAAAATGCACATTTTATGACATTTCCAATTAGCACCAATCCTTCATCGATACAATTGACCATTTTGACCATTTAGCAAGTATTCACAACTAGTTGACCCAAACGGGCCAAAAACCCGAATAAGATTCTACACTTCCATATTCCCATCAATTAGCAATTAATCTATAATTAGCAATTCACTATCATTTAACAATTCCATCAACTAGCAATAAATCTATAACTAACAATTCTCAAACATTTAACAATTCCAAGTATGATACTTACAAGCTCACTAGTTGATCAATTTGACCCAAACACCCACTAGATCAACTCATACAATCAACTATACTAGGTTTTCACCAACCATAACTTAACAAACATGATTTCACAACCTAATAAACAATTCTATCCAACCAAAACTCAAGAAATCTAAGATTTGTCAAAACCCACCTTCAACTTCCACCATTAATGGAGGTTGAAGGTGATTTTCACCAAATCTTGTCTTCCTTCAACAATCAACCATACAAATGATGTAAAAGCTTGCACAAACACATAAAACAACATCCATAACAAGATTCACCAACAAATCATCAAGCTACATAAACCCTAGTTCAACTCTAGCTCAAGAACACCAAGAACAAACCAAGGAAAGGATGAGACTTACTTCTAGGCTCCTTCTACACAAACTTTAGTATGATTTCCGGAGTTCAAGCAAGAAGTGACCACAATTTAGCAAGAACAAGAAAAAAGGAAGATGGAGGTTCTTGGAGGAGGCAATGGAATAGTGTGGATAAGGTGTTTGAAAATGGGAAGTAAAAGGAAGAGAGAGGGTTTATCCCTCTCTCCTTTTCCACGACCAGCCAAAGCCAAGGGGCCCCACATGGTCTTTTTCATCACTTAATACTTTTTCAGTAAATGTCTGAGGGGTCCCTTTCATAATTAATTTATTTAAAATAGCAAACGGACTCCAATTTTAAAAACGAAAGCATTTCTGGAAACGATATTTAACAAGGAATCCAAATATATAAAAATCATGTTTTCATTCCAAATAAATCACAAGTCGGGTATTTTAACCCCTTGGTTAAAATACCGCAAAGGACAGCAGGCTAATTAAATTAACTAAGCATTTAATCAGATAATCATTTAATAAGATACCTTAAGGTCAATAAACTACTAGGCCGGGTTTTGGGATGTTACAGGAAAAGAACGGGAACTGGGTCGATCTATTCTATGTCGAAGCAGCAGATGTTACAATGATACGTAGATGACTTTGGCCATGTCTACTTCTTTACTATGGATCATGTCTTCGGAGGCTAATGTCGGCGGTGAATTCTTCGATCCCAAGGGTGGCGCGCGATGAAGCAGGACCGACAGCAAGGACCGTTTCACTTGTATAGATGGCCACATCTAAACTTGTACTTATATGCAATACCGAAATAAGTTGGGTAGTGCCCGCGATGGACTTGCCTTGAATTGAAGAATCGGGAGAAAGATGCCTATATACTCGGTCAAAAGAAGAGGTTGAATTTCGATCCTGGAGAATGACAACAGCCCCTTTCTGCTCTTGATCTACATATATACAAATTTCAACCTAATGATGGTTTGGTTATTCAAAGTACGGTAAAAATCAATAAAAAAAACTAGTCTTATACGTACTACAAAATTAATACTTCCTCCGATTCAAAATAAGTGATACACTTTCCTTTTTGGGGTGATTCAAAATAAGTGATACACTTTTTAAAGTTTCCTTACTTGACAAAAAAAATGGGACCCACAACCACTAACTATCTACTTTAATAAAGTGAAATGACCCATTTACCCTTACTTTTTACTTTTAAACAGCATTAACCTTATTTTATTCAAAAGGTGTGGGACCCATTCCCCACTAACCATCTAATTAATCTAATTTAATCATCATTATAATCTTTTGCCTCAAAAACCGTGAAACCCCAAGTGTATCACTTATTTTGAATCGGAGGAAGTATATATTTTTAATCAATATTTATCTTACTGAAAATTCAGTTTAGGTAAATTAAATATTTTGTTGATATAAATTGAATATACAGTTCATAATAATAATAAACAAAAAATTTAATAGTTTATTTTTGTCAGGATCGATTAACCCAGAAGGATTAATTAATCACAAATCTACAAACTATTAGAAGTTGCAGCGGATCAACACTTATAGTTTAATTGATTAAGAACAATGAATACTGTTAATGAATACGAATGTAAATAAGAACACAGTGATTCACAAAAAGCTTCAATGTATATTAATTTTGTTCGATCAATACACACGTATGTTTACAATTCATAAGGAACTATATATACTAGTCCTTGAAGCCTAAATTAATAACCTAGTTATTCTAGGAATCGATTACAATTAAATTACATAAAGATATACATTCTATAACAAACTAAGCTAGAATCTCGGACTCGATCAGCACCATAAATAGAATCAGTAGTAATTGTTGATCGTCAGTAGTATTCATCATCAGTAGTAATGTCCAAGTTTAGCATTAGTAGTATATAACATTTCTGCCCCATCAGTACTAACTTCAATCTTCATTGATCAGTACCAACTGCAGCATCAGTAATAGAATGATATCTTTGTTTTATATCCCAACAATCTTCCCCTAAACTTATTAATTCTCTTTGAATTAATCAAGTTTCTTTTTGCTCTTCATCATTCTTATCTTGTTCTTCTAACAGTTGAGCTCTTCTTTGTCTGCCTTCAATTGTTCTTTGATTTTGAAGTTTTCTCTGAGCAATAATATACTTGTTGTTTCTCTTGATAAAGTAGTTAAGTTTGTTATGGAACATTACAGCATCATGGGGTTTCATCATTGAGTTTGTGTATAGCTGATACATTGTTTCCTCAGAATGTGGATATTCCTTTTCATACAAATATAGTTCACAGTTTTTGCTTGATCTTTCAAAGAAATACATATTAACTGTGGGTAACACATTCCAAGCATACGCATTTTCAGTGTTTGAAAAGATTTCAGGATAGTTGTCTGGATAAAATGCAGCATCTATCATTTTGGTTAAATATCCAGCACCTGATTTCCTCCATGACTTCTTAGTCATTCTTGGTTTGCCTATAATCAGGACTTTAATAATATCAGCTCTGCTACAAGACATAACTAATGGTTTCCAACCAGTAAATCTTTGAACTTCTTTGTCTTGTCTAATAATTTCAATAGCATTATCAACCATTCTCCAATTTATGATTGGATTATCTTCAATAGGAGCAACAGGAGTGTCAAATACCTGTATTTCATGTTTCTTTTTCTTTCTTTGTTCTGTTTCAACTTCATCTTTTTTTCTTTTCTCAGGAGGTATTGAAGATTCTCCAGTGGTTGGTATTCTGGTAAGGATTGTCATGGGATCTATGACAATTAATACCTTTTCCTTTTCAGCTTCAACTGCCAATTCAGCTAATTCTTTCTTTTTGGCAGTACAATATTTATCTACTATTGTAATCATCTTCATTCTACCAAAAGATTTAGCACTATGTCCCTTTGACTTCAAAAAGTCAATCATATTCTTTTTCTGTTCAAATATGTCATCTGGTAGTTCTCCTTTTACTCTTTTACATTCAACTACCAGATCTTCAAGACAGTTTAAGTGTTCTTCTTCTATATTTCTGTGTCTTTCAAATTCAGCTTTTTGACCTTCTACCTGAATTCCTTCTATTTGTGGGACTTGTACTTCAGTTTCTTGACTTTCAGGATTTTTCAATCTTTCCTCTTCAGCCTTTCTCTTGTCTTCAAGAGCTTGAGTCTTTGCAACTTTTCTTGCATATCTGATCTTCTTCACTTTTAATTTGTCTAGCATGTCTTCTCTTACAAGATTCATTTTGTTTACCATATAATGGCCTAGAGCTCTGTTTGGATAATCATCATTGAATATTTCTTTTCCTTTTCCAATACATCTTGAAAGTTTAGGTGGAATATATTTCATATCAGGGACTTCTGGTAAAATAATTGATGGAGAGAATAGATGAATTTCATTTTGAGGAAATATCTTGGGGTGAGGTGGAAGTTCACATTCATCTACTTCATACCAGTTCACATTGTCATCAATATCAGGTATGACAAGTGGTTGTTCTGGTGCTTTAGGTTTTGCAACAATAATGGTCTGTTCTCTTTCAAGGAGCTCTGGAATTTCTTCATCTTCTTCTTCAGTAGTAACCAAGGTGGTTGCTACTGGTGTGATTGCTGTTGGTTCTACTGTTGTGATTGCTACTGGTGTACTTTCAGGTTCATACACCACAACTTGTTGTTCTTCATTTACTGCTGATGAGGTTGTTATTGGAGTTACTACTGCTAGGGCATCAGTAGTATCCATAAACTCTTCTTCTGGTGTTTTTACTACTGAAGTTTCTTTTTCTTCAATGGGATCAGTAGTAACAACCTCTTGATCCTTGTTTTCTTCAATTCCCATTGAATCAGTAGTTTCAATTATTTCAGTAGTAACTGGTGAGTTTATTTGTTCTGCAGTTTGTGATTGGTTTGCAGACACAAATACATCATCATCCAGATTTTCCATTTCTTTGTACAGGTTCTCACCAACACTTTGACCTGTTTCACCATGGACCTCTTTTAAGTTTAGAAGGGCTGCTGCTGCAATTGATTGATCAATCATCCCTTGAATTTGATCTTTCTCCCCCTTAGTGATCTCAACTTGTTGAGCCTCACTACTTGCAATCTTTCTTTGTAATTTCCGAATCAAATTTGATTGCCTTTGAAGCCTGTGTTCAAACCTCTTCTGTCTTTTGTTCAAAGTGTTTATATAGTGCTTCATGTAGGTCATGGTTTTTCCTTGATTGTCTAATAGAGTCAGACAATGGTGTACAGTGGTTTTAAGGTTTTCCTTCCTATCCGTCAATTTTGTGGTTTTAATACTGCCCTCAGCCCCTTTGGGTGGATCATTGGGCTCAATAGGTACATTGGCTTTAAGGTTTTCCATCCTATCCGTCAATTCAGTTTGGTCAGTTATACCCTTATCACTTCTTGGTGATAAATTGGGTTGCTTGGACACTCTCTTCTTCCTAGAAGAAGCAGTAGTGCCCCCCTTGTGGTTTCTTGGCACCGGGGTCCTCTCAGTAACTCCTCAAATTCTGATTCATCACTGAGAGTTGCCGAGGTCTGGGTCCTAATGATGTTCTCACTAGCCTGTGCGCCCACCTTTGGGGCATCAGTAGTGAGAGCCCTTTCCTCATGCCCTCTCTCCTCCTTGGAGGACAACTCTTGGAGTCTCGGGTTTGACTCAATTGGTCCCCTGGTGTCCTTTAAGGAAGTTCTCTTCCTTTTATAAGTTTTAGAGATGTTTTTGGTTATGGTCTGGTCTTCCTCAGAGTGAAGAGTAGCACTCTGGGGATTAATCTCATGTACCTGGGACACTTGCAGGACATCTGTTGGCGCATTTAATTGAGTGGACTGAATGGGTTCTGTTTGGGCTATATTTGGTGGTGGTGGGGTTCAATGGGGTGAGTTGAACCTTCTCCAGTGGGAGGTTGATCATAGATTATGTTTGAAAATAGTGGAGTATCTTTACCAGAAAAATTAAATCTTTTTCTCATGTTTGCATACACCTTTTTGTTTAACTCTGGTGTAGTGAAAATGTTTTTAGGAATAGAAATATTTTGTAATTCACAATTTATTATATGAGTTAGGAATCTTGGATACATTAAAAATTTTGAGGATGATAGATTTCCAAGCATTCCTTCAAAGATCATATTTGAAAAGTTGAAGACTTGTCATGTGCTCAGACAAACAATAGCAGAAGCTATTGACTTGTTGAACTCATTCCAAGTGCTTCTTTTTGGAGAGATGCAGTGTTGAATAGTGTGAACTAAAAACTACCATTGGGGTGAAAGAAGACCCTTTTGAAATGTTACAATATCTAATCTTCCTTCATACCCCATTTTTTGTAAAATTTCAACAAGATCCTCCTTTGGTAAAGAAAACATACCTGACTCATCATTGAGTTGCAGATGGTGTCTGATTGTGTGTTCAGTTATAATAATAGACTTTCCATCTACTGTTGATTTGATCTTGGACATGGCTGAATCTTCAAGTCTTTCAGCATCGGACCAGAAATCAACCAAGTGTTGATGATATGCTCTTGGATTGATGGTGAGAGCAAATTTTATATAGGAGTTCTTTAAGAACATTACAATAGGACGAAAGTCCTTTGTTCCATCTGGATTTCTCAAGAAATCACACATGTTGTGAAACTCTGAAAATTTAAGATCAGTTTTATATCGAGTGATTTTAGGGTTGCCATTGTGCTTGATTTTGATCTTTTGTTATGAATCTTTCAGAGAGAGTGGTCGTATTGGCAAGAATTTCAATTGTGTGAAAGGAATTGAGTTGTTACTGATGCAAGGTTTTGATCGGATTTTGCAGAGATTAGGGTTTAGTGTAGGGTTTATCGAATCGAGGAGAAGATAATGGTAAACTAATCGCAGTCTGCTATTTATATTTTTCGATTTAACCTGCAAAAAGACCAAAATATCCTTCGAATAATAACCCAACGGCTATTTTCATGAGTGTCAGTAATGTAATTTATGTAATTTCCAGATAACGATCTACCAGTAGTAACTAAGTGTCAGTAGTAGAAACATCAGTAGTACCCATTGTTTTTATACTTGACCTAATTCTACTGAGAAACCCTATCAGTACTAAATTACAGTAGAAGCATACAATCAATAGTAATAAATAACCAGTAGTAAAATAAAAGAAATTGTACAAAACACTTTAGACATGATTTTCTTTTTAGACTTAACTTATTAAAATCATTCCAATACTACTAACCAAAAAGCTGAATCTTCCTACATCAAATGCTTTTGTAAAAAGATCTGCCAGTTGATTATCAGTATGAATTTTCTCTACTTTAATTAATTTCTTTTCATTGCAATCCCTTATAAAGTGAAATCTAATTTCAATGTGTTTTGTTTTAGAGTGTTTTACTGGATTATTTACAATACTGATAGCACTTTGATTATCTATAAAAATTGGAGTTTTGAGGATAGAGATACCAAAGTCTAGTAGTTGATTTTGAATCCATAGTACTTGAGCACAGCAAGCAGATGCAGCTACATATTCCGCTTCAGCAGTTGATGTTGAAACATTGGTTTGTTTCTTGCATTGCCATGATACCAATCTTGATCCAAAGAATTGACATCCACCAGTAGTAGATTTTCTATCTTGACATTCACCACCATAATCACTGTCAGTGTAGGCTACTAGTTCAAATGGTGATGCATGTGGATACCAAAGACCAAGAGAGGGTTTTCCCTTCAAGTATCTAAAAATTCTTTTAACAGCTTGCAAGTGTAATTCCTTAGGTCTTGCTTGATACCTGGCACATACACAAACACTATACATAATGTCAGGTCTTGATGTGGTTAGATACATTAGTGAACCTATCATAGATCTGTATATGTGTTCATCTACATCCTCCCCCTCAACATCAGGATGTAGGTGTTTGTGAGTTTCCATTGGAGTGCTTGCACTTTTGCTGTCTTTTAATGCAAATTTTTCTAAAATATCTCTGACATATTTAGACTGATTAATCAAGATGCCATCTGATCTTTGACTGATTTGGAGTCCAAGAAAGAAGTTCATTGGACCCATTGAGCTCATCTTGAACTTGATCTGCATTAACTCTTCAAATTCTTTGCAGAGTTGGTCATTTGTTGATCCAAAGATGATATCATCTACATATATTTGGACCAGTAGTATATCATCTTTGACCTTTCTTGTGAACAGTGTTTTGTCAATGGCACCTCTTTTGAAGTTGTTCTTTAGAAGATATGAGGACAATGTGTCATACCAAGCTCTTGGTGCCTGATGTAGGCCATATAGAGCTTTGTCAAGCTTGTATACATAGTCATCATGTTCTGGATCTTCAAAACCTGGGGGTTGGCATACATACACTTCTTCTTCAATTTTCCCATACAGGAATGCACTGTTTACATCCATTTGGTATACCTTGAATTTCTTATATGAAGCATATGCTAGAAATATTCTTATGGCTTCAATTCTGGCAACAGGAGCATATACTTCATCATAATCAATTCCTTCTTCTTGTGTGTATCCTTGTGCTACAAGTCTTGCTTTGTTTTTTATTACTATACCCCTTTCATCTTTCTTATTTCTGAAGATCCATCTTGTGCCAATCGGTCTTTTTCCCTTTGGTAGAGGAACAAGAGTCCATACTGCTTGCAGTTTGAACTGAAGAAGTTCTTCTTGCATTGCTATGATCCAGTTTGAATCTTTCATGGCTTGTTGAATCTTCTTAGGTTCTTCCTGTGACTGAAAACATTCATACATGCATTCATTAGATATTAAACTTATATTACAAACATTTGAATTTAATGAAGAATTAAATTTGCTTCTTGTCTGCATGGTTGAATTGACATCACTTAGGACTAGGTCCAGAGGATGATTCTTTTCAGTTCTGGTTCCAGGGATTTTGTCCACAGAGATTTGAGAGTCTAGATTTGACTCATTTGATTCAGGAAGTTGTGCATCTGTCCATGTTTCTTCTTGATTGTTTGTATTTTGTGGAGTTTCATCATTACTACTGGTGTCAGTAGTAACGTTTTCTGCATTGACCTCAGGATGATCATTGTTGTTACTGTCATCAGTATTGAGTAGATCATCATCACAATTCTGAGGTTCGGGGTTACTACTGGGATCAGTAGTATCTTCAGAATTTGTGTTGTTACTGGTGTCAATTAAATTAGGGTTATCAGAGTTACTACTGTCCTCAGTATCAACTGTGGGATCAGTATCAACTAAGATATACTTCATGATTTCTTGTCTTCCACTTGATGATGGTCCTATTTGTTGGCTTTGATTGTTTGAATCTCCTGTATTAAGCTCATAATTGACATCAAAAGATTTGGTTAGATTATCAATATTAAACAACTAATCTGGACCGTTTCCTTGTTCATTCATCAGATTTTCATTAAAGGATACATTTACACTTTCTTCAATGATCCTTAGCCTTTTGTTGAACACTCTGTAGGATTTGCTTTGACTTGAGTATCCTACAAATATTCCATCATCTTCTTTGCAGTCAAATTTACCAATTTGTTCTTTTGTAATTAAAATTGTACAAGGGCAACCAAATGATTTTAAGAAACTTATTGATGGTTTTCTTCTATTAAAAAGTTCATATGGTGTTTTAAAGTGAGGCTTAACTATTAATACTCTGTTCTGAACATAACAGGCAGTATTAACAGCTTCAGCCCAAAAAGTTATTGGTAATTTTGAATCTGCAAGCATAGATCTGGCTACTTCAATGATAGTTCTATTTCTTCTTTCAGCTACACCATTTTGTTGTGGAGTTCTTGGTGAGCTGTACTGCCTGTCAATGCCTTTAAGATCACAAAAATCAATTAGGTTAGTATTTTTAAACTCAGTTCCATTATCACATCTAATTGCTTTTACTTTGAGATCTCTTTTATTTTCCAGCTTTATAATCAGATTTTTGATCATTTCACTTGTTTCATCTTTGGTCCTAAGAAAGAAGACCCAAGTATATCTGAAAAAATCATCAATAATAACAAGGCAGTATTGTTTCTTTCCAATGCTCATTACATTTGTAGGTTCAAAAAGGTCCATATGTAAGAGCTGCAAAGGTTTAGAAATAGAGTTAATTGCTTTGGTCTTATGAGAAGTCTTGTGTTGTTTACCTTTTAGGCAGGCAACACAATGATGATCACAGATGAATTCTTTTTGTGGTAGACCAACTACCAAATTCTTTTTAACTAAATTGTGCATATTTTTAAAATTTGTGTGACACATCCTTCTATGCCAAAGTTCTGATTCATTTGTGTTTGCCTTAGATATAAAACAGTTGATCTCATTTGATGAATGAGTTCTCCCCCTATATCCAGGCAATACACATTGTTTCTCCTTGGAGTTCTTAAAACAACATATTTTTCATCTAAAATAAAATCAGGAGAAAGAATGATGCACTCAACATCTGTAAAAAGAATTTTGTTCTTCTTATCACAGACTTGTGAGACACTAACCAGATTATATTTAAGCTTAGCAACATAAAAGACATCATCAAAAGTGATCTTACCATTTAATACTGTACCTTTACCTGTAATCTTACCACCTCTAGGATTTTCTCCAAAAGCAACATATCCTCCTTCAAAAGACTTGAAATCTCTGAGTATTTGAAGATTTCCAGTCATGTGTCTAGAGCATCCACTATCAATATGCCATGTTCTACCTTCTTCAGGGATCTGGATACTCTGCACATAAAGTAAAAAGATTAGTTATTTTTGGGAACCCAAGCTTGTTTTGTCTTGGGTTCATCCTTTGAAGAGTAAGTCTTTCTAACTGAATGAGCCTTATATACAGTTTGGTACTTAGTACTGATGTTCTTAGTTGCTACTGATCTAGGTTTATACCCGTAGTTTTTGGCTTTTGAAAATTTTACTACTGATGGATCAGTAGTGTTTGGGTAGTATGAGTTTCGAGCATGATCAATAGTGTTTTTGTAGTTATACCAGACAGCATTGTAATTAGGGTTTTTACCAGTAGTAAACCTGGAATAGTTTCTACTGATGTATGAAAACTTTGAATATTGAGGAAACTGATTTTGTTTTCCATTGTTTTTGAAATAATTACTTTTGTTTGGACTTTTATACCTGGTATTTTGCACAAATCGTGGTCCAGTTCTTCCAAATTTATGAGTGTCAGCACATGGTTTATTGAATTCCTTTTGGTTTGGTTTTTTAGATTCCTTTTCTTTTGTTTCTTTAGTTTGTTTTAGTTTTAAGGCTTTTTCTTTTTCTTTGTTGATTTTGAATTCTTTAAATTCTTGATTGTTAATAGGATTGAAATGACAATTTTTAGCTATGTGGTTAACCTTGTTACAAATTAAACATGATAATTTTGTTGTTTTAGCACTTTCAGGTTTTCTTTATTTTTTTAACTGATTTAGGTTTCTTTCATTTCCCCTTATTAGAATTGTAGGTATATTTTCTGAATTGTATTTTGGAGATTCAGTTTGACTTTGGGTTGTATGAAAACTTGTATCATTTGATTCAGTCGTTTGATCATCATCAGAAGATTCATTTGATTCATTACTGGTTTCAGTTTCAGTTTTACTTTCAATATTTAAATCATTTACAACTCTTTCTGTACTTGATTTAAGTGGAGGAATAAAATTTGTTGGAGGTGGAACTGCATGATATCCCACTCCATGAACAATTTTTTCTGTGGTTTAATTATTAGTTAATTCATTCACAATTCTAGAACTTCTTTCAAATTTCTTAATAGTTAGTTTGTTTTGTTCTAATTCCATTTGACATTCTTCTAATTTGATCAATGTTTCTTTTAGTTTCAATTCAATATGTTCTTTTCATAAGTAGTTTGTAACAATTCATCTTTTAATTTTTGATCAGTTATTTTATAAATTTTAATTTGATTTTCTAAATCAGTTATGCACCCATTATATTCAATTCATCAATTTCTGTTTAGTATCATCTCTTCAAGTGTTTCTTTATTAAGTTTTTCTAATTCTTTGTATGCTTTAATACATTCAGGAGTACAAGATTTAGAATTTACCTCAGTAGTAAAAGGATCAGTAGTAAAGGCCATGAAAGCTTGATTATGTGCATGTTCTTCAGCTTGAAAGCTCTAGTCATACCCTTGTCCTTCTTGAGATACTAAAGCAGTTGAATTTGAGGTACTGTTTTTGTTGTAGTTGATCTTTGGTCTTTGTTTGGACATTCTCTGGCAAAGTGACCCAGATTGCTACAGTTGTAGCACTTGACCTTGGTTTTGTTAAAGCCAGCACGATCACCTTTGTTGTAAGACAGATTTTGTCTTCCAGTTCTTTTAAGAAACCTTTTGGTTCTTAAGCTTAGCATAGCCATCTGCCACTTGATGTCCATCTCTTCCAAATCATCAGGATTGAGTTGTTCTAAATCCTCACTAATCAATGCAGTATGCACATGACTAGTGAAGAAAGATTCTCTTGCTACATCTTCAATTCCTGTGTTCTTTGCATTGTCCTTCCATGTTCCTGTACTAGACACAAAAGCAGCATTGTTTGAAGGTAAATTAGGAGATTTATTACTTACCTCTGATTCAAACACTCTTAGTTCATTGTAGAGTTCATCAAGCTCTTTCTCTTCTAATGCATCATCTTGTCTATATATCACAGTATACATAGACCATTCTTCACCTAGAGATCTGAGGAACTTCCTGTTGACATCATCATTGTCTAGTTGATAACCAACTTGATTTAGTTCACCAATGAGTTTGTTGAACCTATCAAATACTTGAGACAATGATTCATTCTTCTGTCCTTTGAAGTTTTCAAAATCTTGTTTCAGAACAGACTTCATGTTTCTCTTTGTGCTCTTTGTACCAACAAACCTCTTTTCCAGAGCCTGCCATAACTTCTTTGCATCATCATATTCAACAAAGAGATGTTGATAATCATTGGGAATGGCAAGCAACAGAGTGCTTAAGGCTTTGAGCTCGATCCCTCTGTCCTTCTTCTCTTTCTCACTCTTGAGTTTGTCAGCTTCAGTTGAAGTGGTGGCTATTTGAGTTTGAATAGTCTTGTTGCCTTCAAGAACCACTTCCCACATGGAATAATCAGTAACCAGCATGTATTGCTTGATTCTGTTTTTCCACATCCCAGAGTTGTTGGGAGTGAGAATTGGAATCTTGTTTGCTTGAGTACTTTCATTGTTATCAGACATGATTAATAATTTTGAGATCGAAAGTATGAAACTTTTTGCTGTTCTTAATTCGTAGATCTAGAACCGTAAAGCTCTGATACCACTTGTCAGGATCGATTAACCCAGAAGGATTAATTAATCACAGATCTACAAACTATTAGAAGTTGCAGCGGATCAACACTTATAGTTTAATTGATTAAGAACAATGAATACTGTTAATGAATACGAATGTAAATAAGAACACAGTGATTCACAAAAAGCTTCAATATATATTAATTTTGATCGATCAATACACACGTATGTTTTCAATTCATAAGGAACTATATATACTAGTCCTTGAAGCCTAAATTAATAACCTAGTTATTCTAGGAATCGATTACAATTGAATTACATAAAGATATACATTCTATAACAAACTAAGCTAGAATCTCGGACTCGATCAGCACCATAAATAGAATCAGTAGTAATTGTTGATCGTCAGTAGTATTCATCATCAGTAGTAATGTCCAAGTTTAGCATCAGTAGTATATAACATTTCTGCCCCATCAGTACTAACTTCAATCTTCATTGATCAGTACCAACTGCAGCATCAGTAATAGAATGATATCTTTGTTTTATATCCCAAACAATTTTGTATATAAGTCTGGTTCTATATTGTTTCCAAAGTATATATCAATATTAATTAATTTTATAATATATAAGTTTCTTCATAATTTCATGGCGTATTTATGGATCTATACTTATATTTTACGTTCCAATGATAGAAAGGTGACATATGTTTATGAGATTTTGATTATTGAAATCTGTAATAACATAAAATGTACTTTTTTGGCAAAAGGTAATGTGAAAAAACTTGTTATGATGGTAACTGATTTTAGACACAACATACATGGTATAGACCTTTTTTTAGACACAGCAAACGGGATTATGCATAATCCGAATCGCATATGATCATTAAATCATATCCGATTAATATAATGAAATTAACCTTGTCCTATACAAAGAACAACTGGTTCAAAGAGCGAGGTAATCATGACAAAAATTTCAAAATATTTATATTAAAGTAGATCTTAAATTTTTGTTTCTTCGACAAATCTTAATTAACTTACTTTTAGATAGCATATATTTTAGAAATTGTATTGGTGTTTATTATTTGTACTTATTAATATGTTTATTTATTTTTAAATTTGATATGTGTAATCTATTAATTCTTCTTCTTTATATTATCTGTTAATTTTGACACTTGTCATTATCAAATAGGTAGACGCATAACTAGTCACAAATTGTAGGTATCAATATCATTTTTTATTAATTCTGGAATTTTAACTACAAAGATAGAGATCAGACATCTTATTAATATGAGAAATACCTTTTGGTAATTTTAGATGGCATTGTTCCAGCTTTTCTGGTTTGATCAGGTTATCACTGTTATGAGCGGTACGTTTCAACCAATTAAACTATAAGATAGAGACTTAGCCCAATGGCTACCACTGGAAAGTGCGTTAAGTTAGTCATAGGGGAACCCCAAGGTGCCATCTCCTTCTTCAAGATGCAAAGGCGACCAGCTTTAGCCATAGGAACTCCTTCTCTATCGTTCGAGTGTATCCCTATTGTCTTATCCAAATGTAAACGAGCAAGGTTCAGGCACCGAGCGACAACTAGGTCTTTGCCGACTCTTAGCTTTCCAGGAGGGTTGGTGTTCAACCTTTATGAACGGGAGCTAGCAATCCGGACCGTATTGAAGAGGTTCCTGATACTAATTAGGCCTTCCCAAGCCTCATCTACTGCAAAGAGAAGGCGCGGGCGGTAGCCGACCTCCTCTAGGAGATGAAATGTCGGGTTGTTAAAACTACTAACATCCTTCTATGACAAGCCGACCGAAGGAAGACCAAATAATATTTTTTTTGGAAACGGCAAATGAAATAACGGAAGCCTACTCGCAATTTTTCAGCGAGCACCCCGAGTTCGAGCTCCGCATAAGCGGGCAAACCCAGCCCCCAAAGGGATTTCCAAGGAAAATTCCCCATATGTGCCCGTGTGAGGTATGAGTTAAATAATATTAATGCAATATAATCACTCTAGATAATTTTATTAATTTTATTAAGTAGTAATTATTACTTTAAGACAAGATAATATATTACTCCGTATATATAGTTATTATCAAGAAATAAATATACACTAGTGACACAATAAAAGTTTAAAAATTATTTATGTAACATTACCAATATACAAATAATGAGTATGAGACATTGTATCTCATTAACCTTAGAATAATTGTTTTCTAAACAAATTTATATCGCAAATTTATAAATAATTGGACAGCCGATAAAATCAAAAGGCTGCCTTCATTTTCTACACTTCTTGCCACCACCCCACTTTAAGTTTCTCTCTCACTTATTAACCAAACACCGATCAACCACCACCACCGGCAACCACCATGTCCGTCAAACAATGCCACCACCACGGTAGCGATAAAAAGAAACTAATAAAGAAAATCCTCATCGGATTAGGCATCTTCGCCGCCGTAGTCCTCCTTATCTTCTTCATCACGTGGGCCATTCTCCAACCCAAAAAGCCTAAATTCGTCCTCCAAGACGCCACCATCTACGGCTTCAACGTCTCCGCCCCCATCCTCCTTTCCTCCAACTTTCAGGTCACCGTCAACGCTCGGAACCCTAATAGTAAAATCGGTATCTACTACGATAAACTCGACGTTTACGCCACCTACCACAGCCAACAAATCACCTACTTCACCGTCATCCAGCCCGTTTACCAAGGCCATAAAGACGTCAACATCTGGTCGCCGTTTGTTTACGGCACCAACGTTCCGGTGGCTCCCTACAACGGAGCTGCGTTGACTCAAGATCAATCCAACGGTGCTATAGGACTTGTGATCAAGATTAACGGACGGGTGAGATGGAAAGTTGGTAGCTTTATTTCCGGTAGGTACCATATTCATGTTACTTGTCCGGCATATATTCCGTTCGGGAATAAGAATTCTGGGATCGCCGGTGTTGTTACCGGAGTTAAGTATCAGCTAGCTCAGAAATGCAGCGTTAGTGTCTGAAGACGACTAGAAGAATCACGTTAAATTCCAGTTAGTCAATAACGGCACCGTTAAGTTTCCTTTTTCTCTTTTATTTATTTTTAAATTTTCGATTTATGATTGCACTCGTGAATGAATTTGTAACTTTTGCTGGAGATGTACGAAGAAAGCAAAAGAAGAAGCTCGATGATAATAGCAAAATTACAAAATTGTTGTATGGCCAATTTATGATTATATTTAAATAATATTTTAAAATTAAATATTAATATATTCGTTCATTAGCTGAATTTAGAAGATTCTTATATTTTGTTTTTTATATTGAATTTAACGGCTTATATATTTTTTTAGAGTTAATTGCAAGAATGGTCCTTGTGGTTTGGCCAAATTGCACGTTTAGTCCTTAAACTTCATTAAGTGCAGACGCAGTACCTATGGTATGTGTTTTGTTGCACCCATGGTCCCTCCCTCCTAACTCTGTTAAATATGTCCGTTAATTAAAGGGCATTTTGGTCAATTTACATCTATAGTCATAAATTGTAGTGGCCGGAGATGGAGATATGTATCTTTAATTATAGTTTAGAGTTAACTGCAAAAATGGTCCATGTGCTTTGGCCAAATTGCACGTTTGGTCCTTGTATAGTGTGTGCAGAGAGAGGGGAAAAGAGATAGGACGGTGATGGTGGGACCAAATTGATGAAATGACCAAAATGCCCTTTAATTAACGGACATATTTAACAGTGTTAGGGGGAGGGACCATGAGTGCAACTAAACGCATACCATAGGTACTGCGCCTGCACTTAATGAAGTTTAAGGACTAAACGTGCAATTTGGCCAAACCACAAGGACCATTCTTGCAATTAACTCATTTTTTTAATATAAGAATAGGTTGAAATTTTAAAAAATGCATGTGGCTGGAGGATGCCGTGTCATTTTCATTTTACGTTATCTCATTTCTTAATTGGTTATAGACTTATATCCCTGTCAATTGAAGAAATATATTTTATGTATTAAAGTAGTGGGGTTTTACCCGCGCGATGCCGCGAGTATTTCCATATATGATATTTAAAAGAATGTTTATTGTGATATTTGTACAATCATAAATCAAATTATCAATAATTTAGATACTATAATACTTTGAGCGGTTAATATTGCATATTTTAATACTAAACGTTTGTATTAGCACACGTTGGAAAATCGTTTATAAATCTGTTGATGTATTGACGTCTTAAAAGTATAAACGATAGAATTATACATCTGATTTAATGTACGTTTATACTCTTCATCATAGTACTTATCTTAAAAGTATAAATGATAGAATTATACATCTGATTTAATGTACGTTTATACTCTTCATAATAGTACTTATAAATTGAAAAATGGTAAAAGAGAAAAAGTGAGAAGTCAAAAACTACGGCTGATCTACAAAAAACTAAAAACAAATATTAATAAAAAAAATATGTTAAAACAACTGTTCATCCACGATGGTAAATGTTATATAATTAATGAACCTTGGAAAACTATATATTATATAAGAAATAATATTAGTGTCTACTAATTATGCTCATTTATGTGTTTACACACTTTATCATGCTAAATGTTAAAATCAAGTGATGATATGAGGAAAAAGAATTAGTGAATTACACATGTCACTTTGTGATGAGTAAACACGTGAAGTAGGCACAATTAGTAGACATCCATATCATTTCTCTTATTTTATTTAGTTTCAGTAATTACTTCATTTTTTTTAACGACACCTAATCTACTTCAATTTTTATCCACGGGGGACTTGAACTCATTACATATTAGTCATGGCCTCATAGATAATATCTTACACCAAACTCCACTATCACTATACTAAAAATCTTGAGTTTAATTAGTTCTTATATACTCAAATATTTTAAAGTTGAATTTAATTACAAAACTGGTGTCAATTAATACCTTAAAACTTGGTATAGTTATATAATTTTTTGCGAATTTGATGGGTTGGTCCATGAGCAGGTTGAATTTAATGTAAGTTTGGTCCCGTTTGGGGTGAACATGGCATGTGATGGGGGAGGAAATGATTTTTATTTTTTTTTTAAGCAAAAGGAATTTTTGGAGAGAGCTTTCCCATTTTCGTAAAACATGCACATTAATATTGAGACAACTTACCAAAGGCTTAATGGTCTAGCGGTAAGGTGTTTACCCTAACCTTGAGGTTAAGGTTCGAGTCCCATAGTAAACATAGGTAGATTTAGGAGTAGATTAGGTTGCCGTTAAAAAAAAAATATTGAGACAACTTCTAAAACAAATTGGGCACTCTCGAATTTACCAAAACATGAAAAACTCTTTTGATGTCCGGGCTGCTAATGGCAGATCAAAGCCCATTTATGATTTATATATGGATTTCAGATTCCTCAAAAGCATCTTGGATAATAGGATTACATCAAATTAACAAAATAATATCAAAATTTAATGACATACCTGAAATTGATCTATTTCTTCCTGTTAAAACAAAACTAAATTTCGTACAAACATGGCACACGACGAGATTAAGTTTATGAGTAAGAGTATAATAATGATAGAAACAGTTAAAGCTGACACATTTATCTCAAATTCTTTTCTAGAGATTTAGTATGGAATTGTAGATTTCACCCATCGATGTGTTGTATTTACAAAGTGAGTATTGCGTATGGAACCGAGTAAGGTTTAGCAGAAAGATAATCTACTAGGTTGCAGAAATGAGGAGCCGCATGAAGACGACTGGGTTTAGAGTCCTTGGTTCTATTATTGTCAGAGAAATTGAAGAGGCGGGAGAGGGAAATGGCGTGATAACGAAAATGGGTCTAATTCGATGGGCCAGTTGATAACCAACATGATAAAATTTCTTTGAAGGGCCACGTGATAAGTGCCTGGTATAATCGGCGGGCCTAACCCACGTGTGAATAGTTATATAACTGAAGTTTAGAATAGAACTGCAGCCGAAGGCTCGCTCCAGTGGTAAAGGCTGTGTTATATAACGCGTAGGTGGCGGGTTCAAAACCTGTCTAAGGATTTCTTGGAAATTTTGTTGAAAATTAAATAATGAGGCCTATGAAGCTCTTAAATATGCGGAAGCCCAAAGATAATTGGACAAGGGCAAGCCCAAAGTATTATTTAGCCTAGTATGAGAAAATGTGAGCGAAGCACTACATACATTAGATTTTTCTACAACATAATTATTTGCTGAAATTATTTTTAATTTTCTTATCACATGGTAAATTTAGAATAAAATTTTGAGAAACTTGTGCAAGTAAATTCAAATTATGGAGGAGAAAACTGTCAAAGATAACTAAGAATTGATAATTGATAATTGATAATTGATAATTACATACTTAAATTGTCGAATTTGTAATAATAATTTCAAAAAGTACAGATTTAAAACAAATCGGTCAACTATAAACTTGTGATATATGTGTCTGCATGCGCACTTTAAAATCATTTTGGGTTGTAATTGGGTGCTCCATGGATGATAATCGGTATCTATGTTTGATTTTTTTTAACGGCAAACACACATTCTCTAATTCTACACCATTTTGTCCACGTTCAGACTTGAACCCGTAACTTTGTGGTACACCATATACATTGACTATAAGTCCTTTGGTATCTATATTTGATTTATCTATATATATCCACCGCCATGGACCAAATTGTTTGCCATGTACAAGATCAGTTGATAATTGTTCAATCCAGTTTGGTTCGATTCGAGTTAATTTGGTTAATGACCAAAACTTTAGGATTGGGCCTAGCAACAATCATTTACTCATACAGTATCCATGCTTTTTGGTTTAAACCCAACAAAAATTTAGTCGAAATATGAACATATTTTATTTACTCAATCATAATCATACTTACATCAAGTATACAAGTAGGTAAAAGAAATTAAAAAAAGCAATGTTCAAGACTGACTGTGAGAATTCGGATTAGGAAGAAAAAATAGCATACCAAGAATTTTGACTAGAGGATAAGGGTAAAAAATAAAAATGACACAACATTTTTTATTTAGTATTTAGTTGAGGGTTTAATTAAAATATTAAAATAATGTAACCACTACACGTACTAAATTGTTTATTTAGATAAATATGAGCATTTCCAAGTTTTGATATTGATGTAATTTAAAATTTGCAATGATATAGTAGTATATAATTTGAGAAATGATATTTCTCTCTTATTTTTTTTCTACTAATATGTCTACTTATTTATAAACTTAACATGTGTTATCTACTAATTATTTGTTCATCTCATCTCTTGATTTTAACATTTATTATAATTAAAAAATGGATAAGAATATAATATGAAGAAATGGTAAAAAGAAAAATAATATTACTCCTATAATTTATATTTTATGTAACAACATAGATGAAAATCTCCTTTACGTATATATGGATATGTGTCATTACATAATACTTAATTTTTCGAAGAACCGAAATCACATTACTTAAGTATCTCAGTCGGGTATAGAACATAAACAAAGAGTGACACATTGGGTCGGGTCGCCTCGATTAAATTGGAGTGTTGGACTATAGTTCTTTTTTACCAGATTTATTTTCCATTTTCCATGTATTTAATATTTAGCTTATAATTATACCAATCATATTTAATTTAAAAACTATATCGCAAAAAATTAATTTAAAAACATCTCACTTGGCCACGGTCTCTCTTCTCATTTCATCTCTTTAAATCCATTGAACTGAAATAGTGAAATGTATATAATAAATATTCTTTTATAAATATTATACAACGTACATTCACACTTAATTTTCATTCCTCCTTATTCTCAACCCTCTTTCACCCTTGTTCCTGGAAGCAACCCACATCATCATCTTCTCCGATATTTCTAGAGAGAGAAAGTGAGATATGGAAGGTGAAACAAAATCAAGATTCAAGAGAATGTGTGTCTTTTGTGGAAGCAGTTCAGGAAAAAAACCAAGCTACCAAGAAGCTGCCATTGAGCTGGGAAAAGAACTGGTATTTAATATAATATATATATTCTCTTTATCATCTTTAAAAAAATCTTTAAAATTTACATGTATTTTCAAGATTCTTTTGCATGTATAAAGCGTACCCATTTGATTTTTTCTTCTTCACGATTCCAAGAACAACCCATTGTTATGCCACCATTGTTAATCAATACCCACCATTATTTCTATCTTAGTGTCTTGATTTAGTACTATAAAGTTTGAATTTTTAATAGTACGTTTTATATTTTGTAGAAAGGTTTAACCTTTTGTCATCCTATTTCATCTTTTAATGAATCTAAGCTATACCCATTTCAATGTTCTTTGAGATTATCGTCTTATTTGGTGATAAATGGAGAATGGAAGTTAGGGTTTATGTTTGGCATGAGAGATGGTTAGAGAGAGAAATTGCTAGCTGTAACCTGCTGTCAGTTGAGCAGCCTTCTTGCATGATCTAAGTTTATGGTGGGAAGTTGTAAGAAAACAAAAAGTTTATTACTTTTTTTTTTCAAAGAAGTTGGAAAAAAACAAACAGAATGGGGTGTGTGTGTATGTGTGTGCCTATGAATGGGGAACCAAACGTGCCATTTTAGTATAATGGCCATATTTTTGCACACCAAACAAAGGCCCCCATCATCATTTTTGTTCGTGGGGTTTAATGAAATCGACTCAACTCATTAAAAAATTGAATCTTGGTAAAAGGGTATTATTGTTTGTTAATTTTCTTGATTCTGGAATTTGGGTTAAGTGGGTTTGTGACACGTGTCATTGGGTTTTATGTGTTCAATGCAAATTGGAAAGGTGGAAAGAAGGATTGATTTAGTCTATGGAGGTGGCAGCGTGGGTCTGATGGGTCTTGTTTCTCAGGCAGTTCATGATGGTGGGCGCCATGTTCTAGGGTATGTATGCTTTCTCTCTCTATATGTATATGTGTATGTATATATCATTCTCTCACTAGCCATTGAATGTGTATTTGCATCAATGTAACTTGATTTTAATGTTTTTTCTTTGAATTAATACAAAACACTTTCTTTCTTGACTTTCATATGGTCAAGTTGACTTTTTTTTACTTTGAATTAAGATGTGAATATACTTATATTTCTGGGAAACATGTAAGTAATACGAAAAGGATTGTAAAATTTACAATATATGGAAGAAGAATTGGGGTTAAAGATGAGATTTTTTGAAAGTAATTGCAAGTTTAACTTATAGAAGTTTGACCTCAAAAGTCAAAGATTATTGAAGGGTATATATATTCACAGTATTCGATGCAAAATGAGTAGTTGCAGACATCATGGGATCAAATGCTTAAAAAACTCTGATATGTGTACTTAAACAAGCTATTTGTGATTTTGTTTTTCACCTTTTTTCTGTTGAAAACTGAAGATAAACATCAACTTCTCAAAAAAGTTGACATCTTTTTAATCTTATGAAAGATTGAAAACATAGTCCCAACACTTAAAAAAGCATGGTGTTTCTATTAAAAAAGAGTTTCTTGAATATATAAATAAATATATTATATATATATATATTTAATTTCATAAATATGTAAACATCCATCTTGGTTTGTCAGTCCAGAGTCCAGACTGAGACTTTGTTCATAGAAAGGTAAAAGTTAAAACAAATCATGTAAAAAAGCTTTTTTTTTTTCATTTTGTTGTAAAAAGTATGAAACCTTTATGGATGTTATTCAAGTATGTCTCTCTCAAAATGACTGTTTTGCCCTTGTAATTACACTACCACTAGTCACTACTATATGGGCATTTTGGGTAAGAAAAAGTCCTGAATCCCCATTTGCATTGCATGTCTTTCTAGTTTTGCATTCTTTCTTTCTTTGTTTATCCTATTATGCAAATGTGACTTGTACTGTACAACTCTGTAATGTGAAATCTTTTTTTGTTTCTTGCAGTGTAATACCAAGGACTCTAATGCCCAGAGAGGTATATTCACCAACCTTCAAATCAAAGATTTCTTCTTTTGATTGTTAAGTTATTCTTCTAGTGTCAAAATTCAGCTAAAATTCCCAAATTTTGAAAAATGACGCTACAATGACTTGTACATTTTGCAGTGAGAGTTGTACAGTAATCTGAATTTGGGCATTTACAGCTTTTTAGAAGATAGTGGCCATTAAATAGGAAGATTGGGTTATTTATAATGATTGGACATGTTATATAAACTGCATTTACTCAAATTCAACTTCCCTTTTGACATAAATTCATACAATTGTCTCTTTTTCTTTTTTGACCATAAATAGCAATAAATCAACTTGCTGGTTCTACTCTAACTAAATTCATCCACATTGGTTAAAATTGGAAATAGAAGTCAAAGTTCAAAACTTTTTTCCTTTTTCACACATGTTTTCAGGTTTTCTCTAGTTTTTATTTTCTGGGTCTCATTTATTTATGACAGTTAATAAATAAAAATTAATCTTTAATATAGTATATATATATATAAAGAAATAAATTTTAAAAATTTGTGTATTAACAGATAACTGGTGTAACGGTTGGTGAACTGAAAGCAGTTGCTGATATGCATGAAAGAAAAGCGGAAATGGCTCGTCAAGCTGACGCCTTTATCGCTCTCCCGGGTATAATTTCTGTTAATTCTTCATAAATATTCAGAATTATGAAAAAAATATAATTTATTTATGATTTCTTCATAAAGATACAAAATCTTGATCTGTTCAGGTGGCTATGGGACTCTTGAAGAACTGCTAGAAGTAATCACATGGGCTCAACTCAAAATCCACCAAAAACCCGTAAGAAAACTAAGACGTCTATGTTGTACATTACGCATAAAAGGTTGTTTTCGCCCTTTTGGATGATGTTAAAATTAAAAAAAGGCATCTTTTTGGTCAAATGTTGGTAGTATTGAATAATCATATGCATGTGGGTAGATGGTTTAGAAGATTTTAGTTGCATCATCATACTGGAATCTTGATTATTAATTTTATATTTTATTTATTTTTAATTTTGTGGATGTGATTTAATAACGGATATCTTATTTTGTGGATCATGTTTTACAGGTTGGTCTGTTGAATGTTGATGGTTACTATAACTCATTGCTGTCTTTCATAGATAAAGCGGTTGATGAAGGCTTTATCTCACCAATTGCCCGAAGAATCATCGTTTCTGCCCCAAATGCTAAACAACTGGTCAGACAACTTGAGGTTAGTTTTGTTGAAACGGGCCAAAACGGGATATGGGTCAGTTTGGGTTTGACCCGAAACAGTTTTTGTCCAAAGTTATAGATTTTTATAGTTACTTATATATATTTCAAATATGTCAAACTTTGGATTACTTCTGACCAGTTTGACATATTTCTTTTTTACTCATTTGACCTGTAAAAGATAAAATATAACCCTAATTGGCTCATTCATAATTAAACGAGTTGAAATTGACACCTTTATTAAAATCTACAATAACTAAAAGACAAAAAAGTAATTTTGTGGGCGACCTTTTGGGAGAATTCTCTTTGGATCAAAATTGAGCTACTAACCACTACAATTATTGTCATGCATGTTAAAATCTAAAAAATCAGAGGAATATAATAAACTTATAATGTCAAAGTCAGGCAAAATGAAGATACGATTTGGTGATTGCATATTCAAATCAAGAAAATAAATGAATGATTATAAGTTTTCACCAGATAAATTCAAGAAATTTATACAAATAATTAAACATTAATCTAAATTTCAGGAATTTGTTCCGGAGTATGATGAAATTGCAGCAAAGCTGACTTGGGACAAGGTTGACATACTAAATTACGTACCTGAAGCCGGTGTTCCCACATAAAAATAAATCTAAATAAATAAATAAATAAATAAATTACAGTTGATGGTAATTTTTTGGTGAAATATATTTATATATATATATATGAATGATATATAGAGTAATGAAATAGTACATCTGCATGGGCAGGGCATGTTTTGGTAATTTTGTGGCGATTGATGTCCTTCCCTTGAAAGTTTTATTTTTATGTATATGATTATGATGTGGAGATGATACTTTGGTTTTTAATTCTTTTGCAAGTGTAATGCTTAATTATGTTTTTCTTGTCTTTAAGAATGGTAATTTGTTATGCAAGTAATCAAGTATTTCACTCCCCATCTTCGTTGTAGTAAAATCGAATAAATGTTTAATTTTGCAAATATATAAAATATAGATTGTATTGGCAAATTTAATTAAGAACTTTGTAACTGTATTTGAATTTTGAAAAATATTAGTTGAGTCTGAATGTTTGTTTATTTAAGTTATTTAGTAAATTGATAATCGATTCCCTATATATAGCTAATGACGTGTCATAGGGGCTAGTCACTAGGACTAATGATCTGAGTCAAGTTGAATATCAGAAAATTTGAAGCTTCAGCTCGAGTTCGATTTGAACTTGAATAAGTTTCTAAAATTGAGTTCGGGGTCGAATATTTATATATTGTTTGAGCTCGAACTCAAATAGTTTCTTGATTACCCAACTCATTAAACCCTTAGACTTAAAATGAGAAAAAGCCAAAAAAAACTTTTAATTAAAAAATTACAACTTTTGAGTTAGCATAAATCAAATGTTTAAGATGCTTACAAAGAATAAAAGAGTTGATAGTAAATACTAAATCGGCAAAAGATTAATTGAAATCAATATTTTATCAAATAGCAAATGTTGCGTCTTATAATGATTATTGTCTAGTTTATTTAAATGCAAAGAGAATAAAAACTCAACACAAACATACATATTTTATTTAGCATTTTAATAAAATTCTGAATGGCTACCACCAACAGGCAACTTATTTTAAAATTAAAATTCCCAAACCTCATGTTTTGTGCTTCTGTTGGCCACCCACCATCTATATTTTATTCATATTATATATGTTTATATAAAATATATATCTCATATGATTTTCTGGATAAGGAGATTAAGGGTCAAATTACTTGATGTATTTCATAGAACACACAATAATGTTTTCTTGTTCAACAAGTTTACAAAGCTCGAAAAAACAAAATACTCCCAAAACTCAGATTCAATCAAATAAAATGTTGTAGGAAACAAAAACTAACGGTTTTTACCCAATTACACGGCTGCAAAGTATTCCTTGCTGAGTTTTGGGTCGGGTTTCATCGATTTCTCCCCTGGCTTCCATCCAGCTGGACATACCTCATCTGGGTTGTCTTGTACAAATTGCAATGCCTAGAGTACAAACAACAAACAAAACCAATTTACAGTTCAAACATGTAAATTAAAAATAAAAGTAGCTTTGAAGGAAACAGATCAAATATAGCCTGAAATGTATTTTTAAGTGTACCCGGGTCGTAACCGGGTCAGCCCAGTTGACCCGTTTAGATAAACATGTTTACCTGAAGTGTTCTCAAAGTTTCATCAACACTTCGACCAATTGCAAGATTGTTAATTGTGGAGTGTTGGATAACACCTTCTTTGTCAATTATGAAAAGTCCTCTCAATGCGATTCCCTAAAACAATAATACACAAATAAAATAATTATTATTTAATATATATTGAGCTAACAAACAATTAAATAAAATACCTGATCTTCAATCAACACATTAAAAGCTTTTGAAATAGATTTTGTCACATCAGAAACCAGTGGGTAGTTCAAATCACCAAGACCACCGGATTTTCTGTCTGTTTGAACCCATGCAAGGTGAGAAAACTGCAAAAATAACACCAAATCATGGTCAAGATTGACCAATAAATCTTTAAAAAAAATATGCAATAATAAAAAAGTTTGTATAGTTAGTTAATTACCACACTGTCTACAGAAACACCCAATACTTCGGTGTTTATTTTCTCAAATTCTCCGTATCGGTCACTGAATGCAGTGATTTCTACGTTAAAAAGAAAAATGTTGTAACAAAATGGAAGAAAAAAGTTGTCTTGTATGACAAGCAATGTGTTACTAACCTGTTGGACAAACAAAAGTGAAATCCAAAGGGTAGAAAAAGAGAATGACATATTTCTTCCCGATGTAATCAGATAGTTTAACCTACAATGACAAATTTATGAAAACGTTTTGACATTTATTTCAAATTTAATCAATAGATCGACATGTCTCGGCGCGAAATACTAAAAGACAGTTATAGTTGGTTACATTGATGAACTCTTGATCAAAAACAGCCTCAGCTTCAAAGTCTGGTGCAACATTTCCAACTAGTGGTAGTCCCTACAAAAATCAACGTTATATCAGGAATTGAGAGATAGCTACCACAAATTACTGACAACAAATTAGACATTTTCGCATTTTAAGATTCATTTAATCGTTTAATATACGAAGTATTTGCTATGTACCAGGATTAGTTATAAGGCTGCATTTATCATCTTAATTAATCAAAATATAATCAAAAAATTTGTTTTAGCAATTTGCATATTGATGTTATAAAAAAATAGTGTCATTTCTACTGTTCAATGTCAATGCTATATTTATATTGCGCTGCTGGTTATATCACTATAAGTCTATAACACCTTTTTTTTTGTATACAGATGCAAAAGTACACAACAGAATCATTTAAATCTACAACCGTCGTATAAATTAACAGAGACTATGAACTCAGAGACACATTACTAGAATTGAGTATGAAATTAGACAGAAAATAGTCATTAAAATGCACATAATGAAATCTGAAGACTCGACGATAATGCAGATTGCACGAATCTGATGAATTTACTTACAGCTTTGAGGACGAATGCATTCCGTCGGGAGGCGGAAGGGCGGAGGGAGATGGCGGAGCGGAGTGACTTAGATTGGAAATTGAGTGAGGATGAATTGGAGAAACTTAGGGTTTGAGATTTGGGGGAAATGAAGGAGGAAGACCTGGGATTTGGGGAAGAAAGGAGAGCTGTAGCTGAAGCAGATGAGGAAGCCATGGTCGCCATTTGGGTGTGGATTTTGGGGGTTTGTTTTTAAGGTGGAGAGATGATGATATAGGGATAAATCAAGATAGGGGTTTTGTGGGGGTTAGGTTTGGTTGGTGCATTGTACTGTAGCATGGGTTTTGCAATTGCTATCATTTTTGGAATTTCATTAAACCCAAAAGTTAATAAATATAAAGTAATTTAATGAAAAATTAAAAGAGAAATGATATTTAGTCATATCATTTAGACTTATTTATGTGTGTATTTCACTAATTCTCTCTCCTAATATTATCCCTTGATTATGATATGTGTGTTAGGACCAATTTTGTAATAAGGTTTTGACCTTTAATCTCGCTAGGACCAATGATTGAATGAAATCCTACCAGTGCTAACATAAAAGCCAACACTGACCGTATGTCACACAGTTTGTGTAACTGTTGTGTTAACGGGCAATCTATGTGATCCCGGTTTCCCTATTCGATACCATGTACATTTATGATGACTGTACTCTAACGTTATCAACAACAGTCGGGATATGATTTAACCGATACAAGATTTGATCGTATTTCTTCATATTCACCGACGATCTGGTTTAACTGATAAAATGTGTTATATATTGATTCATTCAAAATATGAATATATCATTATTCAACACATTTTTATCATTGAGTTCGAATATAATTTCTACTTCTACCTCGAAGAACTTCAAATTTTACATGATGATTCCGATAAATCGTATTCATCATGAAGGGGAGAAAATATTACAGAAGTTCTTATTATTAAGATAAATGCTTACATTTAGAAGATAGAATATATGAGCTCAGTTTACTCCGCACTGAAAAGACCTATGCACCGGTTAAGGGGGAGTAAACAAGAAACCGAAGATTCGTTAAGAAATAATTGTTAGTTCGAGGGGGAGTGTAAACTTCATCAACATTTTACCCTAAACAACAATTATCAAAAATCACAAATCGACAAAGCCACAACTTCAACAAAAGACTTCCGCTACAAAATAACTCTATCTATGGGTCTTCATTTTCGTCGATTTACATTTGTGAAAAAAAAGAAGACAAGACATTCACTGAAATGTCAAACCACAAATTCATATCTGTAACATCCCGAGACCCGACCCTTAATATTTTATTACTTTTGGTAAGTAATATTTTATTGTTTATTGTTTTATTATTTTATATGATTTTATTTGATTTATTTGAATTAATTGTATTTTTAACCATGGGGTTAAAAATTAGTAAAACTGAGATATTTAAATGTTAAAATGATTTTTACATATTTGGGTTCATTTCTGAACCGGGGTTCTAAAAATATCTTCGTTGTTAAAATTGGAGTTAGTTAGGTCTAAATTAATTATCTGCGAACCTGATAATCTATACTGTGTTAAATGAATTATACCTGTGTTGGTGAGGGGGTACGTGCTATGTGTTTAGACAGATGTCAATTTACTCCTTAATTTCTCTAGTCTCTCTCTCTGTCTCGACATCACACACAACACACATACATTTTTGAAGTTTTCTCTCAAAATTGAAGAATTGGTGCTTGAATCCTTTGATTTCTGCTGTAAATTCGTGATTAGAAGCAAGATTAAGTAAGTTTCCTTCCTTCTTTAGCTAGAATTTTGATGTTCTTGATGTAGAGATGAACTAGGGTTCTTGAACTAGTGGGTTTTCTTGAAGTTTTGTTGATTCTTGATGTAAATCCGAAATTGATGATTAATTTGGTGTTTAATTGAGTTCTTGCAAGTATTGAATGCATTGTTGTTAGTTGTGGTGCATTTGGTGAAGCTTTCATAAAGCTCCATCAATGGTGGATTGGGGAAGAAGATGGAGATCTTCCCTAAATTGGTGAAATGTGAATTTTGATGTTCTTGATGTTGTGTTAGGTTAGTTATGCATGTTAGAATGGTAATTGTTAATCTTGAAGATCACTAGTTAGTTATTGTGAAAATGCATAAAAGATGGTAGTGTTTGGCTAGATGGAAATTTGGTCATAATTAGCTAAAAATTGTGAATTGTTGACTTTGGTCAAATCTGGGAATTGACTTTTGGTCTTGTATGACTTGTAAACTTTAATTATCAAATTCATGCTAGAAATGTGTTAGTTGATTGAATTGTAAGCTCAAGTGTGTAGGTTTCATGTCTTGACCCGTTTGGTTGCTTAATTGTGAAATTGACTTAAATAAAGTCAAAATTGGTAACACTTGCAATTGGATGCAAGAAGTATGTTGGTTATGTATTTTTGATGTTGATCATGTAGTTTAACTTATTGGATAATGTTGTGTGAATGTCCGACTCATAGTTCTTGTTTTGACCCGTTTGGGCCTAAGGTGCAATTTGGCCAATTGGCATAATAGATTGACTTATTGAAATGTTATACTTAAGTTTTGGTTATGAGTAGAAAATGCAAGTATTTGGTTATAAGCTCTTATTGCAAAATGTGGTTTAAAGCTTATATTACTTGTTACACAATTGACGATTTCGGGTGACTAATTCGGTATTCATTTTGTACAGGAAAAGGGAAGGAGCCTCAGTGATATAAGATCATTGAGCTCGGCACAAAAAGGAAGCAAAGGTGAGTGGACTTAACCTTCTTTCTTGTGTGATGTACAAAATTAGGGAATGGTGGAGTTTTGAGAAAAAGTGCAGGAATTTGGTATCTGGAAGAGTTCGCGTCGCGAACTTATGGTCGCGATCGCGAACTCGGGACAGAAAGTTTGGGGTCTGGTCGTGATGTAGTTCGCGAATCGTGAACTCTTAGTTCGCGACGCGAACCATGAGTTCACGACGCGAACTTCGTCAGGAACAGATTTCTTGGCTGCAATTCCTTTTTACAAGTTTATACTTGGTCTAGTGGTTCATGGTAGTATGTGCACATGTTTTTTTTTAGAGGTTAGCTATGGTGGTTTTCGGCTACGCTTCGTTACTCTTGGCAGGGGCGATCGGACTCCTTCGTATTCGTTATGTAAGGAGGGATCACCGTGCCTCTAGTAAAGAAGCCATCGGTTGACTGTTGTTGGCCGACAACAGTTGAAGGTCCTCGCCCGACCGCCGATCCTCTTTTAACGTCCAATTGCTTGTGGAAGTTTGGACGGGTTTCCCTATTGATTTCCCTCGATGTTCTAATTTGTTGTAGTTATGCAAATTGACGTTTATTTCTATTCACTTAGCTTTGTGCTAATCCCTCATTTGTTGACTCTTTTCAGGTTGTGGATTAGGCTTGTTTAGAGTCGGGTTTTGGAAGTATGACCGCACTCTGATTTTGTATACCGGGTCGAGCCTGTTTTAGTAACACCTTAAAATGTTTTAAATATTTAGTTAATATGTAAAGTTTTTATGTTGTGTAATAATTTAGGATGTATGTCTTCTTAAATCGCTTCCGTATGTTTATTTATTTTAAAAAAAAAAAAAATGGCTCTAGATTGTGGTGTTACAATTTGGTATCAGAGCCCAGGTTTGGCGATGGTTGCACATTAGGTGTACCATTCCCAAATCTTGGCTCGAGTTGGTCAAACTTCCATAATATTGGGAGTGGATTAGTCGAGTGAATATGAATTGTGTGTTAGTAGTAGTTAGTAGATAGGTACTAACGATTTAAACTAATAGTTCGTGAGATGTTGTGTTTGTTACAGATATGACAGATAACGATCCCAATCCGCCGATAACCATGCCGAACCCCGAACAAGGAATCATTGGTACTTCTCGGGATACAAATGAAGACAGGGAAGATTATATTATAAGAATGGAAAGTCGGTTGGAACATCTTCAAAATCTGGTTGATAGCATGAGCCAGAACCAAAATAACCAACCCCCAAATTTCCCTCCCGTGTTCACTCCATCAATGCCCGTTCCTACCATGCAGATTCCCACAACTCCCGCCTTTACCATGACGGTTCCCCTAATGTCAACCACATCCGAACCTCATCCAATAATGTCACAACCACAATACTATTATGTTAACCCAAGCCAAGGTTTACCTCAATACCAATTTACCAACCAACCTTACCCATTCGGCATGAAACCAAGTTGCACTTTCAAACAATTTCTAGACTGTAAACCCCCTGAATTCAGTGGGAGTAGAGATCCCAATGTCACTATGAACTGGTTAAGAGAAATGGAAAGAACATTAGATGCTTGCGGGTGTGATGACCAACACCGGGTCATGTATGCCACACGAAAATTAGTAGGTGGGGCTATGAATTGGTGGGATACTTTAATTGAGCATCTACCCAAGGAAGTTAAAAACAGTATAACATGGGATCAATTTAAAGAACAGGTGTGCAAACGTTATTGCAATTCGTTTGAGATGGATAGGATTCGGTCGGAATTCTTAAATTTGCGGATGACTGAAAGGATGACAGTTGATGATCTGATCGAGCAATTTAATGAAAAACTGAGGTTTGTGCAACAATGGGTTCCCGATGAGCCATCGAAAATAAAGCATTTTATTGGTGCTTTGCGACCCGAGTACCGAACCACAGCAAGGCTTGCAACCACACTTTCACAGGCTTTTGATTTGGCTAAAACTGTTGAAGGTGATTTAAATTCTCGTGATTGGATGACCCAAGATAGACCCGGGTATCAAAAGTTCAAGTCCACACAATCGGGTTCTCAACAAAGCAAGAAAGGGAAAGGAAATCAAAGGTTTACTAGTCCGAATCGTAAACAGTCGGGTGGAAATTCGGGTCAAAGGACACAGTGGTGTGTTAGATGTAGATCTTCTCATAGTGGGGCTTGTACGGCCCAGACGATGCGGTGTGTCAGGTGCGGACAGTATGGGCACGAGATGAATGATTGTAAATTCCCAAGAAGTGTTTGCTGGAATTGTCATAAAGAAGGTCACCGAGTAGGTGATTGTCCCTCGGATAGAAGATCGGGTTCGGGTTCTGGATCGGTTGGGGGATCGGTGGCATCATCTCCTCAAAAGAGGAAGAACCGTCCTACATCAGAGGGACGAGCCTTCAAAATGACGGTCGAAGAGGCTACCACTACTGATGATGTCATCACTGGTATGTTCCCAATAAATAACATTGATGCACGTGTGTTGTTTGATTCTGGAGCTAATCGCTCATTTATTTCTGTGAATTTCCATGCTAAATTAAAATTGCCTACATCTGTGGTAACTACTCCATTGGAAGTGGAGGTAGCTGATGGTTATGTGGTGCCAGTCACAACATCTGTGACTGGGGCAAATATTAATATTGATGGGGCGTGTTTTAATATGTTTTTACTTTTAATGCCAATATCTGGTTTTGATGTGGTCCTTGGAATGGATTGGCTTAGTTTAAATAAAGCACTAATAAATTGTGACAAGAAATTGATTTCATTTCCATTGCCTGACGGGACACACGTAGTGGCCCGTGGGGATCGGGTTAATACATCTCTCCCTATTATTTCATTTATGAAAGCTAGAAAATCTCTAGCCAAAGGATGTGAATCGTTTCTTGCTTATGCTATTGATGTCAGAAAAGAAAAGCAGGTTGTTAGAGACATCCGGGTGGTATCGGAATACCCGGAGGTCTTTCCCGATGAGTTGCCTGGGTTACCTCCTATTCGGGAGGTAGAATTCAAAATTGATTTGGTTCCGGGAGCCAGTCCCGTAGCCAGGGCTCCGTACAGATTAGCACCGTCAGAAATTCGGGAAATGATGACACAGATACAAGAGTTATTGGATAAGGGTTTTATCAGACCGAGTTCCTCGCCTTGGGGTGCACCAGTTTTGTTTGTTAAAAAGAAAGACGGCACTATGAGAATGTGTATTGATTACCGTGAGTTGAATAAGAGAACGGTTAAGAATAAGTATCCGTTACCGCGTATCGATGACTTGTTTGATCAGTTGCAAGGGGCTTCATACTTTTCAAAGATCGATTTAAGATCGGGTTATCACCAAGTTCGGGTTCATGAGAACGATATCCCAAAAACCGCGTTTCGAACGAGATACGGTCACTATGAATTTCTAGTCATGCCGTTCGGTTTGACGAATGCTCCCGCTATATTCATGGATCTTATGAACCGGGTATGTCGATCGTTTCTTGATAAATTTGTAATTGTTTTTATTGATGATATACTTATTTATTCCAAAACCGATTTGGATCATGAGAATCACTTAAGACAAGTTTTAGACACTTTGAAACGGGAACAACTTTATGCTAAGTTCTCGAAGTGTGAGTTTTGGCTTCGTGAGGTTCAATTTTTGGGGCATGTTATTTGTAAAGAAGGGGTGAAAGTGGACCCGTCTAAGATAACCGCGGTAATGAATTGGAGTGCCCCGAAGACTCCATCCGAAATTAAAAGTTTTCTAGGTTTGGCCGGTTATTATAGAAGGTTCATCAAGAATTTCTCAAAGATTGCTAGTCCGTTGACAAAGTTGACACGAAAAGATGTTCCATATCGGTGGAGTGATGATCAAGAAAAGGCGTTCCAATTGTTAAAACAATTATTGTGTCAAGCTCCAATACTAGCCTTACCCGAAGGCTCGGATGATTTTATAGTTTATTGTGATGCATCTTATTTGGGTTTGGGTTGTGTACTAATGCAAAGAGACCGGGTGATTGCTTATGCCTCTCGTCAATTGAAATCCCACGAAAAGAATTACCCAACCCATGATTTAGAGCTCGCGGCGGTGATATTCGCATTAAAGTTGTGGAGGCATTACCTTTATGGTACTAAATGTGTTATATGTACCGATCATAAAAGCCTTCAATATGTTTTCTCACAAAAAGATTTGAATGTAAGGCAACGAAGGTGGTTAGAACTCATTAAAGATTATGATTGTGAAATTCGGTACCACCCGGGGAAAGCTAATGTAGTTGCCGATGCCTTAAGTCGTAAGGGGTCATCGGAGGTGGTTCAGTTTATGCGTATGGAAATTGTGTCCGATATTATTGACCGGTTGAGAATATGTCAAATAGAAGCCTTGAAAGACGAAAACTTGAAGTCGGAAATTATGTGTAAACGAAAAGATGAGTTGGTTGATGATACTCGAAGATTGAAGACGTTTCGGTCACGAATTTGGGTACCGTTACTTGGGGGATTACGGGAATTAATATTGGAAGAATCGCATAAATCACGTTTGTCTATCCATCCGGGTTGTACAAAGATGTACAATGACTTGAAAGTTTTGTATTGGTGGCCCTCTATGAAGTTAGATATTGCCCAATTTGTTGAAAAATGCCATATTTGTGCTCAAGTCAAGGCCGAACATCAAAAACCGTATGGGTCGTTAAAACAGTTAGATATTCCCGAGTGGAAATGGGAGAATATTACAATGGATTTCGTCACGAAATTACCTCGTACCCAAAAGAATCACGATATGATTTGGGTAATTGTCGATCGGTTGACCAAAAGTGCTCACTTTTTGGCCACAAACGAAACCGCGTCACTCGATAAATTGGCCAAGTTGTATATTGATGAGATTGTTTCCCGACATGGTATTCCGTTATCTATTGTATCTGATCGGGATCCTCGATTTGTTTCCAATTTTTGGAAGAGTTTGCAAAGAGAATTAGGTTCTCGGGTGAATTTGAGCACGGCGTATCACCCACAAACAGATGGTCAGACAGAAAGAACCATTCAGACTTTGGAAGATATGTTACGGGCTTGTGTGATGGAATATGGTGGGTCGTGGGATTCTCATTTGCCTTTGATCGAGTTTGCTTATAACAACTCGTATCATTCGAGTATTAAAATGCCACCATATGAAATGTTGTATGGTAGACGGTGTAGAACTCCCACATGTTGGCTTGAAGCGGGAGAAAAACAGTTTGCGGGTCCCGAGATTGTTCAGATAACGGCCGAAAAGGTGGCGATTGCACGTGAAAAGTTAAAGGCCGCTCGGGATAGACAGAAAATGTATGCGGATCCACGGCGTCGACCCGTAACTTTTGTTGAGGGTGAACGGGTTTATTTGAAGGTTTCTCCGTGGAAAGGTGTTATCCGTTTCGGGAAACGGGGAAAGTTAGCACCGAGATTTATTGGCCCGTTTATTATTCGTCAAGTGGTGAATGACCAAACCGTTGCACTTGATCTTCCTCCTGAATTGTCGGGTATTCATGACACGTTTAATGTGTGTTATTTGAGGAAGTGTAATAGTGATGAGGAAATACCGGTTTTACCGATTGCAGATTTAAAGGTGGATTCGAGAAAGCGGTTAATTGAGGAGCCGGTTGAAATTTTGGATCGTAAGGTAACAAAGTTGAGAAAGAAACAGATACCGATGGTTTTGGTTAAATGGAGACATAGTTTGGGTGCCGATATGACGTGGGAAACCGAATCAGATATGAGAAATCGATATCCGAATCTATTTGATCAAGGTGAGATTCCGGGGACGGAATCTCTTTAAGGAGGGGAGATTTGTAACATCCCGAGACCCGACCCTTAATATTTTATTACTTTTGGTAAGTAATATTTTATTGTTTATTGTTTTATTATTTTATATGATTTTATTTGATTTATTTGAATTAATTGTATTTTTAACCATGGGGTTAAAAATTAGTAAAACTGAGATATTTAAATGTTAAAATGATTTTTACATATTTGGGTTCATTTCTGAACCGGGGTTCTAAAAATATCTTCGTTGTTAAAATTGGAGTTAGTTAGGTCTAAATTAATTATCTGCGAACCTGATAATCTATACTGTGTTAAATGAATTATACCTGTGTTGGTGAGGGGGTACGTGCTATGTGTTTAGACAGATGTCAATTTACTCCTTAATTTCTCTAGTCTCTCTCTCTGTCTCGACATCACACACAACACACATACATTTTTGAAGTTTTCTCTCAAAATTGAAGAATTGGTGCTTGAATCCTTTGATTTCTGCTGTAAATTCGTGATTAGAAGCAAGATTAAGTAAGTTTCCTTCCTTCTTTAGCTAGAATTTTGATGTTCTTGATGTAGAGATGAACTAGGGTTCTTGAACTAGTGGGTTTTCTTGAAGTTTTGTTGATTCTTGATGTAAATCCGAAATTGATGATTAATTTGGTGTTTAATTGAGTTCTTGCAAGTATTGAATGCATTGTTGTTAGTTGTGGTGCATTTGGTGAAGCTTTCATAAAGCTCCATCAATGGTGGATTGGGGAAGAAGATGGAGATCTTCCCTAAATTGGTGAAATGTGAATTTTGATGTTCTTGATGTTGTGTTAGGTTAGTTATGCATGTTAGAATGGTAATTGTTAATCTTGAAGATCACTAGTTAGTTATTGTGAAAATGCATAAAAGATGGTAGTGTTTGGCTAGATGGAAATTTGGTCATAATTAGCTAAAAATTGTGAATTGTTGACTTTGGTCAAATCTGGGAATTGACTTTTGGTCTTGTATGACTTGTAAACTTTAATTATCAAATTCATGCTAGAAATGTGTTAGTTGATTGAATTGTAAGCTCAAGTGTGTAGGTTTCATGTCTTGACCCGTTTGGTTGCTTAATTGTGAAATTGACTTAAATAAAGTCAAAATTGGTAACACTTGCAATTGGATGCAAGAAGTATGTTGGTTATGTATTTTTGATGTTGATCATGTAGTTTAACTTATTGGATAATGTTGTGTGAATGTCCGACTCATAGTTCTTGTTTTGACCCGTTTGGGCCTAAGGTGCAATTTGGCCAATTGGCATAATAGATTGACTTATTGAAATGTTATACTTAAGTTTTGGTTATGAGTAGAAAATGCAAGTATTTGGTTATAAGCTCTTATTGCAAAATGTGGTTTAAAGCTTATATTACTTGTTACACAATTGACGATTTCGGGTGACTAATTCGGTATTCATTTTGTACAGGAAAAGGGAAGGAGCCTCAGTGATATAAGATCATTGAGCTCGGCACAAAAAGGAAGCAAAGGTGAGTGGACTTAACCTTCTTTCTTGTGTGATGTACAAAATTAGGGAATGGTGGAGTTTTGAGAAAAAGTGCAGGAATTTGGTATCTGGAAGAGTTCGCGTCGCGAACTTATGGTCGCGATCGCGAACTCGGGACAGAAAGTTTGGGGTCTGGTCGTGATGTAGTTCGCGAATCGTGAACTCTTAGTTCGCGACGCGAACCATGAGTTCACGACGCGAACTTCGTCAGGAACAGATTTCTTGGCTGCAATTCCTTTTTACAAGTTTATACTTGGTCTAGTGGTTCATGGTAGTATGTGCACATGTTTTTTTTTAGAGGTTAGCTATGGTGGTTTTCGGCTACGCTTCGTTACTCTTGGCAGGGGCGATCGGACTCCTTCGTATTCGTTATGTAAGGAGGGATCACCGTGCCTCTAGTAAAGAAGCCATCGGTTGACTGTTGTTGGCCGACAACAGTTGAAGGTCCTCGCCCGACCGCCGATCCTCTTTTAACGTCCAATTGCTTGTGGAAGTTTGGACGGGTTTCCCTATTGATTTCCCTCGATGTTCTAATTTGTTGTAGTTATGCAAATTGACGTTTATTTCTATTCACTTAGCTTTGTGCTAATCCCTCATTTGTTGACTCTTTTCAGGTTGTGGATTAGGCTTGTTTAGAGTCGGGTTTTGGAAGTATGACCGCACTCTGATTTTGTATACCGGGTCGAGCCTGTTTTAGTAACACCTTAAAATGTTTTAAATATTTAGTTAATATGTAAAGTTTTTATGTTGTGTAATAATTTAGGATGTATGTCTTCTTAAATCGCTTCCGTATGTTTATTTATTTAAAAAAAAAAAAAAATGGCTCTAGATTGTGGTGTTACAATATCCATTTCCATCCAAATCTTAATCGTATAAATCTTTCTTTCCAAACTACAAAAACATCCATATCCATAAACAAACTCTAACCGTTTAAACCATTCTTTCCAAAATTCCATAACATTCATATCCATTCAAAAGCTTAACTGTACTATTCCGTTGTTCATATCAAATACAAATTATCCACATTCATCCAAATCTTAAATGTACATATCATTCTTTCGTACATACAAAACTTACATACATACACATCCAAAACTTTGACTGACAAATCTTTCATAAAACATTATCATTCTATCCTTAATATAATCCTCTACCACACAATTCCAAAAACAACCTCTTCATTATCTGAAAACTCAGTCAAATCCTTACTTGACTGATATTCCATTTCCCAAAGTTTTCAAACCTTTAGTAAATCAGTTATAGGATTTCCTCACTCAAACATTATCAACGAAAATCTTATCCTCTTTGAGTATCTTAAACTTCCAGATTTCTGCAATGTTTTGTTCTTGAAATACCAAAAAACATTTTCTTGCCAAAGATAGATTATAAGAAGAATCTGAAGTTTGAAGACTGGGATGACGTATTAAAGATAAAAAAGGGGGAGATTGTTAGGACCAATTTTGTAATAAGGTTTTGACCTTTAATCTCGTTAGTTAACAATTTCCTTGTTAAGTGGTAGATGGTATAAATACTTGTATGTTTGACTTAGAAAAAGAGCTTTCTCACATATTGAATTGAATTACCTTTTTAGAAAGTTTTCCCTCCATCGTTCTCTCTCTTTCTCTCTCTACTCTCTCACTAGAATACTCACAAGATCAAGTTTATCTTCTTCAAATTAAACAATATATGGATTGATTGCAATGGAATAGATCTTACAATGTGTCTTCATCTAGAAGTGTAAAACATATCAAATAACATATTGTTTACAATCATATATGCAAAAATCTTGACATCAACTTCATCAAAAACTCCAAAAAGATTGGTATATATATTACTATATTTGGTTTTTTTTGACAATCCGGTTTCACAACGGAAATCAAATACAATCCGAAAACCAAAATATTAATTTGGTTCAAGTCCAAACCGATCCAAAAAACCAAATAACCACTCCAAATAATCCGATCCAAAATGTCCAATTGGACAATCCGGTTATATCCGAATAGTGAACACCCCTATCCACAACAACATTTCGCATTCAAAGTTCTAAATATCTCTTCACTCATAACTCAGTAAAAAACTCTTATTTTGGACCCATAATTTCTCTATTTTTTTAATTAAAAAAAAAATTGAATTTATTCATGCCACATCGGAGAAATGAAGGTGGAGTGCCACCATACCCATCATTAGGATCAACAAATTAGCAAATCTTCTAGATTGCATAAGGTTTCAGTTTTTATCGACGTTCACATTCTTGGTTTACATTGATTTAAGATTTGACCAAACAGTTGAACTGGATTTCAAAAGTGTATGAATCTGTCTTTATGTAACAGAAGAGCATTTAAATCTTTATATTATTGGATTTGAAACGCTATACATACCCAATATACTTCCCTAAAATATTCTTCCAAGAGGTTTTGATTTAGTAATTGATTAATTAGATACGAATTTATTTTTTAAGATTCTAATATTTAATGTTCTAAAACAATCTTGAAGAAAATACAAAGATATAAACAGTATACGCCAATAATTATTGGCTTTACTCATACTACAAAAACCACTTGGAACACATTTTTTGTTTTTTTCTTATAAAATCTCACCATTTCTCTAATTTCGTTGATTTCTAAATTTAATCTTCTGCCATGGACCCCGCCTCCGATGATTCAACCGGAACACCAACCGCCACCACCACTGCCACGTCATCCTCCTCATCATCATCATCATCTTTCTTCACTTCTTCACTTGATTTCGAGCTGATTTCGATGGAACCCACTAATTACAACTACACCTCTCTCCGAGACATCCTCCCGTCGCCGGCAACCGCCGTCAACTCACCAAAGGCTCCCTGCTACCGCTATGATGCTCATTCAGGTTATGAAATCTCGATTCGTAACCGCCTTGTGAAACAGGCGGCATGGGCTTACCTGCAACCGATGTCCACCTCTCCGGTAACCGACGGACCCACCGTCTTCCACCGCCTCTGGACACAATTCTCCGGCACCGTCCTCCGTCTCATAACAACAGCTTTCGGTTGCCTTCTCCGGTAAACTCAAGTCAACGAATTATAACACTTGTTAACAAATTGTAATGCACCCGCCATTGATTTTCTTCTTTAATTTGTCAAACTGAAAAAAATCAATTGAATTAATGAAATTCGAAGTACAAGTTTCTTCGTCCTTTGTTTTTTTAATTTCTTTACAATTTGTACATGGAGTATCGATTCAATGGATCAATTTCTCCTTGAGCGTCTGAATCTTAGCCAAACGGGTTCTCTGTGACCCGAACCTGAGCCTGGACTGGGTCTACTTGGCGATGGTGGAAGATGGAGCTCCTCCGCGTATACAGCGCGATGGCGGCTGTTGTTCGGCATCGGCGGAGCAGTGGGTGTCGGTATGGGTGCCCATCTGTCTTCAGCCGGCTCTGATCGGATAAACGGGGTTGGAGTGACCGGAGGTGGCGGAGGACGTCCGTCACCAGAGTTTTGATTATTTTGTAAAACCTGTTCAATAGCAAAGTTTACCTATTTCAATTCTAGCATTATTACATAAAATTGGAAAAAAAAAATAAACAAAACAAGCTGAGGCGGGTTGGGTCGGATCCGTTTACCGGATAATAAAAAAAGAAAAGATGATACCTGACGTGTTGAAGGTTTAGAGACCAAATAATCAAAAATTTCAAAGACTTTAGTTTGACCCAATTCTGTAGAATTGTGCCAATAATAAATTGCCACGTCCCATGCTTTGGCTCTCAATTCCTTTAAACTCCTCTCTATATCTGTCTCATGTCTTTCTACAAATGGTCTCAACATTGCTTCATATACATACCATGTTCCCTACACAAAATACTCCAAAAAGTTAAAACAAATGCAACTTAAATTGCACAAACTACATTCAAGTTATTGTTATTTTACCTTAGTTTTAGGATACCATAAATAGATAATAAGGGCTAGCTTCATTTCTCCATACATCGGCACCCTACAAAAATGTAAATTAAGAATTGATTAATTTTATCGTGTTATAGAGTCCATAGTTTAAATATCTAAAAAGAAAACATACCATGAGATGAATAAATCACCGACCCTTTCGAAAACAGTGAGTATTGCAACGATCACCCTGAGAAGAAATCAAAACTAGTTAACCAACACGTTAACTAACAGCCCACATGAACAAAATGTTACACGTTACATAAAGGTTGCAAACTTTATGCAAAAAGGTTTGTTACTAGGTGCGGAAAGATAGATTTCTTGTGAAAATAAGCAATCCATGTATTCAAGATTTTGCTATTTTTAAAAAAAGTTCAAGGTAAACTAAAGAACTTGATGGAAGCTAGCATGTTCCATGTGAATTTACATCATCATAATCACTCAAAATCTCTTGAAGAGCATGACTCAAGTGGGCCCCACAAAACTAAAAGTGAAATGAAATCTTGAACATGAAGGGACACCGGATAACAACTAAACACATAAATATATATGATATATCCATTGTTTTAATAAGCCTAGACCATTTCGTGTACTAGAATCTTTCATTCCATTGATCGATTGACATGGAAATGACTATTTCGACCGGTCAAAACATATATTGTATATGTATATGAAAAATAAGCTAAAAAGAAAACAGGTAAAAGCGACCCAAGATGTATAATTTTTATTAAAGATAATATCTATACCACAACAACCTATTCACACGTTTTAATATACTTGTATAACATGATTTAAAATTTGTAAAATATGGTGAAGGAAATAGTTTTTATAATATAAATATCATCTTTCATTTTTTTTATGCATAAAACTTCCTAGATAGTCGTATTAGAAACAAGCAACTCAAACACACATGTCTCTGTCAATAATTAGAACAAAAGGTATCTTGCAAACCTCATTATTAGTACTCGATTTCATCCAATATTCTTCCGTGCCTAATCATGAAAGTTTTCAAACCCGAATTATCTAAAATTCTACATGTTTCATTATCACAGAAAGCTAAATTTATTCCCCAATTTGACTTCCACGAACAAATAAGATGGGAATCAAAGTAGTTGACCAAACACCCCAATTAGGTGAACCTTCAATGATTGAACTTGAACAAAGATAAAAAGAGGTGAGAAAACTCACCAATATTGGCACCAAAATCGTAACTCCCCATTTTCAACTCCATGTTTCTCAATGGTTTTAAAACACTCAAAAGCTGGATATGCATATCCAAGAATCAACCTACACCCGCAACCAAAGAAGGAGTCAAACGCCAATTTTCCCCATATCAAAAGTCAAAATTGAAATATGATTGTATGAAAATGAAATTAACTTACACAAGACTATTTGTAATGAGCTCCCCCAACATCTTCTTCTAATCTCTCCTTTTGCCGCCAAAACTGTGAGCTAAAGTCACTGTAGAGATATCGATCATCAATTAATTTTCAATGAATTAATGAAAAATGATACGAAATTAACCTAATTTAATCAAAACCTTAAGTCAATTTACAATAATACTAATCAAGTATTACTTCAAATAACCAAAAGCAAAAAAGGTCAATACAGTCAGCGGAGAATAATTCTTTTTCAATTAGATCTTTATAGAAAGCAGTCACCCTTGAAAACTCCAAAATCTCAATCGAAACGAATCTAATTGAATCACGATGAACATCTCAATCAATCAATTCTCAAAATTCGAAAACCCCCAATCAGAAAAATGAACATAAACAGAAACCCACTATAAGCATGAAAACTCATGACTTAAATACGAAAAAACTCATTGAGGATCATGGAGCACATTACCTTAAGTAAGAAAAGGATCTTTAATTCTTGTTGGGTTTTTGAAGAAATTAGTGGGATTGTGAAAATTAATTGAAGAAACTTAAAAAATGGAGGAAATTTGTTGAAGAAGATGGGAGCTTATTATATAAGCATGTGTGTGTATGTATGTGTGATGTGTGTATTTATAAAAGAGAAGAAAGCGGTTGGGGAAGTGGGGTTTACTTGCCTCCAACGCCTCCTTCTTACTTGTTTTTCTTTCCATTTTTACTTTTATAGTTCCTAATGCTCATATGGAATAAAATGATTATAAATTACAATAATAAATGTTTGTTACTTCTTTAGTTCTTTAATCTTGCAAGTTACAACAATGTTAAAAATAACAATAATACTCAATATGACTTTTTAGTAAGTTCTCGATCCAAATTTAGCATGTTTCATCAAAGTTGTAACTTTGATAACAAACATAAACAGTAACTTCGATAACGGATTATCATTCTATAGTAACTTTGATGACTAATGGCAAACAAGAGTAACTATTAGAGCGTTTGGTATGGCTTGCTAAAATGCCCTTGGCGCCAAACCGACATCACCGATTCACCGAGCTTGCCAAAATGTAGCCAATTGCCGCAAGGAGGACCTAGTATGATGCACTGAGTTGCTCATGCAATCCTTGGAACTTTTTTAAATAGTGTTAAAATAATGTTACAAATTTTAAATTATTTTTTGTTACCGTACGTGACACCCCTGAGAAACAATGTGCAACCGCTAGCACTCCTCAGTTTTTTCCTGAGTCCGCCACTGAATTGTCTTACGTAAAGACTTGGTTGAGCGATAAACGGTTTTCGCTTCTTTTTAATATTTTAAATTGTTATTGTTTGAGGTAATTTTTGTGGATCTTTAAAGAATGTTGTATGAATGTTAAATGTGAGACTCAAATAGTATAATTCAATTATGAAATGTGTGTTATATAACACTAGCAGGTTACCCGTGCAATGCGGCGGGAGTACCCTGTGACTAAATTTGACGGCGATCAAGTAGTGGGTGGTGACTATTAGATAGGAACATATATTGTGCATATCTTGTATTATATTTAAATGATTGTATCAATCCTTTCCGTAGAGATAGGTCACATGTAACTATATATAGAGGTTTAACCTAATGAGAATGACAAACAATTATTCTCTAATCTCCTTTAAGGAACATATATTGTGCATATCTTGTATTATATTTAAATGATTGTATCAATCATTTCCATAGAGATAGGTCACATGTAACTATATATAGAGGTTTGACCTAATGAGAATGACAAGCAATTGTTCTCTAATCTCCTTTATGGTATCAGAGCAATAATCCCTAAAACCTAATTTCTTCTTCTCTTTGTTCGGCCGCCACCCTCTCTCCCTAACACCATGACCGGCGGAAACAACAATCCCTCCCCCAAAATCCATCCGGCCACCACCGTGACCAACATCCGATCGTTTATTCCCATAACCCTCGAGATGGACAAAGGTCACTATCTCTCTTGGGCCGAACTCTTCAAGATTCACTGTCGAGCTTTCGAGGTTCTTCCCCACATCATCCCCGACGACAAATCCGCCGCCTCCTCCTCTGATTCAACCGGCGCATCTTGGTCTCGGATTGATGCCATTGTACTGCAATAGATCTATGGCACTATATCTAGCGATCTTCTGCACACCATCCTTAAGGAAGATACTAAGGCCGCCGATGCTTGGACCGCCCTTTCCAACATCTTCCAAGACAACAAGTACACCCGAGCGGTATACCTCGAAATAAGTTTTCTAACATCAAACTTGACAACTTCCCTAATGTTTCCGCATACTGTCAAGAATTGAAGATGCTCGCCGACCAACTCGCCAACGTTGGTTCAACCATACCCGATCACCGGCTTGTTCAACAAATGATAGCCGGTCTATACGAAAACTATGATGGTGTCGCCATGATGATTCAACAAACAAAGCCCCTGCCCGATTTCTATGAAGCCCGCTCAAAACTTTGTTTGGAAGAAACCCACAAGTCTAATCTTGCGTCCAATGTCGCCGCCGCAGCCGTTACTGCCCTACATGCAGCCTCCGCAGCCGCCACCGATGACGCAAAACCCCCTGCACGCGGACGAGGATCGGATTACCGTGGATCTGATTCACGTGGAAGAGGACGCGAACGGGGTCGTGGACGGGGACGAGGGCGAGGAACTCAATACCCTAGCAACTTTCCGCAAACTATTCCCCTTACCCCTCCATGCAGTGGCCATATAACCCTTGGCAATTTCCACCTTGCCCATACCCGACTACAAGATGGCGTCAACAGCCTGCACCACCCGCATCTTCTCAAGCTCCGGGAATTCTTGGCCCGCAGCCGCAACACCCTCATGCTCAGTCACACGGTGGCCCTACTGAACATATGCATATGCATCTTTTCAAGTTATGTATTAAATGCATTTTTTAGTTTTAATGGAAAGTTTAGAGTTAGTTAATGTACCTTAACATATGCATATGTTAGAAAAACTCATTTGATTCAGTATACTTTTTTTTTTTGAACAGCAGCCTAATCTACTCCTAAATCCACATATGTTCACTATAGGACTCGAACCCTCAACCTTAAGGTTGGGGGCAAACACCTTTACCGCTAGACCATTGGGCCTTTGATTTGATTCAGTATACTTAATGATCACTTACTACCTCCGTATCAAAATAAGTGATACACTTTCTATTTAGGGTGGAACAAAATAAGTGATACACTTCCAAAATTTACCTTATTTGGTAAAAAAGTGGGACCCATTCTCCACTAACTATCTACTTTAATAAAGTGAAATTACCCATTTACCCTTACTTTTACTTTTAAAAATCATTAATATCACTACATTCCAAAGAAGTGGGGCCCATTATCTACTAACTATCCACTTTAATCTAATTTAAACCACTTTTTAATCTTTTGCCTCAAAAACCGCAATTCTTCAAACGTATCACTTATTTTGATACGGAGGTAGTATTAATAATTTGATTCACTAGTCTTTATAAGTACTCCGTATATACTAACAAAAACGTTATTTAAGAGCATAAAATGAAGTTATAAAAAAACGAAGAAACATTAATCCATATACTTTATATATGTAACTATGTAGTTATTAACTAGTTTAGTCCGTATGAGTTGCTATAACGATAGTACCGAAATTAGATGGGATTAGATATTTTTTTTTGAACGGCAAAGGTAAAAAAGTGAGCTTCGATATTATCGTCACATTCTCCAAAGCACGGATAAAAGATATCTTAAATAGCTAGCCAGAGACTAGCGAAACAGTACAACAAGAACAATTAAAACATTAGAAAAAGCACCAATTAAACCCCATAACTAAAACTAAGAAAAAAAAATACCACCCTGCTAAATGAGTAAATTACAATTTTTGTCCATGTGGTTTATCCGATTATGCGTTTTTGTTCCTGTGGGTTTTTTTCTCCCTGGACTATGCCAAATTCCGTTTTTTCGTCCTTCCGTCCATTTTCCACCGTTAACTACCGTGAAATGCCAGAAATGAAAGGGTATTTTCGTCCTTTTGTCTTTTCTCCCCTAACTCCACTTTCTTCCCCAACCTTCACATAAACCCTAATTTTAAAGTTCCTAACAAAAATTAAAAAAATCAAATCTAGAATTTGCAATAGGTGAGAAGATCTGCAATAAAAAGGAAAATTTATGGAATGAACAATAATATACCAAAATCGATGACCTGTGTTGACCGTTCTCTTCGCTGGAAGCAATCGATGCTTACAAATACCACAACCACCACCGTCGGCGACGGTTCACGGCTGCCCAGAAAGGATGAACGGCTGCAGAAAGAGATCGCAGCCCTAAGATTCGTTATTACACAGAAATTATGGTGCGATTCAACCTCTTACAAAAACCCCTTCGACCTCCCAATCAAAAACCCCACCAGATCTGGTGCGATTCTCTTCAGAGGCTTCAATGTTTCTTCTGCTTCTGACTTCAACGACGTCGTTGAATCCTCCGGCTATGAAGATTTCAGCTATGGTGTCGGTGGTACAGGTTCAAGGACCAAAGTTTTTGGTCGTGTTTACACCGCTAATGAAGCTCCACCTGATCAGAGTATTCCCTTCCATCACGAACTGTCTCATGTATGAATTTTGCTTCATCCTTCTATCAGTTAATTTTCAATTTGTTCACTGAAATCAATTTCGTGAGTTGATTTAGGGTTTAATGTTTCTAATATTCAATATGAGTAATTCTGATTAGTATATTAGATGCTGATTCATGAATTGGGAGGTTGTTTTTTATTGGGTTTAATGTTTCTAATATTCAATAGGGGTTTAATGTTTTTGATTGGGAGGTTGAAGGGAGTTTTTGTAAGAGGTTGAATGATAGAAGAAGAAATGGGGAAGAAGATGAAAAAAAAAAGAGAAAAAAGAAAAATTAAAATGGAAAATAGAAAAGGACGAAAGTACCCTTGATCTTTTAGCATTTCTCGTTAGTTAACAGTGAAAAATGGACGGAAGGACAAAAAACAGAATTTGGCATAGTTTGGGGACAAAAAAACAGAAAAAAAAACCACAGGGACAAAAACGCAGAATCGGGTAAACCACAGGGACAAAAACTATAATTTACTCCTGCTAAATAAATAACAAAACGCCTCTTTACTTCGACGTATAACTAACAACATGACTCTGGATCGTTTAACCACCCGCCCCAATTACACGCAAAGGAAGATTTCATAGATATGCAATTCAATCAAAAGAAAGATTGAACCTGAAGATGTGACACGTCAAAAACACCCCACCGGGGTGTTAACGTCGATTCGAGTCGAGTCGAATATCAGGAAATTTAAGTTCAGCTCGTTTACTAATTACTTGGCTCGAGCTCGACTCGAGCTCGAATAAGTTTTAAAATTTGAGCTCGAGCTCGAATATGTATATAGTGTTCGAGCTCGAGCTCGATACTCGTTTATGATTTTATATTTTTTAAATAAACTGATTTACAAACTCAAAAAGCTCGTTATTTACTCGACTCGTTAACACAATGGTAAATGTTCAAGGTAGTCCATTAATTCTATCTAGTCCCAATGGACAATTATTAGCCCTTGGATCAAGAAAAAGTCAATGGTCAAGATCAAGATTCAAACCACAACTACCACTACAAGCACATGTGCTTCAATACATCAACACCCCACCCACCTCCGGCGGCTGGAGACGGCGGCGATGGGCGGCGGACGGCGGCCGGAGGTGGTCGCCGGCGATGGGGACCGGTGGTGGTGGTCGTGACTGGAAGCACATGTGTTTGAAACACATGTGTTTCACCTTTTGAAACACATGTGTTTCACCTTTTGAAACACATGTGTTTCACCTTTTGAAACACATGTGTTTTGAAAATAAATGAATGTATATGTACAACCAAGCACATGTGTTTCAAGTAATGAAGCACATGTGTTTGTAAGTTAGAATCACTTGTGCTTCACTAATAACAAGTCTTTTGAAAATAAAGAAGTGTATATGTACAGCCAAGCACATGTGTTTCAAGTAATGAAGCACATGTGTTTGTAAGCTAGAAGCACATGTGCTTCACTAATAACAAGTCTTTTAAAAATAAAGAAGTGTATATGTACAGCCAAGCACATGTGTTTCAAGTAATGAAGCACATGTGCTTCGTATGCTCCCTGTGTGTTTAGAAAGTCATGTTTTTAGTGACTTGAAATACATGTGTTTCGTGACCTGAAGCACATGTGCTCCGAAATAATATGCTGTGTTTTAGTGAATCACATGTGTTTCAATACATCAATACCACCACCACCCCCATTACTACCAGCACCTTCACTCTCAGCCACCATCACCGGCCGCGGCGGGCGGTGGCCGGAGGTGGCGGCCGGCGGTGGCTGTAGGTGGTGGATTTGATCTTAACCATCTTGATCCAATGTCTAGGATTTGTCCCTCGGGACTATGCAAATCCCTTGGACTTCCTAGAATACAACTCTTAACACAATATATGTATATTCTTATACATATCGCATTAAAACTTGTATTTCTTGTATACAACACATGTTCGGCTCGTTAGGATCGCCTCGTTAAGATCGCTTGACTCGTTCGGCTCGAGACTAAACGAGCTATCGAACGAGCCGAGTCGAGTATTAAATTATTAGGCTCGGCTCGTGAAATTAATCGAGTATATATTGTTTTTTGTTCGAGCTCAACTCGAGATCGAATTAGTATACGCTCGAGCGCGATATAAATGAGATCGAACTCAAGTAGCTCATAATTCCATACGACCCAAAGATAAGTGAGCATTACACCTATAAAAAAATCCGATTTATGCCTTAAGATGTTCAAAACAACACCGCGCTATATAACATTCTCGACACTTGACACATGATCAACACTAATTAACACCCCACCACCTACCAATATCTTCTTTCATGTTTATGCGCATATGTCGTATGGAAGATGAAACCGAAGATCACCTTTTCGCCTCCTTTCCAGATGGGATGAGATAGTATTCAAAGTAGGCATGATTGTAGAGTTATGGTTAACAAAATTCTAATTGGTGGGTAAAGATACTAAAAATTGATGGAAACTGGAAAAGAGAAAGATTATATCATTGGGTCAAATTAGTGACTTTGTTTTTTTTTTAAATTGGGTTTTGACCTGTTATGCAAACGCATAATTATAGGGCGATCACTGCTTTGCGGGTAACCCGAAATCTACACATGTGAACCTTCATGTCCACTAAAAGATATATTTCATGTCCACAAAGAGAATTTCACTCATTTTAAGTAATTATAAATCGATCAATGATAAATTGTCTTGAGGGTCCATGCTTTTTCAATGTAATTAGTTAATGCTTCAGAAAAGGGAGCTAAAATGTGAAAATTACTTTATGCCATTCACGAGGTTTCACTAAAAAATTTACTTCAATATAATAAAAAACCAATTAGTAAAATGTCACATACGTGAACAATTAATAATATGGAGTTGTATTCTAGGAATTTCAAAGGATTTGTCTAGTTCTAAAGGACAAATCCTAGCCATTGGATCAAGATGGTCAAGATCAATTCCCCCACCTACAGCCACCGCCGGCCGCCGCCTCCGGCCACCTTCAGCCGCCGTCCGCTGCCGCCGACCACCGCCGATCGCCGCCGTCCGCTGCCGCCACTGGCCGGCGGCCGGCGGTGGTGGTGGTGGCTGACAGTGAAGGTGCTGGTGGTAATGGGGGTGGTGGTGGGATTGATGTATCGAAGCACATGTGCTTCACTAAAATACAACATATTACTTCGAAGCATATTACTTCGAAGCACATGTGCTTCACGTCACGAAACACATGTGCTTCAATTCACTATAAACATGAGTTTCTAAACACACAAGGGAGCATACGAAGCACATGTGCTTGACGTTATGAAACACATGTGCTTCACTACACATAAAAAAATCAAAACAAGTGACGAACATATCATTATGAAGCACATGTGCTTCATAAAGCCAAGCACATGTGTTTTTGTGCCTGAACACATGTAACTTACAAGCAAGTCATTTGTGTTTGAATCACGAAGCACATGTGCTTGACGTTATGAAACACATGTGCTTCACTACACATACAAAAATTCAAAACAAGTGACAAACATATCATTATGAAGCACATGTGCTTTATAAAGCCAAGCACATGTGTTTTTGTTCCTGAACACATGTAACTTACAAGCAAGTCATTTGTGTTTGAATCACGAAGCACATGTGCTTGACGTTATGAAACACATGTGCTTTACTACACAAGAAAAAAAAAATCAAAACAAGTGACAAACATATCATTATGAAGCACATGTGCTTCATAAAGCCAAACACATGTGTTTTTGTTCCTGAACACATGTAACTTACAAGCAATTCATTTGTCTTTAAATCACGAAGCACATGTGCTTCCAGTCACGACCACCACCACCGGTCACCACCGCCGGCGGCCACCTCCGGCCGCCGCCGCCCGCCGCCCATCACCGCCGTTTTTTCACCGCCGCCCGCCGCCGTCTCCGGCCGCCGGAGAAGCACATGTGCTTGTAGTGGTGGTGGTGGTTTTGAACCTTGATCTTGACCATTGATTTTTCTTAATCCAAGGGCTAATAAATGTCCCTTGGGACTAAATAAAATTAATGGACTACCTTGAATGTTTCACTAATAATATATTTAGGGTTTTGATAATGACAGCCCTTAGGGCTGTCATTAAGTGCATAAAAATTTGTACATTATAGTAGTCCTTAAATGCAGGAGTCGGTTACGGGTGAATGTGCAAGTTTTTTATGCGTGTCTTATGACAGCCCTAAGGGCTTTATGAGTAAATTATGATTTATTATTAAAAAAGATTTTTAACACAGACAGGTTAGAATTAAAACCAGATTATAGTATTTAATTATATGTTTTGATAATAACAGTCCTTAGGGCTATCTGTAATGCATAAACAGTTGTACACTAATATATGAATATGGGTAAATCCAAAAATTAAGGAGTTTGTTATAGTTAGAAGTATAAGTTTTGAATGTGTGTCTTATGACAGCCCTTAGGACTGTCATTATCAAAACCCTTTAATTATTTATTTTGGGTTTTGGTTATCAAAACTTACTAATGAGTAATGGCATCGCACCGTTCGGGTTTTAATGTTTTATACTTATTTTTTAGACCAGTAGTCATTAATACTTTTTTTTAGTTAGTAATAATGGTAAATGTTCCAGGTAGTCTAAGAATTTTAGCTAGTTTCAAGGGACAATTAATAGCCATTGGATCAAGAAAAAGTCAAAGGTGAAGATCAAGATTCAAACCATACAAACACATGTGCTTCAATACATCAATACCCCACCCACCTCCGGCGGCCGGAGCCGGCGGCGGCGGACGGAGGCGATGGGCGGAGGCCGGAGGTGGCCGTCGGCGGTGGTGGTCGTGACTTGAAACATATGTGTTTCACCTTTTGAAACACATGCGCTTCGTAGTTCGTATGCCCCCATGTGTTTCACTAATAACAGTTGTTTTGAAAATAAAAGAGTGTATATGTACAGCCAAGCACATGAGTTTCAAGTAATGAAACACATGAGTTTCAAGTAATGAAACACGTGTGTTTGTAAGTTAGAAGCACATGTGCTTCGCTAATAACAGTTCTTTTGAAAATAAAGAAGTGTATATGTACAACCAAGCACATGTGTTTCAAGTAATGAAGCACATGTGTTTGTAAGCTAGAAGCACATGTGTTCGTAAGCTAGAAGCACATGTGCTTCGCTAATAACAGTTCTTTTGAAAATAAAGAAGTGCATATATACAGTCAAGCACATGTGTTTCGTGACTTGAAAACATGTGCTTCGTATGCTCCCCTGTGTTTTATAAACTAATGTTTTTAGTGACTTGACATGTGTTTCGTGACTTGAAACACATGTGTTTCACTAAATAACAGTTTTTTTGAAAATAAAAGAGTGTATATGTACAGCCAAACACATGTGTTTCACTAATAAGAGTTGTTTTGAAAATAAAGGAGTGTATATGTGCCAAGCACATGTGTTTCATGTAATGAAGCACATGTGTTTGAAAGCTAAAAGCGCATGTGCTTGTAAGCTAAAAGCACATGTGTTTCGCTAATAACAGTTCTTTTGAAAATAAAGGAGTGTATATGTACAGCCAAGCACATGTGTTTCGTGACTTGAAACACATGTGTTTCGTATGCTCCCCTGTGTTTTAGAAACTCATGTTTTTAGTGACTTGAAACACATGTGTTTCGTGACTTGAAACACATGTGCTTCGAAGTAATATGCTCATTTATATTTTGGAACACCTGTGTTTTAATGAAGCACATGTGTTTTAGTGAAGCACATGTGTTTCAATACATCAATACACCCCCCCCCCCCCCATTACCACCAGCACCTTCATTGTCAGCCCCACCACCGCCGCCGGTGGACGGCGGCGATCGGCGGCGGCCGCCGGTGGTTGGAGGCGGTGGTTGTTGGTGGCAGTGGCTAAGAGATTTAATCTTGACCATCTAATTGTTAGAATTTATCCCTTAAAACTATGCAAAACCATTAGAATTCTGAGAATACAACTCTAGTAATAATTAAACTTTCTATTTCTCAAAAGTCATCACACTGGAAGATGTCAATAGATTCTACAGTCTACACAAATGTTTTCTACGTTTTGTATCGCATCATAAATTCATAACCTAGTTATTTAACATTTATTACATCAAATATTTAATGAAAAATTATATTAATTTATATTAAATCTTTCTACTTCATCTTTATACTCATAGATGATAGATATGTGGAATCAACTAATGTTCCTTCTCAATTATATCATTTAATTTAGATATATATATATATATTAATAGATATGTGGAATCAACTAATGTTCCTTCTCAATTATATCATTTAATTTGGATATATATATATATATATATATATATATATAGTGGAGAGTTATATAAAGAACTCTATATAGCGTGCAGAACCCGTATAACTCTTATTGGCCAATCAGAAATTAGTTTAATATTTTCCAATTATTTAATTCGCAGGGGCAAATCCGGTATTCATTACAATTCGATTTTTTGGAAACAACTTAATTATTCCCTAGAATCATGGGGAGTGGAGATTTGGTTATATCTTAACCTTTGTTTCAACCGTTTGCCCCATATATTCTGAATTGTATTGTATATTATTAATCATACTTCATACCACACACGAACTATCGTAAGATTGCAAGTTGCCGGAATCAAGTTTTTAAACAGATCATAATTTTGAAAATCGTTTTCAGGCAAGCAAATATCGCCATGGTTCAAATTGATGAGCATGGTTGTTCGAGTGGTGTTTCATTGCATAATGAATTGGTAGACGCCCCCTGCTAGAAGTTCACGATGAATTGATGATGGAAGATAGGTTCGAAGATATTCCGGTTGAAGAAGACGGTCGTGGTGAAATATTTATTTTTTTATTCATTTTTTTTACGTTTTAATAGCTGCACATTCTTATGATGTTATTATGATTTTTTATGAGTATTTTGTTCATTAATAAAGTTAGGATGCTAAAATTTTGAATCTGTGTTTTATTTTATATGTCCCGTATATGATTCATTTGTATGTGGTGTTAATGTATTCTTTACAATGTAGAGGGGTTTGATTTACTTTTTTATGATTATTTAGTATTAATGTGGTTTTTGTAAAAAAAATTTACATAAGTAAGTTATTGTTTGGGTTATCCATAGATATCTATTGATGGTGCACATATGCATTAGTAAGTAAATAATATGTTTTAAAACGATCCGATTAGATGTTATTTTGGTATTAATCAAACATGCATAAAATTTACATATACTTATTTAGGTCTTAGTTTTTATTGTTTTTTTCAAATTAGAAGGTTTTTTTTTTTTCTTTTGCAGATGAATATATATTTGATGCGGTCCACCATGATGTCGAGGTTTTATCCACACCGAAAAAGGAACTAAACATTGGATCCCTACGGTTCTTGTTACTTTTAATCGGTTTTTTATTTGTATGGAACTAAGTTAATGTTTGCATTTATGTTTTTAGACTTGGTTTTGATTGTATAGAACTAAGGTATTATGTTGCATTTATGATATAGATACATTTGATTTTTGTTTCATTTCCAAGCTCTTTATAAATACAAGCACACTAGTGATTTGATGTAAGTACATACATGCTCTTTATAAGTACAAGCATACTAGTGGTTTGATGTAATTACATACATGTTTTACATAGTTGCACATGTGTAGCAATAAGTATGACTACTTTTCAAGAGTCCAGATCATATTTTTAACACATATGTCAATATATGTATTGTAATTTATTCAAGTACATGTGTGTAAGGTTCCATTGACCAAATATGTCCACATTCTGAATTGTAAATGTACACATTTTTAATTATGTGAATATCTGCATTGCATATGAACACATATGTCCTTGACATATATTTTAACATTATATACTTTTCATTATAGAAAAAAACCGATCAAAAACCATATTTCACTTCAAGAATCAAAGCAGGCCAAACGTTCATGTATTACAAAAAAAATGTCTTAATAACAGCCATAGCTAAAAGATAAAATACGAAATTATGTTGTCTACTAACTTACTTAAGACCCCAAAATAAATTAAGGAAACTTAATTCATTGCATCCAACCTTTTTTTGTTTATACCCTTTTTTATGTTGCATTCAGTCAATAACAACCTTATCGCATACTTCTTCTTCAACATATTAATCTGCCTACCAACTCTTGCTTGATTATCATATAATCCGATGTCTCATTTTTTTTAATTCTGGCCCATAGTAGTTCTCCATGCACCTCATTACATAAATTCCTGATATTACTTTTGCCACTTGAAATCTCCAATTATTAATTCGGAGTCGCTCAATAATTTCGATATGACATGACCAATGGCTGTTGTATAATGGCAGAAGATTTTTTACTGTTAAAAGTAAAATATAAGTTAGTACATATATGAAACATTAAATTTTAGATACCAAGTAATAATTCTTACAATTATATCTGCCACTGTAATGTTGCATTCTCTTTTATTACGTGCAGTATTAAAAGACGTTGATATTGTTCTTATAAACGGTTTCACTATCTCGTTCCCGCTTTTGTCCATTGCGTGTTGCACCTGTCGAACATTTGTTTGGAATCATTTCATGGATGTTTGCAATTATTAACTTACAAAAATTACTCAAATGTTTTATAATTTTTTTCATAAAATGGAATTTCATATACAAATACTAGATTTAATAGCATAAATGTTTGCATGTTTAACAAATAATATCCCCAAATTGTGATTTATGAAATCAATGTTATGTTCACATGTCACTGATTTGATGCAATCCACTACAAGAAAAATCCGGTATAGCTACAGAAAATTGCGACGGAACTCATTTGCGAGGAAGAAATTTGCTACGGAATTTTGTTGAATTCCGTAGCTATTCCTGATTAGCTACGGAAAATCAGCTTTTTGCTACGGAAAATTAGTTTTTTGCTACGGAGTCCGTAGCTATTCAAGAATATTTTGTAGTGATCATAAGTGGAAAACAGCTATGTAGTGAGGAGTATAGTAAAATAAATCTTGAATTTTGCATCATCCCTAGTAGGTTTGCATATATGCAATTTATGCAACAAAAAACCCCCAAATTCTATTTATGCAAACCAACTAGGGAGGATGCAAAATTCGAGATTTATTTCACTATACTCCTCACTACATACATGTTTTCCACTTATGATTGCATCAAATCATCGACATATGAACAAAACATTAATTTCATACAAGTTATAACGAAATTTTCAACTGATATTTATTCTAATTAGTTTGACACTAAATTAATTTATGTTAGCAATTATACAGCAATCAAATCATGAATGCTAGGAATGCACGACCTATAAAACAACAATGTTACATTTTTAAACCAACTAGAATTGTTTTTATGAAAAAAACCCCTAAAAATATCCACCTTTAAACTTTCAATCGGTGTTTTCGTTAAAAACACACATGTTTTCTGAAAAATTATTGTTGAAATCAAAGAAATAAACACATATGTCTGTCGGTTTTAGCATAATAGAAGAAACATTTACCTGACATTGTTCTTCGAAATTCTTGCTGATCGTCGCCTGCATTTGAAGCTCCGAAAATAACTTTCGATTACAAATTGGTCGATTAAAACCCTTTTCAGTTTATATATGTTGCATCAAAGCAATCTTTACGTGTTTTATGATAAAATCGCACACCAATGTAAACGGATTTTGGAGATTTTCTCTCCAACTCGCCAAATACCCTCTTTTGAGAAACCCACCTAGTTTTGGATAATGGGGTGTGATTTCGGGATTTAAGGAGATACCGGTTATAGATAACGTGTTTCCTTTTTTCAAATTTTTTTTAAATAAAAACTATAAATATTAGGGGAAGTTTACTAATATACCCTTTTTATATAAAAAAATCATTAAATTGATTACCTTTTAATTAAACTAATGCCATCCAAAATTTCAGCCACTAGATCGTTTTTTAAACGGATGAGATTTAAATTAGCGAGTTCTACGGGTTCTGCACGCTATATAGGGTTCTCTACATAACTTGACCATATATATATATATATATATATATATATATATATATATATATATATATATATATATATATATATATATATATATATATATATATATATATATATATATATATATATATATATATAGGGTCGAGTTATATAGAGAACCCTGATTTCAAAAAGAACTTTAAGAACTCTTATTAACCAACCAGAATTTAGTAAATTAATATTGATTTATTTAATTCATAATAATTAGTAAGGGGTATTTAGGACATTTTACCAATAAGAAAAATATTTCCTTTTTTGCAAATTTCCTAAAATTTAGTAAAATTTTTCTTGAAATTTATTGTTTTTTTATTCTTTCTGTCGACGGTTGTGCATATATGTTATTTTACAAATCTGCATATATGTTTTTTTTTTGCATTAATTTCATAATTTATGATATTTATGACATATATTTTATTTTACAATTTTTCATATATATTGAACATATGTGTAATATAAAACATGCATGTCTAACAAACGAAATGTACATCCAAATTTTACAAAATTGTTAGAACAAACAGAATATATACAAATTTTATTGAACATACATGTTGAACTTATTTATACAAAAATCAAAAGTAATTTCAAATAACATATATGCATTCAAATGGTTGTTAGAATGTTAGCTTGCACTTAACACTCATGATTCAAAGCACTAACACCTATGTTGTCGACACTAACACCTATGTTACCCGAATCAACAACACATATGCAAACTCAAAAAGAGTTAATCCTTCCAAATATCACAAATAGCTATACAAGTAGCACTTCTTGTCATCATTGACAAACTGCAAAAAAAAAGAAAAAAAGAACGTAAAATATATTAAAATTGGATCAAAAACTAACAAACAAGTACTTAACTTTAGTACATGGATTTAAACATTTACTTGGAAGTCCGAGATATATGATTGTTGTAGGCTACATTTTATTTACGGCAAACCCTTAGGCAAACACCACCATTTAATATTCAAAAATTAAACTTACATTTAACCTTGTTTCCATCTAGTTTTTCTCTATATTTCCAACAAGTATCTTTCTGTTTATGAAAAAGGAAGAAAAAATATCATTTTGTTATATATATAAAATAACAAACCAAGTTGCTTACTGATTATGACAAATCAATTATATATAAATGCTTTGTTAGATCAACTAAAAATATTCAAAATAACATAAATGCATCCAAAAATTAGTTAAAAACTTCAAACCTCAAAACTTATCACCATTATGCCTAAACTAATGACGAAATAGAAATAAAAGATTAATTTATATGTTGACCAAATTAAAAAACGGACAGCCATTCAATTGGAAACATACGGAATCAATAATTCAATTATGTAGATGAAATAAAATAATAAATTAAGATCTGTGTTTGTGTTGTTGGTGATCGACGTGTTTGAATGAAGATGGGAGAAATGTTGTTTTTACTTTTGGCAGAGAAACAATTAATTAGGGAATAGTTGATGCTTACCGGTGAAGAACTACGGCCATAATATAGGATGTATATTCACCTTTCATTATTTATATTAGTGGTGAAGAAGTCTGTGAACATTGCTCACGCCGTCGCAGGTTACAATGGGTTATAGGGATTAGGGTTTTTTGTGAGATGATGAGATGATAAGAACGAAGAGAAAGGAAACCATACAGTACTTCATATTAAATAAGAGAGAGAAATAGAGAAAAAAGTGGACGGTTATTTTATTTTAATATTATTCTTTAGGTTAAAATTACCATCATACCCTTCTAATTTAATTCTTAATATAAATATAATTTAAATTATTTAAGAAAATATCCTAACAGATCGCAATCGTTAATTTTAAATCCAATGGTCAAGATTGGTTAATTAAGAGTTCTCAAAGTTCTTTTTAAAATCAGGGTTCTTAATATAACTCTGCACTATATATATATATATATATATATATATATATATATATATATATATATATATATATATATATATATATATATATATATATATATATATATATATATATATATAGTGAAGGACTATATTGAGAACCCTGATTTTAAAAAGAACTCTGAGAACTTTTAATTAACCAATTTAGACCATTAGATTTAAATTTAACGGTTAAGATTGACAATGGTCTTTTCGTAAATAGTTTAAATTATATTTTTGATAAGATTTAAATAAAAAGGGTATGTTAGTAATTCTAACAAAAATAAAATAATTAAAAAAAATAAAAAGAAATATCCGTGTCCATGAATTTCTCAACTTCCCCCACTAAATTTTCTATAACCCTAAATTCTCCCATATTCCCTCTTCCTATCTCTCAAACCATAACTTCTGTCCTTCCATCAACTACTCCACCGCAATGAACCTGGCTTCCATTGAAACCGTCAACTACTCCACCACCCCTCCGTTGGCCGTCACCGACCCTACCGTCATAATTGCCTCCATCAATTTCTCCGGTAGGAGGAGTTACAAGTACAACTGCTTGTTTCCGTTCATGTATCTGCCATCGGATCTGCTGGCGAGCTTTTCTTCAAGGCCTCTTGTTGCCGTTCAAGGATCTGTCGTCCGATCTGCAGATAACATTTGAAACCGTCTATCTCTATCTCTAAGTTAAGTTGCAAGAATTATAATATTTTTTTGAAATAAGGACAATTGAAAAGGCAGCAAGGAGGGAGGCGACGTCTTGTACTCTTGTGTATATGGTAGGTAATGGGTTTTTAAAACTCAAAATTTTGCCTGGTTATCCATTCAATACATCACATGCTTTTCTTGTATGTTCCAATTTTAAAGATTTATTAATATGTTATATTTTCTTTTTTAAATAAAGACAATTAAAACTTATTTTTTGTTGTTAAATTTCATATAATCTCAGTGACCCAAAATTTATTTTTGACAAATTTCTTATTAGGTTATATTTTGATTGTGTACGAATTTTTATTTAGCTAAATTGATTATAAAATTTTATTGTCAAAATTATTTTCACTCATATTGATTGTGAATTTATAATGCTTCTACAATTTATTTTGCTAATTATTAAATTTTCTAATGTTGTTTTATGTGTTAGGAAACATTGTCAGGTTATCAAAGAGGGGAAGAGAAAATTTTGGGACTTTAGCCCCACCGGCGGTCGCACATCGAGAACCAAATTTGCCCGGCAAAGGCAGATTTATATTTCACATGTGTCTATACTTCACATAAATGTATATTATAATCTTAGTATGCGTTGTAACTTGTAACTACACGTTTTATTTGTGTATCAATAGGAGAAGAAGTTAGCGATAACCAAATTGGTGTTGATGACTACGCTTTGTGAGTTTGTACAAGTGTAACTCTTTGAATCCATAAAGTAACATATATGAAATTATTTTAAAATAACATATATGTTCAACTATAAAGTAACATATATGTTCACTGTAAAATAACAAATATTCTTAACTGTAAAATAACATATATGCATAATCGTATTAACATATATGCACAACCTACATTTAACACTAATTAAAAAAAAAAATGCATGACCTGCTAGAAAAACATATACGAAATCACAATATATTTTCGAAAATAACTCCTAAATTTTAGGAATTCTCAAAAAAGGAAACAAACTTTTTTTTTTGTAAAATGTCCTAAATACCCCTGAATATTTAATACGATTTAAATAAATTAAAATTAATTTACTAAATTCTGATTGGTTAATAAGAGTTCTTAGAGTTCTTTTTGAAATCAGGGTTCTCAATATAAACCGACCCTATATATATATATATATATATATATATATATATATATATATATATATATATATATATATATATATATATATATATATATATATATATATATATATTAATCTAATAAGTAGAAAATTAAATACTTCGAATAAAATTTAATAAAAATTATACAATTCTTCGTATTTAATTGATTGAGTAAAAGTAGATATGTTCTAGCCATCGGCGACAATAATAGGCTATATCACCATTAATATTTAATTGAATATACTCCGTATTAGTTATCTTTTACTAATGGTCTTATTAAATTAGTTATTATGATGTTACGTTATGTGAGTAGTTAAATATACACATTTGAACCAATAATAGTGGCCATTTATTTTCATAAACTAATGTATACGGTACCTCAGATTCATGCAACTATGATTAATAAACTTTACTTAATTAATACTCATTTAGAGTTACGTTAATACGTACTAATGATGCTATATATAATGGAGTACAATGAAATAACAACATAAAGAGATTAGTGAAGCACGAGTTATACTTGTTCTCTAAATAACGTATGATATAAAGAATATGTATACCGAAAGGATGGTGGATGAAGATCGATGAGGTGAGTTTTGTTTTAATTAAAAAAACAAAGGGTAAAAATATTACTAATTTATAAAAACAAAGGATAGTGGAACGAACAAGACTCTGTTGGTGAGTCGAAAACAAACACCACCTTCGTATTCGTTTGGTTCGTTACAATTTTACATACTTAACAGTAGTTGTGTTAGGTCAACGTTAAACCAAATTGATCAAGACTACATGTTCCTGTCTTTCCATGTAAGAGATTATTTTTTATTTTATGACATTATTCTAAGTTAGTATACAGAGTTTAATCAATATTTTGATATTTTTAGAGCAGAAGGTGTAGGAGGTTGTAGCTCCCGTTATACACCCATTTAACCACCAAACCCACACCACCATCTCTACCATTTGCTCGTTAAAATAAAACCGTCATGCTCTTGACGGGTCGTTAAATGATTTTATGCCTGAAAACACCATATAACATAACTTTAACATACCACATCATACTAGATGTATATTAAAACCTAAAATCTTTATAACATGACTATAATTAAGCTTCCATATTTTGTCTTAAAGTGCTTAAAATATTAATTATTCTAAAGCAAACACCAATTTTGTAGGTTAAAAAATATTAATTTTAATATATTAGATTTATATTTATATAAAACCACCTACTACTAACTACATTATGCGTCTTTGCTATGAAGTTATTTCTTAAATATTTTTTTGGTGTTTTTGTGAAAAGAGAAGAAGAATAATAAAATTAAGAAAAAGGATGCGAGCGTGTGAAATTTTGACTTGTGAGAACTTGGGTGTTTCCGCCTGAGTGCCATGCTCATCAATCTTTATTGGCCTCCGATTTCATCATCATCTATTCGAATTCGTTGTTTCCCTCCCTCAATTCGTTACAGGTATACTTTCCGATTTAACCCAATTAATTTATTCATCTCCACTTTACACTCATTTCACCATTTTGATCAATAAGCTGACAATGGAAACACTCAATGTTTTCCCTAATTCAGTTTCTGTAATCAGGCTTTACATTTCTCAAATGGGTCACGAGAAATCACAATTTATTTCCCAGAAATCTCCTGCTGCTGTTCCTAATTTCAGACTCTGCAACGTTTCTGGGTATTTGCAGTTCTCTTTATTTATTTTTCTTACTATATTCCTACATAATTGATTCAAAATTTAAATTATGATTCGGGTAATGCAGTAGGAAGACGGAATTAGTGGAAATTCATGCCACGAACCCCAAATCGCATATTCTATTTATTCCTGGAAATCCAGGTATTTTCATTTTCATTTTTATAAAAAAGGATTATTTTCATCTTTAATATTGATACAAAACATTGTAATTACTTCAACAAAATAAAAAAATCATAAAACATTTTTGGTATTAAATCTGATACAATCCCCCTATCAATTTTGCATCTCAATAATGAACGGATTTTTAAAGGAGTCATTTCATTTTATGTTGACTTTTTGGAGTCAATTTATGAGCAAATGGGAGAGTCTGCTTCTGTAACAGGTTAGAACTAGCTGCTCATTTTCGTGTTTTTCAATTGGTATTTTGTAACATTTAACTTAATTTTTATTATGAAATTTGGGACCAACTTTATAATTTGGGTGGTTGTTTTTGCCTTTTTGGTCAGGAATTGGGCATATATCACACTCAGAAAAGGTATAGATAAAGTTTTACTGGCTCTATATAAAATGTCCATGTGTATTTGCTATTTTTAATTTACCATTAAATTGCAATATTTTATGTGATGTATTTGTTAGGATTGGGAGCACGGAAAGTTGTTCACACTAAAGGAGCAAATTGATCATAAGGTAAGCTTTCTCAGTCTTAAACATACGTGAGTGTGTTTGAAGTTGTAATAATTAGATAATCAATTGTTTGGTGTTGAGACATTCTTATTATTAAAAAATGTATAAATATATATAATTGATAAAAAGAGACATGGTATGAAAATTATCTAAATAAAATTTAAAAAGGGTGACTAGGTAAATTTTATTTTACCCTTTGATGATGAATTTTGTTTATGAAAACATTAAAAGTTGATTATTGATGTGATTAATCTGTTTTGTTAGATCAATTTTATCCAACAAGCATTTCAAGCTCTTGAAGTCCCTCTTATAGTGGTGTGTTTCTTCCTTTCTACAAATAATAAATTGTGATATACAGTAATATATATGAAATTTTTATAAAGAATGATATATAGTTGCATCTCTTACGTGAAATTGGGACATTATGACAGGTGGGACACTCGATAGGGGCGTTTATGTCTTTAGAAGTAATTAAACGAATTCCCGAAAAGGTGAAATATTACAAGAAATTGCACATGTTGAATTTTTTCCTTTCCTACGCCTAAACGGTTTCTGAAAAGAGAGATATATATTGAACGGCTCCAAATGGACTGGTTGGGAAATGAGTCCAAATGGTTTTGGGTCAAACCGTGGCACTCACTAAGACTTTTTTTTTTTTTAATACTACATGTAAATTAAACGAATTAGGATGTTGCAAGTATTAACGCCTTTCAACCCGTTTCAATTTTAGGTACTTTTTTACATTTCACCTGTTTGAGTTTGACCCATTAACATGAATTTAACTGTTTCCACCTACTAATGGGTTTGGTCTGATACAACAGGTTGCATATTTTGTTGGGCTCTATCCATTTTTGGCAGTGGATACAAAGTCACAGCAACAGTCCATTATAAACAAAATTTCAAGGTAAAAAAATTATAATTGTTTGTAAATTACTTTTCAGATATAATTAGAATATTAGAGGTGGCAATTTGGTTGTGTACTTGTGTGTTATCTCAAATAGGTCAACTTAAAAAATTGCTCAAAGGTGAACGTGTTAAAAATATTATTATTATTATTATTATTGTTACAATATTGTTTTTGTATCATAACTAAAGCATTGACTATTTATTTTAAAAAATTAAAAAATGTTGCGGGTCAAACTAGCCCATTTTGACCCGTTTCATTTCACACCCTCTATTGTCTGTTTTATTGAATTCTTGAGATCATAATGTCCTTCATTTTGAACTAATTTTGTTTGTTACTTACTTTGTCCTGCCCATGACAATTATCTTTAGCTTTTATTTAATAATCTTGATTTTTATACCCTGATTTCTGGGACAAATTACAAAACAGGTCCTGGTTTACATCTACTCTAATCAGTGCAACTGTTGCATTGTTGGGATTGCTACCAATTTCAGCATCAAGATTTATTGCAAAAAACTCATTGGCAAAATCATGGTCTATTACTGCTATTCATGCTCTTTGTACAACTGTTCTCAAGGTGAACGAAACTATTTATTTATATAAAAAAAATATTTAAGATAATAACCTTAGTAACCAGTTGCCATGTCAGCATTTCACCGAATCGAAGTTTTTAAAAGTCGGTCTACCTTGAATCAAGTTTGTATGAACTTCGGCGGTTGTTTCTGAACCAATTTATATAACCGTTATTTTTTTTTGAAATTTGTGGCAAAAATGGTAACAAGTATGAGACATGTCATCACTTTATATATTTAGTATGGATCAGTTATCATCTTCAAAAACCTATAATTATACATTCAATTTCAGAATTATTGTGTCAGTTTGTATGGGACCTTTTTCTTCCTGCTGAAATACTGAAATAGTGAAGTGGTCCATTTAGTCCTTTCTGACTTGCATTTTTGAAGTTTAGACCACAAATTGGAATATTTTTTTATTATATATATTTCTTAATTGAGAATAATTGTTTTCACATTAAGTATTATAATTGTTTATCTTGTTTCAGTATCATACCATGCGCAATGTGCTTTATATGGCCATGACCGAGTTTGAAGAGGTAAATATATATAAAAAGAAATTCTTTAAAAAATTAAAAATTACCTTCTTGTTGTATGTTATCTTAAATCACACAAAGAATTAATTATATGTAATTTAATTTAATTTAATATCTTCTTGTATTTTTACCATAATCTATTTTTACAGCTTGTTAAGGAACCCGATTGGGAATTCATGAAGAAAAAGCAAAATCAAATTGCATTTTTGTATGGTGAGGATGATCATTGGGCTCCATTGCACATGCATGATGAGGTAAAACTCATTATTACGATTTCTATCCGGAATAATCTAATAGTAATAAGTTTTATACTTTCTTTCCGTGTTTAATTATCTTAATTAAAAAAGTATTAATTTATTTGATATTATGTTTGTAACTTTGTGATTTTAGATAGTAAATAAGGTGCCGGATGCCATTATAGAGGTGGAAAAAGAGGGTCACACCCATGCTTTTTGTTGCAGTTTAGCCGGTTCAGTTTGGGTGGCTAATCACGTTGCAACCTTGATTAACAAAACCATATTCTGATGTGAACCATGGTTCAATATTTATAGGGTCTATTAATAGGTCACATGAACCTTTTGAATAATAACTAATGTGTTGTACGTTTCATCTTTAATTGTAAAGCAATGCAAAACGTGCACCCTATCTTGTCTAAATTCATACTCTACTATAGTCTATACTCATGTAAATTTATGCGCAATCTTCATAGAAATCTCATTTTCATCATTAATCCCCACAAATATTATATAGTTTTGCTTGAAATAGTTGTACCATATGCCGAAAAGATGTAGCTTTGTTTTTCCACTTTAAAGTCAAAGTATATCCTAACATTTACTAGATGTTTAGAGAAGTTTTGGAAATGACCACCACAACATTCATTTTTTTTAGAATAAGATAATTATACGTTGATTACTTAGTGATAAAAGTATCAGAAATGATATTGTAGAGGTCATGATTTCCCTACATAAATATTTATCAAATAACAAGGGGGAGATTTAGAAATAATCATGGCAAAGCTCGCCGATGCAGGGAAGTTTGTTAGATATAGTAATACTTTTTAAAATAATAAAGAATATTTAAAAAATAATAATAATCCGTTGTAACAAAACGAATACATAATTAGTTCATTAAATAAATACTAAAAATTGTAGCTAAACATAGATTAGTTTCATATGGCTATCTCTAAATTAATTACCAAAAACTTCTTAGTTGTTCTTTAAATAATTATATACTTCGTAATATTTTTCTTAAAGTATTCCCATTATAATAGGCTCCCGGATGGCTGAGCTTTACTCATTATGTATGAAATCTAATCGTTACCTTAGTCCTTTCCGAATTGATATAATCTGGTTGGAAATTTGATTAATATGGTGGGGTTTGTTTTTATTGATTCAGAATATTGAAGATATGGTAATTATTAAATGGTGATGGTAACTTGTGAGGCTGAACAATATATCTATAAATAGTGAGAGTTAAATGCGTATTTACAAAATTTCTGAAGAGGGTAATGATATCTCATTTTTCTACAGTCTGCAACTGGATGAAATGTTTGTCATGTCTTTCAAATGCAAATAAATTTTTTGTACTACAATCTTAAGGTGACCTATATTTTTGGCAACTTGCTCTAATGGAGAGTACAACACTTGATGCATATGGTACCACATTGTTTTGCCTCTTGTTATTAGAATTCGGTTCCAAACACTTCAATTCGCTTATTGGACTATTCAATTAACTTCTACTTTATATATATTTGAAAGTATACTATATCAGTTGCGAAACAATAACTCTAAAAAGAGTTTCTTTTATTAAAAAATAAATTATTTTTGCTGTTTGTAAGACACTTAATTTAATGATAAAATATGCATTCTTAGTCAACAAGAGTTAATATCCTGCCATGCAAAATTTATTTCAAACATTTATTAAACATTATTTTAAATCATGCAAAAATAATCAAATACAACTTGACAACCTAATAGGCATTACATCACTATGATATTTTAACATGCGAAATTTTTAATTACTCCGGGGACTTTTTAAGCATTAGTGCTACCTCCGTGTTACAATTACACTTTAAAATTTATCTTATTTGTTAAAAAAAGTGAGACATATAATCTACTAACATGACGTTGATTTGGTAAAAATTAATGACGTCGATTGCGTTTGGCACCGATCTAACTATTTACTTTAATTCATCTTAAAAGCGCATTATAATATTATGTTAAAAAAAGCATGAAATTTACAATGTATTTACTCATGGTGCCAAACGCAATCGACGTCATTAATTTGGGTTTGGCTAACTCATGCCCTAAGGGCATGAGATTAGAAGTATTAAATACACTTGAAGTTGCTATTTTAAGTTAAAAAAACATTTAATACATGCAAAAAATAAACATCAATAATATGTGAGCAACATTATAAAAGGAATTTTCAACCTCATTTAATGCTTCTAATCTCATGCCCTTAAGGCATGAGTTAGAAAAACCCTTTTTGAATAGTAGTTACGCTTGCTAATTATATTTTTTTATCTGTCAACGACATATATAGAGTAAAAAAGCATTAAATCCAAAAACGGCTCTTACAATCTGTGAAGAAAATAATCGGAGTGTATGAAATTGATGTTATCCGGTGGGATCTAGGATCCATTGGAGTTAAACCAGGCGGTTTATATGGGTTCTTTACTTTAATTAATTTTTTAATGCAACCAAAATAAATAGTTGAATACATAACTTAGCTTAAATAAACCCAAAGATAATGGCTTACTGTCATATGCCAGCTTCCATACTCTTCCAAAATCCAAATATACCTTATTATTATTTTATTTTTTGATAACACCTACAATATTATATTATGCCTCTTCAATTTCCGTGAAATAATAGTATAATAGTAAAATCAAAAATTTTAATTTCTAAATATCGTTCCGGGGACATAAATAATTTATTTCAGTTTTTATCAATTTAAATTCAAATATGTGTGTACTTGTTGCGTCCAATGTTAGGTATTTTCATTAAATTTTATAATATTCTAAATTTTTATTGTACCGATTGCTTCTAGTAAAGGAAAATTAAGAATGGAACATATATTAAAATGTTTTATTTTTCGGATGAGGTAACATTTTGATTAAAAATGGTAAAAAGGATAATATATATCTAATTAAGAAGTAAAAAACACTTTAAGAGTAGTTTTTTAAGTTAGAAAAGGGGTTTACATCTTCAAGTAATCCATATCTGTCATACCTCGTGATTGGACTGTCACGAAACCGTAAACGAAGGTACCGTGACGTTAGCATGTTCTTGTTGGTAAGAAACCATAATTTATAGAGAGAAACAAAAACTTTTACCACCACAATATCAAACGAGTCAACTATGCCTACAATCAACAAAAAGCTCTTACTCAACACCACCGCCGTCAGCGTCGGCTGCGGCAGCGGCTGCCGGAAAATCAAGCTCTCCAAAATCTTCCACCCAAAACCAAACAAATACAAAAGAAACAATACCCACCACCACCATCACTACTACTCCGATGACCACCACCGCCGTCACAACCACCACTCTTCCGCCTCCACCTCATGGAACACCACCCCCTCTACCACCACCACCACTACAGCAACCACATTCTCGCCGAACACTTCTGACTCGCCGGCGGATAATTCTGAAGTGAGAAGCTTGAGAGCCGTTCAAGGGTTTGGGAGAATCGGCGGGAACAGTCTGGCGGTGGAGAAAGATTCCGACGACCCATATGTGGATTTCCGGGAATCAATGCTGCAGATGATAATGGAGAAAGAGATATACGGGAAAGATGACTTGAGAGAGCTCTTAAACTGTTTCTTGCAGCTTAATTCTCCATATTATCATGGAATCATCATCAGAGCTTTCACTGAGATCTGGAACAATGTCTTGTCCTTCAAACGCATGCAAGGTGATCAATCCATGTGCACGTGACTCCATGTGACCAAACTCAACTATCAAATTATTTTTATTGTTAAGTTTGATTTTGTTGTTAAATGTAATGCTTAAATTAAGTGGGGTTTAATTAATTAGTCTAGCTATGTGATGTTATTAGCACTTCAAAAACGCAAGAACATTTTCTAGTGCTAATAACATCATTTAGACTTATAATTTATATGATGTAATGTTTTAGTTTGTAGTATTGTGTTAGACTATTAGTAATATCATGTAAATGATGTTTTAAAATATTTATTTTAATTGTTAACATCATTTACAATGTAATGTTTTAGCTTGTAATATTGTGTGATGTTTCTAATCTATGTTTCGTTTAAAGTTAGCATATATTATGTATACTAATTATAATGTTCTTAGTTTGTATTATTAAGTTTCATAGGAATACGTACTTAATTGTACTTTTAATATGTTTGTCATATTTACATCATGTGTAGTTATTTTATTTGATAATTTTAGGGCTAGACTAGTGTACAATATGATATCGGGGCGACAGATTTATAAAGTAAAAAATATCTTTAGTTTTAGATAAGCATATGATTAACCGTAACACAACTGACATACTTAGTTTTTGTCAAATTAACAGTATGTAAACTGGCTTTCTAATTGACATTCAATTAAAATATTCATGTAAACAACACACACTCTCTTTAATTATTTTTGAAACCCACCATTATAAAATATACACATAATACTCTATTAAAATAAGTTTGGGCCACATTTCCCTCGTCCCTACACTTCGGCTAGAAAGAGTAAAACAACCAACGACTAAAAACTAACAGGGCATGCGAATGATATTGAAAACCTGACGAGTTCGAGATGTGCCAACTGGCGAATGGTTGGCACTAGTGTTAAGTACTACTTGCATGGAAATTTAAAGAAAAAATGTATGTAAACACCAGTGCGGTTCAAATACATGACCAAATTCGTATAGTGATGAACAGGCTAACTATCAAACCTTAAAATCTATATTTATTAATACATTTATCACTAACCATATATTAATGTGGTGATGATCATGTTAAGGCTCTCGACAAAGTTCACTTTTTCCGTTAAAAAAATAATACATATACCACCAACCATATATAATGTAAAAATAAAACAAATACATAATCTTCGGGAGCCTACGCGTCTAGTAGGGGTGAGCATAAAAACCGAAAAATCGAACCGAACCCGAAAAACCCGAAAAAACCGAACCGAAAAAACCGAACCATTTGAAAAACCGACATCAACGGTTTTGATTTTTGGAAAACCCGAATGTTTGGGGCGGTTTTCGGGGGCATATGAAAAACCAAACCGAAAAACCCGCCCCGCCCCGCCTTATATATATTTCAAGTTTTATAAAAATATTCTTATATTTTTAAAAGATTTGATATATATTTGTTTGCAAAAGGAAAACAATCATGCAATGAAACTTCTATGGATGAAGACATTGACTAAGATTATTGCGAAAATGGTTGGATGTTATTCAATTATTAATTTTTCCAAATTAGGTTAGTTGAATTTATTATTAGCATTATATTAAACTTACTAGTTGTTTTTTATTTATAATGAAATGAGTTAAGGTTTGGAAGTTTGAATCATGCTATTAGTTTTTAAGGTAATAAATTGGTAAATTTAAAGGAAACTAAAAAACTGGAAAAACCCGAAACCGAACCGAAAAACCCGAAACCGAACCGAAAAACCCGAAAACCCGAAACCGAAAAACCCGAAACCGAACGGGGTGTAATTCTCAAAACCCGAACTTTCGGGACGGGGTTTGGTTTTAGTTAAAAACCGCCCCAAACCGCCTCATGCTCACCCCTAGCGTCTAGATCAAAGCAAAAGAAGGGGGTCGCGGTGCTCGATCTATGTCGAACATAATTTATCTAGCAATCCCCCGGTCACATCAACGTACCACGGTCCATGTCTCGGACCCACGTAAAGAAACATATATAAGATGGATCCACAGACAAAAAGCTCCGTTATAAATTACCAATCAAATCAATTAATATTAAATCAAACGATGGTAACAAGTTGACATCCAACCTTGCACGAATAATATTCACAACTTTTACACGATTAAACTTGGTCGTTAGAGTTCAATCACGAGCTAGGCTATGGCTCACAAGTAAACCCAACATATATCTTTGTATTCAAAATAGTTCTTAATTTTCATGTACTCTTAAGAGATAAATTTCAACCATTGATTAATTATAAGTAATGATTAAGATTGATTATATAATTTATATATTGAGGAGTATTTTGGTTATTTTCACAAAAAAAAAAATTATTTATTATTTATTTTAGAATTAATTTTGTATTATTATTATTATTATTTTTATTTTTTTTTTAATTAATACAAATAATATGATAATCACATGTGATTGTACATTAAATCACATGTGATTCAGTATCATACATAATTTTCAAATAATATTATTTTTAACGAAAAATAATAATAAAAATAAAATAAAAAATAATAAAATAATAAAAAAAATCATTTTTAAGTGCCAAATGACCAAAATACCCCTTCATATATAAAATATATGATTAATCTTGACCATTAGATCTTATTGATCAATGCGGATGATTTGTCCCTTATGACTATGCAAATTTAAGGACTATCTTGAACGTTTCCCTTCCCTTTTATGTAGATTTAAAGATGATACAAACATTATTCAAGGAAGTAATTTATATACTATAATTTTTAATTTATACACCACACAACTTAAATTTAACAATTAACTGTACAATTATACTAATTAATAGTTACGAAGTAAAAGTAGTAGAATATAAACCTCCTTTATTTAGGTCCTTATTAGGGTTGCACACCCTTTGAATGATATCATATCATATACTTTCATATAAAACTAATTAGCATGTAAACACATGTACAAGTAAATTAATATCTTATAAATTGTATATTTGCATATTTACCTTTTCAACTTGGTATATTTGAGTTATATTCAAGGTTTTCGTGACCGGGGTCGGACTGGCCGGTCGGACCGGTTTGACCGGAAAATAGGGATAATGCCGGTCCGAACTAGCAGGGTTAACAACCAAAAACTGGGCCGGATTGAACCGCCGGGTCAATAAAAAAACCGGGTTGAACCGGCACTTTAAACCCGAAATTCGACCGGATTTGAACTTGAACTTTACTCAAATGATCAAGCCTTAGGCTATCCGGTATGGGTACCACATGTGGTACCCAATTTCTCTGTCACATCATCGCCACCTCAACAACCACACCACCACCACACGGGTTAAGTAAAAGAAAAATGGGGGTATGTTAAGCTGGTCAAATGTCAAAGATTCACAACACCGGGTTTGGAGAGACATCAGTAGTTGTCTTTAAGCGAGAAAAACCATTGGGATTTAAATTGATTTTATAATATTATAAAAACAAGTGCAACACTGGAACTCAGTGTGGTTTAATGCAAATTTAATGACAAAATTAAATAATTGATGTCTAACCCATGAAAGCTTGAATCATATAATTTAATTTTTCTACCCAAGGCTTCTAGCCTAGTGGTATTCAAGGAGGATTTAAGGTGTTGCCCATGACCTATTGGTCTTGGGTTCAAGTCCCGTCGTGGACAAAAAAAGGTGGAAGGTTCGAGGGAAGGCATACTGCCCCTTGTGGATGTCACTGTCTAGGCTCGAACCACAGACTTACTAACTTGCCGTTCAAAAAAAAAAATATATAATTTAATTTTTCTACAAAAGAATAAAAATTAAAATCGTAAATTACAATGACTAATAACCACCAAAGATGGTGTGTACCAATATTGTTTGTTAATTGTTTCGTCTTCGTCCTTAAAATGTTTTTTATTTAATTTTATTAATGCCTGCTCCTTTCGTTGTAGTTTGTACGCACTGTATCAAATGAAACAGATGATGCCTTTAAATTTCTTACATTGAATTAAGCTGTCAGTGAAATGAATATTTATCAACACTTGCTTTGAAATTTGCTTTTGTGGTAGGTGCATTTACATTCATGTATGTATTCTTCTATGTATGTTAATTAAGTAGGGGTTGCAATTTTGATCCCAAACTGAAATTCGACCTGAGACCAACTCGATAAATAAACATGTTAGTGTTAAGGCAAATTAGTTTTGGATCAATTTAACTACATATTTATTAAATAGGTTAGGCTCGAGTTGATGATAATTTAAATGTATCAACGTGCAAATCTGCTTTTTGTTGTGCTATGCACATAACGGATTTGTTGTTTGGAAGCTTAAAAAGCTTCAACCCGAAGGGGCAAATTGTCGGGTTGGGCGACTTAAATGACATGCAAAAATGGGTTCGGGTCACTATAAGACAATACAAACTAATGTTATTAAGTACTTGACTTAGTAGATTAGGTGCCGTATAAAAAAAAACTTGACTTAGTCCTTTAATTATCGATCAAGTAATTATTTGTTGATCAACAAACCGGAATAACCCAAAGGAAAGACCCGAGTCATTTTGTCCATTTTTTTAACAACCTGGAAAATTAGCTGACAGTTTCAGCACTGACAACACCCCTAAATTAAAAAACCCATAAGACGTATATAAAACGACCTGCAAGATGCTGCAAAAGTTACAAATACAAGATCAAGAGGAGTAAAAAGGGGAAATATACCACATATACCAAATTAAAAACTTACAATTACCAATATATTTCATCAGGTTTATGTATGGGTTCTACTGTTTTGACATACCTATAATATACTTAAACAGATCTATGTGTATATATTTTGTACAGGTTAGTCAAACATGTATTCTTGGAAATTGTGATTTTCAAATATTAAATACAAATTAAAGAATAAATGGTTGTATAGTACAACTCTTTTCTCCTTTTCTCTCTTTCTTAAGTTCTTCTTTCTCCTTTTTTTTTTCTTCTGATTCTCTCTCTATATCCGACTAATCAACACCACATCCATCCATCCATGATTCTCAATCTTTCTATCCAACAACAATGAACAACACATCCACCAGACCACTTAACGGTGGTGGTGGAAATCAGTCGTCTAACCATGGTTGTGGTGGAGATCGGTTGTCACTAACGGTGGTGGAGGAGATCGGTTGTCGCTAGCAGTGATGGAGGAGCTCGTGGCGGTTGAGAAACAATGGTGGTGAGCGGCGGAATCAGTTATGAGGTGGGGGAGTTGGTGGCGGTGGAGTACGGTGGTGGTGGGCGGCAAAATGAAAGTAATGAAGATGATAATGGATTAGGGTGGTGGTTGGCGCTAGGTGGTGGTTTCCGGTGACAATGGCGTGAGTTAGATGGTGGGGTAGAGAGTGTGTATTTGTGGTGGATTCTAGTGGGTTTTGGTGGTTGTATATCGAAGAAGATGAAGATGATAATGGTGAGAGAAAGTTACTTATTGAAGAGAGAGAGAAAAGAATCTGAGAAATAGAGAGAGAATAGAGAGTAATGAAAAAGAGTTGTACTGTACAATTTTTGAAGCTCATTGATATTATAATTTGTATTTAATTTCTGAAAATCATGAATTCCGAGATTCAAATGTTTGATAAGTCTCTAATGATCTGTCTTATTAGATAAATGGGATGTTAAAATAGAAAATCCCTTATGTATTTTAAATGCAGTAGAATATTTTTAGTAATTTGTTGATTAATGTTGCACCTACACTGGTATTTATTACGTATTTAAGTGTGGATGAAGACGAGGAGAGTAAATGTGATAATAAAAGAGTCGAATTGAATTGAAGGGGGCTATGAAAAGATGGACAATAAATCATAATCGTCAAATGTTCACTTCTTCCTTTGTAATCATGAACTTGTATGCATGCTGCCAACACACACCTCCCCCCAAACTCATCATGACATGTTATAAATAAACAGGGCTACTCCGTCCATTTCTGAAGCTCTTTGTTAAAATACTACTCCACTATAAAAATAGGGTCACAAATATGAAAAAATTTATATGAATTTATAAAAATATTTTTAATTATTCGAAAAATTGCTATATGTATGACTTTTTTTGGAAACGGCAAATATATAAATAAAGAGCAAAGCCTACTTAGCAAGAAGCTAAACGTAGGAATGCTAAAAGTACAAAATTACAAGGAAAAAATATGACCACAATACCAATCGGACCAATTACATAAATTGTTGCCCCTATATCTAACCCAAGTGTAGGATGTGGATATAATCTCATCCGCTATCATCATGGAAGATTTAATTTGCCCATTAAAAAACTTGTCATTCCTTGCTTTCTACGTGCACCATAACATACATTGTAGTATTGCATCAAGCACCTTTCTCTTTTTTGAACAATTTCCCCAATTTGCTACATAATCCATGAGTGCTACCACCGAATATATATCGGGAGCGGGTATATTACACCATTTAAATATCCAATTCCGGGTATCCATTGAGTGTAGACAATTTATTTGCTATATGTATGACTTGATTGTTAAAATTGGGCCTACCCGACAATTATATAATTGTGACCAGTGTATAAATGCATAGTCATGTTTTATTATACATATTTTTTGTAAAAGAATTTGCCTATGATACTTTTAAATGACCGAATATAATGTTGCTATTACATTTATAATAGAAAAAGGTATTTTAGTCATTTAGAAAGAATTAACAGTCAATTTAACTTGACTAGTGTTAGTTTTAGGGATCAAATGTGTGACAAATTTCAGGATTGTAGATTATTCATGTATTTTTTGAAAGTTACGGACTAAATCCATCACTGTTGATAAACCCCATTACCAAATCGTATAATTTACTCAAAATAAAAGCACTATTCAGTATGCGTATGCTACCTTTTTCTTGTGTTTATAACTTTTATCCCATTGTTGTCCTACCGTTACTAATTATAATTTTTAAAGACAACAAATATAAACTATTATACAAACTTATAATACTATAAAATATCGTTCGATATTATTCAACCAAGGTTTCTCGGTCCCTTCCTACCGATCATGCCACGTGAAATGAGCGTGTGCGCGTCACCCCATGGTCTAACTCACGTGTTTCCTAAAATGGTAAATGAGTGTTTCCTTTCTTACGACTAAATTAACAAAACAGAATTATAATTATGAATTTGGTCAATGGACTTGACTAAACCAAAAGTACGATATGATAATACGTGTGAAATACTGTGTGTGTATTTTTATTTTATGTGTTTGTGATTAGTTATGCATTTACATGTTTGGTTTTTAATAAGTATAAAAATTTATAATGTAAAAATTCGTTGTATATAATAAACGATGTTTATTGTTTATATTCCCATGTAAATATGTATCTAATAGATGAGTAACATCTTCTAAATTAATAAGAAGTAATAAACTATAACTGCATATTATAACTTATAGATTACATATTATAACTTAATAAGAAATAGTAACATCATGTGATATATAATAAAATTGGAGTTTGATTTTAGCATATCCACATCTATACCACCTTATAAAATAGCTGACATTGCCTGGCGATAAAACCGTATTAAGTAATTTTCTAGAGATAATTTGTTCAATCTTTTCTCTAGATATATATTTATCACATAGTCTGACAAAAATTTGGAAATGATAATGGTTAGGTTCATCATCACATTGAATAAAACTTATACACAGTGAATGCATCCATTTAAACTTAGAAACTTATGGGGTTGTGAATAAGCATTGTATGAATTTTCATCTGGAGATGCTTAAAAATAAAAAATAGTGGATTTAACAAAAATAGTAAATGGTTGATTTATATTCGGGCAATATAAATGGGGCCAGCCCAATAACTTGTCAACTTAATTTGGGCCAGCCTGATATTGCAATTTACCCAGATTTATCCAAAAAAAATTGTTTCAACAAATAATATCTCATTTTCAATAATACATCTTTACTACTTTTTACAAATCAAAATAATTCTTTTAAAAACATTATCTTTTATGCTTAGTTTTTATTGACAATATTCAAACTATAAGCTATGACTATGGCTAAAGCCTGGATGTGTCAGCTTTGAGCCATTTACATATAAATTTTGTCAAACTAAAGTTTTAAACTTTTTAATTTATAAAAACTACTAAACCATTGTGGTAAAAGAAATCAAGATTTTTATTGATAAATTTTCTAGTAAACTTTGAAACACACTAAATATAACAACCCTAGAAAAATATAACGATCCAACTTTGTACACCCGACACAATGAGATCTGCAAAATGATACATATATCAAACATTTGAAACGATCACAAATCCCAATAATTAAACAACTTCAAGCGCACAATTCATTTCCATCAGAACACGTTTGAAATGTTAATTGATTCAATTTAACAACATTCTTAATGATTTCTTGACCAATTTAGAAAAAAGTTCCTTCAGGGGGTTGGAACAAGCTTCCAGTTTCCCAGAATCCCAAACTTTTTTGGATCCACCTGTGAATAACACATGCAACATTTTAAATCAGAATATTAAAAAAAACAAAAAATTAATACAATTATCAAGGAATAAGAAAATAATCAATTTCGTCATGATGCATTATAATTATTGAATTTTGGTAAATAGTTATTTTACCACTCCAGTTTCATGGTTGACACAAGTCATGTTGACCCGAGAATGAAAACGGACAGTTGGAGGCTTCTCTGGGTAATCTTTGTCACAAAATAGCTTCAATTGGTAGATACAACCTTCGTGTACAGACTAAAATCAACCAAATATACATAATTATTTACACGTTAAATCTAACTTATTATGTATTGTTATCATATGTTGCATACTTCAAAACGGTCTTATTTGTGTAATAAACTTTCAACTCTTGCTACTGTACGTAATTGAAAGTTTATTGTATACGCAAGACCATTTGGAAGTATGCTACATAAAGTAACAATACGCGATAAGTTAGATACATTTCCGTGCAGTAAAACCAAATAAATTTAAAAAGTATCCTTAAAAATGTAAGATAAAATTATAAAATCGAACATTGTGAGGACCAATGATGGTGCCAGTCCAAGATCGCATATAAATATCGTCACCATCATCCATTCCATAACTCATGGACTAAATATCATTTCTCATCTGAAATTTCTTGGCACTACAACTAATTTTATAGATTTAAAGTCAATATCTTTACCGTTCGTTAGAAAAAATAAAATATTACTAACTTTGACTTTAGGTCAAAGGTCAACAACGCATTCAAACAGCCATTCATCACAATTATATCAAATTGAACCTGAAAACCGTTTTAATTGCATCATTTGTTGGTGATTTTAGTGTCATTGGTCATTTAGTGCAATTGTGATTTACTAGAGACCAAGGGAATTTGGGTTAAGTTTATATACGAGTTCGGAGGTGTGGAGTGCACACTCGATTTAACTAACTCGATTCATTAATTTGAAGGGTTGCACTGATTATTATTATATTTTGTTTAAACAATTTTGAATATATAGTCATTCCGTTAACTAATAGCATACATACATAAATACATAACTACTTTACTTTTGATATATAAGGAAAACAAGAAGTTGGCCGAGAAGCAGGGACTTGTTTTACTTAATGATAACTTCTCTAGTTTTTAATATATAAGAAAAAGAGGAAGTTGACGAAAAAGACGAGAACTTTTTACAGAAACATCACCATTCGTTTTTCTCTTGATCCCTTCTATCTTTGAATTAGTTAATGGGAATGATCTAGTTTTTCCAAATTGAAAAAGTTGCAACCTTTTATTTTCTATATAATTATATTAGAGATTTAGTCTCATTTGGATACAAGAAAACAGATAAATATCTCTCTTGTTCAAACTCTTGATTGTATGTTTGGAATCAGAGTTGTTGTCTTTGTCTTATCCCAATAAGGATTTCGTTGAACCCACAAGCAATCGGTAGGGTCGAAATACTTTATTGCTTTGTTGGATATTTGGGTTTTGAGAGCACGTTCCATGCATCATCATGTCAAATTCAATGACACAATTCACAAAATGAATTTTCCAAGTTTCCGTTATCTTGGAAGCATATATTGACAACCAAAACTCATTGACTGAATTATTTGCTTTCGTTTATGTGTCATGGTAGAAAATTGTGTTCCTTTTGCATGTTGATATTGTATGTTTGCCTAATACATATTATGATAATTTCAATTTGTATAAATGAAATATATAAATATGCTTAAATGATGATGACTATTTGTTTAAAATATCAAGTTTGTCAGTTGCATGTTTAATTTCTTGTGTTAAGTATATCGAAGCATATGCTTGGATTTCTTTAACGGAAATGTGTGAAAACTAGATGGATTCTTTGTTTTCAGAAAACTCATATAAATGGTTCGGATTGAAACGTAAACCAAATTCACTTTGTTGTCAAGTAAGGTATGTGTTTACTTGTTGGTTATAATGACATCAACTGAGAGTATTATCCGAATGTATTATATAACACATGTTTATGTTCAATGGAATCAATAGACTTGATTGTCTATCTAACCATTGTGATTTATTATAGTGATTTTATAACATGAGAAAATAGTGTATGTGCTTGATTGGTGTTAAAATAACAATTGTATTTGAGTTTAAGCATGCTTAATTTCTATTGTTTGTTGTAACTCGAATAATAAAGTACTTGAAAAAAAAATCATGGATTAATTATGGTTTTGAATACGAGTATCCACTAATGATACAAGTTAGATTGTCGATCAAGAAGATGGCATGTCCATAAGTTGTAAGAGTTTTTACACTTGGTGTGAATATCTTGGATCGGACAAACAATGTTGACCTATGATATTAGAACTTGTTATATGAGTTTCTTGGTTTACCCAAGCTTAGTGGATAGAGTGTATATTAATACTCTAAAAAGGTGTAAAAATTTAGAGGACACCAGTAAGTCTAAAAAGAATTGGACTTAACTAAGACTGTTCAATCAGTTTTATCAAAAACAGGGTGATCTCCAGTACTGTCTTACAATCGAGTAAGAACTTAATGAATCCTTTCACAAGGATTGCTAGTAAATTGATTGAAGTCGGCATATGGATGAGATTAAAGTATATTTAAATCTCTAAATATGGTTTTAAACACAAAGAGGTATTCTTTAGTGATTGAAAAATTTGTTAATACAAGTTGGTCAAGAAGACAAAATATATGTAAGTGGTTGATTTTCACACTTGTTGGAGATGTTATGTCTTGTACATCTAAATAACAAAGTTGTTTTGACATTAATTAAAGGGCCCTAATTATTGTCATTGACATTTGGTGATTTTGTTATCTTGTTGCAAAGAAATAAAATGGTTTGAGAAACTTGTTAATAAACATGTTATGTTTAAAGTTATCTCTACGATATTTTATAAATTGCGGTAGCAAAAATACATTATCGATAGTGTGCCTCTTGACGAAGGGGTTAACTAGACTTAGTGCACAAGTTGGTGATATGGATGTGATTAGAGTCCATTAAAATCTTTATACTGTGAGACACCCAATTCCCTTCTAATACATTATTAGAAGCTGAATTCAATGCGAAAAGCTTACACTTAGAGATTGGAACACATGTTATATATCCCAAGGTATGTGTTCGGACCGGTAAGATAGCCAGGGTGAAGAGTATCTTCTTAATAGTTCTTTTGAAAAAATGTAAATGCCGGTACATGATTAAAAGAACTACCTATATGAGTATGAAGTGTTGCCGCTTCAATAAGCTTGGACTTGGCTTTGTATATACTCATGAACGGATATGGACGCATGGCTTATAATAGCATCAAGTATGAACAATAGAGTACAAACTTATGTGTATATTATCTTCATGTATTCACTATGTATATTAAGGGTTCAATCCTTAGCGACACCCTAATATTCGAATATTTGGAATGTGTAATGTACTAGGTGAAAATTCAATCGTCACGACATTTTCATTGATGCATGAGTTTGTGTCATATTATATATTTTATCTAGTAATTTTAGTACATCAAAGGATTACACTAAAATGGGGGAGGATTGTTGGTGATTTTAATGTCATTGGTCATTTAGTGCAATTGTGATTTACTAGAGACCAAGGGAATTTGGATTAAGTTTATATACGAGTTCGGAGGTGTGGAGTGCACACTCGGTTTAACTAACTCGATTTATTAATTTGAAGGGTTGCACTTATTATTATTATATTTTGTTTAAACAATTTTGAATATATAGTCATTCCGTTAACTAATAGCATACATACATAAATACATAACTACTTTACTTTTGATATATAAGGAAAACAAGAAGTTGGCCGAGAAGCAGGGACTTGTTTTACTTAATGATAACTTCTCTAGTTTTTAATATATAAGAAAAAGAGGAAGTTGAAGTTGACGAAAAAGAAGAGAACTTTTTACAGAAACATCACCATTCGTTTTTCTCTTGATCCCTTCTATCTTTGAATTAGTTAATGGGAATGATCTAGTTTTTCCAAATTGAAAAAGTTGCAACCTTTTATTTTCTATATAATTATATTAGAGATTTAGTCTCATTTGGATACAAGAAAACAGATAAATATCTCTCTTGTTCAAACTCTTCATTGTATGCTTGGAATCAGAGTTGTTGCCTTTATCTTATCCCAATAAGGATTTCTTTGAACCCACAAGCAATCGGTAGGGTCGAAATACTTTATTGCGAAAGTATTCACACTATTCAAAGGTTTATCCGGTGCTCTCAAAACCCAAATATCCAACATCATTCTGTTTTCATCTTAATCAGAAATCCATTTTTTATTCTGTATAACACGTATTTCCTAAACCCTAGAAAAATGGATTAAACCAAATTACATATAAGGGGGGTAATTGACTTGGGGTTTTATGAGTTAAATGTTATATTTCATATTCCTAGATAGAGGCACAATTAAAGAATCAATCTGGAAGCTCGTTACAGCAATCGAAGATCTTGGTAGCATAAAGATGAAATTTTGCGGCATGATAAGTAAATTTGGGGGGAACTCATAAGATCGAAAGAGAAATTGAAGGTAAAAACTTACCCACAACACTCGATCCTCCTGAGCCAAGCGTCATGAATTGAGTATACAAAGGGTGATATGGGTGATTAATAATACAAGGGCCATTATGTACATTGTGTAAACATGAGGGGCTGATTTGTAACTTTGTTAGATACTGTTACTTTGTTAAGAGTTAGTTACATAAGTCGTTAAGATCAAAAGTGTATAAATAGGGGATTAGTCCTCATTAGTTAGGTGTCTTGGACCATATCTTGTAATTGTGATTTGTTGCTTGTGCAATAAAACTGGTACAGTGGGCTGTCTCACTTGTACATTTGGTTGATAAACTCTTGGAGTCTATCAAAGGGGTTGATTTGGGTGTGATTTTACGTGAAGATGATCGATTTGATCAAAAGAAAAATAGGAAGGAGATAAAGAAAAAGGAGAAACAGGTGAGTGGGAATAATAATGAACGAAAATGAAAAGAAATAAAAAATTATTTCTTTTCCTCTTAAATTTACTTTGTTTTGAAAGCGGATAATGTGAAAATAACCAATCATACTCTTCAATTATGTTTTTCTTTGGGGTAAATTTCAGTTGTAGCAATTAAACGACATCTCAACAATTAAATATTCCCAGAGCATCAAAAATATTTTTTGAAGTAGTCCGATTGGTCCAAAAACTATAAAATCAAAGAAATTTTCTCGGTTCGATTCCGGCTGGTTCTCAGTCCAATTCGGTTCCGAATGTCAGCGTTCAGTCCTCGGACCGGCCAAAATCATATTTTCAATTCTCTATTCAGTTCGGTTATTAGACCATGCATATGCCTACTCTCAGGGGCGTCTCCGAGATTCCGACTGCCCTGTGCAAATAGACGAAAATGGGCACCTAAATACAAATTTTATATAAAAAAGTGCACATTATAATTTTTTCTATTAAATTATTATGTAAACTTCAAATTTTAAGATTATATACATAAGATATATATAAAAACTGGGTCCCTATAAAATATGAACCTTGTGACATGCACCTCCTCAAAGACACACATCCCATTATGCTAAACATTTATTCCATGTACAATAATAAGTTTGCATGAATTGTTATATCTAATTATTTTAATTTTTAAGAGTAAATTGTTTTAAACCAATTACTTTTTTCTATAAAGATTCTATAAGAAAATTGAAAACTAAGATAAAAATGGCATTGTCATTCAAACATAACTTTTCATCGAACAAAATTACAATATAGTGTAAGTAAACATCACCCATCAAAATAAAAATAATATAAAATTGAAAGTAAAAAAAATCCAACTAATCCTAGAATTATTAAAAGGAAAATGATAATGACAGTCCTAAGAGTTGTCACTAAGAAGTCAAGATACGCAAAAAAAATTGTACAATAATCAATAACCGCCCCCTGCATTTTAGGAATCAACCCCCACCACTGAACGTACAAACGATTTATGCACGTAACCACCTCTTAATGACAGCCCTAAGGGCTGTCATTAACAAAATCCTTATTAAAACCCATTTCTAATTAAACTAATTTATCACCCATCAAAATAAAAATTAAAAGATCAGATAAAATTGAAAGAAAAAAAAACTAATCATAGAATTAAAAAAAAAAAAACCATTTCTAATGAAACTAATTTCTCATTTTCTTGATGGGTTTGTCAAACACAACATCAAGCAAAACAGAGCTCTTGCATTTAGGACACTTCGGGTACTCCTCAGCAAGCATAACGTACATAAGACACCGTGGACATCCGGCCAGCATCATCGACGTTGTCTCCGGGCTACTTGAGTACCGGAGCTCCGACGACGTTTCATCTTGAACAAGTTCCAAAGACACACATGAGTTGGTCGGAGATACAGTCATTGGTGATGATCGGGTTGGTGATTCCGTCACCGGCCATCGAGTTCTCGGCGGTGATAAGTTCAGTTTTAGGTCAAGTTTCAGTACGTTTCCACTGTCATTTCTTTTGCTCATGGTTCTTGTTTGACTTTACAATAAAGTCAAAGTTCTTGATCTTCTATTTCAAAAGTCAACTCCCTGAAAATAAAGATGAAATATGTTAAAAATATCAAAGCTTTGATCAAGAAACAACATGATGATGAAAACCCATGATTGTATTACATGTGTTTACCTGGAGATTGTTAGCTTTTTGAGAGAGAGATAGAGAGAGAGAGAGATGCAAGAAATGGAGCACAAGAAATGAATTGGGTTTGTTGGTTTAGAGGATGTAAAGCCCATTTATAAGAACGGTGGTGGCCTGGGTGGTTGTTGGGGGGGGGGGGGGGGGGGGGGCGGGGTGTAAGTGATGGAAAAGATCCCAAGAAGAAGGGTATAGAAAAGGGAAATAAGAAGTAAATATGGCAATTACAACAAATTAAAGGCCAACTCCTCCCCCATCATTCATTGTTTAGGCATTTGTCATTCATTTAATCAAATATTGGTGTGTAATTAAAACTTTCATGTGTCAAATTTCTTATTTGTTTACCTTTTTGTGTGACTAGCCATTATTTTATCTCTCTTTTTCATGTTGCACTACACCTCAAGTTAGGTGTTAATATCTTGCCTTTTTAATCTTTAGCTTCCTTTATATTTGTTTGTTATCGTTTTAGATAGTTTATCTAACGTTAAATCATTAGCCAAGTTCATTCTGCGGTTTTTTAAATGATCAAATTTGTCTATTTCCTCTTTAGTTATTCTCATCTTCTATCAACGGGTTTAACTGAAGAGGAATTTGCAAGAATAATGCACAATCTATCTAAATTGTACAAATAATGCTGTTTTTGGGGGTTTTGCAAAAATAATGCTATCCCCTAGTACCCCACCCGGATCCCCTTCTTTCCCCTAGTACCACACCCGGATCCCACCTTGAACCTGCAACTCGTCTTTTCATGCAGTTTCCCATATTACCACACCCGGATCCCCTTGGGGTATCCCCGAGCCGTACGCCCGGATCCCCTTGGGGTATCCTCGAGCCGTACGCCCGGATCCCCTTGGGGTAGAGGTGCACAAAATAACCGAAACCGAAACCGAAACCGGTACCCGAACCGCAACCGAAACCGGTCAAAACCGGTTTTGACCATAACCGGTTCGGTTATTGAATAACCGATCGGTTAGTAACCGGTTGGGGGTTTTATGGTTCGAACCGGTTAGTAACCGGTTAACCGAACCGGTTTTGACTCGAAACCGACCGCAAATTTGGTCAACACACCGGTTTTGACCGGTTAACCGGTTTGTAACCGAAACCGAACCGGTTACAATACCCCTTACACCGGTTAGAGTTTTCGAGTCCCCAAAGAAACCGGTTAACCGAAAACCGGTTATTACGAGCGTTGACCAAAACCGGTTACGGTCAAAACCGAAACCGGTTTTTGGCCTAACCGGTTTTTGTGCATCTCTACCTTGGGGTATCCCCGAGCCGTACGCCCGGATCCCACCTTTTTCTACAGTCATTATCTACTATTTTATTTAGCAAAAATTCTAGTATAAGTTTTCACCGGAAAAAAGTCATCTTGCCGGCGAATGTCGGCTCCGGCAAACTAAAGTTGCGAACAAAATGAACAAACACCAATGCCATAATGAACAGAGACAGACAATAGGTATATAGATATAACACACATCGAGGTTTTAAAAAAAAATGATTTCACATTTTCACTACACATCCGGATTCCAAAGACTCCATATACGCCAGTTTAGTAACCCTATCACGTCCGGCAACACCTTTCTAGCCAATCCTTTATGCTGGCACGCCGCCGGTGTTACATCTCTCGACCTCAAAACCGTCACCGTCTCCGGTGACTCTTCCTCCACCTCAACTTTCAAAACCCCATCTGGGTTTTCTCCATTTTCTTCAGCTTTCACTTCAACCAATGCGACGTCGTACTCCGGCAAAACTTGCTAAATAAAATAGTAGATAATGACTGTAGAAAAAGGTGGGAGGGATACTCCAAGGGGATCCGGGCGTACGGCTCGGGGGTTCAAGGTGGGATCCGGGTGTGGTACTAGGGGAAAGAAGGGGATCCGGGTGTGGTACTAGGGGATAGCATTATTTTTACAAAACCCCCAAAAACAGCATTATTTGTACAATTTAGATAGATCGTGCATTATTCTTGCAAATTCCCCTTTAACCGAAACGAGTGCAAAAGTGACTTTATCATTTGGTTTTGTCCTCAAACTGTAAGCTAGTAAACACATAGTGCTCATTGAGTAACATGAAGATACCCTAGCATTAAGGAATAGCTACTAATAAACATGGATGCAAATCTCAATACTACCAAAAGGCTTGTAGAATATGCTATTCACCGAAGGTTGTGAGTTTAAATCTCATTCGAGACATGTGTAAAGTATTATGTTGTATAGTGTAAATATTTTTCGTTTAAAAAAACATGAATGAAATACTAAAGCCAAATGTACAAGCCACCATAATTATTTTGTTTGGCGATCAAAGCATTAACTTGTAGCTACCAATATACAAGCACACATTAAAAACCAAAGGTACAACCTAATAAAGCTATAGCTAAATACTTTAAATCTAAAACTTAATATCTAACGAATCCACCCACACCCCTTTTGAATTCTTTATGATGCAACATTTAATTTTCATTTATGTATGATCGGCATAGAGTTATTAAATTTAATTCCCTTCTTCACTTTAAAACTATCTCTCCATTAAATGCAATCCATTTGTTATTTTCTATTCATTTAATTAGTAGACGGAAACATGAAAATTTAATCAAAGATTCGATAAAATAAAAACTTGTTGCGGGTGATACTTGTATGCCTCCATATTATGAGATATAGCAATTTTTAATACATTTGTATGAGAGTGGATCAATCAATGTTGTATTTTATAAATAATTAAATCGCAGTTTAATACATTTGTATTGAGAGTGGATCAATGTTGTTATTTTCTATTTTATAAATAGATTACCGGATAATCTTTATGAATAGATATAAAGAAACATGTAAAATAAATCGAAGTTACTTATCTGCAAGATTTCTTGAAAAGGACAACTCTCTATGTGTCAACCTGGTTCGATCTCATTGTGATGGATAATATGGTATTTGTGAAATCGGATCATATATCATATATGCGACTGAGTCTGAGATTGTTAAAATTAAACAAGATTTATTTCCATCGTTTTAAAGACTTTCCCTCCTCTGGCTTGAAAACGGTAACTAATCGGCGAATGTTGATTGGTCACATTGGATTTGAAGCTGTGGTTCGATGATACAGCTACTTCTTTCTTCAGCTTATGGCGTTGCTTGATTTTCCTTTTTAATTTGTATATTGGTTCGATCCTTTTATTTTCTTCGTCTTTAGGGCTTTTCCTCATAGCGCGTTTTGTGCTTTCTTCGTCCATTGGACATTTTACATATCAAGCTTTAAAAAAATTTGTTAAAATGCATTTTAGTAGCTTAAACACTATGCATGTAAGTGGTACATGTATTAATAAAATCAATTTTAAGATTCATCATTATAGGGGTTTAGCCGAGGTTTATCAAGTGTTTGGTCTGAAAAAAGAAAACTAGTGCATCATTATCGACAAAACCAGGATTTAGTCACCACTCCAAATAGTCTTAGCCTACAGCCATTAGGCTTAAAAGTGGGAATAAAATGGTAGGCAATACAAAGGTATACCATCCACAAATATCATGTTTTAATTCGCATCTGTTTAAACAAATAATATAATAAAGGGTTCGTATATTCAAAATGCTTTACAAGCAATTAACTAATTATCATATAGTAGAAGGACGGCAAATAAATAAACCCCTCAGTATCTTAGTTGCTATGTTATTTATTATGGTAACTAACTATGAACTACCAATATATTAAGACGTTTGTCTGTTGGTGCTTTGTACCATACTGGTACTAGATTAGAATAGTGCAACATGTTACATGTAAAGCATCTGATATAATAGATTTGATTCAGGATATAGAGGGTGCTTTTAATTTATTGCCTTTTGGAGAAATTATCTAATTATGGCGTCATCAAAATGCAATACAAACAAATACCGTATGTAACAAACCACCTTGCAAAAGTGGTCACAAACATTTTACTAAGGATATGTTTAGGGAACTTATTTAAAAGGTTTATTACCTTATAAGCTTAAATAACCTCTTTAAACATAGTTTATATGAGCTTATAAGCTAATAAACATGCCCTAAACAGAAAACACAACTTATTTGTTTTTTAAAGGCAAACTATGTTTCGCAAACACAAGAATACATACATTATATATTTATTTTAAAGGGTATTCCAATTTACAATGTATTCTTCCAAGGTGACCAAATTTTGCTCGTGATATACACGATATAACCGTTTCGAACTTTTTTTTCCTCCAAAAAAAGGTCAATCTAGGTAAGAACTTTCGCATTGCCATCACCCTCACCTAAGCAACCGCAAATATAACCGTTTCGAACCTTCACATGGGCATCGGGTAAAATTTTACCTAGAGAAGTGATTAAAGCCGTAACCTATAGGAGATCATTTCAGATGTCATTACTGTTAAGCCATCAATAGACAACAATATTGATATATGACAAGAAACATGATAGATGAGGTGTAGTTATGAATGTTAAATGGATAATACCTTCACTTCATTTACAGTTTATGAAAAGTACCCGTTAAAACCTACTTCACCTAATTTGGTATCAAGATTTAACTCGACGTTTAAAGTTTGAGAAATAAATTTTGGAGGTGAATAAATGAAACTTGTCACACCAACCACTAAGGAATCCATTTTTAATTCCTTTAACCAAACTTGAATCTCAACAATTTAATTCATGTACATTTATTCATAAGTATAAAAATATAGTTACACAACTTAAATAACAAATAACGACCCTATCTATGTCTAGAATAAATATGGTTCCATTTTCCCATGACCTTTAATTTATTGTTTCATCTACAATCCTTATTAAATAATCCCCACCAATAACATTTATCTCAACAAATTTTGGAAATTGCTTATTCCCCATCACGTGACTCTTGATTCTGTCACGTGCTTGCATCCCAATAGACAGGTTTGGCAGGTTGGCCCGTTTATTTTCAAGTATGTCGAGAGTTGCGACCCTTGTTAATAACCCTATTATTTTGTAAATAAGATTTGGACAGTAAATGGTTCGGGTCAACCCAAATATGAATACCCGACACATTTCAACCCATACAAAAATTTCCCATTTTGACCCATTACCCAACCAAACCAGTATGACCCGAACATCTAGCTACATTTTTTCTCTTCTAAAAACAGAACAAAATCACAACAGCAGTCAGTAGAGTTTATCTACTTGAGCAGTAAATACTATTAATTGCACTCAATGTTCAGAACCTCAATTCTTGTTGGTACCGTTACTCTTTCAATAATAATCTAGTGATTTTAATAGTCACAACATTTTTTTTTAATCCAAAAGTTAGGTGTACATCTGAATTTGACCAACCAAAGTACCAATCTTTACACTTTGAATCAATACGGGCCTAAAGTTAAAATCGTCTATTAAATGATATATAATAATTGATGCACGATACGTATCAATGACACTGTGTTATTAGCCACCTTAGATTAATCATAATTGTAACATGTATTGATTAATTAGTTAGTTAGCCTAGGTTACATCTGAAAACACATCTAACTTACAAACACTATAATTAGAATATTGAACGTGCACATGATCCAAACTACTAATATAAATGCCGATATTAAGATTACAATTTATGATCACTACACTTTAGTATAAAGGTTAAGGATTTAATAACTAACCTGCTTTAGCGGCAAATTCAAAGATATAATTATCAATCTGCATTTGAGGGTTGACTAGTCAACAGTGATAAAAGCAGAGGATTGTAGCTAAGAAATTCGGGTACAACGTTTATCTACATATAATAAAACAATTAATTAATAAAGTTTGTCTGAAACAAAAACAGCTTACTGACATCAATTAATAGAGACAAAGGTTGTTGTGTATATCAATATGTAGTTTCTTTTAAGATTTATAACAATAGTAGATTAATCACTAGACATACTACTGTTACAATATTATTTTTCTGATAGTTTGATGTATGTTTCTATGAAATTCAATATAAATATATAAGGTAAAGAGTAAATTACGGATTTCGTCCTTGTGGTATGCTCGTTTTGCAGCTTTAGTCCCTAAAAAGAATTAATTACACTGATTGTCCTTATGGTTGTTATTTTTTCCAAGCTTCGTCCTTCTGCCATGTAAAATGACTAGAATAACCTAAACTTTATATTTTCTGATTTCTTAGTTACATTTGATTTCTTAATTAAATTTTCCCTTTATTTATTTATTTTTCTTAATCTGATTTCTGTTTCAGGTATTCCCCAGTTCTTAGGCGCCTAATAGGAAAAAGTCTACATTGTTATATGTTACCTATAGGTCAGTTGCCACCTCATCATTTTGACCACTTACCATATCATATTACCGTGAAATCAGGTTTTGTTTTCCGATAGTTGATTACCTTAAACCAAACAAATTTAACTTTGATGGCTTTTGTTTAACAAAATATATAAATTGGACCAAAGTTGATTACTGTTATATGCAATTAGACCTAAACTTAATAACAAAATTTGACTTACACAAGGAAGAAAACCTTGATTACTCCATGATTTGTTGCTCATTTAGTAATTCGGTCAAAGAGCCAGTAGTGTCATTTACAAACTCATATTTACTCCTGCTGCTGCTACATAGCAGCAACTGTTCTTGAAGATTCTGCACAAGCGTTTTAAGTTTGTGGATATGTTTTTCCTGTGATAGAATTATCTGCAATGAAAAAGGATGATATACAATACTTAATGTTACTTAGAAAATAACTAAATGATAGCTGATTAAATAATAGTTAATGATACGAATTACTTGCCTTCTCTTTAACAGATTCTTCTCTGTCTAGAACATTCTGTTGTTTTCTGGAAAGATCCGATGATCTTGCTTCTACTTCGCTAACAATTTTCTGGTTCCAATCCAATTGAGAAGTCAACACCATCAAAAGTAGCAACGTAACTAACAGCAAGGGTCTGGACATGGTTAAACAACCGCCAATTTTGGTAATAATTACCCTGTTTCAGGTAAATTTCATATTATTATCTAAATTAGAAACAATTGAAATGTCAAGCATAGCAATTTATAGTCAGTCCTCTATCAATTTGAAGTTGTAGAGCACAAGTAAAACCAGATGAAATTTAGGAACCAAAACCGCCCAAAAAAACCCTAGGAAACACGTAAGTTTGTAGAAATAGTGAGCTTAAAGTAACCAGAGGAATTATTCATGGATTGTGCATATAATATGTATGATTAGAAAACAGAGTAAACAATAAGGTAAGGCAGTCAAAGGGGAACAATTACAAACGACTTCCGGCAGTGCCGCCGGTGAAGAGATTACAGCCTTCGTATAGATACCCAACGGAATCGTTGTCACAACAGCGAGAAACTGATATCCTGTTCGCTTTCTTTTCGGTGTAAAAATACTGATTATTCCATTTCTTTTTATCAAAATAAATTAATAAATAAATTTCTCAATTTTGAGGAAAAATATATTATTAAATTATATATTTAATCAAATATATTACGGGATAAAGGAATACTAAGGCCTCTCCCAACAGTTGACCGTCAGTAAACCCATCAGTAGCGCCACGTCAGCACATCCTTACTGACACGCTACTGACACGGTCGTGCCAACCCTACCCATCACTAACCCATCACTAAAATATTAAAATAATAAACCCCAACCCCCACCCCCTCACATAGTCCCCACGACGCATAAGCATTCACGTCGCAGAGAAGACGCGGAGCTACCGACGTGAAGCACGAAGTCTCCGTGCCAATGGCGTCAAGCTAGGACGGATGGAATTTGCTTGTGACGTGAGGCTTCTGACGGAGCGTTGGGAGTAATCTAAGAGTATCTCTTATGAAAAATTTTTGTAAAGTTTATTATTATTTTAATAAGTTTTTAGATGATTTTTAGCTATTGAAGTGAAAAGTTTTTTTAAAAACTTATTCAAATAACTTATTCTTTCATAACCTCTTAACTTACTTTTAATGTTTGATTTATTTAGTTCATGTATTTACTAATTTTATATTTCAAACCATATATAAATTTATATGTGAATCCTTTACTATGTTTATAACTATAAATGATAACTTTGTCCTAATTCAATACTTTTATTAAAGAACAAACATGATGATTAGTTTTGTTTATCTGTGATATGTTAAGTTTTATAAAATGCTATAAAAATTGTCAAATTACATTTGAGGAGTATTTATAAAACATTTGAGATACATAAAGGTAAACTAGTAAATTTAATAAGAAAAAACATTTTGAAAGGTTAACCATTGGAGATGCTTTTTATAAATAGGTTTTTAGTTAATGAAAAATTGATGTGACAAAAGTAATAAATCATTGTAAGGTTAATCATTGGATGCTCTGAGCATCCCCAATGGTTAATCTCACAAAAGCTTATTACTTTTGTCACATCAACATTGTAACGACCCGAAAATTGTAAATAAATAAAATAAATAAAAATATGATAATTATGGATAAATCATATTAAAACTGTGGGAATTGGTTTCGTGTCATTTGGACACCGTACGAGAAAGTTATGGGCGAAACCGTGTTGAAACCTAGACCGAAAAGTGCAGCCCTGCTGCACAGGTAGGCTCGCGGCGCGAGCCTGGCGCGAGCAAAACGCGAGGTTGAGCAGAGGGACCAGAGCTGAAACGCGAGAAGGTCGCGTTGACTTCGCGTTGACTTCGCGACGCGACCTCGGCGCGAGCTGGGCGCGAAGTCTGGAAAACAGCGGCGACTAGCGGGCAAACCCGCGTCCTTTCGCGGCGCGAGCTCGGCGCGAGCTCGACGCGAGACAGTCCGACCAGTGCAATAAATTCGGGTTTTTAGCCATAAATGCAGATTGAAAACCCTAGCTTCTTCCAAAGACGATTTTCGAGTGCAAGGGCTGTTTTGGGTTGATTTCTTCATCAAAGCTTGGTAGATTTCACTCCTAAGTGAAGATTAAAGGTATATCTTCACTCCTTGATCTTTGTAGCTTTAGATCTATGTATTTTAATGGTTGGGTTTGAAACCCTAGTCTTGGGGTTATGGATTATGGTGATATAAATGGTGTATACACTTAATAGATGGCATATTAATAAGGAAAACAAGTGTATGATTATGATTTGTAAGAATCTTAAGGGTTGGTCAAACCTAGGGTTTGATAATCACCATATTTGGGGGAAATGGATTGTTGGGTGTTATCTAGAGATAGATGAACACATTGTTAGTAGATTGTAATGTTGATCATATTGTGATAATTGTATTAGGCTTTTGGTGAAGTCTTGGAAAGTTGATTGGTTTGTGAAGCAAGAGATTGGGTGTCAAGAACACGATTTGAGCATCATATTGCTAAGGTGAGTACGTGTGGAATTACTGAGTACATAGCCCTGTTAAATATTTTCATTACTTGTGTTATGGTCTATTTGCTTAATGGTGTAGACTAGTAATTAGTAGTTAGTTATACCGATAGTTGTATTGAACTAACTTGTTTGATGATAGACGTGATAGCCGAGAGCTAGATTGACATAACCGTCGAGTTATGATATGGTGAGATGATGTGATGATTCGGGGGATCCCCGGTCATGAGGTATGGAATGGGGAGCATTTGGGCGGATCCCCATCGGCCCATTCCATGATAGTAGTCTTGCTAACTGGAAGTAGTCCGGTGAGTAAGGCAGGTATTGGTAGATTGGGCGATTCCCTCTTGCCTTTACCTTGAAGCTTGTTAATGCGGGGGATCCCCGGTTAATAAGTTAATGTGGTTGAAAGTTGTTGGGGATGTCCCGACAACTAGTTATGATTGCTAGGAAAGCAAGGTATTAGAGTCACAATAGAGTGGCTAGATAGATGGATGATTGCTTACTTGTTGTTTGTTTGCTATTCGGTTATTATTACTAACTTTGGGTCTAAACCCATGTAGCTCACGAGACGTTTTTGTCTCACGTACTCCTTGTTTGTTTTGCTATGTACTCAGGATCGGGATCGAAGGCTTAGGTACGCATGGATAGAGATGCGGGACCTAGAATAGAAGAGCACTAGATTGGATTTAGTCTTAGCTTGGTTATGATCTATTTTGTAACACCTACTTTTATACTCTGATTTCATACCAAGGTTTTTGTAAATCTAAATTGGGGATGTTCTTCTATTTATAAAAAAATGTTTTATTTTGGCCAATATTTTGTATTAAAGATTCCTTAAGATCATAGGTTGACCTTGAGACTTTATATTAAGTTTAGGGTTGAACCTAGGGGACCGATGAATTTGATATGATTTTGGATATTGAGTCTTATGCGACTAATGGGTTGTACACAAGGTACTAAATGTTTAATGTCTTTCGTATAGTCTTGATCGAAAGAAATGGTGACCACACGAAGAAGTGGTAAAGCCCCGGAAAACCGGGAGGAGGAGATACCTCATGTAGAGGTTGAGGTTGAACAAGAAAGTCCACCGTCGTTGCATCGGGTGGGTGAGTCGGAGGTCGGAGCTAATAGAACTCCGGTAACCATGGCGGATCTCCAAACTATTATCGATCAAATAAAGGGAACGGTGGCCGAGGAAGTGCACCGCATTATTGGAGACCGTGAGAGGTCGGGTGGAGACCGGGAATCCGAGGCTAAATCGGATGAGAAAACGGGAGGTAGTGGCACCGGGGAGATGAAATCCTCCACGGGTGGCCAAAGTGATGCTAGGGCAAGGCCCGTTGTGAAAGAAGGTTGTTCATTTAAATCCTTCATGGCTTGTAAGCCAAATGTGTATACGGGTAGTTCGGACCCGAAGGTAACAATGAGGTGGATCCGAGAAACCGAGAGGGTTATCGGAAGTAGCAAGTGTAAGGATGTTGATATGGTGACGTATGCGTCACAATTGTTGAAAGAAGATGCCATGGTGTGGTGGGATATTGTGTATGAGACCCTCGGGAAGGAGGTGATAGAAAAGATGTCGTGGGATGAGTTCACCACGAGATTGAAAAAGAAGTTTTGTCCCGAGAGGGATTTGGAGAAAATGCACGAGAAGTTCGTGACCCTCAAAAAGGGTGATATGTCGATTGAAGAATACTCAAGAGAGTTCACGGGATTGCTCCCGTTTGTTGCTAAAACCTACTCGGATGAGAGGTTGAGGGTGGTTCGGTATGCAAGTGGGCTACCGTGGGATTATCAATTGGAGGTTAAGAGGGCGGTTTCACTCGATGAAGCTATTAGTGCCGCCCGGAGTGTGGAGGAAGTAAATGAGGCACGTGTTGCCGAAAGGGCCCATGTGGGCGAAAAGAGAAAAGCCGAGAGTGGCTCGGGTACTTATAAGAAGGGGAAGTTCACATCGAGCTTCTCTAAACAAGGGAGTGTTGGCTCGTGCAAGAAGTGCGGGAAGACTCATGCCGGCGTGTGCCGAGTGGAGTCGAAAACTTGTTACAATTGTGGGAAGCCGGGGCATATGGCCCGAGAATGCAAGTCTAAACCTTTGGCCGAGATCGAGTGTTTCTCGTGCCACGAGAAGGGGCACTATAGCAATGTGTGCCCAAAGAAGGGAATTGAGTCGATGGTGTCCACGGCTCAAAAGAAAGTGGAACCGGCGAAAGTGAAGGGGCGGTCCTTCCAACTAACTCGGGAGGAGGCGAAGGAGGCACACGATGTGGTGTCAGGTATTCTATTCATTAACTCCTTGCCAACTCATATTTTATTTGATTCGGGTTCCAATTATTCGTTTGTGTCTTATGAGTTCGGTTGTAAATTGAATGTACCGTCCGAAAAGTTAGATGAAATGTATGAGATAGAAGTAGCCGACGGGAAAACGTCTATGGTTGATTGTATTTATAGAAATTGTGAAATAGAAATAGACGGTAGAAAGTTTAAGGTGGATTTGTTGCCCATGGGAATTAGGGCGTTCGATGTGGTTATCGGTATGGATTGGTTGGGTATGCACCAAGCCAAGATTTTGTGTGGAAAGAAAATTGTGTCGATTAGGACACCCGAGAACGAGAAAGTGTATGTGTATGGGGAGAAACGACATCACATGCCTAATGTGATTACCGCCATTAAGGCGAGAAAAAGTATATCGAAAGGTTGTACATCGTTTATTGCATATGTATTAGATGGCCGAAAGGAAAAGAAGTCAATGGATGATGTCAAGATTATTCGGGATTTTCCCGATGACTTGCCCGGTTTGCCACCGGAGAGACAAGTCGAGTTTAAGATTGATCTAGTTCCGGGGGCGACGCCGATTGCTCGTGCTCCATATCGTTTAGCTCCCACCGAAATGCGGGAATTGATGACCCAATTGCAAGAATTGTTAGATAAAGGTTTTATTCGTCCGAGTTCGTCACCGTGGGGTGCACCGGTGTTATTTGTTAAAAAGAAAGACGGTTCGATGAGAATGTGTATTGACTACCGAGAGTTGAATAAGGTAACTATTAAGAACCGTTACCCGTTGCCGAGAATTGATGACTTATTCGACCAATTGCAAGGTGCTAGTTATTTCTCAAAGATCGATTTGAGGTCGGGTTATCACCAAGTTCGGGTGAAAGAAGGCGACACCGAGAAGACGGCTTTTCGTACACGTTATGGTCATTATGAATTTCTAGTGATGCCGTTTGGTCTTACAAACGCGCCGGCTATTTTTATGGATTTGATGAATCGGGTTTGTAAACCGTTCCTTGATAAGTTTTTGATCGTGTTTATTGACGACATTTTGATTTATTCGAAAACCGAAGAAGAACACGAAGGTCATTTGAGGCTTGTTCTAGACGTGTTGAAACGGGAGAAGTTGTATGCAAAATTTTCGAAGTGTGAGTTTTGGTTGCGGGAAGTACAATTCTTAGGTCACGTGGTGACGTGTGATGGTATTAAAGTTGATCCGTCCAAGATTGAAGCGGTGTCAAATTGGGAGCCTCCGAGGACTCCTACCGAGGTTAGAAGTTTTCTTGGGTTAGCCGGTTATTACCGGAGGTTTATACAAGATTTCTCGAGAATCGCGATTCCACTCACGAAGTTAACGAGAAAAAGTGAGAAGTTTGTGTGAGAGAAGAAGCAAGAAGAGGCGTTTAAGTTGTTAAAAGAAAAGTTATGTAACGCGCCGATACTCACGTTACCGGATGGTATGGAAGATTTTGTGGTTTATAGTGATGCTTCGAATCAAGGGCTCGGTTGTGTGTTGATGCAAAGAGGTAAAGTGATCGCGTATGCTTCGCGACAATTGAAGAATGCGGAATTAAGGTACACGACACACGACTTGGAATTGGCGGCGATTATTTTTGCCTTAAAGTTGTGGAGGCATTATTTGTATGGTACTCGGTGTACGTTGTACACGGATCATAAAAGTCTACAATACGTGTTTACTCAAAAAGACCTAAATATGCGACAAAGAAGGTGGATCGAGTTGATTGCCGATTATGATTGTGAAATTGTGTATCATGCGGGGAAGGCGAATGTGGTGGCCGATGCCTTAAGCCGAAAGGTATATGAAAATCCGAACCGAGGAATTTTATAACGTATAGAAGTCGTCTCGAGCATCATCGAAAGAATCAAGAATGCCCAACGAGAAGTTATGGGAAAAGTCGAGTTAAGACAAGAACGGTTAGGTAAGAACCAACATTTTCTCGAAAATGCACAAGGGTTGAAGACCGTAGGCGGTCGTATTTGGGTTCCTAAGTTCGGTGGTATCCGAAAAGAGTTGTTGTATGATGTGCACAAATCGAAGTATTCGATTCACCCGGGAAGTACAAAGACGTACCAAGATATGAAACGGGTTTATTGGTGGCCCGGAATGAAAACGAGAGTGGCCAAGTATATTTCTAAGTGTGCCACGTGTGCACAAGTGAAAGCCGAGCATCAAGTACCGTATGGGGTAGCTCAATCATTGGTGGTGCCGGCCGGGAAGTGGGAAGATATAACTATGGATTTCATAGTGGGTTTACCGAAAACGAGTAGAGGTCACGATGCCATTTGGGTCATAGTTGACCGGTTGACCAAGAGTGCGTTATTTCTAGCAATTCGGGAAACATTACCACTTGAGAAGTTGGCTAAGTTATATGTTGATGAAGTGGTTCGACTCCACGGGGTTCCGTTATCGATTGTGTCCGATAGAGACGCGAGGTTCACCTCGAGATTTTGGCGATCTTTACAAGAAGAGCTAGGTACAAAGTTGCGGTTGAGCACGGCCTATCATCCGCAAACCGACGGTCAAAGTGAAAGAACAATTCAAACGGTTGAAGATATGTTGAGATCGTGTGTGTTAGATTTCGGTGGTAAATGGGATGAACATCTACCGTTGGTCGAGTTTTCGTATAATAATAGTTATCACTCGACTATTAAGATGCCGCCTTATGAGGCGTTGTATGGGAGGAAATGTAGAACTCCATCTTGTTGGTTGGAAGCGGGAGAGACGAAACTCACGGGTCCCGAGATCGTGAGGGTGACGAATGAAAAGATCGGTATTATTCAAAACAACATGAAAGTGGCCCAAGATAGACAACGAAGTTATTCGGGTTTGAAGAAGAGACCATACGACTTGGATGTCGGTGATATGGTGATGTTGAAAGTGTCACCTTGGAAAGGTGTGATGCGGTTTGGTAAAAAGGGAAAGTTAAGTCCAAGGTATGTTGGACCGTTTAAAATATTGAAACGGGTCGGGCTTCAAGCTTTTAAGTTGGAACTTCCACCCGAGCTTCAAGGTGTGCATGACACCTTTCACGTGAGTTATTTGAAAAAGTTTATCGGGGAAGTTGAAAATATTATTCCCTTGCAAGAGTTGCGGGTTGACGGCCCGAATCGGTTGATTGAAGAGCCCGAGGCTATATTAGAAACGAAAACAAAGAAGCTTCGGAATAAGGAGATTGATTTGGTGTTGGTCAAGTGGAAGCATTCACTTGGGCCGAATTTGACTTGGGAGGTCAAAGACGAGATTCGGAAGAGGTACCCGGGTTTCGTGAACTATGATGAGATTCCGAGGACGGAATCTTCTTAAGGGGTAGATAGTTGTAACGACCCGAAAATTGTAAATAAATAAAATAAATAAAAATATGATAATTATGGATAAATCATATTAAAACTGTGGGAATTGGTTTCGTGTCATTTGGACACCGTACGAGAAAGTTATGGGCGAAACCGTGTTGAAACCTAGACCGAAAAGTGCAGCCCTGCTGCACAGGTAGGCTCGCGGCGCGAGCCTGGCGCGAGCAAAACGCGAGGTTGAGCAGAGGGACCAGAGCTGAAACGCGAGAAGGTCGCGTTGACTTCGCGTTGACTTCGCGACGCGACCTCGGCGCGAGCTGGGCGCGAAGTCTGGAAAACAGCGGCGACTAGCGGGCAAACCCGCGTCCTTTCGCGGCGCGAGCTCGGCGCGAGCTCGACGCGAGACAGTCCGACCAGTGCAATAAATTCGGGTTTTTAGCCATAAATGCAGATTGAAAACCCTAGCTTCTTCCAAAGATGATTTTCGAGTGCAAGGGCTGTTTTGGGTTGATTTCTTCATCAAAGCTTGGTAGATTTCACTCCTAAGTGAAGATTAAAGGTATATCTTCACTCCTTGATCTTTGTAGCTTTAGATCTATGTATTTTAATGGTTGGGTTTGAAACCCTAGTCTTGGGGTTATGGATTATGGTGATATAAATGGTGTATACACTTAATAGATGGTATATTAACAAGGAAAACAAGTGTATGATTATGATTTGTAAGAATCTTAAGGGTTGGTCAAACCTAGGGTTTGATAATCACCATATTTGGGGGAAATGGATTGTTGGGTGTTATCTAGAGATAGATGAACACATTGTTAGTAGATTGTAATGTTGATCATATTGTGATAATTGTATTAGGCTTTTGGTGAAGTCTTGGAAAGTTGATTGGTTTGTGAAGCAAGAGATTGGGTGTCAAGAACACGATTTGAGCATCATATTGCTAAGGTGAGTACGTGTGGAATTACTGAGTACATAGCCCTGTTAAATATTTTCATTACTTGTGTTATGGTCTATTTGCTTAATGGTGTAGACTAGTAATTAGTAGTTAGTTATACCGATAGTTGTATTGAACTAACTTGTTTGATGATAGACGTGATAGCCGAGAGCTAGATTGACATAATCGTCGAGTTATGATATGGTGAGATGATGTGATGATTCGGGGGATCCCCGGTCATGAGGTATGGAATGGGGAGCATTTGGGCGGATCCCCATCGGCCCATTCCATGATAGTAGTCTTGCTAACTGGAAGTAGTCCGGTGAGTAAGGCAGGTATTGGTAGATTGGACGATTCCCTCTTGCCTTTACCTTGAAGCTTGTTAATGCGGGGGATCCCCGGTTAATAAGTTAATGTGGTTGAAAGTTGTTGGGGATGTCCCGACAACTAGTTATGATTGCTAGGAAAGCAAGGTATTAGAGTCACAATAGAGTGGCTAGATAGATGGATGATTGCTTACTTGTTGTTTGTTTGCTATTCGGTTATTATTACTAACTTTGGGTCTAAACCCATGTAGCTCACGAGACGTTTTTGTCTCACGTACTCCTTGTTTGTTTTGCTATGTACTCAGGATCGGGATCGAAGGCTTAGGTACGCATGGATAGAGATGCGGGACCTAGAATAGAAGAGCACTAGATTGGATTTAGTCTTAGCTTGGTTATGATCTATTTTGTAACACCTACTTTTATACTCTGATTTCATACCAAGGTTTTTGTAAATCTAAATTGGGGATGTTCTTCTATTTATAAAAAAATGTTTTATTTTGGCCAATATTTTGTATTAAAAATTGAGGTGTTACAAACATTCCACCAACTAAAAACTTTTTCATAAATAACATCTCCAATGGTTAACCTTTACAAAATCTTTTTCTTTTACAATATTTCTAATTTACCTTCATCTATCTCAAATGTTTTATTAATACCCCCTATATATAATTTGATAATTTTTTTAACATCTTACTAAATATAATATTTTTTAAAATGTCTCATACAAAAATATTATAATAATTGACATTAAATATTATATAATTTATTTATTAACTAATAAAAATATAATAAATAATTTATATACTTCCTCCGTATCAAAATAAGTGACACACTTTTCATTTTGGGATGTATCAAAATAAGTGACACACTTTGAAAACTTTCCTTATTTGGTAAAAATAGTGGGACTCATACCCACTAACTATCTACTTTAATAAAATGAAATTACCCTTATACCCTTACTTTTACCTTTAAAACTCATTAATATCAATTTATTCAAGAAAAGTGGGACTCATTCTCCACTAACTATGTATTTTAATATATTTAACATCTACTTTAATCTTTTACCTCAAAAAACGTATAAGTCAATTTGTGTCACTTATTTTGATATGGAGGAAGTATAACATATCTAAGGTTTAAAATGAAATGTTATTAAACATGGGGAATTATTAAAGACAAACAATGAAAAATGGTTAAAAGCTTAGTAGAAAATAAGTCTTTGCAATAAGCTTTTCATAAAACTAGGTATTCCAATGGTAAAAAGTCTTTCAAAGACTATTGTAATAATAATAAGCTTTAGAAAAAGCTACCATTGGAGATGCTTACCCATACATTAAAACTAACAATGTACCATGCAATTCGGGAGTTGATACCCTGAAACACCCGTTAATCATTGGATTGCATAAACAATCAGAAGATCTACTTCGGAAAAAATAACCCGGGTAAGTTGTAAGATTTCCTTTGAATACTCCACTATGGAAATACAAATCTGGCAAAGAAAACTAAATTATGTAATTCATCGACTCATGTATAATTTATATTTACTGTAACTCATAATTCCCAGGCGGGTTGAACCGGTCGATATTAAGCAAAAACCCAGTCACAGTTAAAATGCCTCTTACACCGGGTCACTGTTGAACTGACGGGGTCAGCCCGGGTTTTAAAACACTGATTACAATTGTTTATGTGTTGATTACCTTGAGGAACCTTATCACATTTGCAATCCTTTATACGTCCAGATTAATAAATTTTTATAAATCACCCTTGATTTATCACGTGTTATAAGTTATTACATTGTTAAATATTAATAAGAAATATTAGTAATTACTATCCTTTAATAATTATCCCCACTTGGTAATTTATACTTGTTTCAAGATTAGGTGTTTCTTATAGTGTAAGGGAACAAATACGTCATTGTCTATGCGCAAATAATAGAGAAAAAGAAGAGAATTTTATTCCAAAAACTTGTAAAACATGCATGCATGATTGGGGTACAAAGCATTTAACATAGATTTTTCAATTGGTTACAGAAGACGATGTTACGCAAATGTAAAACCATCCCTATAATTAAGCAGGAGTAGTGTTTCCATGTAGGAAGTCACAAAGAATGAATCAACTTCTCCATGAATCCCAAGTTTATGGAACACTTGAGTGTGGCGGTTATACAACTCAAGTTCAGCTGAAAGTTGGAGAGGATCAACTTCTGTTTCCAATATAGCTTCACCATTCCTCCTAAACCCTAATACCGAGTTTATTGATCCATCTGGTATATTAATAGTGAATGACATTTCAAACAATTGTGTAGCATCATTCCTTAGCCATATCTCCCAATTTGAATCATGCTTGTCCACAACCACAACAAGAGACCCATTCTGCTTAGATATATAGAAATTTGACCCATGGTCACGTGATAAAATATCTGGGAGGTCTAGCTCTTGAAATTGTTGGTTAATCATATCAAACGATATAATCAGTTTAGTTTCCCTGGCTCCACCATTTAAATCAACAATCCTGTCATAAGCAATCCAATAAATAAACCTATCGATAACTACCTGATGCCATGTAGAACATGTGGCTGAGTGTGGTGGGCGCCAAAACAAGAAATGAAGTTCGAACTCTCGATCGAAGACTTCCATTCTTTTGAAACAGTTCTGAATTGCATTACCAGGAAGCCTTTTCAAAGTTTGTTCTTGAGTATCCAAAGGGATGTGGTCTGACATTTTGATTTTGATTTTAATTCCCTCTGCACTCAGATTGGTTTTTAACCCAAGAAAGCAAATGCCATACACCCATTTTCAAAACTTGACAACTCCTTTTTAATATACTTTATATTAAAAAATCATTCACACCTCTTTTTACATTTTTACCACCCCACTACCTAAATGGCTAAAAACACTTTATTTATCTTAATCACCATATATTATACAAGTTTTAAGTAACTAAACATGTATTATCATCTTAGACTAAGTGTAATAGTAACTAAAATCATATTTTCCCCGTTTCCAAAAAAAAAAAAGAAAATCATATTTTTCTCCCTAAACCTAATACTCCCTCCGTCCCACAAAAAAGTTCTCATTTCTCCTAAAGTTTTTGTCCCACAAAAAAGTTCCCATTTCTCACATGTGGTGGGCTCCACACAATAAAATATTATTATTATTAAAAACTCCATCAATAACATCCACTAATTATCTTTCTCTCTCCAAACCAACCTTATATTTTAATCAAAATAATACCAATGACCCCACTATTAACTATCACCTAAAATCTTGTGCCAAAGGGAAATGGGAACTTTTTTGTGGGACGGAGGGAGTACATAACTAAGTGTAATAGTAACCAAATCATATTTATCTTATTCACGTGATGGTGAATAAACCCACGACCAAACTTTAAAGTTAATTTGGTTTAGCACGTGAATTATATATGTTTTGAAACGATGGCAGATGAACAAATGTTTAATTAAAATATACCCTCCTCAACTCCTTTTAATTAAAATATAGGAGGAGCGGAGTGTTTGGTTTTAAAATTTTATCGCATAATCATTCAATTGACTGCCCATAATAACCTTTAATTTCTTAAGCATGCCTAGCCATTCCCTTTTTCTTTGTTTTAACAATTTCGCCGAGGTGGAGTGCACTCCTTTCATGTTATTTTAAAACCATTCTTTATTGACTTGCCCATTCCCTTTTGAAATTATTATCACACACTTTCTTTATATTGATGTTATTTTAAAACCATTCTTTATAGACTTATTCATGCCCTTTTAAAATTATGACACACATTCTTTACAGCCGTTGGCCCGTTTACACCCAACCCTAACCTGTTTATTTTCAAACTGTGTTGAAAATTGCAACCCTTGTTAATAACCATATTATTCTGTAAAAAAGATTTGGACAGTAAATAACCCAAACCTGAGTACCCGACACATTTCAACTCATACAAAAACTCAATCACAAGTTTGTATAAATAGTGAGCTTAAAGTAACCAGATGAATTATTCATGGATTATGCATATAATATGTATGACTACAGAATTGAATTTAACAATAAACGAAAGCAGTCAAAGAGGAACAATTACAAACGACTTCCGACAGTGACGCCGGTGAAGAGATTACGTAATTCGAGTAGATAGCCGATGAAATCGTTTTCTCAACAGCGAGAAATTGATATCCTGTTCGCTTGCTTTTCGGTGTGAAAATTCTATACTGATGTCTGATAATTTCATTTTTATCAAAATAAATAAATAACTTTTCTCTATTTTGAGGAAAAATTCTATACTGATTTTCTCTTGCTTTTCGGTGTAAAAATTCTATACTGATGTCTGGTTATTTCATTTTTATCAAAATATATAAATAACTTTACTCTATTTTGAGGAGATATAGAGAAATTTATGTATTGCTAGTGTTTTGGTTTGGTAGATCAGTTAAAAAAATACTAAACTTATTCTTTTAATTGTAATTTTCTAGTTTTTTCTAGTATTTTAATATATTCGTAGTAAAAAAAATGCATTTACACGCACGTACTTATGTTTAACGATTTAAATCATAAGCTAAAGTTATATTATGTGTTGGATCAAATATTGCACCTCCATCGGATCAAACAAAGATAATGTTAACACAAAAGTTGAAATATACCGGCATTTGGTCGGATCCAACTGACCTTAAAACAGTGAGGCAAAAAAAATTTCTAAGGCAAAAAAATTTTATAACGCATTTGTGTCGGACAATTATTTTTGTGTCGGATTTCGCTTGGCAATTGATCAATCGCTTTGTGTTTTCTGCGATGGATTTCACGTCAGGCGTTATTTGTGACGGATTGCATCAACTTTATTTGCGACAGAAACTTTATTGGCGACAGAATAACGACAGGCTGTTTTTCTACAGATTATAACGACAGACTGTTTCCACTTTGGCTATCTTCTCGTCCATTTCTCGCCTTATATCTTCCGCAATTGTTGAATTTCATCTTGCAACTCTTGCCTTTGTCTTTCACATTCTTATCATAACTCCTCCACCTTTTTCAACAACCATTGTAACTACAATTTGGTAAAAACATATTAAAAGTTTAGGACAATTACAGCCCACTACTAGTAATTTTGACCAATTACAACTGATTATGATCCAATACGACTAATGACACGTACAAAGAGATCATGCTATGAAAGTTTAATATACGATAAGCAACAAGTGGAATTATCAAGTCCATTAACTTTACAATCAAAGTGCACAAAAGACAAGTTTCAAGAAGGGAAATAAATCTTTAGGCATCTCACAAAATTAAATAAAAAACGGGAAATGGATCTTCTTCCAACTAGCGTCCATCAGTTTTTTTATGGCAATCTCTCTCATCTCTGTCAATATCTCATGTTTATCTCAATCTCTTCTTCCAAAATAGCATCAAGTATCTCAGATTCTCGGGTAATGTAAATATATATTATCACTCTCCTAAACTGAGGCAAAAATCAGAAAACCTGAACAAAGACTCAATTGTTTGGCTACATGTTAAAGAATATACGCACGCATAAAAGAAAAAGCTAGATGCAATTATAGAAACTATGCAGCGGATCCATATACTAACAGCACCTGCACGATGTTAAAATATATATAAAGGCTAAGTTGCACGGAAACTCCATCTAGAGTGCCACTCCCGTATCGGAAACCTTTGGGAAACCGATACTCCTAGGATACCTGCCCGAAACGTTTCTCAGGTGCCGGAAACGTATCTGTGAAGTTTCTTCGGCGTTTCAAGAAACGTATCTGTGTTTTTTTAAACATTGTCATGGGTTTTTGATTCATGGAAGATGTAAAGATGTGGGATGTAGGTGGAGATGCTTTTGATTTAATGGAAGATGTAGGGTTTTGGAGGTTGCTGACTAGATGAACCGGATTTAAAAAAATGATTTGATTATTGATAATTAATTACATTTGAAAGATTTAGTATTTTTAGAGTTTATACACTTCACATCAATAATATCTATTTGGAATTTCTTTAAAATATATATATTTTTTTATATTTTATATGCCGTATCTCCGCCGTATCCGTATCTTGAATTATTAAGTTTTGCCGTTTCCCGTATCCGTTACGTATCTGTTTCCCCGTTCCGTATCCGTTTCCGTGCAACTTAGTATAAAGGTATGTCAAAATAACCCTGAAAATCTCAAAGAACAACATAAGTATTTTTTAAGAAAAATAAACAATGTCAATGGGGTACTAGTAGTGATACTTAAAAAATGAGAGTATAAGGAGGTTAAAATTAAAAAGATTTTTCTTAAGATGTTTGTTGGAGAACTTCCTTTTTCATTCGTACAAAATGAAAATTAATTGAGTATATAGAGGCTCTAAATGCAAAATTTACTTTTCCATCCAACTACAAACTTTTTCCTATAAAAAGGAAATAAAACGCATAGTTTTTTTTTTTAATCAAAAGCTGCGTCCACCTAACAACGGATACATGATCATCTAGTTGTGAAATAAAAACTTATATGATGTTAACGACACACTTTATACATGATAATTGGGTCATGCACAAAAGAATAATAAACTTCAAACCAACTTTCGGTCGTAAAGGGATGATATTGGAAGAAATATATTAAAGTGCATTAATGGATATCACGATTGATAATGCTACTCCGAATTAGAATGTCAATATGTTGTTAAAAAGTTAGCACAATTAAATGATGATGAAAAACATTTTCACATTCGATCTATGACACATATTTTAAACACAATTGTAAACGACGGTTTAAGTGAGCATAATCATTATGTTAATGTTGTACATTTAACCATTAGATATATAAGAAACTCTAGTTAAAGATTTGATTTGTTTAAAGATCATGTTAAGAATAAATAGTGTATTTCAAACCAATTTTCGTGTGCGGATTGTCCTACAGAATGAAACTCCCTTTACGATACAAAATGTTAAATACCTACGTAGAGTTGAAACATGAGTTCTTTGAGAATGATAACAAAGCCCTTTCTTATTCTTGTGACCTTCAACAAATTCGTAAGCATTATGATTTTGAAATTTGTATAAAGAGAGTTGGGTTTTTTTTAGAAATTCAAAATTGAAATTGTATCGGCTACATCCAACTCGATTGATCATGTATTTTTTAGTGAAATTTTACATGTTGAGAAACACCTTTATATGTGGGAAATGAACAAATATTTAGTCTCGTGGTGGGTAAAATGTTTGTAAGTACACTAAATATTGGGGGGATTTTACGAAACTCAACTGTTATATGTATTTTGCCGTTATTTTACATCAAACCATGAAGTCATAAATTATAAGGTATTGGTATATAATGAAAATCATTTTTCCGGTGCTCAGTCCGGGCTAGATTTTTAGGATACCCAGTAATATCCGACTACATAGTAAAAACTAAAATAACAACAAAACACATATAGCGACTGAGTTTCATAAAATTCACCCAATATTTAGTGTACTTTACAAAAAAATGTACTTACCATAAGGGTAAAAAATGTTCATGTTTCCATATAAAAGAGGTTTCTCAATATCTAAAATTTCACCTAAAGGCTAAAACATATACGAAGATGAAGCCGGCACAATTTTAGTTTAAATTTTGAATTTATTTTAAAACCCATCTTTTTACAAATTTCAAAATCATGATGCTCAGAAATAAGTTCTAAGGTCATGACTCACGAGAATAAGGGATTTGTCAATCAAACTCAAAGAACTAATGTTTGAACTCTACACCGGATTTTAACATTTCGTAAGTGGAGTTCCACCACGTAAGGCAATCGACACACAAAAACCAGTTTGAAACACAATCTTTGTTCTTAACACAATCTTTAAAAAGTCAATACTTTGACTAGGCTCTCTTATATACCTACCGGCTAAACGTATATCATACGTACAATGATTATGCTAACTTAAACCATCTTTCACAATAATGTTTAATATATATGTCATACAATGAATGTAAACATGTTTTCCATCATTATACAAGTTTGGTAACCATTTAACGAAATACTTAATGCTTTGTCATTCGAACCAGCATTATCAACCGTTATAGTAATCTCATTTTGAATTCTTATCCAATGATGCACTCTAATATATCCATTCTAATATCATCCTCTTTATGACTAAAAATTGGTTTAAAGTTTATTATTCATTTGTGCATGACACATTTATCATCTATAAAGTGTGTCGTTAAGACCATACAAGTTTGTTTTGAAACTAAATGTCCATGTATTCGTTGTTAGGTGGACAATATTTGTAGGTTCTGATAAATAACTAAGCATTTTATATCTTTGATTTAGGAAAAGTTAAGAACAATCCATAGAAATTATGTAATGGGATGACAAAGTAAATTTTGGATTTAGAGACTCGTTATTCTCAATTAAAGTTACATTTTATACAAATGAAAAATGAAGTTCTCCAAAACAAGTAAAATTTCTTTTATTTTAGCATCGTCATACACCCAATTCTTAAAATTACCGCTACTGATACCCCATCACGTTGTCATTTTTCTTAAAAATATAAATTTTGTTATTCTTTGAAATTTTCATGATTATTTTGACATACCTTCATATGTGTTTACATCCCAGAGGTCACGTTAATGTGTGGATCCAACGCATAGGTTCTTTTTGGACAATAATTGTATCTAGGTTTTATCTTTCCTTCGTGCGTATGTTTTTTATAATGTAGCAAAGTATCGGGTCTTTGTTTGAGTTTCTTGATTTTTATCTCGATTTAGTAGTGTTTTTCTTCTTTTTAGTAGTCTTTTTCCTTTTTATTTCTTCTTGAGTTTCTTGTTCGGTCTATTCACCACTAGACGTAAGGTTGATGTTGCCTTGTGGATTCATCTACATAATCAAATTGCATTATTAGACTAATATTCAAAACCAAATTGTGTGATTCATCTACATGAATACTCAATTACATATACACAATATCACATACTTTCAATTGCATTTTACATGCATAATCAATTACATTACTAGCCTAACATACATACATATTAATACTCGACAAAATTTTCTGCTTATGCTAAAAAGAACATAATTTCGACTTCAATATACATGTTCTTTTTATTGATTGCTTAAATTTCCTTTCACTTGCTCTACAATTTCTCTTCTGATGATGCATAAATTAGCCAGTTAATTAATTTAGCTACATATACTTCATATTCTAACAATAGCCATTTAGCCAAGATAACTCAAATATGGGTAGATTTGAGATGATACTTACTGGATCCGGTGGAGCGAACGGGAGGTTTAGTGGCAGAGCTGCCGGCAGAGTTGGTGACGGAGGTGCGGCGGCGATGGGGTGGAGAGATGAAATAGTTAAAAACCCTGCCTATATAACGTTTCAACCTTCGGTAAGATTTTGTGTTAATTTAAATTGGGCTAAATTAAATAAATGATAAATGACCTTGGGCTAAAACAAATTGATGTAAGGCCGTAAGGGATTAAATATGGGCTCGATTTTATACTGCTAGTCCGTCACTAATTTTCGACGGATTTCGACCAATGAATTTGTTTTTTCCGGATTTAACATTTTTCATATAAGTTACAACAAAAAAGACAGATAATTAACATACAATTATATAAGTATATAACACGCGATGATTATTGTTTACAAATGCATCTAACACACACATATAGCATCTTGAATGCAGTTTGATGTATAAGTGTGACATTATATATCATTTGGTGTGTCAAAAATCAAAGAATATAGTGTGTTTATAACTTTATATCATTCCATTTGCTAATTTCTGACGGATTTGCAACAGATAACTTCATTTTTTCATTCCATATATACTCTTATAACTTACACCCAATAACTCTTTGTCTATTTAAATGTTATTTATTACTCTCTAATCAACTTTAGTTATGTTATAATACACGAGTTGCGTTTAAGGAGTTCCATTATTTTTACGAAGTCTCCAGGAACAAATCTCAACAATTAATCAATAAGATTTAATGGTCAAGATTAATCATATATTTTATTCATTTAGGGGTATTTTAGTCATATTTTTTTAAAAAAATATTTTTTTAATTATTTTTTATTTTTTATTTTAGAATTTTTTATTTTTTTAATCTTTTTATTAAGAAGGGGTATTTTGGTCATTCGCACTTAAAAAAATTTCGATTTTTTATACATTTTTATTTTACATTTTTTATTTTAAATTTTTTTATTACTTTTTTTCATTAAAAAATAATATTTATGTGGTAATTACGTGTCATGTGATTAAATCACATGTGATTGTATATTTAATCACATTTGATATTTTAGTTTAATCACATATGATTCACTATACAACCACATTATGTGTTATTAATGGAAAAAAAATTAAAATTAAAAATAAAAATAAACAAATAAAAATTCTAAAAAAAATAAAAAAATAACTTTTTTAAAACGACCAAAATACCCCTCAATTAAAAAATAATAAAATAAAATAAAATAAAAAATAAAAAAAATTGAATATTTTTTAAATGCCAAATGACCAAAATACTCATTCATGTATAAAATATGTGATTAATCTTGACCATTAGATCTTATAGATTAATAGTTGAGATTTGTTACTCGAGACTTGATAAAAATTATGGATATCCTTAAACATTTATCTATAATACACACATGTGCAATGTCTTTTAATATTTGATTGTTACGTTCGGATATGATTAAAGACACATTATAAATTCCATATATTGTTGTATAATACGAAACAACTGTAATTTACATATGCATATTACTTATGCTAAGAGTATGAAATTTAGAAGGGTAGTTATAGCCATGTTATATAATTTTTGTGCTTATAACTTGGCTAACTTAAAAAGGGAAAAGTAGCTCCCTGAGTCCCTGGTGTTATAGTTAAAGTGATGTTATAGAGGTGTCCCACATTTATTATTTATAGTATGTGTTTTGATGTATTTTGATTGGTTGGAACCCCCCTCCCAGCCCCCTCCCTTTTGGCGATCGCTGTGGGCACGGCGAAAATGCTTTGGCGAGTGGATAACGAAGAAGCCGATGCGGGTTGGTGGGGTTATAGGCCAATAACGGGAGTTTAACACTCCCACACCCCATGCCCTCTAATATTTTCTACGGAAAATATTTGTTAATTTACTGTTGATCAACATAAATTTTTCTTTATGAATCAAAATAAGCCTTGATCCTCATCTCCATCATCATTTTTTAGGGCATGTTCTTTATATACTCTTTATCATCTTCATACATCAAATTATTCCTCGTACTCTTGGTCATCTTCATCATCTTCATACATATCTTCATCATTATTCACCAAATTTTCTTGAACTTATTAAACTATGAAATTTGATCGTGATCTCTGAATTTGTAGAAACTATAAACTTTTAGCTGTGCCAAGCACAACCAAATTTATATTGATGTTCTAAGAACATTATTTGTATAATAAAATATTAAAAGAAAATTTAGAATTTTACTATAAGTATTTTAAATATTACTCTCTCCGTCCCACAAAAAACTTTACATTTCTCCTTCAAATTTTGTCCCACAAAAAAGTTTACATTTCTCAAATTTGGGAGACTCACCTAATAAAATAATAATATTACCAATCATTCAACCAATAAAACACTTTCTCTCTCCAATCTACCCTTATATTTTATCAAAAGTATTACAAATGGCCCCACCACTAACTATCTCCTAAAATATTGTGCCCATGAGAAATGTAAAGTTTTTTGTGGGACGGAGGGAGTATAAATTAGCAGGAAGTCTCTAACATAATTTTGAAAGTAACCCTTAAAGTATAATATTTTCATTTGTCAATAACAATCATAATAATATTCCGCACGTTGTTGCGGATTTATTTCATTTACATTTGTGTACGTTATATAATAAAGATGTCATACTAGTCAGATTTATCTTATTTTGAGAACCATCTCTACCATATTATAAATTATTAAGTCTTTATATATAACTTTAACCGAAAAATGTCGAATAACCTATCTCAGTACTTTGTAAAGGCACTCAAGTAATTATTGAATATATTTACGTATTTTATAAAATAATGGGAAAATTATAAGTATTATAATTATAATAATATTTTCAAGTTTTGTGCCTTGTCTTTCCCGTTAGCTGCTAATGAAAATAATAATTGTTTAGGGAAAATTTTGAAAATGCTTAATTGTTCAGGGGGATATTTTAACAAATTTAGGAACAGTGCTATAATAATAAAATATGCACCATGATTGTATTATATACTTCCTCTGATTCAAAATAAGTGCTACACTTTCTTAATATGGGTGATTCAAAATAAGTGCTACACTTTCCTTGTTTGGTAAATTTTGTATATAAAATTATCATTTTATCCTTACTCAAATTATTAAACATCATTAATTTGTACTTCCAACCATATTGTGAGACCCTTCCTCACTAATTATCCCATTTAATCTATCATAATCTCTATTACAATATTTTGCATCAAAAAGTGTAAAAGTAAAAGTGTAGAATTTATTTTGAATCGGAGAAAGTATAAATTAATATGCATGGTAATTTAGGCATGTGTACGGTCCAAGAACCGGACCGACCCGGTTAGGACCGAGAACCGAAATTCATGTTTTTTGTGGACCGAGGACCGGACCGAAAAGGCGCGGTTCGGTTCGGTTATTTTTCGGGTATATTTGATCCGGACCGATTTGGACCGTCTAGAACCGTATGCAATTTTTAGTTGTTTTTTTGGGTATTTCGCTACTGTTTCGAGCAGGAAAAGCGCTGTTTTTTTTTTGGTATTTTCGCTAGTTGTAGAAGAATGACGATTGACAAACGAACGAGCAAACTCTGTACGAGCGAACAAGTAGTAGAGCAGTGCGTACGAGGATTTCGATTTATCGAATGGAGGTTTGATCGAACGAGCAGATTCTGTACGTGTTATAGATTTTTCGATCGAGCACTAAGTAAGAGAAAACCGACGGTCATTTAGGTTTGATCGAACGAGCATGCTCTAGATTACGTGATGTTATTTACGTTACTGGGTTATTTACGTTATGTTATTTATGTTGCTGGACTTATTTACCTTGCTGGGGGTATTGTTGCTAGGTTGAACACTCATCGGTCCTACTCGGGTATTTTCGGGTCCTTCGGTTTTTACCCGAAATGGACCGAATTTTTTGGTTCCCATAAATTCAGGACTGAGGACCGGACCGTTGGATGTGGTTCGGTCCGGTTCAGTTCGGTTCCTTCGGTCCCGGTCGGTTTCGGTCCATTCTACACATGCTGACATGGTATCATGATATGATGAACGGTTCAGATTTGCAAATTGTACTTCTGATAATAATTTTTTTTAACCAGTCGCTCAAAATTAAGTATGTATTTTTCATGTTGGCACTGTTTGTCGTGTAACAAAATGAACGGTAAGATTCCGCGACGAGTATCTGGCATTAGATCTGAAACAATTATAATGTTTGTAGTCCAGATAACATGCATCGATTCTAAAACAATTTAACATACAAAATAAAAACAATGCTATAATAATATCAGTGCTATTTTAATATTAAAATTCTTGATCTGCGAAGTATCACGTCTACACAAAATATGAAAGAACCATAAAAATCCGCGAGCTAACGATATACACGTGTTGATGTTACAAAATTATATATTTTCTAAATAAATATATATGATCTATGTATTATTTTAATAGTGAACAAAAGAACGATGATGGCAGCTGTTCTGCTTCCTGTCGGAGCTTCGTGTACGTGTTCGGTTGCAAATAAATATATAAAAATAATAAATCTAATTTGTAGTATTTAAATAAAATTTTAATGGAATTTTAATTAAAAAAAACTCAGCATAAGGTCTAGGGTGTTCGAGGTTAATTGGTAATCAGTTAATCAGAAATATCAGTTTGGCGATTTTGTGAATTTAAACAGAAACCTAAAAAAAAGTTAATCTATAGGTATATTTTTATTTCGGTTCAGTCGGTTCACTTGTTTGGTTAACTTATTAACTGTATTTTATTTATCTATATCTATATTTATACTACTTTATAAATCAAGTTAGACATTTCTAAATAAAGAAGGTTTGAATTCGAACCTGCTAAATTTAGCAACGTTCATTTTGCCGACGAGGCTCGAACCCGGGTGGGAGTGCTCCATAGGTGAAGCTCTTACCACTAGCTAAAGTCACAGCTTTAGTTAAATTTTCGTAACCATTCTTATTAAACTCTGGTCCATAATATTACCTTCCCCACTATTAATATATCAAGAGCTATCCGGGTTGATTAAAATTAGAAGGCTCATAATTATCAGCTTTAATTAAATTAAACGGTTGATTAAAATTAAAGGCGGTATAACATCGGCCCTTTGAATACCCCATTTCTCCGCCACCGCCCATCTCCAGCTCGTCTAAAGCAGCTTTTTAATTATTTTTTAAGCAAAGTGAACGTTGCTAAATTTGGCAGATTTGAATTCAGACCTTCCTTATTTAGAAATGTCTAATTTACTTTATAAAGTACTCCCTCCGTCCCACAAAAAAGTTCTCATTTCACTTGGGCACAAGATTTTAGGAGATAATTAGTTGTGGGGTATTGGTAATACTTTTGATTAAAATATAAGGTTAGATTGGAGAGAGAAGGTGTTTTAGTGGTGGAATCTTTGGTAATAATAATATTTTATTGAGTGGGTCCCTCATATTTGAGAAATGGGAACTTTTTTGTGGAACAAAATTATAAGGAGAAATGAGAACTTTTTTGTGGGACGAAGGGAGTAGTATAGATTAAGTACTTATTAGTTTATTCGGTTATATTCATATGTCCCAAATCAAGTGTGCGTATTACTACTTAGTTTATCGATAAAGTGTCTCTTTCAAATTACTAGTAGGTACATGTACAAAGCAGCACATAAGTATATCGCTTTATGTTCAATTATTATTATGAAGTATATCAGTTCATTTGTATAAGTTTTATTAACTATGCAATTTGACCTTTTTCATATTATTATTTTGATTTTTTTAAAAGAAATCCTCTATAAGATTGTAATATATTAACATACTTCCTCTGTTTCAAAATAAGTGACACGCTTTTCATTTTGAGGTGTTTCAAAATAAGCGATACACTTTGAAAACTTACAATTTTTGGTAAAAGGTAGTGGGGACCACACCCACTATCTATCTCCTTTAATAAAGTGAGAAGAGACATGTACCATTACTTTTACTTTTAAACATCATTAAATTCACTTTAATCAATATATGTGGGACTCATCCTTCACTAATTATCAAATTTAATCTAATTAACATTCATTATCATTTTTTGCCTCAAAAATTATGAACTCTAATTTGTATCATTTTTTTTTTAAACGGAGGAAGTATATCCTTTTTATACATACAAGATAATTAATTCAAAAGTACTTAAAATCGAATCTTAAGCACAATTAAAATACGTACATTTCAAAACCTGCAATAACGCATGGTTACCACAATCCTTGTTTAATACAATGAAAATTTCCCCACAACATCACCTTAGGTAAAAACCCCACTAGTTCTAATACAAACTCCCTTATTAGGAGTTTTATGCTCTTACTAGCAGGGTACCCGCGCAATGCGGCGGCGGGTACCCTGACACTATATTTTGCGGTGTCGATAATGATGGTATTGGTATGCATACACTTGTCAATGGAACGGAGCAATTAGTAGGTTGTGATGGCTAGTGATGGATTTTATGGTCACAAACGGTGGTTGAGGATCGGTATAGATGATGGTGGGTGGTGATAATTTTAACTTTTTAAAGTTTAAAAAATTAATAAAAATTATTATAGTCAAAGTAAAATTAATCCCGACGTGGGAGCAAGTACAGTGTGACTACATATAAATACAAAAGATTTTAAATTCATTATAAACGATAAAAATCATCACCAAGTGAAAAAACAAAGTCATTTATGGGTATTCTACTATATATACAATAAACATACTAATGGTTACAGTTCATTACGAAACAAAAACTGAATTTCACAAATGTCCGTTCGGTTTAAGTACGTGGGTATTTCTCTGTTTTTCACTACTCATATCTAATCCTATAATACAGTACATAAGTATTTAGAAGATTCAAAACACCCCCTATAGTAGTATGATTTTGATATATGATTTTAAAATCTTAATTCTTAACCCATATAAATTAAGTTCATGTCTCCCATTAAAAACACTCCAGGTGCATATTTCTCAAATGTTGTCTCAATTGAATCCCTGAAATTAATTTCATATTCAATATTAATTTTGCAAATGTAATCATTAAAACACTTACATGGCAGTTTCCTTTTCCATGTTTGTGGGTGTTTCGTCACAGGCAGTTTTAAAACCCGCGTTAACCCGACCGACACCCAGTTAGTTAAACCACGACCCGTAATGGAAGCTTTCAATATACACCCAATAATTAGATTTTGTTAACATATAAACTTTGTTTCTTACTAACAATAACGATGAGATGTTTACAAATGCATTAGCGATTATGTTTAGCCAAGCCTTAAATTCTCCAGTTATGAACAACTAAGTTAACTATGCAACAAAACTTTATTCAAAATTTAGCTTCTCTTTGTTCAAACTTCTATAACAATAATCAAAACAGATTTGTTAAATATGTAAAAATAGCTATTGATCAAAATCAAATCTACTAAAATCAGCTCAATTAAACTCAGTGTTATATATTTATTTAAATCATTTCTATATGACTAACACTTCAAGCTGATCAATCATAAAACAATTTATATTACTACAAATTATTATATCCAAAAAATACATGCAGACCTTTTTTGAAGCTCACGACTGGTAAGCTGCTTTTCTGTAGGCAGTCATGCACAAGTTAGAAAAAAACTAATAACCAGAAGTTTGCTTCCTGCACTCTTCAATTCCAAAAGCCAGCTTTATTGATAAAAAAAAAAAAAAAAAGTAACAATAGTTAGACGTGTTTTGGTAATGACCCATTCCCATTTCAAAAAGAAAAAATTATCCGACCCGTATAAGATAAAACATAACTCCAACCAACACAACAGAAAACTTAGCACCTTCATCCCAGCACAAAAAGTTAAATCAGTTGTTTCATCATTTTGGAAATATATGACGTAATTAAAAAGAAAACATATAAAGGAGAGTAGCAAACCAATCGTAATGGTCAAGAGTGGATAAAGAATTCTATGTTTGACCTAAATCACCTGAAACACATAATCAATAATTAGACATAATATATGTTAATTAGAGGTTGTAAAATGGGTCAAATTTACCTTATCAAATCAAATACAAAAGACAATGTAACTCACCTATAATTCCAAATTTATAAGAAGCATTTGGGTCGGTAATAAGGGGTGTTTGTAACTGTTGGTATGTGTTGCTTGAAGCATGTTTATAATGACTTCTTCAAGCAAAGCGAACCCTTCCCATCTTCAAGCAAAGCAAATCCTTTCCATTGCAATCATAACCGTCGTCAATTAGTAGATTGAATTAATAGAGCTTCAATACAATATGATACCATGCTCAAAAGGAAATAATCAGACAACCTATGATGTCGGTATGCAAATATTATGCAAGATTCGTTCAGACATTTTATCGAACACTTTGAACTCATGATCAAAAGGCTAACAAATTGAAAATCTCGTAATTACAAACAATCGATTCATTATAAGCCATAACATAACAATTGTTCAATAATCAAAATCGATATAGCGAATGATAGAAAACGGGGACATTCCTCATCCTTACCTGGTTTTTTCAATAAACCTAAGTAAATAGTACCTGGATTTTTCAAAGTCGGCATGGTTGAAGGACGCAAGGTTGGAGGAATCTGTAACTATTCAAGGTACCGAGGGTGTTTTGCAAACGCAGTGAAGTTTGAAGGAACCAAGGTCATGGAATCAAGGAGCTTTGATGTAATCTAGGGTGGCTTTCATGGAACCGAAGGGTTTTTTTTTTAATCGAGGAGCTTTCAGGTAATCGAGGAGTTTGGGAATTGATTCGAGTTTTTTGAAGCAGATCTTTAGCGATTTAATATAGTTTTGTTTAGGATTAATCACGCAGCCGTAGGCTAGACCAGCTGGTGTGGATGTTGTTATGAAACTTGAAGGTTGCGTGTTCGAGACCTGGCTGTGGCATTCTTTTTTAGCAAAATAATTAAATTCCAAAAATAGTAAGTATTTGGCTGAATTTTCAGCCAGCCATATAAGGAAAGACTTAAATGCTTTATAGATAGTAGAGATAATAGTAGTAAAATTAAAAAATAATTGAGAAAAATGATTAAAAGGGTTTTTAGCCGCCACCAGACGCGGCCGTTGGTATTTGGCCACACCACCTGAATCAGCAGTTCCCAATGCAGTCCGGGTGATTGGTCTTCTATAAGCCAGGTTGTTTCCCTTGGGACTTGTTGACTTCTAAATATGGAAATATTTAATTTTCTTATCTTTTTGAATAGTATTGTATATTTTAGCAAAAACAAATATAGGTAGATAGGGAAAAATATATATTTGTGTGGTGGTTTTCGGCGAGTGATGTTTTGCCGAACTTCGCTTCGTTGCCTTCTTTTGCCGTTAAAAAAAAATTAAGTACACTGAACGAAAATACAAAAGTGTTGTTTTTATCAAAAAATTAATGTTTTTTTATATCATGACGACTTACTGAAAAATAAATTATTTAAATGAGTAGAAAAGAAAAAAATAACAAATTTAATGTCATTTTATCTTTATTTAACACATGGTTTACACAAAATATATCGATATAATAAATAACTTCCCACCAAATATTATAAAATAATATATAACAAAAAAAAGTTAATAATATAATAAACTGTGCAACAACATAAATATAGAAATATATTCTTATAACAATCTCAAATAAAAGGTATGAAAAAGTAAAATATAGACAATTATATTTATACTTAAAGGTAAAGAGATTATTTTTAAAATGACATCCAACAAAAAGATGTACTATAAACGTAAATAAGTGTACTATGAAAATCATTATTATGTGCTGAAATATCTACAACCCCTTCCAAAAACTTTAACAAATAGTTATATAAAGCCACTTTTGTTGTATCACTAGACCTTTCTTAACAGTGACACATTCTTAAATTCGTTAGTAACATCACATTATCTTCTTTCCTATCGACGAGCACTTTGCATTTTAGCCTCCTATTATTAATGTTTGGTGAGTTATCACACCTTTGCCACCATTGGTTATATGACTGATCAACATCTACCAATGCAATTCCATACTTCTTTTGCAATGCCACATGAAAAGAAGACATGATTTAACAATTCGATCCTTGACCACAACCTGGACATACTATTGAAGCAACTTTAATTCCTCTACGATATAAATTTCACTGGATAGACGAGATGGTCTTGACGTGCCGCTGGCACATGCCTTATAATTCTGCCCATATTTTGAATTTGTACACGGACCCAAGTTATATATATAGAAGTATATGTATATCATACATAATAACTTATGTAACTTTTCATATCGATCTTTAATGCCGTTTGTAGTATCTTAGATAAAATATAAGAGTTTTAACTTTTCATTCTAGAAATTATACTTGCAACTAGGTGAGGGATGTTATATACAGCTACGGGGAAATGATGGGAAAAATTAATTTTGTTTTTTTTTTTTTTTAAACAACAAAATTGAGGGTTAAGTTTGCAGTTTTTATTTTTGTTTGTTTTATGCAGAAAATAATATTTGATAGTTACCACTTACCAGTAAGGACGATTTCCTCTTCTATACCTCTCCTTTTTTTTGTATTATATACTCCCTCCGTCCCACAAAAAACTTCTCATTTCACTCTAAATTTTTGTCCCACAAAAAACTTCTTATTTCCCATATTTGATGGACTCCACATAATAAAAAACTATTATTACTAAAGACCCCACCACTAATATCCACTAACTATATTTCTCTCTCCAATCCAACCTTATATTTTAATCAAAAGTATTATCAATGACCTCACCACTAACTATTACCTAAAAACCTGTGCAAAAGCCAAATGAGAAGTTTTTTGTGGGACGGAGGGAGTATGTATTTTTTGATAAAATACTTATGGTGTTTAATTATTGATAAAATATTTGTAGTTTAGTGTTATTGGTATAAGGTGTTGTTAAAACAAATGTACGAAATAACATGTGCGGCCCTCCATTTTGCTGCCTTATATATCTTGACGTGTCTCGCACTTTTTTGTGTCAGTTTGGTCGCCTAGTTGATCGAACCTTCACACCTCATTCTCCTTTCCAGCACCTTAAACTAAAGGGGGAAAAAGTATGGTTGTGGTTTGATCACTATTACGGAGGTTTGATCATGTATATAGCCCGAAGCCGAACCTGATTATGCTGGTCGGGTTGGATGTATTAGGGTCTTATGTTTATATCGGGTTATTTTAACCTGACCCGACAAACCCGACGTTAACATCGGGTCGGGTATCAGGTATGGATTTCTTCCTATTATCGGGGTTCGGGTTAGACCAGATTGCAATTTTAATATTTTTTTCTTTTAAATTTTAAAGGTTTGTGTGCATCAATATTTTGCTTTTGTGTTATGACCATTGAGAGAATGAATTAAACTTATTTTATGGGATAGAACAAAATGAAGTATATGCTTTTAATTTTAATATTTTTTTTCAAAATGTACCTGATTTATAAATTGTTGTACTACGTATTATGAACAAAATAAAAATAAAAGTATTATGAGTTTGATTGAAAAAAAACTCGTCTTTTTTTTCGGAATCGGCTTTTAAATTAAACTTAAAAACTAGCTAGACGCTAGAAGAAAAAAAAAACAATTCAAAAATTATATGGAAGAATAAGTCATTCAGTCAAACTCACTTTAAACTTACTTTGACGATAACAAATCCAATTATAAGTCACTTCTTTTATAGCATCCAACAAAAAAAACTCGTCTGACTCTCCTTTTTCTTTTTTTTATTTCCATACCAAAGTTGCTTATGTTTTGACTAGTTTTGTGATTAAGCAGGAGAGTTAGGAGAGTTTCTGCATTTTATCATTTGACCTCAACCATGCATTTAATTTTTATTTTTGAGTAAATTACTGTTTTTGTCCCTGTGGTTTACCCGATTCTGCGTTTTTGTCCCTGTGGTTTTTTTTTCTGTTTTTTTGTCCCTGAACTATGCCAAATTCCTTTTTTTGTCCTTCCGTCCACTCTCCGTTTCTTTTTGGCCGTTAAACCCCTCACGTGCTGAAATCGTGAGGGCATTTTGGTCTTTTTCATTTTTGTTTTCTATTTCTTTTTTTCCCCCTCAAACATCATACTTCTTCCTTAGGGTTTTGTTTTCCCCCTCAAACATCATGCTTCTTCCTGGGTTTTGTTTTCCCCCTCAAACATCATGCTTCTTCCTTAGGTGGATCACCAAATCAAACACCTCCGACCACCAAATCAAATCAAACAATGGTGGATCTGATTTTCAATGGTGGATCTGATCCGACCACCTTAACCTCCGTCACACCTCCGACCACCAAATCAAACAATCTGATTTTCAATGGTGGATCTGTCAGGTGTTCTTTAAACCACCTCCGTCACACCTCGAAGCTTTGAAGGTTTTGAAGATCGACGCCTCCGATGAGAAAATTCAGGTGGGGAGGTTTCAGCCGGAGGAGGTGCGGCAGTCGCTGGCGGCAATGGTAGAGGAGAATCGGGTACTGCTGGTGGTGGTGGCGGTGATGTATCAGGTGGTGGCGGCGTAGGTGATGCATCTGGTGGTGGCGGCGGTGATGTATCAGGTGGTGGCGACGGTGATTCATCTGGTGGGGGCGGTGGTGGTGTTACGGTGGCCTGATCAGGCTGAGAAACATGGGGAATTTATGAGGGAGAAGAATCAGAAGAAGGTGATGTTCAAAGATCTGATTTCCATTGATTTGTTCCTCCTCCATCATCTTCTTCACAACAAAAACCACATAGTACAACAGTAAAGAAATCCCAGATCTGGTGTGAATCAAACGGCTTATGATTTGTTCATCCTCTATCACCATCTTCTTCAAAGATCTGATTTCCCTTAGCTTATGATTTCCATATCTGGTTTGGTGTAAAAAGACATAAATACCCTCATGTTTTAAGCACGTGAGGGGTTTTAACGGTGGAAAACTAACAGACTTGGACAGAAGGACAAAAAAACGGAATTTGGCATAGTTCAGGGACAAAAAAACAGAAAAAAAAACCACAGGGACAAAAATGCAGAATCGGGTAAACCACAGGGACAAAAACAGTAATTTACTCTTTATTTTTCTAGGTGGAATTATGTAACCCGACAAACTCGATCGGGTCAACCTGACAATCCTGAAATCTGATCAACCCGATTCCTTATAGGGTCGGATTTCGGGTTAGATTTTTTTTACTCTAAACCCGACGGACCCGACCAGATAAGAGTCAAAACCTGACCCGACAATCCGATTGACACCCCTAATTACAAGTATTAGAAGTAGCGCTATAAATATAGCTTCCAAGTATTATAAATCGATTTACTTTTCTAAAACTATAAAGGGGGTGTCCAATGTTGAGGTATGAGGATTGAAACACCATGTGAGAAAGACAAAGTTGAATTTTCGCAATCCAAATATCCAATCTCGATCAATCATTGGGAACTCAAAGAATCTTTTATTTTATATAAATTTTCTTTACTTTTATTTTATATATATGCATTTTTGATGTAATTTAAGATTTTTATGCCTTAACTTTCATGCATATCATCAGATATTTTTTTGAACGACAACTTATTATAAAACTCTAACAAGGAGTTAGATAAAAGAAAACAAAAAAGTTAGGCAATGAAAGGGTTACAATATTACTCGAGTCAATTTCAAGATTCATTTTTTCTTCTCTTAGATTTTAAAGAAAATAAAAGAATTTCACTTCATCTCCTAATTATGAGTCAATACAGGATTTAGCTGAATGAAAGTTCGTTTTTTTTCTAAACCGACATCACTCCAGACATTTAGTTGTGAGTAGTTTATGGGTGGTCTCACCTCCTTAAAGACACTCTTAGTCATATGAGACCATTTAGCTAACCTTATACTTCCTCCGATTCAAAATAAGTGCTACATTTTCCATAAATTGGTGATTCAAAATAAGTGCTACATTTTCCATAAATGGCAAAAAATAGTAGGACTCACACCCACTAACTATCTACTTTAACAAAGTGAAATGACTCATTTACCCTTACTTTTTACTTTTAAACATCATTAACCCCACTTTATTTAAAAGTTGTGGGACCCATTATCCACTAAATATTCAATTAATCTAATTTAACTATCATTACACTATTTTACTTCAGAAACCGTGAAAGTAAAAGTGTAGCACTTATTTTGAATCGGAGAAAGTATCTCATAAGGTTAAGTATTCAGATTGAGTTCATCTAAAAGCTCGAAATAAGCAATTGGTAGAAAAAGGTTGATTGAAGAAGAAAAAAATTTAGAACTATAAATCTTTTTGAGCTAGTTCAGATAAAAAAATTACAAAAAAATTAAAATATTCACTTAACGAAATGAAAAATAATCTTTTTTGTTACTAAGGTCATCCAAGGCACCCTCGTTGGTTCACCAAATGGTACCGATCGGGTTCAAAATTAATCCACCCAGTTCGAAAAGGTTATAAATAAACTTTTAACTCGATCTATTCGACCCAACATACTTCTATTTCCAAGTGGAATGATCTAACTGGCCTGTCGAATCCGAGTTTTAAAACATTACCTAAGCACAAATTAATGCTCAATTACATAAAGCCATTAACCCCTAACTACACGTAAAACAGATTTATATTATTTTTCTTTATATTCGCTACCTTTTGTACTTGCAAACAACCTCCATGGGCCCACACACAGTATTCCCACGTTTAAAAAACACACACAATATCTCTTTTTTAGTATTTAATGTTCATTTTCCATGCTACAAAAATGTCCCTCAATCTCATCTCTTCAACTCTAAAATTCAAATCCACCCCATCATGGAAGCTCAAAACAACCCTATCTTCTACTCCGCCCACCGCCAACCACCGTCTCCCGCCACCAGTTTCAACCTTAACAACCACCACCAAGATTACACAAACACTAAAGAACACATGTTTGAAAAACCATTGACTCCCAGTGACGTCGGAAAACTCAACCGTCTTGTCATTCCCAAACAACACGCCGAGAAATACTTCCCGCTTAGCGGCGGTGGTGACGCCGCCGACCAACAGAAAGGTTTTTTGTTGAGTTTCGAGGACGAGTTCGGGAAAGTATGGCGGTTCCGGTACTCGTATTGGAACAGTAGTCAAAGCTACGTGTTGACCAAGGGTTGGAGTAGGTATGTTAAGGAGAAACGTTTGGATCCAGGCGACGTCGTTTTGTTTGAGAGACATGTTATGGATTGTGAAAGGATGTTTATAGGGTGGAGACGCCGGTCTGCTGTAGCTCCTGCGGTGGCTCAGCCCGTTGGTGGTGGTGGTGTGCAAGTTAGTGAATGGAGCGCCGGGGTGTTTTATAATACGCAATCTAGTTATCCTGCGCATCATTTGCCTTTATCTCTTCCTCTCCCATACCAACCTGATTGCCTTCATGCAGGTGCGTATTTTATTAATTTTCTTTCAAAAACTTTTAAATGGCAATAATTGTCTAAATATCTAATACAAAAAAAAAAAAAAAATGGATGATTGCTCATTAGAATGTGATACATAAATCAATCTTTACAAAAATAATTTGGCGCATGCATGACTATTTATTACTCCTTACAAAATATTTGAGGATGGTTTACAATGTCTCTAGTAAATTAAATATTTCTTAAAAAATGTTTAAAAGTTTTTTCTAGAAAATAGAATTAATTTGTGACATCAAGTCGTCTACAAAAGTCTACTTTTAAAAAACAATATTGTATGATCTCTAAAAGTTTGGTATATATAGAAGTAACTTTTTTTGTAGTTAATGCAGGAGGGTTATATGAAAATGTGGATAATTACCGAGGGACGGTGTCAACAAGACGATTGAGATTGTTCGGGGTGAACCTGGATTGCCCTTATGACTCTGAACCATCAACATCAGATGGTTCTAACCATGGTGGTCAACCAGACCACCACCAATATAACTTGCATTCCAACAATTTTCATCACAACATGGTTAGTTATTACAATTTTCATGTTTGTTATTTCTTTCTTTGAGGAGAATAAACCGAACATAATAATAGTATATAGGTTTTTTATTATTGTGTATTTTTCAAAGTATACGGACAATTTGGAATCAACCAATTTGAATCAAGTAGTTAAAATTAATATCTTCTTATATGGAATATTATTATATCTCATATATTGAATATTATTTTCTTATTCTTACTCCATGTGTTTTGGGTAAAAAAAAATATAATAAATGATTTTGTTGCCTCTAATTATGAGACAAACAAACTTGATGTGTTTAAATAATGATGCAAATTTTAAGTCACATTCGGGCTGCTTTAGTTTGATTTATTTTTATAATTCACAATATATATAGTATATATATATACTTTGACAAATCGTCTCACTTAAACAGATTGATAATCAGAATAAGTAAAGAGTATGATATTTACTCTCCATTCTTGTGGTCAGGAGGTCAAGTCCATTATGTACATAATATGTAGTATTTTTAAGTCGATTAATATATACTATTAAAAAAAGTCTACATAAAAAGTCTTGTGTCTGATATTATAATATTGTAACAATGTAAACTTGTTGTGTTTTTTATGAATATATTTTATTTAAAAGATAATGAATCTTGAGTGGTCCCTGAGTGAATTCTATTTGTGCTGTGTAACAGATGAAATACCACCAACATGAAGGATAAGACCTCTGGAATTTGAGTGTCAATAATATTTGATTGGATGGCACAAAATAAGGGAGATCCCAGATTTTCAGGCAGTTTCTTTTTTCTTTTTATTTTGCTTTTTAAAAACCAATAAAAAGGTCAGTCTAACTCTAGATTCCTCCCAAAAGGGCCCAAATCCTGTACCCATTGCAATTGGTCAAAATCCCATAAAAAGATATGGGTTTGAATCATGAGGAGTTATTTGGGTTTGGTTTGCACTAAATATAATAGTATAAAATAGGTATGCATTTGATAGCATGATAAAACAGAATGATGAGAAATCTGGACCATTGAAATTCAGGGAGAGATGAAAAGGACAAGTGAAAGAAGAAGGGTCCAAAGGTTGTATGGTGGGGGTGTTGTTGGCAACTGTTATGATTCTCTAGGATAGACATCATGTGTGTGTATGTGTATGTATAGTACCCCAAATACATATGTATGTATAGTAAATTATAGTACCTATCAACTTATTATGTATTGGTGGTATTCTGATTTATAGATGAAAATTGTACTGTTTCTTACTAAATTTTCATACTTTATCTTCATATCTGTATAATAATTTAATGTGGAATCCACTAATTTTTTATTTTAACACTATCCTTTATTTTGGACAATTTATAAATGAGGTGGAAGATAATTAAAAATTTTAGTAAAAAGCAACACATTATCTCTTTATAAATAACAAACGCTTGAATACATTTTGTTTTCTTTTTCTACCTTAACATTCTCGTTTAATCTATATCTATATCTATACTATTATAAAGCATTTAGACCTACTATTATTAGAATGTCTTAAACCCTTAATTTTAAAACCTTCTAATATTAGTATGCCTAAATGCTTTAAAGACACAAATTAATAAAAACGCAGTTTAGGGGAATCAAACCCGCGACCATTTAGAACTTAGGTATGTGTGTTAACCACTTCAACTACTTGATTACTTTGATTTATTACAGATACTAATAAATATAAGCTTTAACGTTACCAAAACTCACACCATCACTAATGTCGGCACCTAACATCACTACGCACCACCACTCATCACCATCGCTATTACCACCACCACCGTTACTGTCGTCATTTCGAAATATAGTTACGGGTACCCACCGCCGCATTGCGCGGATACCCTGCTAGTAACTTATAACATACAAAGAATATGAGTAAGCTGTTTATTTAAAGAAGTCCGTCAGTTAACCTAAGCAACCACTGAAATGACTAGTGGAATAACCCTATTCAACCCCAAAATAGCTTTTTTCTATCAAATTACAAACATGTTTGTGTTTCAATCAAATAACCAATTTTAATTCATCCATCTTATAACTATAGAGTATAAAAATTCATTACATAAGAGTACAACACACAAACTGAGCTGTTGAAGAACATGTATAAAACAATTTTAACTATTCATCGTCACCATCTTATATAAAAACATGCACATATAATCACTGTGGTTGCTGTGTTTGTATTAAGAAACAAAGTTGATTGCAGCACCAGAACCAGATTACAACAATTCTGGAAACTGATTCATGTCTCCAAACTGCAAAAAGAAAAGCTTTTAATTCCTAAGCATCAGAAATTGCATTAAATACTAGACGAAAACATAAATTGAATTTTAGAGGATAACTCACATAATATCCAACTGACTCGGAACCATGTGAAGATGAAAACGAGGCACTTCTGTTGTTTGATTTAGTCAGTTGTGTGACAGTTATACGGTTGCTGGCTGCTGTGTTTAATTGGCAGATTCTGTGTGGTTTGTTTCTGTGGTTTCCATTTCCTTGACTTTTTTAAGCTGCCTCAAAAGATCCAGCCTTTCGGGTCCATATGTGGATGGTATCTTCACAAAACAAATAAAATAAATAAAATAATTATAAAAATATATATTTCTTTATGGAAGAAACAAAAGGTAACTTATTATTAACTTATGTTACACTCACCAGTGATGGTACATATCGTTGAATTGCAGCCAACATTGCTGCATGCCCAACTGCAGTTACCTGTACAAAGAACATTTACATAATTATATTATTTCACAAACAAATTTTTTTTTAAATAAAAGGTTTTATTCATTAAATAGGATAGCAAACTGACAGGTAGTAGCATGAGAATGCCAATTGGAATTGCTGCAGCCAAATCAGTTAAAGTTCTTCTGAGAGCTTGTTTTTCTTTGTCAGTTAATTCATCCCCTATAACTACCCTTCTAAGCAAACCTGTAGCTGCAGCAACATCTATAGCTAGAAGTTGAGTACCCTGCAATACATCCTGCAATTTCACAATTTTAAAACATTAATTCTAATCATGAAATATTTGCACAGGTAGGGTAATATTGTCATTTACCGTGGTAGTTCCTTTGAACTTGGTTATGGACCTTTCGATGATATTATCTTTTTCCTCCACTTTAACTAATTGAACACCTTCAGCATCACCCATTTTTATATCCACCTAAACACAATTAATAATTATAATATCATCAGATTAATAACAAAAGGAGACAAATGTAGATAAATTAAGAAAGTTTTAGTTAATGTTGATACCATTATGAAAAGTAAAAAATAAATAAAAAAACTAAAACCTCTTCATTCTCGGAACAATTTGCACTTCTTTCGACTCGTCTCTCAAGCTCTATAAGTTCATTTCTCAATAATTCAAACCGCTGGATTTCATTTGATTCTAGTACATCCGTATCATCCTGCACAAAAACAATTAATTCCATATTTCAATTGAACATGAAAATTATAAAGATTCTTTTTTTAATTTCTAGACACACATATGAATGTATACCGATTTAAGAAACATGTAAAACACATGTATCTTGCCACATGGTATTTTATATAACATATAGGCATATATATTATCATTAGACTTAACAGACCCATAAATGTGTATATAATATAAAAAATGTAATTCTGAGGCATACACTCATGTAGGCAGTTTCTGATTGGAGGTCAGGAGTTGGGCTCTGACGGGGTACCAAAATGCTCCATAAGCCACCAGGTTTACTATACAACATAAGATGGAAAAAAAACAAATTAAAAACCAAAAAATACAAATTTAAACTATTAATTAAAAAACATGTAGGATAATATACCTGCTGGATATATCCTTGTCTAAATTAGAATTTTCACGGTTAACAGATTGCCTCTTGTTCCTAACAGGATCATCTCCCTAGACACAATCAATATGCACAAATCAGATAAGGAATACTTTGCAAATATATTATCAGCACAAAATAAATAAATAATATTATAAAATGGTAGTTTTTTCGCTGTTTAAATGTATATATATACCTGCTGAAGGAAATCTGCCTTTGCTCTAAAAGATGCTTCTAGAAATTCAGCCTCTTTTTTAAGTTTCCTGATCTTTTCGAGGTCAGAACATGCAGCTTTTAAGTGCTCTTTTCCAGAACTCGAGCTGGATACATGCAACTCTTGAAGCAACTCCTCAAGCCTCACTAGGGCTTCATCAACACTCTCTAATGCCTAAATACAATACCACTCACAATGTTATATCTATATCTATATCTATAATCTATATATATATTATCTTGCTAACTGGTTGGTTATGTTCTGTAGATATGTAAGATTGGTTCCCAAGTAGGAAAATAATATTCTCCCGATGTAAAATATCTCATTTTGGCAAGAATATGATAAGAACTGAGTTCGTCCCTTAGAACAAAACCCGATAATTGCCTGAGTTCGAGAACAGGTGATCTCCCAAATAGCCAAAGACTAAACTTTTATTAATTCCATAATCAGAAATACAAAACCTAAAGCCCTATTTATAGATCTCTAGCTAAGATCTAATCCTAATTAAATTCAAATTCCTAATCTTTATCTAAAACAAAACTTATCTACTAACTAATAAAATCAAGCTAATGATAATCTAATAATAATAAACTAATAATAATAATTATCCTTGATAATTATTCGGATCTTATCAGAATATACAATAATAAATTGATAAACATAATTTAGTGAATATTAAGATACCTTATCAAAAGAATCCACTTCTTTTTTCAATGGTGCATAACCTCCTGAACGAGTAACCTCAAAAGTATTTTTGGTACTGCTTTCAATCATCAATTTCCTGCATTAACATTATCTTATAAATGATGGATTTTTTTACATATTGTAGTATATAAACAGATAGAGCTGACTTACTTGGGTACACCTAATTCTTCCATAGACTCCTGTAAGATATTATGCCTGAAAAAACAAAAATCATCGCTTTGAGATATGGTTTTTAATTTTTTATTTAATTTTTTTAAAATATATAATAAGAGATGGAATAAATATTAAATACCCTCTAGAAAGGAATCTTGCAGCCTTAACATTAGAAGGATTCTCAAGCCATTTACTATATTTAATAAAACTCTGAATCCAATGTGAACAAACATCTAAAACAATAGGTACAGCTTCCTCATTAGGAGGACCTTTTTTACTTTTATGCCCATGTGACCCTTTTTGTTGACTGTCAATTTCACCTGGATAAAATGGAAGCCAATCTAACTCTTCACATACAACCTATAAAACATTAACCGTTTTCAGATTTTGCAAATTTAATTATATAATATAATAATAATAATATTAATCCAAATATATGCTAACCTCCACATACAGTTGATAAGAGCTTATTGATGAAAGTTGAGGATAGTATAGCACACTACCTCCAATAAGATACCTATTTTAAAAAGAAAATTTATCAAAAAAAGTTGATGGGAGTGTATTTATCAATAAAAAGTTAGAACTTTACCTGATTAATCCTTCAATTGGTTTAGGTACTGAGTCAAAGTTATTTGCAGATAGGTATGACTGAGTTCTCCTTCCTAAAGCGATAAAGAATCCAAAAATAGCCAAATCTTTATCCAAAACCTGCAGCCATAAACATAATTTATAATAATCATAATCTTTTTCCAAAAATGCAATTCTTCAATATAACTTTTACCTCAATGGTTTCAGAGGTACTCAATCTTGACCATATTCTCTCTCTATCGATAGCCCGTTGTAACTGTTTCTGTACAAGATTGACCCAAAACAGAACCTGTTCAGTTCCTTGATCATCTTTCACTCTACATGCTGCAGCTCGAGGTCCAAAATGGACCAAAAATTCTCTTTGTAGGCCGATTTCTTTTATGGAATTATAAGCCTTTTTTATAGGAACGAATTCAACCAGCATATCCATAAGTCTACCAGTTAATTCAGGAAGAACTGAGTAAAACGGCGTGCAGGCAACTTTTGTGGGCCCTAGTTTTGTTATTGCAGCAATGCAACTCAATGCAAATAGGAGTAAAGATCTGTCACTTGCATCCCCTGAACTCAAGGATGTTCCTTTTCTGATCCTAGAGAAATGAACAGCTTATTAAATAATTATTTAAAAAAATAAATTTGTGCGCGTATGAGGTAAGTATATACTTACACTCCAGTAGCAGCAGCAAATCTTTGATCTTTTTCAAAATAATTGACAAAACTGGACACCACAGATGGCACTTGTTCAGACCAAAACCAATCATAAAGTTCTGGCTGTTTGTCTGACAATGCTTCCCGAATTACATTTTCCAATGGAGCAGAGTGCCGTGAGAGGCTGCATAAAAGTGATACTTAGATACACACACACAAACACACACACACACACACACACACACACACACACACATATATATATATATATATATATATATATATATATATATATATATATATATATATATATATATATATATATATACCTTCTTTCAACAAAAACATTGATGTCTCGGTCTCTTCTATCTCCACGAGATGAAATCTCACAAGCTGCTAACAGTAACGAGTACACTGAGGCCTGAAGTTATTAGGAGTTATTGGCTGCTAACAGTAACAAAATATAATTCATTTTTGCACCATAGGTTTTAATGTCTACACCACAGAGTACAAGTTTTGCAGCTAACTGTACGACCATATAAAGCAATAGTTGTGGTGTATCCATTAAAAATTGTGGTGTATTTATCACCACCTGTAACAAAAACATAAGCTACACAAATGACAAACCTGATAAGATAAGGCCTTCACCCAAGCATTTTGATCTATACCAAGCCATGCAGTTGAGAACCATGATGACTTAGATGAAGAACTCTGTTCTTTAATTGCAAGCTCATATACCCGTGCAGCATCATGCAATGATTGAATCAGTGCACTATTATATTCATCATTTTGCAACGATTCATCAAGTTTGACCCTCAATTCTTCAGCATCACCACTAGTACTTGCTTGAGGATTGCCATTAACTGTTACACCATCATCAGCAGAAGCAAACGGTGCAAAATGTCTTGTTCTTCTTGATCTGTAATGGGTCAGACCGAGAGTCCCGTCTTCTAATAAACAGAGATTTATCTGGTATTTGTTCCTTGAAGAAGCCTTCTTGTGAAAAAAACAGGTTTTGGAATGTTTATATGAGATCCATGGATTCAGAGATCTGCATCATGTATGTAGAGTTAGAATTATTAGTTTGTGGATTTAGTGTAACCTGAGGTATAGTAAGGTCTAACTACTACAATCTAAAAGTGGGGATTTAAAGTATTTATCCAAATCGTTTTGTTGATTATTGTCATTCTCACACACAAAAATCCAACATACGATACCACTATCAAATGCATAAGTAAGAATACTTCATAACAGGTTCCACGGATGAAAGGTATTTCAGTATTGAAATAAAAGCATTATAAATTAAGTCCATGATAGCTACTAGCTAGCAAGCTTTAGTTAATCCTTATCAAAAATGAGTTACCTGATCCAATTATCCAGCGACTAATGTGTGGCTGACATTCAAAAATTAAGTTTTATCACTTTAAGTACAGATGAAACACCTAAATTAAAATCATTTACAACAAACAATTCAATTGCATCGAATTTGATTAACTAATTAACGGAATTAGAAAATAGAAGAAACAATTAAAGTTACACAGCAGCGCATAGCGTGAAATCAAAGCTAAACTTATTCAAACGAAAGAGGGAGAATACTTACTTGGTTAGGGAATTAGAACGGGGGCAACAAACACTGGAGAGAGCATGAGGTTGAGAAATTGTCATTGATCATATAATAATGTTTCGCCGGTGGCCGGTGATTTGACGAAGAGTTAGGGTTTCGGCAACAGGTAGAGGAAACAGGATAAGAAAAATGAGTGATCGGCGGAGAAGCGAACGGTGAAGAGCCACGTCGGCGAGAGGGAAGCATGTGGTCTTAAAAGATATAGAGAAAACAAAAACGGTCAAGAGCCACGTCCTGGATTTCAACTTGATTCATATTTACCGTGTTTTCAGATATATTAAAATAGTTGAGTTATATTTCCTCTTATCTCTACTATCTATAATGCATTTAGGACTTTCCCTAAATAGCTGGCTGAAAATTCAGCCAAATACTTGCTATTTTTAGAACTATCTCTACTATCTATAATGCATTTAGGACTTTCCCTAAATAGCTGGCTGAAAATTCAGCCAAATACTTGCTATTTTTAGAACTATACGCGTTAATAATTAAAAAAAAACTTACAAGGACTCGAACACACAACCTCCGACTTAGTAACAAGAGCTTTACCAACTGGGCAACAACGAACTTGTTTATATTGCTGAACAACTACTTAGTTATTAAATATGTTAATGCGTCTATGGTACTTTACATCTTCTCCTCTAGGGAAACGAAACGACACCTGCCACATTGGTTCATAATCATCTGACAATTCTTTTCATAAAAGCCACCGCCCCTTGGTCCAATCAAGACGTATACGCTGGAGTTTTTCTATGTGCATATGAAGGGATGTGTGCAAATTGTTTGGAAATCACAATATTCATCCGCTCATAATCCATTGCAATAAAGTTTAGGAGCTTTATAAATTCTTCCTCTTGTTATGTCACATATCGCTCCCGAATCTCTAATTCTTCATCAATTTTGTGATTACAGATTTCTTACTAGCTCCAGTTCTTATATTCTGAAGGTATCAAATTCTTCCAACAAACCCTAATTTCTCTGATTTATTTTAACTTCAATATCAAATCGTCTTACAAGTTGTTGTCGTTTTAAGTTGTTTGATTTGCAGGAATAAGTAAGACAATGAATTCTTGTTTGAAGGTATCGATTGTTCCTCGTGTGTTTCAATTTACTCCGTGAAGTACCAGGTTAGTTTTTTTCTCTTCATATTGTAACATTTTGATTTGGATTTCTGTATATTTCTTTATCACTGCTATGTTGGTGCTGATGGAACTCAACTTTTCATGGTTGGTGTTCTTAATCTTTTTTAAATAGCTTAGGTTCTTGATTTTACTTCTTTGTTTCTTCAATATAAGATCTATATATAAATCCTTATGCTTCTTTGTTTCTTCACGCCATGTAATTATTGTAACTGGATTTCAGCTTATCAAAGGATTGCTGGCGAATTGGGGCGGAACAAAGTTGCCTTTGGTGGATGATGAAAAAGAGTTCTTAAAAAAAGAATAAGTTGCTGGATTTTGAGCTGAAATTTCAATGTATCTTAACAGGTCTGTTGTTTGTCATAATTCTATAAAGTTAGTGTCTTTCAATATATCATAAATTCATAGTAGCATCATTTGTAACAAGAAAGCAATTCATGGTCAAAGCTAATACACTGGTCAACCTTCAATGTACTTATAGTTATACTATTTGCTACTCGGCAATGACTGATATTATTTATCTTTTATAAGATAAATTGAGTTGGAACGATCAGATTTTGGTTATATTGAGTTGGAATGATAAGATGGATAATTGAGTTGGAATGATCAGATTTTGATCATATTCTTGTTTCATCATCGCGATAAAAAAGATATACTTGTGCAAATGCAGGCTGAATCTCTTGTTAAAGCTCAGCAAGACATTGGGGAAACCTTAGAGAAATTTGGATTAGCATTTAACAAAAATCGAGTCTGAAGAAGCAATGAGGAAACTGTGCAATTAGAGAATACGGACGCATAAAGGTAACATAAATTTAATTTCCAATATTTTATATATTTCATTGTTCTTATGACTAGATTTATGAATGATTTTTATGCATGTACCTTCTCATTTGATGATAAAGTTTCCTAGCTTTGGGTGATTATAAAAGGTCCTTCAATTAATACAAGTCAATTCCAGTTATTGAAACACTTCCGTTTAAAATTGAAAGTGCATGTCAAATAAAAGATCTACATGCCATTGGGAAGTCGAACCTGATTTTGGAATTGACCTCCTTCCTTTTGATTTTATCCATTTGACTTTGACTTGTTAGATATGAAACATCGTGTCAATTCATCTGAAACATCGTGTCAATTCATCTGCTTGTGAATGTCATTTTGCAAACGAAAACATTCCAACTATATTATATACTAGCTGGTACCCGCACAATGCGGCGGATGGTACCCAATAAATAATTTTGCGACGACGACAGATAAAATTGCATTAGTGATGCTTAGTGATGGTGGGTGATAGAGGTAATGATTGTGATGGAGGTAGTTGGAAGACATTAGTAGTGGTGGGTTGTAACAAAATTAATATGGTACATAAATAATTGCAATCTAATAACATGTGTCATAGTAACTGAGTTGGTTATAGTCCCTCGCAATAATTCAAAAGTCATAGGTTCAAGCCCTAAAGCTATCAATCTATTCAAAAGATAAACATTTTCCAAAATTCAAGTGTCATGACTGAAAGTCTTGTGTCGCACAAGGCCTTTGAAAGTCCTCAAAATATAATACAGTACTTTAAGTTCATAAACATCCTTGACCACAACATTATTTTATTTGAATATAAATGATAAAGATACTCATTATTTGACATACAAGACTTCTTAAGTTGTCTAAATTTGACTATACACTTTTTAATTGTATGCAAAAGTATTAAGCAATACAGAAAATGTCCTTTGCATTTACCCAATTTCCGAAAAATAATGGTCAAGATAATAACATTGTGTACAATAGACGATGGTGCAATAAAAAAATTAAATCAGACCATAATCAGATTAATAACATAAGATTCCATAAAACATCAAATTAATTAAGCTCCATAGACATCAACCATTTTATAACATCTTCTAGACAAAACTGCCACAATTTTTAATTCATATGTAACGACTCTATATAATTCGTTGGTTAAAGCCTATTAGCAACAAGAAACCAAGCACAAAAATAAATCGAGAGTGTACGAGAATGCTGAAGAGCAGGGTTTGAATCACCATACACCCATAACTGGAAGAAAAAAAAACATCCAATGCCACACTCAATAACTGGAAGAAAAAAAAAAACAATTACAATCAAAATAAAAAGAGTTTCAGAACCATAATTAACAAAAAAAGAGGCTGTTTCCCAATCAAGTAATTCAATTTCCTCACTTCCAGAAAAAATTTCTTTACTTCCTCAATTTACTCCAAGCAGTTAGAGAACTACAGGAACAGTATAGGTTGACCACAACCCAAAAACCAAATCAAAACCAAAATGACGAATATTCAAACCGAAAGCGAACCGATTACATGTAAACGATTTTGGTCCGGTTTGGTTTCGGTTCGTTCTTTTAGCCAAAATGCTCATCCTGCCCGGAGACCGGACCGATACCGAAAAGGCGAAATGATGAATGATCAAAACCAAAACCGAACTGATGACATGTTTTCGGTTTCAATTCTGTTTTGGTTGTTTTTGGCTCAGCTCAGTTTTTTCAGTGCAAATGCTCACCCCTAAATCTGCAAATATAGTTATTGAACTAAAACAATTAACTTTTCAATATCCTTCACCCTTAAAGGCACCAAATACATCAGCAGCAAATATTTGGGTCTTTTGTACAAGAATACTTGGTGATCTTTGTACACTAAAAACCTACATCATTGTCAATTAACTAATAGTTTAACATTTTGATTTTTATTGTAAATTAATATAGCATGATAATGTTTAAATAGAAGTACTTGGAAAATGCTGGGCAATAAAGGAAACAAGTTTTACAGCTGATTTTTCACACAATTCAACAATGTTGGAGGCTTTTATTTTTTTCACATCTTCGCTGCAGCTCAAAACCAACCTAAGGCATAAGTTTGGTTGAAAGTTAGTTTCTTATATAATTGAATTAATATACTGTCTTCGGGTAACAACTCTTCTTTTGGCTCTCAATACCTTTACTTCGCATGTGACTAATGTCTATGATGTCATCAACATCTATGTACACATCTGCAATCCAAATTCAAAACAAACATGTGTGTCGATATAGATTACAATTTTAAATATAGAACTAAATGCCAATAGATAAAGTTAAAAATCATACCAAGTTTCTTTTGGCACCCAACCAGCTTCCAAAACGAATTTCTCATATGGAGAACCAAATGATCAGTAAATGACGTCTGACGTGCAGTGCTATTGAGAGCTTACACAAACATTATACTTTTTATCAAAAACTCATTGACATGTTAAAATGTGCAATTAAAATAGGTAATAATAAAACAGAAAGATTGCATGATTGCAGTTGTCCATGCGTTTAAAAGAGTACTATAGAAACCGAGTATTTCATCAAAATATGTATGAGCACCGCATTTAGCTACAATTACATATTCAGGCATACAATTGGATCAGCAGGAGCAATATAAAAGTTTTCAAATTAGGTTCTTGTAGTTCATGGGAAAGATAATAGGAAACATGTATTAGTATAGTAATAACTATAAATTTCAATGATAATAGAATATTATACGAACCATGAAGTAAACGAATTAGTTGACAAAACAACTTGCATAATTCCTGCCAAATAGCGGATGCAATACAACTAAAATAGTTTAAAAGCAACCATTTTGGGCATTGATTTGGAAGAAAGAAAAGATGATTAAAAGCAAAATCTGAAGTCAACAATCATAGAATTGATTAACCCTAAGCATTAACATCTCGAGCACCGGTTCCCATGCTTCATCAGACAAACAATTAGTTCCATGTTGTTCAAAATCACATAAAGAGGCAATTAAAATAGTAGAATAAGTAGGAACTAAAGAGAAAATGAAATGGAGTAAATGGAAAAATTAAACCTGAGTAACATCATCTCCCATGTTAAGACCTTGATGAAGGCTTTTGCTGAAAACTGTGTTTAAATGTCAAGGGCCTCCGAAACTGCTTTCATCTGTGCAGAAGAAACGAATCACGTTCTTATTTGCATCGAATCTCTAACAAAGTGCATCGGCCTGAAATCAACAATTTAAACCAAATCATCAAACACATAAATAAAAGAGAAAATATCGAAATGAATCTGCAAAATTTTTGGAACCCTAAAAGAGAGATTTAAATAGTCGGGGTAATTATCAATGGACACAAGCTTGAAGGAATCGAGGCAGTGGTAGGAATCGAGGAGGCGTCTTGAGAATTGAATCGACGGGGGATTTTGAAAGACCGGTGCAATTGAACCGAGGAGACGTCAGCTTATTAGCTTTAGGGGGAATTGTAAACACGGGTTATAGGGGTCATATTGAATTTTTATGGATTAGAGTGCATCTTATCTTGTAGTTCAGTTGGTAAGCGTGCTAGCATATGTACATTTGGTCCCGTGTTCGAGTCTTCTTGGAAGCATTTTGTTTTTAAAACCCATTCAAGACAAAAAAGGAAAGTGTGTTGGCTGAATTTTCAGCCTTGCTAAATATAGAAAGGGTAATTGCTTTATAATATAGTAAAGATTTTTTGCAACCTCACAGTCGTTAAGAGTCTCTACTATAAATACATAAGTTTAAAATTTATATTTGCCTTATATGACGACACATGTTGTCGCTAAATGGCTTACATTTTAGCTAACATTTAAGTATTATATATTGGGACAGATTTATATTTATTAAAAAACTAACATGATGTAGTACTTGAACTTATGACATGTACCAATTAAGCTACTTTAAATTGTTGCAATTACCGCCACCTACTAACTACCACCACCATCATCCACCATCCCTACATCACCACTACCCAACATTTGATCATCGCAAAATGTAGTTATAGGGTACCCGCCGCCGCATTGCGCGGGTACCCGGCTAGTTCAAAATAAGTGTTACACTTGGTTTTCACAGTTTTTGAGTCAAATTATCATAATAATAGTTAAATTAAAATAATTAAATGATTAGTGAATAATGGGTCTCACACTTTTTGAATAAAGTGAGGTTAATGATGTTTAAAAGTAAAAAATAAGGGTAAATGAGTCATTTCACTTTGTTAAAATAGATAGTTAGTGAGTGTGTGCCCCATTATTTTTTGCCAGATAAGGTAATTTTTCAAAGTGTAGCACTTATTTTGAATCACTCATTTATAGAAAGTGTAGCACTTATTTTGAATCGGAGGAAGTATGAGCCAAATATATATTTTTAATTAGTTATAAGAATAATTGGGTATGTTAATATCCATAAAAAGAATTGATGAACTGTATTATAAATTTATAATTATTTATTTTTCATCTTTGTTTGTAAAATTATATATACATAATCATAGTTTGTGTGCAAAACCGTCGTCTTAAATCACGATGACTTTTAAAGCTTGAAGTTTAGTCATGCTGACACGTCACGCCTCACATTATTTAGAATCTTGTGGTTAAGTACGATTTTGGTAACTAAAATCTTGTGGTTAAGTACGATTATGGTAACTAATGTATATTAGTATAGTGTTTCATTTGTTGTTGCTTGTCCTTGAGATGTACAATTTTGAATTTTTTTACCTTTAGATTAAGTTAGGATCCAGATGGTATTTCTTTATTTTCTAATTTATGAACAAAAACATGTTGTCGGATCATGTTTATGGTAGTTACAATAACAATAATCTTATTATGTAAGCGTAGCTATTAATCGAATCCAACAAACAAGAAAAAACTACAATGAATATTTTAGTTTTTCAACCGATATAATCATTTAAAACGAATAAAAAAAAAATTATGAAGACTGCTTTTAGGTTAACCCGGCCTAATCCAACCAGCAAGTTCTGACCCAAACTATTGTTTTTTTACATATAACTTGAAATTTCAACATTACAAACATAATAACCATATAGTGTTCCAGACAAATGTGAAAAAAAAAAAAAAAAAAAAAAAAAAAAAAAAGAAGAAGAAGATTAATCTTACAGTTTTCTAAAACACGATATATTGTGAGAAATGAAGTTTCATGACAACATGGGGCAGCCCGTGTTTCTGGTGTATATGCAAAGCAAACTTACAATCACTTTCGGGCTTGATCTACACATGGTGATGTTATGATTGATGTACTTTCATTAAAGCTTGATAGAACATGTCGATAAATTGGTTATCCTGCACACAAGATATACTTACTATATTAGCTAATAATCAAACGTCTCAAAAGTTGTCTCCCCATGCTAAAACGTCTTAAGTCGTGTTATTTAAAATAATTATATTGTTTTTGTGATCATAGTTTAATATATTAACTGTCCAGAAATTTAAGGTTAGTTATGTTTGAATCCTAAAACTTTCACTAGTTTGCTGTTTTAAATTAATCCTTTAAACTTTTTTGGCATCCTAAAATTTGGTCGACTTGTTAAAAGAACCATTTTGATCTGCTATCACACGTTAATACCTACAAAAACCATTTTAACCCCTTAACTGTTTTTCACAATGATTTAGTCCCTTAACTTTTATATAAACTTTAATACCATAATCTTATAATAACTTTTCATATCAATTTGACAAACCACTTTTTTAGCATTTATTAATTTAAATGCTATGAAGTCAAAAATAAGTGAAAAAAATTGAGAAATAGTTTCCCTCAAATAGGTGAAAGTCTAAGGATTAAGCCATTATTAACCTTAAGAAATTGACACCTCAAAGTAACCGGTTTAACCGCTAAAATTTCAACAAAAGGTTAAAACTTAAATCACTAAGCAAACAAAAGTTTAGGGGTTAAAATGTCAAATTAATGAAAGTTTGAGCATTAAAAGTTAAAACATAACCAACCCAACCCGTTTTGATCTACAAATAAAATTTACCGGCTAAAACACAAAATAAAATAAAAAATTAAATACCTGTGAAAGCATTACAAGTGCATCTCGAACTTTTTCTCTAGTCAACGGTCCATAAAACGGGCCAGAAGTAGAACCAGGAGTGAGTGATGGTGGTGGTGCAGGCGGTGGAAACGGTTGCAGCATCGGAATCCCAACGTTTCTTTGCACATTCATTGGCAGTTGTAAGGCGGCAGCTGGCGGAGTTAAAGACGGTTGTCTCATTAAAGGTGCCGATGATGAAGAAGATGGTGTGAACAAAGAAAGAGGTTTAATTAGATTGGTGGTGTTGACTTGGTCAACATTGTAAGTTGGCGGCATTGGTGGGGTGGTTGAGGGGATGTGTAATGGTTGACCGCTGTTGACCATGGGTGATGGCGTGTCACGAGAAGGCTGAGGGATTGTTGTTGAATTATGGTAAGGTTGGTTCACGTTAACAGGATTTATACTATTTTGTCCCAAATTCATAGCAGTCTGCAGTGAGTTGTGGTTTAATTAGAATAGAAATTATAAAAATTAACCATATTTTTGTAATCATGTTTGACAAATTAATTGTTCCAACCCGACCCGCTGACTCAGCAACCTCTACTTACACTAAAGAAGTTGACAAATGCAGAATCCTCGGGTACATCTGTAGTACGGGAATTAGTCAACCCTGGTTCCAATGGTCCTTCGATTACAGCAGAGGTAGGTACTGCTTCAAGTTCCTCAAACTCACTACAAAAAATAAAAAAATAAATTAAAAACTTAAATTTTATAAAAACAGTTGATTATAGTACAAGTGGATATTTTTATTAAATATGTAGAAAGAAATCGGGTTACCTTTTGTTGACTTTCTGCTTGGCGGGAACCTTTGAATATGCACCAAGTATCCTAGAGAAAAAAGATAATGATATGCGAAGAAGCTTATAATTTATTAATTTATCTATTTAATTATTAAAAAATGGAAAAATGGAGTACCTAGTAAACAGGTTTGCAACATCCTCACATTCTCGGGCATTGTAGAACCAAATACCATTGACTTCTTGTGAAGCATTTCGGTACAGTAAATATGGTTCTTGAAGTTCAAACTCAAAATCTCCAAGCAAATTTTCCACAAGGTTTTCTGCTAATTATTTATTAATAAATATATCACAAAATAAAAAAATAAAATGTTACCAAAATTAAAGGACACATAACATATTAACATGCCTGTATTTCTTCGATTCATTACTATAAATTGGAACCTTGGTTGAGTGTTCCTGCAATTACAGTTAAAAAAGAACAATCAATCTACAAGCTTGTCTCTATTGATATATATAATATAACCACTAAAATAGTTCAATATTTACTTATTAAGTATAAGAAATTAATATAATTTATTAAGAAGAAAAAACATTATCTGCACTAATTCCCACCTCTTAACAACAAACAAAGACCCTTCAACATCCTTGCGACTCTGAGAAAGAAACACAGAAAAAACACATAAGGAAGAAGCTCAACAACATTTTAAATAAAAGAATATTATATAGAAAGTTAACACATAAGAAATCAGTAAATTAACATCTTTCATATAAAAATGTAAACTTTTATATGAAATGGAATATATTTTACAGCCAATTTTACAGTTACAAAATGATCAAACAGTATGCAAAGTCATCTTATAATTACTCATATGTAAGAAAGTACAATGACTAATACTTAAATTAGGTATTGATACAATTCCCTTATGTTTCTACAAGTTCTAACTTATAATATCACACCCCTATTTAAGCACCAACCCTAACTTAATTATAAGTTTAAATCTATATTTAACACTAAATAAGTAAATTCCCAATTACATATTTTTCAGGCAGGGGATAACCTAAGTAGCTAAATCAATTAATTTCAGTTCCATCAAACTAAATCCTGGAATTATTCTGAAGAACTAATAATTTGGAACAATCAAGTACGAACAATTGTCGATTAAGCTTAATAAACAAGTGAATTGACAGAAACAAACCCATTGATTGAGTTCGACGTTGAACTCGTAGAAGGTGACGTGAGCGGCAGTGATTAAGATCTCCTCGATGTAAGGATCCATCCGTTGAAGAACAGTAAGATTAAGGATTTTTGTACTGTTTTGATCCAGATTCGGCATTAATTTTCCACTTTGAGACATTTTTACTGATCGGTGATTGATTTGGTATAGATCAATTTGAAACCCTAAAGCAACTGATAGATAGATAGATACAGAAGTGTGTGTGTTTTATTGAGTCGGCGAGGCCTCTGTGTGTGCTAAACGAAAAAGATGACTTGTTTTCTTGTTTATCTATTCTACCCTTTGCGAGTTTGAGACTTCCAATAGCAATTTCTTTTATTTTTTTTCGGCAAATTCGCAATGTTATTCGTATTTTGTTAGAGTTAATTTACAATAATTTACTACTTTTATAGTTTGTAGATACTAAACTTTTTACTAATTTTTAATTAACAAAACACACCTTTAAGTCATTAGCTTTTTTTAACATTTTTTTTCTTTTATTAATATTACTAATAATTAACTTTTGGCTATATCAAATATTATATAAATGCCTTTCGTATATATAAATTGATATTTTATGTGTAATTTAACATTTTTTAAGACGTTGTATATAACAAAAATTATGACTATCTCATTCGGAGTTATAAAATAAAATACGATAAAATATATGTTAACATCGAATTTTATAAATAATTTATATTTCGATGAATAATACTAAAATATAAATTTATAGAATGCAAATTTATATTTATTTATTAACTAATGAACAAAAATAATTTACATATAAATATATTTACAGTTTAAATTAAAGTTATTAAATATAGAGATAAGGAAAATTAAGATGAAACATTATTAAAGGGTTAGAGAAAGTTATGTGGTTATTCAAAAATTATAAAAATTTATCTATTTCAATGGGAAAAGGTTATTCAAAAGCTTTTTTAAATTGTAATAAACTTTTGAATAACCTCCCTTTGAGATGCTCATATATAAAAAAAGGTTTTAAATTTTATGTTATTAGTGGGTACCTGTATAATATGATGGCAAATCGGTATGAAATAGAGAAAATATAGTTGTGGTCGGGGGACTGTTGTTAGAAGAAAGGTGGAGGTGATTACCGAAAATGGTTAACGATGATGGTCGTTTGTGATCATCGACAATAAAAGGAAGTCAAAAGTGACAAACGTATAGAAAATAGGCTACAATTATAATTAGAAAGATGATAAATAATATAAGGCGTCCTTTGTCGGCAAGTGTTTAGGTCTATATTTGTTAAACATCTTCATATCTAATCGCCAGTGTTATATGTACTTTAATTGTATTTAAAATTAAAATATTTATTATTATATACCAGATATGAAATAATTTGTATTAAATATTTTATTAGAAAATCTAATTTGTTTTCAGTTCTCTGTTTTTAAGAATTCTTTTGAATGAGACCGAAGTTGACTAAAAGGTAAAAAGAAGTGGGTTGTCTATCTAATACAAATCACATGGTACTTGATTAGATCTGTAGCTCATCCCTTAACATGGTTACTGATCGAATTCGAACTTTTGACTAGTGATTCAAGCCTAACAATATATTCCAAACAACTAACCATCAATCCAATTCAACACCTTTAAGAACTCAAGAAAGACATAAAAGTCCCTTGAGAAAAACAAACTTAAAATAACATGGAAAATAAACATCGATTCGGCTATAATTCACATGTTTTAAAGAGAAAAAGAAGAAAACACGACCAAGACCATAAGGATGACCACCGAGAGAAACGAAGCCACCACGGCGCCGCTAGTTTTTTGACAAAAATCATTAAATTGTTGACAAATTGCAGGCCAATTCGCATCCTGATTCCCATTATGAGCCAAATAGACTATCGATGCAGCCCCACCGGCTGCTGATGTTGTTAGAGCAATCATAACCTAGTTAACATCAAAACCACATATAGCATATTAAACAAAACCAAATAACTTTTAGTCTAGCGATATAAGATATTGAAAGGTGTTCCTCATTGACATGCGATCATGAGTTGTGTAGATTTAATATTAGCTTAAAGAGGTGTGTGAAAAAAACAAATAAAATAAAAGTATATATATATGTTTAAGAGATCTTACGGTATCAAAAAACATGAGGATGACCCTTGGCTTGATCGCGTGTGGGCGTATAATGCACACGATAGAGAGTGGAATCGATAAAACAAGGTAACTTGCGGTTATAGCATTTGCAATCACGAAAAACCTATTTAATGTCACACATTTAATATAAGTGTTTTAAAACATGTCACACAATTTATATCTATTTATTTGACTCACGTAAATGCTGGCAAATCATCGTAATTGGCTTGGAACTGAAAGAACTGAGTGAAAAAAGGTAGAGTTTGATCGGTTGAACCCATGGCTATAGCCGCTCCTAAAGCTGTAGCCACACCGGCTAGCCTTACAACCACATCAAAAACGGCTAAACCTCTTTTGTAACCACCCTTTTGTGGTGGTTGAACCACCATGGGTATTGCTTTACTGCTGCTTGAACCGCCTGGGGGAGCTGCCAAAAGTGGTGCTTTTCCCTTCCTTTCCTTTGGTGTTTCTGTGATGTTAATGGCAGTTGAATCGCTTTCCATTGTATCTTTAAGTGTGTGTGTGTGTGTATGTTTGAGAGAGAGCTAGAGAGAGATGAAGATGGAAAGAAAACAGTTGATATGGTGGTTTATATAGAAGATAACAATGGATGTTGAGAGTAGTTGCTGAAAAGAATTAGTGACAAAGTTTTGTGATCGAACGATTCCTTAGACAACATAGTAGTTGACATTACAACTTCAAAGAAATAAAAAGAAACCAAATTTTGATTATATAAAGAAACTCACTTGATCCACACAACTTCCCTCTTTTGACCTTAAAAAGGGTGATACAACTAACAAAATCATTTCCTTTATGGTCTTAAAAGCAGAAAAGAATCTTATACACAAGAATAAATTTTCATTTACTATTGGTACAAACGATAAATAATCTTTCAAAAAAAGGATATAGATCGAGGATTTAAGATGCAAACAGTCATTATTTTATCTAGAGGTAGAGCGATTGATTCCAAGAAGATCTCGGGTCAAAGTGCGAGTATATGAGAGCATATGAGATACGATTACATCATTATAAGAACATACACAATTAAAAGTATGAAAGTATAAATATGTGTACAAAACGTCTTTATCTACAAATATCCAATCCTCAAACCTACGCATAGAGTTAATTAGTTACTTTCTAGATTCCAAATTATAAAGTTAAATTACCAAATAAGATAAGTTTTTATCTTATTTGGTAATTTATCTTATTTCATGAAATAGAATAAAGAGATTAAAAAATGAACTTATCTTATTTCATGCAAAGCCAAAGAATTATAAAGCATAAGTTCAGTTTTTATTTTATGTTTTCTATTATAGAACTTCTGCATGAAATAGAATAAAGAGATTAAAAAATGATTTCATTAACGTCATAATCTTACTAGCTAACCAAATTAAATTAGTCAACTAAACAACTGTTCCCACTCCACTGACCTATATTATGCTACTACAAACTACAAATTAGTCAATTTTCTATACAAGTTGAACTACCGTCCCTGTAATATGAATTGCAAATTTTAAATTCACTAAAACTTAAGGACATGAACAACTCGTAAAAAGAAAATGAGATTATAGATCAAATTAATCATGTTAACATGCTTACAACTTACAAGATCAATAAGATAAAGTTGTAGTTTTTATCTGCGGTGCCTAATCAATCGACCACCTTCAAACAATTAAACACCTTCAAACTAATTTCAAAAAGAGTTATAATAAAGAACTATAACTAATTTCAAAAATTTAAAAATGGTTCTTGAAAACCCAGAACATAACATAACCAGGCGAAATTATAGATAATATCCGAAAAACAATCAACAATTCTAATCTTCTCAAAAAGTAACAAAGCAAAAATGAGCAAAACAACGACAAACTTGTGTAATCTAGTATCCACCTTTGAGATCGTTGACAACATCGTATGGAATTGGTGTAACAGTCTCAAGAGTAGTTCCTTCAACCATAAAACCTGGTTTGGGTCCCAAAGGCTGTCTTTTGGTAGAGATCACTACACCCTTTGCCTTAGCTTCAGCTTTCAATTGATCGTTCTTTTTGATCCTTTGTTTCAACTCTTCGTTACACCTTGATGGCATCACGTGCTCAATTCGCACATGAAGCCTTTTCTTGATGATTCTGTTACCAACCTGAATGAATTCAAACGGGTCAATTGCGTTCGCTTAACTGACAATACCTTTTTTGTCAGCCAATTTTTCAGAACCATATAAATATTTGTTATTTAGTCAATAATGATTACAAAACTAATATTACTCTAAGTTTCATGTAAAATGACAAAACTGTATTGAGTTTCAGGTATCATTCAGTGTTGTAAATTGTAATTGATTGTCAAAATTGGCGACACAATGAGCAAATTTGATATACAAATAGAATAAAAAAATTCATTAAATCATCTAAAATACAAAGCATCATACAAGGTGTATACTTATTTCATTACAAAGTCATACATAATTAGGAAAACCATCTCTTGATGAATTCAGTTCTATCAAAAACTATGTTTTTTGTAATTGAAACAGAAATGTTCGAACCGAACGAGCAAAACACCTACTTTTAATCCATTTTCTTCTCTTAATTACTAAATAGCGTTAAACTTACAGCTCTAAGTATACAGATAAATTTGTACATACAACAAAATGTAACGAAATATTGATATGTTGACAGAAAGAGAGATCGAGTAAGAGATTAACCTGCTTGTTCAACTCAACACCGATGGCACGTTTGGTGACGTTCCAGACCTGACCGGTACGGCCGTGATAGAACTTGTGCGGCATACCTTTGTGCACAGCTCCGTTCACCTTAACGTCCACATAATCGCCTACCTTATAGGTTTGGAGGTAGGTTGATAGATGGATGGTACCCTTCTTCCTGAATCCTCTTTGGAACAAATCTCTAGTCCTTGATCTCAAACCATGACCGGCCGGCATCTTTCCGTTCGACTAGAGAGAATTCAGTGGGATAGAGGCAAACATTTTGAAACCCTAGATATATCGTCTTTTAAATGGGGCTGATTTTCATTAGGGTTTTAGTTATTCGGGCTTACAATAATGGGCCGTTTGAATTTGGGGCGGGTAGTATGTGGGTTTGTAGGTTCGTTTTGTTAGGGCTGATAATGGGCAAAGTTCAGAAAAGGTGTTTCTTTTTGTTTTTAAGCTTGATTTTCTTTTAATAAAATCAAATGGCTATATTTTTAATTTAACACGTAGTAATCAAATGCATCAAGATAATATTTAGGTATTCCTGTTTATGTCAAGCTTCCCGATGATCACACTAGGGGTGATTATCGGGCCAAAACCGAACCGAACCGATAGAACCGATAACTGATAACGATGAATATTCAAAACCGAAACCGAACCGATAACATGTTATCGGTTTCAGTTCGGTTCGGTTTCGGTCGGTTTTCGGTTCGGTTCGGTTTCGGTCGGTTTTCGGTTCGGTTCAGTTATTTTATGCCAAATGTTCATCATTTTCCGAAAACCGAACCGATAGAACCGATAACGATGAATTTTCAAAACCGAAACCGAACCGATAACATGTTATCGGTTTCGGTTCGGGTTCGGTTCGGTTTCGGTCGGTTTTCGGTTCGGTTCGGTTTATTCGGTCCAAATGCTCACCCCTAATGTACACTACATAACCGTTGGCGTGACCGTTTTTAAATTTTCTACTAGTCACCTGGTAAATATTTAACCAGTGAAAGATCCAGCATGTGATCTCTATAAGTCATTTTGGAACACTTGACACTAGCCCATCATCAGATTACTCAAGGCTTAAATGTTCAACATCCATTTCATTTATACGAGTGAAAATGTACTTGACGATTTTATTCGGGTCAGGTTATACCCCAACCTGATAAGGGGAAACCATTTATAAACCACAAACCTGACCCTATTAGACTATTGGGTTTGTTGAGTTGACCAAGTAGATCCGATAATTTAGATTTAACCCGTATAAATCCGACCTTATAAGCTCTAATGGTATTCGGGGTCATGTCGGTTTGACCATTTGACGCCCTTGTTGTAATATCTTCTATTTTAAATTCTATGAAAAGATATACATCTTTCATCAAAAATACATAACCTTTTTTACCTTTAGAGTTCAGCGATTACTTAACCTACTTATAAGATGGTGACTAATGCGTCTAAAGAAAATAACACATGATTAAGCCTACACATTTAATTAGCTGTTGATCAACTATAACAAAATATGAGAAATTTTTTGATCGAAATTCGTTATGGATGTTTACATTTGACTTCAAGGAAACATGTGAACGCGTGGTGGGCTACTAATATAATAATGCATTCACAATATATAAAAATGAAATTTTCTTCAAAAGTTATAAAGTTACGCCAAATCATGATACCTGCTTCAAAGTTAATTTACTTGCAAAATATGCATAACATTTGACGTTTTAAAGTTTCTTATTTACACGTGTTTGGTTTTGATTTTCTATTAAGTTAATGCATTAACCATTCGCGAACACTATTACTACCCACAACCAGACATAGGGGTGTTCGTTTGGACGGTTTGGTTTTATCCGAACCAAATAGGTGAAACCAAATAAAGTCCGGTTTTCAAAAGCTCAAACCGAACCGTCCAAACTAATTCGAAAACCAAACCGATCCGAACCAAATAACAATTTGGTTGGTTTGGTTTGATCCATTTGGTTTTTCCTTAAAATTTTCAAAATACTACAAAAGTATATAACATAAATAATATTAAGTTCGATATGTAAAATTCCAAAATGATAAACTACTTTGTACATCAAAATAAGTCTAATTCATAGCTTGTGACATTTACAATCATATATGCAAAAATCTTGACATCAACTTTATCAAAAACTCCAAAAAGATTGTTACATCGTCAACTGATATAATATAAAATGGAACAAGTGTTAGTATATAAATCAATTTACTTTAAGACATGTAAAGAAAATGAGTACCATAATTGCTTACAATGGAAACCAACAAATGTTAGTATATAAATCAATTTACTATATATTACTATTTGGTTTTTTTGGACAATCCGGTTTTCACAACAGAAACCAAATCCAATCCGAAATCCAAACTATTAATTTGGTTCAAGTCCAAACCGATCCAAAAAACCAAATAACCAATCCAAATAGTCCGATCCAAAGTGTCCAATTAGACAATCCGGTTATATCCGAATAGTGAACACCCCTAACCAGACATCAGTACATCACTATCATCCCACCACCAAACATCAACACCACCCATTAATTGGTTGTCGTAAAATATTATTATAAGATATATGTCGTTGCATATGCGCACACCCTTCTAGTAAACTTTTAAAAAATTATGTATAATGCGATAAATCTAAAAAAAAAAATTACATGTTAGTGATATGAAATAACAATTTATAAACTTTTGAGCACATTTAGCATTGGTGAATGTCAATTACAACCAATTAAGTACAACCCAAATGAAGCTTCCGTCGCTTTTCATAAGTTTGACTAGAATGAAATGAACTTATTGACAAAAAATAATGTTTAGGTTGTTTTAGAAAGACGGAAATATTGTTTATTTTGTTAAAATTTAGAAGAAAGTGTTTATCCGTAATAGATATGGAGAGTTATTACAAAAAATAATAATTTTAGATTTAAATTTAAATTAACTAAAAAGCTGATTTATGTAATTTTATTTATCAAATTATCCAGTTTTATTAGAAGGAAATGGAATAGCATGGTTATGCATAGCACGTGCAAAATCTAGCTAGGTGTCATCTTCATTTGGCATGGTGCTGCCAACCCATGGCACCGGGCTGCCCTTTCGCCAAATTCCGCGACGAAATGTTGTCGCCGAGCAAAGGGTTTTATCCTTTTTATTTTTGTAGTGTGTCGCTTTTTATTTTTGTAGTGTGTCGTATAAGTGAATGAGTATTTTAGTTAATCCTAAAATAAAAGATTTTGCTTGAGTTATTAGCTTTTGAATATTTGGAGTGCAAATGTGAAATCAATACTAATGCTGAGATAGACATTACATTAATTTAGGTGTTTGACTTGATCACCTCACCAATGACGTTATAGGTGGTTTTATCATCATTTGGGTGTTTCCAAATATTAATGAATCACTACTTCACTAGTTGGTTGTAAATAAACAAATTAAAGCGTGATTTCTTTAATATTATTTTCATAAGCTTACATAAAAATTGACACTTATTTATTTAATGCAGATTTATATAACCAAAAATGTTAGCCACTTTGCAAAATATTTAATATAAATTACTAAAGATTATACTGAACACGACTGAGTCCCAATATACGCGGCAATATTTGAATGCAAAATTTTCCAACGTTGACTTTTGGACCCAATAAATCCTTCAAGAAACTTTTGTCATTCTATAAATTAACAAGAACCTCACAAAACCGTACCACACCAAATCTTCTCAATCTTACTAATAGATTTATCGCAATATTCCACAATGGCCAAATATGTATCTAAAAATGCTATCTTTATTGCCAGTGTTCTTCTTATCTCGTTTTTAGTCACCGTTGAATCCGAACAATTTTCAAGAAAGTTATCACAACGATCTATGAGAATGAAAAAAGAAAAACTTAGTCATTTTCGTTTCTACTTTCACGACATAGTCAGTGGCCCAAACGCCACCGCTATCAGGATCGTTGAAGCCACAAGGACCAACCGTACTGCCGCCACCGGTTTTGGTGACATCACCATGATTGACAACCCGTTGACCATGGGACCTGAACGGACCTCTAAACTTGTGGGCAGAGCCCAAGGGATGTACACGTCAGCAAGTTTAAATGAAATGGGGTTGTTAATGGCTATGAATTATGTATTTGTTGAAGGAAAATATAATGGTAGCTCATTGAGTATATTGGGTCGGAATGCAGTGATGTCACCGGTGAGAGAGTTGCCGGTCGTCGGAGGAAGTGGGCTTTTCCGGTTTGCACGTGGGTATGCAGAAGCGAGGACTCATACTTTTAATATGAGCAATGGTGATGCAGTTGTTGAGTTTAATCTTTATGTTCTTCATTACTAATTACTTGTAAATTTTTGGAAATTTGTTTTGTTTTCATGTTGTTGAAGATTTGATTTTGTGTTTCGAGATAAATTATGTATTTTTCTGGCAATAAATTGCAATTTAAAAAATAAAATTCTACTGACATTATTGTTTCATATCAAATGTTGAAAAACTAAATCGTCTTTATAGTTTATATCAATTTTCTTCACTAATTATCCCAAAGTTACATAAATCGTCACTACTCTTAAAACTTGTAGCACTTCTAGTCTATAAGTCCATTAAAATTAACTGATCTCTATTACATGTTTGTAAATAACGTTATATCCTTCATTAAATACTTCCTCCGATTCAAAATAAGTGCTACACTTTCCATAATTAAATTGTTGTTCAGAAAAAATGAGGTAAGCATGTCTTCACAGTGTCAAGGCTTAGGTGGCAAAGGGTTAACGACGTTTATGGACTGATAAGCTCCGACAAGGAAACCGATATGCAGCTTTATTAAGAGATGTCTTAATCATTTCTTAATGACTATGATTTGAAAAATCTACTACTACTTTTGTAATGAAGTCAATGTGTGTACCAAATCCTCCATTATAATACGCCATCCGTGTGGAAGGTACGTACAGCCGCCACAGTTGATATATTGGGTGTGATTTCACACTCTCACGTGTCAAGAAAATAATTGAATTTGTACTATATCTTTGTTGAATTCCAAATTAGTATGACTAACCATTTACTTTTGATATATGCTACGTCTCTTTATACTACGTATAACTTTTTACATTATAAAAATAATATAAAAATAAGAAAAATGATTTATCAACCTAATAATATGTTACTTTTAAATCATTCACATGATTTCCAGCTAAGCTAAGATAAATGGGAACCATAACTTAAAAAGCATGCTTAAGAACAATGATATGGTTTTGGCCAATTGGTCAAACCGGCCAGCGCGATTTTTGGCCAATTGACCTCCCGTCTGATGTTCCGAGGCACGTTCGTAACCAATTCAACCGACTTTTGCTTTCGGATAATAAGAAGTCGAGCTTCTTTTGATTTATTTATTTTTTCTTTATTATAATTATAACTAGTGGTCTTTCCCCCGCGCGTTGCGGCGGGGGATTTTCATATAATACCGAGAAGATTGTTTGTTGATATCTACAATACATCCAAAATATTGTTGACTGAAATCTTTACATAATCAAAAAAATATTATATGCTAATAAGACATTTGGAAGCATGAAAAATCCCTCCGGCGGCATGAGCCATTGTATATTCAAGCTGAATTGAAACCCTTGTTGAAATACTAATTCCCTTATTTCTTTTCACCATAAATTCATCACACCATGTAAACTACCTGCAACCTCAACCATGCTTAAATACATGAAAGAAAAAAAAACTTATATGCATACAAAAGTATATGTACATATATAATCGTATTGGAAGATAAAGAAAATTTATTGTCAGAAATAATATGGGCAGCTTTCGATCCACTTGAACCATTTGACCGGTTTCGCTTTTTTGGCTAATTCTTTTATTTAACCTAAACCGACATTTGGGTAAGTGAACGGGTCGCAATTTCCACCTTTATATGTTACCATAACACGCTTGATCAATTCATCGTCTAAACTCTTAGCATCACACCTGTTTTAAAGATAAAAAATTGCAAAAGTGAAGTGAAAAAAGAAAAAGAAAACTAAAGTAAACCCCCATGTCTTCTTCAGGGTCCAATAGTGAGGTTCCTTGTTTAGAATCTTGATAAAGTTTCATACACTTTATATTTGTCTAAAATCAGTTAACCATTTTTAATTTACAGCCATTGATTAAATTTTTTTTCTTAATTAGGAGGATACTGTAATGACATTTGCAGCCATCGACATTTTGCAGCCATGTAATCTGGATGTTAGTTAAAAAATATTCATTTTGCAGCCATTGGCATTTACAGTGATTAATTTTCATTTGTAGCCGTTGACATTTTTCAGCCACTGTTTGAATCAGAGATATAGGCCTTTAATATAGAAACATTTTGATTATGGCATTATGCCATATTCATTACTTGACTGCATTGACATTAGGCCACTGTTTATTATATATAAAGATAAAGATTACATGTTATATTGATTTCTCATCTTAAGTTCTGATGCTACTAAATAGTTTAAATTTCTTTCATCAGTATATGAATAAGCACAAAATTATGAACCTTAATCTTAAATCACAAACTTGAAAACTAAATGGACAAAAGTCAAAACAAATAGGAAATGAACAAAGGATATCTTTACAGGTAAGTGTATATGTTGTGTAAAGGTTAGGAACTCTAATTTCAGAATATGAATATTCATAAGGTAGTGACAGAGAAAGCTTGAAGAAATAAGTGATGAATCAAGGTTACCTTTATGGGTAGTTAGGGACACAATCGGCCAATATATTGAGATTGGCAACTCTGATTCCAAAGCATGAACCCCTAAATTCGAAAAAACACCTTTTTACAGTAATATTTTAATCAAAGTTATGTGAGGAAGATGAGTTGCAAACATTAATGTAGGGCCGAACGGGAGCAGCCTTCAAAACCTGCAACAAAAAAATTTTCAAAACGGTGAATAAAGAAAGGATGCTGGTGGTGTAACGTGTCATTTATTAAACTAAAATTCATCAGGGCTCATTCTCTCTAGCTCACCCTGCCTCCATGAAGCTTACAAACTAAATTGTGTTTAATTTTTAACAGCCTAAATGATTATTCATTTGAACTTAAATATTAAGATGAGGTGCAGTTTATCAACTAAAGATCGATTGACGTCAATACCTAAAGCTTATAAACTATCAACAGTTTTTCGTTTTGTTAACATATTTCTTACCTTAATTACTGTATGTTCAGTTTCTGTTCAAACTTATAGAGTAATTAAAATCTACTGCAAATTATCAAACTAATTAATAAAGATTCATACTATTTAAAGCAAACATAACATCATCTTCAATGGGTAGAATCCGATTGTTGATCAAAATCAAGATTCACTCCATTTCTAACTTCAAATTATAATGATTATCATCAAATCCACCCTTTGCATAAACCCCAAAATTCTATGAATTTGTCAAATACATGTTTAACCCCAGATAGTTAGAAGAAACCCTAAGTTGAACTAAAGTCTGATTTGTTCAAGGCTTGAATTGGAATACTTTAAAGATTAAGAAGAAGAATAAAAATCACCTTAATAAGATGATGTAAAAGCTGTGACCTAAAGAGAAATCGGATAAATCAGAGAGATAAACCCTAAAGGAAGGCGGCAATCGGCAAGTAGCAGCGTCACTGAAGTGGAAAGGATGCGGTGGCGAATTGATAAGCAGGAGGTGGGTTTCAAGTAGCAGCGTCACTGAACTGGAATTGATGCGGTGGCAATCGGTAAGTAGGAGGTGGATTTCAACTTTCAAGTAGATGAATTTCGTAAGTAGGGTTTGTATAGGTAAATGGAAAAGCAGATGCACTTGAATGCAGTGGAACCAAAGCAGGAGGTGGAATGTGAGAGGAGTGGAAGCAGGAGGTGGAGATTAACGGAAGAAGGAGGTCTTGAAGCAGGAGGTGGAGATTAACGGAAGAAGGAGGTTGAAGGCTTGAAGCAGGAGGTGTCCAGATGGTATTGGACATCTTGTTCGCCATCCACATGCTCGACTGCTAGGACAAAATTTCTATTTGTTAAATATATTGCCTATGATTATTAAAAATGGAAATAAAGCGCCTAATAGGACAAAAGTCAGCATTGTCACAAATTAAGAAGTGTAAGCAAGAGCCGAGAAGATAAGAGGAAAAATAAAGCATGAGCTGTGAGTAACACAATGGAATGGTAACTATTCACCGTTTCATAATTGTTATATATATAATTGCAACCAAAACAAGGAATTTGCTAACAATAGCCTTTAGGCAATAATTAAAGGTTAGTTATTTGGTTGATGTACAAGTATAAGGGGGTGTTTGAGAGGACTTATTAATAGTGCTTATTAGCTTTTAAGCTTATTTAAATTTAATAAGCATTTCTTAGTGTTTGGGAGAGCTTATAAGCTTATGCTTATAGGCTTATTTAGAGGGTTTTAAATAAGTTGTTTTGGAGGGGATTATAAGCTTATTTAGAGATTTTTACATCTTTACTCTCTTATTTCACAATAAGCTTAACACTAAAGTTTATTAGCTTATAAATAATATCTTTTTTAGTCATTTCATAATAAATTTATATAAACCCTTCCAAACACTTTTTTTAATAAAAACTTATTGATTTAAATAAGCTAATAAGCATAAGCTTTTTAAATAAGCTTTCCCAAACACCCCCTAAGGCATAACTAATTTTTCTTAACCATAACTCTAACTGCAATAGTTAATATTTTCCTTAAAACAATCATAATTTTTTGAGGCATAATCTGGCCCATACAGACTGGATCGTAGTTTATCTCGTATAAACTGAGCCATTGCCCATTGCTAAGACGAAATAAAAGCCCAATAAGTATCAGGCCGGTTCAACTAATTTAAACCGGCCCCTTAATCCAATTACTCGGGGATGCAGTCGGTGTTCGTTCCTGCAACGAGTGTGCGTGAATTGCACGACAACTGTGTGTGTATGTGTTTTGCTCTTCATTTTATTTCTTAAATCATTCATTTGTTTTGATTCTAGATTCTGATATGATTGCAATTGATGATTCGAGTTTTTGATTGTTTTGAGTCTGGTTTTGTTGAATGCAGGACAAAGGAGAATGGACTATTGCTCCGGTTTTACATGACGCCGCTTCTGTGGTAACATACGCTCTCCTGCTTCTTCGTTCATTTTCTTAATTTTTTATTCCAATTTATGATCCAGCGATTCGTGTTCTTTGTTTAATCGTGTTATTGAGGATTATATGCGCATATGAGTGGAAATTGAATACTGATTCGATCAGGTTAAGCTGGCAGAGTAGTTTACTGCTCGGTAGGTGATTCGCATAACAAACATGCATATAAGGTGTTGTACCACGTGTATATAAGATGATTTTGTGCTGCAGACATCACTTTTTGTGGTGTAAAATTCGCCTCCCAGATTAACATTAACAAGTGAAGTTGAGTTTTTGAATCGTTTCATTAAGATTCATATCTTAATTCTAGGTTTTAATTTTGAGTTGGGAGATGTTTGTAGTTAGATTTTGATTTATTTACATGGCAATGATGTGAGCATGAACTATGAAAACAGCTATTCTCTTAATTAAACTGCAATGGTTAACCTTATTTACTCTATTAAGCATGAAATAAATGTTAATTTTGACCTGAGACATAGTTTAACAAGTGTTTGATGATCACATATCTATAATGCCCCCTAATAAGGATAAAATAGAGAAATATTGTGGATCAATATGAATGTTAGGACTTAGGTACATTGTTATGATTATAAATGGACACAAACAGATATTTTGATTACAATCTAACTGAAAATTGAAATATGTAATTTGACTTGAGACAACCCCAAAACTGGAATTGTTGCGTTTATGATGTGGCTGGCCGCATGCACTGCTAACCAAATATGTTTTCTGCTGCCAGAGCTGCATTTGGAGGTACGCCATTAAATGTTGAAGAACTTAATTTAGCTGCTATTATTTATAATTAGTGTATGGTTTCTTTTCTGTATTGTTAGTTTATAAGTCTTTTATTTGTTAGGCAGTCCTATTTTAGTTCGTACTTATCTTTATTATTATCTAAAGTAGTTTCATGATTAAATAGGAATTATAATTAGGAATTAGTATCCTAATAAGTTAAGTATTTGTCTAGTATAGAAAGGGCGTACTTGTTTAGGTTTCATTATATTTTGTTTTCTGATTGATTTATAAAAAAGAGTCGAGAAGAGTTTTCTCAATTTGGTGTTGTTCGGTATACGATAATACACCAAATCTGTCCAGTAACATGTTAGTTATAAGGCTGATGTAATTAATAGTTACAAAAACTGTATTTTTCAGAGATTTAATAATATCTAATTTGTAGGGCTGGGTTACAACGGGCCGGGTAGGGCTGGGTCAGCCCGCTAACTCTTTTCTGTTCATTTTCTAGTTTTTTTTATATATAATAATTGTATGATCACAAAAATAATATAATGAGAATAATAGTAATGTAAGATTGTAATTCTTTGATTACTGCAATAGAGCAATTTATGACTAAAAATAGAAATTGGCGACTTCACCTATTCCTTTGTTTAACCACTCAAAACATTTGGCCCGTTTCCCTTAGACCTAATTTTATTGAACTGACCCATTTGATCTGTTTGAGATAAAACAAAAACACGACCCAACTTTACCATTTCATACAGTTAACTCCTTTGGTATACTACTAACCCTACCTTATTTTAAATTATGTAATGTCTATTACCTGCTCGTATATGCTGATTAAACTCATTAAGCTTTCTGTAACATTTTCCTGCATAATATTATATTGTGGTTTACAAATAAATAATTTATTAAGTGCATAAAAAGCAGAACCAACATAGTAGAAAGTCAATTCAGACGATCAGGAACAAGGTTAAGTTATAGATATTAGTTGTAGATTACAAGTCCATGTTGAAATTTAGTAAAAAAAATATATTAGTTATTATGCTATAACCATATGAAAAAATGTTACCTTGTGATTTAGATTGATTTATTCACACTTGTGTTACAACCATCGTGTGCACATGATGTTTTTTTGTCCCTGCATATATCCATCCGTACGCATTTTCATAACCACAAAAAAAAAAAAAAAAAAAAAAAAAAAAAAAAAAAAAAAAAAAAAAAACTTAGAAATGTGTAGATGCTTAATCAGTCAATTCACAAGTCCTGAATATTATAAATTTCGGATCTGTCACACACTTATTTCAGGGCCTGCAGCTTGTCTATATAACCTATAGTTTATTATTATTCCTAGCTATTTCTTGGATAACTCTGTAGGGGCTGTATATTACTTTCACACACTTGTATCTATAGTTTTGAAGTTTATATATTGGCTGCTTTCAAATGTTTCTATTCACATGCTTAAATTTAATATCACTAGTACTATACTATCACTCTGTGGGGTCTCAACTCATATATTGCACTTGCACTCTCAATAATTCTAAACTCACCAAAACCTTGCTTCACATATATGTTTTCAAAAATCAACCAATTTATCACAATTTCAAATTTTATTTATTTATAATTTATCACATATATGCTTTAATGTCTCATATTTAATCATATGTGAAATGATGTTTGGTGCACAAATTGTTTACGTGTATGAATAATGTTAATTGCAAGTTGTAATGTGAAAATCTGTCTAAAGAGTATGCATATGTTGATAGATACTCTGATTCAGTATATCAATATTAATGATTACCTGTAATTTCATAAATATGTTTTTTTCTTCATTAATTGGTTAACCACACAGAATGATACAGATCTGAAAAATAAGAAGGTGGTCACTGGTTGCTCAGTTTCATGCTTATTAATTTTTTAATGCTTTTTAACTGTTACCATTGATTGCTTAAGATCCTGTCATGTTTAGCTTCTTTTACCAAACAATATCTCCAATGAAAACTTGTAACTTTTTGGTTGATAAACAATTCATATACCACTAGAGTACAATAACTGTTGTTGATTAATCTTGTAAATTAGTAGAGGTGGTAAGATCGACAAGTTGGGTAACATGTCATTTTTTAGTACCGTTTAACAAAAGTCAGGATGATAAGACAACCCACAAACATTATTTTTCCTCTCCTTTAACTTTTTATAAATAGTTTTGATTTTGATTGCCGTAAGCTATTACTATAACAATTTAAATCTTTAGATAAAGAATAACTTAGCAGGTTTTATGGATTAAAAATAAATTTATGGTGTCATTTTGCGTGTTTAACCCATTCTCATTCTAGCTAAAATTTAATTCAACCGTCTTATTCGTAAGTAAATAACTGGTACCAATGTTAACCATGGTTAAACAATCATCGATGCATTTAAATCTTTTTTTCAAGCGGGTACCAATGTTAGGTATATTTAACTTTTGATAAATCATCTTCAACACGGGCAATTTTGTAATTTCACATAATACAGGTTTGGTCTTTGTTTCATTTGGAATCATTATGTACTTATGCAAAAAAATAGCCCACATTATCATCCTTCTATATCCCTCGATTTTCTTGGGATTCTTTGGAGGGCCATTTACACCTTCAAATTTTATGTATAGTCATCGTTTATACACGTAATAGTACAGTGTATCTACCGACATGCACTACGACCTTTAATATTTTAATATTTAACGTACACATTTATATTAAATGGGGTGGGGCCCACAAGGCCACAAGTTCGTGTTGATTTATCTTCCTGAAAATGACACTTTCATTCCATGTCTTTTGGGCCAAATATCTTTCATTCACAAACTAGGAAATTTGGTTCGGTCTTGGCTGATGAGCAAACTATATTTGTTCACTTTGGTACCCTTAATTTTGACCATTTTTGTCAAATACTTTTATTTTTTAGTCCAATTTGGCCTAGTAGAAGTCTATTGCATTTTTATAAAAGCACAATGTACTTTGGGTTGGTTGTCGAATTAGCCATTTAAGTACTATTTTGTATCACTAGCATTAGGTCTGTGTACGGTCCAAGAACCGGACTGAACCGACTAGAACTGAGAATTGAAAAAATGGGTTTGGCCGGACCGAAGACTGAATTGATGATGCTCGGAACCAAACCGAGGTAATTTCTTTGAATTTTTTTCCGGTTTTTTCTCGGGTTTGGACCGAACCGAACCGCTGGAACAAAACCGGTTGAAACCAAGAACCCATTTTTCATAGAAATTAGAACCGAACCGAACCGAACCAATGTACTTCGTTTCATTTCGGTCCGGTTCTAGTCGGCTCTCGGTCCAATTTGCGCAGGCCTACCAAGCATTATGCATTATGCTTTGGTCAGGGGTTCACTTGAATTTTAGGATTTGAAATCGGTTATTGTTTCGAATAACGGGTTCCAATTTGTGTGATATGTGGTGGTGAAAAGTGTGTGAAGGGGGTTTATTTTATGAACTTTTAACGTTAGTTTAACGGTTTGTTTGTAATTCAGTGTAGTGTATTAACTTTATAAAACTCGTTTTAAGTATACTTTAACTGATAAGTTTCGTATTTCATATGGAATTAAAGGTTAGATATAACAAAAAGGCTTCGATTGTATAGAAACAATGATTGACTAATTGATGAACCGAAATGATTTGTATACACGTTATAACTATATTTGTTTAGACTATTTTATCCTTACACAAATTAGTAGAAGGTTGGTAAAAAGTAAATAAATATTTGATAAATAGATAAATATTAGAAAGGTAGAAATGAATAAGATTTGGTAAGGATGTGAGGTTCCTTAAATTCGAGTGAGAAGAGAAAAGATAGAAAGTGGTCCAAATCACAATGTGTGTAGTGTATGTGTGTGTACTCTGCATCAGTCTTTATGGTTCCCTCCTCCCTGCATGCCATCAGTTGGCCCCACCTGATAATTCATTGTACTTGTGGACCTTCCTTTTTTAAGTTACTGTTTTAAGAAAATATAAAAAATACTCCATATTTATTTAGTACGTATTATATAAATATTAGATTCGAGTTTATAATATATATTTGAAAATGTATGATTTAAATAACCTGAAAGTGTGGCCTAGTGGCGCGCTTGAGATTCTCTAACGGAGGTCTCAAGTTCAAACTCTACACATCAATTTTAGGGCCAATTTTTGGGTATCTTTTCTCTGTGGTGCCGAGAAACGCAGAGCTTTTGAGAAAATAAATCATGGATTTAATTCCAACTCCTTCTGGTTCGCAGAGAACAACTGAACATTGTTTGAGGCTAGTACTTAGAGAATGGTTAGTTGATACCTACGAATTTATAGAGGAATTTATATTTCTTTGCCGATTCTTTTGACGAATATGATTCAACTTTGGGAATTACTATGTATAGATAGTAGTACATGTTAGGCAATTTCTTTATATGATCTCCCAGTGTTATCAAAGATTTCCCAAAAGCAAATGCACGGTAAAATTATTGCAAAATCGCCCCTAAGGTTTGTACTTTCTTGCAAAATATCATACATGCTTATATCACTACGGGAAAAACCTCGACTTGTTCTCTATTAGGAAACACAGCCCTTTTAACGTTATAAAATCATTCATAGTTATTAAAGTGGTAGTTGCGAAGTCACATGTCATGTTGAATGTTAGAGGCCACATGTGATTTTGTTGGTTAACGTATTCATGATTCAGATATTAAAATAAGAAATTCATAAAATATAATAGTATATGAATAATATGATGTAGATTTGAAAGTAATTTAAAGAATATGTTAATAGCAATTAAAAAAAGATAGACCCTCTTTGCACCAACACATTCTTCTACAATGTTACATTTTAGATTATTAGCTATTGTTACTTATTTATCAAATACATTTGAGGAATTTAATCCAACTAAAACATTCATTAATTCTTGCCATGTGGTAATTAACTATAACCATATGCTAGACCGCTAATGTTTAATAAATATTGTGGATCATTTTCCTCAGTCTTAAAATCATCATAGTCTTGAGGACCAACATATTAACCCAGGATAAGTTTGTTGTCATCATATAGGCTCCAACTAGAATCATGAACAAACCTTACTCGTTTTTATCCAAACTGCATTTTTTGCAAAACAGCGCCAAGAACTAAGGCATGAGCAAATTTGCAACTGTCATACATACTCTGTAATCTGTATAGACAATTTAGTTTATAATTTAGAATAAACCTTCCATCAGTGTTAATACAATGACGCTAAACCAATAACGTGTTAGTATATACAATATGTTTTTTTTTTCATTTAAAGAAATATTTGTTTTCATAGGGAAATAGATAAAAGATAAAAAAAAAATCCTAAATTGGTTTGGGAACAAAGTGTGATAGCAATTGAATGTTTGATAGTGAAATTGGTCTCCCTATGTCAAGTGTAGCGTCATGAGCTTTTTTACTTTAATCTTTTTTTAAAGATTCATAAATGATTTTTGTGTTTTACTATGAACAGTATCATTTACTTTTCTTTCTTTTAGATTGTTTGTCTATAATTGGTACTCTTTTTATTAATTCACATTAATACTTACTTCAAAGGGCCCATACGTTCTTCAAAGTGCTTTCCTTTGATTCCTTCCATTTAAGCTTCTCAACAAACAAACACCCACACACATATATAAAGATTTAAAAAGGTGTACGTGTGTATGTATCTATTGACATTTATGTAATGATAATCGTCACTTTAATAAAATAATTATCTATAATGACATTTAATATGAGTAAATGTTATTATTCATCTAAGTACACATGTACACAAATTATAATTTTTTTATATAATGCAAATAAAAGAATATCTTAGGTTATTATAAATATGATATGTATATTTGCAAAATCGTCATGATTCGTGGACACATTCTCCGCATTAACATACAAACATGCAGAAAAGTTAATATTTTCTTCGAAATTATGGGATTTATAGGTACAAATTTATAGGTGTGAAATAATATTTTTGTATATTTATAACTTGATAGTCTACAATTAGAACCAAACTTAAGTGAAGATTATGGAGGGCATTAAACTATAAATTTGAACAGTGAGTTAAAAATAACACATAATATATATTTTTATATCTACATTGAAGTGTTTATTATTGTTTTTGAAGTATCAAGTCAAGAAAATCATACTTTTTTTGAGCGTTCTCTCCACAAAATTTTAGTTCTCCCTTAATCATTAACATATTATATGTGTTTGTGTTTCAAATTATGTATTCACCTTACTATTATAGTTTATCCCATATAAATATTTATTTCCCATTACAATCATTCATTTATCCGCTAAGTGGGTACATATGCAATTTTATAGATGAAAAGTGTAACAATTACATTTTTTTTTTTTGTTTTCTATTGACATGTGGTCATGAATTTAAGTCATGTTATAGGTATTGTACATGTAATGTAAATCTAAGAGTACTTTAAAAGATGTATCATTGCTGTTAAAAAATGATTGTAAAATCAAAGTTATGAATAAGAGGAGTGAATAAGTTAAAAATATGTATTCAATTTTTAATAGATTAAGTTTATAATTAGATTGATCTATTAATGTTAATCTACTGCTCTGTATCATTTTATACATGTGGTTAAGAAAAGAAAAGAAGAACTATATAGGCAAGTGTTGAAATGTACAAGCATGGAAAGCACACTGGAAGCAGCTGACAGTTGTACTTTACACAAATATAGATAGCATGGTAAGTGGGAGTATACCCTTTGGAAGTAGTAAAGGCATCAGCACTCTTTTTCCTTCACGAACTCAACTTCATTTGCTTCTGTGGGTACAATCACTGATTGCATCCAGATGTTGACTCTACATAACTTTTTAATCATTTTTTTTATCCTTTTTTCAGAATTTAATCAAATAAAATTAATTAAAGTCTTAAATAAATATCTGGTTCTTACGTTCTTGATTTTAATTCTTCATATCCTTCTTATATAATCTAGCCATAAATCCCATCCCCTATTTGAACGTTTTTTATTTCTAAACAAACCAACAGGTCTAGCTTCATAAGCTTAGGTTCGAGTTGATACCAACTAAATTTATCGGAATTTTTAAATAAAAAGAAAACAAAAACACGACACCCCAACAACAACAATGGTATCCAAATCTGCCAGAGCATAGTGTGATGAAGATGATATGTAGATAGTCATACCTTTATCTGAGTGTGTAGAAGGATATATGTGCCTCGCCTTGGTAAATTAACAATGCTGATATAGTAAATTCCATTTTGTTGCAACTAGATATTGTTGATATAGTAGGATGGGTTCTGCTTCATAAATTGAATATTTATCAAGTTCTTGCAAAACTTGACATAAATTAAACGATTTTTTTTTTAACAACTATGACGATAATGGCGACAATACTTAATTCCTTCAAAAGAGATGTATGATGAAAGTAAGATGTAGATAGTTATACTTCTAACTAAATGTAGAGAAACTGCTTTCGGGATTTTGAACAATCAATACATGATATTAAAGAACTAGAGAAAAAGAGAGACAAATTAAACGAAATGAACCAACAAAAAGGTAAATCCAAATCAATCGTCTCTATTTTGAAATATTTTCTCCGAAAACGATCTTAATCTAGGTTTGATCTGATTTACAACCCTATAGAGATCGACAGAAGCACATTTGAATTACAAAAAGTACTCCGTATTATTTTTGTTAAGTTTCATTACTAAGGTACTTGAGCATCTATTGTACTAAATAATTAAATGATAATTTTAAAAATACTTCTAAAGAAGACATGAAAACTAAATTTAATTAAGCTATAAACTTTATAATATAATATAACGTTACAGATGCAAATCAAGACTGACTTGATCTTGAGCACTTGGCTTCGAATCGTAGAAATAACTTGAGGTTGTCGGGATTCTTGAAGCAGCTCGTAATCCGTCATTCGAAGACATCAATGATGACGCGTTGATCGGACGGTCACAATTAAATGTCGAGGTTTGGGCATTGGGGTATCTCCATAACCCTAATGGACTACCATTAATAGGTGTTTGATGTGAATTATATAATGAATTGTTTCCATTATAAAACCTATGATTATAGTTGGTGTTTGTGTGGTGGTAATATGGTGGTGTTGCGGTGGTGGTGGTGAAACGGTGGTAGTTCATGAGACCATACATTTGTGCCTCCGAGAAACTGCCGTTGACCATGGTTGACTGGAGGTGAGCTCTTTTAGCATGTTGTCTTTCTCTTTTATGTGCGTTTTGATGACCACCTAAGGCTTGTGAAGTAGGGAAGTTTCTACAACAATAATGACACTCGAATTTCCGGCTACTTTCGCCGGTTTCTTTGGATTCTTGATCCTGGGTGGTTGTTGGTGTGTCATTAGTGTCGAACTTGTCGGTGATCATGGCGGCGGAATCACTGCTGCCGCTAACGCCGCCGAATTCCTTCCCGAAGAGACGGATGCTTTTTTCTTTGTGGGGTGAGGGACGGATGAAGGGAAGTTGAGAGAAAGATTCAACGTTCATGAAATCATGGGTTTCTTGGCCGTTTTTTTCCATCGGAAAGTGGTGGCCGGCCGGTGGAGAGAATTCGGTGGAGGAAAGAAGAAGAAGGTGGTTTATGAGTTACATATGGGGGCTAGCTAGGGGACCTTTAAAGAAGAAAGTGGAAGTGGTTAAATTTTGATAGAGGGAATTAAGGAACTATAAGTAGTTCATTATTGACGTGTACATTAAATATAGAGTAAATTCATGTAAAATAATAATCATTAAACAACCCCACGGTTGTCACTAATCATGATAATTGATGTGATACTTTATAGGATGGGATTCTCTTGTGTTAGTGTTTAACATGATAGAAATGAATTAGTGATGTATTTTATTATTTGAATTTGGTCTTTTAATGATGTGTTTATACGTTGACTCTGGGTTACAAAGGGTCAGCTCGCAAAGAAAGTTAAAACTTAAATTTATAAAAAAAATAGAAAAGATTAAACTATTAATTTTATGGCAATTGACTGATGGGATCATAGTGATTGTTGACATAGTTTCATGTGACGTGATACGTGATAGCAATATCCTTATCCATAGCTACTGATCTAAAATATGTTAAGTTATTGCAAGTTAAGTTTATGTATATTCATGTGTTCAAAGAACATATAATAATAATAGTAATTACTATCTTATGTATTTAACGGTATATCTTATGTGTTTAAAGCACATATGAATGAATCGTAACAAAAGCTAACCGATTGATTGTATTTATTTTTTATATGCAACTAAGTGTGAAAATCTAGAGCAAATTGTCCATGTTCTCTTTTGAATTTTGATTTTGTCCATAATTTTTTTTTTTCATGATTTTTGTCTGTATAGTTACCATTTTACCGGATTTCTATCTCTCCGTCCAAATCCATCTAAATTGGGCGGTTAAGTAGCCTCACATGTTGGCACATGAGGGTATTTTATTATTTTACCCTTTTCTTTCTTCTTTATTCTTCCCCATCTTTCATTTTCTTGATCTACAATTGATAGCCATTTGAAACCATTTAACCTCCTATGCTTCTTCACAATTTATTGCAATTGTGATTACTTCTTTTCTTTCCTTCATCTCATTACGATTTAACCTAATTCTACTAACTGTGAAAATTTACCCGACATTTTATTAATTCTGGCAACTAACATTTGCGTATGTGTCTCGATTGCTTTATTAATTATGGTGCCTTCATCGATTCCTTTGATTGCTTAGCAAAATCATCTTTCTTCTTAAACTCGAGCCATTTCATATACAAAAACAGCTTCTTCCTTGAAATCAGTGATCATGGCGACAAAAATAAAGCAAAAAAGATCGATCTAGTACGAAATCGTAGAATTTAGAAGAACAAAGGGACAATTTCTATAATTTATTCTACTATCTAATCTTACAGGAGATGATTTGATTTGCATTGTTTGCAAATTGTGGTCCATATGTAATTTATTACATGGGCAATATAAGTTTCTAATAATATGACAAATGTATCTATAGGTGTATGATGACACTTTGAGGACCAACATTGGTATTATTACTTGGTGTTGGTTCTCGATAGCTTTGTTCGTTTAAATTAATTTTGGATTAATATTGGTGCCCATCCCTCTCCATCCCCTTCTCTCTGCAAATGTGGTCCATCATACAACTTTCATCGGCTATGGCTAAGCCCTATATAGTAACTAGTAAAGATCGATCACATGTTTGAATTGTATACATGAAATTAACAAAACTTAATTTTCAGTCGAATTAAACATTTGTTATTTGACAAAATATTTGCATTTTGAAAAAATTGACAGCTTCATGATTCGAACATGCGACCTTCATGTGATTAGCAATAAGCTATCAAAGCAGATATTGATTAATTGACTACAATTATTTATGTACCCTATATCTTTATTAACCTCTAACACATATTATTCTATCAAACACCACCAATTAACCACCACCACCACCGCCCACTTACCACCACCATCACCCCCACCACAATCAATACCGCTACCACCCACTATCACTGGACATCACCATCATCAATATTGTCACCACCATCATCAACATAAAATGTATTTTATGGTATCTGTAGCTGCAATGTGTGGTTAATCTATTAGTAATATAATACCAAACGAGTACATATATGTATATATTTCCATTGTCAGATGTGAAAATAATGCATTTGACAGTCCTTGTTAAAGTTGCTGATCCGTTCAAATGTCATCGAAGGCATGTAATTAGCGCTCTTATTTACCTATGTTCTTTAAAAATTAATTCTTATATTTTGGAAAGAAAAAAAAAAGTGGAATCTAAATTACATATGAATTTGTGTGAACTCTGCATTGAAATAATTTAAAATTCATAACATTGTTAAATTGCACCCGTAATTAGGCTCTCCCAACCGTGACGCGTCACTAAACTCATAAATAAACACATCCCTACCGACGATTTACAGATGAGCTCATGCCAACAACAACACAATACTAACTCATCCTCACTTAAAAAATTATTTAAATATTACCTAAACACCCCCCACCACCTGACAAGCCCCGCAACGCCACTCGAAAACCCGTCGCCACCACGACGCCTTTTTACTGACGCGATGCACGACGACACCGTGCCATTGACGTCACTAGTTGACGGCCAAAAAATGGCCACTGACGGATTTAGATGCCACCGTTGGCATGGACCTTAGTCCTTAGCCCTCAATTTTTAGGCTGATTTTATACATGGTACCATTCCTTAATTGGTCATATTTCATGTTGCATTTTGGCTGTTATTACTAAATATGGAAAATAAGCAACCTTATAAGCTACGGAGTATATAAGTTGGTTAGGCTATGAACATGACTACAACTTTGCATTACCATATATAGAAAGTTAACAACTGTAGAATCTATGACACATTTACTTGCACAAAATGTCACAAATGTAATGATGGAAATAAATAGTACTAATATAAGCCTCCTTAAATAATTAAAATGCAATTTTAAGCAATTTATCTATCAATATCAATTCCTAACATAGTAAGCTTAACAAACCGCATCTGTGTTTTGTTTTTATTAATCTGCTAGGTGCAGTTATCAGAATATATCCATTTCAGATCTTGAGTTTATATAAATATTATATTATATTTATTAAATCCATTTTCGTAATTGTATTTATATTCGAATTGATGGCTTACAAAACAAGCCTCACCAGTATCACTACTACATATCGGGTTTGTTAGTGCGGACCAATAAATTTATTTATTGCGGTGGTATAATATAATCGCAACAACAAATTCAGTTCGCACTGCAAAAGAAAGAACCGCAACAACAATTCAATTTGTTGTTGCGGCCATGATAAACCCGCATTAACAATTCCATTTATTGTTGCGGCCATGCTAAACCCGCAATAACAATTCCATTTGTTGTTGCGGCCATACGTTACCCGCAACAACTACCAAATTTGTTGTTGCGGCCATGCTAAACCCGCAACAACAATCTAAATTTTCAGTTTAAATTAATTAATTAATTGGCAAACAAAAACAAATTTCATAAAGATACAACGATAACATTACATATATGTAACATACTATTATAAGCCAAACCAAAACAAGGACAACCAAAACCTAAACACAAAGCTAACTAACATCATTTGTTGTCGATCTTGAAACTAATGGCTACAAATCCAAGCCATTCGTTCTCGCAACACATGTATCACAAATTTTTTTCGTCAAAGATCCAAGCAAAGAAAAATACCACATTGTGTTGCAAGGTAAAAGACGTATTCTTGGGGTTGATAATGTTGTGGATGAAAAAGAACACGACAACTTCGATGATTTACCACCATTTTCCGTCGGTATCGAACCCGGGAATTTAGAAAACATGAATAGAAGCTCATATGTACGAACTGACGGAGGAGGAACATATATTTAATAACTCGATCTATTATATATTATTGAAAATTAATATTTGTATTATATATGTGTTTTAGTACTATGCAAATTTATAATTAACCTACTGTTTTATTCATGTGTAACATCTTTTAACAATTTGAATTTGTTACTATGCAACGTTCTTGTAACACATAAAAAAATGAAACTCAAAACCGCAACAACAAATTAACAAAACCGCAACAACTAATTCACCCAACCGCAACAGCAAAAACAACCGCAATAACTAATGGACATAAACCGTGGTAACAAATAGAATAAAATAACCCGCTAAAACGAAATAAAGACCCGCTAAAACGAAATTGTTTATTCCAAATTTTCAAATCCCAAAACATAAGTTATCCAAACATCGAATCCTTAATCACTTTTGCACAAAACCTTAATCGACCAAACCGTCCGTTTTCTTCACCAAAATCACTCTGCACTAGTTCGCCGGAGTTTGGATTCGCCGTCATTTTCTTCACCTTGGATAGTAACCGACGTTGCTTTCACCATGTCGTATCCTTAATCAATTTTCCAAAAACCTTAATCAGTACCTCTCGTCGACCTAAACCCTAGTTTACCGTTACATCGCCGATATTTCTTCACCAAGCTAGGTATTAAAGTATTATGTTAATGATTTCTTGTGTTTGTTATGCATTCGTTCTTAATCATCTTTTTCTGTTAACGTATTATGTTCACGCATTTGTGTCGTAATTCTGCAGAAATGGCCGATAATCAAGAACGTAATAGATGTAGAGGCGAACGTGGTCCTGCATCTTTTGGGAAGAAATATAGCAAAGATGTATATAAAACTGAATTTGATGAAAATCATATCCCTCTGAGTAAATAACTGACGTCATGGTTTGGGATGACGGTTCAACATCGTTTCCCGCTAGCAACTGATATGGGCAAAATGGACAAAGACATATATGAACAACTATGGCTGGATACCAAGGTATATATTTATTAGAAATATGAAATAGTTGTTAAGTGATGATAGCATATAATTTATTTACTCTAAATTGTAGAATATGTGGAATATCGAGAACGATGATGCAAAAGAGTTAATGAGGAAGAAAGCTGTGAAAATGGGTACTAATTTTAAATCTAGGCTTGTTAAAAATTTCGTCCTTACAGGCAAGGATGCTTGTGAGAAGTATAAGTTTCTTAAAAGGGATGATTGGAAAGCATTTAAGGCACAAAGAAGCACCCCAGAATTTATGGTATCTCTTAATTATATTATATGTTTACTGTTGTACAATATTTTATTATTAACAACTTGTTAATTTGTGTAGCTAAAAAGGGAGAAAGCACTGGCAAGCAATGCAAGCAGACAATTCAAGGTCCGCGTGGGCCGAAGCGGGTGGACCCGTTTTAAAAAAAAATAAAAAGGATGCAGTTTGGTCTGAACTTCTACAAAACCATAGTGTTCTTTCGGAGATTCAAAATGAACGGTCTAAGTTGTTTTTGATGGGTTGTGCAGTTAAGAATAGTGAAGGAAAGTTTGAACTTCCTAACGAAGCGATGGACAATTTCCAAGTTTTGGTAAACTAAGTTTTATTTAATTGAATATTTTTATCTTTTTGGTAAACAAATACTTTTAGTAGCTCGCGGAAGAGAAAAAGATGATAGAGGATGGTACTTATGCATTAAATAAAGAGGATCCTTTAATTCGTCTTCTGGGACCCGAGCACGGGGGACGATCTCGGACCGTATCCGAGGTAATTGGATACACAAAGGTTAAAGATGGACTGATTAGAAATGTGATCCCGCAAAGTACCCCCGCGGTCAACACAAGCCACCATGATTCATGTGGGTCCCGTGGAACGGTGGAACACTATCCACCTATTGAGGTAACAATTTAAAAGTTTTGCAGCCTATACTATCCAGCCTTATAATTGTATCTGTTTTTACAGGTGTTGTCACCGTGTGAGTTGCTAGTTAGGGTGGCTGATTCCCATTTAGTCAAAGTTGGTTATGGACGAGTATGGCCAACTGTGGTATTCCAAGTGTTACATAATAAACAGATTGCCGATGGTTGTGTAAAAGTCCAAGTTGATTCGATCGTGGCAGGAAAGGAGGATTTGCCTGTACATCCTCTCACAAAAACAGATGATGTTCAACTGGTTGAGAATTTGCCATATAGTATAGTACAGTGGCCAAGATATGCAGTGAAGGTATATTTTAGTTTTTTTTTTATTGTTTGTGAACGCTTTTATCTAACTTTGTAGAGATGTTTTAGCTTATCGGTGATGGGCTTGTCAATTCCCCGGAAAGGGACTTGAGAGAATCCTCTCCATTTGATTTGTCAACAAACAATGTTTATATACCAGAAATGCCCGAAACTTCACCATTCCCTTTAGACCAAGAGTTTTATAGATATGCACACATGGTTAGTCTTATCATTATCATTATTTTAATCATTATTTTTAAATACTAATGTTTTTATGATTACTTGTTGTAGTTGCAATCGGAGGATCCAACATTCCCCGCAGCCCAAACCGTCCCCGCAGCCCAAACCGTAACCGTAGCCCAACCCATTAACCCAGCCCAAACAGTCCCCATGGCACAAACCATTATCCCAGCCCAAACAGTCCCAGAAGCCCAACCCGACAGCCCAGCCCGAACAGTCCCTAAACCCCAAACACCCACCTCAACCCGACAGCCCAACCCGAACCATCCCCGAAGCCCAAACAGAACCCGAACCCGAGGATGTTCCTCTAGATCCTCAGTACGACCAGCATTATGCGATGGTAATGACCGATGCTCCCCAATTTCTCCCAATACTTGATGCATTCTTCAAATATAACAAATATGGTCTTAGTGTTCCTTCCCCTCCGGGTATGTATCATGAGACATATACAGAAGGCATCCCAGCCACCGAGGTTTTACAATTTGCTCGATTCCATTGGGTTGATAGCAGCATGATACATTGTTTGTCAATGTAAGCTTAATATTTTAATATTTGGGTATAATTGTATTTATTAACTTTATGTTGTATATTTAAGGTATTATTATGCAATGGCGGGCAGCAATTCACGCTGTGCATTTTTCAATGCACACTATATTACCGAGCCAGAATGTCGCACCAACAAGAACCATGTCATCCAACATATCAGGGATGTGTTAAATCATCATCCAAGCAAGTCATACATTCTTGCACCATACTATCAAGCGTAAGATTTGATTTTCCATAATACAAGCAACACTGGATGTTTTAAATCATCATACAAGCAAGTAACTTTGATTAATTGCTTGTGTTTACTTGCAGTCAACACTTGATGCTTTTTATCCTCTGTCCTAAAACGAATATTGCATATATTGTTGATTCTTTAAAGCGTGAATCTGGTCCCGATTACTAATCAATCATATTTTTCCCCGTAGATTTAAATGGATAAACACAACTGTATGTTTTCAATTTCCATTTTTTACCAATTTATTTAAGATGTACAAAATATTAAATATATTGAAATATTACAGTGCTGGAAACAAGACCAAAGTTGGGAATGTGGTTACATTATTAGTCGACATATTGAAGAATTTTTACAGACCATACAGTTTAACATCAACCAATCTGTAAGTTTATGTGATAGTTTTAAAATATTACTCATTTAGATGTAAAAATTATTGATATTAATTGTTTTTCATGAGCAGATGTGGAAGACTAATAAGAGTTTTGATGCTTCTATGATTCGTGAATACATAGCAAGGTTGTTGCCACTGTATCTCGAATGGATGAAGAGGTGCAAGCAAAGTGATGCCACTTATTAAAGGTTAGCAATTAAGCAAGTGTAAATTTTTGAACATATAGTTGTAAATTTTTGAAACACGGTCCATTACAATGATCACAACCTGCAAGTGTACATTTTTTTGACATTAAGTTACTGTGCGATTGTATGTTTTTGGGTGCTATCTTTAAATATATAAGAGCTATATATATATATATATATATATATATATATATATATATATATATATATATATATATATATATATATATATATATATATATATATATATATATATATATATAGTGCCCGATTCAGCGCAGAACCGTTTAAAGCTGCAGAACCGCAGAACCATCCTAACATTCAATGTTTTCTATGTTATACATAAAGTGTACATATCCATACATATTGTAACACATTTATACATTCGGTGTTTCCAATTTTTTATACACATAATATATAAATATATTTATATATTATTTGTTTAAAAAATTGGAAACATTGGATGTTAGGATGGTTACATCGTGTATGCAAATTTACAACTTATGTATAACATAGAAAACATTGGATGTTAGGATGGTTCTGCGGTTCTGCACCTTTAAACGGTTCTGCGCTATATATATATATATATATATATATATATATATATATATATATATATATTTATATATATATTGTGGAATGATTTTTTTGATTATTTTGAATAACAAATATTGCGGTTACTTTATCATGTGTGCGAATAACTAATATTGCGGGTATAACATCTAGTGTAGTGTGCGAAGAACTAATAGCGCGTTTTGTTCTTTAATGTTGCGGTTTCTTTCTTATTGCGGTCTCTGTGTTTGATATTGCTGTCTCTCTTTTGTTGCGGTGTTGGCTTTAATATTGCAGTTTCTTTCTTGTTGCGGTCTCTGTGTTTGATACTGCGGTTTCTCTTTTGTTGCGGTTTGTTTGTTTGATAGTGCGTAGTTTGTTAGTGCGTTCCTTTCCCCGCAACAACAAATCGTTTTCCCCGCAACAACAAATCGTTTCTGTAGTAGTGTATCTTCTATGTTACCAAGAAGTTATTTGCATTTTCATTTCTACTACCGTATGAGGATGATGTATGTAAATTTAGTAGGAACTAGGAAGCAATACAAATTTTCAGTTATAAATTTATAATTTTTTGAAAATATAAAACGATTTATGGATCATGTTGAAAACAGCTTTCATTTACAAGATAGGTCGTTTTCTTGAGGCTCTATAGGTGGGGTGGAGATAGTGATATGTAGGTTTCGTTTTAATTGAAGTAACCCCACACAAGTCCTTTAAATCATAGATCTAAATTGTATTTTTTGAAATTATGGACCCCAATACAAAATTTCATTCTACTTTCGTGATCTTAACCTAAAATTCCTCAACCATATAACTACATCCATGAACTGATATTTTCTTTTGGAAAAACAATTTTAATCGAAGAAAAGCTTCCTATCATAGCTAAGCGAAAACACATAGATGTTACGATATTAAACTTAGGTTACAAAGTCAAAAGGTCACATATATACAAGAAATAAATCTAAGAACGATAATTGCTTTAGCATATCTTAGTTAGTATCTTATTTATGTCCAAATTCATCTTGTAATTAAGGGAGTTAATTTACAATATAATCATTGAGAAAAATATTCAAGGAGGTTCATTATTTTTATCAAGTCTCGGGGAACAAATCTCAATCATTAATTAATAAGATCTAATGATCAAGATTAATCACATATTTTATACATAAAGGGGTATTTTAGTCATTTGGCACTTAAAAAAAATTGATTTTTTTTTAATTTTTTAATTTTTAATTGAGGGGTATTTTGGTCATTTTAAAAAAAATATGTTTTTATTTTTTATTTTACAATTTTTTATTTTCTAAATTTTTATTTATTTTTTATTATTATTTTTTTAAAAACATATTATTATTTTCATTAATAACACATAATATGATTGCATAGTGAATCACATGTGATTGCATAGTGAATCACATGTGATTCCATAGTGAATCACATGTGATTGCATACTGAATCACATGTGATTCCATACTGAATCACATGTGATTGAACTAAAACATCAAATGTGATTAAATATACAATCACATGTGATTTTACACCACATTTGATTAAGTCATACACGTAATTATTAAATAAATATTATTTTTTAATGAAAAATATTAATAAAAAAATATAAAAAATATAAAAAAATCGAAATTTTTTTAAGTGTCAAATGACCAAAATACCCTTTCATAATAAAAATAATAAAAAAATAAAAATTATAAAAAAAAAAATTATTTTAAAAAAAATGACCAAAATACCCCTCAATATATAAAATATGTGATTAATCTTGACCATTACATTTAATTGATTAATGGTTGAGATTTGTTTCTCGGGACTTCGTAAAAATAATAGACCTTTTTGAACGCAACTCGATAATCATTATATGAGTACTACAACATGAAATATAAAATCAAGTATTCAAATCAACTCCCATCTTGAAATACTATGTACATGCATTTAACCATTTAATAAAGTAAATATAGCTTCAAAAGATTAGATTTGATTTTTGTGGTTGTTATTTGAATTTTGATTAAATTAATAAGTAAAATGTAGATGATAAAAGTGTTCATCAAAGCTCTTCCCCTCTTTTGCCATTAAAAGTGATGGTCAGTTGTTGAGTGTGAAAAGGAGAGAAAAGGGGGACCAATTTAAACTGCTACCACTTGCATTTTGCACATAAACATTTAGAGTGGCAAATAATCTTCATGTCAATAAAACTACTTTTGGTGCACTCTCTTCTTAACCACACACATATTATTATGGATAATAATAACACTACTCCCTTTTTACAACAATAAAAAAAATCCATTTTTAAAGCACAAACAAACAATCTTTGAGATGGACCAGATAACTAGTGAGTCGGCAAAAAAGTGTTATACCACAATTATAAAAAACAGACACAAAATTAAGCTAGTATTGATTTGATTTTAACACTAATAATGATTAAGATTAAATCAATACTGTCTCGATCTCTACCCGCGTAAAAATATATTTGTCTATATCTAATTTTATCATATCCTTCTTTTGTAGGGATTGTGTATTATTGTTGTGTTTCATATAATTATAACATTGATAAAGAAAGTTGCATGTTGGAGACCTATATGACCCATATTCTAATAAACAGAAATATTTTCATAATTAGTAAACGAGAAACCATATTTCATCCACATTTTCTTCCTACTCGTATGTCTCCTAATTTCTAAACTTAACATGTGTAATCTATTGATTATCTTTCCCCATATCATCTATCGATTTTAATACTTATGAAGATCAAATGTATAGACATATGGATAGAAAGAAAATATAATAATTTCTCTTAATAAATGTATTGGTTAATTCTAAACTTTGTTAATTTGAGAAACTTAAATGCTTTATACGAGTATATATTAAAGATGTGTGTATTCCCATGTTGGAATTAATTTGATGGTTTTCATATGCATGTTCATTAACAAACATCCCATTCTATGTATGGTACGTGACTCTTTAGGGATAGGGCTTCCCACTTGGTTTTGTTTTTGTTTCTTTTGGCGAATTTCGTGTATTAGTTTTTATACACGTGGTACCTCACATGCTTACCTTCTTTGTGCATGGATGTATATACTATACGTCTATACTCATTCCACATACATTCTTTTTGTAGCCTTACAAGAAATGGACATTTAATAAAGACTACAAATACAAAGTATTATAATGAGTCAGTTGACCCTAGCGTATTCTAATATTTCCCCACTATAATGCTTTTCCGATTTAATAGACGTCATTAGTACAAATAACCTTTGTTGGTTTGGTAAGTTAATACTATTAATTGGTGTGGTTAATTAACAAGAAATGCCGCATCATTAAAATAGGTAATCGCATCATTAATGATTTCGCTCTATTAAACGATTAAGTTGGTAGTCTTAAGAACAGTACCACATATATATAACATACTGTGATTAGGCGATCTCTTATATATAAACAACCACCATTAAATCTAAGCACATTCTATCATATATAGGCCAAGATAAAACTTTGGATTATTTGTTTCCCAAAATCAGTAAGCCCCTTGTTGAATTAAAATAGACGTTCGAAAGACTCAGAGGCCTGTCTTTTTTATCATCCAAAAGATTTGTTTTTGATCGGCTGTAACACCCTGAGACCCAACCTAGTATTTTATTACTTTCGGTAAGTAATATTTTATTATTTAGTATTTTATATAATTTCATTTGAATTAATTAGTTGTATTTTTAACCACGGGGTTAAAAATTAGTAAAGCTGAAATAGGTAGGTATCGAAATGATTTTTATATATTTGGGTTCACTTTTGAACCAAAGTTCCAAAAATATCTTTGTTGTCAAAATTAGAGTTCGTTGGGTATTTTAAATAAATTAACTGTGAACCAAATATTTAGTACGGCATTATGTTTAATGAAAATTATATTTATGTTTGTGTGTACACGTGTAGGGGTGAGGGTTGGTTAGAAATTGACTAAGCCTTTCTTTATTTTGCCTGCTACTCTCGACAAATACACACAAATACATACAAAACACATATTTAGAAGATTTTGGAGAACTTACGGACTTTTGCTTGAGTCTTTTGCTTCTATTTGGTGGTTTTCGATTCTGAGCAATAACAAGGTAAGATTGTCTTCTTTTCAAAGCTAGAGTTTTAGTTTTGAAGAATTATTGAGTTAGGGTTTTGAGGTTTTTGTTGTTGTTGAGTTTTGATGATTTTTGCCTTAAACTTTTGAAATCTATGTTTATAATAAACTTTTATTGATTTAGGTTATAAAGGAACAAGTTAAATGATAAGTGTTGATTGTGTGAATTGTTAATAGATTTTAGTTAAATTTGCCTAATTTATTAATGTTTGGTTAGTTGAAATTATTGATCAAGTATTAATCAATTGTAGTGAAATATTACTTTTCCTATAAGAGATTATAATTCTTGCAATTTATCTAGATATGACGTATATGTTTAAATGTAGGCATTTTATGAGGTAATGGAAAATGAATTGTACTTTTGAATCGGTAATTAGAATTTGTGAGTTTGTTAAAAATATGTTAAGAATCAAGTGCAGATACTTGTTGGTGTAATTTGACTTGTAAAAGTCATGCACAATGTAAATTGCGCAAGTTAGTGTATGCAAGACATAGTTTTGATTTATGTTTAATTCAAGTGTATATGTGTTCATATGACCACTGATATTGTTTGTTGAATTTTGGGTTTAATTCGGTTTATATGGTGTATTACAGGAAAAGGAAAAGAGACTCGGTAATATAGACTACTGAGTGTGGTGTGAAGTTGTGCTAAGGTGAGTGGTTTTAGCCATCTTACTTGTGTTGTAATATCAATTTTGGAAAAATGCATTTAGGTTGGAAAAATACATTTAGGTTGGAATATTACAGCTATGACTTATAGTTTGGTTGCCTAATAGTGGTGCTATATAGATGTCTGTGCACATAGGAGAGGTCAGCTATGGTGAATTCAGCTGAGCTACGGTTACTTTCGGTTACGATAGTTGGACCTTCAACTTATTTGTTATTTTAAAGGAAGTTCTACCGTACCGTTTAGTAAACGAGCTATCGGTTATCATTGTTAGGCCGACAATGATTTAGGTTGCCGGTCCTCTGTTTTGCCAGTTCGTTCTTGTGGAAGTCGAACTGGAACTTTCTAGTTCATTCTTGTGGAAGTCGAACTAGAACTTGTTCGTTCTTGTGGAAGTCGAACAAGTGTAAATGCAATGTGTTGTTCCTTGGTTAATATTATTATACAATTTGGTTGTTAATTCTATTCACTTAGCTTTGTGCTAATCCCCACTTCGTTGAATATTTTTCAGGTTGTTAGTGAAAGCTTTTGGTGGTGTTTGGCTTGTTGGGAATTGATTGATCAAACTCTGATATTTTTGGTTGTCGAGCCGTATAGAAGTTAACATCGTACTTTTAATTATTATAATCTTTTGAACCATTATGTAAATATAAAATATGTAAATCGTTTTATGTTTATAAATTAACGCTTCCGTATTGTTTAAAAAAAATGGCTCAAATTTTACGGTGTTACATCGGCCATTGCAATAGGAACGTATGAAAGGATTAATGATAAAATGACCGAAAGGCCCGTAAAAGAATATATACTTCTTTCAATTCAAAATAAGCGATATATTATTGATTTCACAATTTTTTAGGCAAAAGTTTATAATGAGGGATATATTAGATTACATTGAATAATTAGTGAAGAATGAATCTCATATATTTTGAATAAAGTGATGTAATTAATAATGTTTAAAATAAAAGTTAATGGGATAAATGCGTTATTTTATTATATTGGATGAGATACTTAGTAGGTATGAACCCTAATATTTTTATTAAATAAGATAAGTTTTTAAAATGTATCACTTATTTTAATCCATCTTAAAATGAAAAATATATTACTTGATTTAAATCGTAGGAAGTATATAGTTGTAGTGATTTAAAAGTTTTGGGTTTAATAAGAGAAAGATGATAAGTGGAAGGACGAAAAGTGGGAATATCATAGGACGATAGAGATATATGGGTAGGGGACAAGGAAAAGGTCGCCATCTTGGGAGACCCTAACTTCTCTTCTTTAACAAGATTAAAATAGATTTTTGGTCTCCCTTAATTTTTTTTCTTTCTTTCAAGAGAGGTATTAAATCAAGAGAGAAAGAGTCACCATCCGGATGTTCCCTAATATTATCACTTTTAAAATTTGGTGTCTTGAATATGACATGCATATACATGCATACCATGTGTAACTACACAAATTATATATATATTTTACCAAAAATCATACATTTATTAATTTATACGATAATCTATATATCAAATTTAAAAAATGTTACATTTAAATTTATAATTATATATGTTATCATTTTAGAGAACTCAAATTTTATAACGCGGCACCAAGTCTTACGTCGCGTCTAAGACTCCCGCCATGAGCTATTCTGTAAGGTGTGTGTCACGCCTCTAACATAAAAACAATGCAAAATCTCCACTCAAAAAGTGTGAATTAATCTAAGAAATAGCCGTTTTTAACCGTGTCTTAGAGAAAGCTTTAAATGGTATACTACTTTATTGTGATGTATCTGCATATATATCATTGTTGTCTGGAACTCATATATAGTTATGGACCACCAGAAACCATGGCATATTTTTCAAAGGAGCCATCTTCATGTTTATGTCAAAGCCAAGCCATGGTCCCTTTCTTCATTTCAATATATTTTTCTAATTATTGTATTTTGGATTGGATCCATTCACGTGTCCTCTTCTCAACCTTGTAATTTTCACAATCATATTATCCCAAAAGAAGAAGGCTTTCAAAAGTAGGCATTCCTTCATGGATTTTGGGAGAAGTTTATACACTTAGGTCGCATACATTACAAGCAAAGTTTACCATTAATTCCAGAAGAATCTTTAACGGTATACCTAAAAAAATCTAAGTGCTTGCCTTTGAATATTGCGCCACATAGAGCTTGGCTTTTTCCAATAATAGAGATGGTAAAAAATTTATAAATGGTAATTTAACAACTTTTGTTGCTTGATCATATACAAGTAAAAACTATATCATTAGAGGCCTATTTTATTTTATACAATCTTCGGCCCATTTCTATTGTTTTCTGACATTTTCAGATAAAAATCATTTATAGAGGTTCGTTTCTACATGTTTATTGTCCATCAATCTAAAGTAACAAGCGAAATAATAAATCGTTAAATGCTCAATAAAAATATCCAAAAAAGAAAAATAAATCAATTTTCAGTTAATTGAAGTGTTTGTTAATAGCGAATTGGTTTTCGTCAATAATCGCAACCGAACCGAGTTTTTCGGTTCATTAATTTTTATAAATTGAAACTTCGGCTATTGTAACAGATCAGTTATTTTGCGCCGGTTAATTCGGTTTGGTTGTTTTCTCGGTTTTTATACTCACACAAGGCTTGTAGTCTAGTGGGATTGGTGAAAATTATAAGGTGTTGCCATGACCTATAGGTCATGAGGTCAAATCCCGTCGTAAACAAATGGAGTAGATTAGATGTCGTTAGAATAAAAAAGGATGAAGAAAAAAGATTGACTGTTTCAACTCAAGAATAAGATAAAGATTGAGGTTTAAGTTGATACAACACATGTTTTGGTGGACCGTAATTTCTTGTCCTGTCTTTATGATGATCATATTTGCTATTGGCATTATCAATCAATGTGGTCCCTAACACAAAGTAGTCAGATCTCCACATACAAATATGTCTAGCCTTTGAACTTGTTATGTTCTACTACTTCATCCACATAAACTTGTTGAATTCACTCTTTCAACTATAAGCTTTGGCATATGGTAGGACCCATTCAATGGAAGCTTGTTATTTGAAAGCATGAATCTTCCAAAAATAAGAGATGCCCATGTGAACTTCAATGTCACAAACAAATCCAAAGATCTTGATCAATATTAGAGTATGATTTTAACTTTTGGTAAAAAAAAAATAAACTTTAATCATTGTGCGATATCCCAAGAAAACCTACTGGTCCCAAATTGACGTAATAATTTGAGTTTTGAGTGAAAGAGTATTTGAGTATGTGAATGTAAAATAAGAAATATTGAGATAATGTTGAGGTGAGTGTTTAACTCAATTTACTACACCCTAAATTTGATACTCTAAAACCACTTTTTAACTTTTTCACCTTTGTTCTTTATTTTAAATTTCATGAATCAATGTTTTAAATTTGGTTTGATGGGATCATGGGGTCCTTGATAAATGATACGGAGTATTAATTAGTTGTGTCTCTTTCAAGAGATATGAGAAGATTTTGATCAATAAGCTTTTTCAACACATTTGTCATTAAATTATGATAGCATTGTCTCCCCTGCACTTGAGGAAGCTACTTGTTAGGGGTCCATATTGTATTTATGAAATCTTAGAAAGGTATTTGAATCTAGTTCTGGTCTTAGTTATAGTTATATTCGTTGTGTTGGTTTGTAGACTACATCCTAACTTAGTTTTTGTGAAAATTATTAAATAAGATATTTTCATTTGATAGAATCAAATTACTTGTTTTATAATCTAAATTTTGACGATTAATAACATTTTGGTCATCTTTTTGTCTACAATAATACTTACGATATAACAGATTGAAAACAAAATTTAGAATTTTTTTAAAGCATAGTTATTTGATGAACGTTAAGATAAAAGAGATTAGGTTACGAAGGATCAAAATACCAATATTTCAACCTTATTCTTTATAAATTATACCACATGTCTACAAAAGTTATTTAAGCGGCTAAAAAATATAAATAACATTTGTCTAATAATTTTAAATCTACAGGCCAGCGGATTGAGTATTTTCGAACTATTTTTTTTAGGAAAATGATAATGACAGCCCTAAGGGCTGTCACTAAGGATTCAAGACAAGCAAAAAAAACTTGTACAATAATCAATAACCACCCCCTGCATTTTAGGAATCAACCCCCACCACTGAAAGTACAAACGATTTATGCACGTAACCACCTCTTAATGACAGCCCTAAGGGCTGTCATTAACAAAACCCTTTTTTTTAAGTTATTAAAGGTTTGAATCTTAAAATGTAATTGTAGTGTCTTAAAGATATGGTTCTCACACCATGTTAACCCGTAGCGTGGGTGATCGGTGTAGGCTTGACGTCCAGTTCACTTGGATTCCCCGTTACTTTTTGAGTTGGTTGAGACGGATTGTCCCTGGTAGGGATGAATGTAGTCTAGAAATCGAACCGAACTGGAATCGACTAGATCAAAACAAATAATGATAAATTTTCAAAACCTAAAACCGAACTGATTATATATTTTCAGTTTCGGTTTGGTTTCAATCGGTTTTTGGGTCGGTTCGATTTTCAATCCAAATGCTCACGTCATGGGATGTCTCAATTCAGCGATTTTTTCATCCGAAATTACACGTCATGGTTTTTTAGTCACTCGGTTTAGCGGTGATACATGCTCTTATTAACAAGAGGAGGAAATAAGAAATTTGGGTCCAGGGATGGCAGAAATTGATGATACACAGATGTACGGGTTTTCGGTTAGGGTGGTGATTTGCACAAGGAATGAACAATATATATCGTTTTTAATAAGGAGTTTTGAATTTAGTTTGGATACAATACAATTAATTCCAGTTATTTGTATTCAAACCGGTAGATGTTTTAATGTTGTAAAGTTTTATTTCCACATTTAACAAACCTAAAACAAATCTTTCGGTTCTTCAGTTCTTTGTAAAAACTTAAACCAACGTATCCTTTGTAATCCTTTTTCTTTTTGTTCTTTTATGGAATATGGGCATAGCTCAGGGATCTTTTAGCAATTGTTCCATTTTTCCCTTTTAACTCCGCCCCCAACCGACCCTCTTCTCTAACTATCGCCAGTTTGTAATTCTGCTACTCCCTGCCGCAAGATTACTCGATTACGAAAGATTTCTGATCATTCCCTGATGTTTTCTGCTGAATTAGAAGCCAATTTTAGAGGTATTTTGAGTTGATTTAACTTACTTATGTTGAAATATCATAAATGTAAGCAATCGAGATCGAACATTGTTATAAACCCGATATTTATGATCATTTAGTGTTAAAAGACTGAAATTATTTAAATTTGTGTGTTACTGTTACACGCTATGACAAATCTATATGCACCAGGATGCGATTGTGCTTATGTTATTGTTACATGGAAATTATCGAATGCTAGGTGATTGATTAGGGTTTATGGATCCAATTTACACACTTTATAATTTAAAATTGTGACAGCTTTTGGAGTTAGTAAGTGTTTAATATACGTTCATCAAATTACTAGAATTGATCGTTACTATAATGTAACATATATTAAGGTCAAAGTTTTATTGCAATGGCATTCAAACAAGGCCAAAGTATATTGAAAAAGTTTCAGCTTTTGATTCATAAAACAGGAATGATTTTGCAAGTGTCTCTTAATATTAAATTTGATATTTGTACCCCCTTCCTCCTGATTCCTGAAATATAGGCAACCATTTTGATAGAAGTATTCGACGAATGATCAAGTACCTAAAAACATCTTAACAAGATTATGATGTCAATCAATGCTACCGATTTATTGTGATGATTAGAGTGTCCAAATTGTTAAATTTGAAATAGAATCTTTCTTTGGAAAAGGAAACATTGCAATTTTTGGGACAAATGGAGTATCATATGTGTTGATACTGATTAACAGAATTATATTTGTTGACTTTAATTGACATATATCAGGTAGTTGATGATGAAAGAAAGGGCTACCTCTTCCCCACTTAAACGTATTCTGGTGAATTGTGGTATTCAGATAAGCTGTTTAACAGTAGCAAGTTGCTCGGTATTTTTATTTCTTTATTTATTACCAAACATTATATTAATTTCATTTTGATGTTATATCATTAAGTCATCATATACAAATTTGCAGGCAAAAGACTACGGGAGTTGTGTTGCAGCAAAGGTTCCTCAAATCGAACGTGACATGTGTCTAAAAGAATTTCTAGCTTTAAAGAATTGCATGCAGAATGTGGTATTGAATTATTAATTTTTTAATACGATGATTGGTATTTGTTTTGTGTTTTTCTAACAATATTTCCACCGAATTTCTTATCTTTTTTTTGCAGCTCAAGGGAAAGAAATAAATTGAAATAATTAGCCTTCAAATTCAAACATTAAACGTGCAAAATAAATTACTTTAAATGTTTGGAAATACATCAAATTCTCAGTCCTCAGGTGGGTTTGGTGGATCTGGTGCACTATCACATGCCTACATTCAATATCCACCCTTAAAATGCAGAAATAATGAATCAAAAAATTTATTTTATGATGACGGAAATAAGCTATTAATATCACCAACCACTAACCAGGTACGTGTTTTATGGATTCATATAATTTCCTTTAGTTTATTATTTGATAGATATAGATATATAAAGTTAAATCTCTAAATTTTTTTTCTGATGTGTTAGGTTGTTTCTTGGAAAACTTCCCCTTTTACTTCTGATGTTTCTCCAACAACTGATGCAATAAGTGAGGGACCAATATTGTCCATACGGTATTCTTTAGATGCAAAGCTTATAGCTATACAAAGATCAAATCATGAAGTTCAGTTTTGGGTCAGAGAAACTGGAGACACTTTCAGTCAAAAGTCAAAGTCTGAATCCGATAATATATTGGGATTCTTTTGGACAGATTGTGCAGTTTGTGATATCGTGTTTGTTAAGACCAGGTACTTGCTAAGGAAACTGTTGATATAAAATATTGGCACAAAAATCATATTTTTTATTATTAAAAGTTCCACAGAGAAATATAAGATTAGTTTGACTTACTAGAGTTGACTTACAGTGGACTGGACCTTTACACATACGCACCAGAATTAAAAACATTTGAGTTGATTGAAACAAAGAAAATGAATGTTAGTTGGTACATTTACACACATGAAAGCCGTTTGGTTCTTCTTGCTTCAGGAATGCAATGCAAAAGCTTTACTGGATATCAGGTATATGCTTAATATTTAATATTATAACCACTTATTTTTAATGTGCTAAAAAATTATTAAATAATTTATTTTTCTTTTTAAATTTTGCATTTTGTTTTCTTTTCTTTTTGTTCAGCTTTCGTCTGCTGGTGTAATTCGATTGCCAAGATTTGAAATGGCAATGGCAAAGGCAGATGTTAATAGTAAGCCTGTACTTGCTGCTGAAGATGTTCATATTGTCACTGTGTAAGCTTTCTTTTATGTCTGTAACTCTGTATGTGTGTGTGTGTGTGTATATATATATATATATATATATATATATATATATATATATATATATATATATAAAGTACTAAATATTATTTACTATCATGGAATAACAGTTATGGAAGGATATATTGCTTACAAGTTGATAGAGTTGCAATGCTACTGCATTCATATAGGTTTTATCGTGATGCTGTTATCCAGCAGGTAAATTGGACGTTTGTATAATTTTTAAAATAAAATAAAATAATATTTTATCGTTTTCTATTTTTATTTAGGGTTCTGTACCTATTTACTCGAGCAAGATAGGCGTGAGTGTGGTTGACAATGTTCTACTCATTCATCAAGTGGATGCAAAGGTTATTATATTATATGATATATTTGCTGACTCACGTACACCTGTATCTGCCCCACTTCCTCTTTTAATAAGGGGATTGCCACGTGGCGCCACGTCAGCAGAAAGCTCAGAAGCAAGTGATACAGCTTTTAATTTGTATGGTGATGATTGGAATTTTCTTGTACCTGATCTTGTGTGTGATGTTGCATCTGGATATTTGTGGAAGATTCATTTGGATTTAGATGTACGTTTTCATAGTTCATACTAAATTTTGGTTTTACAGTTTGAAAAATATATTTATATTTTATTTTTAATCTCAATTTATTGCAGGCAATTTCTGCAAGTAGCTCAGAAGTGCCAGCTGTCCTAGAGTTCTTGCAACGGAGGAAGTTAGAAGCAAAGAAAGTAAGCATATCAAATTATTATAGAAATAATCTAATCTTTGTAATCATACTTGAACTAATATTTACAAAAGTAATTTCTATAACTATTTTTTTTATGTTATATATTTCAGGCAAAACAATTGTGTTTGGATTTAATTCATTCTATAATCATTGAACGAAGACCTCTCCCTATGGTTTTCCGGTCAATCGATGTAATAGTCAACTCTTTTGCATACTCACTAAAAACTGGCAGTTACTCAAAAGGTGTAAAATCAGAAAAAACCACAAATTCCAGTGCACCTGAAAACAACGAATCTGGTAAATCTGTTAAAAAAGAATCTGCAAGTGGAATCGACAATAAAACCGGCTTCTCAACATCAGACTCTGAAGATAATGCTAATTTCCGGAAAGCAAAATCTAAATTTCTTGATATTAATTCTTCTAGTGGAAACAAAGATAAAGAAAGTCTAGAAGATTCTAGAAGTGGAGATCAGTCAGTTAACCAACCACTTAATGTCTCTGAACAGCAAGAATCGACAGTTACTTCAGCTGCAATTCCACCTGATGAGGTGTACAGTTTTGTATTTGCTTCTGTGGAGGAAGAAATGATTGCAGATGCTTCTTATTTGTTTGCCATTATTATCGAGTTCATAAGAAGGCATCTTTTTTTTATATTATTATATTTAATATTTAATTTTACAGTTAATGTTATATCCAACTTGTTTTTTTGCAGTGCTAACTTGGAGAAAATAAAACTGCACCCGAACATTTATGTATTGGCAGTGCGATTGCTTGCCCGAAATGAACGATATGCTGAACTTGGACTATTTATTATGAATAAGGTTTGTGGTTGTATTTACAATTTTACCCCTCAGACAGCCGATTAAACTAATCTTGGTTGATTTTGCAGATAATTGAGCCGTCAAAAGAGGTTGCACTTCAACTGGTGGAAACGGGTGGTCAAAATCAAAAGATCCAAATAAGAAAATTGGGTTTGGATATGATGAGACAGCTGATGCTTCATCATGATTATGTGGTGTTGCTTGTACAAGATGGATGTTATCTTGAAGCTTTACGTTATGCACGCAAGAATAAGGTCATATATATATTTCTTCACCTATATAGAAACTTTTGTTGAAATTTCATTATATTTAATTATAAATAAAAAAAGTATTGTTTATGAATCAGGTTAATAGCGTGCGGGCATCAGTGTTTCTAGAAGCAGCATATGCATCAAATGACCCGCAACATTTAGCTGCAGTACTCAGATTCTTTCGTGATTTCAATCCTGGTTTTGGGACCACTTCGGAACATAGTACCTACATTCGTGCACTTGCTGATATGTCTTTATCAGTTACTGTCTGAAGTTCAAGTTGTACTTGTGTCTCTTCAAATTTTTTAAAGCTACAAGTGACAATGGATTCGACGAGACTATTATGAATAATTCGGTCACTTTCATAAATGTTATTCCAAATGATATGATCGATACCTATAAAAAATGTAGAGGAAATAGTGTTGTTTACCTGTGCTAGAAATTTAACGGCTATTGTTCAACAGTACATTACTTTCCTGTCAGTTTCATAACTGAGCTATATTGGTCTAGTTCTTAATTTAAATTTTATGCAAAATCAGTTAATCTAAAAACGTAAAAAAACCAAAAAAGTCGAAAAAAGGAAAACCCTAGTTCTCGGATGTTATTGGTTCGGTCGAAACCATTTTCAGTGGTTCGGTCATTGGACCATCACAGGCATAACATTATCTCTTCACACTATACTAAGTGAGTAAATATAAGTGAATATAGAAGGTGATTTATGTACCATATATTTTGACCCCCACAATTAATATGTTTGTAATGATATTTGTATACGCTAGTGTATGAAAAGATGAGGTCTAAAAATTAATTCCGTGTACTAATCTTAGATTTACATGTTGTAAGTCGTAACTAACACGGTCAGTTTGGGTTGGATGGGCCTTTCATGGGCTTACATTTTTGTCCATAACCCTACTCCCAATTTCTGGTGTCTGATCTCAGAAAACAAATACGTATTACATTCAAATACTTCTACAATCCAACGAAATCTCAACCAATCGGACTAATGGCGAAGTTCACGATGATGAATTCTCTCGTCGCTCTGGTAACAATCCTCTCACTGGTATCATCATCGGTAATTGCAGGGTCTGATTCTCCGTTCATCGTAGCTCACAAGAAAGCAACACTCACCAGAGTCAAATCAGGCCTCGAAAAAGTCTCCGTTTCGATCGACATTTATAATCAAGGATCTGCGTAAGTACCTTTCTTCCTTCTTTTTTCTTATAGTTACTTTCGTCTTACTCCAATTGCATGCTCCGTGAATTCGATTTATGTTTTATGTGTTTGGTTACCTTCTTATTCAATAGATCTGAATAGATCGGTTGAGTTATTAAAGCTCAGTCAATCATAATCATTCAATCTATCTATTCAGATCCATGATATAGGAAGGTTTCCAAACACTGAATCGGACTGACAATTGATTAGTAGCAGACATTGAATTTGAGGTTGAGAATCGATTCACGTTTCAGTATTTTAACTGAGTTTGACCTTCAGCTTATAAACTAATTTTGCTCAGTGTCCAATTTCAATGTGCTTTCCAAATCGTACCACAATGAGTCTTTATGGTTAGCTTATAAGCTTATTGCTCTATCTTAATGCAATTAGCTGTTTTGAGTATTCAAACAGCTTATGCTTAACAGCTTATTTATAAGAGCTTAAGCTGGTAAGCTAATAAGCACAGCAAGCTAACCCTTAAATAATAAAGCTGGTGACATCATATGGTTGATGCATCTGCATGTATGGAATAATGTGCCATAAAGCCATTGTAAACCTGTAGGGTTTTAACCTAAAATCAATTTGCTACATGTTGAGTATCTTCACTATCTTGTAAAAGTTGAATTCTTCCGAATGTGGCCAAATCACCAGTCTCAACATAGATAGGTAATAGGTTTCTAGGAACCGCTGTTAGAAAATTTTAATTTCAACCAAAACCAAGAGAACAGGGTGACCTAATGAAAAATTACCAGGAATTTAGCTCAGCCTTTTTGCTTAATTGTGATTTACATTGATTACTGGCCATTAAATTTATGGGTCTAATTGGATCTTCAAAACACGAAAATGGCTTATGTTTGACCTTTGACCATCACGAATTCTCTTTTTCTTTTTCATTTATATATATTTGGAATTGTAGTTAAAGTTTTTTCCTTGTTTCTAGACTGAAAAGTAAGTAGATTTAACATTTCTTGTGGTTCATGTCATCTAACTTCCAACAAAATTATCAAAATTTCCCTCCGATTAACCTCACATTATCACATTTTTTTTATTTTCAGGACCGCATATGATGTTAGTCTTGTCGATAATAGCTGGTCTTCAGAAATATTCAGCATCATCTCAGGAAACACTTCAACCTCTTGGGAAAGACTTGATGTGTATGTATCAATTCAAACGTGCAAATAAAATAATAATTATTATTTTTAGTTGTTCTCACAATGATTACTTGTTTATACTGCCAGTGGAGCTCTTTTATCACACTCATTTGAGATGGAATCAACAGTGAAAACCATTGTTTATAACACGCCAGCTGTCATTACCTTCCGCGTTCCCACAAAGGCTGCACTACAGGTTAGATTTATGGAAATTGAAATAACTTATTATTGCAGATGTTGTATAATGTATGTGCTATAACTTATAATTCATACAATTTTTTTTTTATTGTTACAGGAAGCATATACGACTTCGCTTTTGCCTCTGGATATCCTATCGGATAAACCTCAGGAGAATAAACTTGATCTTGTAAGTTTTTTTATTAACATAAATAAACAATTTTATCATTATTGTAATTTTTGTTTTCTAACTGATAATATGTTGTTCTGCGTGGATTCTGATTGATGGCTGCTACTCTTTCAGGCTAAGGTACAAACTTCTGTTGTCATTAAATTTCTCTTTAAATTTACCAAAATACCCTTTACCTATCATAATTTATTTACATATTAAATGTGCAGAGGCTTTTGGGGAGATATGGGTCACTAGTATCGGTAATTTCCATTGTGGTTTTATTTATCTATCTGCTGGTAACTCCTGCATCCAAATCCGGTGCTTCGAAGGGAAGGAAGAAAAGGCGTTAAATCATTAATTAATTGTTTTAATATGTAATCGTATCTATGCTTACACTACTAGAATCTCTGTTTTTGGCGTTTAGAATCTTCTAGAAGAGTTTATTTCACTTTTAACTTATTTACAATTTTCATTTTCATTCAACTAAAGGTATTTAATTCTACCATTTGGTTATACTTATAGTTTTACTCATTAAATGAATATGTGTTGAAATCAAGAAATAATATTAAGAGAGAGAATTAGTGGATTACATATGTTATCCTATCAAGTTAGGTGCTGTTTGGTAGTATTTGAATGATTAATATCTGAATGATGCAAATGTCTGAATGATTCAGACTTCCCCTGATATCTGTCTGATTAAGAGGCAGAACATGTTGAATTATTGATTCAGATGCTGATTAAGAGACTTTACCAAACACTCTGAATCTGTCTGATTAAGAGGCTGACCTCTTAATTGTATCATTAAGAAGCTTACTAAACAGCAACTTAATACGATTATGAATAGAAATAAATAGTAAGACTAAATATCATTTCACTTTTCGTTTTGTCTTAAAACTAAATTAGTACAAGAAAGGAATCCAAATTTGCTTTCATACGTCTTTTTAAAGGCTTACATGATGATTGGATATCGATCAATGACTTCCCTGCAAATATGTAAACTTTATAGTAGTTGACTCCATTTATAATCTAACTTATACTCCCTCCATCCTTAAATAAAGTTCTCATTTCTTCTTCAAATTTTGTCCCTAAATAAAGTTTCTATTTCTCAAACTTAAGGGCCCACTTAATATAATAATATTATTGTCAATATTTTCACCACTAACTATCTTCTAAAACACTTTCTCTCTCCAATCAAACCTTAGACCATCTGTATCGGGCGACCACATCCCCGGTCGCGACCGGCCACATCACCACCGGCGACGCGTCCGGTCCGTTACGAGGTTCCACCGGAGACGCGTCGTCTCCTTCCAAAGGTCGGGTAGTCGACCGTTCAAATTGTGCTGGGCGATTTCTTTTGCATATATATATATATATATATATATATATATATATATATATATATATATATATATATATATATATATATATATTATATATATATATATATATATATATATATATAATATATATTAATAATTTAATAATATATTATATATAAAATAAATATTATATTTATATATATATATTAATAAAACGAAAATTCTTAAAAAAAATTAAAAAAAAATTGATCGCCGATTCGGTCACCCATTACGGGCATTTGGTCGCTGTCTGGTCGTGTGTTTGATCAGGAGAGAGAAAGCTGATGTGGCGCAGATGTGGCAGGGGTGACCAAACTGGGTTTGGTCACCCATTACGCACAGTCTTATAATTTAAACAAAAGTAATACTAAATACCTCACCGCTAACTATCTCCTAAAAAATTGTGACCAAGAGAAATGAGAACTTTATTTATTTAGAGACGGAGGAGTAATATCTTACAAAAATATTACATAAGCTCTTTATATATTTAAGCTAGGTTTGTATATTTGACTTTATATTTTTAGTTTTGAGTAAATAGTAATGCAGATATAAGTTACAATATTCTGGAACTGGAATCTTTTTCAACTTCTAAAACATGAACTAGAACCTCATGTTCCAGTTACCCGGTCTTATAGATCATAAAAGTAAAATAAGATGGAAAACTTAGATATCAATCATTTTTTTGTCAATTTATATGTTAATCTTTGAATAATCAGAATTTCCAAACATTTAATCAAATGATTGTTTGATTATTACATCGTTGAAACTCATCGTTAGAACACAGTGTTTAGACTAGGAGTGAGCGCGGTGCAGAAACCGAACCGCAACTGATAGAATCAAAATTGACTATAAAGAATTTTCAATAGCGAAACTAGATTACATGTTTTTACTTTGGGTAAATTACAGTTTTTGTCCCTGAGCTTTTCCGGATTCGGGGTTTTATCCCTAAACTTTTTTCTTCTGTTTTTTTGTCCTTTATGTTTTTAAAATTCTGCATATTTGTCCTTCCGTCTATTTTTGGCCATTAACTGACGATTTTTTTGTCAATTTCCCCAAATTACCCCTATCATCATCATCATCAAATTCCATCTTATCTTTCTTCATCATAAAATCAAGAACATCTATGAACATCCTTCAAACCTTCATCACCAAAGTATGAAAAAAAATCCAAAACGTGAAGACCTGTTTGATTATTGTTATTGTTTCTTGTAATTGAGTGAGTTTGGATCTAAACGAATAGATAAAAAAAATCGATCTTGGAAGGAAAAGATGGGGATTTTGGATATTACGTAAAGCAAGACGACGATTTGTCCTTCCCTCCAATTCTGCATTAAATCAAGATGGGTTGTGTTTCATCACATCTACTAAATCAAGATGACAATTTCACCCAAATCGGTAGCTCTGTTTGCGTGAAGAAGACGGAGATGGAGAAGGTCGGCTATATCTTCGCAGATCTAGGTGGTGGTGGTGGTGGAAGCCAGAAGGTCGGCGCCGATAACAATTGAAGATCTCAAGCGTAATAACAATCGAAGATCCCAGGGTGCCGGAGGGATGAAAACCTCTCTGAAACCTCCACCAGAAACGCCGCCCACCACCGCCACATATACTGTACCGGTGAGGACGAATACTGGACCCAGATCAGTCAAGAAATCGAAGTTCAGATCCAGATGACGAAGAGAAAAGATCCGGTGAAGGAAACGTCACGACCTTGGTTACAAGCTTGTCGACGGCAGCCATGGGGGGACGCCTGTTGCTCCTCCTGGATCTGGATGTCACAATAGCACTTTGAGCAGTAACCGTTGGTGGCTGAAACTAGTACCGTCGTTCATCTTGTTTGCATCGGCCAAAAATAGACGGAAGGACAAAAATGTAGAATTTTAAAAACATAAAGGACAAAAAAACATAAGAAAAAAGTTTAGGGATAAAACCCCTTATCCGGAAAAGCTCAGGGACAAAAACTGTAATTTACCCAAAGTTAAAACATGTAATCTAGTTTCGCTTTTGAAAATTCTTTATAGTCAATTTTGATTCTATCAGTTGCGGTTCGGTTTCTGCACCGCGCTCACTCCTAGTCTAAACACTGTGTTCTAACGATGTATTTTTAGTCACTTAACGGCCAAAAATAGACGGAAGGACAAAAATGCAGAATTTTAAAAACATAAAGGACAAAAAAACAGAAAAAAAAAAGTTTAGGGACAAAAACCCCGAATCGAGAATAGGCCAGGGACAAAAATTGTAATTTACCCTTTAACTTTTAATTCGGTTCCGTTCGGTTTCGGTCCTTTTTTTAGCTCAAATGTTCATCCTTATTCGAGGATCGAACCGAACGGAAACAGATAGAAGTGAAACCGAAAATGATAAATTTTCAAAACCGAACCGGTTAATGTTTTCGATTTCGTTTCAGTTCGGTTTCGATTGGTTTTTGGTTTGGTTCGATTTTTTCGGCCCAAATGTTCACTTTACTTCAAACTAAGTAATGATTAAACTCATTCAGAATTATATTAAAGAGAACATACTAGCATTGACCATTGATCGAAATAGGGAAAATATATGGGCATTAAATAATATATATCTCATACTTCCTCCGTTTCAAAATAAGTGATACGCTTTCTATTATGGGGTGTTTCAAAATAAGTTATACACTTTGAAATTTTCCTTATTTGGTAAAATATAGTGGAACTCATACCGACTAAATATCTCGTTTAATAAAGTGAAATGACTCATTTACCCTTACTTTTACTTTTAAACATCATTAAACTCACTTTAATCATAATATGTGGGACTCAATGGGGTGGCAATTCAGGTCGGGTTCGGGTTGGCGGGTCAGAAACATTTAACCCGAAATCGACCTGTTTATATAAACGGGTCAGATATCTCAACCCTAACATGTTTAACTTCAACCCAAACCTAACTCATATAACTCATTTAATAAAACGGGTTAAACAGGTTATCAGGTCAAACATGCCAAAATGTTGTTATTATTACACAAATTCATAGCAAAATATAAAACACCAAATTACTAAGTAACATTTTTAATATTATCTAACTATTAATTACGTTTTAACTAGTAAACTATAAATTAAGTATATATATATATATTTAAAAATATATTTTAATAATTAAACGGATTGGCGGGTCGACCCATTTAAATTATCATTGACCCTAACTTAACCTGTTTAATAAACGGGCCAGCTGACTCAACCCGAGACTGGCCCAATTATTTTTTACCTCAACCCAAACCTGTTTATTTTCGTGTCGGTTTCAGGTCGGGTTTCGTGTCGGGTCAGAAATTGCCACCCCTAGGACTCATCACTCACTAACTATCCAATTTAATCTAATTTAACTTTCATTACAATCTTTTGCCTCAAAAAACGTAAAAAATTAATTTGTATCACTTATTTTGAAACGGATAAAGTATATTTAATATTTTAACAAAAATAAACCGAGTAATCGGCGGTTCCTTTTTCCTTAATTTATAAAAATGGAACGAGAGTCTTTTACGACGATTTTATGATTTTAGGAACCGAAATCAGAACTTTCAAAGTAGTTCCTAGTCAGGAACCGGCTATTCTAAAGTGATTCTGATTTTAATTATAATTAATTTATTTTTTCTGCTCATTGTAGATTTTATCCAAGTAAAGCTATTTTTAAGATTAATGGTAGATTAGAATATATCTGATTATAAGACCTTGTGCTATAAGATCATCTCCAATGGGAGCTTTTTCTAAAGTTTTTTACTATTCTAATAAGTCATTGAAAGACTTTTTATCATTGGAACAATTAGTTTTTTGGAAAGTTTATTCCAATAACTTTTTTCCTACTAACCTTTTAACTAAATATTTATGTTTGTCCTTTTTAGTGCTTTATGTTTAATAACTTTTCATTTTAAGCCTTAGATATATTATATGTAGATTGTTTATTATATTTTTATTAGTTAATAAATAAATTATATAATATTTAATGTCAATTACTATAATATTTTTGTATGAGATATTTTAGAAAATATTATATATAGTAAGATGTCAAAAAAGTGTCAAATTATATATAGGGGTATTTATAAAACATTTGAGATAGATAAAGGTATATTACAATTATTATAAATGAAAAAGCTTTTGGAAAGGTTAACTATTGGAGATGTAATTTATGAAAAGGTTTTTTGTTAGTGAATTTTTAATGTGAAAAATAATAAGTTTTTGCGAGGTTAACGGGAATGCCCTCTAAGTTTTGATACCTCGTCAGTCATCACTCCGGAGCACCAAAACCCTTTCCTGCGCACACGAACACCAAAACCCTAACACATTTTTCGACTTCGTCGTCTACTTCCATCCGCCACTCTCCGCCGCTACCACCACACAGCCATCAACCATGGTGGAGCTAAAAGTTTCAGAGAGCCGAGACCTAACACGGATCGAGCGAATTGGCGCTCACTCTCACATCCGCGGCCTAGGTCTCGATTCAGCCCTAGAACCCCGTGCCGTCTCCGAAGGTATGGTAGGTCAAACAACCGCTCGTAAAGCCGCCGGTGTCATCGTCCAAATGGTCAAGGAAGGTAAAATTGCCGGTCGAGCCGTTCTCCTCGCCGGACAGCCCGGTACTGGCAAAACCGCCATCGCCATGGGCATGGCTAAATCAATCGGACTCGAAACCCCGTTCGCCATGCTCGCCGGCAGCGAACTCTTTTCTCTGGAGATGTCTAAAACAGAAGCCCTAATGCAAGCTTTTAGGAAAGCTATTGGTGTCAGAATCAAAGAGGAAACTGAAGTGATTGAAGGTGAAGTTGTGGAAATCCAAATTGACCGTCCAGCTGTAGCCGGAGCTGCGTCAAAAACAGGGAAATTGACACTGAAGACGACGGAGATGGAGACTGTGTATGATTTAGGGGCAAAGATGATTGAAGCCTTGGGGAAGGATAAAGTGCAGAGTGGTGATGTGATTGCCATTGATAAAGCTTCAGGGAAGATCACAAAACTGGGGAGATCGTTTTCTAGGTCTAGAGATTATGATGCAATGGGACCTCAAACTAAATTCGTGCAGTGTCCTGATGGTGAGCTGCAGAAGAGGAAAGAGGTGGTGCATTGTGTTACACTTCATGAAATTGATGTTATCAACAGCAGGTACATTTAAAGATTGTATTTTTACTAGTTTTTACACATTCCTGCTGCAATATACTGTTTTGTTCAACAGTCTGGTTAAATTTAACTGCTTAAATTGATGGTGTTTAATCTTGAATGTAGTTTTTTTAGTTATTTTAACATTTTATCTTGAAAACAAACCACAGAACACAAGGATTTCTGGCTCTTTTCACTGGTGACACGGGTGAAATCCGAGCCGAAGTGCGAGAACAAATCGACACAAAAGTGGCCGAATGGCGAGAAGAAGGAAAAGCCGAAATAATACCAGGTGTTCTTTTCATTGATGAAGTCCACATGCTCGATATAGAATGTTTCTCATTCCTAAACCGAGCCCTAGAAAACGAAATGGCACCAATTTTAGTTGTTGCAACAAACCGAGGAATCACCACAATTCGAGGCACAAACTACAGATCACCACACGGGATTCCAATTGACTTTCTTGACCGACTTTTGATCATCTCAACACAACCGTATACAGAAGAAGATATTCGCAAGATTCTTGAAATCAGGTGTCAAGAGGAAGATGTTGATGTTTCTGATGATGCAAAGACTTTGTTGACCAAAATTGGGGTTGATACGTCTATGAGATATGCGATAAATTTGATAACTTCTGCATCGTTGGCTTGCCAGAAACGGAAAGGGAAAGTTGTTGAGATGGAAGATGTTAGTAGGGTTTATGAGTTGTTTTGGGATGTGAAGAGATCGACTCAGTATTTGATTGAGTATCAGAATCAGTATATGTTTAATGAATTGACGAATGGTGAAGAAGATGAAGGTAATATGATGGTTTGAATTATGAAATTTGGATTGTTGAATTGTGGTTTTGTTTGAATTATAAGTTTGTTGTTTTGTGGAATGTATTTATGGTATGGAATTGCAATTTTGAACAGAACTTTAATTTAGGGGCTTATTATATCCAGTTACCACTTGAATAGTGTACTCAGATGTTCATTCCTGTCTTTTCCCAAGTTAGTGGTTGTTTGTTTTTCGTTAGAAAATATTTATTTTGCTCTATTCACTTGATCATTTTGATTTTGTACATTCAAACTTGAACGATTTAGAATAGTGCCAATGTAGTCAGTTTGAGACCATCGTTAGCATGGAGCCTTCGATTATTACTGTCTGCTCCTGACGTTTGGCGACCGAAGAGAAGATGAGATGTGTGGGGCTCAGTTGAAAAAAAAAAGTTTTTGTGTGTGTATACTTTATAATGTGTGAAAACAAAAAATATAAAGCGAATGTGTATTATTGACAGGAGTATGTCACTTTGGTGTTAATTAGAGTATTAGCTAACGTGATACTGAGTTACAAAAACTGAAGCCTTAGTTTTAGTGTTTGAGAGCGGTTTTACCTCATAAACCAAATTTTTTATATTTTTGCTAGTGGTGTCAAACTACTTGGTGCTATGGAATTCAAACCAAAGAAGCATAAATATGTTACAATCTAGCTTAGTTAATCATGCTTTAAGGTTTTGTAATACTATGGCCATTGCTTGTTGCTTAGCCTAATATTTGTACACACCTTTTGCTCTAAGGTTGTCAAATTATGTTGTTGTTGCATATTTTTTTGTAACACGAGGCGACATAATTTTTTTCTCAAACACAACACTATATCGTGTATTATTTGCCAACATGAATACGACCTAATTAAAAAACTGACAAACACGACAACACAAGATAAAAAACAAAAAATATCAAAGTCATCTTTTAGTACATGCTTAAAACCCGACAAACACGGTAAAATATAACATAGAGTACTACTAAATATTCTGAAAGTTATATATATGACATAAAAAAAATCGATCAAAGCTTATGCCTCCATCTATTCTTGTTTATTCTTCACATCCAATTTCATAATATCATCGGTAAATTCTTATAACTATATTAGGGCAAAACTTAAATTATCAATAATTTCATGTTAATTTCTAGGTTACTCGTGTTAATTATGGGGTTTCTTTTTCGTTATAACTTCTTGTAAATTTCTGAATCTGACACAAAGTCGTGTTTATTTATACGACACAAACACAAATTCTTATTTCGTCCTAATTCGGTTTCGTATATATTTATCGTGTTAAATTTGAGCAACCCTAACCACATCAATTTTAGGCTTAATAGTTAATACCAACCAAACACCTGGGGTGACCGCATTATATTATCATATCATCTCTCAATAAATTCATTTATGTTGATTAATTTTGATCAGCATAAACTAACAACTCACCTTCGAGTCCCGTTGTGGACATAAATGATAATTAGGAGTAGATTAGATTTGCCGTTTCAAAAATAAAATAAAATAAATAAACTAATAACTCAAAACCTATCGATCCCACATGCATATAACATCCAATTATGAGACACATTAACATCAACTTATCGGGTTTTGAACTTTTATGAAGAAGTTCAAACACTATCACTTGAATAATTCACATACAATGTGGTATAACTGATAATCTAATAAGCCCTGTTTTCGTTAAATATGTAAACCCAATTACCCCCTAAATCAAATCCCCCAATTGTAACAATAAGCTTCATAATGCACATCAAATATTGAAAAGATCAACAATGTGATTGATAATTCATAAATGTTTTTACATTTGACCTAAACTCTAAATCGGTAATCACTGCACTTCATATTATTATGGCTAAAACAAATTTTGGAATTAAATCCACAACTTACCGTTCATTAGTTGGTCTTTGATGCATCAGGAACCGGAAACAAACCGTCGCCGGCAGCTCCACGTGGCGGCGAAAACCCTAGGAACTTCTGCAAATTCGTCCTGATACTCATCGAACACAAAAAATACAAAAACGCCATCGAACAATCCGTCGGATCATCTCCGTGCAATCCTCTATGACTCATTTTCTGAACAATTTTAAACGGCAGAAACGGTAATTTCGCAACGGATTTCCCTTCGTATAAATTATTCAGGAGTCCGAATACGACGAACAGAACTAATGCAACGACGGCGCCGGATTTGAATTTGAAGAGAGATAAATCTCTGCTGGACTCTTTCAATGAGGTTTCGACTCGATCGATCTTTTTCGTTTTAGACTTTTTGAGGGCGATTGGATCGGTTTTCATGGATTCGAGTTTTTTGGAGGCTTTATCAATGGCGGATTTGAGTGATTTGTATGAGGTGCGGCGGTAGATTAAGAACCATGAGATAGCTTCGCAGATGACGGCGGTTAAGAAGGAGATTCCGGCGATGGTTAGGCTGTCAGAGTACTTGAAGGTGGAGATGAAAGCTGTCGCCATTGTTGATGGTGAGAAAAATTGGGCAGTGGCAGAGGAATATATAGGGGACTATGAATGAGTGTTTGGCAGTGAGTTTTTATGTTTGTGTTGGAATTGTAATTCGACTATGATGCTTATTGTTAACGACAAAATCGAAGTTGTTATATTTTTTATAGTATCAAATTATCAATTATATTTGTTCACATTTAAATAATTATTAGAGTGTTTGGCGGTGAAGTTTAATATTTTCATGGGATATATATTAGCTTAGTAAAAAAACTTATAATGGGTAATCTGATTAGATATGATCGGATTAATTCAAAAAATGTATAACAAACTTGATTCCTTATATGGTCAGCTTGAGAGTTAGCTTTCTTTTTCTTCCAAACCTGACAATCCCGATCTATTAAAAGCTCTAACCTAACCTGACAACCCAATTGATACCCCTACCACTATGATAGATCCTCAAAGGACGAATGCACATGTTTAGACTGGAATTTGCACACCCATAGCCATGACAGAACATCTAGTTGACAAACGTCATGATTCTCATGTCATATTCTTGTAACAACTCTAACAACCTCGAAGGACAAATGCATGTGGAACGAATGAATTGAAAGTGAACTTGTAAGTGTTTCATCAATGGTGAGTAGAAATACCATAAGTTTGAGTAGTTCGAGAATCGATTTTACATGAGAATTAAAACCGAGAACGAAACTATTATAGCTCTGTTCAGTCTGGTTGAATCCGACTCAGTTTGATTTTACAGTTCCGGCTAGTTATTGGTCTAGTTAGAACGTGCTTAGTGGTCTCTTTAGCCTTTAAGCCAAAAATAATCAAATACGACCAACAATTTACTAAAATTGCCCTAAATTTTCTTAGATTGATTGGCTTAAATTTCCATTGTAATTGTTTGTTTTGCAGCATAGTGTTTCGCTAAACTCTATTAATAAAATTGCGATTAAAAAAAACAACACTAAAGCCCATGGGTTGTGGCCCAAAGACCCAAACGACAACATTCTCCTAAAAAAGTCAACAAAAAGCTTTTTAATTACGACTTTTTAACGACCTGTTTATGTATAATTAATTCCATCTAAACCCCCCTGAGTTTTACTTCAGTCCATTTCTAGTCTCTCTACTAGTCTACTTCGCCGGAAAATCCAACACCCTCAGCTCCGGGAGACAGCGGAGGAAAGGATCACAGGTCAAGATCACTCAGACTGAATTACATTTTTTTTACTCAATCACGGTATTAACTATTCAGTCACCTCTCGTCGCCGTTGGCGGATCAATCTAAGGTATGTGTTATTACAGATCCAACTTTGGATTTACAACAAATCGTAGCTAACAAGTGTTCAAACGATAGCGTATATCACACGCACACGATTTCGTTCACATAACTGTTTAATTCTGGCATTTGCGATGCCAATAGACACGATTATGTTGTTGCATCACAAATTGATTATGTGCTACCTGGGAGTATGATAATTCGAGATCGAAGCTCTATGCGAATTTTATATAGAAGTTCGATATACACATGCATTTTAAATTTCGCAGCAGTTATTACCTGTATTTGTTACTTTCTCATCCCACTGTGACATTAGTTATATTGGTCATAACAAAAATGTTATTCTCTTAATTTATTTATTTTTTCATTGAAGGATGCAAGTTTGAGGCAGGATTTTCTTACTGTGGACTGAATTAATGGAAGGCTACAAAGCTAAATTTAGATTAGCAACGATTGTTATTCTTTCGATTGGAATTGTTCTTGCAGCTATATATGATTTATTGAAGCCGATTTCAAATGGTTGTAACATGACATATATGTACCCAACCTACATTCCAATATCAGCAACAGAAAGTTTATCTTCTTCAAAATATGGACTGTTTTTGTATCACGAAGGGTGGAAAAAGATTGATTATAATGAGCATCTTAAACAACTTAATGGGGTTCCTGTTCTTTTCATCCCTGGCAATGGAGGTAGTTACAAGCAGGTCAGATCTTTAGCAGCAGAATCTGATAGGGCTTATCAGGCGGGCCCACCTGATCCTATGTTGTACCAAGAATCTTCCTTAATGTTTGAGGAATTTGATGAAACAATATTCAACCAATATACACGCAGACTTGACTGGTTTGCAGTTGACCTTGAAGGCGAACATTCTGCAATGGATGGTCAAATACTTGAAGAACACACAGAATATGTTGTATATGCCATTCACAGGGTAATAAATTTATTATGTATCTTTATATAAAACATCTAGAAAATTAAATATAGTGTCAACTGAAACAAATGCAAATTTCTGAATTTAATTGTAGATTTTGGATCAATATAAAGAATCTAAAAATGCTAGAGAAAAAGAAGGTGGTGTTGAATCTGGTAGTCTGCCTAATACAGTTATATTAGTTGGTCACTCAATGGGTGGTTTTGTTGCAAGAGCTGCAGTTGTTCACCCTAAATTGAGAAAATCAGCAGTTGAAACTGTTCTTACACTATCAACTCCACATCAGTAAGTTTTCTTAGGGTTTTCTAAATCTGAGTAAATTACAAAAATGGTCCATGGGGTTTTCTCAGATAACGGTTTTGGTCCCTCTTCGATACTTTTTGTGGTTGTGGTCTAAATCGTTGCTATTTATTTCGTCACTTGTCCACCTAAAATGTCCAAGATATTTATTCCTTATTTTTTCAGTTTTTCTTTAGTTGATTTTTTATAATCTTTGTAGTATTTTCAATTTCTTGAAATGACCAAATATGGACCAAGATTAAAAGAAAATAGCAACCTTAGGGACTGTAGCTGCAAAAAGTATCAAAGAGGGACCAAAACCATTATTTTAAGCAAACCACTTATGTAAATTACTCTCATTTTTATTTTTTATTTTTTTTGAACTAGAAAACGCACCCACCCACCTACACTACACCTTATAAAAAAACTGTTTTTTTTAATTATTATTTCACGTCTAAAACCTAACAGTAACACCATAATTTTGTTCCAGATCACCCCCTGTTGCAATGCAACCATCATTAGGTCACTATTATGAGTACATAAATCAGGAATGGAGAAAAGGTTATGAGGTCCAAACATCAGTAACAGGAACTCATTCATCAAATCCTCAATTATCTTGTGTCATTGTTGTCTCTATTTCAGGTGGTGCTAATGATTACCAGGTGATTATTTTATTAAATTTATGTATATAAACTCTTGTATTGTGTATGTAACATTATTAATTCCTTAAATTTCTTAATTAATTTAGGTAAGATCAAAACTAGAATCTTTAGATGGTATTGTCCCACCTACACATGGTTTCATGATTACTAGCATGGGGATGAAGAATGTTTGGCTATCAATGGAGCACCAGGTTATCTTATGGTGTAACCAACTTGTTGTGCAAGTAAGGCGTACATTTACTGTCAAAGTATTTATTTAAATTGTAAGTATGTCTGATTTTGCTAAGTGGTTATTAGGTTTCACATACTCTTCTTAGTTTGGTTGACCATGAAGCTGGTCAACCGATTTCTAGCACAAGGAAAAGACTAGCAATACTTACAAAAATGCTTCATAGTGGAATGCCAGAAAGTTTGTTGAGGAAATCAAACCTATTTCAGAAAGAGAAAAAAATTGCTGGTATTGTTTTTAAAGTTGTAATTTTTTGTTATGTAATCTTGCAAATTGACAATATAAAAATCTTAAAGATTAGTTATTTGGCCAATCAGGATCTCAGTTAAAAAAAATTACTGCATGTCCCAGTAAGCTTCGTTGGAGTGATGAAGGACTTGAAAAAGATCTTTACATCAAAACACCAACAGTAACTATTTTAGCAATGGATGGCAGAAGACGTTGGTTGGATATAAAAGAACTGGTTAGTTATATAATCTCTTAATTTTTCTAATTGATTCTGTAAAAGTGGTAATTTCAACCCGTTTACTTCTAAATCAGTTGATTTGGGCTATGCTTTATCTATTTTAATGACGTTTTTTCAGTTTACCATTTAGTCAGTTATCTTATTTCTCATATGAATATAAGAATTTGCAATAATCAGGGGTCAAATGGAAGAAACAACTTTGTTCTTGTAACAAATCTTGTTCCCTGTTATGGGATTAGACTTCATCTTTGGCCTGAAAAAGGAACTTCTGCTTCAGATTTGCCTCTTACCAAGCGGGCTGTTGAAATCACATCAAAACTTGCACAAATTCCTTCAGGGCCAGCACCAAGGCAGGTACTAAACCCTAAAACCCTAGTTTTTTAAAATATAATATTTATATTTATGAAGAACATGTCAAATGGGTCGAACGGGTTGGAAGTAGCCCAAAGTTTTATTTGATGCATACAACCTCCTAACAATGATTTAGATCATTATTTATAATGAATCTGAAAAAATGGACATCTCTAAGTATTATATTAATCTGATTTAGACGACTGTTGTGTTTTTGAAGGAAAATGTAAAGATTTATAATGAGCTGTAGAAATCAAATAATTATATATATAAACTAACTGTTATGCATGTAGATTGAACCAGGAAGTCAAACAGAACAACCACCACCATCAGGTGTATTTTGGTTGGACCCAAAGGATATGCATGGTTTCAGATTCCTCACAATCTCAGTTGCACCAAGCCCGGTACAATCTCTAAATTTTTCATATTATTATTATTAAATTATTATAATTATGTCAAGTAGAAGTAGTTAAGTTCCATTATGAGAACTTTGTTAAAGCCTAAGTTAATATCATTAATGAAATGATTCCTGAAAGTCAAATTAATCACATAATCCATTTTTATTTGCTCTCTAGTTTTACCCAGAAGATTATTATTATAATATTTTATTTTATTTATAATAATAATAATTCTTTGAAGTGAGCAAGTGATAATTATTATATATACCCAACACAGACAATTTCAGGGAGACCTCCACCTGCGGCTTCAATGGCAGTTGGGCAGTTTTTCAATCCACAAGAAGGCTTTAAAGAGTTCACTCCTCACTCATTGCTTCTATCTATGTACTCTCAAAAGGTTACTTCTTCATTTTTTTCCTTTCTTTTCCTCTTTCCTTTTTAAATTAATAATTAATATTAATTTTTTTTATTTTTGGGTCCAAATGAGAAATAATTACAAGTTTTAGACTCAAAAGTGTAAGTTATAAGAAGGGCAAAATGGTCTATAAACTTCAACCACCCTTTAATGGATGAGGGACCAAGATTGAAAGAAAATGGTCTATAACTGTTATTTTGAGCAAACCCAAGGACCATTTTCACAATTTGCTCCTTTCTTATAGAATTAGATTCTTATTTTTAAAACTTTGTTCTTACAATTAACTATTCATACAGCGTGACTTGTACTACAAGCAGCCTCTTTACCCACCTGTATTTGTAACTGATTTTTCCATGATTTACTAATTTTAAAATGCTTGTAGGACATTATGATTAAAGAAGATCATCCAATTGCAATGAATATTACATTCGGTGTCAGTTTAGGGCTTCTGCCTGCTACACTGTCCCTAGAAACTACAGGCTGTGGGATTAAGAAATCTCAACTTTCTGTTGAAGAGGCTGGAGATATGGATACTGGAAGTAAGATTTTTTTAAATTTTTTTAAACATAAATCAATTAATGTTTTACATTTAATAACAATTTTTTTAATGACAAGTTTTTATACCTTTTCGTATAAGAATATTAAGTAATAGTAGTGTTATTAAGTTAAAAGACAGGTTAACGGTTGAGAGAAACGTTTGAGGGTTAAACCGCAAAATAGGTGAAATTTTATAAATTAAACCATTATTTAACTTTACAAAAGTTACGCCTCAACACAAAAGACTGTTTTGATCAGTAACAGGTCAAGAAAAGAATTACAACACTTAAGTCAACAAATTGTTAAAAACCAGAAAAAGTTTAATGCTTAAAACGCCAGTTCAGTGAAAGTTTGAGGATTAAAACATAATTAACCCCTTTTAAATCTTCCTGCATATATTTTCTGCTAATGTTTTTATCTTTCTCAATCTTGTAGAACTTTGCAAACTTCGGTGTTTTCCACCCGTAGCCCTTGTGTGGGACCCGACATCTGGTCTTCACATATTCCCTAATTTATATTCCCATACAATTGAAGTTGACTCATCACCTGCACTCTGGGATCCAATTCAGGGATCTGAGCAGACCAATCTTCTTTTATTGGTAAAATTAACTCAAATATTATATAAAATTTAATTTAATAAATTTACACAATTTCCACAAGTTTTAAATTTAACGGTGATTCATTCGTATACAGGTGGATCCACATTGTTCTTATAAAACTAGCGCTGCTGTTTCTATAACTGCTTCTGCACGTAGATTTATGCTTTTATATAACTCCCAGGTAACTTTTATTTATTAATATTTAAATATTATTTGTTAACAGTTAACACACATATTTGTTGATTAATCTAGTAATTAACTGTGATGCAGATTATTGGATTATGTTTTGCTGTAGTTTGTTTTGGTTTAATGAGGCAAGCAAATGCATGGGAGGTTGATTTACCTGTTCCTTCATTGTTGTCTGCAGTTGAATCAAATCTAAGAATGCCACTACCATTTTTTCTCCTTGCTATTTTACCCATTTTTATTGCTTTGTTTTATTCATGTTTTAGTATAAAACCATTTCCGTCAGTTGGTAGTTTTTTTGTGGTTTCAATGATTTGCTATTTAATAGCAAATGGGATTATAATCCTTTTCATATTAATTACACTTGTACTCTCACATGTGGCTGCCAGAGTCCATGTTTTCTTTAAGACAAGGTCAGTCCATCTCTCTCTCTCTCTCTCTCTCTCTCTCTCTCTATATATATATATATATATATATATATATATATATATATATATATATTATAGCGCATATCTGTTTCATCTTCTTTAAATAAGTTGTTGTTTTGCAGGTGGAGATGGTGGATAGTTGATCTCTCCACTGGTTTTTTCTCATTCAAGGTTTAATTCTTATGTTTCTGTTCTAAATATTGCATTTTTCAGTTAATTAATCCACATTTATATATTATTAAAAAGTATTTAAATTCAGGTGATGAGAGGGATAACTGCTAATCCATCATTGTCTACCTCACTGCTTGCTATTGCTTTGGTCTGCTTTGTTCATCCAGCTTTAGGTCTTCTTATTCTGCTCTTCTCTCATGCGCTTAGCTGTCACCATGCATTGTGCAGGTAAAATTACACATTTGCCCCTATTCACTGCTGGGGTCGAATAGATTCTAGCATGACACATAAACAACTTTGCACTTGAAAGAATATATTTTTTTCATTAAGTTGAAAGAATAGATTCTGCCCGACCTGACCTGACCCACACAAGTTTTCCCATTTTGACCCATTACCCGTCCCGTCCATATTTCCTCCTTTAATTATAATTATTTTATAATCTAAAACTACTATACGTCATACAGTTATATGATCTTAGTGAATTTTTTTTTCTGTTATAGCTTTTTTACAGCATCTAGTAAGGCCCGAAGTGAAGATTTATTCGGGTTTGGAAAGGGGGAGAAATCATCAACATCAAATGAGGAGGGATTTGGTGTGGATGAGAACAGCTGTTCCAGTACACCCGATTCTGCAAAAACTTATGGTGACACACAGCTAGAAATATTCCATCATCGACACGGATTGCTAATTTTGCATCTTCTTTCTCTCCTTATGTTTCTTCCTTCATTAGTTGCTTGGTTAGAGGTAAGTAAATAAACATACTTTCTCTTAATTATATAATAACCTATTCATATTTTTAATAAAAAAATAAAAGGGATAATCTCTATTCATTAAGGTCGCCCAAAAAAACTCATTACTTTTTCTATTATGTAAAGTAAGAAGTTATAAAACAGTTTTTTTTGTATTTTTTTTTTTTTTTTTTTTGCAGAGGCTAAACATGGGTCACAACTTCCCATGGTTGTTGGATTCTGTAGTGTGCATGGGTATTGTCCTTCACGGTATTTGTGATTCCAAACCCGAGTTTAATGTGTTCTTTCAGATTCCAGGAATGAGAGGGTATGAAATAAGGCAAGGATTTGTTTACCTAGTTTGTGGGTATTGTTGTTATCTGAGTGGTTTGGATTTAGCCCCTTTTAAAGCTTTATATGCCTTAGCTGCCATAGGAATCCTTTCCTTTGTTTTCAGAATCATGGAAAGAAGAAACCGAGATGCGTATTATGCTAGTAGAAAACATTCTCATCGGCATTGATAAATCAGGTTTTGTGTTAGAATTCGTCATCATTTTGTTGTTTGTTCTACAATTTATATGTAATATCATTAAGGATAGTGAGTTGTGTACTTTTTGCGTCATTTTTATAGAAACTAAGTGTAAGATGTGCTTAAAAGAGTTTCACCTATGACACGTGGCATTCAAACAGAAAACATGAAGTACAAAGCCGCCATTAACGATTTCCATTTCTTCTCATCATATCGAAATATCTTCAATACTCACCACCACCAACAATATCAAACAATCACAAAAGTCCGATTAAAATGGGTCAAAAATCGATCACTTGGCAATATCGAATGTATTAAAAATCGATGCCATTATCTAGGACAATTTTATGCATTAAGAAAGCGGTACACCACTATATTAATGATTTTGACCCTTTTATAAATGATAAAGTAATCAGGGACAATAAATTGATCGGAGGTAAAATGGTCAAAAACCACATATCTAGTAATACTTTCAAACAAAATTTGATGCCAAAACCAATTTTGAACACATTATAATTCTCAACTTCTACGAAAAATGATGTATGTACCAATTCAAACAAACCAGTACATTCATATTCCAACTATCTAATCCCAAGCACTAGGTGCACCACCACCACCACTATAGCCACCATATCCACCACTGCTACCACCATAACCACCACCACCATGACTGCCAACACCACCACCACCATAACCACCACCGCCACCATAACTGCCACCACCACTGCTAACCTTTCTAAAGTCACGACCACCAAAGCGGCCGCCAGACCGCCTATTCTTACCGCCACCATAAGACACCCGACTAGCATAACGAGTAAGCCATGCGGGTACTTCTTGATTAGCTTCTTGCATCAAATCAGCTAATGATTTTGCCAACGACACATTGTTCTCATTAAAGAAAGCTGTAGCCAATCCCGTCTTGCCAGCTCGCCCTGTTCGTCCTATTCTGTGCACATAGTCATCGATGTCATTAGGTAGGTCAAAGTTGACCACATGAGAAACGTCAGGAATATCCAGACCACGCGCTGCCACATCAGTTGCAACTAGAATTGGCGTTTTTCCACTTTTGAATGATCTCAATGCAAGCTCTCTTTCCTGTAATTGATTAATTAATAGAATTGTTAAACTTTTTAACAAATGTCACCCTTCCCTAATAAATAATTAAATTAAATATGATATTATATCCAGGCATCCAGCTTACCGGTTGTGTTCTATCACCATGAATGGTAGTAGCAGGAAAGCCATTACTATACAGCCAATGTTCAAGTGAATCTGCTCCTTTCTTTGTCTCAACAAACACTAATGTAAGAGCTTGCTGCAAAATACATAAATTAATCAATTAATTAATTACCATGTTCAATATTATTACAACAATATCTGTACCCATAATAATCTAATGTTTTTGAATTTTATTTTCTTTTAAAACCTAATTTAACGTGTTTGACCCATTAACAAAAACCAAATCAACCATTTATAGAGCAATGGGTAGAAATTGCAACAATAATAAAGATAAAAATAATTAAAATACAAGAAAAGTGACTAGTGGTACCTTAATAGAATCATTTTCCTTTTGTGCATGAAGAAGATCCATAAGATGGCTTCTTTTGTCAACATCTTGAACAAATTCGACCCGTTGGACAATCAAATCGGTACTTGAACCAACCCGACCCACCGTTAGAAATATGTAATTCCAAAGAAAATCAGATGCTAGTCTCTACAAACCAAACACAATTCATAACATTATTACATAATATGAATTAAATTTAAAAAAATAATAATAATAAAAACCATGAAACAAACCTGGATTTCTCTAGGAAATGTAGCACTGAACAACATTGTTTGTCTTTGGCCAGGTGGCGGCATGTCTGTTTGCTCAACTATTTTTCTAATTTGAGGTTCAAATCCCATATCCAACATTCTATCTGCCTCATCAAGAGCCAAATACCTTATCATGTGTAATGACACTTTTGCCCTTTCCAGTAAATCAACTAACCTCCCTGGAGTTGCTACAAGAATATCAACTCCTCTTTCCAGCTCTCTTATCTATTCAATAATACCAATTGATAGAAATTGTAACAGAATTAAAGAAAAATATATGTATTATCAAATAACTACTTAAAAATTTCAGTTACCTGTTGATTAATCGGTGTTCCTCCATAAACAACCACCACCTTGACACCTGTCTGATAAGAAAACTTCCGTGCTTCCTCGTGTATCTGCATTTAATGCAATATAAACATACATCAATTACCTAAATTACCTAAAAATATTATATAAATTAATTTTATAAATATAAACCTGACAGGAGAGCTCCCTTGTAGGTGATATAATTAGGGCAAGGGGAAACACGGTTCTAGTACCATGTGGTCTTTGTGCAAATTGTCCTTTCATAATCCCACTAATTATAGGAAAACAAAAAGCTGCTGTTTTACCAGAACCAGTTTGAGCACACGCCATCAAATCCCGTCCCGCGAGTGAGATTGGAATCGTGTAACGTTGTACAGGTGTCGGTTTTACATATTTGCATCTTCTGATATTAAGATTCAAAGCTTCCCCTAAATCTATATCTGCAAATGTGTTAACAGGTGGTGGTACATTTTCTCCACTGGTTTCAACGGGAATATCCTCATAAGCATCGAAATTAATTCCACCGTTTTCTTGCTCGGATTTTATTTCTTCAGTAGTGTCTATATCATCGTTACCAAATGGATTAACTTCCACATTTCTACCACCCCAACCACCACCACCACCACCTCTGTTCCCCCAACCACCACCACCACGGCCACCAGGAACATACCCAGGCCTAGGAGCAGCCCATCGGGACCCACTTGTTTGTCCAATACGTGCTGGCCTATCGGTTGTAGGCGGTGCACCACCATGCGGTGTACCTGAGCCAGCCACCTGACTAGATACAGGTGGCTTGTTACGGAGATGCGGTGGAACATAGGAAGGTCTACCGGAAGCTACTGTGGTCCCACTGACCTCAGAGCCTAAAGGTGCATTATCAACAGCATCTGCCCAAGATGTTCTCATACCTTGCTATTATTAGTCCTCAAACTTAACCAACTGAACTACAATTCTCTGAACTAAATCAGTAACTAAAAAGAAATAATGTTGCTTCCAGATAGCTCTCAACAGCAAATGAATGAGGAAAATGTAACCTTTATAGCACAGATCAATCCTGAACGCGTAAAGAGAAAATCAAATTCTATTATGAACAAATTATCCCTCTGTAAGCTCGTATAGTTGGAATCACAAAGATGATAGCAGCTTAGATCATGCAAAAACACATAATCATCCGAAATTGTAGAATTGATTAATGCATCAGCTTATAAAATAATAAAAATAAAAGTTACTGAAAAGTTTAATATAATATGTCAGAAGAGTTACAGGATCTCAATGACATGAAGCGAGTAATCTACAAACAAACATGAATAGATATACATGTGTCATAAATTTACAGGATTCAAGTCTCGTAGAAGCATAACTGAGACATATAGCCGATCGGTTATTAGATATGAAAAAAACAAATGACGAGCAAATGTACATAGATTCGCCAGCAGCAGTTATTAGATATGAACACACCTGAATTGCTACGGTTGATGAGGAGAAAGATCGCATCAATGACGGAGAAAGCAGAATCTGAGGAGAAATCAGAAACCCTAACAAAGGGGCAGCTGCCTATATTTCAGATAGTAAATTTGGGACAGTGACGAGCAAAAGTCGGATTAATTCTGTGTGCGATTAGATACGACTATTAAATGTGGTATTTATATTTATCATTTGTGTCTATTATCAGTTTAGAAGTAAGTAGACAAATAATAAACACAAATAGTAGTCCTCAATATCATTTCTCTTTTTTTTTTTGTGCAAAATCTTCCAAAAATAAAGACTATCAATGTAACTTGTTCGAACAACGATTGTCAAACACAAAGACCAGGCGACGTCAACCTTGGATCTCCTGTGATGATCACAGTGCAAACCCAACAAGCTCTTGGCGAACCTAGGGTGATCGAGGTTGAGTGCGAAGGTGAAAGTGAGAGTATGTTATCTCTGTGCTTTAGGCTTTCTTGATCTGTTTCAGTGTGTCTTCGACAATGAGTTTAGGCCGGTATTTATATGACCAGGTATATGGAACGTTGGCCTATTATGACTGCAATAAAGCAGTCATGAAGTGCCATTATGACGACGTCAATGATCGTGTAACGCCTGCAGTAAAGTGTCATGAAGCGCCATTATGACGGGCGTCAGCTAATAAGACACGCCTGACTTGACAGGCGGCGGCCCTGATGACTTGACAGGCGGTCATGACTTTGACAGGCGACCGGCCCTGATAACTTGACAGGCGGTCATGACTTTGACAGGCGGTCATGACTTTGACAGGCGGTCATGACTTTGACGTGGGCCATCAGTAGCGGGTCTAATTGTGACGTGGGCTTGTGAACATAAAATCCCATCATCATTTAGGTTTTAGGAATTACCTATATATACATAGGGTAATCCCTACAAAGCTTATCATGCCCCCGAGTTAGGATTTGCCAAAACAACGGTTTGCGAGTCGTAACTATCAGTACTTCGTAAGTTTTTTCCGGCTTTTCTCTTTTTTCTTTTTTCTTTTTTTTTTTTTTTTTTGTTTTTCGTCGAGTGAACCGGCTGCCCAAGGCAGACCGGCGATAGCATCGATCGACACCGCAAGCATTATCGGCGGTAGCCCGGACCGGCAATGTGTCGGATTCGAGTGATGATCTGCGATCGATAAGCGTTTAGACCGGCTATCAATCATAGACCGGCGGCAGTTTTGGCAGTTCGTTTAGACCGGCTGTCAAGTGTAGATCGATCGAGTGGCTGTCAATTTTAGACGGGACCGGCTGTCAATGTTCGACCGGCGGTCGAATAAGTCGCATAGCAGATTAATGACCGGCTGTCAATTGTAGATTAGTCGAGTGGCTCGACCGGCGGTCGAATAAGGACGTAGCAAGATTAATTGACCGGCGGTTTTAGGGTGTACCCGAGGAAACAGATTGTTCGGGTTTTGGGGTGGTCGACCGGCGTGCTAGGGTTATGGGCCGACGGTTTAGGGTTTTATGGTTTAAGTGGACCGGCGGTTCTAGGGTTTAATTTGGCCGACGGTGTAATCTATGGGCCGGCGGTTTAGGCGTGTTCGACCGGCGTTGTAGGGTTTATCAACCCAAGACCGTGACCGAGCAAAGACTGTAGGTAGTTCGTGACCGGAGGTTTGGATTCGTGACCGGCGGTTTGGGTTCGTGACCGGCGGTTTTCACGTGGGTCTTCGGGCAGATTGTTCGTCCGACGGTTTAAGGTGAACCGGCATTTCTCACATTCGGTTTAGGTTTTGACATATGTTCGACCGGCTGTTTTATGTTTGTTCGACCGGCTAGGGTTATGTGCCTTTACCGGCGGGTTATCGCCTTGACCGGCGGGTTATCGCCTTGCCCGGCGGTTTTAAGGTTTAGGCCGATCGGTTTGGGTTTTCAAGCTTTAAACACTTACAGTACTTGCTTGTCCATTGCTTTGCTTTGAAAAAATAATGTTTTATTGGATGATCAAGCCAATAACACATTTTTGTTTTTATCTTTTCATTATGGATGTTGTGTCCATGACACCGTCTTGGGTGTGCATGACAGTGTGTATATTTGGTTGTTCGTATGACACTTTCTTGAGATCCCATGATGCCTTTGTATGCCAATGACCTGGGTGGATTTGGGTATCTCTGATGTATGCTTCATATTGTGCCTGTGACACTGTGCCAATGGCACTTTTGTTGGTTAACCTTTACTTTGTTTACTCGCGAGGATTGTCGCTTCCCAGTGAGAAGTGCTTATCTTTTATCAAGTAGATTAAAAGACGAGTATGATTGTATGTTATTTGGCCAGACAAGGTTGTCTTTCTTGGCTTCATACATGTTGTATTGAACTATGTTCGTAGTTGTGTACATGCACATGCATGCTCAAGTTGTAACATTGTACGTAATGAAAGTGCATGTTTGGCTTTAGACTAAGATGTCTATTGTGGCCTTATGCTTTTTGTATTGAACCTTACTTCAATATTTATTTGTTTATGCAAAAACCATAGAAAAATGATATTGTGAGATAATATTGGGATACAAGATCAGACCAAATGCTATTATCGCCAGTTTCATGCATGACCATGACATTCCATGTGCTTGGAAACATGTATTGAAAACATAAAGGAAAAAATGACAGTAAAGACTATCGCACCTTGGTAGGTCAGTTAATATTGGCTCCCTCATGTATCATGAGAATATGACCATCAGGTGGTCCGGGATGTTCTGTGTCTTCCCCCTTCTTTTGCCAGGCATAACTCTTCTTAAGTGGAGATTTATTTGCTTGCTGCTTAGCGCCAAGGACAAGGTGTTCTAGTTTGCCTTCTTCCAAAGCCCGCCTGATTTCCCTTTTTAGCTCTCTACAGGCATTCGTGTCGTGTCCATGATCTTCATGGAAATCACAGTATTTATTCATGTTTTTCGTACCCGACCTATGCTCCATTTGGGGTGGAGGTGTGAAGGTAGCGCACACCTGCTCTGTTATCAAGATTTCTTTTGGTGTTTTGCTAAGAGCACGCTCAGACGGATGTTTATCGTATGGGCCAAACCTCCGGTTGCTCCTTTCATCTCGTTGATGATCATCAGTTAGAGCTTCCTGCCTGCGATCTGACGTGTCGGTCCATGACTTGCCGCCTACCTCTCTTGTCAGGGAGACAGTTTCTTTTGACCTTAGATAGTCATATGCCCTGTCCGTGGCTTCTTTGAAAGTAATTGGAGTTCTCTTGATTAACTTTTCTTGCAGTTGTCCTGGAAGCAAGGAGAGGGTAAAACCCGAAATTTGTTGGCTTTCGGGTAAGGCGACAATTTTCTGGCACTCCTGCGTGTAACGCTGAATGAAGTCGCGTAACCCCTCGCCTTCCCTTTGTCTCAGCAAATGTGCTTCTATATGAGTTCTCTGCTGCTTCTTTTGCTGGATAAAGTGAGTCACAAATTTAGCCTTTAGATCTGCAAAGTCTTGAATACTCCTCTCCGGTAAGTCAGCAAACCAATCACGAGCGAAACCCTGCAACGTGCCAGGGAACATGTGACAAGCGACCGGGTCTAGCCATTTCTCTGTCATAATGGCCTGTTCAAAAAGAGCAAGGTGGTCATCGGGATCCCGTGTACCATCGTAAGTACCAACTATGGACGGAACTTTTTGTTTATTTGGGAGAGGGAATCTGGCCACCCAGTCACAAAACTTCGAACTAACCACCGACAAAGGCATAGTGGCCGCTCGGGGTGGTGCGGCTGCTGCCACGAGTGCTTGCAACACGCGCAACATATCATTAGATGTATCCTGTGGTGGAGGTGGTGGTGGGGTGTGAATGGGTGGTTGTCTTAACTGCTCCAATAATTGTGACAACGGATCTACTGGTTGCACGACCGTTGGCTGCGGTGCTGGGCGTAACGCCGCCACCAATTGAGACAACAGGTCCGATGAAGTAGGTGGTGGGGGAGGTGGTGGCGGCTGAGTACTCTGAGTCAACCTGCGGAGTAACTCCACAATTGGATCCTCCCGAACCCCTGGCGTAGCGGCCTGCGGAAAGTTGGAAGCAGGCTGTCTGACCGGATCCGTGCCATCCTCTTGAGAGCTTGTCCCGTGGGACAAAAGAGGCTGAACTGAAGGGATGGGCGTCACTGGCTGTGGTGAGGTAAACGAACTTGATCCAACGAGCCTTGTGGAGAAAAGTGGACTTGTTAAAGAGGGATACTCTCGTGTCGTCCTGACATCCGACACTGTCCACTCAGAATCGACGTATGGCTCCATGATACGACTAGGCGAGGTTATCACCGCCTCGGGTATAGTGGTAATCACGGTAGTGGTTATTAATGGCGATGAAGAAGTGACCAACGATGGCTGTGTATCCGCCATAGGAACGGTTCGATTATTGAGGAAAAAAGTTTGGAAAAGTGAAACGCCGTTTAAAAACGTGTCCCACGGATGGCGCCAATGTTCGAACAACGATTGTCAAACACAAAGACCAGGCGACGTCAACCTTGGATCTCCTGTGATGATCACAGTGCAAACCCAACAAGCTCTTGGCGAACCTAGGGTGATCGAGGTTGAGTGCGAAGGTGAAAGTGAGAGTATGTTATCTCTGTGCTTTAGGCTTTCTTGATCTGTTTCAGTGTGTCTTCGACAATGAGTTTAGGCCGGTATTTATATGACCAGGTATATGGAACGTTGGCCTATTATGACTGCAATAAAGCAGTCATGAAGTGCCATTATGACGACGTCAATGATCGTGTAACGCCTGCAGTAAAGTGTCATGAAGCGCCATTATGACGGGCGTCAGCCAATAAGACACGCCTGACTTGACAGGCGGCGGCCCTGATGACTTGACAGGCGGTCATGACTTTGACAGGCGACCGGCCCTGATAACTTGACAGGCGGTCATGACTTTAACAGGCGGTCATGACTTTGACGTGGGCCATCAGTAGCGGGTCTAATTGTGACGTGGGCTTGTGAACATAAAATCCCATCATCATTTAGGTTTTAGGAATTACCTATATATACATAGGGTAATCCCTACTAACCTTATCATAACTCTTTAAACTAAAGGACTATTGATGAACTTTGATACATACCTTAAGGATCATTGGTGTAATTTACTCTTTTTTTGTAAGAAGTAAAATGGTAAATGACGAAAATACCCTCAATTTAATAGAATAATTTAACGGTCGTTAGTCAAAAGGACCATCGGTGCAAAACTTGAAAATAAAAACTACTAATGTAATATTTTAAACTAAAAGACTATTAGTGAAATTTAGTACATATCTTAAGGACCATTGATGTAATTTACACTAGATTTATGTATTCTTCTTACTTTAAAACATTCAAATACATTTTAAAATTAAAGAAATTAAATAAACCAAAATAAAAAGGTAAAAAAAGTAATGATAATTAAAATAAGAAAAATAAAAACAATATTAAAAATTAATAAATGTAAATAACATTAAAAAAGGAGGGTAAAATGAACCATTTATAGAAATTTTATTTTAAACGGCAGATCCTAATCACTTCTAATTACGATTATGTCCACGATGGGACTTGAATCCCCAACCTAATGCACGAGGGGCAAACATCATACCGTTAGGCTAAATCTTTTGATCATTTATAAATAGAATAGGAGATGCATATGTGGGAGTTTAACTGAATTAATCAAGTGTTGAAATAGACATATTAACTATAAATACTTAATCTTGTAATAAGATAGGTTAGCTTTAAAATGTGTAAACTCATTTCCTCCTTATTCTCTATGTAGTCTACCCATACGAATATTCAATGATATCATATCAAGTCTAATCTTCTTTCGAATCCAGTTTCAATCCTTGAATTGTTAAGTTGATTATATCCTTTGTTCAATTCTTAAATGAATCCTCGAAAGGATCATATCAACAAGACAACAACACATGATTTCAATGACACAAGGGACCTAAAGTTGCTAATCTTTACTTTGATTTTCATAAGGGCAATGATGTCACAAAATGGCTGGTATGATGCTCTGTTTATTTTAATTATTTTTACCATTTAACGGGTCATGTAGGTCCGGCTTGAAATGGGCCAATTCCCTCGATAACTTAATTTACAGGTGTTAAGAAATCAAGATCAAATTCCAATTTGAGTACCAATATCTAGAAGAGGAGCTCGTTGTGTAAATAAACAACTCAACAGTGGTCATTAGCTTTTTGTTTAACATACCTGTTTCATTCTTTTTGAAGTAGATGATTAGTTATTTTTTTATAATTTCTTTTTTGGTCATTAAACTTGAAGAGATAAATAAATAAACAAGTAGGTAGCATCCTGTTATATAATTTGGTGTTATTTCTATTAAATTGTACAAAATGTTGAAAACGCCTATATGGTTGGTTATATAATGTTTGGTAGTCATAACATCAAGTTAGATACATTTTTAAACCTAATTTGTAATTAAGTCTTTTAAAGGAGAAAACCGACGCAAGGAAAAGGACAAACAAATGAAATTGTTTCCGTTGTCGATTGATGTAATTGAATGCTTCCAAGTTTAAAAAAGATGGATATTGATGTATCATCGTTTTTATCTTGCACCAATGAGATCCTTTTTTCCAGTTTTATGTACTAGATATCTCCCAATGGTGATTGCAACTCAACGTGACATTAGTTGACACTTCAATTGACACACATCTCCCAACGATACATATTCACTTAATATTTTTAGGCTCAAACATTATTTATTTTGTAAATTCTATACATAGGATACACCAATAAAATACTTCATCTATCTCTCCCTCGTCGGTATACCAACATCACTCTTTTTAACTGAAGAAATGGTGCCAATGATAACAGTTGATTGAAGTTAACTGAAGGCCACCCGACAATACCATTGGCTGAAAGCTTAAAAGAAGAATGTGGGAGTTGAAGATCAAAATATGATGATTATGGGTTAGGTCCAATGTCACTCAAGTTGAAAATTATTGATGGTTTATGTTCCGCTTTGATAATGTAATTGGAACATGTGGTTGGAGTCTTGCAAAGTTAAGGGTGATGTGGGTGGGCGAATCTTGTATCACATTGTTGTTTTTTCGATAAAAATAAATAGAAATCATTGTACATCTTCTCCTATTTTGACATTAGGTATTTGCAAACATGCTAGAGATGGTTAGACTACCCGTAACGACCTCGCCCTCCATGTGAGCGATGTGTCCGCATGCACATGTGACAAAGTTTGGTCGTCTGGGCGACCAATGGAGATCGCCCGCAACATTCAATAGTTATTTGTGCATTATGCATAGTAAGTAGTACATTAATTAATAAAATTAATTTTTAAGTTTGGTTGCGGATTTGGTCACTGTTACGCGAGTTTTGTCAGAGTTTGTCATCATGTGTTTTGTTGGATGAGAAAAATTTGATGTGCCGCTGATGTGACAACTGACAACGGTGACCAAACTGAGTTTATCACTCCTTAGAGCATCTCCAATGGTAGTTTTTTTAAAAGCTTTTTACTATTCAAATAAGCTTTTGAAAGACCTTTTACTATTGGAATAGGTAGTTTTTTTAAAAGCTTTTTGCAATGATTTTTTTTTCTACTAACCTTTTAATGCACTATTTATGTTTGTCATTTTTAGTCCCTCAATGTTTAATATCTTTTCATTTTAAACCTTAGATATATTATTATATATAAATTTTTTACTCTTTTTAATATTTGCAATGTAATGTTTCTATCTATTTAAATATTATTGTCAATTATTATAATATTTTTGTATGAAATATTTCTAAAAAATATTTAGTTTTATAAGATGTCAATAAAATTATCAATTTATATATAAGGGGTATTTATGAAACATTTAAGATTATTAAAGGTAAATTAAAAATATTATAAAAGAAAAAGCTTTTGGAGAGGTTAACCATTGGAGATATTATTTAGTAATAGCTTTTTGGTCAGTAGAAGGTTAATGTGACAAAAGTAATAAGTTTTTGTAAGGTTAACCATTGGGATGCTCTTATGGGATAGTCATGTACTTGCTTATTTAATGCTAATTATTATATGATCATACGTAGTTTTTTTTTTTTGTCCTCTGTGTGTTAAAATTATTTGAGTAATACTATTTTTTTTATACATATTTTTTTACTTACTTAATCAATACATTTGTTTAAATCAAATAATGAGATAAAAAAAGATAATTAATAGATTCCACATATAAATTCATTTATGGGTAGAATGATGAAATAAAAAAATTAGTAAATATAATACAACATTTTATTTTATTTGACGTGTTTGAAGTTTATGTCAATTTCAATGTAAGGTTTAATTTCTTGTCTTACATTAAAATTTGAAAGGTTAGTTAATTTTTACGAGGGGTGATAAATATAAAATAAATTATTCCAGTTGCACTCTTTTGCATCCTAGTTATACATTGACACCACATTAGACTTTTCGGTGTTTAAGTCTCAAATTTGAATATTTCAACATTTGTTTTTCATACAGTATCATATTCTGGTGATATAAGCTTGTCCTTTTGAGCAGTTGTACTGCCTGCTAGAATAATTGTACCTTCTTGGGACCTTCTGGCTTGGCTTCTGTGACAATTTTGAAATCTTTGCTTGTGCATTTGTTCATTGATATGTGTAAAGATGGTTTCAAAGACTGGTCAAGATCCAGCACTCAATGCCAAAATCTACTTCTTCAACAGTTGTACGATATGCAGCAAGTGTTGTACATTGTTGTAAGAGGCATACTTATGATTCATTTGGTAATAGTAGGGGTGTTCAAAAATAACCGAAAAAATGGGTACCCGAAAAAATATCCGATATCCGAAATCCGGATACCCGAAAATCCGGGTACCCGAAAATCCGGATACCCGGATTCCGGGTAACCGGTTTCCGGGTATCAAATACGGGTAGTGTTTTTCTAAAAAACCGGGTAAATGGGTACCCGGTACCCGAATTTTATTTTTCCAACTTATTTTTATATATATTTTTATATTATTATTAGACATTAATTATCATTAGATATGAGCATATGCTTGGATCATTTTGACAAATATCTAAAATTTAAAACCCTATCTCAATTCTCACGTACAAACCATCTAATTCTCACCTCCGTCGTTGAATCATGATTTTGAATCATTGGATGTCTTTAAAGATTTGGTCAGATTCATTACTAGTAACGATTTTTCTTTAAAGAAAATCATAACGTAAATTTTTAATAATAAATTTATTAATAAGATTTAAGGAAATTAAATATATAAAAAATGGCGACTTCTATTTTGTGACAAAGAAATTATATTTCCTGGTACCGGGTACCTGAAAAGCGGGTATCCGAAAATCCGGGTACCCGAAAACCGGGTACCCGAAAATTCGGGTACTGATACGGGTACCTAAATCTACTACCCGAATTTTCGGGTACCCGGTTTTAGGGTACCCGGATTTCCGGGTACCCGGTTTTAAACACCCCTAGGTAATAGGTATGCAACTATGCATGAACCAAGTATATAAGACGTTTTGGATTCAAATTTAATCGGATAAAAACTTGTGGTTAAAAAAAGGCATGTTTGATTTTTATTTTTATTTTATCGTGGGACACAATGAATATTAATATGTAAACAAGAATTTCGATTTATCTTGGTGTTTGATAGCCAAAATTAGTTTTTTTTTTAAATAATATTTATAAATCTGTGTTATAATATTATTATACTTCGTATATAACATGTTGGATTTTATTGAGGAGCTTCATAGCCTCAGGTGCAAGGAAACCAAAGGTATCAAACGTGTAAGGATAAACATGTATTAATTTTCAATGCATGTTTTCTCATATCTTAACAATTTGCACGAGACAATTTTCAAAGTAGCATCTCTCGTCATAACATTCCGACTACTCAAACCCACGAGATGTGAATATGGTTACATCCACACAAGAGATCTCAAAACGCCTACATATGTCAAAAAGGACGTCCATAAGGAATCCAAACTTGTCTTGCGACAAACTGGGCATAGCTCATAAACCGGAAATAATGGAATAATGAGACAATATTTTAGGTTGAAACGATATTCTATGGATAATATATGTTGACCGAGTCTGTCTATGAAGATATCTAGTAAAAAATTATCTTGAGCATGTGGTGCCTGTAAATTTTCAAAAGCGGACTTCCATATCCATGAATTAAAATTTAAATAGAATTTTGCAATACATGTTTGATTTTTTAGTAATAAATTACTCCCCCGTCCCACAAAATTTCTCTTGGGCACAAGTTTTTAAGGTTAGATTAGAGAGAAAAAAATATTTTAGTGGTGGAATCATTGTTGATAATATTATTTTATTAAGTAAATTCCTCAAATTTGAGATATGTAAATTTTTTTGTAAGACAAAATTTAAAAGAGCAATGAGAATTTTTTTTATGGGATGGAGGGAGTATTTTTTTTTCCGGATATAACTTATAATCCAATAACTTTAGTTATAGTTTTGAATATGTTTGACTTTTATGTAACAATAAACTTTGGGGTTTTGTTAATGACAGTCCTTAGAGCTGTCACTAACATGCATAAAAGGCTTGTACATTCATTGATGGAGTAGTGATCCTAAAATTCAGGATGGTTTTTACTTTGATTTTGTCTTTTTATCATTTTCCTAAACTTTATATTAATAACAATAAACTTATATTATACGATATACCTAAGAATTCATGAGTGGTAGGCCGGACTAAATACACTAGCCAGTAGCCACAGACACGTTACAATGTTTTAATCAATAAATAGAGCGAAAATAACTTCTGTTGTAGTTGTTATCAGCTAATTAATTAATTAAACCAAAACTTCTAAAACAATTATCCATCTCCATTAATTTGTACATCATTGGTTTAAGATGGAAATTACTACTAACCCCTCATTCTCACTAGGAGGAAGAAGATGAATTCGCAGAGGAGGAGGGTAAAATAGACATTCTCATCTCCAACACTTTCTTGTGAGAATTAGAATGTTTATGGGTCACAAAAGTAGGGCTCTTTGCTGGCCTATATTCGGGCAGCAGCCTGCCCGACTTGTACCTTACTCCACATGCATTACACAGTGTTTTTGGCCCTTGTGGTCCTGCCCTCCATTGTGGGGTTCTCTGTGATAAGCAATGTGTACATTTCCTTCCTTGCCCCTGCCCGCTACTTCCATCCTCCTGCCCGGAACTGCTGCTGTTAGTAGTTGTACATTTTTTTGTTAAAATCAACTCACTTTCTGCTAACCAGCATGCTGGGCTTCTCTTCCTCTTGCTTCTTGCCTTGCAAGGTACAACTACTTTATGCATGGAATGGGTTTCTATTTCCTTCACTTTTGTTCCTGCTGATGTGATTGTACCCTGTGCACTGAAAGTTGTACTCTGGGGTTTTATGGTTGGTGGCATACAATTTCCACTGCTGGATAAACAATCCTCCACAAAAACTGAAAGCCATTCCATGTTAATATCACCTTCTTCCTGCATTCAAAATGGGTATAACATTAACTGCATGAGGTACAAGTCGCTACAAGACTAAACAGAAATAAATTAAAAAGTATGGTGACATTTTAGAGAAATAACCTAATTAAATTCACTATAACTTTTCAAAAAAATTGTACATTATTCCTTGCAAAGTGGTCAACTTGTCATGAAATTGGGAATATAAAAGTTGTACTCAAAGGTATAAGTGAGTGAAGCACAATAAAGAAATAGAGGGTGAGAGGTACCACGGAATGACCGGAGAGTAGGTCATCAAGGCTGCAAATAAGGTGTTGCTCCGGTGGGTAGTTGGCCGGAAGACCGCCGGAAAGAGACATGTTCTGGCAGAAATCCATAATGGTTATGAAAACAGAGGACTGGAGAGAGTTATAATAAGAGCAAAACTGGAGCAAGAATATTATTTATGGAGAGAGATTTCAAAAGCAAAAGTTTTTTTTCCTTCCTTTTTTGTTTTAATTTTTTTCTGTCGGCAGATAAAATGTAAGCAAATTTGAATGTCATCAATCAACGAGAAACCCTACATAATGTATATGTCTCACATGCATGCATATGCATATATACTGTATATATATATATATATATATATATATATATATATATATATATATATATATATATATATATATATATATATATATATATATATATATATTTAATCGTGTTTTCGACTTGTAAAGTAACAAAAGCTTGCGTTTTAAAACCTTTTTCTTTGTTTTTTACTGCATTGTAATTATTAATTATTTAGTGGTAAATATTTCTGAATAACTTTTTAGAAGTCATATGTTCAAATGTTTGATCCCTCTCGCGGTAAATATTTACTAGATTATCAAAAAAAGGTTTGAAAACAATCACGACAACAGTTAAGTCACGTACATCATGAAAATAAGCTCGATACTCCATATATAGAACACTTATAACGGTAATACCTAAAGAAGTGGTTGAGTTGAAGCAAATATAGCACATACAAATTAGTTTTTTGAAATTAAATACTATTAGCTTAAAACCAAATGATAAATTACAAATGACTTATAAAGTTATTTATTATATTTGCACTTAAGACTTGTAGTTTTATAGTATTGGTGTATATAGTGTTGCTTATGAACCTGAAGGCCATAGGTTCAAACCCTGATAGCGTAAATGGGTAGATTATGTATTGTTAAAAAAATATTTATATTGGCATAAAAAACATTAATGTTCATAAAATTTCCAAAAAGCATGAAATTAAGCCAACCTACGAAAATTCCAAGGTACCAACTACCGTCTACCATGCACAGATTTCTGGGTTTGATCAGCAAATATTCAAACCATTTTGAATATTTAAAGCAAGAAAAGGTGAAAAGGAACAATTTTTCTTCTGAATCCATGACAATAATGATAGATGGTTAGTAACTTCTGAAGTAAAAGTTGTACATAACTTTGTCATCATAAGAATAAATGTTTTTTTATGTGTATATAACTATATGTTACGTGTATTGTGAACCCTGAGCAAAAATGGGATATAGTAGTTATATGCATTTAATATAGTGATCATATATGTGTCATGATGAAAGGGGTGAACTAGGAGAAGGGAAAAACAATGAAAGCATGTCATTATTTTCTAAATATAAAATGTTATACAAATAATATTTAGAAATAATGACCTGCTTTCATGGTATATACATGTATCATTCCTTAGGCTTGTGTTAACGGGAGCTTGTTAGTTAAACCGACAAATGTCACAAAGTGACACCAATAATATTAGTTTCTCTTTTCCTTTAAAATCTATCAATGGACAATGAGGAGAGAGAGTTTAGCATTTATTGTATACATGTATATTTTACAAAATATTTTTAAATTTTGTAAAATGATAAAGAAAGTGAAAAAACATTGTTGATATTTATGTGTTGAGTTTAAATTTTTTGAGATGACGATGCACATGTTACAAAACTAGGAAACAAGAACCAATCGTTGAGGGATGTCTCATTATCCTTTTCTTTTAAATGAGTCGCATTCTTTTTATTAAACTCCTTCAAAAAGTTATTTAAATAATAACTTTCTAATATACTACTGAATGTAGTGGTCTAGTAAAAAAAATTGGAGCATCCGTTTTGGAGCCACTAAAAATAAATTAATAAAAGGCTATTTATTTAAAACAAAAGCAGGCATCAAATTTATCTAATTTGTAACGATGTTTATAGAATTTTTTGCTTTGTTTTGCTATAACGTGACATATAACCACTGGTCACTAGCCAATAACGTGACATAATATTCTCGGCTAGTGACACATATAATAGTGTGAGGTGGAATGTGATAATTGTTTGCTTTTATAATTTTGAATTAAATAATTTTGCATATTATATTACATGAGTTGTATTTTAGGAAATCCAAAGGTTTTGCATAGTCCCAATGAATAAATCTTAATCATTGGATCAAGATGGTCAAGATCAAATCCCCAACCTACAGCCACCTATAGCCATCGCTCGCCGCCGCCTCCGGCCACCGCCCGCCGGCGGCGGCGGTGGTGGCTGACAGTGAAGGTGATGGTGGTAATGGGGGTGGTTGTAACACCTCAATTTTTAAAACACTATTTAAATCATATTTTTAAATAAAAATATTACAAATCCAATATTCCCAAAATATGGTTTGACAAAAACCATTAGAAGTTTATCAGAATATTAAAATCAGTGTTACAAAAATAATATCATAACCATAGTGTTGGAGCAAAACACAGATCAACTTATTACTAATGCTGCAGTTAGTACTGATCATACTTAGTACTGATGGGGCAGAACATGTTTATTACTAATAAAGTTGATACTGGTAAAGTCTATAACTAAGTTACTACTGATCAAAGCTTATTGAAGATACTACTGATCAATAATAGTTACTACTGACGATGATATTGGACTTACTACTGATCACCAAACTTACTACTGATGTTATGAATTTACTACTGGTGATTGCACTTTACTACTGATACGCGTTTTGGAAGCATATCAAGTCCGAGATCTTCGTAGAGATAGTTATAGAATGTAAATCAATGTATATCTTTATAATTCGAATGTAAATCAAGTCCTAGAATAACTAGGGTAAATAGTTTAGCTTCAAGGACTATTATAAATAGTTCCTTACGAATTGTAAACGTACGTGTGTATTGTTAACTCGATAATATACATTGAAGCTTTTTGTGAAACTGTGTTCTTAATACTTTCGCATATTATTTACAGTTCATTGTTCTTAATTACATTGATATAGTGTTGATCCGCTGCAACTTCTATAGTCAATTAGATCTAAGGTGTTTATTAACTTCTCTATAGTTAATTGATCCTGACAAGTGGTATCAGAGCTTATTGGTTCTAGATCTACGATTTTAAGAACAACAAAAAGTTTTAATCTTTAAAACACACAGATTGTTAATCATGACTGATAACAATGAAAGCACTCAGGCCAATAAAATCCCTATACTCACTCCCAATAACTTTGGGATGTGGAAAAATCGTATTAAGCAATACATGCTTATTACAGATTATGCCATGTGGGAAGTTGTCCTTGAAGGAAATAAAACTGGTCCTGGTCAAGCAAGCAGCTCTGCAACTGAGACAGACAAACTTAAATGTGAGAAGGAAAAGAAGGACAAGGGAATCGAACTTAAAGCTCTAAGCACTCTCCTACTGGCCATTCCTAATGATTATCAACATCTCTTTGTTGAGTATGATGATGCAAAGGTACTATGGGAAGCACTGGAGAAGAGATTCGTTGGGACCAAGAGCACCAAGAGGAACATGAAATCTGTTCTCAAACAAGACTTTGAAAATTTCAAAGGAAAACCCAATGAAACACTCACTCAAGTGTTTGACAGATTCAACAAGCTAATTGGTGAACTTAACCAGGTTGGGGTTAAGATGGATCAAGAAGATGTCAACATGAAGTTCCTAAGGTCTCTTAGTGAAGAATGGGCCATGTACACAGTGGTGTATAGACAAAGAGATGCTCTAGAAGAAAAAGAGTTGGATGAACTCTACAATGATCTCAGAGTGTTTGAAACTGAGGTAAACCAAAAGAACCCTTCTATTTCTTCTAATAATGCTGCATTTGTCTCTAGTACAGGTCAAGGTCAGGAAACTTTCACAGGAAAGGCTGCAGATTCTGAGGATACTGCAAGAGAATCCTTTTTCACTAGTCATGTGCATACTGCACTGATTAGTGATGACTTGGAACAATTGAATCCAGATGATCTTGAGGAGATGGATCTTAAATGGCAGATGGCTATGCTGAGCCTAAGGACAAAAAGATTCTTAAAGAGAACTGGTAGGACAAGCCTCAACTTCAACAAAGGTGACAAAGCTGGATTTGACAAAACTAAAGTCAAATGTTACAACTGTAACAACCTTGGTCACTTTGCAAAAGAATGTCCTCAGCCAGATAAAAGATCAAAATCCACTGCTCTTGTTTCACAACAAGGACAAGGATATGACTGGAGCTTCCAAGCAGAAGAGCATGCTCAAAATCAAGCTCTCATGGCCTTTACTGACAACAAAACTGAGGTAAAACCTAAACCTTGTACTTCTGAATGTATTAAAATTGTTAAAAATCTAGAAAAAGAAAACACTAAATTAAATGAAGATTTAGCAAAAGCAGTCAGAAGAAATCATGAGTTTGATGGTGTGATTGCTGATCAAGAACATCAAATAAAGGTGTACCAGATGATAGATCAACGGATAAAGGAAGAATTACTTCAAGCTGTAGATGAGAAAGACTTTTATGAACTAAAAAATAAAGAACTAACAAGTAAATTAGAAGAATGTCAGCTTGAAATTGAACAAAATAAATTAACAATCAAAAAGTTTGAACGAAGCACTAAAATTCTTGATGAATTAACTAACAATCAAACTACAGAAAAAGTTGTTCATGGGGTGGGATATCATGCTGTTCCACCTCCATATAAAATCATCCCACCACTTAAAAACAGTTCAGAAAGAATCATTAATGAATTAAAAACTGAAAATCAAACTGAATCACATAATGAAACATCTGAATCAAATGATTCTTCTGATGATGATCAATCAATTGAATTTACAATCTCTCAAACTGAATCACCAAAATCAATTGATACAAGTTTTCACACAGCACAAAGTCCAAATGAATCTCCTAAATATGATGCAGAAAATATACCCAAAATTCTAAAAAGGGGAAATCAAAGAAATATGAACCAACTCTTAGAACAAAGAAAAATCATAAAGGCTCAAGATAATAAATTAAAATGTGTTATTTGCAACAAAGTAAATCATTTAGCAAAGGATTGTCACTTCAATCCAATAAACTGCAAAGAGTTAAGAGAATTTAAAATCTTTAAAGAAAAAGCAAAGACTCAAAAGTTAAAAAAAACTACTGGTCCTTCAGTAGTAAATAAAAATAAAACTCCAATTGCTGAAACTTCAAGATTTGAAAGAAGTGCACCAAGATTTGTGCAAAACAGAAGAGTTGGAAGCCCAAAGAACAGCAATTACTTCAAGAACAATTGAAAATCCAATCAAAATAAACAATATTTTAAGTTTTCCAACACCAGTAAAAACTTTAACAACTTTACTACTGGTGTTAACCCTAATTATAATGCTGTATGGTACCAGTACAAAAATACTACTGGTAAAAACCCTAATTACAAAAATACTACTGCTCCTAAACCAACTTTCAAATATACTACTGGTGTCAACCCTAAAAACACTACTGGTCATTCTAAACATGGTAAGTACCCAAATACTACTGGTCCATCAGTAGTAAAACATTCAAAAGCAAAAAATCACGGGTATAAACCAAGATCAGTAGAAAATTCTCACACCAGTAATACTTTCAAAAGGGCAGTAGTAAAACTAAACACCAGTACTAAACAAGTATGGGCACAAAAAATGTTTAAAGTTAAATCCCCAAAAGCCTATTTCTCAAAGGATGAACCCAAGACATATCAAGCTTGGGTTCCCAAACTTAACTAATCCTTTACTCACTTGTGCAGAGCATTCAGATCCCAGAAGAAGGAAGAACATGGCATATTGATAGTGGATGCTCAAGGCACATGACTGGAAATCTGCAAATTCTTAAAGATTTCAAGTCATTTGATGGAGGATATGTGGCATTTGGTGAGAATCCACATGGAGGTAAGATTACAGGTAAAGGTACTGTTACTAATGGCAAAATTACCTTTGATGATGTATTTTATGTAGCTGAACTAAAATACAATCTAGTCAGTGTGTCTCAAGTTTGTGATAAAAAGAACAAAATTCTTTTCACAGACATTGAGTGCATCATTCTTTCTCCTGATTTTATTTTAGATGAAAAATATGTTGTTTTAAGAACTCCAAGGAGAAACAATGTGTATTGCCTAGATATAGGGGGAGAACTCATTTCTTCAAATGAGGTCAACTGTTTTATATCCAAGGCAAACACCACTGAATCAGAACTATGGCATAGAAGGATGTGTCACACAAATTTCAAAAACATGAACAATTTAGTAAAAAGAAATCTGGTCATTGGACTACCTCAAAAACAATTTATGTGTGATCATCATTGTGTTGCATGCCTAAAAGGTAAACAACACAAGTCTTCTCATAAGTCCAAAACTGTGAACTCTATTTCTGTTCCTTTACAACTCTTACATATGGACCTTTTTGGACCTACAAATGTAATGAGTATTGGAAAGAAACAATATTGTCTTGTTATTACTGATGACTTTTCCAGATATACATGGGTTTTCTTTCTCAGGACAAAGGATGAAACAAGTGAACTCATAAAGAACTTAATTGTCAAACTGGAGAACACATCTGATCAAAAAGTTAAAGCCATAAGATGTGATAATGGCACAAAATTTAAAAATGCTAACTTAATTAACTTTTGTGATTTTAAAGGTATTGACAGGCAATACAGCTCACCTAGAACTCCACAACAAAATGGTATAGCTGAAAGAAGAAATAGAACCATCATAGAAGCAGCAAGATCAATGCTAGCAGACTCAAAATTACCAATTACTTTTTGGGCTGAAGCTGTTAATACTGCCTGTTATGTCCAGAACAGAGTATTAATAGTAAAGCCACATTTTAAAACACCTTATGAACTTTTTAATAAAAGAAAACCTTCTATAAGCTTTTTAAAATCATTTGGTTGTCCTTGTACTATTCTGATTACAAGAGAACAAATTGGTAAATTTGACTGCAAAGCTGATGATGGAATCTTTGTAGGATACCCTACTCAAAGCAAATCATACAGAGTATTCAACAAGAGATTAAGGATAATTGAAGAAAGCATCAATGTATCCTTTAATGAAAATGTTTCTAATGAACAAGGAAATGGTCCAGATTGGCTATTCAACATAGACAATCTGACCAAATCCTTTAATTCTAACATGAATTTCAATGCAGGTAATTCAAATTGTCACTCTCAAAAAGAAGGAACATCATCTGTTAATACTGGTCAAGAGGAGATGAGATACTTAGTAGTTAATACTGCTCCCATAGTCAATACTGAGGACAGTAATAACTCAAGTTCTGGAACCAGTAGTAACTCTGAGAATGAGGACAATAGTAATTCAAATACTACTGGCGCCAGTAATAGTACTCAAAATACTACTGGTCCCAACAATAACCTAGATTCTCAAGATACTACTGATACCAGTAACAACAACAATACTACTGATCTCAATGAAGACAATAGCAGTAGTAACTCTGACCAAGATGATGATGAACCAAACATCAATGACAATGAAGGATCACTAGAGCAACAACTACCTGAGACAAATTAGTCCAATCTTGAAAATCAACTAGTTGTTGATAAAGCTACAACTACAAGGACTCAGAAGAACCATCCATTAGACCTTGTTCTAAGTGATGTTAACTCACCACTACAAACAAGAAGCAAATTAAATAAAAGCTTAACTGCAAACATGTGTAACATAAGTCTTATTGCTAATGAGTGTATGTTTGAATGCTTTTTGTCTCAGGATGAACCAAAGAAGATCCAACAAGCAATGAAGGACTCAAACTGGATTGAGGCAATGCAAGAGGAACTCCTTCAATTTAAGTTACAAGCTGTTTGGACACTTGTACCTCTTCCCAAAGGTAAAAGAGCCATTGGAACAAGATGGATCTTCAGAAACAAGAAAGATGAAAGAGGTGTAGTGATCAAGAACAAAGCCAGACTTGTAGCCCAAGGATACACTCAAGAAGAAGGAATAGACTATGATGAAGTATATGCTCCTGTTGCTAGAATTGAAGCCATAAGAATATTTCTAGCATATGCTTCATTCAAGAAGTTCAAAGTCTATCAAATGGATGTGAAGAGTGCATTTCTATATGGGAAGATTGAAGAAGAGGTCTATGTATGCCAACCTCCAGGTTTTGAGGATCCAAAACATGGTGATTATGTGTTCAAACTAGATAAAGCTCTGTATAGCCTACATCAGGCACCAAGAGCATGGTATGACACATTATCATCATACCTATTGAAGAACAACTTTAAAAGAGGAGCCACTGACAAAACTTTGTTTACTAAGAAAGTCAAAGATGATATACTACTGGTACAAATCTATGTAGATGATATCATCTTTGGTTCAACAAATGATGTATTATGCAAAGAATTTGAAGAGCTGATGCAGATTAAATTCAATATGAGCTCTATGGGTCCAATGAACTTCTTCCTTGGACTCCAAGTCAGTCAAAGAACAGATGGTATTTTGATAAATCAATCAAAATATGTCAAAGACATCTTGGAGAAATTTGATTTGAAAGACAGTAAGAGTGCAAGTACACCAATGGAAACACACAAACACCTACATCCTGATGTTGAGGGGGAGGATGTAGATGAACACTTATATAGATCAATGATAGGATCTTTGATGTACTTAACTGCATCAAGACCTGACATTATGTATAGTGTTTGTGTGTGTGCAAGATATCAATCAAGACCTAAAGAACTACACTTGCAAGCTGTCAAAAGAATATTCAGATACTTGAAAGGCAAACCGTCACTAGGTCTATGGTATCCACATGATTCACCCTTTGAACTCATAGCCTACACAGATAGTGACTATGGAGGTGAATGTCAAGACAGAAAGTCCACTACTGGTGGATGTCAATTCTTTGGATCAAGACTGGTGTCATGGCAATGTAAGAAGCAAACAAATGTATCAACATCAACTGCTGAAGCAGAATATGTAGCCGCATCTGCTTGCTGTGCTCAAGTACTCTGGATTCAAAACCAGCTTCTAGACTTTGGTATCTCTATCCTTAAAACTCCTATTTTTATTGATAATCAAAGTGCTATTAGTATTGTGAACAATCCAGTAAAACACTCTAAAACCAAACACATTGAAATAAGATTTCATTTTATAAGAGACTGTAATGAAAAGAAATTAATCAAAGTTGTTAAAATTCATACTGATGATCAATTAGCAGATCTTTTTACAAAAGCATTTGATGTAGGAAGATTCAACTTCTTGGTTAGCAGTATTGGAATGATTCTGATAAATTAAAATCTCACTTAAAATCATGTGTAAAGTTTTGTTGTAAAAAGTTATTTATTTAAAGTGTTTTACTACTGGTAAATCTGTATTACTGATTGTAGGCATGTGCACAAAATACTACTGATAGTTTATTACTACTAGTGTGTATTAGGTATACATAAATACTACTGGTAAGTCAGTACTACTGGTATTCACATATACTACTGGTCTTGTGATGTCTATAGTTACTACTGATGTCTATAGTTACTACTGATGTCAAAATCCTTAGTCACTACTGATGTTAATAGATACTACTGACGTTTTACTACTGATATCTTATTTACTACTGGTCTTTCAGAATCACAATTACCAAAATAACCCCCATGAAAATAACCGTTATGTTATGATTCGAAGGGCATTTTAGTCGTTTTGCAGGTTAAATCGAAAGATATAAAAGGCGGCAGTCGATTAGTTTAGCATTATCCTCACTTCGATCTGCTAAATCCTCTCGATAAACCCTAGTTTACGATCAAAAACCCTAAGTCAGTAACAAAATACGTACATCTTTCTCTCAAAATCAACAACAAATGGCAACTCTACAATCTCTGGATGTGCAAACCGATCTCAAATATTCCGAATTTCACAATATGTGTGCCTTCCTAAAGAATCCCGACGGAACAAAAGATTTTCGTCCGATAGTCAAATTTTTGAGAAATTCTTATATACAGTTTGCTTTAACTGTAAAACCAAAATCATATCAACAGCACTTGGTGGATTTCTGGACCAATGCTGAACAAACAGAAGGAACAACCATATCTATGATCAAATCCAAAGTAGATGGAAAGCATATAACAGTCACAGAACAATCAATTCGACACCATCTACAATTACACGATGATTCAGGTATGTCTACTCTTCCTAAGGAATACATTGCTGAAATTTTAAATAAAATGGGTTATGAGGGACGACTGAATATAGTAACTTTTCAAATGGGTCTTCTCTCCCCACAATGGAAATTTTTAGTACATACTATTCAGCATTGTATTTCTCCAAAAAGAAGTACTTGGAATGAGTTTAATAAGGCAATAGTCTCTGCTGTTGTCTGCTTATGCACAGACCAAGTATTTAATTTTTCTTACATGATTTTTGAAGGTATGTTGGGAAATCTTAGTTCTTCAAAATTTTTAATGTATCCCAGATTTCTACAACATATCATAAACTGTGAATTACAAAACTTGTCAACTCCTAAAAACATCTTTATACTACCTGAGTTGAACAAGAAAGTTTTCTCAAATATGAGAAAACAATTTAAATTTTCGAGCAAGGAAACCCCTCTGTTTCCTAATATGATCAAAGATCAAACAACTATTGGAGAGGGTTCAATCATAGATACAACCCAAATTGAACCTCAACCCACTCCATCACCCCCAAATACAGCCCAAACACCACCCCAAATAGCCACTCAATCACCCACTAACATAGAAGTCCTGAATGTGTCCCAGGAACTTGACATAAATCTGCAGAGTGCTACTCTTCACTCTGTGGAAGACCTACCAGATAAAACCAAATATATTTCCACAATTTATCAAAGAAAGAAAATTTCTTCAAAGGACACCAGGGGACAAATTGAGTCAAACCCCAGGCTCCAAGAGTTGTCCTCCAAGGAGGAGAGAGGACATGAGGCGAGGGCTTTCACTACTGATGCCCCAAAGGTGGGTGCACAGGACAGTGAAAACATCATTAGGACCCAGACCTCGGCAACTTTGAGTGATGACTCATTTGAGGAGTTACTCAAAGGACCCCGGTGCCAAGAAACCACAAGGGGGCATCTCTGCTTCTTCTAGGAAGAAGAGGATGTCTAAAAGACCCAATGAATCACCAAGAAGTGATGAGGGCAGATCTGTTGAATTGATGGAAAGGATGGAAAACCTCAAAGCCAATGTACCTGTTAGTGAGCCCGATGATCTTGCTAGATGGAGTGAGGGCAGTATTAAAACAAACCAATTGACGGATAAAGTGGATTCTCTTGAATCCACTGTACAAGATTGTCTCAAGTATCTTACAAACCAAGGGAAAACAATGGCTGCAATGAAAAGACATATGAACACCATTAACAAGAGGATGAGATTCTATGAGCACAGGCTTCATCAACAAACTAAAATCATCAGAAAATTGAAGAAGAAGATTGAAGATAGTGAGGCTCCACCAATAGAGCTCACTAAGGGGGAGAAGGATAACATTCAAACTATGATTGATGAATCAATTGCAGCAGCAGCATCCTTTCTCTTAAATTTAAAAGAAACAACTGTTGATGAAGGCCCAGAAATGATGCCAGAAATGATGGTTACAGAAGATGAACCTACTACTACTGCTACAATGAAAGAACAAGTTGAAAAAGAAATACCAGTAGTAACTCCTACTATTGATATCATAGCAGTAGTAAGTCAAGAAGAGGAATTGAAGGCACCAAATACTACTGATGCCCTATCAGTAGTAACTCCTGAAGTCACACCAGTAGTAACTACTCTGGTTACTACTGAAGAGGAAGAATTACAGCTACCAGAGCTAATTGAAAGAGAAAGATTTGAAATCATCACCAAACCACCTACACCTGATCAACCACTTATCATACCTGACATTGATGATAATGTGAATTGGTTTGAGGTTGATGAGTGCTCACTTCCTCCACATCCAAAAATACTGCAACAAAATGAGCTTAGGTTTTTATTCAATCCTTCAATAATAATCAGTGGTGTGCCTGATATGAAATATATTCCACCTCCACCTTAAGCTCATATTGGAAAGGGCAAAGAAACTTATGATGAGGATTACCCCAACAGAGCACAGGGTCATTACATGGTAAACAAGATAAATCTTGTCAGAGCTGATAAACAGTCTAAATGGAAGGTGAAGCAAAAGAGATATTTGGAAAAAGTGGAGATGTATCAAGCTCTTGAGGAAAACAAAAAGAAGAAAACTCAAGAAATTAACATCCCTGCTCAAATACCTGTTCAAACAGATGACATTCAGATAAAAGCTCAAAAGGAAGAATTCAAAAGGCTCAGAAAGGTTGAAGAAGAACATATTCAATGCCTTGAATATCTGGTCTCTGAATGCAAGAAGACTAAAAGTGAATTAACTGATGATGTGTTTGAACAGAAGGCCAATATGATTGAGTATTTGAAATCAAAAGGGAAAAGTGCTAAGTCATTTGGTAGAATGAAAATGATGACTATCATTGAAAGATATTGTACTGCAAAGAAGAAAGACTTGGCTGAACAAGAAGCAGAAGAAGAAAAGAAATCCAAAGCCTTAAGTCCAATTAAAACTTTAATCCCAATCAGTCCAAACTTAATCAAAAAGGATAGTATCTTAACTACTGGTGAGCCATCAACAAAGAAAAGAAAGATGGTTTCTCAAGAACAAAGTGCTCAAAAGAAGTCAAAATCAGAGCAAGTTATTCCTGTTCTTGATCTACCAGTTGCTCCCTTACAGAACAATCCTATCATAAATTGGAGAATTTTGAATAATAATGTGATAGAGATCATAAGGGAAGACAAAGTTGTACAGAGATTCACTGGATGGTTACCATTAATCAGATCCTGTTCAAGAAGTGATGTTATTAAACTATTGATCATTGGTAAACCTAGGATGAAAAAGAAATCATGGAAAGAATCTGGAGCTGGATACCTAACTAGAATGATTGATGCTGCATTTTATCCAGACTTAATCAAAAAGGATAGTATCTTAACTACTGGTGAGCCATCAACAAAGAAAAGAAAGATGGTTTCTCAAGAACAAAGTGCTCAAAAGAAGTCAAAATCAGAGCAAGTTATTCCTGTTCTTGATCTACCAGTTGCTCCCTTACAGAACAATCCTATCATAAATTGGAGAACAATCCTATCATAAATTGAAGAATTTTGAATAATAATGTGATAGAGATCATAAGGGAAGACAAAGTTGTACAGAGATTCACTGGATGGTTACCATTGATCAGATCCTGTTCAAGAAGTGATGTTATTAAACTATTGATCATTGGTAAACCTAGGATGAAAAAGAAATCATGGAAAGAATCTGGAGCTGGATACCTAACTAGAATGATTGATGCTGCATTTTATCCAGACAACTATCCAGAACAATTTACCAGTGAAGAAAATGTTTATGCTTGGAATGTGATTCCAACTGCTCAAATGTACTTCTTTGAAAAATCTGGAAAAGTATGTGAACTGTACTTATATGAAAAGGAATATCCAGACTCTGAGAAGACAATGTATCAGATATTCACAAATACCATGATGAAGCCTTATGATGAAGTAATGTTTCAGAACAAATTGAATTATTTTACAAAAAGAAACAGCAAGTACATTATAGCTCAAAGAAAAGCTCAAAATCAAAGAACCCTAGAGAAGAGAAGGAAAGAAGAAGAAGAACAAAAGAAACTTGATTGATTAAGAGATAATCAATAAGTTTAGGGGGAGATTGTTGGAGCAAAACACAGATCAACTTATTACTGATGCTGTAGTTAGTACTGATCATACATAGTACTGATGGGGCAGAACATGTTTATTACTGATGAAGTTGATACTGGTAAAGTCTATAACTAAGTTACTACTGATCAAAGCTTATTGAAGATACTACTGATCAATAATAGTTACTACTGACGATGATATTGGACTTACTACTGATCACCAAACTTACTACTGATGTTATGAATTTACTACTGGTGATTGCAGTTTACTACTGATACGCGTTTTGGAAGCATATCAAGTCCGAGATCTTCGTAGAGATAGTTATAGAATGTAAATCAATGTATATCTTTATAATTCGAATGTAAATCAAGTCCTAGAATAACTAGGGTAAATAGTTTAGCTTCAAGGACTATTATAAATAGTTCCTTACGAATTGTAAACGTACGTGTGTATTGTTAACTCGATAATATACATTGAAGCTTTTTGTGAAACTGTGTTCTTAATACTTTCGCATATTATTTACAGTTCATTGTTCTTAATTACATTGATATAGTGTTGAACCGCTGCAACTTCTATAGTCAATTAGATGTAAGGTGTTTATTAACTTCTCTATAGTTAATCGATCCTGACACATAGGATAAACGAGATCTACCTACGAGCTCTCGAGCTAATCAACACTAGGCCACTTCTATCGCGACCCTCTAACCCTTCGATCCTGAACCTGAGTACATAGCCAAAAACAAAGTAGTACGTGAGACAAAATAGTCTCGTGAGATACATGGGTTTTCAACCCATTCTCAAAAAGATTTATAAAACAATATTTATATAAATATAAATACTTATCCTCATGATTTCTATTAACTCATAACTCATCTTCTATTCCTTAATTCGTATAAACTAATAAGCTTACCATAAGCTTATTCATCATCTAATCATATATTTGTAAGTTATCTCCAAGCTTACACTTTCTTTATCACATACGCAACTGACCTCTCTGAAGCCAACTATCCTGATATGGGACGTCATAGGTAAACTTTCAAGGTAATTGGGAGCCCCCATCTTACCGAGATTCATAAGCTCTCCCCGTTCCCGGGTCGTCATGCTCACCCAACACTGGGTGTCGTAAACTGTGGCATTCTACTCTTTGCGCAGGGAGGTACCACCCCAAGTCGACATCTCATGCTCCCCCATTTCTGGGCGGTCTTATTCCGGATATCTCATCAACACTTATGAGCCTTAGCTCCTTTCATCAAATTATGAGCCTTAGCTCCTTTCATCAAATTCATCACTTATTAGAATACAACTATTCTAATTTATCATATTATTCCCTTTACTTAGTCAGTTTTAATATTGACTTTACCAAGTCCTTTACTATGAAAAACATATTTATCATTTATCAAAAATCATATTACTTTAACATCTCTTTGACTATAATACTTATTTATTACTAGTCACTTCATACTTTTTCTCTTAGTAATTCGATAACTACTTTTATTAGTATAATATACTAACCGATACTTATTACTTAAAATCATTGTCTCAAGCTTTATTAATACATATTATTAATAAATCGATTATCAAGCTCTTTTAAATCATTATCTTTATTCATACATTTTATTCATAAAAAAACTCATTAATTACTTTTCATTATCATAATTTCTTTCAAAATCATTAATCATTTAGACATACTCAAATAGTCTATTACTAGCACTTTCTCATCATATCAATCTTATCTTTATTAAAAACGTTTATTAATAAAGACTCCTAAAACATCATAGTTTTCGAAATCATTTGCTATGTACTCAGTAAAAGTCTCATGTACTCACCTTAGCCAAGCTAACTCCAAATTGTGTCTAATAACACGAATCCTTGCTTTCCAACTTGTGAAATGTCACCAGTCTTTAGGTCTTCTTGACCTACCATCAATATCATCACAATAACTAGTTATTATCCATAACTAATCACTAATAAATCCATATCTACATTCCTAACCACCAAGTTCATCCAACTTGGTGGAATCTCAAACCCTAGTTCAAGATTTCCATCAATAAACCCAAATCCAACTTGTACACATCGATTACAAGCTTACATTGAGTGTTCTACACCCATGTTTAGTCATCTTCCCCAAAGATGACATGGTTGGTTCCCCAAACCACCATTTTTACCCATACAAAGCTCACAATCAATGTAGATAAGCAAGATACTCAAGAATACTTACCCTTGATGTTTCAATCCTTCAAGATGATGAAGATCTGAGCTCTTGAGCTCCAAAATCGCCCAAGAATGCTCCCAAATCGGCTGCACTATGTGTAGGGTTGAAGGTGAAATGAAACCCTAGCCTACAAACAAGTTTATATACTCCAGACGCTCCTCGCGCCCCGCTCGCGCCCACCGAGCGCCACGAGGTGACGCGGCTTTGCCTGCTGGTTGCCGCTCGAAGACCCACCTCGCGCCACGAGCTCGATGCAAGCTCAATGCGATCTCGGCGCGAGCTCTTCGCATCTAGCCTCTGAAGTTTTTGTTTCGGCTCGCGCCTGCCTCGCGCCTTCCTCGCGCCTCGAGGGCTGTCTGGGTCAGTTTCTTGCCTTTTAAACTTGTTTCCATCCAAGTCTTGACCCATACTTGGTTACACCAAGTCCCAAACATCCAAACACTCGATAAAACACAGTGGAGACTCGATTAAATATTTTACCACCTTTATTCCTCAATATTTCCATTTAATTCATTAACCGAAATTCAGGTCGTTACAGTGGTAGTGGTATTGATGTATTGAAACACATGTGCTACACAACATATTACTTTGAAGCACATGTATTTCAGGTCACGAAACACATGTGTTTCAAGTCACTAAAAACATGAGTTTCTAAACACACAGGGGAGCATACGAAGCACATGTGCTTGATGTAACGAAACACATGTGCTTCACTAACAAGAAAAAAAAACAAAACAAGTGACGAACATATCATTATGAAGCACATGTGCTTCATAAAGCCAAGCACATGTGTTTTTGTTCCTGAACCAATGTAACTTATAAGCAAGTCATTTGTTTTTGAATCACGAAACACATGTGCTTGACGTTATGAATCACATGTGCTTCACTAACAAAAAAAATCAAAACAAGTGACGAGCATATCATTATGAAGCACATGTGCTTCATAAAGCCAAGCACATGTGTTTTTGTTCCTGAACACATGTAACTTACAAGCAAGTCATTTGTGTTTGAATCACGAAGCACATGTGCTTAACGTTATGAAACACATGTGCTTCACTAATAAGAAAAAATATCAAAACAAGTGACGAACATAAGCCAAGCACATGTGTTTTTGTTCCTGAACACATGTAACTTACAAGCAAGTCATTTGTCTTTGAATCACGAAGCACATGTGTTTGACGTTATGAAACACGTGTATTTCATTACTTGAAACACATGTGCTTGGTTGTACATATATACTCCTTTATTTTCAAAACAATTGTTATTAGTGAAACACATGTGCTTCTAGTAACGAAACACATGTGTTTCAAGTCATGAAACACATGTGATTGGCTGTACGTATACACTCCTTTATTTTCAAAACACATGTGTTTCAAACACACGTGCTTCCAGTCACGACGACCACCACCGGTCACCACCGCCGGCGGCCACCTCCAGCCGCCGTCCGTCGCCGCTGACTGCCGCCGTCCGCCGCCGCGTTTCAAACACATGTGCTTGTATGGTTTGAATCTTGATCTTGACCTTTGACTTTTTCTTGATCCAATGGCTATTAATTGTCCCTTGGGACTAGATAAAATTCTTGGACTACCTTGAACATTTTACCTATATTACATACAAGTAAAAAATAAAGTAGTTTACTATCATGAACTTAACAATATGGTTAAATGTGTATGAATAATATGGTTAATTTAGTATCCTGACTCACTAATTCAGTTTATTTCTCATGTAATTTGCTTCTAATATCAATATATTAAGATAAACATACTGTATATTTTTAGTCCATAAAAAACTTCAAAAAAAGTAAGTCATATAAGAAAACACAATCAAATTAATAAGTCAGAATACTAAATCGACCATTATAAGCCAAATATAAATTTGAAATATATTAGTTTAGAAATTTCACTATTTACCATAGTTCTAAAAGGCTTGTCTTGACGTCCTCTATTACGCGCAAAGGTTTGAAGCTTGACCGTGCCGCTACATCATGATCCAATGCTTGCACGTAAGCTTGTGTATGATGATGTCCAACTAAGTTCACACTTACCCGTAATAAATTGTGGTGTTTTGACATATTAAAACAACTGAGCTATAAGAACCATATAGTTAATTATTTATAAGAATTGTTGGATACACCGAATATGAAGAAAAATATTTATGAAGTATGTTATAAATTTATAAGTATGTGCTCTTTCATCTTTGTTTGTATAATTGTAAATATATCATTACTCCAAATAATTTATGTACAAAATTATCGTATTACATCACACCTTAGAAACGATATGGCGAGGTCATGTCTTCGCATAACTCGCCAAGGCAACGTCACGTCTCATGTTATTTAAAATCTTAGCTATTTACAAAATAAAGTTTATCTTTATAACAAATGAAAGATACATATAAAGTTAAACTTTGCAAAAAAAAAAAATCCATATTTTCTATCTTTTAATAAACTGAACTCTCGTCCTTTTGATGAGAGAAATGCACCTCACTACCTCATTTTTCTTGTAACTCACTTGTCTCTTTGGTTGCCCTATATTTAAGTATATTCTTTTCTTAACTCTTTGAGTGCAACCTTCTCCCTATATAAAGGGTTGTCACTAACACTTTGTGCACACCAAATATATGAATACGAATGTTGGAATGAAATCTTAGAGTTGGGCTATTTTGTATCACAACACGTTATCGGCACTTTGCTCGAACCAAGTAATCTCACCAACTATTCTTCACAAAATTAAGGTAAACAACGTCTATTTGCTCTATTTCAAATTTCTAACAATCATGTTTGGGGGTTGGTCAATTAGTTTTTTAAGAAAAAAAACTTCATTTGATACTCTATGATGCTTATATTGAGCAAATCACTCTTAGATTTGAAAATTAATTTCTATCTATTCAAAATTTAATATATGATAAGTCACAAAGCTTCTCCATGTAGTATTTCCATATGGACTTTTCGAGAGAAAAAAATTGCTACTCTTTCACAAAAATTAATTCAGTTCATGGGTGTTTCTAATTCTAAATGTAATATTCATTTGGCCGATTATTCTTTTTTTCTGGAAAAAAATTTAACAAACAGATTGAATTTTTTTTTAAGACCACAACATTTAAGCAACTAAAAGTTAGCCCAATATTTTTAATGAGTTGGGCTAACAAGTCCAAAAATTATAATTTAATTTTTCTTCTAAAAGAATGATTTTTTTTTTTAAAATCCATGATTTATGAAGTATTATGCGCAAATGATTATTTTTTTTGGTGTAAAAATTATTTTGAGATTCTTTATGTTGAAAGTTGTTTTCTTAAATAAATCATGAAGATAAAAATTAATCTTTTCTAAATGTAGTGATTATACTACAATTTCTTTTGTCTTCAAAAGTTAAAGAACTTGTGGATTTATGAGCATTATATGCACTTCCTTGAAAAGTTATTAATCATCCACAACTAGGCTCACCTAATAGCAATTGTGTTTTTTTTTTCGAACCTGCTGATTCGACACACAATTTGTGCTTATACAAACCATAAACATATAAACTTATCATCTTGAATGATGATTGATCCAGTATTTCTCCTCCCGTTGTAGGAAAATGTCTATCAAACTTGATTTCCCGATCTTGGATGCTGCCGGCAAGAACTATCTAGACTGGACTAAAGATATCCAGAACCATCTAGATACTCAAGGCATATTAGATGTCATCTATGACGAGGATAATCGTGAGGTTGAAGTTACCCGCGAAATGAATGCTACGGCGATGATATTATTTCGTCGACATATGTCAGACACGATGAAGTCTGAGTTCATATCAATCACCTCACCCAAGACATTATGGGACTCTTTGAAACAACATTTCGATCACCAAAAGACCATTTGGCTTCCTGAAGCCCGCCAAGATTGGCTCAATTTATGATTCCAAGACTTCACTTCGGTTACTGAATATAACGCTGAAGTTTGTAGAATTCGTGCACTTCTCCACTACTGTGGTCAACAGTTAACTGATACTGACTTGTTGGAGAAGACTTACACCACATTTCCTAGTTCTGACAACTTGCTTCAAAAGCAGTACCGCCAATCCAAGTTCACAACTTTCCCCGAGCTCATCACCCAATTGTTATTGGATGAGAAAAATAGCATTGTTTTAATGAGAAATAACAATTCTCGTCCTACTGGGACAAAGGCAATTCCAATGCCTGATGCTAATAATGTTCGTGGGCCTCAATCGCGGAACGGAAACCGAGATAAGGGCCAGTCGTCCCGAAAGCCAAAGCACTATGGTGAGCGTAAACCTCACCAAGCGAAGCGAGGTTCTGAATATAATCCATACCAAAGACCTTCAGGTCGAGGTTTGGAATATAACTCGCACCGAAGACCTTCACGCCGTGATTCAGAATATAACTCTGACCGGAGGCCTTCGGCTTCTAAGCCATCTCGTACTGGGAACAATAACAGGACGACCAATCGTCCCAATGAAAGGGAACATACTGATAAACATACCCATTGTTACAAATGTGGTGATTATGGCGTGAAGGTCCCAATCGTACTGGGAACAATATGCAACGAGTTTGTAAGGCTACTCCCGACAAAGTTCGTAACTATCATAACGGGAAAAGAGCTTAAGCAAATGTGGTTGAAACCAACACACGTGAGTCTTTTGAGACACCTGATTTTGTGGCTCAGATTGAAGATTAGAGCTATTCTTGAGCTCCTGGATCATGTTTGTTTATGCTTTCAAGTTTAAATAATGTTTACTTTTGGATAATGGTTTGTTTACAATGAACGCATTTCTCGAAATAAAACACATTGAAAGCAATCTAGTCATTCGTCGAGCCCCCGTTGATGAGGGAACTTATATGTTATGGCATGACCGGCTGGGACACCCGGGTCAAAATACGATGCTTCGAACTATGAATGCATCTCATGGGCATCCTCTTGGAGGTAAAAATTTCGTGATTAAACCGAAAAGCCTATGCCAAGCATGCTGGATTGGCAAGACACATCTCAAACCACTTCATGTAAAACCTACAAAAGTGGTTTCCCGTTTCCTTGAGAGAATTCAAGGGGATATATGTGGACTTATCCAACCAACATGCGGACCATTTAAATATTTCATGGTATTGGTTGATGCATCAACACGATGGTCACACGTCGCTTTGTTGTCCACAAGGAATGCAGCATTCCCTAAACTCCTAGCCCAAATCATTAAATTGAGGGCTCATCATCCAGATTATCCAATAAAGTCAATTAGACTTGATAATGCTGCGGAGTTTACATCGAAAACATTCGATGATTATAGCATGACATTAGGCATTGATCTTGAACACCCTTTGCGTACGTTCATTCCCAAAACGGTCTTGCAGAAGCATTCATTAAACGAATACAAATGATTGCGAGAACTTTAGTTATGCGTACAAAACTTCCAATTTCTGCATGGGGTTATGCGATATTGCATGCTGCTGCATTGGTCCGTCTGAGGCCCATGGCCACCCAACCACTTTCTGCGTACCAGCTGGTAACTAGATATGAGCCTGATGTCTCACATTTACGCGTGTTTTGGGTGCTTGGTAAATGTTCCAATTGAACCCCCAAAGCGTTCGAAATTTGGACCTCATAAACGATGGGGAATATATGTTGGTTATGAATCCCCGTCCATCATACGCTATTTAGAGCCCTTGACAGGCGATCTCTTTAACGCTAGACATGCGGATTGTGACTTTGATGAGACAATCTTCCCGTCGTTAGGGGGAGATTTGCACGTTAACGTGGATAAGGAACGACGTGAAATAACGTGGCATGAACCCAACTTGTATCATATGGATCCCCCAACTGCACATAGTGATAAGGATGTGCAAAGAATTCTAGGTTTACAAAATGTTGCTAACCAGCTACCAGACGCATTTAATGACTTAGCAAATGTCACGAGATCGAATATACCTGCTGCAAATGTGCCTGCAAGGATAGACGTCCCTGAGAGACGCCATGTTCCGCTCGAACATGTTGCACCGGTCGTACCCACCGTGAAAAGGACGCTACCATCAGTTGTCCAGTCCGCTGCTCTTCCTAAGAAAAGAGGAAGACCAGTCGGTTCCAAGGATGTTCTGCCTCGAAAGAGGAGAAATTCTTCTGAATCCGTTTTGCCACATGAGATCATTAAGGATCATGGGAGTGTATTGGAGGAGCGTGTTTCAGATGAAACACCAATTTCTCATCATCCCGATAACCTTGAAATATTTGTCGAGTATGCTAGCTTAGACGATATTTTAAAGCGAAACGAGACTGTCATTGATGATGTGTTCATATACGCAGTGGCCACTGACATTATGATCAATGATGACATGGAACCACGTAGGGCTGTCGAAAATAACCGAAACCCGTTCTACCTGCCCGAACCGTCTCGGATTTGGGTAGAACGGGTCGGGTAATTCGGGTATCGGGTAGAAATATTTGGGTATCGGGTAACCCGAAAATAAAGCGGTTCGGGTATAAGGTAATAATTTAATTAGGCGGGTATACCCGAATACCCGAATGTTTTTAAAAGGCATTATTTCAAGGTAATATTTTATAGTTATATAAATAAAATATGATCGTTCTACTTGTAGTTCATTAATTTCATATAAAAGTCAATGATAGAGCCCCATATTAGTTGGAATTTGATAAAATTACTGACAAAGATGGTGTATAAGATCGAAATATAAATATTGTGGTTGTCGGCAATACAGGTATGTCAATTCTCGGGTATTAGTGGATATAACCATACCCGACCCGTTACCCGAACTACCCATACCCAAATACCCGAATTTAATTTGGTTTGGATATTGGATATTTTTTATATATGAGAAAACCCGTACTACCCGACCCGAACTACCCGAAACCCGAAAAATATACCCGATCAACACCCCTAGAACCACGTACTATTGTTGAATGTCAACGTAGAACGGACTGGCCTCAATGGAAACAAGCAATCCAAGAAGAATTGGATTCCTTAGCGAAAAGAAGAGTGTTTGGACCTGTTGCTCAAACACCACCCAATGTTAAGCCAATTGGTTACAAATAGGTGTTCGTAAGGAAGCGTAATGAGAATAATGAGATTGTAAGATACAAAGCTCGCCTAGTGGCGCAAGGCTTCTCTTAACGCCCTGGAATTGATTACGAGGAGACATATTCTCCCGTAATGGACGTTATAACGTTCCGCTACTTAATCAGTTTAGTAGTTTCCGAAAAACTGAATATGCAGCTTATGGATGTGGTCACAGCCTATCTCTATGGGGATCTTGACACAGAGATATACATGAAAGTCCCTGATGGACTCAAGTTGCCTGAATCAAGTAGTTCTAGACCACGGAACACGTTCTCGATAAGACTGAGACGATCACTTTATGGATTAAAACAATCTGGACGGATGTGGTATAACCGCCTAAGTGAGTACTTGATCGGACTGGGATATTTGAACAATGAGATATGCTCATGCGTGTTTATAAAGAAATCCACTTCAGGATATGCGATTATCGCAGTCTATGTAGATGATATGAATCTCATAGGAACCTCGAAAGAGTTGGTCGAAACTGCTGAAATCCTGAAGAAGGAATTCGAGATGAAAGATCTTGGGAAGACACGTTTTTGCCTCGGCCTGCAGATCGAGCAACGTAAAGATGGTGTTTTTCTTCATCAAGAAAATTACACCCAAAAGGTTTTAAGACGCTTTAGTCATCATGATGCAAAGTCGTCTTCTACTCCCATGGTCGTTCGTTCTCTAGACATTAAAAAGGACCCATTCCGTCCAAAGGAGGACGATGAAGAGATATTGAGCCCCAAGTGTTCATATCTGGGTGCAATAGGCGCATTATTGTACTTGGCTCAATGTACTAGACCGGACATCTCGTTTGCTGTGAACTGCCTGGCTAGGCACAGCAATGCGCCAACACGCAGGCACTGGAATGGTATTAAAGACATATTCCGTTACCTAAAAGGTACGACGGATATGGGCTTATTCTATCCCTACGCGTCGTCGAGTGGATCAAACCCTAATGATACTCGAAATAACGCAACCCTTAGTGGCTATGCTGATGCAGGTTACTTATCAGACCCGCATAAGGGACGTTCCCAAACTGGTTATGTCTTTACCATTGGGAACACAGCGATATCCTGGAGGTCTTGTAAACAGACTCTGGTTGCTACTTCGACAAATCACTATGAACTACTTGCGCTCTTTAAGGCAACTAGAGAGTGTGTATGGCTTCTATCTGTAATTGGTCATATTCGAAGTACATGTGGTTTAGCTTATGACCCCGATGAACCAGTTGTTATGTATGAAGATAACTCTGCTGTCATTGACCAAGCGAAACATGGTTACATCAAAGGGGATAACACTAAACACATCTCTCCAAAATTGTTCTTTACACATGAACAACAGTTACTTCAAAAGATTGAAGTGCAACATATTGGGTCGGAGAAGAATCATGCAGATTTGTTCACCAAATCACTGCCAAAGTATTCATTCCAAAAACATGTCAAAGCTATTGGACTTAGGAAACTCTCCGAGCTACCTAAGTGACATGTATCATGCACTTGTATATAAATGATAATTGCATCCTGACGTATGCTTTGCACCCTGTTGAGTGCATGTGAGGGGGAGCACCCCGATGAGTTCAAGGGTTTTGTCCCACTGGGTTTACCTTGACAAAGTTTTTTTAATGAGACACTAACAGTATCCCATTCTCACTAGGAATTGTTGAATTCAGGGGGAGTATCCACTTGAATACTTATTAACCATTGTGCACTCTTTTGTCCTTCGTTAGAGTTTTTTGTCCCACTGGGTTTTCTCTAAACAAGGTTTTAATGAGGCACACCATATATGGTTCCTTCCATCGCTCAAGACATCCAGATCGTACTCTTTTGTCCTTCGACTAGAGTTTTTGTCCCAATGGGTTTTCTCCAGCAAGGTTTTTAACGAGGCGAATGTTTCAAGGGTTGTCTGAAGATACAAGATGAAGTGCATGTATAGTTCAATATAAATCTAAGCAACCAAGGGGGATTATTGTAACTCACTTGTCTCTTTGGTTGCCCTATATTTAAGTGTATTCATTTCTTAACTCTTTGAGTGCAACCTTCTCCCTATATAAAGGGGTTGTCACTAACACTTTGTACACACCAAATATATGAATACGAATGTTGGAATGAAATCTTAGAGTTGGGCTATTTTGTATCACAACAATTTTTACATATTCAAATAAAAAATGTTTAATAATTTTTTTACAAACTTTCTAAATTAATATTCGAGTATTTATCTTAGCTAAGTGGAGTTGTGTTCAAGGAGGTCCATTATTTTTATAAAGTCTCGAGGAATAAATTTCAACCATTGATCAATAAGATTTAATGGTCAAGATTAATCACATATTTTACACATTGAGGGGTATTTTGATCATTTAAAAAAAATAATTTATTTTATTTTATTTATTTTTTATTTTAGAATTATTATTACTTTTTATTATTTATTTATTTATTTTTAAAAAAAATTATTATTATTTCATTAATAACACAGAATATGATTTCATACTAAATCACATGTGATTGCATACTAAATCACATGTTATTGTAAACTTAATCACATGTAATTGAACTAAAACATAAAATATGATTATATATACAATCACATGTGATTTTACACTGCACTGCACGTAATTATCAAATAAATATTATTTTTAATGAAAAATATAATAAAATTAAAAATAATAAAATAGTAAAAATTGAATTTTTTTTAAGTGTCAAATGATCAGAATACCCCTTCATGTATAAAATATGTGATTAATCTTGACCATTAGATTTTATTGATCAGTGGTTGAGATTTGTTCATCGAGACTTCGTAAAAATAATTGAACTCCTTAAACGTTTTCCTAGAGAGTATAAATAGTGACGTAGGTACAAAGTTGCAAAATTAGCATGGACCACATGCTCATCGATGCGCCTTGAAGACGCGATAGTGAGATTTTCAAATACGTTGCAAAATTAGAGATGCCTTTAGCCACGTCTTTTAACACGTGATATTAGCGACTTCTTAGCAATTGCATAGGGATGTTGCAAGATTAGCGACGCCATTACCTGTAAGACATTGTAAGCTTTAGCGACGAGTTTTGCAACGCAATTGCCAACAATGTTATCTAAAAAATATCTTGCGCTAAAATGTATATATTCGCTATATTAAAATAGAGTATTGTTTACTTTATCTACTATATAGAATGAATTTGGGGATTTTTTTAAATTAGCAACGCTTGATTTTAACTAAACTTAGACTTGCGACTTATGCTTTTCAAACACAATATCGTAACTAATTGTGCAACTACATCATATATTTATTACTATACTACATTTATCTTTATTAATCACTTAAACATTACAAATGTTAAAATTATCATCACTACCACCCACTATCACTATTGCCGTCACCATCTATTGTCACTATCGCCGTCACCACCCACTTGCGCGCATCACTAACACCATCACCATCCACCAATTGGTCAATACAAAATATATTCCGAGTAATCGCCGCCGCATTATGTAAGTTTATACATTACATTTAATAAAAAAATATTTCATCGGCTCATGTGAGGGGATGAGCCCTGCTCAACTTTTTATATATATTTTTTAAAATTTTAGTTGGAATGTTTGACTTCTTGATTATAACTAAATTTCAATAGTTACATTTATCTCCTTTTTCTCTTTTTAACAACTTGACTATAATTAAATCAAAATAATTATATTTTAACCCGTTGAATTTTTTGTCTGAAAATTGTGATGTGTAAATTAGTAATAATTCTTTGTATTATTTTTATCAACTTGATTTTACAGCTCAGGTCATTTATAGTATTTAAATTATTGAGAATATGATTTATGATTATGCGAATACTAATATATATATTTTTGGCATCATATGATAATTACCCGTGATATCGCGCGGTGTAAACCCTACCATTTAAATTACATTTAAGATGGTCTTCGACTTTTGACTATACTGACTTCAAAGCATGCATAAAAGGTTGTTTGTACCACCTTAAAAATAATGGCAGTGGGACAGACCATCCTTCAACTGTTATTTCCAGCAATAATTGCTATTGATGAAAGAAGAAAATAAAGTTGAAACCAAATGATAACCGAATTCACATTTAAATTCTTCTACTGGATATCTGATTTCATATTTTGTATAGGATGTGAATCATCTAGTAATACCTTAGTGGTAAATGAGTATTAAAGGTTACGTGTTTGATCTTTTACATGGTAATATTTATTAGATTGTTAGAGAAAATTCAGAAATGGTCACAACTCACAACGGTTACGCCACGTACACTGCGAGCAAAGCTCGACCACCTCGAGGGAGCCCGTCATAAACAAGAACAACCTTTAGAAAAGTATAGAACGGGCGTAGTAAGACTTGCGCTTCGATGCAATTTTTATTTATGAGTTTTTTGGTTTTATGAATTATAAAAGACAGGTAATATTTACGGTATGTATTTATTTGCTTATTACATAATTGCTATAGTTTGTGTAACGTTTCTTATAAAGTTTTTTTCACCTATCCTTGTAATGTACGGAGTATTAAAAATTATGAATTTGAATCTTCCATTTGACTTGTACTGTTGAACATGCTTTAGTTTTTGTTACTATAGTTCTTTTATTTTTTTCATTTCATTTCATTGTCAATATGTTGTGTTTCATGATTTTTTTTTTCTGTTTTAGGGATTAAAAGTTTAGGACTGTTTTAATATACTAAAAAGTTTTAGCCAACCAACAAAAGAAAAAAAAAAGAAAAAAAAAACCCCAACCCAAGTCATGAGCATGGGTCTTAGCCACTTGAAAGCTACAACTTAGCAAAGACAACCACTCCACCAACAAATTTAATTTCGGCGCATGCTATCAACAAGTTTAATGTCCATGACGGTACCGCAATTGCATTATAGTACAATAATCACGATTCTAAAATAGTAAAGCACATTTATGCTCTAACAAATTGTACAACATCCATTAAACTGATATAGATCATATGCAAATAAAGTCGAGTTCATTGGGCCAAAGTGGATTGTGTTCAAACTTAAACTAGTCAAATGAACATAAATAAAAATGGCTTCAATAACGTCTAAGCGTAGTCTTGACTCTTGAGGGTGGATTTCATAATAAAAGGTGAATCTATTAGGAACTAAGGGGGTGTATGACCACCACTTAGTAGACTACCTTATCTAAAAAAGAAAATTTAGTGAAAAATTTTATATGGCCCAACTCACTCCACAATCATAATTTGGAAAAAATAGATTGACAAAAACAAAACAAAACAATTGTGTTCCTAACTTCCTATGGAGAAAAGAAAAGATATATGGAAAGAAAATTTATACAAATCTTCTCTCCAAAATTTCATCCTAAAGTTGGAAGATTTGGAGATATCTAAATCTTATCTCGTCTTTTTTTTTCCTTCTTTTCTTTTCTTTTAATGAAAATTTCTAAAACACAACGTGAAAGATTTGTAAAAGCCTCGGTTGACTTTGGTACTGGATTCACCGCCGTTAATAACCAATTATCTAGCAAGCAAAACTTAGGGCAAGTTTGGGAAAGCTTATCTAAAGGGCATGTGATACTTTAACCTCTACCATTTAATGTCGGTATTTATGTAAACTTCAAGGGGGTATCATAACAAAGAAGCCTATATACATTCGTTTATTAACATTCGGCTTTGAGTTATACATATATACGTATCGATGTAGAATCGAGTCCTAGATATAAATATACATAGAATATTAGATTGAGTTTATATACATTATACTTACCGATTAAACAAGCTTTATGCTTTTAATCAAATCGAAACGTGAACATGTACAAATTGCAACCGATTTTACGTCAAGGAGATGGCCCGCCCAAGTATTGGATCCATTCTTCAGGTGTCCCCTTTCTCATTTTGAGCATCTTTATCGCGGTGTTTGTTAAGGGTATGGCAATTATATCATAGTCTTTAGGAGCCTGCAAAAACAAACTCATAATATCAAAATACTATTTCCATTGTGATTTACATGGGTCGGTTCGGGTTGGGCACAAGTGAATACCTTAAGGGCCTTATGCAACTTCATATTTGCTTCCTCAGGTGTTTTCTGACCTTTTTTTGAGTTGCAACTTAAACAAGCAGTAACCTGTTAACAAGAAAAATTATGTTAAATTACATGTAATCTAAGAATATTTTTAGTAACAAATTATTTTTCTTACCAAATTTTCCCATTTCCACTCGCCACCTCGCGACATAGGTAAAACATGGTCAATTGTTAAGTTTGCAGTTGAAGAACAATACCTGTTAATATTATAAATAACATCTCAGATTGTCATTATCAGTCAAACTAAGTCAACATGATAATCTAATCTCGTATTTCGACTTCTGTTGACAACTTTAAGACATTTACTAAATATTTTAATATCTATAATTTTGCAGAGTACTTACTGACAAGTGAAATTGTCACGAGCCAATACGTTTTTTCGGCTAAGCATACTTATATTTCTTCTTCTCTTGACAACTTGAAGCAAATGTGGGACCTGAAAGATCAGATAAATGAAGGAATTAAATGTGTTTTCACGAGTCAAATACATGAATCGGTTGACCAGAAGGAGATCAATAAACTGAAAATATGGATAGTTAGTAGTTTAATACCCTTAAAACAGCAGGTATATAGTAGGATCCATTGGGTGAATTCACAGTTTGATCATAATATTCAAGAACATCAGCCTGTATATAACATACATTCACAGATATTAGACACAACTAAAATCCATGAACTGCATAAATAATTGAGATCATTTTTTATTTTATATAATTACAAGTTTAAACATGTCTAACCTTTTCCATGAACTCCAAACAAATGGCACGTTTCCAGCAGACAACATTTATAGGCCTAGAACAATAATTAAAATCAGATCGAGTGACTTCCATCGCTATACAATTTTAAGCAATTGACCCTAAGCTAAACAGCAATAACTTGTTATTTTAAGCAATTAACCCGAACGTAAACATCAACAACAGTGCACCAGAAGACATATAAACACTGTACTAATAAAAAAGTTGCAATAATACCTCATCAAATCTAAATTGAGCTTCTTTTGTACATCGCAGTGTATTTAATTTTTAGCACAAACCTGTACGAGATATCCAAAACTAAACCCCTGAAACAAGAGAGATCATCACCATCATAATCAGGATCTCCCAATAATTCATCATAAATTGCTTCCTGATCAACAACCGCGTTCTTTTCATTGCTATTCATGCTCTTCGATCTGCTACCAGACGCCGATGCGAAAACTCTAGTACTTCTATTGGTACGATCGTAATTATAATTGCTTAATCTCGTGATCTTCCGTTTATTCGTTATTCTTAATCCCCTACTACTTCTGCCACCGAATACGGCGGCGCCGATGACGTCTTTTGGCTCAAACCCTACCGACATTTCATCAACAACGTAGATCGGCTTCAGGCGACGGAGGGCGGTGAATTCTGCCATTTAAGAAGTGATCGTGAGTGCGTTTGATCGACTTGGATCGAATTTGAAGTAATTTATGAAAGAAATTGTGAGAATTTGAAGACAATTTGTTGGAATTTGCGAGTGATTGAGTTGTGGAAGTTTCATTTAAACCATTTTCGCAGGAAAAAACTGTTACCACATATTCCTTCTTCCCGACTTCGAATATCTTCAGCCTAAACCTTGAAATTACTATTTTGTCCTTGGATTTGTACACATGAAAACGTGCGTTTTAGAGAACATTTACACCCACTATTACCAACCATCTTATTCTGGTTGTCGGGTTTGAAGTACTTCATTAAAATGTAAAAGTCAGAACAACTACTTAAGGGTTCTAGGCTAGTGGTATTGGTGGAAAAGATAAGGTGTTGTCCATGGCCAAAGTCATGGGTTCAAGTCCCGTCATCACTAACTTACTAACTTGCCGTTCAAAAAAAAATATATATATATATATGAACAACTAACAAATGGCTTATATCCTAGATTTAGATTCTTAGTGTTGTCAAGGTGAATTAATAAAATTGTGGATTCAAGCCCTTTTGTAGATAAAACTGATGTAGATTAAAAATATGAAATATATTGTTTTAAAAAAAAAAAATAATAAAAATGGTGGTTTGCCGGCAAATTTACCGCTTGCCCGGAGGTGGACCCACCACCGCCTCCACTACCGCCACCAGACTCTTCATGCCGCCTTCTTAGATGGTGAATTTGCCATACAAATTTTAAAACTTGATTATTGTTAAATTCGTTGAATTAATCATGTAATTGTTACTCGAACAAGCAAAACACTAGGAGAAAACAGTTGTTTATTGTTTCTTTCTATGAATAGTAACATAAATTTTACCCATTCAAAACTTAATAGAAACATTTTAGGAGCTAAAAGGTTGAGAACATATGTCTTATTGTAAATGATAAATGTTTCTATATATCACAGGATTTTGATGTACATAAGTTTAATTATTCGGGTTGTGCAAGTGTTGCACACCTCTCCATTCGGTTTCAGGACCTATGGTTAGAGGTTTGAGCAATGCTGCTTGACCGACACATAAATATGAGTACTTGCTGTATGATTTATAACTCGACCCAGGGCTGAAAATGTACAACTCATCAAAGCCTTCTCTACTCACTGCAACCGAATTCCGTTTACCCTGTAAGGAGAAATTTGTATAAAGTCATTAGTGTAAGTTTTAATATTTTTGTAATTTACAAGTAAATTACCCTGTCCATAATGGTAAAAGTCCTAGGAGCACTTGTGTAGATCAAGCTCATTTTCTCATTTAACTGCTTGTAATTATCCTCCTCTTCACCTTCAATCTCTTCATATTGTAGCCCGTTTCTCACATTTTTATCATCTGATCCGTCATTCGGGCTTCCGAGTCCCCAGCCCGATAACAATCGTTTAAACCCCGAGGTTTTGGTGCCTAAATCATCATTGTTGAAATCAGGAGGAATGATACTGAAGTTAGAGAAAACGGGCGGCTTGTTAAAGTAATTAGAATTCTCAAGCCCAACCGCGTAAGATGCTTCTGGGGTGCTTACGGCTAAGTGGCCGATGATCGAGCCTGTTATTTGTAGTGATGATGGTCTTAAGTTGGTGATCACAATCTCTGAGCTTATGGCGTCTTGTTGCAGAGATATGATGTGTTTGATTTCAATTTTGTCTTCTGGATTGCTACTGATCAGTTCCACCTGGAACGTAAGCAACTATTTAGTGGGCAATTTTAAAATGTCAATTTGACTATTTTTCGACATTGTTTTTAGTTTAAAATAAACCATTAACTAATATACTTTCTGATTTAAAATAAGTGACAAATTTTTATTTTTGGCAGTTTTAAAATTAGTGATATACTTAGATAATTAAGCTTATTTGGTAAAAGATAATCAAACATATATAAATGACTCTCTTATCACCAATTAAATATCTAATTTAATTTAATCTAACAATTATAAAAATAATTTTTTTTCTTCAAAATCATAAAATAACTTAATAAATTGACAAAAGAAAATGTTTGACCATTTACCTGAATAGACTCATGAGTACTTCCTCCAACATTTCGAAGATTCCATATGCTCGGAGACCACAAAACTCCTCCATTTTCACCACCACCACCTCCTTCACATCTAAAAGCTAATGAAACGCCGCCACGAATCACCGCATCTCCGCCGTCGTCCCCTTCGGACACGGACGTATGCAGCAGCTCCAGTAAACCTCCATGCCACATAGGCGCCTTGTAGGATGTAATCAGTCCACTTGGCAGCATGAGAGTGGCTACACTGCCGTTGTCCAATGCCATCCTGACAACGCAGCTTTCACCGAGGGTTATGAATGAGGCGCCATGGCCGCTGAATTCTGTTTCGAGGTAATCAACGTTGATAGGTTGGTATGGAATCGAAGCGACTTTTGGTAATTGGAATTTTTTTGTATGGGGGTTGAAATTAGGGTTTAATTTGATTGGATTAGAAGGAAAGTTAGAGGTGATTTTGGCGATGGGGTTTGTTGAAGGTTGAAGATAGATGGAGTTGGGTGAGCAGATGGAAGTGTAAACCATAGCCATTGTTTTTTGTTTATTAAATTTTTATTATTATTAGTTTGTACATTATTTATACTTCAAGAAAAAAATGACCCCCTTTGTTTTAATTGTATCTCAAGTAATGTGAAAAAAAAGTCCCATAGATGTTAGATGCACCAAATAAGCTTTAGAGGGCAAGGTATGGGACAGCCAACGTTCCGTTATAGTGCCATAACCTCGCCAATTCCATACCGGTCATCTCGCCATTTGCTCGTTATAACAAATTCGTTGTAGCAATAACGGATCGCCAAAGGGAGGGAGCCAGGGGTGGGGGTTGGGGGTAAGGGGGTTCAACCAATCAAAATACACCAAATAACAAATGTGGGACCCATATAACACCACTTTAACTATAACACCAGGGAGTCACTTTTTCCTCCCCAAGTTATAGCCAAGTTATAACCCCAAAAACTCTATAACATCTCTATAACATACCTTCCACACCTTGTGCTCTTAGTGGTACCAAGTATTGCGCTGAAAGCTCTAACGCCAAAAGTATAATTTGTGAGTTTAAGTTTAGTTAGAGATATATTATTGTATGATATAAGTATTACTAATCTTTATCTTCAAATTTTTAATAATTTTTGTGTCTTATAGTAGATTATTATGAAAAAAGTTAGCTTGTGATTTATTTTTTTCTTTTAAATTTTTGTTGTCTTGGAGATAAATCTTGGATGGGCATATTGGTTGGCTAGAGTTCAAGTCGTGAAGATATTTTGGTCCATCATTCTCCTATCTCTTGTTGCTTTTCTCATTTCTGATTCTATTTCGTAAGCTTGTTTAAAAAGGTAACATATATACTAGGAATCGCTAAAGAAACTTAATCAAAGTTTATTTATATTATATCCAATATTATGCGGTTTAAATCCAATGTGATTATGTACAATCCTTTACAATATTGGTTAACGTTATGGGAGGTGGGAGATTTCGACACTATATAAATTACTTTACACACTACAATCATTGCTTTACAGTATTTGTACAATTTACTTTAAACATTGTATCATGTGATGTAGAAAATAGTTTTTGTAGTATTGAAATCATCCATGTTGTTAGTACTATTAAGTAGTTTTAGATGCATCTTGTAATAGTAGAAAGCGTGTGACACAATTGCCTTTACTTGAAAATTATGTACGTGAATACACTTGGTACTTGTATATTAACAAAGCAATAAACGATGACATCTTTTTATAATATTTTTTATAAAGTCTAAATGTAGTTATATACATTTACAAATTATCATGCTCGATAACTTGTGCACCTCTCCACTCTTCACCGGGTTCGATCCTGATCGGAGCCAACATTGAAGCCGGCCCTGTACAAATAAAGTAGTCTTTACCGTATTTCTGTGACAAGGATCCAGGACTCGACAAGTAAATCTCTTCAAAACCCATTCTTATTACCCTAAAGAACAATTCTTTTCCCTGAAAATATATTTAAAAAATCATATCATCGGCAACATGTAAGCAATCCATATGCCACTTAGTTTACCTAAGGTTCATTATATGTTGTAACAAAGTAATTTGTAAAGTAGACATCTGCATTAAAATGCTGTTTATTTAATATCTTGTAAAAAACATAATAAAAAATTAAATGTAATTACCTGATCGAGTGTCTCATATTTTGATGGAATAGTATTATAGAACTCCTTCGATCTCTCCTCAAGAGGAACACCATAAACTCTACTAAGTTTATGTTTCAAAATTGTGATGGGTACATCTTGCACACTCCAAATTCCTGTTTTTTTCTCGGGTTCCCACCCGAATGAAAACAACCCTGGATCCTCTGGTTTCAATGCTTCAGCTGGTGATAGAATCTCAAATCGAGAAGATAAAGGAGGTTGTGTGCAATACGTGCAACCTTTGAGACCATCAATGGCGGTTCCTCCTCTTTTCTTGAACTTAAGATGGCTAAGTATCGCGGTTTTTAGGTCAACGGGTTTGCGGCCCTTGTTCTTGACTATAACCGCAGTTGCCATGGTCAAAGCATACAGAGAGATCACATATGTTATGTCAAGAGTCCCACTCGTTGTGCAAGTTAATTCAACCTGCGAAATCAATTAATTCAATTACATTTCCAATAATAAATCAAACTCTAGCAGTATAAGGTGTTGAAAAATATTTTTCATTCGCATTAACATGTGGTCATGAGTTCAAATACACCGTGGACAATATGATATAGATTTAAAAATAGTTTAGAGTATACCTATAATAACATTTTAATGAGAAATGCTACTATTCGTGCATAAATAATACTACGTAAATAAAATGTAATGTTAGTAATATCTTAGTTTATAAATATGAATCGATTGGACACAAAACCTAAATATTAACCATACCTGAACAGCATCAATAGAGTCCGAATCAACATCTTTCACAACCCATTCCGATAAATCAACACCTTTCACTTTCGAATCATCAGAAGCATTATTAATCACCAAACCGATCCCCCCTTTTCCACCAGAAGTTGTGTACAAAATCTCTTCACAACCATCGTCTTTCCAGTAAACTTTAGGTTTATAAGAAGTAACATGAGCATTATCCAGCTGAATTTTCACCGAACTACCATTTCTGACAGTAAGCTCTGCAATTTGAGCACCATTGAATTCCGAGAATTTGATGCCTTTGCGCCCAAATTTCTGATCGAGTGTTTGATCCGTAATTGTAACGGGAGGAGTTGTTATGGTTGAAGCTGTTGATTTTGGGATGAGTATGGTTGGTTTGGGGAGAGAGAGAGATAGAAGAGAAGCTGTAGCCATGAGATTGAAGATGATGATAAAACTCAATGCTATTGCTTCAATTTCCTTTTGTTCGTTTGTTATTGCAAGTTTCTTTGTTTTGAGCCCTTCAAGTATGGGATTTGAACATGTTACGACCCTCGAGTATGGGTGTAGTACCAAATGACCCTTGAATTAGAAACAAGACCGAAACCAATATACTCAGAGGATGAGGACCATGATCCGGACTGTAATATACCGTTTTTGACTGGTTTTCATCAATTTGGTGCCAAATTAGACCGAGAACTGAAATTTGTAACAATATTGTGCTAATGTTTTTTGGCTTAAAAGATAATTAACTAGGCTAACTACACATAGCAGCAAACATATTTTCATAATTCAAAATTTTCGTTTAAAATCGTGAAAATATAGCATGAAATGATGTGGTCAATTGAGCTCTTATTAACTATGTAGTCTATAAGTATACTAACCTGATTATAAAGCAATATGGTAATTAGGAAATGAAAGTATATACTTGCATCAGCAACGTCATATATTTTTTTAAAAGATAAAAAAATGCAATAACCATAAACTTCGGCATGTTTAAACCCTAATATCAAATATCAAATAACTAATAAATGCATTGTATTATACTCGCATGTGGCAATTTTATAATCAACTATATAAATTTCCTCTAATTATACGCACTACCAAAAATATGAAAATAACAAGAATAATAATTGGTCATACTGAAGGCCACATGTCGCATGCTTCATGTTCTTTACTTTCCTCTTGCATTTTCATGGAAATGATATAAAACAAATAAATTTAACGTTTTTTATTAAATTAAAATATAAATAAAAAGCCTCATACACCAGGGCAAGACGCAATAACACACCGATAGCCGCAAGAATCACCCAAAACTCATCGCAATTTGTACGTTTTCATTTCAAATCTCATTTCCGATACTCAATTTTTCCGTTTTGTTCTCCCTTAATTAACATAAAAATATGATTTTTGTAGCGGAAGATTTTGAATGTTTTTTTTTTTTTTTTTTTTAATATTTGAACAGATAAGGTAAAGGAAGAGGTACGAAGAACAATTTTTTTGTTTCATAGAGTTTACTGGAACGATCTGAGAGCCGATCGAGCAATAAAATTTAGGTTTCATGTGTGAAATCCGACTATTGAACAAGCATTTGGTTTCGATCATCTTAATTTTTCAGTTAGTGAGGTATAATCGATCTGTTTATTGTTTTTTTGATGATTGTTATTTGAAATATTTGGTTTAATCATATCAACATACGGATAATTTTTTGAATTTATAAGATTTCTAATGATCGGATAAATTAGCTCTCACTAGCTAAGCATCATCAGACTGTTTAATTATGCCACAGATTCTAATCCGATTCTTCATTCATTCAAATTTGATACCACTTTTTTACACATGGATTTTGTGTAAATTGATTTGATTTTAAAATAGTGTTCTACTTTTGGATTTATATGCTGTATGCTGTTGGATAACAATCTTCTTTAGATTTTTTCTTCCCCAAAAGAGTCAAATTTGCAGCAGAATGTAGAATCTTTATAAATTAAGTGATTTTGCTAAAAATAGTACGATTTCAACATATATTACTCTCTGATTAAGCAGCTTTTAGTCTCGTTTTAGTAATTTTGTTTGTCTTTATTCACCAGTCCTTGTTGATTTACATTATAAACTTATACTACTTTTACTAACTACATTGTTTCGAATATCCACTTTCTTTTTATAGTAAACTAATTAGGCATGAACGTATTCAATTAATATCTTCTTTTAACTCTGTTTATATCATTTATGCAGATAATTAGAATCTTAATCGTGACACTTGTGTTATGAATTGGATATAAATTGCATGGGTAACGATGCCACAACTTCGAAGTGGTACACGGAGATCAAAACGGCTCGGTGATCTTCAGCTTGCAACTCAACAAACAGACCAAACAGAAAACATTGTTGCACCAATTCAAAACAGAACCAGAAGAAAGACAGGTGGCGGTGGTGGTAGGGGAAGAGGTAATGGTGCAGGTGTAGGAAAACAGGCGGCAACAAGGGCGGCAGCTGGTGGTGGTGGTGGTGGTGGTAGAGGAAGAGGTGGTAGGTTGATTGATTTGGACAAAGAACCACCGTGTGAGATTGTTCCTGAACCTGTTAACAGATTAGATATAATTGCTGATAAAGATATTGCAATGGAAGGTGGAAGTGGTGATAAAATTATGGCGGTTGAAGAAGAAGGAAATGCAGCTCCCGTGCCTGAGAGGGTATTTTTAATTTGATATTATTATCATTATTATTATTTTGCGTTATTTTTATGGGTTTAATGAATGCAGGTACAAGTGGGTAATTCTCCTATATATAAGACAGAAAGAAAGTTAGGAAAAGGTGGTTTTGGGCAGGTTTATGTTGGCAGGAGGGTAAGTGGTGGTTCTGGAAGAACGGGCCCTGATGCAGTTGAGGTATATTAAAATTTAAAAAAATAAATAAAAATTATTTCTTCATAAATGCCGCTAATTTGACTTTTGAGGTTTGACGTTTTTAGGTAGCATTAAAGTTTGAACACCGTAATAGTAAAGGTTGCAACTATGGTCCTCCTTATGAATGGCAAGTTTACAAGTAAGTATCATTTTCAAATATTTTGATAGTTACATAATCTCATATATGTGAATATGTGACACGTGACATTATTAACCTAATTAATTGGTGTTTTGTTACAAAAGCTCGTTGAATGGATGTTATGGAATTCCATATGTTCACTACAAGGGTCGACAAGGTGATTTTTACATTTTGGTAAGTTTTTTGGGTTTTGGAAATTAATTTCACTGTCTCATTTTGTAGTATAATAATTTGAGATACAATTTTTTCAACAGGTTATGGACATGCTTGGACCTAGTCTTTGGGATGTTTGGAATTCATTAGGCCAATCGTAAGATTTTAATTTTTTTTTAATTTTATATCCTAACAATATGCATAATTTATCGCTAAATTGTTGTATTTTATTTCCTTTTATATAGGATGTCACCAAGTATGGTGGCTTGCATTGCTGTTGAGTCAATATCAATTCTTGAAAAGCTTCACTCCAAGGGGTAAAAAATAACTAAACATTGATAACTTCAAAAAAAACACTTCCTGTTGACCGTTTTGTTGACCATTTCATTGACCTTTTCTGTGTTATATTAAGGTTTGTACATGGAGATGTGAAACCGGAAAATTTTCTACTTGGTCAACCAGGCTCTGTGGATGAAAAGAAACTATATCTTGTTGATCTTGGTTTGGGTATGCTTTTTTGTTAATTTCTTAATGATATATCTTTAATTATAAAGTGTAAATTAAATTAAATTAACACGTTATTTGTCGCTGACTCAGCATCAAAATGGAAAGATTCATCCTCTTGTCAGCATGTTGAATATGATCAACGACCAGATATATTTAGGTTTGTGTATTTTGATTATTGTTATGATTTTATATTTTTATATTTTTTTTTATTATATAAAAAATGTTTTTTTTTGCAGAGGTACAATAAGATATGCAAGTGTACATGCACATTTAGGTAGAACAGGAAGTAGAAGGGATGACCTTGAGTCACTTGCATACACATTAATATTTTTAATTAAGGGACGGTTGCCATGGCAAGGCTACCAGGTTAGTTTTGTCTTTTCACTTGATTAAATTTCTTTCTTTTTTTCTTTTAACTTTTTTTAATTGAATATAATAATAATACAGGGAGACAACAAGAGTTTTCTTGTTTGTAAAAAGAAAATGGCAACTTCACCCGAGTTGATGTGTTGTTTTTGTCCTGCACCATTTAAACATTTTCTTGAAGCAGTTACAAATATGAAATTTGATGAAGAGCCCAATTATTCAAAGCTTATTTCTTTATTTGATACTCTTATTGAACCTGTTACATCATTAAGACCGATCAGAATCGATGGTGCACTTAAGGTTTGGTTCTTCTTGCATTTTTAACATTTTTCATTTTCATTTTTATTTTTAGAGTTAATTACATAAAGAAATTGTCCCTGTGGGGTCGTCCAAATTCTATGATTTTGTCCTTGTATTTTTAATATCGTTTTTTTGTCCTTGTACATTTTAATTTCAATATTTTTGCCCCTGTGATCTTCAAATTTCATTTTGTTCGTCTATTTTAACCTAAAATGTCCAAAATACCCTTATATTTTCTCAACTCTTTTGAGAACAACTGCCTTTCTCACAAAATGGACGAAAAATTTTAAATAATTAAAAAACATTGTAAGATTATTTTGGTCATTTTAGGTCAAATGGACGAAAAATGAAATTTGAAGATCATAGGGACAAAAATCACAAAATTAAAACGTACAGGGACAAAAAAAAAGAAATTAAAAGTATAGGGACAAAATCATAGAATTTGAAAGACCACATGGACAATTTCTGTAATTTACTCTTATTATTTTATTTATTTTACCTAATTTATGTGGTTTTATGTCATTAGGTTGGACAAAAACGCGGTAGATTGCTTATAAATTTGGAAGAAGATGAACAACCGAAAAAGAAAATACGGTTAGGTACTCCTGCTACACAATGGATTTCTGTTTATAATGCACGCCGCCCAATGAAGCAAAGGTGTGTTTATCATTAATCATTATACTTTATATTAAATTATTAATCTTTAAATAAGAACTAATTAAATATTAACTGTTTATTTGCAGATATCATTATAATGTTGCAGATACAAGACTCAGTCAACATGTAGAGAAGGGTAATGAAGATGGTTTATACATCAGTTGTGTGGCATCAGCTGCAAATCTTTGGGCCTTAATTATGGATGCAGGAACTGGATTTAGTTCCCAAGTTTATGAAATTTCACCTGTTTTTCTTCACAAGGTGATTATAATTTTGTAAGATGTTTGTGTTTTAAATCTATTGTTGTTTTACAAGAATTTGTTATGTGTTCTTCAGGACTGGATTATGGAACAATGGGAGAAGAATTATTATATTAGCTCGATAGCTGGTGCAGCCAATGGAAGCTCTTTGGTTGTTATGTCTAAAGGTTTACTTATATTTTATAGTCAGTTTTATTTATATTTAATTTAATTTAATACGTCCAACATGTGAAATTTAAAAAAAAAAAAAACTGGCTAAAAAAGAAATGGTTTGAAAATCATCCAAATTAGATTTTTTTAAGAAATTAATATAAAACGGATAGCAAGGAAATTATGTGAAATGGAAATAAAAGTATCTCATATTAGGTTAAGAAGGGGTAAATAAGAAATTCTATTTTTTTACCTTTAGGTAATCTTTTGTTACTAACTGCAACTTTTTGACCCGTTATCCAACCCGCAATTTTTTGCCACCTATAAATCTTATTTATTTATTTATGTATTTTTAGGAACACCTTACACTCAACAATCGTATAAAGTGAGTGAATCATTTCCATTTAAATGGATTAGCAAAAAATGGAAAGAAGGATTTCATGTCACTTCAATGACGACAGCTGGCAGTCGTTGGGGTGTTGTTATGTCCAGAAATGCAGGATTTTCTGAACAGGTATATTTATTTATCGTTTAGTGGATTATTAAAGTATATTTGGTAATTAACTTTTTCTTTAACAATAATTATCTTGATTTGAATATATATGTAAATATTGTTAGGTTGTGGAACTTGATTTTCTTTACCCAAGTGAAGGAATCCACCGTAGATGGGAAAGTGGGTACAGGATAACAGCTATGGCTGCCACACCTGATCAAGCAGCTTTCATATTAAGCATCCCAAAACGTAAAATGATTGATGAGACCCAAGAAACTTTAAGAACATCTGCATTCCCCAGTACCCATGTCAAGGTAAAAATCCTTTTTTTTTCTTTCCAAATTATTTTATTTATAATATCTTGCCACGTGTAGACAAGATTATCAATTAAGGCTATTAATTTTCATTTATCTTCCTTAAATACACACTTTGCAATTAATTTATGAGGATGCATTGTTAATCTTGCAGGAAAAATGGTCAAAAAACCTTTACATTGCATGCATGTGTTATGGTCGAACCGTTTGCTGAGTAACAAAAGAAGCTTGTTCGTAACTATTGTAACTTTTCAGGATTTTATCAATTGGGAAAATGAAATCCTTATGTATTTGATCCGTTTTTGGTAATTATTCGTTTGTTTAAGTTAAATATGATGGCCGTTTTGTCATGGTTACAAACTCAGACATGCTATCACCTCTTTTTAGCTTCCATCAATTGATGAATTGTCTCACATAAATATCAATGGCAAAAGTCCCAATTTGGATGCAAAATTTGGAAGTAACTTCAAATGGATTGAAAACTAAGAGTTGAGATCATCTCATGTTTAAAACTCCCTTATTACAATAGTTTAAATTAGGTTGCAGATGACGTCACAACACTTGGTATAAACGCAAAACAAGAGGGAGATGATGTGCATGTGATACTTAGTATACAAATTAAACATCTATATTAATAGAAAAATGATATTTAATCTTACTGATTTGTTACTTGTAGTTTTACCCATTTAATAAGATGACATGTGCAATCTACTAATTTTTTCTCATAATATTATCCTTTGATTTTGACACATGTCTTCCTCTAATAAATAAAATTATGAGTAGAAATAAATGTTAGGATTCAATAGCAATACCACAAGGCTAATGGTCTAGCGGTAAAGGTTTTTGCCCCACACCTTGAAGTTGTGAGTTCAAGTCTTATAATGAACATAAGTGGATTTAGGAGTAGATTAGGTTGCCCGTTAAAAAAAAAAAGTAAGCTAAATTAGGCGGTGTTTATTTTGAAGATTTGAGAATGAATGATTTACAATCAAATTATGAGTTTGAGAAAACCTATGAAATAAAAGTTTAGGGAAATTAAACTAAATTGAATGGGTTTTTATAAAACCACATCTGGAATCACGATTACATCTTTTTTTCTTTAAATTAATTTTTTTTTAAATCTTATTTTAGTTCTCAAATTCGAAGCAAACACATCCTACTCATCAACACTACTCTCTCCGTCTCAATATTATTATTCACCGGATAATAACACAATTTAAAAAAAAAAATACATTAATTATCCTATATCATCAATCAAATTTTCTTTTTTCACTTAAATATTTTTTGATTAGTTGTAATTTAAAAGTAGACAATTATTTTGGGACAAACCAAAATAAGAATGTGGACAATAAAATTGGGACGGAGGGAATATATAATTTCTAGTAAATTACTACTATTGTTGCACTCAGGGGTGTCTTTGAAGAGGTGCAGGAGGTGCAGCTGCAAAAGGCCAATTTTTTATAGGGGCCCAATTTTTATGTGTATCTTATGTACATAGTCTTAAAATTTTAAGTAAACATATTAATTTAATAGAAAAAAATTATGTGCATTTTTTTATATAAAATTTGTATCTAGGGGGGCCTATTTTGGTCTATTTGCATAGGACACTCGAAATCTCGGAGACGGCCCTGGTTGCATTGCATACATACGAACATATATGTATATATTTTGTCAAAATATATTAAAGATCATAAAATTCAACAGCTTGTGTCATCGTTTTCGCCAAAGATTTGACATGGTGGTGCAGTTTGGATATTGTCAACGAATACATTTTCAACCATGAACGTAAGCAGTAAGCCCTACTAATCTAACATTCCAACCCCCACATCGTGCATTCAACCATGGAAATAGAAGCAGTCAAACACATTTGTTTGGGTTGTTCAAGGGACAGAAATCAGAATGGGCTACCGACTGCACCTGTTTCGATCCATTTCAGTATTTAACCATTCTCTTTTTATAAATACTTATAAATACCACCCTAATAAGTTGTTAAATAAGTTTTATTAAAATTTATTTAAATAAAAAACCAATGAATTCACTTTATTATTATTTTTATTTGAAATTGTTCTATATTAATAAAAAGTGCAATGTAGATATCAGCTCCATATAAAATTTCATTTGGGTACTTACATTCCTTTTTAGCATAGATGTATGGAAAGTTTATGTTCATTTAATAAAAATCAACCAATCATAATTATTTAAAAGTTATAAGATTGTTCCTAACCGTGACAGCAACGCCCACTTTAACCGTTGAAATTATATTTCATCATACTATTTCTAAATTTGACATGTGTAATTCATTAATTTTTTTTCCTCATATCATCAGTTAATTTTGACACATGTCTTAATCTAATGAGTAGGAAGATACGTAGTAATCGATAGTAAGAATCAATATCATTTCTCATTTATTAGATCCATTAAACATACTTTTAAAATACATTTAAGAAACAACCATGTCGTTGAATGGGATTTAATGGCTACTCATACATTAAAAAATCCGTTTATTAATACTCCCTCCGTCTCACAAAAAATGTTCTCATTTCTCCTCTAAATTTTGTCCCACAAAAAAGTTCTCATTTCTCAAATATGAGGGGTCCACTTAATAGAATAATATTATTACCAATGCTTCCACCAATAAAACACTTTCTTTCTCTAATCTAACCTTATATTTTAATCAAAAGTATTGCAAAAAACTCCACCACTAATTATCTCCTAAAATCATATGCCCAAAAGAAATGAGAATTTTTTTTTAAAACCGATGAAGTATAAAATTGCACGTTTCAAGTAATTTATTGTTAGTAGTAATAAGAGTAATATTTAAAGAAACGACTTTATTCCCATTTCACGACTAGATAAAAAGGAATAGAAAATGCCAATAATACCCTTGTGGCAAAGAATAGTAGGTATAAGCCACCTTTGACTTTGTAAAACCAAAACCACATCCAAGTGGGTGGGGCAGAGGCGCGTTCCTTGAACATTATATTATATATCCCGAAAAGATTAACCAAAACCTTATTTCCTCACCTGCTATCATCATTATCATTCCATCATCTCCTTAATTCTCCAAACAACATGTGTCCCATGAGATTCCTCTTGGTCTTTTTCTCAGCGGTTTTAGCCGCTTATATCGCCTGGAAATCTGTTCGCGCCTGTCACACCCCGTCAAAAATGGTTTTGCGGAAGAACGGCGTGCGACAATATTAGTAATCACAACACATCAATATAGCAAACACAACGCAATCATAGTAAATATCCAAAACAATTGTTTACAAAAACCGAATGACAAAGTTGAAATAATCTAAATGAATAAGTTTCAAAACGTTTAATGTCTTAACTAATAGACTTATTTCTTGAGAAAAGCTTGACGACCCACCACTTATGCAATGCTTAAAAGTTTAATTTCCGTTACCTGAGAAAACATATTAGAAAAAGTGTCAACACAATGGTTGGTGAGTTCACAGGTTTTGTGACTCAAAAGTCATATCGTTTAAAAATCGTTACGTACAAACTTGTACGATTTGTATCGTTGTTCTGAAATATGGAACAATTTAGTTTTAAGGTGCAATTCATAATCCCTTATATGCTCGGCCTAAGCATAATAAGTAAAGGTATAATCACTGAGCCTATAATCAATCCAAGATCTCAAACTAAAGAATATATATCTCAAACCCAGTTGGGCTAGCGCATAACTAGCCATGAGCGGGTGATCAACCCGAATAGTACTATCCATATATTCCCAGGCTAACTGTTAATGATTACGGTTAAACGTGGACTCGTAGCATGGTCCTTTGTCCTTCATTGTTAGGTACGTGTACACAACAATGATTATACAAAGATTATTTATCACAAAACAGTTGAGTAGTTATATGTTTTCTCCCCCAGGTAAAATAGTTATAAAAGCAGTAAAAGTGGGGCCGTGAAACTCACCTTAGCGCAGCTACCAAATTTGCAATCACAAGTGATGAGGTTTCCAACCAAACTGTCCTAGCGTCCTAAACGCATATTAATAGTTAATAAGTGACAGTCTAAAATGACTCATCTATGCTAAATGATGCAACATGATACCCTAAGGATAATTAGACTCGAGCGATATGTTGATGACTCTATTAAATTAGTCTTGTACTTTAAATACGATTGTTTAAATTTATCACGCTTTGAATTTGGTTACCCTTCAAATGGCAGTAAACGAAATGTGATTATAAAAGTAATTTAATTTAAATAATTAATATTTAAATAGACTGTTAAGTAAATAATTATCAAAATTCAGTCAGTTATTAATAATTACATAATTCTAAAACGTAGAAATGCTTGTACTACTTTAAGTTGAACATCTGTTTTTAATATTAAATATTAAAATAATTAATTAACATAACTTTTGTTTAATACGTAATATATTTAAAAGAATTGTACAATCTGATTAAAACTTCGGTTAAGGAATTTAGACTTTTAACTACAAAATATTAATTTTTATTTTTACTATTTGAACATTAGCATTTTAAATAAAAGAGTTTAAAACTCTGATTTATCTTAGAAACAAAGGATGGGTTTGAATTAGATTGCTGGACTCAATTCATGAACTGAAATTTCGAATTGAGCTGGACCCATTTAACACAGTGACATGCTTTTATTTAAAACATAGGTGGGCTTTAAACATTTTAAAGAACTTTGAGTTTGAAAACAAATATGGCTGAAATGTTTGTGCTACGTTTTTCTTCTCTTTTTTTTTTCGAACAGAAATACAAAGGAAATTCTGGCAGCTCCCTGGCTGGCTGCCGGCGACTGTAACGTTTGCCGGAAAAACATATTTTAAATACGACACAGTTACGAATGCATGTAATACAAATATAAAAAGGCTTTTGAGATTTATACCTATAGAGAGAGATAAACCGAGAGACGATTGCCGGGTTTTGAGCTTGACGCCGGAGATGTTTTTGATTACTGGAGGTGACGAGAATCTTCGTCGGAATAGAGGTTGGTGAGCTGTCGGAATCTGATGAGTGCGCGGGAAAAACAAGACGTCTACTTCTTTGTTTGCTTCTGGTTCGTGAGGAAACAAATGACGAGAGAGAGAGATGGAGTGGTTTTTGGTGTGTGTTCGTGAAGAATATGATGAGATGTGGGTGGTTAAATTGAATCTAATAAGATGATAACCATGTGATGAGTAACTGGTTGTTTATAAAATCACAAAAGTCTCCGAATATCCATGGAAGTCGGATAGTTAGTTGTACATGGGAATGTAGACGTGCACATGCGGAAAGGAGTAGAAGATAAGATTGTATTTCCAAATTAAATAACATGAAGGAAGTCAAGTGTGATGCATATCCATGTATTACGTATAATAGAGAAAATAAAAGATAAGTTTCAATTTGATATTTGATATAAGCATAAGTCTTTTATTTATATTGATGTGTTAGATTGATCGTTTTTGTACCGGTTCTTTCTATTTGGTAGATTATTGTAAAAAGATATCAATTTCATATTGTTGATTTCGGTTTAATGTTTATGTTTCGGGTCACCAACTCGCTAAATTAAGGTTGTCACTATATAATACCGACAACCAATTACTTGCACTATTTTTGTGATGTGCTAATTAATGATAATACTTTTGTGCATGGTTTTTGCTAGGCTTGTGCGCGAATTGACTATAAATTTTAATTATACTAAAATTTTAAGTTAGATTAGTTATAATACGTGTTGGGTTAAACGCCTGATCGCGAGGGTTGTCACATTCTCCCCTCGTTAGGAAAATTTCGTCCCGAAATTTAGAAAGACGTACCGGTAATTTCGAGTGATTCACAAGTAGTTTACTAGCTTCTACATCTATTAGTAGTTTAAACTTGCTAGACACGAATTTCATAATGGCAATAGTATCAAATAAAAATAGAAGCATGATTACGATTGGCGAGAAACGTACCATTATCGGTGTCAAGATCCTGATGTGCGTCGCCGGTCCCAAGTACGTAAGCACGACCACGTGCCGGGTTATTGTTGGTTTGGTTCTCGTTATCTTGGTTGTAGTTTTGATTGTTGTTGCCTGGTTCAGGACATTGATTTCGGTAGTGTCCAGTGTTGCCACATTTGAAACAAGTTACGTTGTTGTTTTTCCTGCCATTATTGTTGCTCGGGTTTCTACAAGCTTGAGATTGATGTCCCCAACGCTGACAATTTTGACATTTATGGCACTTACCATCATGGTGCCTTTCACACTTGAAGCATTTTGGTTTTGTACCGATGTAGCCTTTTCCCCCTGTAGTCGCATTATAAACTTGAGCATTCTCTTGTCCCTTAGACTTTTTGTCTTCATAGCCTTCATAATCTTGACCACTCCCTTTCCTTTTTCTGTTATCCCCATTTCCATCAACAACTGGTGCCTTTCCCTTTCCAGTATTATCCCTTGTCAATTGACCCATTCGAACCGCATTATCGGTCAGACTGTTTGCTAAGTGAATGGCGTCTTTCATAGTGGTGGGTTTGGATGACGTGACCATTCCCCTGATTTGGGATGCCAACCCCCAAGTATACTTCTCGATTTTCTTAATCTCGGGAGTCACGAGGTGAGGAACGAGTCGGGCTAATTCGCTGAATCTAGTGGTATAGCTAGTCAGATCAGATCCTACCATGGATAAGTCCCAAAATTCGTTTTCTAGCCTTTGAAGTTCATTTCTAGGGCAGTACTCTTCTAACAGGAGAGTCTTCAGTTCATCCCAAGACATTTGATAGGCAGCATCTCTACCACGCGCTTGAAGTTGCGAGTTCCACCAGGTCAAAGCTTCGTGAGTCAAGGTACATGTGGCATACTTCACCTTGCAATTTTCTTGACATGCACTGATGTCGAGTACCACTTCCATTCGTTCGATCCAGCGAATGATTCCAACGGCACCTTCAGTACCATTAAATTTCATCGGATCACAACCTAGAAAGGTCTTATACGAACATCCTCTTTGTTCGTTCCCTGCTCCGCCACCACCATGTGGGTTATTGTTTCCACCACTTCCACTAGCTTGGTTCATACGGTTTGTCTCGTAGTTTTGTAGTGCGGCAGCTACTTGTTCAGCAACGAGAGTGGTGATTTGAGCTGCAGTCATAGGGGCTTGATTTTCGTTGTTGTTATTCTGTCGGGCATTTCTTCGAGCAGACATGTTTGAGTACTAGTAAACATGAAATAATATCATAAGGTGATGGAGTAAGTGACAATGCAAGCGACGGTAGTAGTGATAGTGTAGGTGATAGTGTAGGCACTAAAGTATCTATTAGTAAATAATAAGTTATACCTAAACTAAGGATAAGGCAAGTAACACTCCTATTATGTCTAAGGAGGGACATGAAATGCAACTCTGTGTAGTGATTACGTTTGACCCAAAATCTTTTTACGGTTATAGACTAGTCTTACGCTAGTTCACTATAACCAATGTCTCTGATACCAATCTGTCACACCCCGCCAAAAATGGTTTTGCGGAAGAACGGCGTGCGACAATATTAGTAATCACAACACATCAATATAGCAAACACAACGCAATCATAGTAAATATCCAAAACAATTGTTTACAAAAACCGAATGACAAAGTTGAAATAATCTAAATGAATAAGTTTCAAAACGTTTAATGTCTTAACTAATAGACTTATTTCTTGAGAAAAGCTTGACGACCCACCACTTATGCAATGCTTAAAAGTTTAATTTCCGTTACCTGAGAAAACATATTAGAAAAAGTGTCAACACAATGGTTGGTGAGTTCACAGGTTTTGTGACTCAAAAGTCATATCGTTTAAAAATCGTTACGTACAAACTTGTACGATTTGTATCGTTGTTCTGAAATATGGAACAATTTAGTTTTAAGGTGCAATTCATAATCCCTTATATGCTCGGCCTAAGCATAATAAGTAAAGGTATAATCACTGAGCCTATAATCAATCCAAGATCTCAAACTAAAGAATATATATCTCAAACCCAGTTGGGCTAGCGCATAACTAGCCATGAGCGGGTGATCAACCCGAATAGTACTATCCATATATTCCCAGGCTAACTGTTAATGATTACGGTTAAACGTGGACTCGTAGCATGGTCCTTTGTCCTTCATTGTTAGGTACGTGTACACAACAATGATTATACAAAGATTATTTATCACAAAACAGTTGAGTAGTTATATGTTTTCTCCCCCAGGTAAAATAGTTATAAAAGCAGTAAAAGTGGGGCCGTGAAACTCACCTTAGCGCAGCTACCAAATTTGCAATCACAAGTGATGAGGTTTCCAACCAAACTGTCCTAGCGTCCTAAACGCATATTAATAGTTAATAAGTGACAGTCTAAAATGACTCATCTATGCTAAATGATGCAACATGATACCCTAAGGATAATTAGACTCGAGCGATATGTTGATGACTCTATTAAATTAGTCTTGTACTTTAAATACGATTGTTTAAATTTATCACGCTTTGAATTTGGTTACCCTTCAAATGGCAGTAAACGAAATGTGATTATAAAAGTAATTTAATTTAAATAATTAATATTTAAATAGACTGTTAAGTAAATAATTATCAAAATTCAGTCAGTTATTAATAATTACATAATTCTAAAACGTAGAAATGCTTGTACTACTTTAAGTTGAACATCTGTTTTTAATATTAAATATTAAAATAATTAATTAACATAACTTTTGTTTAATACGTAATATATTTAAAAGAATTGTACAATCTGATTAAAACTTCGGTTAAGGAATTTAGACTTTTAACTACAAAATATTAATTTTTATTTTTACTATTTGAACATTAGCATTTTAAATAAAAGAGTTTAAAACTCTGATTTATCTTAGAAACAAAGGATGGGTTTGAATTAGATTGCTGGACTCAATTCATGAACTGAAATTTCGAATTGAGCTGGACCCATTTAACACAGTGACATGCTTTTATTTAAAACATAGGTGGGCTTTAAACATTTTAAAGAACTTTGAGTTTGAAAACAAATATGGCTGAAATGTTTGTGCTACGTTTTTCTTCTCTTTTTTTTTTCGAACAGAAATACAAAGGAAATTCTGGCAGCTCCCTGGCTGGCTGCCGGCGACTGTAACGTTTGCCGGAAAAACATATTTTAAATACGACACAGTTACGAATGCATGTAATACAAATATAAAAAGGCTTTTGAGATTTATACCTATAGAGAGAGATAAACCGAGAGACGATTGCCGGGTTTTGAGCTTGACGCCGGAGATGTTTTTGATTACTGGAGGTGACGAGAATCTTCGTCGGAATAGAGGTTGGTGAGCTGTCGGAATCTGATGAGTGCGCGGGAAAAACAAGACGTCTACTTCTTTGTTTGCTTCTGGTTCGTGAGGAAACAAATGACGAGAGAGAGAGATGGAGTGGTTTTTGGTGTGTGTTCGTGAAGAATATGATGAGATGTGGGTGGTTAAATTGAATCTAATAAGATGATAACCATGTGATGAGTAACTGGTTGTTTATAAAATCACAAAAGTCTCCGAATATCCATGGAAGTCGGATAGTTAGTTGTACATGGGAATGTAGACGTGCACATGCGGAAAGGAGTAGAAGATAAGATTGTATTTCCAAATTAAATAACAGGAAGGAAGTCAAGTGTGATGCATATCCATATATTACGTATAATAGAGAAAATAAAAGATAAGTTTCAATTTGATATTTGATATAAGCATAAGTCTTTTATTTATATTGATGTGTTAGATTGATCGTTTTTGTACCGGTTCTTTCTATTTGGTAGATTATTGTAAAAAGATATCAATTTCATATTGTTGATTTCGGTTTAATGTTTATGTTTCGGGTCACCAACTCGCTAAATTAAGGTTGTCACTATATAATACCGACAACCAATTACTTGCACTATTTTTGTGATGTGCTAATTAATGATAATACTTTTGTGCATGGTTTTTGCTAGGCTTGTGCGCGAATTGACTATAAATTTTAATTATACTAAAATTTTAAGTTAGATTAGTTATAATACGTGTTGGGTTAAACGCCTGATCGCGAGGGTTGTCACAGCGCCACTTCGGAAACTGATGAAAATCTTTTCGATGATGATTCATCGAACAAACAACAATCTAACTTCATCAAGGTAATGATTCTTGATCTTGTGAATTTATCATCTTGTCACTTGATCAGAGTTGTGTTCAAAATTTATAATCTTGTTTTATGTTTTTCTTTTATGGAATTTAGATGGCTCAAAATGGGCTTTGGGGATTTGTCGACATGGCTAGTGGAAAGTATCTATGGAGGAACTTAAACCAGATTAAGCAAGATGGAAAAGTGAAGAGTTCTTAGAATGATTTGTTCTTTTTTTCCTTCTAATCTCGGGTTAGACTAAAGTCAAACCTTATAATGATCCCAGTTTTCATGTATTGAGAAAGTCAAACCACTATGCGTGCAGTGTTTCTTCTTTTCTTCTGTATCATTAATTAATGTATAAAATCTTCTTGGTTATATGAAGATAATGTGTTACACGCCGTCTCAACATGCCACATCATAATGGAATGAAATATAGAATTCAGAAATCAATAAGAAGTAAGGTTCAATCGTTAGGTAAATGATATATAAATCACAAAAGCTAATGATCAAATGAAAGTTCAGAAACAATCATGGCAACGATTAGGTCACGAACATTAACCTTTATAACGGGAATATTCTTTTTAAGCGGAAAAATATGGATCACATTAATCGACATTATGCTATAATGGTTTGTATCTCGTACGTTAACATTGAATTTGACAGCTACATCGCTATCATGATTACTACTAAAAGATTTTCTAAAGAAAGGTGACCAAATATTCAGGTGGCAATTCGACTCGTTTATACCGCCTCCTAGATCCTTCTAATATATAGAAAAATGAAATATTAATTAAATAAAAAATGTTCTTAGCATAAAACGCACCATTTAAGTTAAAAAAAAAAATAGGTAATTTATACACCAAGTCACCAACTAATAATTCATACACCACTAAAAAAAAAAACTTGTGTGACAGTAACATAACAGTTTTTCATCGACAATAATAATTTGATCATTTTAGATGGTATATATTTACAAAACTGTATATAAAATAAAAAAGGTGTAGCAACTATGATATAATCACAGGTTTAGTTTATATCATTCTGTAGCTTAATAGACATATAAAGAAGAGTAAGAAGTGCACCTTGTGGAAACGGAGCAAATCTTGCAAGATTTGACCCGACCCACATGGACACAACCACAAGCGCCACAATATTACTACTCGTTTTCCCACAAACCCAACTCGCAAACGAGAGACAAAAAGTAAGCACAATTCCATTTTTACCCCCCAAAACCCATGCAACCACATAACCTGCTTTATATCCTGTATCCAACTCCGGGTCAGATAGAGCCATCAAGCTGCTAAAAGTTAATGACAGTTTTGCCCCTATTGTTTTCAGCAAGAATATGGAGAGAAACACGGATTTTAGAACTTCAACAAACGACCCTCTTTGTTTGTTGATGCTATTATTATCGTCTTCAGATTCATCGTTTGTTTCATCATTAAAAGGATAATATTTCTCTTTGGTATAATTTTGTTGGCCCATTTTCTGTCTTAAATCAGACCATTTGTGTGTTTTTATTTCATCTTCAAAGTTGATGTTGTATGTTCTCCATGGCGGGCCCGTATTTGGTTGAAATCGGAGTGATTTATCATACTGGTTTCTTGACATATCATTAGACAACACCTGTCAGATATTAATGGTAAATATTTGAGGTCATAAAGTAAGTTATAATTACCAAATTAATATTTTAACAATAATTATCCAAATTATATGAATAACCCGATTTAGAAGGATGTACACATTAAAAATAGACTCTGAAGACCTCCAACTTGTTTGCCCAATTTATATGTTCCAGTTTTAGCTATATATATCTTTATTCAACCCATTTTACCCATTTGAGATAAGCAACCCAAATCGACCCATTCATAAAAACTGGGTCGAAATTTCCATCTCTAATAAAACACAAATTCTAACCTCATACGCAAGACGGATGCCTTTGAAGACCTCGCCAGCTTGTGAATCCTTGTTAACATCTGGATGATACTGACATGAGTGAACTATCATTAGTTAAGAATATAAGAGATAATATTAAAAAAAGTTATAGCCTCACATTGCACGTTATACGATAGCATTTCTTATTAGCAGATGCTAATTAAAGCAGGGTTAAATTTGCATTCAATATTGATTCGTGACGCACATTAACATGAATTTTTAAATATATCCACCAAACCTTCAAACTTGTCCAAGTTTTAGGGAATTTCTTACCCATCAAGGCATTTACTTCTCCTGTAAGGATAACCTTCTATGACTATATCTTAACAGTTAAAATTGTCATATAAAGATCAACAAACACGATTATAGCTTTAATAAGTTAATCACATAGAGATTTTGTCTATTACCTCTTATTTGCAATTATAAACAGCTATCACAGAAACAACGATGAGTTCTGTTCAATTCCGACTTTATCTACTTACTTTATGTTCTAGTCATAATGAATGTTAAATTCTTCTAGTTCATCCCATATCTTCTCATCACTAGGATTAATTGGTTAATAATCTATATCTAGCAAGCAATAAACTAACAGTTATGACAATTATATGAAAAGCTTTTAAACGACTATAGTTGAAATAATGTGAGCTTCCTAATGTACAATTATTTATTTTGCCATCTGTTTGCCTAATTGTAGATGAATACAATTCATAGTGCATATATCTTACTAAAAGGAATTTGAACAAATATCAGCGTAGAAAAATTAAACATCAGTCAGGCTTGTTAGGTATCCATCGCAAGTTTCCTCTTCTGGTGTACACAAATTGACGCTTATTCAAACTGTTTATGGAAGCTTGTTTCTCCCTTTTCGAGTAATTTTCACGCAGATATTGATCTCAGTCCTAACACAACGCGTAATTACAGCTTTTTAACCCTAACAAACTAAATTGAAATCACACACACGGTTGTTATATACCTTTCGAGCGAGTAACCGATATGCCTTTTTGATATCCGATGTTGAAGCGTCTGCTGATAAACCTAAAATCGCGTAGTGATTCTGCTGACTGTTGGAAAGGGCGCATGTAACACTGATCCTGCGGCGGTTGAGCGAAGAGGCGGTGCCGATCAGGAAAATGAGGTTACGATTGGAGCTGCGACGGAGAGAGAAGGCGGTGCCGGTGCAGAAACCGGTGCCGTCAATGGAGGTTGGCACCGGAAATAGACGAGACTGCATCGTTGAAATTAGAGCGTTGTAGCCGCAAGCTGATGAAAACAGCTTGTGTGGGTGTTTTGGAGTGCTTGGATTGGAGGATGATGACGTTGCGCTGACGTCACCTACAAAATTGGGCTCCTTCAGTAGCGACTTGTACGGTCCAACTCTAGTTTGCGATTTCGGCCAACAACTCACTCTCAATCGTCCACACGATAACCATGAAAATGATACCCAAATCCAAGTGATCATATTTTTCAAATCAAACAATGAGTAGAAAATGATACAATGCTATTTATTTTATAGGTCGAAAAATTTAATAAGAGGCTGGTTCACACAATTTCTATCTTCTCTTTTTGATGTTTTATAAACAGAAAAAATAATTTTGAGACAAATATTTGTGTTGGCTTAACTCATATTCGTGGTGGGTTAACATAGACAACTATTATGTGTCAAATGTCATTGGGTTAACATAAACAACTATTATATGTCAAATGTCATTTACTTGAATAGAGCGTTAAAGTTAGATGTTAAGCTATGCATGTTCGAAGCACATAGACATAAAAATCATCTTTTGGATAAACCATCCATTCAAAACTAAATAAATGAAAAAGACTGGTTAACTAAAATAAAATTTGATCTAAGACATCTCCTATGATATGCATTTTATCCTAACGTTTTATTCCTTTTTTTAGTGTTTGTGTTTGGTTCTTAGTACCAAGATCACAAGTTCAATTATTTTGTATTTGGTTCTTAGGCTGAACGATATGGGTGCATGGGGCGTGGTGTGGTGCTGACATGGCATGTGTTTAACGGTGTGGTTTAGAGGGGAACATCACCCCCTCCCACTAGTGGTGATGTTCAAGTGGTGTGGTGTGGCAACGGCCAGTCGGCCACTAGCCACAACGGGCGTGGTGGGAGATTTCGAGGGGGTATTTTTTCTTTGATTGGTTGAAAAGTTAAGTTTTTTTATTTATGTTTAAAATTTAATTGAATGGAAATGGTTTGGTTAGTGTGATGGGTATTTCCTGGATAAATTATGTGGTGTGGTTATTGAGGCATGTGGTGTGGTTATTGAGGTGGCAGATAATGTGGCAGAAAAAATGGTGTGATGGTGATACCCATATCCCATAGCCTTAGTGTCAAGATCACGAGTTGGATTATTTTTGTGGGTAAGATTACTAGAAGATTCCAAAATAATTAAGTTGAGTACATTATAATTGTTTTTAGATAATGTAAGAAAACTGTTACAAATGGGAATTGTTTTTTTAAATAAAATTTACTCCGTATTAAAGTAGCGCGCATTTATGAGCGGGAGTTGCAAAAACCGACTAAAAAGGAATATGCGTAATAGAGAGGTAACGGGAGCAGTAGTCAATGACGGAAGTAAAGAGATCCAATTTTCCCCCAAAATACTACTCATTTGGATTCCAATCAACACCGCACTCGCAACAAATTCATAATAATAACTGCAATAACGTCCATATTCATTCACCGATTACATTAAAACCCCCTCAAATTAATCAATTTCTTCACATTTTAGGTATTCGATTCTTCAGAATTAGGTCACTCATTCGATCTCCGTGTCACGCAGGTACTGTTGCTGACGCCTTCAGTTATCAGTCGTTTTCCTAGGAACGAATTACTTCCATTTCTGTTGTTTCTTCCTGTTGTTTAAAATTTCATTCTCATTTTGTCATTGAACTAGAGATTCCGGTATAATTCCGTGTTATATTATGGCCAAAACCCTAGATCTCTCATTGTGTATATATTTTTCGGAATTAACTGAAGGATACAGCAAACTGGAAATAGGTGTGTTAGAATATTGCATTAAAGTTTGATCAAATTGTTTATTAGTACACCATGATTGCTTGTATTCTGATAGAACGGTTCAATATGGAACTTATTAGGGTTTTTTTTGAACTTATTAGGTGCTTCAACATTCATTGGTTTAGTTGTTATAGGTAGATGCAGTGGTCCTGTTATATAAACAATGAGCTGTTTGCTTTATTAGTAACAAAGTTGAATTTTTATTTTTTTACAATCTTTATATAAGCCGAACAGATGTTAATTGAGATTTTAAGAATTTTTTATATGACAACTTAAAGTTGCATGTTCAATAGAATTATTTTATCAACCCATTATTTTTACTAGGTTGTATTGCAAGTAGAGAAGTGGAAAGTGTTGTGTGATGTCTGCCATGGGCAATCCAACAAATGTCTTCTGGCACGATTGTGCAGTTGGGAAGACAGAAAGACAAAAGTTAATTAACCAACAGGGTTGTGTTGTATGGATCACAGGTCTCAGTGGATCAGGTTTGCATTTAAACATTTAAGTTTCATAAAAGATTATTACCTAAATAATCTAGCTTTTTTTAATAATCAATTTATCGGCTAATCTATAGATGAAAGGATTAAAATTGCCCATTTTTAATGTTATTTTGTAGGCAAAAGTACACTTGCATGCTCATTAGATAGAGAACTGCACTCCAGGGGAAAGCTATCTTATGTTCTTGATGGTGACAATGTTAGGCATGGATTAAATAAAAATCTCGGGTTTTCACCCGAAGATAGAACCGAAAATATCCGACGTGTTGGTAAATATCTTCCTTCGAAACAGACCAATTTTAAGACTGTTATTAGTCTGACACTGACTAGAAATTAATATATGATAATATTAGGAGAAGTAGCAAAGCTGTTTGCAGATGCTGGTTTAATCTGTATAGCCAGCCTCATATCTCCTTATAGGAAAGATCGTGATGCATGTCGTGCAATGTTGACCGATGCAAATTTTATAGAGGTAATGATTCTTTCTTTGTGTGTGTTTTTCTGTGAATGAGTGTGTGTGTTTATGAAAGAAAATTGAATTTTATTGACATTTTTGTAGGTTTTTATGAACATGCCTCTTGAATTGTGTGAAGGAAGAGATCCTAAAGGTCTTTATAAGCTTGCACGAGCTGGAAAGATTAAAGGTGGGATTTTTACCTGAATCATTGGTCTTTTAGTTTTTTTTTTCATGTTCTGTGTCAAAACGAAATTAAAATGAATAAATTTTTTAGGGTTCATTACTTGATGTGAGAAAAAATGAGAATTAGACTCACAAAATGATGGGAAAAATGTATAAATTAATAAAAACCTGGTTTCCATGATCTTGATGGGTTATTGTAGAGGTGGAAAGATCGGCCAAATTTTCAAATTTTCCATATAAGCAATTAATGTGTGAATAGTGGTTAGAAAACAATATTCTTGGACAAATTACGGATCAGTAAATGCAAAAAGAAACATCTTATCTAAAATTGTTGATCTTAATTGCAATATTATTTACATCATCGCAAGGCATTTGCAGGCTTTACAGGAATTGATGATCCTTATGAACCACCTCTAAATTGTGAGGTATATTTTTAATCACCCTTTTCCATCATTTTTTGCACCTTTTTTTAATTGGCAAATGCATACATGTTTAATAAATGTTTGTCTCAATTCAGACTTGAACTCACAACCTATTTGTTTACAAATTTGTTATTTTTAATTTTGCATTTATTTTGCAGATCAAGATTGAACAAAAGGATGGAATTTGTCCGACACCATGTGTTATGGCTGGACAAGTAGTTTCTTATTTAGACGAAAATGGCTTTCTTGAAGCTTAAGAGTTAAAACAGATGATTGACTTTGAACTTATGACTTCTCTTTGAACTTTTGGTTTTAAGATGTATGGTACGAACCAAAAGTCCGTTCTTTCAACTTTCTTTAGAAATGAAAATTGTAAGTTGAGTACAAAACAGTTCAATTGCATATTGCTATATCAACCTGTAGAAAAAAATCTCTCGGGTCTCTACTCCTGGCTACTGTTACGTCTCACCTTCTCATATTCTACGTCTGACTGAATTAGATATCATTGTTGTTGTAATTGAAGTCTAAAGATATGATGTTCTCCTTTGAGTATGATGACTAGATATATGCTTGCGATACAATGTTTTTAATTGATTTTCACTTACAAAATTAAAAGCTATTGGTCGAACAATTAACTACGTAGTAAGTTGCAAAATATACCAATCTTAGCCAGATAAGTATTTACTTCAATGAACTACTTGTAAAACTATCCTATTTTATACGGGGAATATAAAACAAAATCATTATTAAATCATTACTAATATACAATGAATACTTAATTCAATCTATTGACCACCGCTCATCACTACTATCACTACTCATCACCGCCATCACCGCTCACCACTACTATCACTACTCACGTCAATCCCACGAGCCTCTTATCCATTCTCATTCAATCACGGCGGGGTTCGCTACCACCACATATTACCACAAATCAATATGGCCGCCTGCCACCATCATTAGTTCACTACGCACCACCACTATCTCTATTTTCACCACCATTATTACTATCATCACCGTAAAATATAGTTATGAAGTATCTGCTGGTCATTTTAAAACACATGAATCCAAAATTTAGCAACAAGTCCGACAATTAAATACAAGCCTAAAACGACGGGCCGGCAACATGCTGACATGTGAGTAATGTGATGAATTGTAATAGAAATGAGAAAAAAGACAAATTAAACAATTAGGAATCTTTCGAAAACGAAAAAATAGCACAAAATTTACATATTCCATGTGAGACTCTTTATAGATAAAGTCAACCTCCATTAAGCATATTCCATTACGAAACAACAATAATGTTTGGAACATTATCGGAAGAAACCAAAGTGAAGGTGCCAGCGAGCAAAGCATGGGCGCTCTACGGCACTCTTGAGATCGGAAAGGTTGTTGCCAGTAAACTTCTCGAGGCGCTTGATGTTGAAGGTGACGGTGGGACCGGTACCATACTCAAACTCACTTTCAAGCCTGGTATGTCTCATATTTTTAAAAGTTTATTTTTGTATAATGGATAATCATTTTGGAATATGTATAGCAATAATTATTTCAAATAAATAAGGAAAATCGATCGAAGTAGCAAATTTGCACACCGATTTTAACACATAAAAGAAAGGGATCAGGTGAGGTCTCAAATTTTGATGAGGATTACTTCAACAATTTTCAACCAATCATTCAAAAAAATATGGATCATTTTCAGAAATTTTAGATCATGTTTCCTCGTAAAGATCCAAAATTTCTAACAATAATCCAAAATTTAAAATAACTAATTAAAAATTATCCTCACAATCCTCATTAATTTTTGAGTTCTCACATAACAAAAAAGCAGAGTCTCAAAACAAAAAAACACATAAGTTCACAAAGTCATTTTGCGGACATCCCCAGGTCCGTAATATTTGAGGGGTTTTACAATTTTTACATGGATAAAATGGTATTTTGCTGTGGTATTTTTATTGAAAATCTGTAAATTTTTTTTTTTTTTTTTTTTTTTTTTTGTTGTTGTTAAAATCGATGGTAAAAAAATGCAACTTTGGACTATATTCCAATAAAGAATGGGACTAAGATACGATGCTAGGAGCATGTATGTAACTTATGTGGGTACGAAGGTAAAATTTAGAGCAATTATTTACGTAATAGACCCTTTAACTTTCTTACTTGCCCATACTCATCACTACCCATCATATGCGCATAAATATTAAAATTGATCATATCTTGTTATATGTTTAGGGTTCATGTTTACATCTTGCATTGAGAAGATTGCCAAGGTGGATAACGAGAATAAGGTCAAAGAAACCGAAGTGGTGGAAGGAGCATTTCTTGATATTGGATTCACTTTTTATAGGATTGGGATCGAAATAAAAGAAAATCAAAATTATGACACAAAATCATCGTGTATCGTGAAATTCACGATTGAATACGATGTTAAGGAAGAGTTTGCTGCTAATGCTTCTTTTGTCACCAATGAAGTTATAATTGGCATTATGAATGTCGGGAACGAGCATCTTCTGAAATCCAATTAACACGAGATACATGTGTTGCTATTTGAAAAGATTGAACATCATTATTGTTGTATAATTTTGTTATACATATACATAAAAAAATAAATCCAAATGATGCTCGTGTCAATTTCGTGTTAATCTCTGAACACGAACACGATTTCGTGTTTGTTTTACACAACACGAACACGACACGAATATGAATTCAAAATTCAATTACGTCCCAAATTCGTTCCGTTTCGTGTATTTTTGTCGTGTCGTGTCGTCCCAATTGCAATTTCGCACCACACCCACTAACTATCGCATTTAATAAAGTGAAATGATACATATACCCTTACTTTTACTTTTATTCATCATTAAACTCACTTTATTCAAAGTTTGTGAGACCCAACTTCAACTAACTATTTAATTTACTACTCCCTCCGTCCCACAAAAAAATTCACATTTCTCTTGGACACAATCTTTTAGGAAATAGTTAGTGGTGGGGTCTTTGGTAATAGTTTTGATTAAAATATAAGGTTTGATTGAAAAGAGAATGTGTTTTATTGGTGGAATAATTGATAATAATATTATCTCATTAAGTGGGTCCCTTAAATTTGAGAAATGTGAACTTTTTTGTGGGATAAAATTTTGAAGAGAAATGTTAACTTTTTTATGGGACGAAGGGAGTATAATCTAACCTTCATTAATTATTTTGCTTCAAAAAACGTGTAAGCTTAAATATATCACTTATTTTGAAACGGAGAAAGTAATACTCAAAATTATGAATTTGGTCCTTAAACTTTATTAAATTATCATGTTTTTCTTATCATATATATTTTCTGTATATTTTGATTGAGTATGCCGCTACAAATTTTCAAACCAATGATAACTAAAAATACCGACATAAAAGTTTAATTAGTTTGTACTTCGTATAAATGTTTACATCTATTAGGCTAGTTTTAATGGAAGGCGTGAGCAAATTGTGAGAGGCACATTCACGCGCCACCTCCACTAAATGATGAGGTTCTCACGCGTCAGGGATGGATTTCAGAGACACCAAAGGTGACTAGGGTGAGCAAAACGACCGAAAAAATCGAACCGAACCGATACCGAACCGATAACGTTATTCGGTTCGGTTTTTGGTTTACGAAAATCTGCAAATTCGGTTTCGGGCCATATCGGTATTGGTACAATCGGTATCGGTTTTATACCGGACCGAACCGATAAAAAGCCCATACTAACAAATATGTGACTTTTGAATTCCTGAATAACTTGATCTAATACCCAGTGGCCATATTGGTATCGGTACCCCTAATACCCACGTCTCTTTTTTCCCTTAACAAAGTGTCGATTCGGTTTCCTATAGCTATTGAACCAGATTACTAAAACCCATTTATTTTCCTAAAACCATAATTGTAATACCGCATTTTTTTTTAAATATCTAATTTAGCATTAACTAAGGTTACGGAAGCATTTAGTCCAATTCCTAATTACGTTAGTTTTCCAAACCATGGTCCCACAAAATTTTACAAACCAAGAGTTAGTTAAAAAGACGGTATTACTAAACACGGCTCATTAAACAAAACATAAATTTAAGCATGGTCAAACTTCCCGTCCGAGCCCGACCCGTTCAAGCCTTCCAACCTGAAATGTGTCAAAGAGGGAGGGATTAGCACAAAAGCTAAATGAATGAATTCCTAACACTAGCAACTACACTAATCACTTAAACACGAAAGTTATAAAAACATCTCCGGTTGGGTAGTCACTTAAACGCGGAAGTTATAAAAACATCTCCGGTTGGGTAATCACTTAGAGGATCGGCGGCTTTGCGGGCCTTAAACCATGGCCGGCCAAAACCACGGTAACCGATAGCGTTTCGTATCCAACACCCGGGCAACTCCCTCCCCTTAACCATGCAACAAATACACGTAAGGTCGGATACCCTATTAGTCGATACCCTGTGCCCAGCCGTTCTCCTTCTGACACTGACCTCATCCCGAATGTGCACATAGTCATGTATGGTATTCCCTAACACTAGGCATACATAACAAATAGACTAGCTACGAAAAAACACCGCGAAAAACGTCACGGCAGAGTTCCCAATCGCGAACTCTAGTTCACGATCGCGAACTAAAGTTCGCGTCGGGAACCCCTGTCGTGAACTACTTCGCGACTAACCACCAACTTAGCTGGACCGACTTCACGATCGTTAAGTGGAGTTCACGCCGTGAACTCCCCTTGTCTGGTAAATTCCTGCGATTTTCTTTATAATACCAATACCAAACAAATAAACCGAAACCCGAGTTGTAGGTTGAATCCACTCACCTTTCAACTTCCGATCATTAACTCAGTGAGCTAGTATCACTGAGTATCCTTCCCGGTTCCTGTAACAAGTATACCGAGTTAGTGATAATCCACCGAATTGTCAAAATCATCAATTTCAACAACTAAACACACAAGACTCACAAAATGCATACATTATGACATTTCCAACTAGCACAATTCCTTCATCAATACAATTGACCATTTTGACCATTTAGCAAGTATTCACAACTAGTTGACCCAAAGGGCCAAAAACCCGAACATGATCCTAACACTCTCACATTTCCATCAACTAGCAATTAACCTTTATACTAGCAATTCACAATCATTTAGCGATTCCACCAAGTTGACAACTATCACAATTCCAAGTAACATACTTGCATAATCACTAGATCACCATTTTGTCAAAATCAACCAAACAGTAGTTAATTTACTTCACCAATTAATCAACACTAGGTTTTTAACATCCATAACTTACCAAACATGATTTCACGACCCTAGAAACAATTCTAACCATCCAAAACTCAAGAAATCCAAGATTCATCAAAACCCACCTTCAACATCCACCATTAATGGAGGTTGAAGGTGATTTTCACCAAATCTTGTATTCCTTCAACAAACTACCATACAAATGATGTACAAGCTTGCATAAACACATAAAACAACATCCATTTCCAGATTCAACCACAAAACATTAAGAATCATAAACCCTAGCTCAATACAAGACTAAGAACATCATAAACAAGACAAGGAGGAGGTGAGGCTTACTTCTAGACTCCTTCTACACAAACTCTAGTGTAGATTTTCGGGCTCAAGCACAATGATCCGCCAAAATGCTCAAGAACAAGAAGGAAAAGCTAGAGAAGGAGTTGGGGTGTCTTGCAATGAAATAGTAAAAATGGGTGGATAATGTTTTTGAAAACAAGAGAAGGGAGAAATGAGGGTCTCCTCTCTCTCTTTCACGACCGGCCAAACAATGGGTTGGGACCCCTTTGTGGCTTTTTCTACTTTAACATTATATGTCTGAAAAGTCCCTTTCGTAATTAATTTATTTAAAATAGCAAACGGACTCCAATTTTAAAAACGAAAGCATTTCCGGAAACGATATTTAACAAGTAATCCAAAAATATAAAAATCACGTTTTCATTCCAAATAAATCACAAGTCGGGTATTTTAACCCATTGGTTAAAATACCGCAAAAGACAGCAGGCTAATTAAATTAACTAAGCATTTAATCAGATAATCATTTAATAAGATACCTTAAGGTCAATAAACTACTAGGCCGGGTTTTGGGATGTTACAATAATCAATACTCTCAATCTCTCATACGTAATAGGAAGTACGATCAATCGATCATCATCGGTCGTCAAGCACTCAAGCATTTGGTTGTATACGATCATCATGGATTACAACATCAAGAACTGGGTCGACACTGAAGAAACTCAATATGACGTAAGTTTTTCGTTAACTTTCTATTAGGTTTTAGGGTTGTTAAATTCTTGAGTTCTTGAATAACATATAATCGATTGATACAATGATAGTTTTGATTTTTGAATCGAAAAAACGTGATGATACAGATTAGAATTTTAAGCAATTTAGCTTCAAATTAGAATCTTTTTAAGGTATGATACAGTAATAGTTTTGCTACGGAGAGGTCCGTAGCGTATGTGATAAAGATTTAGTAAGCTTATGAATAGCTTACAAGTATGTGACTATGTGATAGGTAAGCTTACGGTTAGCTTACTAGTAAATACGATTAAGCGGTAAGAATATAAGATATTAATTAATAAGTGGATAAAGAAAAGAAATGAATAATAATGACTTTTATTATATTTGAGAATGGGTCGAAAACCCATGTATCTCACGAGACTATTTTGTCTCACGTACTACTTTATTTTTGGCTATGTACTCAGGTTCGAGATCGATGGATTAGAGAGTCGCGATAGAAGTTCCCTAGTGTTGATTAGCTCGGGAGCTCGTAGGTAGATCCCGTTTATCCTATGGTTATGATATTGTTTTTGTAACACCGGTTTTAATACTCTGATAAACTTTTAACGGTTTTTGTTAAACCGTATTTTGGGAATATTGGACCTGTAATATTTTTTATTTAAAAATATGATTTAAAAAGTGTTTTAAAAATTGAGGTGTTACATGTAATATTTATGTCTTTTTAGGATGATGAAGTTTTTATCGATGATACCCAACCAGATAATACCCATCAAGATAATACCCAACCTGATAATACCCAACCAGAACATACACAACCCGAGAATACCCAACCAGAAAATACCTAACCCGAGAATACCCAACCTGAGAATACCCAAAAAAACAAACAAAAAAGCGAAAGTTAAGAGCCGAATGTTGGAATTACTTTGAACGGATTATGCTGAAAACAGAGGAGGGAATTGAAGAACTGCACGGAAAATGCCTCTTTTGTTCAATTATTTATAAAGCGGATCCAAACAAAAACGGAACTACTGCATTGAAAAGACATTTTCCCATATGTGATAAAAATCCAAAATTCGCAAACCGAGCTAATAAGAAACAAACTATATTACAAATGAAGAAAGAAGTAGATGGGGAGGGAAGCATAAACACATGGATGCATGATGGAAAAAGAATCAAGAAAGCTTTATTAAACTTATTTGTAGTCGGTGAACTACCATTTAAGTTTGTTGAAAATGAAGCATTTATTGAGTACACAAATGCATTAAATGGGAAGTTTAGTTTACCTTCACGTCATAAAGTTAGTAGAGATGTTGCCAAGTACTACATTGAGGAAAGAAACAAGTTGTTTAATTACTTAAGTAGTCCAACCACTACGGTTCATTTGACCACGGACACTTGGACATCCTCGTGTCAACGGGTGAATTACATGGTTGTCACGGCACACTTTATAGACGATGAATGGGTAATGCATAAGAGGGTTATTAACTTTAGACCCATTGATAGTCATAAGGGTGATGATATTGCTCGTGAGTTGTTAGATTGCATACATGGGTGGGGGATTAAAAATGTAATGAGCATGACACTAGACAATGCAAGTTCAAACACTACCGCAGTTGAATTTTTGAAAAAAAAGTTGCCAAATATGTAAGATGGTGGCAAATGTAACGACCCAAAATTTGTAAATAAATAAAATGTATAAAAATATGATAATTATGGATAAATCATATAAAACACGTAGGAATTGGTTTCGTGTCATTTGGACACCGTACGAGAAAGTTATGGGCAAAACCGGGTCGAGACAACAACCGAAAAGTGCAGCCCTGCTGCACAAGGGAAGTTCACGCCGTGAACTATAGTTCCCGATCGGGAACTTCGTTCAGGGATTTCGGGTTTTTAGCCTATCAGAGTTCACGCCTAGGTAGCGATCGGGAAAAGTTCGCGTCGCGCATAGTTCACGAACGTGAACTAGTTCACGCCGTGAACTATGGCCGACAGCAACATTAAAGTCGGGTTTTGGCCATTAATGCTATCCACAAACCATAGTTTTCTCCCATTGGCGATTTTCGAGTGCAAGGGCTGATTTGGGTCGATTTGTTCATCAAAGCTTGATAGATTTCACTCCTAGTTGAAGATTAAAGGTATATCTTCACTCCTTGATCCTTGTAGCTTAAGATCTATGTATTTTGATGCTTAGGTTTGAAACCCTAGTTCTTGGGGTTTTGGGTTATGGTGATATAGATGATGTATACACTTAATAGATGGTATATTAACAAAGGAAACAAGTGTATGATGATGATTTGTAAGAATCTTAAGGGTTGGTTAAACCTAGGGTTTGGTAAATCACCACAATTGGGGGAAAGTGTTAGTTGATGGTATTTAGTGATAAATGGAAATATTATTGGTAGTATGTGATGTTGAACATTGTATGATTGTTGTATTAGGCTTTGGGTGAATTCTTGGAAGTTGATCGAATTGTGAAGCAAGGAAACCGGCGGTAAGATTACGGTTGGAGCATTATTTGCTAAGGTGAGTACGTGTGGACTTTATTGAGTACATAGCCGTGAAAATGTCTTATTTACATTTGTCGAGTCTATTTGATAATTATGTGGAAATTAGTATATAGAGTTAGTATTATATTGATGAATAGAGTTAACTAACTTGTTTGATAATTGACGTGATAGCCAAGGGCTTTGTTTGACATAACCATTGAGTTATGGTAAGGATGAGACATTGTGATGACGCGGGGGATCCCCGTTCATGAGGATATGGAATGGGGAGCATTTGGGCGGATCCCCATCGGCCCATTCCACGATAGTAGTCTTGCTAACTGGAAGTAGTCCGGCGAGTAAGGCAGGTATATGTAGATTGGGCGATTCCCTCTTGCCTTTACCTTGAAGCTTATTAATGCGGGGGATCCCCGGTTAATAAGTTAATGTGGTTCTCGTTAGTTGGGGACGACCTGATAACTAGATATGATTGCTAGGAAAGAAAGGATTATAGAGTCACAATAGGGTGACTAGATAGATGGACGAGTTACTTGTATATTTGTTTATATGCCTTATGATTATTATTATTATTGGGTCTAAACCCATGTAGCTCACGAGTCGTTTTTGTCTCACGTACTCCTTGTTTGTTTTGCTATGTACTCAGGTTCGGGATCGAAGGTTTAGGTACGCATGGATAGAGATGCGGGGCCTAGAGTAGAAGAACACTAGAACGGATTTAGACTTAGCTTTGGTTTTGATATATTTTGTAACACCAAACTTATACTCTGATTTTTATACCAAAGGTTTTTGTAAATTCGTATTTTGGGATAGTTCTCCTCTTTATTAAATGATTATTTTGGCCAAATGTTTTGTATTAAAATTTGAGGTGTTACAACTTGGTATCAGAGCTACTATTTAAGTGAATTAGGTTGGATGACCATCCTAGTCTTAGACTGTAGCATTAGGAATATAAGATTCCTTAAAGATCATAGGTTGACCTTGAGACTTTATGTTAAGTTTAGGGTTTAACCTAGGGGACCGATGGAAAATGATATGATTATGGGTATTGAGTCTTATGCGACTAATGGTTTGTACATAAGGTACTAAATGTTTAATGTCTTTCGTATGGTCTTGATTGAAAGAAATGGTGACCACGCGTGGAAGTGGTAAAGTCCCGGAGGGCCGGGAGGAAGAGATGCCTCATGTTAAGGTGGTGGTTGAACAAGGAAGTCAACCGTCGATGCATCGGGATGATGAATCGGAAGTTGGAGCTAATAGAACTCCGGTAACCATGGCGGATCTCCAAACTTTTCTTGATCAAATCAAGGGAACGGTGGCCGATGAAGTACACCGTATTATTGGGGACCGGGAGAGGTCGGGTGGAGACCGTGAATCCGAAGCTAAATCGGATGAGAGAACCGGGGGTAGTGGCACCGGTGAAGGGAAGTCCTCCACGGGTGGCCAAAGTGATGCTAGGACAAAGCTCGATGTGAAAGAAGGTTGTTCGTTTAAATCCTTCATGGCTTGTAAGCCAAATGTGTACACGGGTAGTTCGGACCCGAAGGTGACTATGAGGTGGATCCGAGAGACCGAGAGGGTTATCGGTAGTAGCAAGTGTAAGAAAGCCGACATGGTGACGTATGCGTCACAATTGTTAAAAGAAGATGCTATGGTGTGGTGGGATATCGTGTATGAGACCCTCGGGAGGGAGGTGATTGAGAAGATGTCGTGGGATGAGTTCACCACGAGATTGAAAAAGAAATTTTGTCCCGAAAGGGATTTGGAAAAGATGCACGAGAAATTCGTGACCCTTAAGAAGGGTGATATGTCAATCGAGGAGTACTTGAGGGAGTTCACGGGATTGCTCCCGTTTGTTGCTAAAACCTACTCGGATGAGAGGTTGAGGGTGGTCCGGTATGCTAGTGGGTTACCGTGGGACTACCAATTGGGTGTTGAGGAAGTGAATGAGGCATGTGTTGCCGAGAGGGCCCATGTGGGCGAGAAAAGGAAGGCCGAGAGCGGCTCTAGTTCGTTCAAGAAAAGGAAGTTCACATCGAGCTTCTCTAAACAAGGAAGTGTTGGCTCGTGCAAGAAGTGCGGGAAAAATCATGCCGGCATATGCCGAGGGGAGTCAAAAACTTGCTTCAATTGTGGGAAGCCGGGGCATATGGCCCGAGAATGCAAGTCTAAATCTTTGGCCGAGGTTGAATGTTACTCGTGCCACGAGAAGGGGCACTATAGCAATGTGTGCCCGAAGAAGGGAACCGAGTCGATGGTGTCCACGGCTTAAAAGAAAGTGGAGCCCGCAAAGGTGAAGGGGCGATCCTTCCAACTCACTCGGGAGGAGGCGAAGGAGGCACACGATGTGGTGTCAGGTTCCTTATTCATTAACTCCTTGCCAACTCATACTTTGTTTGATTCGGGTTCCAATTATTCGTTTGTGTCTTATGAGTTCGGTTGTAAGTTGAATGTGCCGTCCGAGATGTTAGATGAGGTTTATGAGATAGAGGTAGCCGATGGGAAAACTTCTATGGTTGAAAGTATTTATAGAAATTGTGAAATAGAAATAGACGGTAGAAAGTTTAAGGTAGATTTGTTGCCCATGGGAATAAAAGCGTTTGATGAGGTTATCGGTATGGATTTGTAACGACCCGAAATTTGTAAATAAATAAATTGTACAAAAATATGATAATTAAGGATAAATCGTTTAAAGAACGTAGGAATTGGTTTCGAGTCGTTTGGAGACCGTATGAAGAAGTTATGGGCGAAACCGGGTCGAGACAAAGTTGAAAAAGTGCAGACTGGCTGCATGAGAAGTTCACGACGCGACGTAGTTCGTGTTCGTGAAGTCGGGCCAGAGATTTTGATTTAAGACGTGAAGTAGTTCGCGATGAGATAACGATCGCTAGGGGTGAGCATAGCCGGTTACCCACCGGTTCCGACCGGAACGGTTACCGGAACCTCTTGTACCGGTTCCTCAATTTTCGGAACCGGAACCGGAACCTCCGGTTCCGGTGCCGGTTCCGGTTACCCTGTTTCTAAAATCGTAAAATTAAAATAAGATGCGAAGCAAAAATATTAATCAGTTTTTGTCATTTTATCAACTAATCTTTGAATAATATAAACTCCAAACACTTAAACATATTATTGTCTATATATTTTATCATTAGAACACTATATTTAGACTAATTAATAACTAAACTCATTAAAAGTTACACAAAATTCACATATATTTAAATTTGGACATTAAATTTATCATATATATAATATTTTAACAAAAATAGACCGAATAATCGCCGGTTCCGGTTATCCACCGGTTACCGGTTCCTAAATTTTGAGAACCGGAACCTCTTAGGGCGGTTCCATAATTTTAGGAACTGGAACCAACGGTTCCAAAGCGGTTCCGGTTCCAATTCCGGTTACCCGTTTTTTATGCTCACCCCTAACGATCGCTAAGTATGCGTACGACATGCAGAGTTAGCGACGCGAACTAGTTCGCGTCGTGAAGTCCTGTCGTCTGCAATAAATTCGGATTTTGGCTCATTTAATGAAATAGTAAACCCTAGTTTTTCCCTTTGGCGATTTTGGAGCTCAAGTGCAGATTTTGGTTGATTTCTTCTCAAATCTTTGGTAGATTTCACTCCTAAGTGAAGATTAAAGGTATATCTTCACTCCTTGATCTTTGTAGCTTTAGATCTATGTATTTTGATGCTTGGGTTAGAAACCCTAGCTATTGGGGGTTATGGATTATGGTGAATAAATGGTGTATACACTTAATAGATGGTATATTAACAAAGGAATCAAGGGTATGATTATGATTTGTAAGAATCTTAAGGGTTGGTTATACCTAGGGTTTGGTAAATCACCATAATTGGGGGAAGTGTTAGTTGATGGTATCTAGTGATAAATGGATACATTATTAGTAGATTGTGATGTTGAACATTGTATGATCATTGTATTAGGCTTTCGGTGACATCTTGGAAAGTTGGTGAAATTGTGGAAGCAAGAGTTTTGGTGTCAAGAACACGGTTGGAGCATTAATTGCTAAGGTGAGTACGTGTGGAAATTTACTGAGTACATAGCCTATGAAATCCCTCTATTACTTGTGTTATGGTCTATTTGCTTAATTGTGTAGACTAGTAGTTAGTAGTTAGTTATACTGATTATAGTATTGAACTAACTTGTTTGTTGATAGACGTGATAGCCAAGAGCTAGATTAACATAACCATTGAGTTATGATATGTTGAGATAATGTGATGATGCGGGGGACCCCCGGTCATGAGGTGTGGTGTGAGGGGCAGTTGGGTGGATTCCCATCGACTCCACCACGATAGTGGTCTTGCTAACTGGAGGTAGTCCGGTGAGTAAGGCAGGTATTGGTAGATTGGGCAAATCCCTCTTGCCGGTATCTTGAGGCTTATTAATGGCGATGGATTTCGGTTAATAAGTCAAGGTGGTTCTAGTTAGTTCGGGGGCAACCCGATGACTAGATATGATTGCTAGGAAAGCAAGGTATTAGAGTCACAATAGGGTGACTAGTTAGATGGATGATTTACTTACATGTTTATCTATATGCCATACGATTATTATTATTATCGGGTCTAAACCCATGTAGCTCACGAGACGTTTTGTCTCACGTACTCCTTGTTTGTTTTGCTATGTACTCATGTTCGGGATCGAAGATTTAGGTACGCACGGATAGAGATGCGGGGCCTAGAGTAGAAGAACATTAGATTGGATTTATGCTTAGCTTTGGTTATGATCTATTTTGTAACACCAAACTTTATACTCTGATTTTCATACCAAAGGTTTTTGTAAATCCATATTTTTGGAATAGTTCTTCTATTTATGAAAAATGATTTATTTTGGGCAAAGGTTTTGTATTAAAATTTGAGGTGTTACAGGATTGGTTGGGTATGCACCAAGCCAAGATTTTGTGTGGAAAGAAAATTGTGTCGATCAAGACACCCGAGAACGAGAAGGTGTATGTGTATGGGGAGAAACGACATCACATGCCTAATGTGATTACCGCCATTAAGGCGAGGAAAAGTATATCGAAAGGTTGTGCATCGTTTATTGCATATGTATTAGATGGCCGAAAAGAAAAGAAGACGATAGATAACGTCAAAATTATTCGGGATTTCCCCGAGGTATTTCTCGATGACTTGCCCAGTTTGCCACCGGAGAGACAAGTCGAGTTTAAGATTGATTTAGTTCCGGGGGCGACGCCGATTGGATAATTTTTTTCAGATGTATAAACAAAAGTGTGACACGGGCGAGTCGGGCGACTGTAACGATTCTTCTCAAGAGGATATTGATGAAGATGTTTGTAGTGATGTTGGGAATGTTTTTTTTGGTGAGTATTTAAAGGAGGAGGGAACCAATTCGGTTGCAATGGATACAGAGTTAACAAGATACTTAGACGAGCCGAAAACTCCATGGAAAAAAGGTTTTGACATACTAAATTGGTGGAAACAAAATGGCATGCGTTTCCCAATCCTATCTCGGATGGCAACAGGTAAACCTATATAATACATTTAATTCTCATGAGTTATAACTTTGTATATTTTTATTTTAGATATTCTAGCAATACAAATATCCACTATGGCATCCGAGTCGGCCTTTAGCACCGGGGGACGCGTATTGGAGCCGTACAGAACTAGTTTGTCAACCTCCATAGTAGAAGCTTTGATTTGTACCCAAGATTGGGTAAGGAAGTCAAGGAAATCGATTATAGACAATGTTGATGATATTTTGAATGATGATGACATAGCAAAAGGTAATAATTAACAACCGATTATAGACAATGTTGAATTATTGATCATATATTAACTTTGTATAATTTTTTGTTTTTTATATAGAAATTGAAGAGACGATTCGTGAACACAAGGGAGATGAAAATGGGGAGACACGCAAGGAGTGATGATTTATGCTTGTAGTTGCTAAAAAAAACTTTAGGAATCATATGACATTTCCGATTTTTTGTGGACTGTTTATTTTGAATTTTAGGACTTCACATTTGAATTTTGTTTGTTTGTGATGATTTTTGGAAGTGCAAATGCAGCAGATCTGTTTTGGGTCTATTTGGTTGATGATGATTTTTTTTTTGTTAATTTGCTCTAGCTTATCGGTCCAAATCAGTTTTGGGGACCGAAAACCGATACCCGGACCGATACCGAACCGAAACCGATTAGACCTAATCGGTTCGGTTTCGTTTCCCAAATTTTCCCCTTATCGGTTATCGGTTCTATCGGTTCGGTTCGGTTCGGTTCGGTTTTGGCGCGATAATCACCCGTAAAGGTGACCCAGGTAACCATTCGTTTTGTTTAAAAGTGGTGGGCCCTTCCCCTTTTTAAATGAGGTTTTCTTATATAAAAAAAGACATAAATCTTTTAATTAAAAAAGTGAGTTGAGTGGTTAGGTGGTGACGTGGTGTGACTATTAAGAGTAGGGATGGCAATGGATCGGATGATGCGATATCCACATCCATATCCATTTAGATTTACATCATCCATATCCATTTAGATTTACATCATCCATATCCATATCCATTTAAAATTATTTCATCCATCCATATCCATATCCATTGGATTATAGCGGGTAAATGGATACCCGTTGGATATCAAAATTAATTTGTTTCCTAAAGAAAGTATGATACTTGTATGTATACAATTTACGATTTTTTTTGTTGCGTACATACATAGTTTCTTTTAAAAGAAGATACATTACATAGTTTCTTTTAAAAGAATATACAATGAAAACATCAATACGAACTCACATTCGATGCATAAAGCATTGTTTGTAGTTAATACAAATATATTGATTCAGAAGTGATACATACAAAACATCACTTGATATAATAAAAATTTAAAGCATGGTTTGTAGCTAATCCCGAAATATTGACCATTTAGTTGACTCATTCTTTAGTTTCGTATTTGCATGCTTGTGATATACATGTTCTTGCATTCAAATTACACAAATATCTCAAAAGTAATGGGTCATGTGTAGACGTATATTCTTAACTATATAAAATTATAATGCAAAAAAATTAATTTCGAGTTTAGTGGATTTCAACCATAGATTGAAATTCGACATCCATATCCGCTCCAATAAACATCCATATACGCTCCACATCCGATATTCACCCATTTAACTTCATCCATATCCACCACAGGTGGATTGGATCGGGTGGATGATCATTGGATCGGATGGTAGTTGCCATCCCTAATTAAGAGTGAAAAGTGAGAAGAAGTGAGAGGAGGTAATTAGAAAGAGAAAACTGATATGACGTTGATGTGGATGGTGAAGTAATGTGACCACTAAATGAAGTCTTATTTAGTCCGCAATTTATTTACAAGAAAAAAATAAGAAAAAGTACAAAAACCCTGTTTGATTTAGGGGCCACGTGAGAGAGAAGCCTATGAATCTCAATCCACTCAAAACCACATCTTTACTTTCGCTTTTTCTCAACAACAAAAAAAAATACAATTAATTTAAAAAAAATGCTTTTGGTATGTATAGCAGGACCCAAAAAAAATAGCACAAGATTTACGCATTCCATGTGAGCCTCTTTATACATAAAGTTGAAGCAATTCTAAGCATTCCATTACCAAAAAACAATAATGTTTGGAACATTATCGGAAGAAACCGAAGTGAAGGTGCCAGCTAGCAAAGCATGGGCGCTCTACGGCACTCTTGAGATCGGAAAGGTTGTTGCCGGAAAACTTCTAGAGGCGGTTGATGTTGTTGAAGGTGATGGTGGGACCGGTACCATACTCAAACTCATCTTCAAGCCTGGTATGTCTCTTATTTTTCAAGTGTTTGTTTTTTATAATGAACAATCATTTTGGAACACCATTAGTAATCATTAGCAGGTTACCCGCGCAATACGACGGCGGGTACCCTGTGACTAAATTTGACTGTGGGTGGTGATGACGGTGGTGATGACGGTAGTGATAGTGGCTGCTGGTTGACTGAGCGTTTTAAGTTTATGTGTTATGTTGGATGTTTTTTTGAGGATAAAGCAAAGTATCAAGTAGATCAATTGGTTAACACACAACCCGTACTCACAAAAAGGTCTTGGGTTTGAATACCTAAGCAATATTTTTTTATATTGTGGTGTTTAAGATGTTTCCCAAAGTAGAAATTTAAGATTAAGTTTAAGATTAAGACCTTCTAAATTTAGAAGGCCTAAATGCTTTAAAAAGGAGTAAGATTATTGCAAATAAATAAGAGATATCGACTGAAGTGGCAAATTTACATACCTAATTTAACAAAACAAAAAACAAAAAAAAAGAATCTTAAAACAAAAAACAGATAAATTCGAAGACAGCCGACATCCCCAGCCCAGCTCCGTAATATTTCAGTGGGTATACACGGATAAAATGGTATTTTACGGACTTAGTGTCCGTAATATCATATTGCGGGCTTACCCGATATTTTTATTGAAAAATTGTATTTTGTTAAAATTTATTCTAAAAATGCTAATTTGGACAATTTTTAATAAACAATGGGACTAAGATATACTTCCTCCGTTTCAAAATAAGTGATACAAATTAGAGTTCACGGTTTTTTAGGCAAAATATGATAATGAAAGTTAATTAGATTAAATTTAATAGTTAGTGGATGATGAGTCCCACATATATTGATTAAAGTGAATTTAATGATGTTTAAAAGTAAAAGTACCGGTACATGTGTATTTTCCCTTTATTAAAGGAGATAGTTAGTGGGTGTGGGCCCCACTACACCCCAAAATGGAAAGTGTATCACTTATTTTGAAATGGAGGAAGTATGATGCTAGGAGCATGTATCTTATGTGGGTACGAAGGTAAAATTAGTAGCAATTATTTACGTAATAATAGACCCTTTAAGTTTCTTACTTACCGAAACTCATCACTACCAATCATATCTGCATAAATATTAAAAATTGATCATATCTTGTATATATGTCTAGGGTTCATGTTTACATATTGCAATGAAAAGTTTACAAAGATCGATCACGAGAATAAGGTCAAAGAAACCGAAGTGGTGGAAGGAGGATTTCTTGATATGGGATTCACTTTTTATAGGATTAGGGTCGAAATCAAGGAGAATCCAAATGATGACACAAGATCATCGTGTGTTGTGAAATGTACGATTGAATACGATGTTAAGGAACAATTTGCTGCTAATGCTTCTTTTGTCACCACTAAGCTTCTAATTGACATTATGAGTGTCGGGAACGAGCATCTTCTGAAATCCAATTAGCACAAGATATGTATGGCGTGGTTATCGAGAATAAATACAAGTAGATCTTGTTTGTAGGGTCAACCGATGCTATCTATTTTTTATAGGATGTTTTACTTTTATTAGTGAGGGTTGATAGCTAAAATACAGAGGCAGTTATTAGTTATTATTCAGGTTGTTACGCGTATCTTAACGTCTTATTGACATCCAGGATTTGCAATCCGATACATTTCCATTATGTTACCTAGCCAAACCCGACCATCTCTCATCTCAAGCTAAAGAGTTGGAACTAAGGTAAGCCCTTGGACTGCTTGTTCGAAAGTCAGTACAGCACCTGTCATTATCATTTTCCTTTTTTATATATGTGCCATTGTAAGCTTGTAACACAAAATAAAGGTATGAATCGTCTGGCATACCCTTCATTGTGATTAGTAAGTGCATATTTATTTTGATAAATACAACTATAGAATTATAACGTCTTCATTAGGCATAACATTACCAACCAAATTCCAAACTTAGACAAGTATATTGAAGAAAATGTCACTCAAAAACCAAGCAAAGAAACATCTAGTTATTTTGGTTGAACATCTATCTACACAAGCAGAACTGCATTGATGCATCCGTCGTTCTCAGGATTGTTGGTCACTTGAGCATATTTCCCTGAAACCAACACATTTCATAACAAGTAAGCACAAAATAAGCAAATTATAATTATAGTAAAAATAATAATAATAATAACAACAATAATAATCTTACCCCAGACTACTTTCCCCGCGGGTGTCACGAGACCTAGTTCACTCACATTCACCTAAAATTCACAATAATCGATTTTTTTAACAAATACGGTCCAAAATAAAATAAAAATAAAATAATATTAAGAAAAATGAAGCATACCTCAATGATAGTTCCCTTAGTGACAACACCAAGAGACGTATACATAGGACCATTAGGGTTTTTCTTAACCCCAATCATTTCAAGATTAAATGTGCACTTAAGCTCGGGGTGAGTCACATGGGCCTTATTAAACCGTAAGCCCGTTGGACGAATAAACCGCTCGTATTTTGGAGGTTTTCTGGTGAAACCCTGGCCCACAAATGTCACTTTTGTGATCATTCTCTTCCACTGTTTGGCTGCAAACACCCAATCAAGGTTACTTTGTGATCATGCTAGTGAATTTGATTATGATTATCTGATTATTTACAAGTCAGTAGTTGCATGACTTGCATCAAGACAATTATTATAATCATATGATTATTCAGGAGTCATTTTACATATAATAAATTCTTATATAACTAATTATGGCAGGTGGAAATGGAATACTTACTTTTCCTTTTACCGGTTCTGATCACTTTGAACATCTCATCTTCAGCCACAGGTCTCACCTAAACATCAAACAACCATACATTATTCTATCATGAACACCTAAATTTACAACAAATAATATGCCATAAATTAAAAAACCATTTAACATTAGTAAGAATGTAAGATATTAAAAAATACGATTATTTACTCACCTTGGGTAGAGGCACATCCCACTTGCCAGCTTTTTCCTTCCTTTTTTGTTTTACTGTGTTGCTAAGAACCTTCATATAACACACAAATATTTCTAGTTAAGAATATATACGCAAAAAATTATTAAAATATAATAACAACATAACAGTTAAAAGCAAAAAACCTTTGCGCGTGTTGTAGCATCACGATCAAGTAAATAGGCAGGTACAGCACCTTCTTCAACATTATCATCAACCTTACGTCTGCTTGATGATTCTTCATGCATAGCCAACCTATTAACACGCATCAAAATTAAAATATTAAACAAAATTATGGAATCATAAAGTGCAAAACGTCAATTTTGGCACCTCTACTTTATTGTTTCTAAAAAAAAGCAAAAAACATGAAAGAAAGGTATGATCTGAGAGAGAGAGAGAGATACTAACGTTTTCTTCATTTGAGCCTTTTCTGCATATCGTTTCTTGGCAAACATCTTACCCTTGATTCCCAACGACTGAAATAAGCACAAATAAAATAAAATTAAACATTTTTAGTATCCCATGCCTTACTATTAATTTTTGAGCAAATAAGATCAAAACAGCACGTAAAATAGGGAAGAAAACAAATTAATAAATGTAAATGAAATGAAATTGAAGCAAACCTTTTGGGCAATTTGAGAGCGCTTGTGAACTTCACGCGCTTCCTTCTTACGTTTCCTCTCAAAATGATCATGGCGATAACCATTTCTCTTCCTATGAAGCTCTATATAATCTCCTTGAGGCTTTTAACAATAAATAAAAACAATAAGCACCAAATAATATAAATATCATAAAGCAAATAAAAAATAAGGCTATACATCATGATATCATATAGTTCATGTATGCATTCTTTGATACTCAAAGTCTCAAACCATACCCATGATGAAAAGCTGTTAAAAATGAAATTAGAAAGTAGGATGGAGAATTGTAATAAACTAACCATGATTGATGCAGATGATACTAATCAGATCCTTCTTTGTTTTTTTAAGTGATTAACGTCTGAAGACTGGAGCCAATTCTTAATACATAACCAAAGTACAGTTAGAAATTGTGAAAACATATTTATGTAAATTGCAACTTTTAACTGCACAATTGAAAATTAATTATGAGATAAGTGTTTGGGATTGCTTATCAGCTTATCTAAGCCAGTTTCAACAAACCAGAAGGTTGATATATAAGTTGATAATTTGATGCCTTGATTCTCTAGCATAAAACCAATGCTATATAAACCCTAGCTAACCGATGTTGATTCAATAAAAATGATTATTGTATAATGAAGCTAATAACATGGTGAAATAGTCAACAAATCGCGTAGAAAACATAAACCACAATCATATACTGATTACCGATGAAATTAGCGAGAGACTAGTAACGTTGAACAGTAGCGATCTCCGAGCGGAACAGAGAGGTGAGATGGCAACGGCGGCAAATGGCTTTTGGGACTGAGGCGGTGGTAATTTGGAGAAGATACTAGGGCTCAGGTAAAGCCGCTGATTATAGGGTTTCGGGTTTCTATTTTATACTCCCTCCGTCCCTAAATAAAGTTCCCATTTCACCTTCAAGTTTTGTCTCGAAATAAAGTTCTCATTTCTCAAACTTAAGGGACCCACTTAATATAATAATATTATTACCAATACTTTCACCACTAACTATCTCTTAAAATACTTTCTCTCTCCAATCAAACCTTATATTTTAATCAAAAGTAATATCAAATACCCCACCATTAACTATCTCCTAAAATATTATGTCCAACATAAATGAGAATTTTATTTAGAAACGGAGGGAGTACTGAGGAAAATAATAAAATAAAAGAAATAAACGGTAATAATGCGCAAGAAGGGAAACACTTCTTTTTTTCTTTTTATTATTTTTCATTTATTTTTCTAATATCTTTTATTATTTTTATATCTTTCTTACTTACTCACTGATATGACATAAACTTTTTTTGTCACTTAAGGGTTATTTAAGATTATTTATTGAAAATATATTATTATAATGGATAATTAACGGTTACATAACGTGATTATAAAAAATTATACTTCCTCCGATTCAAAATAAGTGATACACTTTCCATATTCGGGTGTATCAAAATAAGTGATACACTTTGAAATTTACCTTATTTGGTAAAAAAAAGTGGACCCCACACCCACTAACTACATACTTTAATAAAGTGAAATGGCCCTTCTACCCTTACTTTTTACTTTTAAACATCATTAACTTTACTTTATTTAAAAAATATGGGACCCATTCTCCACTAACCATCTAATTAACTAATATAACCCCTAATATAATCTTTTGCCTCAAAACACGTGAAACCCAAAGTGTATCACTTATTTTGAATCGGAGGAAGTATGTGAATTTGATTATGTTGTTTGAAATCTCAGTAATCAAATAATCAATATTCTTAATGTTTGGCAAACCTGATTATTTATTTAGTTATTAGGTAAAATGCAAATAAATAGTTGTCAAACCGCAATAAGCATCTCTCAAAATGCAAATAATTGATTATTTCAGAATTTTTGCCGAACACTCATTTTAAATTATTTGCGTTCTTAAAATACAATAAGCAGATAATCTACCCAAAACGCAATTCAAACACCCCCTTAAACTATGCACACCGTGTATTATATATAAGATAATAATACTAATCTACCCAAAACGCAATTCAAACACCCCCTTAAACTATGCACACCGTGTATTATATATAAGATAATAATACTGTTGATCGCTTTTGTATACGGTAATCACTTTTTTATAAATACGAATATGTTTTGAAATAGTAAGTTTGTTGGCTTAAAATTAAGCATACTAATTTGAAAATATCTTAATCCCAAATTATATACAGTAAGATTTTTTTCTGAAATAGTTTTTTCACCATTTGTGTAATATATAAGTTGTCAACGTTTTTTTATTAAAGTAAATGGCAAATCAAACATAGCAATTTTAAAACAGTAGGCAAATTGTCATTGTTTATACGACATCATACCATACAAATATACAAAGGATGACAAGCATACCATACAGTGGAGATACGATAATATTAAACAACGGTAGCTAAACACTAGTAAAACTGTAGAAAATCAATTTTTTGCTCAAAATCGGTAGAAATGCATAATATAATTATGGAATTAATAATTTGTTACTCTCTTAAATTTTTACTACTTATAAATATTGATGATTTAGGAAGTTTTTATTTTTACTACCAAATTTATAATCTTTAGGGATGATATTGTCAAGAATATATAAATATATGTTTTAACTATGAAATTATCTGATACGTATGTTAGGCTAGTTAAAAAAACATAAAAAGGGAAAGGAACATCATGGATTTCATTTGAATATGATAATTAAAATTGTACAAAAACTTGTTCAAAATAACATGATAAGTGTGCTACAAATCATCATTCTGAATCACTCTCCATGCTTCCCATGGCCTTCAATCCTGTTGGTCTCTGCACGAATTCACACCAAAATTATGATTTGTTTAATCCTCTAATTTTAGAATAAAAGTATAACCTAAATTGTGAAATACGGCTTAAAAATTAGTAAAAATACCTTCTTAGCGCTCTTCTTTTCTCTGACTTCATATCTCTCTTGACACATATCGGTCAACCATGCCCCTGGACTCACTAACTGCTCCATCCACCCATTACAATAATACAAGGGCAAATTAGTACAAATACAAAGGATATGAGCAAATAAAAGAAAAATATTATTAGACTAATAAACAAAATAGATGCATGTATATAGAATATTCTTTTTCTACAAGTGGCCAAAATTCCACTCAAATCATGCAGCACCAATATGTACCAACTTGCAACAAAAGTTCCAATTTATGGAGGATGTCAAAAGTTCTATAAATAAAAGGGATAGATAAATTTGTAAAAAAAAACAAATAAAGTGATCAAATAAATAGAAATAATAGCTCTAAAAAATATGGGTTAAAAGAAAGTAAACCAAATTAGCATGCAGGTGGTAATTCATGGAGGTTTTTTTTTTTTTTTTGTGGAATATATATAGGACATGAAATTAGTAAAAATACAAGAACTGATCAAATAAAACTTCCCGAAAGAATATCGGTATTAAGAAAAAAATGACCAATTTACATGATAGAATTATTTCCATAAAAATATGCAATAACCATTTGTACCTCTTGCATTACAAGTTGTACCTAGTGGTTATTAACAAATTTAAGTGGGAAAAAAGAATAAAAATTTACTTATTAAACACAGATAAGGTGAGATTAGTATGTGTTATATGTAAGAAGAAACATAGATAACGGTTGCTTACAAGTAAGGTTCTTTGGATGATTTTAGCCCTTTTTTTAGGCCTGTGTGAAGGCTTACAACCTTTCATTGCCATGAAATCTTCTTCCTTCTCTTTGCTGGTTAATGCTAGGTACAATTTTGGCCACACGTGTTTAGTTTTACCACTACTTCCCTCCACCCATCCGCCGCCGCCAACGGCAGAGACCCTCTCCGTCTCAGCCGCCGTACACCCTCTTGATGTATACAATTTATCTTCTTTTTCCGGTGAGGATTTCCGGTTGCTTTCCGATCTTATAGTCGTTGCTGCCTCAGAATTCCTGTAGCAACAAAAAAATGTTTATAAATTTAACAAATAAATAAGAATTTTGATCAATTTTCTATTCCAAATTTCTTGTTTTATTGTAAAGCTTAAAGCAAACCAAAATTTCTAGCAATTTTTTTAATTATTTCATTCTCTTGCTCAGATTTTGTAAAATTTTGATTTTTTAAAGTTTAAACTGTATAATTAAATCAAAGCCATATTAAAGTAACAATTTCGGGAGGGTTTTTTTTTTGTGTTAATTTCCTTGAAAATATTTCTTTTTGTAGGATATAAGTTTGGTCTTTTTTACTTTTTTTTTACCTTGTGAGACGAGTGGGTGGTGGTAGAAAAAGAGACGTTTCTGGACTATCATTATCGGAACTAAAAGCAACAATATGAGAATTAACTTTCCGGCGAATTCTCCGTCGGCCGGAAACGGCGAATGATGGGTCGGCTGTATCATCGTGGTCTCTAACTCTCACACATCTCAGTCTCTTTTTATTTCCCCATCTTAAAAACAAATCTGTTTTACTCTCTGCATGTTGTTTATGCCCTAATTTGTTCTCTAATTTCTCCATTAAATAAAAACCAAACGTTTTCGAAAAAAATAAAATTTGAGCTCAATGTTACAAATTCATCAGAAAAACAGATATCTGCAAAGTTACAAAAACCTGCAAAATTAACATGAAAATTAGTCAGATTAGATTAAATCGAAAGATAGTTAAAAGTATAACAGATCTGGTTATTAGAAACTGAAATGAAGAAAAGAGAAACTTACATAAACGATTATGAATTTACGAAAGAGAAAGCCTAAATTGAACTAAATTATCACAAACAAACACACAGAGATTGATGAATCTGGTGTTTATAGAGATGAAATTAAGTAAATTTCGTGGGAGATTGATTTATGAAGAAATTAGAAATAGGTTGGTTTCATCTTGTTGCTCTGTTTCTTATGCAATTTATATATCTTGTACTCTGGTTGTGAGATAAGTTGTGATGTGTGGTGGCCCTTGGATTTTAAATCAACGGCTGATGATCATCGACACGTCTTTCGTTTAAAATAAAGGATCTATCAGATATTTCCTCTTTCTTTTTGGGCTTTTCTTATTCTTCAATAATAAATACGATAAAGCCCATGCGTTTGAAAGGCCCAAAAAGATGTCCATGGAATATTAAAACTATTATGAGTGCGTATAGTCAATTTGCCACACACAAAACATGGTTTACCTTGTGGAATATAGTTCTAGATCAGTCATCAAGGCTTATGTGATCCCAATGTGATATTTGAAAGTGAGATAATATTTTTAAATTGTTCTATTAATGAAATTGTATTGTCTATTTCACCTACTTAGTCCATATAATTTCTGTTTCATTCAACAAAGTTACTAACACAATCCTCTGTTTTCAGATTTCTTTTATTGAATCATCAATAAATCTTAGTTAAAGAAAAGCATAAAATCGTAAGATTAAGATCATAATAATAACAGATTTTATTGAAAATAGCTTTAGATGGTAGATATGAACAAATATGTACACAAATAATTCACTTTGTAAGCTTTCCTATGGATGTTTTTCATTTTATAATATACATATATACACATACATGCACGTATTAAAATTGTACAAATAATAATCACTATAAAGGTCTTCACAATTTAGATGCCAAATTAGTCTATTGACTTTCATAGTATCCACCATATGTGATTTGGGCCTTGACTAAAGGAACTCCTCTAACCGTTGACATTGCTTCATTTGCTTTTTGCACCACTTGCTCTAGCCTCTAACCATAAAATGTCAAAACACAAAATTCAAAATAACGTAAATAACGTCCATAATAATGTATTACGAATAATCTTATATACTTTTAACTAAAATCATATCGTGCAAAATGGCGAATTTTACGGTTGTCTGATTTTATATATAGTAGATATACTCTAATACGAAGTATATAATATCAAGTGTATGTTTTTTCTGCCTACAAGTTGAAACTAAGAAATGTGTTCTTATAATCATTAAGGTATTTATACTCCAAAAGTGTAAAACACACAATAGTCTGTATCCTTAACTAGAATTAAAGGGTTTAATCCTATGATTAAGGCTTAGAGTATAAGTTAAAAGAAAATGTGTTAAAAATTAGGAGAGAATGGAAAATGATAATTTCTACACCACAAAAACTAATCATGCACATTAATAATATTTAAAGCAAACTATACAATTAATAGAAAATAATGATTGTGATATGCAGAGTGATTTTTAAAGTGTTAAAATCACCTTCCCAAAATGAGTACACGTCTTATGACGCACATTAAAAGCAATATATGGGTATGAAATTTTCTAGAACAAGAAAGGGGACAAACCTTGTTTTCTGGGTAGATTTGAATCCTAAGCTTTTGTTGTTTGTGCCTTTTGCTATTTCCAAATACGATCACACAAATTGTAGCAGCCGTAATCCCAATAGAACAAAAAGCACCAATCCCACTTAATCCCCACTTCAAAAAATTCAATCTTTTATTGTTTTCATCCCAAGCAACTACTTTTTGCTTGATCATCTTTGATGGTGATGAAGAATTTTTAGCATGATCACCACTCATTTCTTTGTATTGGTACGACTCGGGTTCTTGAGAACTCAATTTCGGAGAACTTGGATCCATTTTCATGTCGACAAATTTGTTTTCTTCCTTGAAGAAAACTTGAAAGATCGGATCATGATCCACCTCTGGATCAGGTGACGTTTCTTTCGGCTCCTTGGTCAAAATTGGGAGTTTGATCATTTCTTTAACCTCGTATTTTTGATCCATTTCGGATGTAGGAACCATTTGTTTTTCAAATATTTTATCATCTCCATCTTCATGGACTTCAAGAAGTACATCATAAGGTACGTTCACCCACTCTTCATCGTCAAGATCCATCTTTTTGGCTCAAGCGTCAAGTTTTCTTGAATTCAAGAGGTTTAAAATAAAAAAGTTGATTTTTCTATGAAGTTGTTGAATTATTGAAGGTGGTTTAGTGGGCATCTTTCATTTGGAGCGTAGTCACCTCAAATGGTGTCTTGTTGCTCTTGTATTACAAGATTGAATTTAAGCATAAGAGACTTCTACATATATGATGAATTGATGGTATGGATGATACATAGCATTGGGACATTATTATCCTTTCCAAAACTTGACAAATTTGAGGTGGTCCATGGGACCTACATGATGTGAATCTAATTCATTATAAAACGGTTTGATATGCTCCCTTTGATATTTTATTGGCTTTTTGCTAATAAGGTTAGTTTACAATTCTTTATTTCCATCAAATTTCTTTTGAGCTTATATAAATGGTTTATGTGGTTTGTTACGATTTAGTTAACATGTTTTGAAAAATACATAGATAGTACATAATACAAGAGCGTGACAAAATTACATATTAAATTCTCTCTGTATTTTTTTGAGAGTCAGGACCAAATCCAAAATTTGTTACAAAACACATGAACCATCAGTTCAATTTGCTTAAATAACTTATAAGCAAATTAAATAATATTTTAAGATTAGAGTTATCTTAAAATACAAACAGAAAAGGAAAGCTTGACAGGGAATAGAATCCCATCTAAAGGTCCTATAGGTGGAAGATCTTATCCATACTTCAGTATATTAAAAATACACTTCATTAAAGAGGGACAATGCTTTGTCCACAAGGAACACATATATGCCATATATACTATTCGACAAATATATTAATTGATTTTAGTTGTAACCATTAACTTTAAACATCAACATTTAATTTAATGTTGTTAAAGTAGGGCAATTTATATGTTTTATCTAGGTAAAGAAATATAGTTGGGGCCCTAAAATAAATCATACTTACAATGCAGCGATTCAAGCAAGCACAAATGAGTAATGGTATTTAGTCCTACTCATAATCATACTCATTAGATGAATGAAGACATGTGTCAAAATTAATGGATAATATTAAGAGAGAATTAGTAGAGTACACATGTCAACTTATCAAGTGAGTAGGACTATAAGTAGGATCAAATGGTATGACACAAATACAACCAACAAAGTGCAAATGAGCCTCACCTGCTAATTGGGTTCCAAGAGTGGAATCTTCCATATTTGTATTTAACTAATTAACCGTATATTTATTCCCTCAAAGAAATATACCTCATAATTTTTTGTTTATAAAACAAAAACTATATTATGTTCTAGTTTGCTAGTTCTTGAAGTAGAAGGACCAAATTTGGGAAGTAGTATAAGTACAGTATGACCCGGCCGCCCGATTCGTACAAAGACGGGAAGTTTTCATTTTCTTTTTCAATCTTTCCGATAAAGAGATATCGCTAGGGTTTTCCAAAGGCTACCGGAGAAGTTGTCGGAGATGGATGCATCAACGGAGAAGAGATGGGAAGCCGATAAGAATACCAATAACTCTCAATCGGAGTACGATTCATCTGAAGACCGCGAACGGCAATCGCGCGAGCTTAAAGCTGGTTTACATCCTCTTAAGGTATTTCTCGAAATGCTTAAGTACATATGCATTCAACCATTGCTTCTGCGTCTATATTTAATCTAGGAATAAAGCTAAAATATAAGTATCAAATAGGTAATTTGAAATTCTGATATTTTTTGCCTTTTAGTTTCTGCGACGATTTAGCGAAAAAAATTAGAACAGGAAAAGTGTTAGTAAAAATTATATATGAAATAACAAAATTTGTAGGTTATGACCAACTGGTTTGCCATGAAATAGTTGCAGCAAGTTTTTGTTTTGGGAATGAGATGCTAGGCCCTTTCGATTGAATTGCTCAGATTTCAGTAAAATTGAATATGTTTGTACTCAATCATCCAGTAATTTCATTTGAGAAACACAAAAATTATGTTCTATTTGTTTAGCTTTGCCACATTTCCCCTCATTTTATACATATTTCTCTACTAGCTCAGGCTATTAGTACATTGATTAGCTTCCATTAATCACCACCATTAGCTAATAGTTATTCCATTATAATAGTTATAGATGTTGAGAATTCTTACAACTTTTACCTCACATGTTCGCTTAGATGTATAAAGGAGCTAAAGATCATCAGTTTGGATTATATGTGCTTAGTTCCATTAATTGCATCTTAAAACATGAAGATTTATCTTAATTGTGCTTATGATCTTATTCCAACAGAACAAGTTTGTATTCTGGTACACTCGCCCAACACCTGGAGTCCGAACTCAAACATCATATGAAGACAATATGAAGCGAATAATGGACTTTAGCACAGTAAAATCTCATTTTTCTACTCTTAAGTTATATGCAGAATTGATTGTTACCTTTGTTGACCACTATTTGTTGACTTAACCACAGGTTGAAGGATTTTGGGTGTGTTATTGTCATTTGGCTCGTCCATCATCCCTGCCAAGCCCAACTGATTTGCATCTATTTAAACAGGGAATCCGTCCATTATGGGAGGTACACAAAATTTTAAAAATCTTAAATACATTATCAGTTTTATCATTATATTCGATTCTTCCACTTTAGGCATGTTTGACTTTAAAGCAACCATAATCATTTGGTTTTGTCTGATTATTGGTATTGTAGGATTCTGCTAATTGCAAAGGTGGCAAGTGGGTCATACGTTTTAAAAAGGCAGTCTCGGGTCGTTTCTGGGAGGATTTGGTAAGGAAATAAAAAGGCAAAATTTATAAATTTTTATGATTTGAATTTATAATTTTTACTGTTTTTGTTGGAGATTGTGGCAGGTTCTAGCATTGGTTGGTGGTCAACTTGATAACAATGATAATATATGTGGTGTTGTGTTGAGCATACGGTTCAATGAGGATATATTGAGCGTATGGAACCGTAGTGCGTCTGATAATCAGGTAACGGGTTAATTTTTTTAAAACTTTAGTTAAAAATAAAACCGGTCAAAGTTGCTGTTAAATATAAATCTCTAATAATTGGAGTTTTATTTTGGTTGACCAGGCGGTAATGGCTATAAGAGACAAAATAAAACGGCACTTGAAGCTTCCACATGGGTATGTAATGGAATACAAGCCGTTTTACTAACCTTAAATGTTATGTTGTGGGATGTAATGTAATGTAATACTTTTGTTTAATATTAAACAAGATCAATATTTAAATCTCGCACTCGTTTTAAGGATATTTTATGCTCTAATCACATCATTAGCATCTTATTAGTCTTGATTTCCACAACGCCTATAGGCTAACCGAAAGGTGGCTATCTCACACTATTTATTGTCATATACGGAGTAATTATTAATAATAATTAAAATGTAAACATATGATAATTGTTTTTATTTATAATTTTGCCTCAATATTCTTAGTGTTACTAAATACTAACTTTTTCTAAGCAGAATTAAAACAAAGTTAAGAGAGAAAATACAACATGTTCAATACCTTAGAAAATTATTCCTCTCAAATCAATACATAGGCTTTAATCGCTTGGCGAGCCAACGTCGTCTTGAGTTTCTTTTTTCAACCCAAATTTCCATTTGTTAATTTCTCATTAACTCGCATAAAAATGGATCACTGATTGAATCCAAATTTACACCTTTTTTTGTTGAGAAAAATTCAAGCTTCTTTACTTGCAATTATATTTAGTCATATATTCCTATTCATATAATATTTTTTAACTGAAAATAAGTTAGCTTTATATCTTGAACAAAATAAAAAATTTATACAAAATAAAAAAAAGTGAACTATATTTTTGAATTATGTATTTTAAATCAATTTATCAAAAGGGTAGTGATTCTTTCAGAACAATTTTTATATATACAAAGCAATTTAATGCTAAATGAGAATCATGTCCCTTTTTTTTTCCTTTTAATACACTTTCTATTTCACCCATTGCACTAAGGATATTGTTATTTTTAATTTAAAATTGCTCTGTATAGATAAAAAATGTTCTGTACGAATCAGCTCTCTTATGAAAAATTGGTGTTAAATGTAGTCATGTTATGAATTTTGAGTTCTAAGTTATGTTTTAATACATACATGTAGAAAAACTGAATACCTACCCGGCTACCACACATATTATGTGCAATAATAGCCTTTGCTTGCAATGTATATATAGCAAGAAGCAAGAGGTAACCCGCACAAATTGCTTTCCCAAGCAAATTTTAAACTAAACACTATATTAACATTGACTTCTATTCTTTATTGATCAATAAAACCAATTTAGCTCAAATTAAACCTCTCTTTCTTTTCTAGCTCCCTCTCGAGGCGATATCGACGATATCGTTTCATAGGGAGTGCAAAAAGGAAAGAGAAGGAAATATGAGAGAAATCATAAGCATACATCTTGGACAAGCTGGAATTCAGGTTGGAAATTCATGTTGGGAGCTTTATTGCCTCGAACATGGAATTCAACCTGATGGTTTCATGTCTACGTATGTAAATGTTATTTACAGCAAATTTAATTTTGTTTTTGTTGTTTGTTTCTTAGTTTCTATATATAGTGAAATGTCGTTATTCCATAAAATTCGCGATTTCAAATACCGAGATTTCGGAGAAAATGATTTCAATTACCCAGATTTCGGAATTCTTTTCGAATACTCAATTTTCAAATATTTTTAAACTCTCTTAGAAATAAAAGGTCAAAATCACTAAACTTTAGAAGAAGTCAATCAAAGTAAGTTTTCAAGTGCCACGTCAGAAAGTCAACGTAGTATTTGACACATCATCATTTCTTATCAGTCAAACCAAAAGTGTCAAAATTTCTTTCAAAACATTCGGAGGCTATTATGGGTTTTTTCAATTTTTGTAACCTAAAACAAGTCGATTACGTTCTACAATTATCAACAAAAGTTGGTTAACTTTTTATGCAAACCATCCATTCTTTTATTGATTTCTATAAAATGTTCGACTTGCAGCAATACCACAAACAATTCCTTCGGCACCTTCTTCAGCGAAAGTAGTTATGGAAAGTACGTCCCGAGAGCTGTATTCATTGATCTCGAACCCACGGTAATCGATGAAATTAAAACCGGGAGGTACAAAAAACTCTTTAATCCTAATCAACTCATTTCCGGTAAGGATGATGCGGCTAATAACTTTGCTAGAGGATATTACACCGGTAATATTACTTTCTAATAAGTCATACATTTTTTATTTTTGAGTGTTTCAAAATAAGTGTTATACTTTGATAATTTATCTTATTTTGTAAATGGGAGTAGTACTCACACCCACTAATGATTTCCTTTAATCTAGAAATGTTAATTTTATTTATATTATTAAACATTATTAACATACCTTATTGAAAAATTGTGAAATTTATCCTACACTAACTATCCAATTTAATATAATCAAACTTCAGTTATAATATTTTACCTCAAAAACTGTAAAATCAAGATTATATCCCTAATTTTGAAACGGATAAAATTATTATTTTCAAATAATGTATATACATTACTTTAAGATTGATGAGTGTAAAAAATGTGCATAATGTATTTGTAGTTGGAAGAGACGTTGTCGATGATTGTGTTGATCGTGTTAGAAAATTAGCGGACAATTGTAGTAATTTGCAAGGGTTTATGGTTTTCAACGCCGTGGGTGGTGGCACTGGCTCAGGTTTAGGATCGTTGATTTTGGAACGCTTGTCAAGCGAGTACGGGAAAACACTTAAACTCGGGTTTACAATCTTCCCATCTCCAAAGGTAATGAATGTGTTTTTCGAAACAACTTATTTCACTCACAAATAATCACATAAGTAATTTGTAAAAAACAATCTCACACAATTAATCAAATAAAGGGCGATTATAAACATTTTTTTTTTCTGAAATAAAGACTGTCAGTGTATAATTTTTGAAACTAAATGACGATTAATGAACAAGATTGGTATAATTTACTCTATTATTGTTACCTTAATTTCTAATATATCGATTTATGTTTCTTGTTATGAAACCTAGGTTTCAACTGCGGTTGTGGAGCCATATAATGCCGTGTTATCGACACGTTCAATGATCGCACACACCGACATTGTGGTACAACTAGACAATGAAGCCATATATGATATATGCAAGAAATCATTAGACATCGAAAAACCATCTTACCAAAACTTAAATCGCTTAATATCTCAAACGATTTCATCAATAACAACTTCCTTGAGGTTTAGTGGATCCATGAATGTCGATATTTCAGAACTCCAAACGAATCTGGTCCCATTTCCTCGGATCCACTTCATGCTTTCATCGTACGCGCCAATGATTTCATCTGCACGAGCTTACCATGAGACGTGTTCAGTTTCTGAGATAACAAAGGCTGTATTTGAGCCGTCAAACATGATGGTAAAATGTGACCCACAACGTGGGAAATACATGGCGTGTTGTCTCATGTATCGTGGAGATGTTGTTTCAAGAGACGTTAATACGGCTGTTGGATATATGAAAACCAAAAAAACAATTCAGTTCGTCGATTGGTGAGTTTAATCAATCTCAAAAGTGGCACTAAATTATTATTTTTATCTAAAAAAAGTGCACCGGAAAGTGAAAATCAGTGACAAAAGTGTCCAAGTGTTTCACATACGTATAAAAAACGTCAGTAAAAACCTCTATATATTGACGAAGAAAGAGTGTGGGATAAGATTGGTTTTTTCGTGACATTTTGCAAAATTGTGTTAGTAACACTCATAACTACAATTTTTAAACGTAGTCAACAAAAATTAAAAATCAGTCAAAAAATGTCCAAATGTTTTACCTGTACATAAAAAATTGAGAGTAATATGTCTTCTTTATAGACTTGTATATATTAACGCAGAAGAGTGAATAGATTTTTATCCATTTTGTGACACCTTTTCCATAATAAGTAAGTGAAACCGACAATTATAACATTTTACCCAATTTTTAGCAATGAAAACTTACACGTAGGGGTGATTATCGGGCCAAAACCGAACCGAACCGATAGAACCGATAACCGATAACGATGAATTTTCAAAACCGAAACCGAACCGATAACATGTTATCGGTTTCGGTTCGGTTCGGTTTCGGTCGGTTTTCGGTTCGGTTCGGTTATTTTAGGCTAAATGTTCATCCTTTTCCGAAAACCGAACCGAACCAAACCGAACCGATAGAACCGATAACCGATAACGATGAATTTTCAAAACCGAAACCGAACCGATAACGTGTTATCGGTTTCGGTTCGGTTCGGTTTCGGTCGGTTTTCGGTTCGGTTCGGTTTTTTCGGTCCATATGCTCACCCCTACTTACACGTGACACCTTTTCCATAATGTCCAAATGTTTTACCTGTACATAAAAAATTGAGCGTAATTGAGCCGAGTCTGAGTTGACACAGTGTCAATCTCGAGCTCGATTATCAATATAATAACTGGATGTTTTTAAGCTCGACATGACTCGCCTTGATACTTTTGTGTCAACTCGATTAGAAAATATAATAATTATGAAAATATGCACATACACAAGGGATTAAAGGTAATAATGTAAAACAACAGTTAAGCTCGAGAGCCTTACGAGCTACATACTCGAGTTCGACTCTAAAGTCTGCTCGAGTAGCTCGAGCTCGGCTCGACTTAAATCGAGTCGATTTCGAGTAGCTCAAGATAACTCGTTTACACCTCTAGTGTGTGATAGAATAACAATAGATTGTTAATTAAGCTTTAACATTTGCAGGTGTCCAACGGGATTCAAATGCGGGATCAACAACCAAGCACCATCAGCGGTTCCTGGCGGAGATCTAGCAAAAACAAGACGTGCAGTTTGTATGATCAGCAACAACACCGCTGTATCAGAGATTTTTAGTCGAATTGATCATAAATACGATACGATGTATGCAAAACGAGCGTTTGTACACTGGTATTTGAACGAAGGTATGGAAGAAGGTGAGTTCTTAGAGGCACGTGAAGATCTTGCAGCTTTGGAGAAAGATTATGAAGAAATGGTCCAAAATGGCTTTCAAGATGACGAGTATTGATGACCATAAAACTAAAAAATCCTCCTTTTTTGTAATTCTCATGTAACTGACTAATGTGCTCTTGATATAAATAAAAAGTCCAATTTTTATGCTAACTCGGGCTCCTAGTATTCATATCATACCACAAATATAATACAAGGTTATCAAAAACTCAATAACAGAAACTAAAGAAATAAATGTTGAATTTGGTAACAAAAAAGTAACCAGTTTAGAAGATAACTTGTTAATAAGTTAAGTGCTCATAATATTCATATCAAATGTTGAACTTTTTGAGACATGTTAATTTTTACTTAAATTTTGGGATATTATGTTATCTACTTCTGAAAATTGGTGATATTTTATATTTTTCTGAAATTTCCAAAAAAATAAAAATGTGATCAAGATGAATAAAAAACAGCAAAAAAAAGGACCAAACTCTCAACAGATATTTGATTATAGCTAGGAAAGCAAAAAAAAGGTCTAACATCAAAATCCAAAACATAACAAGCAATAGTTTTGATAATTAATCCTTTCTGATAAAATAAGAAAACATAGCAATCAAAATCGAGTGCCGTAACATTAAATCTTGTTTAACGATTGGCCTTAGCAACTCTCTCAATCTCATCCTTCTTCTTAATAGCATAGCTGCATAAACAACAAACAAATAACAGTCAACTAATGATGCCATAAACGCAACAATTTCCATAAATATTATGTGATTAATAACGAAATTTAGTACCTATTAGAAGAACCCTTAGCAGCATTGATAAGTTCATCAGCAAGGCATTCAGCAATGGTCTTAACATTCCTAAATGCACTCTCACGTGCACCAGTTGTCAGAAGATAAATTGCTTGGTTAACACGCCTTAAGGGAGAAATATCAACCGCTTGACGCCTCACCACACCAGCTGAACCAATTCTAGTAGCATCTTCCCGCGGTCCACTGTATTAATTTTTCAAAAAAATTGAACAAATTATTAATTTAAAGTCATTTACTATTATGAAATGATGAGCAAAAACAGAGAATTATACCTGTTAATGACAGCATCAACGATAATTTGGATAGGGTTAGCATCGGTTAAAAGGTGGATGATTTCCATTGCATGCTTGATGATACGAACAGCCATCAACTTCTTACCATTGTTTCTTCCGTGCATCATGAGAGAATTGGTCAGACGTTCAACAATCGGGCATTGTGCCTTCCTGAATCTCTTGGCTTGGTACCTGCCAGCTGTGTGAGGCATGTAGATTGGGTGTTTGGAAGCAGTTGCAGTGATGTAATCCTCAACAGAAAGATCAGACACCTGCACATTAGAAAATTATGTTTGAAACAGGAAATACAATATTCACCAACTATGTTATAATCATACAAATATGCATCCATCTTATGATTTAGTGTATAAACGTTCTGTTAATGTTTCAAGATTTATTCTGTGTCTAAAGCAAAAACGGCCTTAAAAACAAACTCGGCTACCAGCTTTACCAATTTGACAACTTGAATTTCATTTCTAAAATTAAATCATCAGGCGAGTCCAATGAATTTGCAAAAGTAATAACACATATTGAAGGTAACACTAACCTAACAGACAAAAAACAAAAATTTAATTCTAATTCCCAATTAGCATTACAGAGCACCGTTAGCTAAGCAAAAGAGCACCGTTAACAGCTGGATGAATAACTATTCTGACACAATACTTCAAGCCAAAGTAATTAACCACATAATTAAGTACAGACAGATACCAACGTACCAAATTAAATACATGGATTACAGTGAACATACGAAAATAACAAAACTTGAAGAAGGAAATGGAGATCTGTGGAGAAATTAACCTGAACGTCGTCGTAGGTCCATCGGTTGAACAGCAAAACATCGCTGCGAGACTTTCCGTCTTCAGCAAGAGGTGGAAGGGCTTCCATTCTAACAGAAATTTAATTTGAGATTAAAGTTGATGAATCAAACAAAATTTTAACAAAAATGAGCAGGATTGGTGTAAGTATCTTGCAAAAACTAGTTCGCTAACCTCGGATTAGGGATTGCGATTGGGGAGAGGGAAAAGCTGCTGATGCTGCCTGTGCAGTTCTCCAGCCGACGATGGCGATGAAAAGTTGAAAACCCTATTAGGCTTATAGCAAGTACGTGGCTTTGTTATTGGGCTTTTTGTGTGGATTAGCTTTTGAGTTTGAAGTATAGACGACTTTGGGCTTTGTTATTAAACTTTTTGTGGACTAGTTTTTAAAGAAATTGAACATATAAAAACTACATAGATGTACACTCCTCGGCTAAAAGAAATAAACAAAATAATTCATATTTTGTTACTTGTTAGATGCCAATCTAACAAGTAATCTACATATTTTCAACACTAATCTACATTTTTTCAACCCCACCATGATGTATATAACCTATTTAATTAAATGAGTTAAACATGTTAACATGTCAGACGGGTAAACAAGTTGTTATTCTATAAATTTATAATAAAATATCAAACACCATAATTTACTAAGCAACTCTTTTAGTTTTTTGTAACTATTAATTATGTTTGAACTAGTATACTATATATTAAAGTATAAATATATATATTTTTTAAATATATAATTTGAGAATTAAACAAGTTGACAGGTCAATCCATTAAAATTGTCGTTAACAAAACCTAACACGTTTAATAAACGGGACAATTGAGTCGACTCAATATTTATTTGAAACTTTTTTTACCTCAACTCAAAACTATCTTTTCATATCAATTTAGATTAGGTTTGTGTCAAGTCAGAAATTATTACCCTCACTGTTACTTACTCAATAGGGTGCTTTTATATGTTCATTAAAATATCTTATCGAGATTGTAGAGCATTTTGACAATAGCCTTATATGGGATACGCTCATGCACCTAATTTCTTATATGAGGGGGCGTGGGTACGAATTTTGCAATCTTCGCTACTATGTTTGCATCAAGAGTCCATAGGCATATACTCCTTTTATAACAGTGACTATATATTTTATGTTTACTCTATATTTGACCTATAAGCAAATTCACTTATGATATTCAAGTAACGAATAATCAAATCTAGACAAAGATAACTACACCGAGAACTGTCCGGAATCGCATAACCAAACCAAATTGAACCAAACCAAATCTATCAGTTCGGTTCTCAGTTCTAATTTTCATGCAGTGTGAGTTTTTGGTCAGGTCATTTCGGTCCAAAACCGAACAAAAGTCGAATAAACTTTCTCAGTTAGGTTCCAATTCCGCCCGGTTTTCGGTCTGGTCCAAGACGTCATCCATTCAATCATCAGTTCTACTGAAATCATTTTTCTTATTTCGGTTCCGAGCTATTATGTTAGGTTCTTGTATGTGCAGTGTAACAAAACTATTTTTGAAGATGATAAAATCAAGCAACTCTCTAAGTTTATACACTTTATTACAACTGATTTTTTTTAAAGCGAGTATAATTAGTTTGAAAAGTCAAACACCAAAGAAACCAAAGAAAAAGCTCCACGAGTTCATTCTCCCCCTCACAATGGAGTTATCACTCTCATCTTCTTCCCTTCGATTTCAAGCTGCATCTCCACATTACACAAAATCAATTATTAAAACCAAATGCAAATTCAATAGCACAGTTTTCAAGTGTCCTGAAAGCTCTACTTTGAGAACCAAATTCTACAGCACCAGAAGATGCTCGACACACGTTTCGAACAAACAACCAAATCAACTTTCCATCAAGGTATACTTAGTTCATCGATATCTCTGTTGAGTCATCATGTATTGATAGAAAATGCGTTTATATTTCCCGAATATATCCATTTCACGTGATCGTTGATGTGAATTTTACTTTGGTTATTGATAATTTTTGTTATATGTAAAAAATCCGTATCGATTTTGAAGTTGAAACTTAGTCGAATTGAGCTCAGCAAATTTGCGAACTGTTTAAATCAAAATTTGATCAGTTAATTTTGTTTTCCTAATTTTGTTATTGAATTTGATTCCGAATTCACGAGTGATTCAGGCATCATAATTTAGGGGAATTAAATTGAGAAATGTGATATGTATACCTGCATCTAGGATTTAGGTGAGAAAATCGCAATATTTATTGTTTATCAAAGCTTTATCTATTTAGCTACTTGCTGGTATTCATAATTATAGAAATTTGATGATGTTAGACAATTAAATTCCCAAAATACTACTTCGACCAATAGGCTTGCAGTCAAGTTGGTGCTGCTGGATCAGAACCATCAGTGGATAAAGTTGCAGAGTTTCGCGACGCATTCTGGAGATTTCTAAGACCCCACACAATTCGTGGAACAACATTAGGATCAGTGTAAGTAATTAGCAATAATTGTCCACTGATTGCTAGCTTAATGACATCTAAATGATAATAATTGTTTTTATTGGTTTTGAACTTTTGATGATAGTTCTTTAGTAATAAGAGCACTGCTTGAAAATCCAAATCTGATTCGGTGGTCACTTTTGTTCAAGGCGTTTTCTGGTCTTGTTGCTCTGATATGTGGGAATGGTTATATAGTTGGCATCAATCAGATCTATGATATTGGAATTGATAAGTAAGCATACGATATTTGATACTTTTTTATATAATTAGATTCCTTTTTTATGTCTGTATTTAAAGTGTAAATCATTATAATTTTGATTTTTTCAGGGTGAATAAACCGTATTTACCAATTGCTGCTGGAGATCTTTCTGTCCAGTCAGCATGGTTTTTAGTGCTATCATTTGCAATTGTAGGCGTTATTATTGTTGGGATGAATTTTGGCCCGTTTATTACTTCCCTGTATTGTCTCGGGCTTTTTCTGGGCACCATTTATTCTGTTCCACCATTGAGAATGAAGAGATTTCCTGTTGTAGCATTTCTAATCATCGCAACGGTATTTTTTGTTTCTGTTTCCTCCTTCTTCATCACAATATATTTTTTAATAAATAATTAGCATGCCAAAAACCAACTCTCTTTAGGGTAGAAAAAACAATAAAAGTTTCAAAAGTCCTAATTGAAGATAAGCAGCTTTTGATTTATGGTGATCAGGTAAACGGTCAAAATGATGACGTGGCAGCTGAAAACAGTAGTTACCTTGATTCAAATTTTGTTTAAACTTTGACAGTTTTTTTTTTCTGGCCTAAAGAAACTTGGTTACCAACAGAAACCAGACCAAAGTTGGTTATTGGTTACCTTTTTAATTTTTATGAAATTACTTAATGGATAACTGTAGAAATTAGTTGTGTTACGTATCTAATAATTTAACTTTTTTTAGGTTAGAGGTTTTCTTCTTAATTTTGGTGTATATTATGCTGTGAGAGCTGCTCTTGGACTATCATTTCAATGGAGGTTAATTCTCAGCACTTTGGCAAAACGGGTGGGTTGGGAAAACGGGTCGAAGCGGGTTCGGGTCAAAATAAGTCCTTTTCAATACTAGTGTTGAAAATTGCATTATTTCTTTTTGGGAAGATTTCAAGTTCAGATCACTTATTTTCCCATGATCACCGCTAGAAATAATGTTACTTGATTCTAGCCCACAAAATTGGGTTCTTTAATTTTTAGTGAAGGGTAATTATAGATATTTGACAAATAATAAAACAGTTTGTTTAAAGTTTAAACCATATCTGTACTGTATGTCTGTATCATATGGTAACTCATAAATCTATAAATTTTAAATTTATTACAGCTCACCAGTTGCTTTTATCACAACATTCGTTACATTATTTGCATTAGTCATTGCCATTACCAAAGATCTTCCTGATGTAGAAGGTGACCGAAAGTAAGTTATGAAATTCAAATTTCAACTACTTTCCAACCACATTTTGTGCGTTTATTCTCTTTTTGTTATTCATTTATTTTCTTGTGATTTTAGGTTTCAGATTTCTACTTTTGCAACAAAACTTGGAGTAAGAAACATTGCATTACTAGGTTCTGGTCTTCTGCTCATCAATTATATCGGTTCCATCATTGCAGCATTCTACATGCCTCAGGTCATGTCCTGTTTTTTTTAATCTAAGCACAATTAAGGATAGAATCATAAAAGTTACTGATTTTTTTAAAAATAAACTAGAATCTGTTTTTAACTTGTGGTTAATTAAATGCAGGCTTTTAGGGGTAGCTTGATGATACCATTACATACCATCTTGGCTTCCTCTTTAATTTTCCAGGTTTCTCTAATCTCTGCAACTTTTGGGCTAATATTATAAAAAAGTAACCAACTTTTCTCCATTTTCTATTTTATTTAACCAACATTTTTAGGAGATCAAGATTTCAAATAATTTCCTTTAAGGTGACCATGTAATTCAATGATGACATGGCAGTTGGCGTGTTGGTAACTTCTTGACATTTTCTTCTCTAAGCCTTAAAAACCAAAGTTGGTTACCTTACTATATAATTAGCCCAATACTCTTTTTCAACTTGAGCAATTCATATGGATAAATACAATACAAAGTTACAAATTAGTAATAAAATGTCATAATGCAGGCATGGGTACTTGAGCGTGCGAATTACACACAGGTAATAATACATAGTACAAGATTCACAGATTCAGTTATTCGTGCTATAATTGACTTGTATTTCATGCATTAAAATCTGCACCTTATACGTTATATAACCATTACAAAACTTTAACTTGTCATTTTGCAGGAGGCGATAGCAGGGTACTACCGGTTTGTATGGAATTTATTTTATTCAGAGTACATCATATTTCCTTTCATCTGATTTTTATTTCATGTTATATTATATGTAATATAATTTTCATTAAATCATGTGATATTATACAAATGTAACATATCAAACTTGACCCTGAGTTGACTATTTTGTTAACTGAAAGATATATGAAAGTTGACTTCTTCTTCAGTTGGCTTCATACTATTTTGTTTCATTCATTTGTAATAGATAGTCGTTGTACCTCTATTATGAACGTAATGTAATGTGATTATTTAAACTGTACAATACAAATAAAATACCTCAAAGAAAAAGATCAAGTTCGCTGCATATTTGTGTTGAAATTTATTCTAAACGTTGATCTTAGGAAATTTTCTTAAGTATTCCTCCTCATTGTATAAAGGAGTTTCAACTAGTTTGTATTGCAATCATTAAAAGGGAGAAATTGTTAGGTTTAAATCATCGTACAGAGTTATCATGATGACATTCCATAGAAACACTTAAAATAATAAAATATAGGGTGTGTCTAAATTAACTCTTAGTGAAATTATGATTATTACATAAATGATTAAATGATTGTAAAAAGGTGCCAACTTTTAATGATTGGAGTAGTCTTTTTTTTTTAATTAATTATGACAATTTTTTTTAATCTTATTCTATTTTATATTATATGAAAATAATCAAATTTTTGAATATTAATAGATTAACAAGATATAATTAACATAAAGATAGCATATAACTCATGTACTAAATATGATATTCGTGAGACTTGATGTTTTTTTGTGCGATTTCAGATTTTTCTTGATCGACTCGAATGTTCTTTTATGCAACTAGTTCGACTGGTGTATGACATAATATTTTTTTATTGTGTGACTAAAGTGATTATTTTTTATTTCTAATGTATAGTAATATATTTTTCCAATATCTTAACTGATTAGTTAAATAAATTTTCAATTGTATTTAGTAGCATCCTTATTATGATTGAATAATTAAGTAAGACATGAGAATAAAATATTTTAATTACCTCAATTTCATCCGCATCGACTTTAAAGAAATTAAGAGAGAGATAGTTTTGACTTGGAGTGCATTTAGTAAGACCCTTAAATATATTGTAAAGTTAATATTTAGTCGTTGAGTAAAGTCATTCATTACTTCGTATATTAAATTTAACTCAGTTTATGTGGCGCTAATATAGGTAGATTAATTCTTATGATCTCGCTGATCGAAATGTAAGATCATTTAACGAGTCGAAGATATAGGTAAGAGTCTATCAGCATTGGATTGTTTGAGGACTTAAAATGAAAATTTTATTGACTTTGTGGACCATAACTGATAAATGTGGTATCTTAAGTGTCATAAACATAACTTTCACCTTCTTAGGCTATGTAGAAGCTTCTCGAGAACAGGCTCTGGGATATAAAACCAATTTTGATGAAATTCCCCTTCAAAATCATTGCGTGAAATCAATCAGTCCATTCACAGCATATTAGGGTACGGATACCGGTCGATCATTGTCTTTGAAGGTATTCATTTAGTCATTTACCTCTAAATTGCGTAAGATGAAAATTATGTTTCAGTATTACGAATTTTTGAAGTTTCCTGCCAAATATTCATATCAGCTAATCGCTATCGATCTTGCATCATGATCATTGATTCGAATGTCATCTTCTTATTGTATTTTGTTATTTTAATCTCGAATCATGGAATTCCGTAGTAAATTTATGTTTCCTTAACTTTTTAATTATTTTTTTCTGCATGTAGAATTTCCGGTCAATCGTTATGGATCCTTAGCTCATACTCACTGTTTATTGATTGCTTGAGTGTTGGATCTGTTGTTTTTTTTATCTACTTATCTATTGAATCGTCCAATGTTCATTTCCGTTTGATACATCCTACAAATTGCGATTCTTATCGTCATCTTCGATTTGCTACATGTTTCGTTAGATCTAGCTCTTACTGTTATTATTATTATTATTATTATTATTATTATTATTATTATTATTATTATTATTATTATCAGACGGTGAATCTGATGCTAGAGCTATGGATTGCGTTCTGTTTGCCATCATTTTAATTTTTAGAAATTGACTTTAATGTCTAACTACATGATGCACAGAAATAGTCGAAATTTAACAAGCAGTTCCATTCTGCAAGTCAGCTAAGATTATAGTTTAGCTGGCAATGAAATTTACTAAAATCACCATTATATTATATGCAGATTGAAAAATGAGAGGCAGAAGTTACAGTTACAGCCCTTTGCCACCAAGATACAGAAGCAGAAGCTATCGAAGTCCTAGTCCAAGAGGTCGTTATGGGGATCGTGCTAAAGATCTTCCTACTAGTCTTTTGGTTCGTAACCTTGGTCGTGGTTGCAGGTCTGTTCTCATTATAAACTTGTTCAATGACTCACCATAATTGTCATGTATTATTGTATTTTACTAGTGTGTATCTCCATTAGGTATAGAAAGATGTTTGTAGTTACAGGTTCATGATATGATTTGAATTATATAGTTTGTTTTCTTTCCTTAGTCCTTTTCATTACAGTTATCAATGCAAAGCTAACATTAGCACTAATAAGCTAATTGTAATTGTCTATTTAATAGCTGATAATGATTAACTTGTTTCTTTTGCAGACCAGAAGATCTCCGTGGGCCATTTAGAGAGTTTGGCCCGTTGAAGGATGTTTACTTACCACGTGACTATTATACTGGGTGAGCAAATTACATTTCATGTTTTGATAAATAGATCATGATCTAGGTTTTAGAACTTAGTTGTATGGTGGTGGGTTATTTTATAAATTTGTATTTCATTTTTATGGATAATACTTTTATTTATTTAAGTAAAAAAGAGTGATGATTCTGTGTACGAAGCTTGAAGGAAGTTCAAGTATTGAAGAACTTCTCATAATAACCTTGACTACACAAGGTTAGCAACAGTTTTTGCTTTATTAAACCAACATGTTGCAGGAAACTTTTGTTTATTTCCTTCCCCTTTTTGGGTTTTTGGAAGAGATATGCTGTTAGTATGTGCATACGCAGGCTGTATGTATATCTATACACACAGTCCATATTACCTTAGTCACTTTTAACATGTCTGTGTTGCAGAGAGCCACGTGGTTTTGGCTTTGTTCAATACCTTGACCCAGAAGATGCTGCTGAGGCAAAATATCAGATGGACGGTCAACTCCTTCTTGGCAGAGAGTTGACTGTTGTGTTTGCTGAGGAAAATAGGAAGAGACCTTCAGAAATGAGGTCAAGAGAACGTTTTAGGTAACTAATGAGGCAAAATAAATAAAACGTTTGATGTTTTAAGTGTGAATTTTGATGATGATGATAACAGGGGACATTCATATGATCGTAGAGGATCTTCAGCCCGTTACTCTCGTTCACCCGCCCGTGGAAGGTCATACTATTCTCCTTCCCCTAGGCGGGACCGCTACTCTAGGTATGCATTTATTATTGTTTAGAATTGAAGGTGGCAAAATGGGCGGGCGGGTTAATGGGTGAGAGTTGTTTTGGGTTGGTCAACTAAACGCACTTTTTGGCCAAAACTATCAACTTTATGTAAGTACTTAAATGTATAATGTTACAGGTCCATTTCACCTGGAGAGAGAGGGTACAGAGAAAGGTCTTATTCAAGGAGCCCGTAAGTAGGAGCCGCAGCCCAGTCAGGGGCAGGAGTTGGACCAGGAGCCCGGAGCGTTATTAGTTATACTTGGAACCTTTTGATGTGTAATTTAAATTATTTGTTAGTGGGGTTCCTTAGAAGTTTGAACCGACGGTAATTTAGAAGTTGGATCGTATGATGTTGAAACTTTGAAGTTGCTGGAACTCTTGATTGCTAGTTTTTTACATTTATGTAAAATTAGTAAAACTTAAGTATCATGGCTGTGAATGTTCATTGCAAATAAGCACGCTTGAAATTTATGATTCTGCCTCAGTGTTCTGGTTATTGAGGGTTGTATTTTCACCATTGGCCATGTCAAAGCGCATTTGACGTGGCTTTAATGGTCCACATCTTATAGAAAACAAGTTTTGGAGACTTGCAACATGTGTTAACCAATGTTGGCACTTCCAACATATACTCTAAAGTTACACCAAATTTGATCAATTGTAACTAAACTGTTCTTCAAGGGCTCTTTTTTCTTTCTTCAGAAAAAGAATATTATCATCTATAATGGACTTCTTCGTGGTAATTGAGCATTGCTACAAACGTACACAGCAAAAGATGAAGTTTTGCATGTGACATATGTTACCGTCGTGGTTGTTTCTGAACCTTTACAATCATTTAATAAATATATACCATGAGAAGAGATCTCTAGAATATTATTTCGGAAATCATTTCAAACTACCTTACAAGATCCATAAGATTACTAAATGCACTTATTGTTGATCTTGAACCCTTGGGAATCAAATTGTCGATAATACATTGAAGACATCAATTACTAAATGCATTTATTCTGACTAATAACTTCCACTTGTTTACAAGTGAAACAAAGTCACTTCTTTCAAATATTAGACATAACTTAAACCTCTAAGCCACAAGAAAACGGGCAGACACACACTTGCTACTTTTGTACTATTTACACAACAAAAACATACCCTGTACAAACACTAACCTTAAATAAACATATGACCACTCAAATTAATAACCTCATCTCACAGAAGACACCAAGTTTTTATCTTTACTGTCCTCTTTCCTTTCTGATGTCGGTTTCAGGGGCCGAGGTAAAGGAAGACTTGATTCTGAAAACGAGCCCGAAACTGGCGTTGGTGTTGGCGGTGCAACCTCTTTTTGTGGTTGCTCGGGTTTTGGAGAATATGCAAATGATAGGTCCCGGTTTGACCCGAGGGCCACCAATTCTTTCTCCTCCAAACCTTTTGGTGGGCCCAAACTGCATCGATCGGGCTGGTGCTTTGCTAATGCATGTTTAAATTTCTTTATCTGCATTAAGTCAAACGGGTTGATTTAGATTATACTTTGTTGATAACTCATATAACTAACCTAGACAAAAATATAGCTAGCAAGAAAGGGGTCAGATGGGTTAAACGGGCCGAAAGGTGACGGTTCAACCCGACCCATTTTGATACGAACCCATTTTGACCCGTTATCCAACTATCGTTTTGCCACTGCTAGTTTTAATGACACTAACCGTAGCATTTGTGCAGCTAAAGCTACAAAGACGACCTTCAGCTCCTCTATAAAACCGAAAGAATGGAAGAACATGAACATTGAGGCTATAACACATGGACTTGTGATCTTCATAATTCACTTGCAGAAACTGAACGCCTGGATTCATCTCTGCTAATTGACATATCTGCAAATACCCAAAATTGTCAGCTTGAGAAAATGGGATTTTAAATAAAAAAGATTAATTTTTTGAGAAAAAGATTTGATTTTAAAATATACCTTGGGGTGAAGAGCTCTGCAACCACCACAACCAGGTGAAAAGAAATCAACAACTACTAATTTATCACCGGCTTTCTTAAGAGATTCAACCAGATCTTCTGCACCCGTAATTTCCTTCATGTTTTGTTGAACCCCTTTTTCCCACCATCTTAATGATTTTCCAATGCTAATACTCATCTGTTAAATCATAATTAGGTTTAATCACTTATAATTACAAGAAATAGATCAACAACATTGTAAGAAATCCAACTGTCTTCCTAATCATCAATCAAGATTTAATTGTTTAATGCGAGATATTTAAAATTTAGACCCAATTCTCCACATCCTCAAGAGAAGCATCAAGAAAGATCATAAAGTCCCTTCCTTTTTTGATTTTCTGAACATGGTAAATTACTAATTACATATTTTGTTCAATATCTATCTGGGTATAACATCAAGTTCTTCTTTTTCTTGCTTTTTTAGGTGGAAAGAAATATTTTTTATATAATTAATTCATATGGATGAACCAAGTAAGCAAGAAAAAACATAGAAACCCCAAATCACATATCAAAATTTATAAAATAAAGAAAAAGAGTAATATATAGAAATTATTATAAAAACAAACCTTAGCATCGGAAGCAGCAGCTGCTTGGGTACAAACCCTTCTATCTAGATTTTTCAAAGCCACCCGCCGGCCAAAGAAATCACCACCGGCCGATGACCGGACGGTCAAAGACGATCCCAAATTTGGAGAAGCTGGCATCTTTATCATACCCGGAGACAATTTAACCAATTTATTGCAAGCAAATCCATGATTACAGGCAGAAAACGTATAATCATTACTTATGATTTTAGCCATGATTCTTGATCTCTATGAATTCAAATTAATTGCAGAATAATGTGTATTTTCTTTCCGATTGAAGGTGAAGAATTGAAGATTGATTAAAGGGTTTTTGGATTGCTTTTAGTCAAAAGCCGAAAAAGGGGGAAATTGGGATTAGGTCTTTTTGATTGCTTATCTCGTAATTTCTGCAATACGTGTAGGAATAAAAAGTGGTTTCGAAATTGAGATTGAAGAAATTTGTGGGGTCGTTATTTTCTCTTTGTGGATTAATTTCACTTTTTCTAGAAACTGCTTTCCGAGTCATACTGATATCAGATAACGTGATCCAACGGTGGATAATTTGGATAACTGTTTATAACAGTACGATCTGTCGTCAAATGTTACATTTTGCCCCTTACATTTACATCCGACGCAATTTGAGTCCTCATTTTTCAAATCAATATCGAAACAGAACGAACACATTAAAACATGTATGAAGTATTCAATAACCCCTATATAAAAAGCTGTGTATACTAATTATGATTAGAATACATTAATAAACTCTTTTAAATGGTTTTTTTTGTTGTTGTAATTCTCTAACATTTTGTTACTTTTATATATTATAAATTTACACTCAAACTCCCAATGAGATTTTGTTAATAATCGATAATTAAATAACACACAAAGTAAATATAGTTATACACTTACATAGCAAAAGAATGAAAATATGAAACTAGAAAAAGAGCCCCCCACAAAATCCAGGGGGGGCAAAACGTAAATACATAAATGAAATTCAGGACCAGAATAAATAGATAAGATCCTATATGGTAGGCGTAGAGGCACGTGACCGTCTCCTTTATCACCCACGTGGTACCACAGATGTTAAAAGCTGAAGAATGTAAATCCACAATATTACCCCTGTGTAGAAAAATAAGTGGATATTATTTAGATAAAACTCGTACGAACAGAAAAAGGGGGACACTACAACCTTTTGCGACCCACATTTCGCATTTTTCATGGTTAGCATGTGATCCTGTCAAAATCATTTTTTTTCATCCGCCCGACCCGGTCGATTTGGCCCATTAGACAATACTTTATCGACAACACATTTTTTGTGATGCAAGTTATTTTTCGCTCGTTTTGCCGCCAGAAAGAATCCACCCAAACTGGATGATGATTGGCTTGCCAAATCTGTTTACCAGATTCTGCAACCAAGATTTAAATAAAATATTACACTCTTATTTTCCAGTAAAACAGAAAATAGTTGTTAGCTATATCATAGCGAATAAACCTGTAATTAACAAAATGTCAAATGCTTGACCCCTCATTCTTCCCTCCTGAAACCGTAAAAAATAACTGGTTAATTACCCCTTCTTTTTAACCTAATTTTGGAGAGTTTTACCTGCATTAACTTGACAGAAAAATTTTGTTTAGTTGTTTCAATGCTTTCAAAAAATGTGCCTACAAAACAAGATAAACCTAAACTGTCATCTTCATTAATCAAAAAACAATTAAATTTGAAGTTCTAATTTATTGTTTACTAAACACGAAGTAGAAGTCATCTGCCACCACGTCTTGTGCCAAGTTTTTAATGTACAACACAGGAGCAGGATTTCCAGAATTATAATTCTGCAACATGCGATCAAAATTATCAATCATTAACGTGTTATAAGTAAGGGTATCATGAAGTGGTTATAAACTTATGATATTTTTTACTCGTTAGGAAATTTAATAATGCTACCTTAAACACAGGAAGCGGTAAAATTTCTTCTGACGGCAATTTCCCATTCCCCAACACTAACAAATGGTTTAGTATTTAAATTCTCATTATCCGACTCCTCTTTTTCTTCTGCCACGTCATTATCTCTGAGCTTGTTTAGGAGTCTGTCATCAAATCAAAAAGTTAATATACAAAAGTCAAAAAGGAAGATGACGGATCAAAATGTAGATATTTCTTTTTCCGGTGGCTTTACTCGTATTTTGATCATACAACAAGGAAACACACTAAAATAAACATTCAAATTTCAACCATAAGATAAATCTAAAGTGTAATAGCTTCAGTACCTGCCGCTGCTTGTCCGAGAGACAGATGGGCGAGACTCGAGAGCGGTGGCGATTCCGGCAGCCTTTGTCGGTGGTTGTGAGTCCGATCGAGCGATTGGGCCTGTCTCACTGTGAAAAAGGATTGAGCCTTGTGATGTGGGCTGGGCCCAATAGGAATGTAATTTTAGGGCACAACAGAGTATTGGAAAAAATGTGGGGATGATTATTGAATTCAATAGAGTATTACTTCTTCTTTAAAGATATTCATGTGCATAACGGACTCCCTCGAGGAGGTGACCAAGTTTATGCATGAGCACGCAATCTAAACTTTGGTGTGGCTGTTTACGAACCTTCTACTTTGGTCATCTGGTAGATGTTTACCCAGAAAGAAATCGAACTCGTGGTCTCTAAGAAGTCATTTAAATATCTTTACCACTAGCTATCACCAGATGTTTAAATATATATTACGATATTAAATTATACTGGAAGTGTAAGTTGGGGTTGATCAAGTTGAGTTGAAATATAGATGGTTGAAGTAAAAGAAAGATTATTGTGTAAGGGAGGTAATTGCATCAAGAAGATGTAGATTGCAAATTGTAATGACATCTAATTTGGGTATAACTTGTCCAAAAAGCAACAAGTATTGGACCCTTGTGGATTACCTTAGAGCAAGGCGTGTGGTGCCTTAAGCCACTTCGTCACCTATGCGCCATATCATCATTTCACATTTCACATTCAAAACCCCCAAATACCCCATCTACCATCACTTAAGCCATTTGGGCCCCACCACCATTTTTTTCTTTTTTTCTTTTTTTAAAAACATAATACTTCATTAAAATAAAAATTACAAAATACAAAATAAAAATACCTAAAAAATAAAAAAAATTACCGAAAATAAAAAAAATACCGAAAAAATTAAAAAAATTACCGAAAATTAAACAAAAAAAAAAAAAAAACTACTCGTCATCCACGTCAAAGTCATCTTCGTCGACGGGGTATTTTTCGCGGATCGCCTTTTTTTTCTTTGACGATTCTTGTCTTATCTTCGCGCCCCAAACCGTAGGTGTTAGTGCTTAGGAATCGCAATTCTTCCAACCGCACGAAGCGGTCATCCCGCGCCTTTGCCCTTTCGTAAGCCGATTGAGCGGCTTCACTTTTCTGCCTAAACTCGGCCATCATAGCCTCGCCAAGGTCCGGCGGTGCGGCACTTCCGGCGGTGTTAGCGCCGGATGAACCTTCCGACCTACTTTTGGAGAGGTTTTGAGAGTGAAAGGGTAAGAAATTGTAGAGAGTTTTAGAGATTGAAAGTGTAAGAAATGGTGTGAAAAAAGGTTATGGTAAATGGGTTATTTATAATAGGGTTTATTTAAAAAAAAAATAAAAAATAAAAAAATAAAAATTCTGGAAACTAGCCGTTGCCAACGGCTAGTACACGTGTCACTCGCTCATTGGCTCGTTGGAGTCGTGGGTCGTCCGGCGCAAGGGGCCGCTCGCGTAGCGGGCGGTGCAATGGCGGAGCCGGCGAGCCCGCGTGACGTCCGGCGGACCACCCCTCTCGCCACTACACCCCTTCCTCTTATAGAGTACAATTCCCAGTTTCATGGGATAATGCTAACCATATAGACATCACTCATGATATTGATTGCCATGTTACAAACTTCAACAATATTCTTCATAAAAACTACAAGACAAAATCTTAAAACCAAAACAATCCACACAAATAATTGTGTACGTGTGACCTAAGAATACTATTGGCAATTTCATGAAAACCATGCGGGCATCGTGTATGATCAACTTCAACACTATACAGGATACGTGGAAAAATCAAGAATATGTATTCTTCCGAATGGAAATTCGGCATCGTATTTGAGCCAACATAAACTTAAGATAATAGTCTCTAGAGGTGACAACTGTACACGTTAGTGTGTTACATAACAGATTAAGACGAGTTAATTCAAGATGAGGCTGCTAGTTATTGGTACGGGATGGGGTTTAACCCTATTTCCCATTAAAAGAACAAAAAACTTAATAAATTAATCAATTAAAAATAAATTATATGCATCATATAAAATAATATATAATTAATTAGAAAATGAATTATGTGCATTATAAATGAATTAAAAATGATAATTTGGGTAGGTCCCATATAGAGTAAAGATATTATTACGATATAAACAAAAATGTATAAGTAAACAATATAATAAGAGATTGTATGCATATATCAATGCACGTTGAACGATTTTTAAACTTATTATGATGTGTAGCATTTAATTAACCGTTTGAGTGAGTTTGTGATCGAGAACCTTCAACTCAATTCGATTGTAAGTAAATATAAGTAGAAACCGTCAACTCATAATAATACGTTTAGCCTTTTCTCCTTTACGTGTATTTAGGATTGCAATTTAGATCATATTATTATTTTAAAAACACAAATAATCTATAAAATGATTGTTTAACTAAAATTCTGGAAAAAAAATCAAACTATTTGCGTTTTAGGTATCCAAACGGAGTTTTGAAAAAAATGAGGTGAGTGGTGCTTGTTTTATTTTGAAATCTAATTACTTCGTATATTATTTTAATTACCAGTTAACTAAACAGATGATAATATTTTGTCTAATACTAAAAAGAAATTGATTATACGCCTATTACTATCACAAACACAATAATTAAATTCAAAATAATATTTCATAACCTGATTATAATTTTAAAATACATAATTTAATTTATTCACTACAAGAAAAAAGAGTTTTTGCGGCGACCGGAATCGCCGCAAAAGCCACATTTGTCGCCGCTATATGTTTTTTGAGGCGAGCGTTCGCCGCAAAAGGATCGCCGGGAAAGATTCGTGTCTAAAACGTTTTTGCGGCGATCATTTTCCAGCTTTTGCGGCGAGATTCAAACGACACCGTTTCTATACGCGACATCATATTAGGTCTTTTGCGGCGATCTTTTTTGCGGCGAGCTTTTTGCGGCGATATACATGATGTAGCATTTACGTTTTGCGGCGAGATTTTGCGGCGACCCGGTCGCCGCAAAAAGTTTTTTTTTTTTTTTTTTGTATTCCACCTAGTTTTCTGTTTTTTTTTTTTTGCTGTTATTTTTTGCTGTTATTTTTGCTGTTTTTCTGTTTCAAACAAACCACAACACAATCAAATATTTAAGCATAATCATTTCAAACACAACTAGTAGCAAGTTAACACAATGTGTATGTTTCAAAGTTAATAACATTAAAGTTTAACATATTCAAATATTTAACAAACTAATTATCATCGCTATCGGTACGCTCTTCATCACGATCCAAAATCGGAGGTTTGGTCAAACCTGATTTACCACAAGCAACACGAACAATTAACCTAAATTAATTTACAAGTAATTAACCAGAAAAAAAATCAGATAAGTAAATCTTACTTTCAACAATCGGAGGTGGTGATGTGTGAAGAATGAAGACTGACGGTCGGAATATGCTCGATCTATACTTGTATTTGCTCGATCTATTCGTGTATCTCCTCGATCTGTCACAAAAGGGACACATTAATTATAACATATTTAGATATATATATATATATATATATATATATATATATATATATATACATGTAAACTTTTCTTTCTTTCTTTTTTTACTTTAATAAATATACACGGGTTACATTTAACTGATCATATTGTTTCCATTATTATTCTTTACTTTTTAATAGACATGCTTTGTATACAATTTCTCACATATATGGGATAATAATATACCAATTTTGATAATGTGGGGTATGAAAAAATTGCATTCTCACATATAGGGTGGTGAGGTCTGATCAGTAAAAGAATAAAAAAAGGTTAATTTTTTACTTACCACTTTGATATGCTTGTTGTCAACTCCACGTTCCTTAATCAGGTCAATGGCTGTAACTATTGTGCCACCTGAAGATTAATTATATTAAATACGATTATAAAGTATTAAAGTAAATAATATAAATATATTATAAACGAAAATGGACTTACCTGTTGCTAGAATAGGATCTACAATGAAAACTCGAGTTCCTTCAGAAAATTTGTCTGGTAACCTGCAATAGAACCATCACAAGTCAAACATGGATCAAAACTGAAAAAAATAAGTCAAAATTAAAAAATAATGCAATATTTTAAATTTTTGGCAATCATTTGGACCGCAAATGAAGATTCTTACTTGTTCAAATATATCGTTGGTTGAAGAGTCTCCTGATATCTGCTAACACCTAATTTAAAAAAAAAAAAAAAACTGTCAAACATATTAAATGTTAAAAACATTTATGAATTAATATAAAATATGTTTAATTACCTAAATGGTATGTTTTGGTTGCTGGTAAAACGGATGATGCAAGAGCAAGACCAGCTCTCAAAATCGGAATAACCTGTAAAAATTTCTCATTTTAATTAATTAGGCTGGATGACAGGACTGATATATCTAATTGAAATAAGCAGCATGCAGTTCCAACTAATAGCATAAAGGTGAGTCTTTTAACATGCTTTTTATGTGAAATTAAATACTAAAAATATATATTTTTAATTGTAAATGAAGCTCTTATGTTATTTTTTATTAATTTTAGGAACTTTTTTTCCGATTACCGTTACCACATACGGCAGAGGAATTCAATATTGATCTAACTATAAAAGACACATTGGAAACCAAATTGGAGCCACCTTCATATGTGCATATCAAGCGCAGTGTCCTTATAATTATTATTCATTATTTTATCTTTATTATTCAAAAATTAAAGGAAAAATGGTAAGTGTTAAAATAAATTTATTATTTCTCAACTAAAAAAATCATTAGTTTAAAAGATCTGCTCGATATATAGGAATGTAAGACAATTCAAAATCCAAGTATAAGGTAAATCTCTTAATGAACAAAGGATTGAAGATTCATTTTGATCAGGTCAAAAATGCTCTATCTGTACAATGATAATAAACTAGTTTTATGCAAAACTTATCAATAGTACTTTCATCAAACACTTGGTGTGCATATAATAAACAACTAATCCTATAATTAACAAGATCAATAAACATTCTGAAAATGAAAATATTGAGGGTTTTACCTTCTTTGTCGAGTAACAGCAAGAAGAAAGAGCGAGAAGTCAAATGTGTGCTCAATCTGTACGTTGAAACTCAATCAGGTAAAAAATGCTCTGTCTCTGCTCAAACGGTCGGAGATGGTGGTGGTTCGTCGGAGGTGGTAGCGGTTCTTCGAAGGTGGTGGTGGTTCGTCGTCGGTGGTACTCGATCGGCGCAAAATCTGTAGTCGTCGGTGGTGGTGGTTCGTCGGTGGTGGTTCGTCGTCGGTGGTACTCGATCGGCGCAAAATCTGTAGTCGGAGGTGGTGGTTCGTCGTTGGAGGTACTCGATCGGCGCTAAATCTGTAGTCAGAGGTGGTGGTGGTTCGTCGTTGGGCCTCGATCCGGTCGGAGATCCACTCTGCTCGATCGCTATCGTCTCTTCTCGTCGAAATGAATGAAATAGTGAAAGCTGCGCTCTGCTCTGTAACTTATAACCCTAAATCGCTTTTACTCTTTTGCGGCGACCTTTTGCGGCGAGGAAAGGATTTGCGGCGATCTTTTTTGCATATGCGAGCGTTGAAAAGTCAAAACACGGGACGATCGACTATTTTGTCTTTTTGTGGCTTTTTGCGGCGTAATATATCGCCGCAAAAAAGCCTCCTTCGCAAAAAACCATATTTCTTGTAGTGATTTTTAATAATTCATCTCAATCATTTATTATTTATGAGAAATTGGATAATTCATTTAGAGATACTTAAGGAAGAGGATAACAGTGGTAGTTTAGTACACCTTATGCCGGCGGTGGAGTGTAACGTAGAAAGATCCGGTGATGAAAGAATCGTCGTCATATTCCCTCTATTTATGCCGCCGGAAACGTGTCCGTCAAAAATGCAAACCCGTAAAGCTAGGAGGATTAGAATGAAAATCATATTAATATTATGACATTGACAGGTGTAAACCCCTTGAATTTCGCCACGTGCTGCGTTTAAGTCTTCTGGCACAGTTTCCAAAACTTACTCCACAATTCAACCCACTGGAATATACCTTCTTCCTCTTATTCTCTTTTGCTACCTATACACCTATACGTCCCATGATGTCATCATTGTATGAAATTATACTCCCTCCGTATAAAATTATACTCTAAAAAAGCTTATCCTTTCACCCTAAATTTTTATCCCACAAAAAACTTCTCATTTCCTCTATTTAATGAGCTCCACACAATAAAATATTATTATTATTAACGACTCCACCACTAATAATCTACTAACTATCTTTCTCTCTCCAAACCAATCTTATATTTTAATCAAATATATTACCAATTACCCCACCACTAATTATCATCTTAAAACTTGTGCCAAACTCAAATGGGAAGTTTTTTGTGAGACGGAGGGAGTACTACGTATATGCAAATTTATAAGGTATATATTGTTTCTATTATGGTTTACAGATCATATTTCTAGATATGTAAGATGTAAGTGAACTGGATTGTCTGTAAGCTACTCATAAACCACTCGTAAAAACTCAAGTTAAACGATTTATGGCTGATCGAGATTGAGTTTAACTTACAACTCAATTATTGAAATCGCTCGAATCTAAAATTCAAACAATTAGCTTATTTAAACTCGTAAGCTAAATAAGTTAATATATATTAATTATATATAAATAAAAGTTATATTATATACTTATATATTATGTATGTGTATGTATTATACATTATATATTAATTATTTATTATCTATTAATCAATCAAAATAAAGTGAATAGTAACTTTGTATGGCATTTGTATTATAAGGGAAATATAATGTAATGTAATATAAAGATAAATTATTACATATTTAATGTATATGTTTGCTTAAACAATGATCTGAACAAGAGTCGAAATGAGTGGAGTTCAAACTTAGCTCTCTATAATTAAATTAGTTGAGCTCAACTAGATCTAGTCGAGCGACTAAACTCATTTTATCTACACTCCTACATATTTATATTGAAAACTGGTAAGTATATGTTAGAAAAGTGTATGTTTCTACAAATCGATTTGGCCTTTGGTAAGAAATAACTTTTGAATTATCTATGACTGATGAAAATGATTTGCTATTTGGATATTTTTAGGTATATTTAGATATATTTGATACGAAATGTTTACCTCTTGTTTCGTGTAACGGTGTATGAAATTTTACTTGAACTTGCTTGTGAGCTACCGTCGCGTCAAAATCAACAATCGTACAACTTATTGCCAAAAATAGTTATAACGGTTTAATAACAAATTGTAACATTAATACAAGTTTAGAATGATGCGATTTAAGACGTAATTAACCTAATTGTTATATATCAACATCTTGGGATATGATTAGTTACTAATCATGCATCTATCGAGTTTCAATTACCTTTGGTGATCATGAGATCAATATGTACCAACCTCAATAATTAAATTTAAAATAATTTATGTACACAATATATATATCTAAATGAATTTACATAAGTTTTGGTCATGACGACTCACTTCATCAAATTAATTTCCTATCCTAAATATGAAACGTAAAAAACAAGCCACTCACTATCTACCTTACGAGACAAATTACTAATTAAGAAGCTCCTAAAAACAATGATCTAGACCAACAATCGAGGTTAATGAGCAATTAATCCAAGCTACCATTCTTTGCCGACTAATATTCCAACAAAGAATCCAACTCTGAAAGTGCAAACGAGGCCGGTTGATCATTCACATGATCATACGGCCTCGTGCACATCTCATACTTGGATGATGAAGATGTGTAATTATAGGGGGGGACAATGAAGTTTTTGTAATCTTGATCTCTTTGAAGTATTTGAGATTGGTCATGAGAGAAATAAGATGTGTAGTTTTGTTGATCCACCAAACCCTTGAAGTTTTGAACACTAAAATTTTCAATGTGGTTGTTGGTAATGTTGTTTTTATCCAAATGAGTAAAACTTGACTCGGCTCTAGCAGGGTCAAAATTAGGAGCCAGAGGATCCATCAATGGTGGCAACCATGGATTATCCAATAACTCATCCACAAAATAGTTCATCCTCGTCATCCCATGATCCAAATTCGGATTTCTTTTAATTTCAGTTGTATTCTTCTCAACAATACGACATACTACCCATTCATCCTGAAATTAATCCATAAATTCACAAAATTAATACTAATTTTTATAAAAAAATATTTCGTTAATTAGAGAAATGTACTGAATTTAATGAGTTGCGTGAATATTTGTTTTTCAGGAAGAAAAGGTTACTAACTCCGTCCTAAAATTATTGTCCACAGACAGCAGCACACAATTTAAAAAAGTGTATTTATTACTCTCTGCAACTAATAGAATTTCATCTTTACCGCCTAATTATTTTTTGATAGGTGAAATATTCAAGTTAACAAAATTTTTAGAATATATTAAAAAGGAAATGTGGACAGTAAAATTATGACGGAATGAGTATTTTTTATAAAAATAACTTTGAATTGAAGTCTTTTAATTTCTAGATAAAAATAGATAAAGTTGACATAAAAGTTCTATACCTTTGAGGCTCTAGACATATTGTAATATGAGAAATCTCCTTCAAGTCTAAATTCATGCATCACCCAATTAGTTTTCTCTCCTTTTGGAGCTCTTCCTTTGTAAAAGACAAGTGTCTTTTTCATTCCGATCATCTTTCCGCCGGATTTTCCTTTATTCCTTATCTCTTTATCTTTTCCGGTGGCTTTCCAGTAACCGGAATCCGTCGCTCGGTTTGTTCTCATCCCCGTCGGATACTTTCTGTCTCGTTGACAAAAGAAGAACCATTCCTTCTCTCCCATTTTCGCTTTATCTGCAATAAATAAAAACAATTATTAGTTGTAAAATATACACAAAATTGAGAATTTAATTAAATCCACGATTAAAATAAGCAAGCTAGCTAACTAGGTTTTGTTATTACAATAATCGAACAATAATTAAAGTTGCATGGATTCCTAATTTTGAAAATATGATTATATTTATCTGGGCCTAATTATGGTAGACTTTTTGAGAAATGATGGCGCAAATTTCAAACATTTAATTTTGAGAAATTTCATATAATTAATTAAGAACTTACTAGGTAAATCCCAGGGTTCACACTTGTTGAGATCAACTTCTCCGATGGCGCTAGCAGTAAATTTCCGATTAACAACTTTAGGTGTAAGATAATGAGTTACGATTTCTTCATCCGTCGGATGAAATCGGAATCCAGGTGGCAAACCGATCAGCGCATCATCTCCTTCGTTGACCACCGATGATTCACCTTCCATAGCTACAGCTAAATTAATCACAGTAAACGCCAGCTGAATCTTATACAAATGAATCGTTTATATCTGTATAAAAAGAAATGGAAGTAGATGTACAGGAGAAAGGGGAACAGCAAAAAGTGGTTTAGAAAGAGAAAAATGAAGGCAAGTTATGGGGTTTATATAGAATAGATGCGTAGAGAACAAGCAACTTCTTGAGGAATACTCCTTCTATTGGCTTTTTGTCAAACTTTTCCACTTTTATTAGAAAGTTACATTTCCAAGGTATATTCGACATACACATTTATTACTTTTTTATTTATTTATAAATAAACTCCTAAAATCCCCTATATGAAATACGAATGTTTAAGAGCTCATGCTCACTCACATCTCGCAGCTTCATCTCTCATTTGAATTAGTTCATAACTAAGACTAGTATTGTTTGTGTATAAACTTAGTGAGTTTATTACTAAATTATACTTCCTTCGATTCAAAATAAGTGCTACACTTTCTGTAAATGGGTGATTCAAAATAAGTGCTACACTTTCCATAAATGGTAAAAAATAGTAGGACCCACACCCACTAACTATTTACTTTAACAAAGTGAAATGACTCATTTACCCTTACTTTTTACTTTTAAACATCATTAACCCCACTTTATTCAAAAGGTGTGGGACCCATTATCCACTAATCATTCAATTAATCTAATTTAACCATCATTACACTATTTTACTTCAAAAACCGTGAAAGTAGAAATGTAGCACTTATTTTGAATCGGAGGAAGTATATACTAAGATCATGCTTTATAATATGTTTAACGGGTCCAACTAAACCCACTCGCTATAGAGTAGGCTCCGCCCCTACCATTATATTCATATAAAAGCAATTGTTTGTTTAGACCTATATATGCCAACGAAGGTTTCGTTTCCTCTATCTTCGCAACCGACTCGGAGCCGGCCCCTCATTGGTACGCCTCTTCTCTTTGAAGACATTGGTCGGCCAGGTCGGTTCAAGGAAGAGTTGGAAAAGTGAATTTGGTGGGCCCAAGATAATTTAATATTGTGTTTGGTATTTTGTGTGTGTGTATATTTTATAATGGTATGACCCTAAAAAAACTGAAAAGAATAAGTATTGTTGGCATGAGTATGTCAGTTGGAGTGTGAGTTGACGTGACGCTCATTTGGCTAAAACTAATTGCGTCAATTGTGTCACTGTTGGCACCGATCTTAGAGCGAGGTGCGCTAATTTGTCTCATCACTGCACTAGGATATGCATGAGTGGTCTAGGTTTGAACCGAACTCATTTAGTTAATTTCAGTTTTTACAATTTTCAAATCTAATGTTTTTTAATTAATGAGACAGTTTTTGGTCAATACCAAAACCAAACCGAACCCAATGATTTTATCAAAATTTAAAATCGAAGCGTCAGTTTTGAATTAGTTTCACTTTTTTTGTTTTTTATGTTCACCCCAACATTGCACCAATAATTGTCACATTAGTGTTGTATTAGATTCAACATAGCATCACTAAACATCACAAAAGCGATACTCGCATAATATTCTCTTATATACATGCAAACACTCATGGTGAGAACTACACACTCCCCTCCACCACGAAGGCCACGAGAAAACCGATGTGACCCCCACGGAACCGAGAACCATCACGAGCTTCACCACGAAGCATAGCGCATGATCTTAGATATTTTATCTGTTATATCTAGTGGTGAACAGAAAAGCAGATAATTGAAATTGAAATAATAACCGCTTTGGAAGTGCCCCATAAAAGTGAATGTTAAAAGAAGAGTTTCAAAGCATTTATCAGATAAATTAAGTGTTATGAGTTAATAAAATATTAAATGTTATCCACTAGCATGTTATAAATTTGATGAGAAAGTTTATTGCAAGTTTCTTAGCTGTTAGATGGGGTGGTGGCCTGGTGGGTCTAGGTGGGGTGGGACCCCTATCTCTTTAGTATCATCCTTTTCACATTGGGAAATATATATATCATTCGCTTGTTTGGAATTTACCTCTTTATTTCACGCAACTTTCTATAGTTGGTGGAAGTAAACCCTAATGTTTCAACGTTTCTTAAATAACAACCTTATCCATATATGGAACGGTAAAATTATCTATTTAAAGGTGCACAATAGAACTAGATTTTATCCGGATTGGTTTCAAAACTGAGTTGGAACCGGATCGTAACCGGATTGAAGCATACTGGATCAGATTGGTATCGAAAGCATAGAATTTGAATCTGTTTCAGTATTTTTGGGCAAATCGGTTTGAAAACCGGATTAGAGAAAACCGTTTGAAAACTAGATTGAGAAAAAACGGATTCAAAACCGGACTCGGTATCTATAAGTGGTTTGGGGTGTATAATGTACAAAAGACCATATCCAATCCGGTTTCGTTACGATCCCATCCGCTTTCAATCGGTTTCTAAGTTTTCGATAGGAATCCAGTTTCAATCCGATCTGATTTTGACCATCATTGACCGAATCCGATCCGATTTTAAAATTGGTTCAATTTTTTCTGGAATCCATTTTGTGCATGTCTATCTATTACAATGTACTTAGACTACTCTTCTCTTTCTTTCGTAATCTTAAATGTTACTCAATTTTGTTTCTTTCCGGTCTTCGTCAATATATTATCAAGCTAGAATTTTAATAACATAATCATTTTTCGTGGTTTTCAATAGTTTCTCCTACTTTAGTTATAAGAAACAACTAGAAAGTACTTCAGTTCTTTGTCTACATGACTAAATATCAACCCGTGTCAGTCATTTTCTCAAGCGAACAAGTTATTATGCTACCTACTATCGATAACAAACATAAAAAAAATAGCAATTGAGGGGGATAAAGTGTAAGTTGTCAAAAGTGGAGGGGTGGATATGGTTGTGTTCGGTAGACGTCATAGAATTGCAAATAAAGTCAAAAGTGATAGAAAGTTGAAGAAGAAGGCTTTAAAGTTTAAAGTTAATGGATTTATGGCTTTCGGGGCACAACTTCTGCTCAAGAACGCGTCAACACACCTTATACACACACTCGATACACACGCACTCTACCGGTTTTGAGATAACCATAAAAGGAGGGACTTTTGAACTCCAATAATTGTCTAACATTTCAAACACTTAAAATAATAATTATATCCTACCAAAAAATAAGATTGTTATCATCATATATGATTATAAACTTTCAAAAAATATCGATTATTAAAATGTACATATTTAATCATTAAATAACATTAAGATGTTTACTTTAATTCACAAGTTTTCTTATCTTTAATTGGCATTTGGCCCAAATTAGTTGGTGCTTAAGCTTTAAATCTTTATTTAGAACTGGAAGCTGCAACTTCTATTTATATAAATATATTTGACAAAGTAGTTTTTTGAACAGATTTGACAAAGTAGTTAGAAGTATGAGCTATATAATGTAAAATAAACATAAAATAGTATATAAGAGATCTCAATGTAATAGGAATTTAATAATATATCTAAGGATATTGTTAAATTCTTTTTTGAAAAACTCCAACTTTTTTAAAAGTTACTTTCAAGTAACTTATTATTGTAAATTTTTTCTTAAAAAATTAAAATTAAAATGTTTTATATCCAAACAAAACTTTTATAATTGCTAGATGTTGGAGTTTTTCAAGTAACCTTGTTGCTGGGTCGGGTGTCCGGTCACAATATGTGGCCAGTGTCAGTGGTACACTCCTTTACCCTTTACCCTTTTTACTAAAAAAAGCTAAAAACTTTTAAAAATATTTAAAAAGCTTCTTACCAAATATACTTTAACGTTAACAAGTGATCTTAATTTAGTCACCTTATATCAACTTTGATTATAATATTTCTTCCACCATTCTCTGTCATCATTTGTTATTACTTTAAATAAAAGTTTTAGTCCATTCAATAAAATACTACCGCTATTTGATAAATAATAAAATACTCTTGTTTATATATAGAAAGTATAATCTTTATTTGAAAAAAAAAAAAACACTTTAAAGACAGTTATTGAGGTATTTGGTGTGATGTATGATATCGTCATAATTTCAAATAAGATACTATTATTGTTACAAAGATTGTTTTTTTTTTTTTTTTAATGTTAAGTTAGTTAGTGATTCGAGTCAGCAGTGACATTCAAGCGGACAATATGCCTTCCTCGAATCAATCACCTTTTTTTGAGAATAAACCACAACATCTTTGTAAATTGTTTGATAGCTCGTATATAGCACTATCAAATTTATACTAAGTAAAACATAGCAGTTTAATTGCATACGAATTAGTATTTGAAGGCAACACTTATGAAAGTTTAGAGCACTCGGTATCGTTAATAAAACTCTATTGATAATGTCACCAAATCGTCAACATACCTTTGTCAAGTCGACGCGTTTCTTTTTATTCTAATGCTGAATTTTCACCCTATTTTTATGGGTATAATAATAATAAATAAATAGAGAATTGAATTTAAAAGGATATTGCTTTCATTAGAATCTGGGCATTGGCTCAAAATGACCTTCTAAGTTCAACTCCCAGGATTGTTTCCGCCTCATCCGTACCACCCCACCAACTTTTCAGAAGTGCTCTTTTGAGCCCCTTATTTTTTTAATATTTCAAAAATCAGTCTCTGTTAATAGACATGCAAACCGTGAATTAAAGTAAGTACGAGTAATTTGCATAGGAGAACACCTGAATGAAGACAGAAGTTTAATGAGAATAATTGTTGTGGACAATTACATTATGGCTTCTTTTCTTCCCTTTAATTGTGATTTCTAGTGTCCTCGTATAGTCCAATCGATTTCATCTTTTAAATGTGAACTACTCTTATTTTCAATTTCATATGTGAAGGTATATATGCATTATTAGATTGCAGAGCAGGTCTAGGTATCACAATTAAAGGGAAGAAAAGAAGCGATGATGTAATTGTCCACAACTATTATTCCCATTCATATACATATAAAATATATACATTATCAATATCTATACATAAGAAGCAACATAGACACTCATACATTCACAGTGTCTCCACACTACTTAAAATGAAGTACTTAAATGATATGTTAGATAATTTATAAACTATAGAATACACATGAATCTCTTGAAGTCCTTTAATCTTGACCTTGTCGAACCATCATTTAAATGTGACAAAATAACGGTAAAGGTGACTGAAATAATCTCCTACAGGACACGAGTTAGGCAAACATTACCAGATGGTCATGAGAAGGTCCAGAAACGACCATGACAACGGTTAGGTCACGTACATCACGAGCAAAGCTCCGTGGCCACAAAGGAATAATTTTTTTTTTCTTAAAATGATTTGGGACCTCCTTGGAATTTCACCCTTATGGAGACAAAATCCAACCACTAAGTCACCACCCTTATGGCAAAGAAGACATAGTTATGAGTCGTTACATTTGGTTTTCGAGTTACCAATTGACCGTTCCGCCCTTTGCATACCCGCCACCCATGCTTCCAACCTCTCTTGTATCTCGGGCTTAGGCAATAACCCTTTTGCCTTCATTTCCATATAATATTTATAAGCTTCCTCCAACTTCCCATTCAAAAAAAGCCCATTCACCAACGCCACATAAGAACTCCGATCCGGGTCTAGCCCGTTACTAATCATCTCACTCCATAATTTCCACACATTCTCCAAATCACCCCAACGACAAAACTTTCTAATCAACAAAACATACGTATCGCGAGTCATGCAACATCCCATTTCATTCATCTTTTGCAAAATCAAAAACACATCTTCACCTCTTCCCAACACCCGAAAAAAAAGCATGGTATGTTCTAACCGTAGGCAATAATCCTCTTTGAAGCATTTCATCAAACACCTTGCGTGCATCCCCCAATTTCCGAGCTTTACAAAGTGGCATGATTAACGAGTTGTAAGTAATCACGTTTGGAGAAACTCCTTTTTCTTCCATTGATTTCATCACCTCACGGGCTTTCTCTACAATACCAGATTTAGCAAGAGCGTGAATTACACCGTTGTAAACCTTAATATCTGGAATAATATCAGTTGCTAACAGCTCATTGAAAATTTTAATCACTTCTTTAGATTCATTAGATTTTGAATAACAAGATATGATACTTGAATATGATATAACATCATGACGGATTCCTCCATTATACATCTCCCACCATACTCTTTTACCTTCTCTTGGACTACAAATAACATTGCACCATCCATTCAATATGATGTTAAAACTCTTGGTGGTTAACTGGTAAACATCTTTATTAGAAATTAATAAATTCTCGGCTTCTTTTACGTTTTTGTAGCCACAAAGTGCAGATAAAAGATCATGAAATTCATGTATGCCAACTTTGAAATTTAATCGTTTATAAGCGTAAAAAGTGTTGATAGCTTTACCTACATCATGAACAGCAGAATACCTTCTGATCATGATCAATAATGTCTGTGTAGTCACCATTGATTCACCGTCATTTTTCCCACCTCTTTTCATTTCATCAATTAATGTCCAAGCAGTATCAAATCTTCTCATTTTACCCAAAATTGCAATCATCGAATGGTACTGGCGTAAAGAATGTGCGTAATTTGGTTCGTTTCCAGCCCATAGAAAGAATGTAAACGCGATCTCCCAATCGTTACGTACCCGCGAAAGAATTTCAGTTACCAAGTCCGGCGATGCGAACACACCGCAGTTTTCTAAGTTTTTCCTCAAAGTGACAAAATTTCGGTCAGATAGTCTGATTATATCCATTATTAGTTCAATTTCTCTTTCAAGTTCAGGTCTTTTGTCTTATGCTTTGGGGGGGAACAGGGTCTCATTGCGATTTTCTAATTCATTTTTATCGTGCTCGTCGGAATCTGAATTTCCTACGTGTATCGAAGTTGAGGAAGAAATAAATTTCGGTAAGAGAGGGAGATTAGGTGGAAAATTAATTAAGGGCTTGGAATGATTAACAGCCGGATTGAGAATTTGTGTTGAACAAATGAAATTATTGCGATGTGAAAGCAATAGCAATGACCGAGCAAATTTTATTCTGAAGTTCCACATTCTAAATGTAAACCCTAGTTCGTTTTACTGACTGAAAAATAAGGATGGATGTGGTAAGGTGGATTAACTGAAGTGGGTTTGAGTAAGAGTTACTAAAAAGAAAGAAAGATAACACATATCAGGTGTTTGATAAAATGTCTCAGAGAGATATAGAGTTTAACCTTTGAAGCAGGTTTATTGCCAAATGAAAAATTTGAAACAGTCTTGTTTTGTACACTTGTCACTTGCTCTTTATCACAAATCCCAACTTTCATACGACGTACTTGATGATGAACAAAGATCAGTGATAACGATATCCTTGGTTAGCTTGGACTGGTTTTCGGTAAACCGATACTGTTGGCACCGTGACGTAAATAAGCTCCATCGTTTGGTGCGTCGGTTTGGCGACAAAAGAGGAGATGAGAAATGTTGATCCATTTGAAGAAAGTGAATATTTTATATAATTATTACTATTTTGTTTGTATGTGTTTTTTATAGAGTGAGCTACAAAAATATGAAGTTAAATTGTATTATTGATAATATTGTATTTGTTTGATATCAGTTTATGTGACACTAATATTTAAAAGATTGAAGTGTCAGTTACTTTATAATTAGAAGTTGTCTAAACCTCAACTTATAACTATTCAATCATATAGTATCATTATTTATATATGTGATGAACAGAATATGAAAATAACTTGGGACCTACTTAGCCTTTAACCCATAATGGGTGTTAATCAGCGAAATAAATTTTAACATGAGTATTAAAGTTATATTAAAGAGCTAAAACAGTTTTAACATGCTAAAATGATTTTAACATGCTTTCGTACATTGTGATTTTATAAGTTTAAGGTAATTTTGCAATTTCTTTAAAATAAGGGTTTTTAATGAAATTGTATCTATCTTTTAACGTCGGTTTATAAGCTCCCATTTACTTCAATCGCTCAGGTTAGTCCCAAAATTTCCATTCAATCTCTCGATCTTCAATTTATCATTTGAAATTCTTCTCAATCCTTTGCATATATAGTCAGGTACACTGAATTACATCATGAATTCGAATTCTGGGAGTTTAGAAATCTTCATTCAATCCCCAGATCTTCAAATCGCAACTCGTGCCCTAACCCTAACTCCTAATCTCACCATCCGCAATCTCAAACAATCGTTTCTTTCCCAAATTAGCTCGATTCATGAAACCATAGTATCCTCTACTTTCGTCACCTTCAACGGCCGTGTTCTACCTGATTCCGGTAACGTTGAAAACTCCGGTATCACAAATCTATCAACGCTAAACCTCAGATTGCGTCTTCCCGGCGGCGGAGGTGATGGAGGCGCTACAGGGGCGGAGTCACGTGACTGTTACCTCAACATGTACGCTGAGAAAAAGCCTGATAAGGTTGATCCAAACGAGCAGAGACTATCAAAATGGTTAAATTGTGCATTATCGAATGAGCCGTTGAAGCATCCTATTGTGGTTGATTATTTAGGAAATTTATTCAATAAACAAGCTTTAGTTGAAGCATTGTTAACTAAGAAATTGCCTAAAGCGTTTTCGTATATAAAAGGTTTGAAAGATATGATACCAGTTGAGCTTGAATCAATTCCAGGGTCGGATTTTGAGTCCGATGTGAAGTTTCAATGTCCAATTACGGGTTTAGAGTTTAATGGGAAGTACAAGTTTTATGCTTTAAAGAGTTGTGGGCATGTGTTGAGCAACAAAGCTTTGAAAGAGGTAAAATCATCAACCTGTCATGTTTGTCATAAAGATTTCGTGGAATCTGATAAGATTGTGATCAATGGGAATGAAGAAGAGGTTATTGCTCTGAGAGAGAATATGGAAATTGAAAAGTCAAAATTGAGAGAAAAGAAGGTTAAAAGGGTAAAAAATGGAGGTGCTGCTGATGCAGTTAAGTTGAGCGGGTTGAAACATGGGATTGATGATTTAAAGGCACCTGAGAAAGTGTCGGGAAAGATTGAAATTAAGGAGAAAGTTGTTGATGGTATAAAGGTTAATGGGAAAAATGAAGCAAAACGATTTAAAGCAGGCGATAGAGCACCTGCAAATGCGAATAAGGAAGTTTATGCGTCTATTTTCACGTCTTCGAGGAAATCTGATTTTAAAGAAACTTATTCTTGCAGATCTTTGCCACTTGGTAGAAACTGATGAGGTGAATTCAGTTCAAGTGAAAATTACTTGTGGTTTTTATGTTGTACTTGTTTTAATAATCAAATTGAGTTAATTTCTTTTTGAACTGAAAAGCCGTAAATAGAGTATTGCTTAAAGCAGTGTATTTGCGTATTATGTTTTGATGCTGATTTGTATATGTTTACAAGTTACAACTGCCTTTGCTTTTTGAATTGATTTTGGTTTAATTACTAGTCGTCAAAATGGAATTAGCATGTTATGGTTCTTGATTTGAAAGTTACTGTCTGATTATTATGTTTTTAGTTGCCTTTCTTTTTGGTTTGTCCCATAATTATTGTCAACTTGAAAATTCCACCATTTGAAAAATAGTTAAGCAGTAAAGATGAAACTTTATTGGTTAGACAATTTATTGGTTAGACAATGTAATAAATGCATTTTTCTTAACCTATGTGATTTTTGTATGTGGACAATAATTTTAGGATGGAGGGAGTATCAGATTTAGGGGTTGTTAGTTATCTCTTATTGGGTCCAGTAATATGTGACATCTGCTTTCTTTTGTTGAGTAATTAACAATTAACATGTTATATAAACACGTTAAAGGCAAAATGGTTGTTTTGATTATTCATTGTTTTACATAATCAACCAACATGGTTTCAATCAGATGCAGATTTAGTTAGAGTTCAAAACTAGTCAAACGACTTAAACCTCTCACTCAGTTAGAGCTAACTTAGTCATGAACTATCAAACAACCTTTTAGCCTTTAGTTTTGACTAAATGTAGTTAGGTTATGATTATTTGATTACTGTATTTAGGTGTTAAAGAACAGTGATAGATAATCAATATAATGCAACAAAACTGGTTGGTTATTTATGGTCATTTACATGGAAATTGTTGATCAAAATTTACTATAAACTGTTGATAATCACAACTTCAAACAACAAAATATTGTAGTTGGATCATGTAATTAATAAACCTTGCAAATGAACACAAATATATCTTTGGACCAATCTTTAACACATAATAGAATCCACAATACAAATAAATTAGTACATAAATGAATCCTACATATGTCTTACCGTGCTTAAAATTTAAAATTAATGCAAAACTCGGTTTCTACTTTCTAGTCTTGCACCAAGAATCAGAAACTCAAAAATAATACTGTAGCTAATAATAGTGTAAAGAATATATTCTCAAACCATTTACCCGACCCGCTGAGCTGAGCTGAGCTGGCAACAACCCACCTTCATACATGATACAATTGATTATGTATTAGAAATTAGTTAACTGCTGACACTGCTTCAATTGCACTGCCTAGTGGCCAAGCAGCTTCAACCAATGAATTTTGGTACTCTACTTTTTTCACCACAGTAATTTCTTGTCTGGGGTTCAGGTCTGCTCAATACAAACACAACACCAAATTAGATCATATTTATATATTATTATTCTTATTATTTAATAGAGGTGCCAATTTCTACCCATGTTTTGACCCGTTATCCGACCCGCCCGAATTGTAGTAATGTAGATACAACTTACCAAATCCATCTACAAGCAAAGTGTACTGATAGACAAGATCCATACACAAATAGGGTAAATTAGCGGGCTCCACATTAGGATATCTAGATTTAGCATCCTCAAGTGTCGTTTCACAAGCCCGTTGAGCAGCCTCCTGGAAATCTATAGGATGAACTTTTGCTTCATGGCTATGTGGGTCAACAAAACCAGCCTACATTAACACATCATTAGTGTAAAAAAAAACTAATTTTTTTTATTTTTAAAAGGATTTTGAAAGATATATAAATATTTTAATTTTTAATACCTCAGCAGCCCGATCGAAGAAGAAAGAAGCAACAAAAAGATTCTTTTGACCATCACCGCCACCACCATTCCATACTCCACCAAAGGTGCATTTCATGTGAGTGCAAGTTGACTCGTTGACTTTTAGGGCTTTTAATGCTGCTTCTCTGCATTTGTTCATGTTTGAACCAGAAGGAGGAGATGATGCTTTGTAATCAATTCCTCCATATGAATACACCCCTAAAATAAAATTAAAAAAAAAGCAGCATTATAAATTTGTTAATCGTACTATTTTTTGAAAACAATTGTTTAGTGCGATATATTTTTAATTATTAGTTTTGTATGTTAATTAGGCTGAATACCATTATAGCCAGCTAAGATGCATGGATTGTCTGAATCTTTTGCAACTCCCAAAATTTCAGCTCGAGCTGCTAATAATCCATATTTCAAGTAACTGCAATACAATTATACAATAAAATAAAATTAAGCCAAAGTAGGTCAAAGTCAACACGCACAAACACACACTGAGGGAGGAGAGAAACCTGTGAACATAAAGGTAATATTTAGTTCCCATAAGAAGCATTTCTTTGACATATGTATCTTGTCCACTTGTTACCTTTGGAGCTTTTGCAGCATCTGCTTCTGAAATAGCATATGCCATTTGTACTGATCCACCACCAAGATCAACTACCCCAACAGTGTCTGAATATTTCTTGCCCAATTTTTTTAAAAGATAATTTATGGTCACCTGTAAATATTATGAAAAAGGTTTTAAGAAACAAAGCAAGAACAAAATACAATAAGAATGCAAGAAGTAGCTTACCCATTGATAAGCACCTTCCTGAGTTCCATCCAGAACAGTTACCCAATCATCATTTGATTTAAGGCTGCTCTTAACTTTTAGAAAATCTTTTACCTATATGATTAGATCAACATAAAAAACAAAAAACGTCAAACAGGAGGAAAAGAATTTTAAAGTGAGAAAGGTTTGCAGAAGAGTAGTACTTACAGCTTGCAAAATTCTTTCAGATGCATCAACTCCCAATTGTCTCAGACCTGCAGTTGCCTGCAAATAGATGTATATAAGCATACAGCTCTAATAAAATACACAAGTTTATTAGCAATGCAAATTACTAACCCCAACTTTGACTGGTGTATTCTGGCGCATATCTTTTGGAACAACCTTTTCTGCTTTCTCTAAAAGAGGCAGAAGAGAATCTGCTGCTTGTTTAGGATCAGCTGCATATGCACTCAAGCCTGGTTTCAACTACAATGTAAAAGTATAAAATTGAAGAATCTTTAGTCCTCTTCAAATAACAGGTAGATTACAATGTCAATAACAATTACATTTAAACTTCACTTCAGTTCAATCTAATTGCCAAATGCCAAATACCAGATACTAATAAAAAGAAGCAGATACGCCAATCCTATTTACTGTTTTTACAACATCATCTATATGTATTCATTGGTACAGAAGTATCTATTTCGGTTTCTTAACTGAGCTACAGTTTACCAATACTGAATGCACACATATATATGATGACTCTGAAACAATATTGCGGCAAAGAAATAAAAAACAGTATATGATTGGGAAGTACCTGCTCAAAAAGCTCAAGGTCTTCGCCAATGTGTACAAGATCCAAATTCTGATCGAAGTTAAAGACATGAACTCTGCTCCCGGAACTACCAGCATCAAAGATCACGGCATACCTATTAGAAGACGGATCTGTCTGCCGCACGAAATTTGGCGAAAACTTACGGTTGGCAGGCAAAACTCCATCTGTTGGAGAACGCGCAGAAGGCATCAGAAACAAAACGAAAGAGATAAGGAGTAGCGGTATCGAAGTAACCAAAATTGCTCCGCGGTAGCGATGGATTTTGTCGGAGATGGACTCGTTGTATTGCGATTGACGATTTCGTTTGAGCATTTTGTCTACTTGATCCGCCGGTGGGGTAGGGAAGACTTGACCTTCGAGAAGCTCAGCGGCGGAAGGAGATCGGTACCGGATCTGACCGTTTCCGGCAGCGGCTGTTGAGGGAGGCTTCACGGACGGATGAGAATTCTCCTGTACAGACTCCAGCTCTTCTCAATCTGGAAGACACACGATTCTGTGGTTCAGATTAACCGATCGAATCTCAGATCGGTCGATTTGCTCTAATAACTCAAAATCACAACACGAAGCGTGAATGAATTGAATTTACAACAATATGTAATTGAACATTGATCGTAGAACAACAATGCCGTGGTGTTTCTCTCTCTCTAAAAAACTTTTTTTCTTCCGATCGGAGATTTTGTTCGAGCAGAATTTTGTGGCTCTGATATATTAAGTACGGCGAGTATTTTAAGTCTAACCGCGGCAAAGGCACTCACGCTTTACGTGATTTAGACAAAAATACAGAAAGGGAATTTTCAAATTATCCTTTTTTAATTCTGCATTTCAAGAATAATTTTTTCAGAACTTGCACAATACTTTAAATAATTAATTGCAAATTTATACATCGATTTTAAATTAATACAAATGTAGATGATAATGTTGTAGTAAAATGAAAGGTAATAGCAATTTTATGTAAAATTATTTTGTAACTCGCTGCGGAAATTAGCAATGTAGTTCTAATTAAATGACGTCGACAAATAACTACAGTTGTTATACGTATCACACAATAATGTATGACCATTACAAACAAGATTTACAAACATAATATTACTGAAACATTAAATTATGAAAATCAGTAATTATGAAAATCAATACTAATGATGGAAGATTGATACCAAATTTTGTTGTTAGTATTATTATTATTTAATTATTGTATTTTTAGCAGATACATTATCTTTATTCTTTAATCTTTATTTGCAAGTAAAGTGGATTCCATTATGGTGGCATGTTTCATGAAAAGAAACTTGCAAAAACATAAAGTGAACACGCAAGGAATGCTAATCACTTGATAAGTTACATCTAAGTTTAACTGGAACATTGTCAATTTCACTAGTTTGTTCTTGACAATTATATGGCGCTACGGGTAAAAAGGTCATTAATACCTGCTTTCAAGCAGCTTTTTCATTAAATAAAGTGTTTTATCACATCAATATTTTTAAACTGACATATCTATGCCAATAAAATTTCTTCACTTCGGCAAAATACAAACTTTAGCTTAATGCAAACTTCCAAAGGAATGAAAACATGGATTTATTTGGTTGTTCAGTTCAACTGAAACGTGATGGGTAAGATTAAGCAGACACACACACAAAAGGTTAAATGGCAATAATGTCTGATCCAAAACAAAGGCTTACGGATATCTTTGCGATATTCAAACTTATTAATACCACTACTTTCACTAAAACTAACACAATATGGAGATCAACAACAAAATGTTTTTATTTTTCATTTTATATTTTATTCGGTTGCCTTCTTTCCTTTACGTCTGGTGCTGGTTTCAAGAAGATAACAAACCATGGAATCAACATCGTCCCCAAATATGCTGTAAGCTTCCATTGCTTGCACATAACTGAACCCCATCGACAGCACCATTTGCATGCTGTTGCATAACACTGATCCTTCTTCACTCTTGCTCTCACTTACCGATGGCCCTGTTATTTTTCATAATTATATTATATTTTAAAAAAACAATAGAATTGAAATTTAAATAAAATAATAGTTAGTTACTGGCTCCAGAAGATGATGGTTCAGCATCAGAGGTTGAAGACCCTCTTTGACCAAGCTGCTGTTTGAACTTATCGTTAGCAATATATTCAGCCCGTGAAGCTTCCATCACCATTCGCTCTATTTCTTTTTCTGTTAATTCCACATCTGAACAGAAACGGGCCTCCGCTAGTAACGCCTGTCAAAATTTTCACAAATGATAACAATAATAATTATACAATTTTAACATTAAATCACATAAAAAACAGTTATTACATTACATACGTTATCAATCTGTTGATCTTGTTGAGCTTTAATCGCTGCCTTCACTTGATCTTTATCAACATTTGTCTAAAAACATAAACAGCCCGTTAAGATACAAAAAGTGATCGGGTCGGGTCGATTTGGGTCGGGTCGGGTCATAGGACTTACTCCTTGTAGGGAGCTGAAACCGAGCCCTGCACCAATTGTGAGTCGACGCGGGTCAACAATAGAATTATAGTGGTTGCCATGATGGTAACTTAGCCGGATAGGTGGTGTGTCTGTATTATAGCTTCCATGAAATATATTTATAGGCTCTGTATGTATACATATTGTTGTAAGTTAAAAAGTAAATGTACAAATGTTGAAATTATGTTTTTGAGTGAATATAATATACCAGTGCTATAGGAATAGATATGAATAGGCCGATTGTACATTTCTGATAATGCTTGAATCTCCACGTTGTTACCATAAACCTGCATTATAAAAACTATAAACCATAAGTATCTAGAATAATAAAACTTACAAATATGATTATGAAAATTTACATACTTTATCTCGTCTCTTTCTCTTGCAATAAGAAGTGAAACCTTCAGTTATAAACTGAGAGAAGTGGTCTCTCTCACGTTCCTGGATAAAGAAAAACTTATTAGTTTATCTTTTAACATAAATGTCAATTAGCAATCATTAATTCATTATAAGATGTTTGTGACATTGATTTGGTATTTGAGCCCTAAATAATCAAATAGTCAGAACCAGTTTCACCATACCCAGAAACTAGAAACTGATTATCTACAACATAATCAGATAACTACAAAAAAATAATGGCAAAATATCCCCCTAAAAACAGTTTGATGCAAGAAACAGACAAAGTATACCATGTAATCTATGCACATTTGTCTAGCCAAATCATATGCTTCAGAATCACCATAAACTTGATCTGCAACAACACGAAACAGACAGTTTCCATCTTCCATCATTCTTTTAACTTCATAACCTTTAATTCGTCTAATATCAATCTCAAATTGACGCTCCCTTTCCTAGAAAAAGAACCATTAAGTTAACTAAATGTTACAAAACTCAATACCAATAACATCATAACTTAAGTAATTGCTAAATTTGCACATTTTGCATCCAAATGACTGACAGTGCACAAAGTTTATTGAAAATATAGGTATATATCTAATTAGAATGATTAAAAACTAGAACTTACAGCGTCACTATAAGAGGAAACATAGCAGGGATTTTGTTCATCAGCACTATTGTATCCATCATTTTCACAATGTGTTTCCGCCTGTGATGGCCTGGTGGAAACAACCGGCCACCGTGTAGCTCTTCTAGAAGGATTACTGAATCTTCTGGAGTTAGAACTTGTTGATGACGGTTTTGGTGGTGGAGCAGGCGGTGGTGGTGGGTATGGACTGCCACCAGTCGCCGGTGAAGAATAATCATCAGTTTTTAATCCATCTTTCTCTTCGTGTTCTTCCTCTTCTTCGGAAATTACCCTCAGAGAACCTGTTTCTGCAGTCAGTTCTTCAATTTTCTCACTAACAGGTGCATCAAGATCATCGATTTTATCAATTTCAACAGTTTCTACAGTTACAGGAACATCTTCAGAAGGAATCTGCTCTTGAACGTCTTCACCTGCAACTTGAGCCTGCTGTGGATTTGAAGAAGAAGACCTGTTTGAATTATTAGACGATGAAGAAGCAGCTGAGCCTCTCTGAAAAACAACACGTGTCATCCTTTTTCTTATCGAGATTTCGAAACCCTAAAAAGAAAGAAATAGAAACTTATTTTCTCGTTGATTATTATAAAACCCTAGCTTTCGATTTATCACGAGTTCTAGCTTTAGGCGACGTGACTCCACCACCGCTAAATGATTTCCGTTTATTGCTCCAACCAATTTCTTCTTCGTTTTCCAGCTGAAACGATCTCTGCATTCCCCTAACAATTCTCATGAGATTGAAGAACAACCAAATACTAGCCCTTTTCAAACGTAACGCGAATGTGTTTTTTATTTACCTCCGATCACTTGAAAACCCTAGCAATAACCTGCAATCGAAACCATAATAAGCCACGGACGATAACCCTAAATCTATAATTTCAATTTCAAATTCAGATTCGAATCGAAGATGGATGAAACCCTAGAAAGAATCGAAGAACCAAATTAACCTAATTAAGAAAGAGTTGATCCAAAATTGGAGTGGGGGGAGTGATCTAAAGAGTGTGTGTTTGTGTGTGATTGAAAGGGGAAAGTTGGTAGGGTTTTTGTGGAGCAGAAATTGATAAGGCACGAAGGAGAATATAGATATAGATGTACGTATCTGTCTATGTATGTATTGATGTATAGAATACAGTGATACATTTGTGTAAATACGCTCGTACGTACGTACATGTAGAGATGAAAGTGGGGAAGGTTGAACACGTGGCGGAATTTAGTGGAGCACGTGGGTGTCAGGTGAGCTATGAGACACGGACACAACCCAGGAAAAGGACAAAAACACATGAAAAGGGATAAATGTGCGAGATATGAGTTTTTTAGTTAGGTGTTTTGAAAATAAATATTGGATTTTGCTAATGGCTGTCAATAAATATGCATCATAATTTTGTACTTCAACCCTTAACTAACTCCCAGATTTTAGGAATTAACACATCCTTTGAATTGATGTAGAACTATTTATGCCTTATAGGGCTGTCATTAGCAAAACTCATAAATATTTACTAAATAAGTGTGATTTGAGAATTATTTACCTAATAGGTGTTTTTGCAACTTTTTTACCCCTTTTCCATCTTTAAGGTTTTTTATCAGTTTTTTTTTTTTTTTTTTTCATTTTTTCCTAGATTTTATCATTATATAATATAATGTGACAATTTTTTTCCAAATTTTATCATTTTTTTCTCATTTTTTTAAATTGTTGAAAGTTCTTCATAATGCACGAAAAGCTAAATAGTTCATACTAAACTTTGCTTAAAAAATGTGAATTTAAAAAATACAACAAACTTGAAGTTCCAAATAAAAACTTTGCAAACAATTAAAAAAACAATAAAAAAATATCAAATAGTAAAGAAGCAACTATAAAAAAGCGCATCAGAAACTCGGGTTTAAATCATCTAAGATGTCAAAGGGTAATCTAAGTAGCTTATTATACGCTACAATGTAATTGTAATGGTAATTCAAAGCAAATAACAAAAAAATAAAAAACAAACAAAAGAAGTTAATCTTAAGAAATGAAAATATAATAGACATGAGTAACTGGCTCATGTAGAGATGCACAGTAACCGGTTATGCCAAAAACCGGTTTCGGTTTTGACCATAACCGGTTTTGGTCAACGCTTCCAGTAACCGGTTTCTCCAATAACCGGTTTCGGTTAGTAACCGGTTTCGACCCTCGAAAATTATAACCGTGTAATGGGTATTGTAACCGGTTCGGTTCGGTTATAAACCGGTTAACCGGCCAAAACCGGTGTGTTGACTAAATTTGTGGTCGGTTATGGTCAAAACCGGTTTCGGGTAACCGGTTACTAACCGGTTCGAACCCTAAGAACCCAAACCGGTTCCTAACCGATCGGTTATTCAATAACCGAACCGGTTACGGTTCGGTTTTGACCGGTTACGGTTTCGGTTCGGTTACCAGTTTCGGTTTCGGTTTCGGGTATTTTGTGCACGACTAGGCTCATGTGCACTTTAGAATTGAACAAAACGCAGACATAGAAAAAGCCACATGAACATTTTGAAAACTATAAAAAAAACATAAATTATATACATATAACTAATAAAGATAGAACAAGTGAAAAATGTTTCATGTAAATCTTAAGAAATCATAGAAATTGAAGCGATCGAGAATTTAATTAACCATAGGAAAAAATTGCTTGGTCATATAGTGATCTTTGTTGTGCTTTGCATAGAAAATTATGCAATATTTTAAAACAATTAAAAGAAATTTAATCGAATTGTTAAGATGAAGAAAAAAACTGGAAAAATCTCAAAAGATTTAAAAGGGGAACAAAAGTTGTAAAAACACTTATAAATATTTTTCAAATCACGCCTATTTGGTAAATATTTATTTTCAAAACACCATTTTAGTAAAAAAAAAAAAAAAAAACTCCAAGACACCTACACGACTTATTTGAGCTATCTAAGAAATTATTTAATTTTTGGAAAATGAAATAATAACTTTAAAATTATTATTAAAATATTACTCCCTCCGTCCCACAAAAAAATTCTCATTTCTTTTGAGTACAAGTATTTAGGAGATAGGTAATGGTGGGGTCCTTTGTAATATTTATGATTAAAATATAAGGATATAATTATACTTTTGTCACCATTGTTTCTTGTACTTGAACACAAAGTAATTAAATGTCATTTCTATGATAAGCCAACTGCGATATTTGTTGGGCTTGCGGGTGGCATTCCCGCAAAACCATACGAGATAACCGGAATATTGATCAACGGGATCCATTTCTTTTTCGGGAAACTTTTGCTCATTATCCATACAGGCACGGGGCAAAAATGCTCCAATTAGAAATAGCCGTACTAAGTTTTTATATAAACCAGCGGGTCCAAATAGTCGTTGTGGTCCAATAAGCTCCCATATAATTGATGTATCAAATGTGACCTTAAACTTAGGGTATGTCCACGGGCTCTCGGGATGAAGTCCATCGATATCACCAAAGTTCTCAATATTTCCCAACATCCACCATGATATAGCCATATTCACTGTCACATCAACTAGAGTTCTCACTAGCTGACTATATATATATAGGCAAAGGTTCATGCGAGAAGTGTTTTTTTTGCGAGAAGTGCGAGAAGTAATCTTGGACGTTAGATTAAAAGATTAATGGTAAAGATGAGAGGGGTCAATTATGTAAATAAATGAAAATAAGAGGATTAAGATTTAAGTGTGAAAGGATATTATGGTAAAAATACATTAGGTTTCTCTCACCTCTCATTTTCACATATAAAAAAACGTCACTTTCACCATAATTTTCCAAAACCGCCGCAACATCACTTCCTTTCACCATAATTGTGCAGAAACCGTCGCTGGTGGCTCTCGTTGGCCAGACCTCGTCTATTATCGTTAACAATGTGTTGCCCACGATACTTTCTTCTTATTTTTGCAGAAAACAGCCGCCGGTTCCCCTCGCCGACAAGCCTTGTCGTTCGCCGCCAGTTGCGCCGCCCAACTCAGTCCTCGCCGGAACTCATCCAGCATCAAGCCGCCGGCGATAACGATTTGAAACAATACCGTAAAGTGATTCGGCGTTCATCTATTTAACGGCATCTCAGATCTGGAAGTTTTCACTCGTGACAGTTAAATCACATGTATGTTAGCAATTTCCGTACTTCCGGCTAGATTCACATACATCTCTCTCACGTGTATCTCCTATGTCGGCTCCCATTTTGCGTTCATTGATGATGGTAATGATTTGCATTCACCGATGAAGCTAACGATTTGTGTTCACTAATGAAGCTAACGATTTGTGTTCACCAATGAAGCTACCGATTTGTGTGTTATTACTGTTTGATTATGGTTTATTCTTTTGTTCAGCCGTGAACAGAGGGTTCCGGTGAATATGAGGACATAACTTCTCCATGTTTCTCTTTTTATATTGTTAATAATTTTTTGTAATTGATGTATTTTGAATAAATTCTTACTTCTACATTAGAAGATATAAGATTAGCAATTAATAAGAAAAACTAAACACGTACACATGATGTTTTGTTGATAACATGAAAATTAACAAACCTAAGTGGTGCTTGGTGGTACCACAAATGTATTCAAAGGTGGACAAAAATATTTGACTTGCTAATTTTTTTTAAAGCTGGGCAAGAAATTTTAACTTGCGAAAACAAGTCAGAAAAATACGCATATTCCTCTTATTCTACAACTACTAATTATATCATGAGTCTGGAAGATCGGGCATCTCGTGACATTAACTCCATGAGCCGTAGGACAAGTCACCAAAGGACAATGATCCGGCTTTACGCCCCACCACTTAAAATCAACACCCTCGTTTTGGAAAGCAAAAAACAACAACCCCCCCCCCTCCCCTCCCTAAAAGTTGTCGTCGCATCAAGTGCACCTTAAAGGGTATAATTGTACTTTTGTCACCATTGTTTCTTTTACTAGAACACAAAGTAATTAAATATCATTCCTATTATAAAGCAGCTGCGATATTTGTTGGGGTTGCGGGTGGCATTCCCGCAAAACCTTACGATATAACCGGAATGTTGATCAACGGGATTCATTTCTTTTCGGGGAAAATCTTGCTCATTATCTGTTGGATCCCAACAACACTAACGTGTTGCGTTAAGACTGGTTTACGAAGATAATATAATGAACAACAAGATTTCGAAGATTAAGAGTTTATTAAAACAACTTAATACATTATAGAATTTGCGGAAATAGATAGTACACACTAACTAAAATTTTATACTTGAAATGACACTTTAAATCGCTCAAAACTAGAAGACTTATGCACCAAGAGTTATATCAGCTGATACTAACAGCTGATATTACTGTCCGAGTAATAACTATAGAGGAGTTAATACTTAGACAAATAACTTACTCTCAGAGAATGTTCTTGTGCTATGAATGCTTAAAGGTGTGTGTAAATACAAGCATTTACGTCTCTATATATAGCCCAAGATCTATGTTCCTTTGCCCACAAGTTAGACGACGTGTAAACATATTATTCGTCGATGTGGACTTGCCAAGGGAACATTAAATGCTCTTGCATAAGTTATTGTCCCAAGTGTACTTTGTGTCAACTACTTCCGGTACCCTTTCCGACGCACAGTGAAAGGTGTACTACATAAGTACAGAAATAGTTGACTTTCCATTTACATGCTTGGAGGGACAAACGATGATGTTGTACTGACATTATCTTCTATTCCAAAATAGAAGATCCTCATCGTTTTCTTCTTCTTTGAGCGGGAAAAGGGAAATGTTCAAAGTGTCAAAAACATTTCCTTTAAGTCTTCATCTACAGCAGGTACTATCAGCTGATTCCACAATCAGCTGAATAGTCTTCTTCTTGTCTTTGTCCTTTGGTCATAGACTTCGAATGAACTCTCGTTAATAGCTGCTGATTTGACTTGATGTCCTAGAGCTAAGTACGTACTCAGCTGAAGGTTTATTGTATATACTTGCTTCAGCTGATATTTATTGTCTTTAGCTATTGATCATCAAATCTTATTTACTTAGTCTTGGGACTAACAATCTCCCTCTATTTGATGCAATCGAATAGCTGTATAATTGTAACCCTGTAATGATTCAGCTGAAGCATTCAGCTGAATACTTATGTGCTTTGACCCTTAGGGTTCTTTTGTATATGTTTTTTCTTTTTACAATTTTTACAAGTGTATTACAAAAGTTTGATTTTCTATTGATATGAAGTTGATGAGTACAAGGAAAATCAAAATAAAACAAAACTATAATGCCTTGGATATAGCTGATCCAACGACATTTTGATACAATGAGCTGATCGCTGAGTCGATTAATCTTCTCATTTTTCTTCCCTCCTCAGTGGAGGAACCCAGCAACTTGTGATATATCAGCAGTTGATCAATATAACACATGTGCAGCTCATCAGCCCATTGGAAGCAAGGCTTCTTCTTCTCCAGATAACAAAAGCCATAGATTGGTTCTTTTACGATCAACCAGGGATAAAGTCTACTCCCGTGGGGATGTCTTTTGTGATGTTGAGTCTTGGTCGTTTGTAAAATATGATTGATGACCCAACATCAAGTGTTCTGGAGTCAGCAAAAGGGTCAGGAAGAACAGACTTACGTTTTTCCCTTCTTGCTGAGGAGCCTTCACCAGCAGGTTCTCTGACAGCAACTTCTTGCGAGTCAAGCAATTCAGCAGGTATGCGATGTGCCAACTCAGGAGCGGTTCTCCTGATATTGTTGCATAGACCTTTGAAGATATTGATTGCGACTTTGATCGCACTTTGCAAATCTGTTACGGCGTCAGATTGTTGTGCAGATTTGGAAGCTGTCAGTAACTCATTCCATTCAGCATAGCTGAGGTGAGTACTGATTTTGTTCAGAGGTAACCTTTCAGCAGCCATGTATCCTCCAGCTCTTTTTATTTTTACTTCAGTTGGAGAGCTGGAAGAGAGCTTAGGTGCTCTTACGCTGGTGATTTTTGCTTCGAGCCTACGCTGACCAAGAACTTTGTTGAACAACCTGATGTTCTCTGCTCTTTGGGCCTCAGCTTGTTGAAACAGCTCTTCTTGAGTTTTTCTTTGAAGGGCAACAACTGCAGCAAGATCTGTTGTGGTTCCAGCTTCCTTTAACAGGAGAGTTGTAATCACATTAGCATTAGGCTCCCCCTCAGCAGGTTGAGGAATCTCCTGTATGATAGACTGAGGGATTTAGATTGGCGGGACTTGGACTTGTGGGCCCTCAACTGATCCAAAAGAGTCAACGATTTTGACTTAAGTTGAGGCTTCTCCTGTCCTGAGGTCTTCAGCAGCAGTGAGTGTTAGTTGAATGATGGTCTCACCTGCTGAAGTGATTACCTCAGGTGTTTCAATAGTGACGAGTGTTGTTTGAATTGGGGTCTCATCTACTGAAACGTCTTCTTCTTCTGTTATTCCAGCAAAGGTGATAGGTGGAGAGCTTGGGTTTTCATCTGCTGGAATGTCTTCAGTATTGGCTCCAACAGCAGAGGTGATTATAGGTTGTGAATCAATTGGTTCACCTTGTTTTTCACCTGCTGAAGAGGCCACATTCTCCCCCTCAGAGAGTGCCCGAAGAGGAGGGGTACTCTCTGGTGCTGAAGCAGACTGAACAACAGCGGCACCCTCATTTAGCTTTGCAAGAATGAGGTTAAGGGTGCCTTGGAGACCAGCGACTTGGGAAGTCAATGAGCTAACTTCAGTCTCCAACTTGTCCAATCTTGTGGACACAGCAGAAGCGGACCCCTCAATAGCCTTAGAAAGATGGCTATGAGTGTGGGTCAGCAGAGACTCTTGCTTTGCTTGTGCAAGAGCCAGTCGATCAGCAGCTGGTTGAAGAGGAGACACCTTGGAGGTCAAGGTATCTAGCTGTCGTGCGACTTCAGCTTCTGTGGCCCGAGCTTCAGAGAGAAGCTTGTCCTTTTTGACTCTGTCAGATTCATGAATGGAGCTCAACTCTCGATGAATATACTTTTTGAGATTGTTGAGCTCGCTTGTGTTGGAGCGAATCTGATCAGCAAGAAGAACCAGATGAGGAGTCTGAGAGTGAACCTCAGCATGCAGAGAAGCTATGCTGGAAGAGAGGTTCTCAGCAGTTCGGGAAAACTTCTTTGGAACATCCTTGCGAAGGGTGTCCATCTGCTGAATCAGTCTGGACATCCCAGGTCGAATCTGGGATGTAACAACTCTAGATATCAGAGCAGTAGCAGCTCTGATGGGAATGCTTCCTCCAGCTTTGCTGGATTCAGCATGGGACACTTGGACGCTTTGAGAGAGGCGGTCCGGCATGTCTCCAGCTGGAGGGGTAACCTCAGCTGTGGAAGTGAGTGTTCCTGAGTTAGGAGGAATTGCTCCTATGGGTTGCTCAGGAACTATGAGGGGTGGGTTGGGTCCAGCTGAAACTTCTGGGGTTATAACAGAAGTGCCGTCATCAGCTGTCAAAACAGGTTGAAGCTCAGAATGTTCTTCGTCAGACGACGAATAGTAAGACTGAATAAAATCATCAGTCGACTCAAACATTAGATGAAATGCTGTTTGAGTCTCTGGAGCTTCGGTCTCACCAGCCGGCGATACTGGTATAGAGACTGGAGGAAGAGTTCCTCGGGGTGGTGTGTTAGCTGCCTCACAGCTCAGTTGGCGACTACTTTCACGATCACTGGCTGCTTGGGTGGATGCCTCAGTAACAACTTGGTTTAAAGTTGTCTCTTCATTGGCGGTGGTGGTTTCCTTGATCACCTGCTGGTTTAAGCCGGTGACGTCGTGGGAACAGAATTGTCAGTTTCAAAGTTGACTTGGTTTCCAGTCAATCTATCATCAGCTGTAGACTCAGAAAGTGATGAAGAAGTTGGGGGTGATGTGTGTGCAGCTGACTCTCGGGTGGCTTGGGTTGAGCCGAAAACTTCACCAACAGTCTGTTGAGAGACTGAGGTTGCTTGTGGAGTTTGTTCCCTTGTTACAACGATAGATAATGAATCAGTCGAGGAGCTACGCAGAGGTTTGGAGCCGGCACTAACTCCTGAAGAACGAAATTGCCGTTTTGAAGTCTGCTGACTTGTTGAGAAATCAGCAGAGAGAGGATGAAAGGGAAGGAGGATGTGACCAGCCGAGAGTGTTTGACTAGGAACTCCGATTGTTGGTGGAGTTCCTTGAGAAACACTGTAAGAGTGAAAATGAGAAGGATTACTCTCAGCAGCTGACATAGCTTCTGATCGTAATCCCTCCAATCTGGGACTCGAGTGAGTACCCAGAGGATCCCGGCTGAATCCTGATGATGCTGCTGTCGCCAGCTCAACATCATCAATTACCACCTCATCTCCACAGGTAGCAGGCCTCCTTATCTCCAGCAGAGGAGAAAAAGGAGGTAGAGACGTAGGAGAAGATGATAGAAAGAATGAAGAAGGAGAGCGATTAGCGGCTCGCTTAACTCGCCTCTTCACCACCAGAGGAGGAACATCTGCATCAGCAAAATCCTCATTCTCAGAGACTGAGATCTCTGTTGAGGTGGTGGTTTTCCCATCAGCAGCTGGGGATGGTCGCCCAGTTGAGGGAAAACGCTTAAGATGAGGAAAGGACGTACCTTCTTGTCGGGCAGATTTCTTCGATGTTGCGCCCTTCTTTCGATCCCTCTTGGATCTGACTCGATCATCAATGATCTTCAACATGTACGAGGTGAGAGGAAATGCCTTTTCATCATCCTTCTTTTGAAAGATGATGTTGGAGATGGAATGGACCATCACCGATTCCCCAGGAATGTCTTCATAATCTATCTGCAGCTTTTCAAGCATCACATGTGCGATGCACAATGTGAAAAACCGAAGATAGGGAATATGATTTCCCATGCTTTTCAGCTTGGCCTTGACCTCTTCGTACACCAGTTTCCCATAGTCAATCCGCTGACCGGTGACTAGGTCTTCAGCAAAGACTTGCATGCTGGAGTTGCACTAGTTGTGAGACCCGGAGTTGCCGCCTATACCCTGAATGATGTGGGTAAAGAAATAGGCCCAGGGTCTCGTTAGCTGAGACTTCTTGAAGATCAGCACCTTGTCTTCTTCGTTTTCTAATCTGTATCCAGTGATACGGATTAGACTCGTTTTAGCTTCATCAGCAGATTTAGTCTGCTGATATTTCTCTCCAGGTTGCAGATAATCGAATCCGCAAGCGACTCGGAAATCATCAATAGTAATGGTGATTTGATGATCTCTCACTTGCGCAGTGATGTTGTCTCCAGAAGTGGAGGCAGACATCCAAAAATCACGCAAGAGTTCTATGATACTCTTGGTGAATCTGGTAAATGCACCACTGATAGGAGAGTGACGCACAAACGTCCCAACCGGTCGATAAATATCGACAAGATCCTCCGGTGGGGAAGTGTTGGCTACAAGGTTTGAGTTCTGAGAGAACTCAATGGCAGCCCTAGTAAGGGGAACTTTTGGGGCTTTCTTCGACATTTGGGGAGAGAGGGAAGAAAGATAAAAGTTAGAAGTAGAGGGTTTTTGAGAGAGAATTGTGGAAGTGATGAGAATTGTGGACGGTTTGGGTAAATATTTGAATTTAAACCGGGTTAAAATTGGATAGTTTTAACCCAACTAGAGACACGTTGGTTATCGTGCAAAAGTGGGTGTTGGATGTGACAGAGAGGGGTAGTGGAGCCATTTCTGGTGTCAGGGTGTCTTGTCTCACATAAATGCCAAATATTTCCACTTGAGTGGAAATATTCGCCACAGAGAACGTATGGATAGGGATAATGAAGGAATTATGTGCACAATTAGTCAACCTATGATGATACATCCATGCCTACGAAACACTTAAGGGTCACACCGGTGAGTACATGTAATACGAGCAAGTTATGCAACGATACTACGAAGAGGAATGATTCATAATAGTCATTATGAATCAGTTAAGTATTAAGTTAAGTTTAACTTATTACTAGATTAGTTTAACTAACTAATTAATACAAGTAGTTGTACATTTACTAGTTGAGTAAATATACAATGTGTTAATTATAGATTATCCATGATATGATTTAAAGCTATTAAATCATATAGTAATTGGATAATATTGTTGTATAAATTATATAAAGGTTATTATATAATTAACTATTAAAAGTATAAATACAAGTGTATAATTTCGTGTATATGGGTACCGAAATTACAGTGTGTTAATACTAAATATTTGATAGTTAAATGCAACAATAATAAACTAGTTAAACTATAAGGGATGGAATTGTTAAAAGGAAGCTTAATTAAAGTTCTAATATTAATTAAACTAGAAGGGTTCTAAGCGTAACTTATTTGTATATAAATAAGAGGCTTAGGGTAATCCTAAAACCCCTTGATCACCATACGAAATCCCTCCCCCCCCCCCCCCTTCGATTTTCGGCCGAACACAAGATCAAGAACACTACTCTTTGTGTTCTTCGTGTTCTTCGTTCGTTCTTAGTGTTCTTCGAGTTTCGAAGATCCAAGATCGTTGCAAGTGATCATCTAGAGGATCGTTCGTCGTGTTCATCATCAGTGGACTTATCTTAAGCGTTAATCTAAGGTATGATTCATGGAACACTCTTCCTCTTTCTCCTCTTGTTCGAAGTCGAACCAAGAACCCTAGGGTTCTTGGTAGTAGTCGACGAACACACAAGTATGTGTGTGTTCGAGTTCTTCGTACAAGGTTTCTTTCTTGTTAACCTAATCTAGTTCTCCAACATCCCAATCCTTTAGGGTTTAAGGATTAGGTTTAATCCCAGTTCCGCATTTAGGGATTAAATCAGTTAGTTGGTTTTAACCGGCCAAAAACAAGTTCATGTTCTTGGTCAGTATGGTCGAACCAAGTTTACTAGGAGGTTGACCCAAGTGGTCGATCAGTGTCATTGAAACCCTACAGTGGTATCAGAGCGTTGGTTTAGAGATCTAGACTAGATTAACAAAGATTGTTTGTTTACTTTAATTACAAGTTTTTTTTGGTTTCAAGTTTTTACTTCTTCTTCATATTTTTCGAAAAAGGGAAGAACCCTAGGACCAAGAATATTAAACTAGTCTAAGTTTAATTGGTCAAGAAGGTTTCTAAGAACGATAGCAATTTTCAAAATCCAAGGAAGAACCCTGGGATCAAGTATGTTAAACAAGATATGTTTAATTGATCAAAAGAATTCTTTCCTTATCTTCCTTAAATTTTCGTGACCTAGAAAGAACCCTAGGATCAAGTATGTTAAACAAGATTTGTTTAATTGATCAAAAGGATTCTTTCCTAATTACCTTTAGAGATTTCGAAAATCTAGAGGTTACTTGGACACCAAGTTTATTAAACTAGCCTAGTTTAATTGGTGGAAAAGTTTTCTAGGCTTAAGAATTTCGAAACCCTAAAGAACCCTAGAACATTAAACTGGTTTAAGTTTAATAGTTTAAAAGTATTAATTTGGATACTAATCTAAAACCTAGTTAATTAGACAAGTTTATGTCTAAAAGGTTTAATTATTATTTTGATAGATTTATTAAAAGCTAGTTCTTTAAACCTAGTAATTTAGACAAAGTTTTATTGTCTATAAGGTTTAATTTAAAGAGTTTAAATAAATTTATTAAAAGTTATAATCTATCTTAGAATTTAAACAAAGTTTATTGTTTAAAAGGATTGATTAATATGTCTTTTAATTAAAATAATGTCTTTGATCAAGAAAGTCAAAACCCTAGTTTTGATTGGTCAAAAACAAGATTAGGGTTCATCTAAATTAATTTAGGGAATTGATAAAGAGGATGTTAATTTTTAAGTTCTAAAGTTAACAAGGTGTATTTATGTATTTATATATATATGTATTTAATTTTTCGGAATTTTTTTTTAATTATTAAGAAAAATTGAATTTTAAAAGATATAATAAGTTTATACGTATTTTTAATTAGATTAAGTTAAAATACATACGTATAAATTAGATGTAATATTCTTATTATTATGTTACAAGTTTGTTATTATAAATATACATATATACGAACATATATATTAAATACAAGATAAAATGGAACAATTAAAAAGGGTAATGTTATTTTGATCTTTAAAAGAATAATAATATAACTAGTTATTGTATAAATTATAATATAATTAAAACTAGGGTGAGCGTTCATGCGAGAACCTTAATAATTGCGAGAACTACGAGAACCGTTTATGGTCATTGGTTTTTAAGATTAGTGGACGAGATTAGGTGTGCCAAAAATGTAAATAAAAGATGCTAAATTTCAAAAGAAATGTGGACGCAGGGGTATTTAGGTAAAAGATGTTCACCGTAAATTAGGGAACTAATTATTAGGATAATATCTTTCCCAAAAACAATTAATTTTATTCAACCCTTCAATATTTACAAACCCAAGAGACAGTATATCCAGTCTCTCTCTGTCTCTCGCGTTTCAACCGGCGGAAAAATTGTGAAGATTTCGTCCAAGTTTTTAACAAATCGACGGAGAAGATACTTCAAATGACGAATACACGTTATAACATGGGTAGAAAAAAGAGTATAGGTACGTTTATTTTTCCTGATTTGTTCGACTTCATAGGTTAGGGTTTCGATGTGTTCGATTTGTTCTTTTATTTCATGATATCATCGATTTCAAAGGTTAGGGTTTCAATTTTTTTCGATTATTTCATGATTTGTTAGATTTCGAAGGTTATGGTTTCGATTTGTTCGATTATTTCATGATTTTGTTCGATTTCAAAGGTTAGTGTTTCGAGTTGTTCCTCTTTTGTACAACGTAAAGGAGTTTTTTTCTTTAAATTTCGGACTTTTAGGATTGGATTTGTCTGATTTGTTCATGAATTGTTCGATTTCAAAGGTTAGGGTTAGATTTTGTTCCTGGTTCATACGACCTAAATGGGTTTTTTTTTCTTGTTTTCTTTCAGGACTGTTAGGGTTCATATTGTTAATCAACTAGGATTCTTGAGGTTACATATTTTGATGTTTCATAATCAAAAGGTTAGGGTTTCATGATATGGTTCTTATTAGTTATTGTTCTTCTATTTTCCGTGTATTAATGTGTTTGTACATAAATTGATTTTTTTGGTGTATACATTGATTTTAATTAAAAAGTGAACATTTTTTTACTTGACTGAATATAAACATCAATGAAAAAGGAAATCCGTCGAATACGGTTAAAGCGAAGGAGCTTAAAGGTGAACAATCAGGTATTTTATAAGCACTTTCGGTATGAAATAGGATGTGTTGACAATCGTTCTTATTATTGAAAACTGTTCAATAGAGAATAACTTAGATTCTAATTATGTTTAAGTTTTTTAAATAATGATTATAGGCTTTGTGTATGTAATTTGTGTATCGGGTGGTGCTAGTACCGGAGTTAAAGAACGTGTTCATGGGCTGCTGAAATCTGAAAACAGTGAACAAAATGTTAAAAGAAAAATAAAGATGGTCATTTGTGAACACCCATGTATATAATAGGTTTTAGGTTATGTAAGAGCTTTATTTTACAATTCATATAATGAATAAAAAGTGTTCATTATCGAATATATTCATGTTTTAGGAAAATGAATTATTATATGGTACGTTTTTTATACAAATTTGTACAGTGTGCACTAATGAACATAATATAAATTTGTTCATAAATCTGATTTTTAATATATATTTAACGCTTTTTATACAAAATTATGCAGTGTGCACTAGTGAACACAATAGATGAATAGAGAATGGTGATAACATGGCGATGACGGAAGCTGAAGATACAATAATAAGAGCTACATGATGAATATTTCAATTGTTTTCTTGTTTTAAACCTAATTTTATATGGAACTTGTCAATACACTACATTGGTACAGGTTTTTTTTACATGTTTTAGGTTTGTTTATAGGTTATTTACATTGGATTCAAATGTTATCAAATTTATTTTATATTTGGGATAATTGTTGTTATATTTATGTAGTCACAATATATGATCAATAGTCAATATGTTATTATGGTGAACACATTATTGTTGCATGTAAACTCAAATACTAAAAAAAAACTTAAAGCACTTAACAAAAAACGAGTTTGAACATTAAGTGTTCATCACAGAACAAAAACTCAAATACTGAAATAACTTACTGATGATGTATATATCAACGTCCAAAATAATAGGATAGTTAGTTTAGGATATTAATTGTAAAAACTGAAAATATCCAGTTGCCAAAATTAAAAAAAATAATTAATTACTATTATAAGGCAATGACGAAATTACCCCTATCTATATTATTTTGAATCAATTTAATCCTATGGCTATAAATGGTTCTCGCAGTTCTCGCAATTTTATAGGTTCTCGCATGAACGCTCCCCTTAAAACTAGAAAGTACAAAGTTATGATTTCATTATAACTAGAAATTGTACAAGTTGAAATTATATAATTAACTAGAAATATACAAAGTTATATATTAAGGTGTATAAAGTTATAAGTTGTTATAACTAGGTAATTATACAAGTATAATATAAGTATTTTACAAGTCATGTAATATACTAGATTAATGATCAAGTAAAAATAACAAGAACCTATATTTAACTAGTTAAAGTTAAATATAAGAAAGGTTTAAACAAACTAAGAATTATTATATATAGTTTTTATATAATAAGTTTATTATTTTCACCAAGTATAAACTAGTGATTGTGTTAGCTTAAGTTTCATCATGGTTGTTGAAGCTAGTGGGAGCTACACAAGAAAATCACAAAGTTTGTAAGTGTGTCGTTAAGACATAAGTTTTGGTCGAATCTAATAAGTCATAAGAAATGTTTGATTTCATTATTAGACATATGAAAAACTAGATGTGTTAAACTAGGTTTATGTTTCAAGTTCATGAATCATAAAAGAATAAAAGTTTAACATAAGTTTATAAGTTTTTCAAGCAAAATAAAACAAGTAAGTTTTATTCTAGATAAGATTTTTCACAAAATCTAGTAAAACGTTTTGTACACCTCGTTTTAGGTATACATGTAAGATCGTACAAATTCTTGAAACTATAAGTTTTAAAGAATACTTATTAAGTTTTAAAAAGGTGTCTTGTAGAACGCTTCAATTCACAAGTCACGCATTTTTAAACAAGGATTAAGATTGGAATAAAGGTTTAAGTTTAGTTTTAAGACTTAAACAAACCCAAGAAAATCTTAGATCTAAGTACTATCCACCTAATGGAACACCTCACTTGTTAAACGATATTCATATTGTAAGGAAAAAGAACCTTAGATATGGATTCAAATCATTGCGAGTGTTAGGGTGCGTAAGGTTCTGTGATAATCGGGAGTCCCGGCGCAGAGCATCGCACTGTCTTAGATGGTCTGATCTACTTTGGTGATAATCGGGAGTCCCGGCCCAAAAAGTACTTGAGTAGAATAAACATACTAGACTTTATTACTAACTTAGAAATGTACAATTAGATTGTACAAAGTTGTAAGTTATAAGTCTAAAGATTCTACGACCCCTAGGAATCGTGTCAAGTCTTGATACGATCGGTAAGGAAGTTACCTACCAGAAATAGCATGTCTCGTCGGGAAGTGCCCAAACCTTGCGGCGAGAATGTGATATGTGGATCCTAGCCCTAAAATATTAATTATGGGTTTATAATATATTTTAGAGAATGTTTATTGATGATTACTAATTAAACTGGGTTTGATTTGTAGATGGCAGCAACAAACACAACGGTAACCTATAACAAACTCTCGCAACGTTTCTTCCTAGGAAAGAAAGAAAAGACTGGGACAAATTTCCTCAATTGGAAGCGTGATTTTAAGATCATGCTCAGACAAGAGAGGGAAAGGATTGACCGAGAAAGAAACGTATTAAGAACCCCTGCCAAGGATGAAGAAAACGAACCAGGACAAGCATTTTACGCTTGTAAGGCGTTCGCTTCTTGCAAAATGGCTAAGGGAGAATCAGTAGGTGCACACTTCATGAGAATGAAAGTGCACGTTGATCACCTTACTAGACTTGGTCACCACATGCCATTGCAGTTCGCAATTGACATGATACTCAACTCGTTGTCTGATGACTACAAGTCATTTGTAGCCAAGTACAGCAAACGTGATATGGATAATTCCATTCCCGAGCTACAATCTATGCTCGAGGCTGTTGAGTTGAATATTGAGACCAATTCTAAAAGGGGTCGCAAAACTGATGGCAGCGATGAGGATGGGCTTGGTGGTAAAGGAAAGGGTAAAACCTATCCTAACCAAGGAGTGCCAAATGGTAAAGGTGTCAAACAAAAGGTCAAGAAGGTTAAGCCTAACACTGCGAGGACCGAGAACCGGTGCTTCAAGTGTGGTGAAGCTGGGCATTGGAAAAGGAATTGTCCAAAGGGTGAAAGTGGTAGTGGAGGAAACGCAAGTTCCTCGGGTAACACAACCACACTTCTTAATCACTTTAAGATACTTGTAAAGTACGTTACGAGTAATCTAACTTTTGCAATCGTTTATTGCAGGAGGAGATGGAAAGTGATAGTGACCGGAATGAGATGGTGATGATCCCACGAACACCAAGTTTTATAATTCAGTATTTTGTGGATTCGTTTTAAATAATTTTACTTTATTGTTTGGATAATTTTATTTTTGTTAAAACAAGTTTTATTTTGGTTTTAATTAATCTCGAATCCATGGTTGAATTATATTGTGTGCATGTGTGACAATTACACTAGTCAAGGTTTATGACTAGATTGTAAGTCAAGTTTTGATTTACTTATATTTCATGTTATATATATATTTGTTTGATTGTTGTATAAATAATGTCTTGATAGCTCAAGGTATTTAGATGCTAGTAATTAGAAAGTTTTTCTAATGAAAGTATTTAAGAGTTTTATGGAAGCATAAGGTTCAAGAGTTATTGAACTTAGTTAAAACATCTTAAGTAATACTCCCTCCGTCCCTAAATAAAGTTCTCATTTCACCTTGAATTTTTGTCCCTAAATAAAGTTCCCATTTCACAAGTTGATGGGATCCACTTAATAAAATAATATAATTACCATGGACCCCACTACTAACTATCCACTAACAATCTTTCTCTCTCCAAATCAACTTTATATTTTAATCAAATTTATTACCAATAACCCCACCACTAACTTTCTCCTTAAATATTGTGCCCAACAGAAATGGGAACTTTATTTAGGGACGGAGGGAGTAGTCATTACTTATGATAGAAAGTTTTAAAGTATTAGTATTAATATAGTATGATTATACTGGATATAATCAAGATAGACTTTAGTAAAGGATTTAATGAAGTCATAATTCCCTAACAGGAATAATTGGATATTCGTATAATCCAAGTAAAATGACTTAGACATTAAATGACTCTTAAAAGGGACAAACTATATTAAATCATTTAAGAATTAAAAGGTATTATTCCAAGTCTCTTATACTTGTAATAAATACAATATTTAATCAAGTCATAATTCCCTAATAGGAATAATGGATATTTGACAAATCCAAGTAATGACTTTGGCATTAAATAAGATTCTTAAAAGAATACTAATGTGTTTAAGAATTGATATTATCATTTCAAGTGTTTCATACTTGTTAGATACAGTATTCAATAAAGATCATAATTCCCTAAACAGGAATGTTGGATATTCGCAAATCCAAAGGATGATCTTAATTATAGAATTCTTAAAAGATTAAACTACAAGTTATTGACTAGGTCAAAGTAGTTTAAGTGATGCTTAAATTCCATAAAAGTAAGTGGGAGCTATGACTAATGTAATTCATTAAAGATGTTGATGAATTCAGTAAGTTAGTAAGACATTAACAACAAGGTTTTACCAAGTCATTAGGCAAAGAGTTAAGAGAAATAATAAATGATCATTGATTAGATCATTGCAAACCTAATAGCGTGATCACAAGTCTTGTGATTAATTACTACATATCTAATAGGTTGTTAACACTTCAGTGGATAACACAATCATTTAAGGAAATTTCTTTAACTAGTAAGAATATCAACAAATCAAGTAACTAAAAGAGGTTTTAGTTGCAAGGATAATTTGATGAATTCAAGAAACTAAGGAGTTAATTTCCAATCCTACTATGTTTACCGAATTGCATAAAAGGCAAGACTAGAATATGTTCTAGATTGTTGCAAGAACAATATCTAGCAAGGGCAAAAGTAATAGTATTCCTAAATACTCATCTTATGTCTTTAGTTTTATAGAAATGATTGGTTTAGTGATAAAGTTACAATTAAGTTTGTAAGAATCATTAAGTAATCAACACAAACGAAAGGAATAAGTAATGATACATTAATAATTCAGTATCTATGTCCAGTGAGGAATAGTACATGAGTTAGTATCATTTTTATTCAGTCTTTGTATGTTTTACATCATCCATGAATAAAAGTCTATTTATTCAAAAAGATATAAATCCGTGACTACTCGTCTTGGTGGGAACCTCGATAGGACGTTAACGTCATCGCGGTATTTGGTGGTAGATTCGAAGTTCTTCGAAGATAGCTACACAAGTTTTGTGTAAACCAAATATCAGTCATATTCTGTTGGAGGCTCAACGAATATTGGATTGACCACCGTGACAATACTTCGTGGTTGAAAAGTTCAAGAGTATTGTTCACTAGGATTGTCCTTAAGCCTGAGGTATTTGGTTTAGGATACAATGACTAATGTGCTTTGGTTCAACTCAGACAATTCTGAAATACGTTTGTCATACGAGGCGATACTGGGTACAAAGGAAGTTGTATTTTTAAATCGAAATATAACAAGATGGTAATTGCACCTCCTCTTTAGGAGAGATATTTATAGGTCCTTTGACTTGATAAGAAACTGGCAAGTGCACGGTCGTGCCCAAACGAACTGATTTTCTCTTTGTCGTTTATCACAGCAGTTTGAATCAAGAAGTCATAAAATGATTTCGAATACAGGAGTTGATAATTTCTTCCATGCTCGTATTCGTTATCACAAATATCGTGCTGCAAGGGATAAGCCTAACAACGTTACCCAAGAAGTAAAGACAGAGTGTTCTTTACTAGGAGACTCTATTAAGAGTTTTTCATTAAACTATACCAAGGGTTACATAAGCTGTTTTTATGGGGTTGGTTACCTACATGCCCATCTAGAAAGGCCACTGTAGCTCGTATCATTAAGACAAAGGTTACAAACTTGCACAAGTGGGAGTCTGAAGGAATTATGTGCACAGTTAGTCAACCTATGATGATACATCCATGCCTACGAAACACTTAAGGGTCACACCGGTGAGTACATGTAATACGAGCAAGTTATGCAACGATACTACGAAGAGGAATGATTCATAATAGTCATTATGAATCAGTTAAGTATTAAGTTAAGTTTAACTTATTACTAGATTAGTTTAACTAACTAATTAATACAAGTAGTTGTACATTTACTAGTTGAGTAAATATACAATGTGTTAATTATAGATTATCCATGATACGATTTAAAGCTATTAAATCATATAGTAATTGGATAATATTGTTGTATAAATTATATGAAGGTTATTATATAATTAACTATTAAAAGTATAAATACAAGTGTATAATTTCGTGTATATGGGTACCGAAATTATAGTGTGTTAATACTAGACATTTGATAGTTAAATGCAACAATAATAAACTAGTTAAACTATAAGGGATGGAATTGTTAAAAGGAAGTTTAATTAAAGTTCTAATATTAATTAAACTAGAAGGGTTCTAAGCGTAACTTATTTGTATATAAATAAGAGGCTTAGGGTAACCCTAAAACCCCTTGATCACCATACGAAAATCCCTTCCCCCTCCCCTTCGATTTTCGGCCGAACACAAGATCAAGAACACAACTCTTTGTGTTCTTCGTGTTCTTCGTTCGTTCTTCGTGTTCTTCGAGTTTCGAAGATCCAAGATCGTTGCAAGTGATCATCTAGAGGATCGTTCGTCGTGTTCATCATCAGTGGACTTATCTTAAGCATTAATCTAAGGTATGATTCATGGAACACTCTTCCTCCTTCTCCTCTTGTTCGAAGTCGAACCAAGAACCCTAGGGTTCTTGGTAGTAGTCGACGAACACACAAGTATGTGTGTGTTCGAGTTCTCTGTACAAGGTTTCTTTCTTGTTAACCTAATCTAGTTCTCTAACATCCCAATCGTTTAGAGTTTAAGGATTAGGTTTAATCCCAGTTCCGCATTTAGGGATTAAATCAGCTAGTTGGTTTTAACCGGCCAAAAACTAGTGCATGTTCTTGGTCAGTATGGTCGAACCAAGTTTACTAGGAGGTTGACCCAAGTGGCCGATCAGTGTCATTGAAAGCCTACAGATAAAAGATGCCTTTTTGTGGAAAACCAACCGTTTTAACTTATAAAACAAGACAAGTTGTCATTTAAGAGATTTTTATTCTGCTGACTGATGGATTTAAAACATTTTTAGTCAGTTGAATGTACTAAGTAACAAGGTGAACTCATCAGCTGCTGATAGTACTTCAGCAGTTGATTCAGGCATTTAACATACCTAGCTCGCTGATCAAAAAATTGAATCGTTTTTCATCTAAAGGCTTAGTGAATAGGTCAGCAAGCTGAAGGTCTGTTGAAATAAAATGAAGTTCAACGTCACCTTGTTCAATGTGATCTCTAATAAAATGATACCTTATGTCTATATGCTTGGTTCTAGAGTGAAGAACTGGGTTGTTGCCGATTGCAATAGCACTCGTGTTATCACAGTAGATCGGAACTTTGCAGAAGTTCATATCAAAATCAACAAGCTGATTATTCATCCACAGGACTTGAGCACAGCAGCTTCCAGCAGCAACGTATTCTGCTTCAGCTGTGGAGGTAGAAACAATACTTTGTTTCTTCCTTGTCCAGCTGACTAGCTTTCCTCCAAGCAGCAGACATCCTCCAGTTGTGCTCTTTCTATCCATTTTGCAACCTGCAAAGTCTGAATCTGAATAGCCAATTAGATCAAACCCGGATTCTTTGGCATACCAAAGACCTAGGCTTGGAGTACCCTTAAGGTACCTCAAAATTCTTTTAGCAGCTATTAGGTGAGATTCTCTAGGATCAGCTTGATACCTAGCACACATGCAAGTAGCAAACATAATATCTGGTCTGCTGGCGGTGAGATAGAGTAACGATCCAATGATTCCTCTATAGAATGTGACATCAACTGACTTCCCAGTTATGTCAGCATCTAGGTTGTTTGGAGGAGCCATTGGAGTTTTCATGGATGATGATGAATTCATATCAAATTTCTTTAAAAGATCTTTGATATGTTTTTCTTGATTTATGAAAATTCCATTTTTAGATTGCTTAACTTGTAAGCCAAGAAAATACGTTAATTCACCCATCATACTCATCTCATACTTTGTAGACATAAGTTTTGAAAATCGTCTACAAAGTTTTTCATCAGTAGCACCAAAAATTATGTCATCCACATAAATTTGAACAAGAATGATATCACCTTTGATTTTGCGAATGAATAAGGTCTTATCAATCTTTCCCCTGGTGAAATCATTTGCTATGAGGAACTTGGAGAGTGTATCATACCATGCACGAGGAGCTTGTTTCAACCCATACAGCGCCTTATCTAGTTTAAACACATAGTCTGAATACTTAGGATTTTCAAACCCTGGTGGTTGCTTAACATATACTTCCTCTTGCAGCTTCCCGTTCAAGAATGCACTCTTTATGTCCATCTGAAAAACTGTGAAGTTTTTGTATGCAGCGTAAGCTAGAAATATTCTAATAGCCTCAAGCCTAGCCACTGGAGCAAATGTTTCATCGAAATCGATTCCTTCCTCTTGTCTATATCCTTGTGCAACAAGTCTAGCTTTGTTGCGAATAACCACACCATCTTCATCCATTTTATTCCTAAATACCCATTTTGTACCAATTATGGTCTTTCGAGCTGGTGGGTGCACCAGCTGCCATACTTTGTTGACCTCGAATTGGTTAAGTTCTTCCTGCATCGCTTGAATCCAGCTTGAGTCTTCTAAAGCAGCTTTAATATTTTTTGGTTCTTCAGTTGCTAAGAAACAAGACCATAAGCAGAGATTGCATGATGCTTTACTTCTCGTGACAACTCCTTGCTGTAGATCTCCAATGATTAGATCAATTGGATGTTCTGAAGTCCACTTTGATTGAGGAGCAATTGTAGAAGAGGAAGATTCAGCAGAATTAGATTCTTGTTGAGCGGCTGAATGCTCAGCAGGATGAATTACTTCATTTCGAACAGATCTTCTTGTAGTATGAAGAGGCGGCTTTGAGATAGCCTTTGATGATGCTCTGGCTATTGGAATTTCTTGTTGAACAGCTGCAATATCTACCAGATATGTAGGAGCATCATGGAACGTCTCATCTAATTCATTTATGGGAACATCAAAGAGATTTAAAGCATCGGAGAATGCTTCAGCTGTAACATCAGGAGATGGTTCAGCTGATCTCTGAAATGCATCAGATGAGTAAGCAGAGGTGGGGTTCATAGCCTTTGAGTGTTCTTCAAAAGTAACATTTATGGACTCTTCCAATGTTTGTCTTCTTTTGTTGAAAACTCTATATGCTTTGGATAGAGTAGAATATCCCAAGAAAATAGCTTCATCAGCTTTTGGGTCAAACTTACTTAGTTGATCTCGTGTGTTCAACACAAAACACACACAACCAAACACATGAAAGAAACCGATGAATGGTTTCCTTTGACGAAAAATCTCATAAGAAGTCTTCTTGTGTCTCTTCACGTAGAGAGACCTATTTTGAGTAAAACAAGCTGTGTTAACAGCTTCTGCCCAAAATTGTTTAGGCATGTTTGACTCAGCAAGCATTGTTCTTGTAGCTTCTATTAGGGTTCTGTTTCTTCTTTCAGCAACACAATTTTGTTGAGTTGTTCTTGCAGCTGAGAAGTTTTGGGAAATCCCAACATCTGAACAGAAGTCTTCTAATGTCTTGTTCCTGAATTCAATTCCATTGTCTGATCTCAGCATCTTGACTCTAGACCCATTTAGAAGTTCCATCCTTTTGATGAACTTGATAATCTCTTCAGCTGCATCACTTTTATGACGAAGAAATATTACCCAAGTATATCGTGAATATTCATCAACAATAACAAGTGTATACTTCTTTCCTCCTAGACTTTCAGTGCTCATAGGGCCAAACAGGTCCATATGAAGCATGTGTAGGCAGCTGTCGATGGAAAAACATTGCTTTGATTTGAAGGAGCTTTTATGTTGCTTGCCTTGTTCACAAGCTGAACAAAGCTTATCCTTTTCATATTTGATTGGTGGCAGACCATTTACCAGCTGACCTCGAGCCAGCTTCGAAATATTTTTGAAGTAAAGGTGAGATAGCCTTTTGTGCCACAACCAATTCAGCTCTTCAGTAGAATGAGAGAATAGACAAACTTCTTGATTTTGAGGATTCATGTCAAGTGTATATACATTCTTGGTTCTTGGAGCAACCAATACTACCTTTCCATTCTTATCCGTCACCGTTCCTCTGTATTCATTAAAGTTCACTGAGAACTTTGCATCACAAAGTTGGCTAATACTGATTAGATTATGTTTCAGCCCATTCACATAACCAACTCTTGTGATTTTTACGGACCCATTGGAAATGGTTCCATAACCTTCAGTTGAGCCTGTACCATTATCACCAACAACTACTGAGGGACCAGCACAAACTTCAAACTCTTCCAGCAGGGATTTGTATCCAGTCATGTGTCTCGAGCAACCACTGTCTAAGTACCAGACATGTTTGCTTTCATCACCCTGCACATAAATTAAAAGAGTTAGTTCTTTTTGGGAACCCACACTTCGGTGGGTCCTTGTGACTTTCCGCTGGAACTCACAGGAGTTGATTTTTCAGTAGACTCAACTGCTGAAGGAGGGGAAGGTCTCAAGCATGTGCTGTCACACTCAATTGCCATATGCCCACGATCTCCACACTTATAGCATTTTCTGTTTCTTTGCAGTGGATTGGAAGGCGAGGCAATGGGTTTGGGAACTGGACCCAAAATCCCTTTCATTTTCTGATTATCAGAGATAGTCAGAGTTTGAACAAGTGATGTCAGCTTGCTGACCTTTCCTTTCAGCCGTCTGACAGACACAGCTGAAGAAGGACTTGGAGTGTTTTTAGAGACACTCTTACTTTTGTTCTTTGCAGCTCGAGTACGAATTCCAACTGGCTCACCCTTGGAGGGTGTAAGAACAGTTTTCTTTCCTGCTGTTCTCCTAGATTTCTGCTGAGGTTTAGCAGAAGAGGCAGCAGGTGCTGAACCCAAGATAGATTGTCTTGGTTCAACAATGACTACAGTAGGTGTCCTAACAACCATGGCAGAGGAGTCAGCTGATGACTATTCACCAGTAGTTCCAGAAGGTTCTTCTGAGGACATCTCAGTAACAAAGGTTTTGGTAGACCTAACAAAGGAAGGAAGTATCCTCTTAGTACAGCTTGTACTTGACTAGGGATTTATGAGTTAACACATTCACTCACACGTTTGGATGAACGAGACCAAGATTCACAAATCTTTTTAATTGCTTCAAGTTCTTTAACTTTTTCACTTAGATCATGTTGAAGAACTGAGTTTATAAATTGTGTTTCAGAAAGATTTTCTTTTAAGGTTTTGTGGTCAATTAGTCGTTCTTTTAAAAATGCATTTTCACGTAGAATAGCACTATGTTTATCCAAACATTCACCTTTCAGCTGATCAATGAAGTGTAAGTCACAAATAATAGAATCAACAATATCTTTGGCTTTAGTAGCCTCATCAGAGATTAGAGAGGTTACCTTTTTGTGAACAATGTTGACCCATTTATAAGAACTTGCATCATCGGCTGTAATGCTTTCATCATCATCAACACGAGCCATCAAACACATTGTGGCCATTTGTTCATCATTGTCATCAGATGAACTATCACCTGAGTCAGCCCAGTCATGAGTTTCAGCTACAAGACCCTTGTCAGCAGATTTGCCTTCAAGTTCCTTCTTTTCTTCTAGAATCTTTTTGGTGAAGGCTTGTAGCTTTCTGTATTTCTCTTCAATGGACTCACCAGTTGAAGATGATGAACTAGCTTTCTTCTGCTTGCAGTCGTTAGCATAGTGTCCCTTCTTGTTGCAGTTGTAGCAAGTTATCTCAGAGATATCACGTGTACTTCCAGAGGGTCTGGAAGAAACAGCTGATGAGATAGACCTGCTACTCGAGCCTTTAGCTGAGGAGCCAGACTTGTTCTTAAATAATTTTCTGTTTTTGACAAGTAAGGCAAGCTCAGAAATAAGGGCATCGTTGTCTTCGTCTTCATCAACTTCTTCAATGCTAACTTCAGGCATGTTGAACAAACCAACAGCTGAAGTGTTGTCAGCTTCATCATCTGATGGGGAATATTCGATTCTGCTAAGCTTGTTTAAGGAGACAAGTGCAGTCGAAGATCCAGAGGAACTCACTTTAGAGTCCTTTGGAGGTTGAAATTTGTTGAGTACAGTTCTCTCATGGCTTAGAAACATACCATAGAGAGACGAAAGAGTGTAGTCTTTCAAAGTAGGGGATGTACTCATGCAAGTTATGATGGTAGCCCATTTAGAAGGTAAGGCTGCCATAAACTTACACATTTTGGACATATCGTCCTTATCAACCCCATGAGACTTCAGCTCGTTTAACAGAATGTTATAACGATTGAAAGTTTGAGCTATAGTCTCACTTGGCTTGACTTTAAATAGTTCATAATCATGTATGAGCATATTTTTGTTGTGTTCTCGCACAACTAATGTGCCTTCATAAACTTCAGCCAGCCTTTCCCACATTTCTTTAACTGAGTCACAAAAAATATTGTGATACAGTTCATCACCAACTGCTTGAAAAAGCATATCTCGACCCTTGTTCTCAAGATGAACAAGACGTTTTTCAGCGTCTGTCCACTGAGCCTCAGATTTTACCACATAGTGTTCTGGTATTTCAGGAGTACCACCAATGAGGGTTTTGGGAACATATTTTCCTATCGTGATGTTATCTTGGAGTTTTGGGTGATAGGTAACCATGTGGGACAACATACGGGTTTTCCACATGGGGTAGTTGGTTTGAGTGAGTTTGAGAGGTTTTCCAGATAATGGAAGATCTGATGATGTAGGTTCAGCCATAACAGATGCTCAAAATTGATGGAAAACAATTTTGACACATGCTCTGATACCAGTTGTTGGATCCCAACAACACTAACGTGTTGCGTTAAGACTGATTTACGAAGATAATATAATGAACAACAAGATTTCAAAGATTAAGAGTTTATTAAAATAACTTAATACAGTACAGAATTTGCGGAAATAGATAGTACACACAAACTAAAATTCTATACTTTAAATGACACTTTAAATCGCTCAAAACTAGAAGACTTACGCACCAAGAGTTATATCAGCTGATACTAACAGCTGATATTACTGTCCGAGTAATAACTATAGAGGAGTTAATACTTAGACAAATAACTAACTCTCAGAGAATGTTCTTGTGCTATGAATGCTTAAAGGTGTGTGTAAATGCAAGCATTTACGTCTCTATATATAGCCCAAGATCCATGTTCCTTTGCCCACAAGTTAGACGACGTGTAAACATATTATTCGTCGATGTGGACTTGCCAAGGGAACATTAAATGCTCTTGCATAAGTTATTGTCCCAAGTGTACTTTGTGTCAACTACTTCCGGTACCCTTTCTGACGCACAGTGAAAGGTGTACTACATAAGTACAGAAATAGTTGACTTTCCGTTTACATGCTTGGAGGGACAAACGATGATGTTGTACTGACATTATATTTTATTCCAAAATAGAAGATCCTCATCGTTTTCTTCTTCTTTGAGCGGGAAAAGGGAAATGTTCAAAGTGTCAAAAACATTTCCTTTAAGTCTTCATCTGCAGCAGGTACTATCAGCTGATTCCACAATCAGCTGAATAGTCTTCTTCTTGTCTTTGTCCTTTGGTCATAGACTTCGAATGAACTCTCGTTAATAGCTGCTGATTTGACTTGATGTCCTAGAGCTAAGTACGTACTCAGCTGAAGGTTTATTGTATATACTTGCTTCAGCTGAGATACTTACTTCAGCTGATATTTATTGTCTTTAGCTATTGATCATCAAATCTTATTTACTTAGTCTTGGGACTAACATTATCCATACAGGAACGGGAAAAAATGCTCCATTTAGAAATAGTCATAGTAAGTTTCTATATAAACCACCGAGTCCAAATAGTCATTGTGGTCCAATAAGTTCCCATATAACCGATGCATCAAATGTTACCTTAAACTTAGGGCATGTCCACGGGCTCTCGGGATGAAGTCCATCGATATCACCAAAGTTCTCAATATTTCCCAACATCCACCATGTTACCGTCAGATTCACTGTCACAGCAACTAGAATTCCCACTAACTGACAATACACACACGTACGTTAGAATAGATAAAATTAGCGATTAATAAGAAAAATTAAAGACGTACACATGATGTTTTGTTGATAACAAGAAAATTAACAAACCTGGGCGGTGATTGGCGGTACCAGAAATGTATTAAAAGGTGGGCAAAAAATTTTGACTTGAGAATTTTTTTATAGGTAGGCAAAAACATTTGACTTGCGAAAGCACGTAAGAAAAAAATGCATATTCCTCTTATTCTACAACTACTAATTATATCATGAGTCTAGAAGATCGGGCATCTCGTGACATTAATTCCAGGAGCCGTTGGACAAGTCACCAAAGGACAATGATCTGGTTTTGCGCCCCACCACTTCAAATCAACACCCTCGTTTTGGAAAGCAAAAAACAACAACCCCCCCCCCCCCCATAAAAGTTGTCGTCGCATCAAGTGCACCTGAAAGGATATAATTGTACTTTTGTCATGATTGTTTCTTGTACTTGAACACAAAGTAATTAAATATCATTCATATGATAAAGAAGTTGCGATATTTGTTGGGGTTGCGGGTGGAATTCCCGCAAAACCTTACGATATAACCGGAATGATGATCAACGGGATTCATTTCTTTTCCAGGAAAATCTTGCTCATTATCCATACAGGAACGGGCTAAAATGCTCCAATTAGAAATAGTCGTACTAAGTTTCTATATAAACCACCGAGTCCAAATAGTCGTTGTGGTCCAATAAGTTCCCATATAACTGATGCATCAAATGTGACCTTAAACTTAGGGCATGTCCACGGGATCTCGGGATGAAGTCCATCGATATCACCAAAGATCTCAATATTTCCCAACATCCACCATGTTACCGCCAGATTCACTGTTACAGCAACTAGAATTCCCACTAACTGACAACACACACACACACACATTAGAATAGATAAGATTAGCGATTAATAAGAAAAATTAAAGACGTACACATGATGTTTTGTTGATAACAAGAAAATTAACAAACTTGGGCGGTGATTGGCGGTACCATTAATGTATTCAAAGGTGGGCAAAAAATTTTGACTTGCGATTTTTTTTTATAGGTGGGCAAAAACTTTTGACTTGCGAAAACAAGTAAAGAAAAAATGCATATTCCTCTTATTCTACAACTACTAATTATATCATGAGTCTAGAAGTTCAGGCATCCCATGACATTAATTCCGAGAGCCGTAGGACAAGTCGCCAAAGGACAATGATCCGGTTTTGCGCCCCACCACTTGAAATCAACACCCTCATTTTGAAAAGCAAACCCCCCCCCCCCCCCCCAACCCCCATAAAAGCCGTCCATGCATAAAGTGGTTCTATTTCTTTATATAATATACAATCTTTTTATATATTCGCTTTGACAATAGAATATTTTATATTGTTAGATTTGTGTTTTTATATTTATTATAAATAGGGATGAGATGCTAAAAGTAAATTGATATTTTTAACAATTCGACTAATAATCCCTCTTCCTGAATTGCAAGGTCTGAAAACCCTAAAAGTTTCTTTTCATCTGGTGAAGACACAAAGGTTCTATTTTCAGATAAAGAAGAAATATTAAATGTACCTGTCAAATTTTAGATGTAATTCTAGGTAGTCAATAGTCTTTTAATTGACTATTGAACACTTCATATTTTTTAATTGGATTGAAATTTCATGACACGTGATTTTATTAGTTTATATAATATATAATTTTTTTAGATATTCGTTTTGAAAACAGAATATTTTATATTGTTAGATTTGTGTTTTTATATTTATTATAAATAAGGATGAGATGCTAAAAGTAAATTGATATTTTTAACATTGTGACATTTTTAGCGACATAAATAGTGACTTTTGATAAAAAAAAAATAGTGACATTTTTAGCGACATAAATAGTGACTTTTGATAAAAATAGTGACATATTTAGAGTCGTGGGTAGTGACTTTTGATAAAAATAGTGACATTTTTAAAGTCGTGGGTAGTGATTTTTGATAAAAATAGTGACATATTTATAGTCGTGGGTAGTGACTTTTGATAAAAAAAAAGTGACATTTTTAGTGTCGTAGGTAGTGACTTTTGATAAAAATAGTGACATATTTAGAGTCATGAGTAGTGACTTTTGATAAAAAAAAATAGTGACAATTTTAGAGTCGTGGGTAGTGACTTTTGATAAAAATAGTGACATATTTAGAGTCGTGGGTAGTGACTTTTGATGAATAAAAAAAAGGTGACATTTTTAGTGTCGTAGGTAGTGACTTTTGATAAAAATAGTGACATATTTAGAGTCATGGGTAGTGACTTTTGATATAAAAAAATAGTGACAATTTTAGAGTCGTGGGTAGTGACTTTTGATAAAAATAGTGACATTTTTAGAGTTGTATATAGTGACTTTTGATAAAAATAGTGACATATTTAGAGTCATGGGTAGTGACTTTTGATAAAAAAATAGTGATATTTTTAGACTCGTGGGTAATGACTTTTGATAAAAAAAATAGTGACATTTTTAGAGTCGTGAATAGTGACATTTGATAAAAATAGTGACATTTTTAGAGTCGTGGATAGTGACTTTTGATAAAAAAAAAATAGTGACAATATAATCAACGTCACTACTAGCATCTCTACTATTAGAGACATGATGGTGGATGTCACTAAATTAGCGACTTCTTAGTAGTGACTCTCTGGTTGATGTCACTATGAGCGTCTCTAGCTTCAAATATGTCGCTAATGAGGTCGCTAACTGTTTTTTTATTGATTTGCCTTAAATTCATAAAGGCAAAGACTTCACAAGCACAAAGTTATTTTCTTTCTTAGTCAACTTAACCCCAGACTACAGAATATGTATTAAGTCTTAAAAACACATTTAAACTATTAATTATAACTTATAACGTGATCAATCAAGCTTCTGTTTCTTTTTTTTCTATATATGAGATAAAATTTAGTACGGTTTTCTTGAAATCGTGTATTTACACCAACATTGTAAATTTTTCTTTTAAATGGCAAAACAAAGGGGTCAAACTAGAACGCAACTTCAACTACGTCATCACTCAACTCAAAATATTCAAATAGAATAAAACCAACTAGTCAGGAGTTAGAGAATAAGAGTACAACATGAAGAAGAAATCAAAAACACCCGACCAATAAAATGAAAATAAAAATAAAAACAACACTAGAAAAAGAAATCAACATTGTAATTAATTAGTTCTCTTCTTTCGTAATGGTTGACTATATACCCAAAAGTCAAAATTATTATATGGGGTGTGCACGTGTTATGACTTTTGGACTAACACGACTTTTTAATTGTCAAGTGCGTAGACAATGATGAAATCAACTCCATTTTTAATTATTACATACATGCATGCTATATATATTATTATTTTTAATGACATTAATCTTTGATAATGACGCATATCAGTTAGTATCTACGTTTCTTCAATAATGAAATATATTCACTCACGTCTCAATTCTACTCCAAGTCTACCTTGAAACATGCCAAATTGCCTTTATAAATCTTATCTTTTTCCTGTTTTCCATCATTTGAAAGCATTAAATTACTTAAAATATGAAAATCTAGTACATAAATAATTACAGTCAAATAATTAACATCATATGGTGAAAAATAAGCCTTGCTAGTAAATATAAAAATACTACTAAATTTGTAAACTTTCTATCTACATAAAAAGTTTGTTTTTTCGTAAACTTATAAATATCGTGTGGTGACAACATTATCAGTTTATCACTGTGTTTATTAATTAACATGTCTAATTAAAAGTTAACTAACAAAACTTTGCCATTCCTGTTCGCTAAACCCTAAAGTTGCATTATCCGTGATGTCAAAAATTTCATGATCTTGGTACGAGTACGAGCTTTTGGGGTCGTACATTTGTGGTGTGTTTTGGGAAGATGATTCGTTCCTACTTGTTTGTGGTGTATTACGTGAAGATGATGCATTTGTTTCGGTGTTGACCAACCCCATTGACTCAATCCCACATGGCCGTCTATCGAATGCCCGTGTGGTCCCTGATACCACATACACTCTACATAGGCTCAACTCATGTTGTAACTGCACAAATAATCAAACAAAATATAACCGATTTAATTATCTATTTTTATAGTTTCATTGTCTGAAATTCTGAATCTATATTTCTTGTCGCGCATGGGCATGCCAACATGTACTTTGTAGTTTGTATATGGTATTTAAGGTATCCTACAAGGTTATGACTTCTGGACAAAAAAATGTAATTTTAGGAGGTGGGTTAATTAGCCGTTAAAAAATTAAAATTAATATGTATGGGGTATACGTACCCTAGGGACCGGTAAAGCGTTGGTATCGTTTGCGTCTTCTTTAATAGCTCGATACTCATTCATTTTCCATTTGGTTTTCTTCACGGTACGAGACCTACCTTCATAAAACACCATCGTTTTCTTCACTCCGATCACTTTATTTTCCGACGAGTACACATAAGCCGGTGAACCAGTAGCTTTCCAGTAGCCGGACGCTGTGGTCCGGCTAGGTCTGCCACCATGCGCTTCCCTTTCTTGCCGCGGGACAAAAAAGAACCACTGCTCAGTGTCCCGCCGGCATACTTCTCCGGCTAACTCTACACACAAAAACATTAACATGATTAATTCAAGAAGCCCTAAAAATGGGATTGATGGATGCTTACGTTGAAGGTGGGATGGATTGTGCTCGTAGACATGAACAACGGGGATCACACGATTGATAGCTTGTGTTCTTTGGTTTTGAAGCTTGTTTAAAAGGTAGAACGACACGAGTTCTTCTTCAGTCGGGTAGAATCGGTAGACTGAGTTCAGGTGGTTGGCTTCCGACATTGTTGTTGCAGTTTAAAGGTTGAAACGGTGGTTGGTGTATTTATAGGGTTGGTGAAAGCGACGGTTGCCGAGTGAAAATGGAAAATTGGGGCAACGCGCGAGGTCTTGAATAAGTCATGACCAGACCTTCCAGTGTACGATGTCCACTATCATGGTTTGTTTTATTGAACTAGTCAAGACTATATACTTGTTACTTTATAATGAATGACAGGACTACCCCTTTGAAAAAACAGTTTTGGACTTATATCCTTTTTCGAATTATTCTCTGTATTATTTGTAAAAATGAGTTTCTTTTTAAATTCTTTTGTAATACTAGCAGATTCCTGCGTAATGCGACGACTAGTACACTTTAATTATATTTTATGGTGACAATAGTGGTAGTGGTTGTGCGTAGTGATAGTAGGTGGCGGTGGTGGTAGGGATTGTGATGGTGGGTGATAGTGAGTATTTAGGGATTTACAAAGATAATAGAGTATGTAAGTAATTGTAATCAAGTATGTAATCAACGTCTTCCTTGATAGGTGAGCTAGTTTGATCCCCTTATGTCAGGATCGATTAACTATATAGAAGTTAATTAACACTTTAGATCTAATTGACTATAGAAGTTGCAGCGGATCAACACTATATCAATGTAATTAAGAACAACGAACTGTAAATGATATGCGAAAGTATTAAGAACACAGTTTCACAAAAAGCTTCAATGTATATTATCAAGTTAACAATACACACGTACGTTTACAATTCGTAAGGAACTATTTATAATAGTCCTTGAAGCTAAACTATTTACCCTAGTTATTCTAGGACTTGATTTACATTCGAATTATAAAGATATACATTGATTTACATTCTATAACTATCTCTACGAAGATCTCGGACTTGATATGCTTCCAAAACGCGTATCAGTAGTATTCTGCAATCACCAGTAGTAAATTCATATCATCAGTAGTAATCTTGGTGATCAGTAGTAAGTCCAATATCAACGTCAGTAGTAACTACCATTGATCAGTAGTATCTTCAATAAGCTTTGATCAGTAGTAACTAAGTTATAGTATTCACCAGTATCAACTTCATCAGTAGTAAACGTTTTCTGCCCCATCAGTACTAAGTATGATCAGTACTAACTGCAGCATCAGTAATAAGTTGATCTGTGATTTTGTTCCAACAATCTCCCCCTAAACTTATTGATTTTCTTTCAATCAATCAAGTTTTTATTCACCTTTTCTTTTCCTTTTCTTCCAACAACTTTGCTCTTTTCTGATAACCTTCTAAAGTCTGTTGGTTTCTTTTATTCCTTTGTGCAATAATATATTTGCTGATTCTTTTAACAAATTCATTCAATTTGTTTTGGAGCATCACAGCATCATGTGGTTTAATAAAGTTCATGCACCAAAGTTGATAAAGAGTTTTCTCAGAATGAGGATACTCTTTCTCATAAAGGAATAAGTCACATTTCTTACTTGTATATTCAAAGAAGTACATGTTGACAGTTGGTAGCACATTCCAGGCTTGAACATTCTCTGGATTTGTATACTTCTCTGAATAATTTTCTGGATAGAAAGCAACATCAATCATTTCAGTAAGATAACCTGCAGCTGAATTCTTCCAGATCTTCTTAGTCATTCTTGGTTTACCAATGATCAACATCTTGATTATGTCACTTCTGGTTAGGGACATGACCAAAGGTTTCCAAGCTCTGAATCTTTGAATGACCTTATCTTCTCTAACAATCTCAATCATATCATCTATACATCTCCAGTTGATGATTGGATTGTTTTGTAGGGGAGCAATGGGAAGATCATAAACTTGAACCATTTGTAATTTCTTCTTTGGTTGTTCAAGTTCAGAAGTAACTGTCTTCCTTTTCTTTGAAGTTTGAGAGAATACACCAGATGATTCTCCAGTTATTGTTTTTCTTTCTTTCATTTCTTTGGAGTCTATCTGTTCAAGTTTAGTGGTGTACTTCTCATTAATGTCTTGTTCAGTAAGATCCTTCTTCTTTTCTACACAGTACTTTTCAATCAAATTGATCAACTTCATTCTTCCAAAGGCCTTTATGTTGTGACCCCTTGATTTCAAGAAAGTGATCATTTCATTCTTTTTCTCTGCAAATTGTTCTGGCATATCAGCCTTCTGTTCTTTGCATTCTTGTACTTGTGCTTCAAGAAGTTCTAGTGTTTCATATTCAAGTTGCCTAAATTTTTCTAGTTCTTTTCTTTGTAGTTCTTTTCTTGTTTCAGCAACTTGTTTAGAATTGACCTTTTGTTGAAATTGTGGCAGTTTTGATATATCTGCTATATCTGCCAATTTAATTTCTGTGAATGGTTGTCTCAATATTCTAGCCCTTTCTGCTAATCTTTTGTTTTCATTTGCTAGAGAGACTTCAACCTTCTTTAAGTACTTTGCTCTCTTAACCTTCCACCTATCCTGTTTGGCTGATTTGGCATAGTTGATTTTGTTGACCATTTCATGGCCTTGTGCTCTATTAGGTTGATCTTCATCAGCAACTTCCTTTCCCTTTCCTATGTAGTTATCTTTCTTCATATTTTGCTCAGATTCAATCACAAATTTGGGACCATAGTATTGTATCTGTGACATAGGAAGTATTTTAGGATGTGGAGGCAGGGAGCATTCATCAACTTCTAACCAATTTATATCATCATCAATATCTTTCACTACCATTTGTGATGTTTTTCTTTTTGGAGATGGTGGAAGTATCACTGTAGGTTCTAGTAGTGGTGGCAGCTCAATAATGTCATCAGTAGTAACTAAGGTAGTTACTACTGGTATGTCTTCAGAGATTACTACTGATAGGTCATCAGTAGTGTTTGCTGCCTTTTCTTCATTTACTACTGCTATGATATCAGTAGTAGGTTTTACTACTGATACTTCTTTTTCAGCTTGATCTTCCATAGGAGCAGTAGTAATAGGCTCATCTTCAGTAACCATCATTTCTGGGCCTTCATCAACAGTAGTTTCTTTTAAATTTAAGAGAGAGGACGCTGCTGCTGCAATTGATTCATCAATCATGGTTTGTATGTTGTCCTTCTCCCCCTTAGTGAGCTCAACTGGTGGAGCCTCACTATCATCAATCTTCTTCTTCAATTTTCTGATGATTTTAGTTTGTTGATGAAGCCTGTGCTCATAGAATCTCATTCTCTTGTTGATGGTGTTCATATGCCTTTTCATTGCAGCCATAGTTTTGATTCAGTGGTGTTTGCCTTGGATATAAAACAGTTGACCTCATTTGAAGAAATGAGTTCTCCCCCTATATCCAGACAATACACATTGTTTCTCCTTGGAGTTCTTAAAACAACATATTTTTCATCTAAACTAAAGTCAGGAGAAAGAATGATGCACTCAATGTCTGTGAAAAGAATTTTGTTCTTTTTATCACAAACTTGAGACACACTGACAAGATTGTATTTTAGTTCAGCTACATAAAATACATCATCAAAGGTAATTTTGCCATTAGTAACAGTACATTTACCTGTAATCTTACCTCCCTGTGGATTCTCACCATATGCCACATATCCTCCATCAAATGACTTGAAATCTTTAAGAATTTGCAGATTTCCAGTCATGTGCCTTGAGCATCCACTATCAATATGCCATGTTCTTCCTTCTTCTGGGATCTGAATGCTCTCAGTTTTGTTGTCAGTAAAGGCCATGAGAGCTTGGTTTTGAGCATGCTCTTCTGCTTGGAAGCTCCAGTCATATCCTTGTCCTTGTTGTGAGACAAGGGCAATTGATTTTGATCTTTTGTCTGGCTGAGGACATTCTTTTGCAAAGTGACCAAGGTTGTTACAGTTGTAACATTTGACTTTAGTTTTGTCAAATCCAGCTTTGTCACCTTTGTTGAAGTTGAGACTTGTCCTGACAGTTCTCTTTAAGAATCTTTTGGTCCTTAGGCTCAGCATAGCCATCTGCCATTTAAGATCCATCTCCTCAAGATCATCTGGATTCAATTGTTCCAAGTCATCACTAATCAGTGCAGTATGCACATGACTAGTGAAGAAGGATTCTCTTGCAGTGTCCTCAGAATCTGCAGCCTTTCCTGTGGAGGTTTCTTGACCTTGACCTGTACTAGATACAAATGCAGCATTATTAGAAGAAATAGAAGGGTTCTTTTGATTTACCTCAGTTTCAAATACTCTGAGATCATTATAGAGTTCATCCAACTCTTTTTCTTCTAGTGCATCTCTCTGTCTATATACCACTGTGTACATGGCCCATTCTTCACTTAGAGACCTTAGGAACTTCATGTTGACATCTTCCTGATCCATCTTAACCCCAACCTGGTTAAGTTCACTAATTAGCTTGTTGAATCTGTCAAACACTTGAGTGAGTGTTTCATTGGGCTTTCCTTTGAAATTTTCAATGTCTTGTTTGAGAACAGACTTCATATTCCTTTTGGTGCTCTTTGTCCCAACAAATCTCTTCTCCAGTGCTTCCCAAAGTACCTTTGCATCATCATACTCAACGAAGAGATGTTGATAGTCGTTAGGAATGGCCAGTAGGAGAGTGCTTAGAGTTTTAAGTTCGATTCCCTTGTCTTTCTTCTGCTTCTCACACTTAAGTTTGTCTGCCTCAGTTGCAGAGCTGCTTGCTTGACCAGGACCAGTTTTGTTTCCTTCAAGTACAACTTCCCACATGGAATAATCTGTAATAAGCATGTATTGCTTAATACGATTCTTCCACATCCCAAAGTTATTGGGAGTGAGTATAGGGATTTTATTGGCCTGAGTGCTTTCATTGTTATCAGTCATGATTAACAATCTGTGTGTTTTAAAGATTAAAACTTTTTGTTGTTCTTAAAATCATAGATCTAGAACCAATACGCTCTGATACCACTTGTAAGGATCGATTAACTATAGAGAAGTTAATTAACACCTTAGATCTAATTGACTATAGAAGTTGCAGAGGATCAACACTATATCAATGTAATTAAGAACAATGAACTGTAAATGATATGCGAAAGTATTAAGAACACAGTTTCACAAAAAGCTTCAATGTATATTATCAAGTTAACAATACACACGTACGTTTACAATTCGTAAGGAACTATTTATAATAGTCCTTGAAGCTAAACTATTTACCCTAGTTATTCTAGGACTTGATTTACATTCGAATTATAAAGATATACATTGATTTACATTCTATAACTATCTCTACGAAGATCTCGGACTTGATATGCTTCCAAAACGCGTATCAGTAGTATTCTGCAATCACCAGTAGTAAATTCATATCATCAGTAGTAATCTTGGTGATCAGTAGTAAGTCCAATATCAACGTCAGTAGTAACTACCATTGATCAGTAGTATCTTCAATAAGCTTTGATCAGTAGTAACTAAGTTATAGTATTCACCAGTATCAACTTCATCAGTAGTAAACGTTTTCTGCCCCATCAGTACTAAGTATGATCAGTACTAACTGCAGCATCAGTAATAAGTTGATCTGTGATTTTGTTCCAACACCTTACTAATCATATGAAGGTCGCAGGTCTGAATCGTCAATTTTTCAAAACACAAATGTTTCTCGAAATACAATCTGATAATTAAGTTTTTAAAACATATCAAATACATTATGTGAGTCTGGATCCGGTGAGACTCAGAAACTGGTGAGAACTCAAAAAAAAACTCTGAAAATGATTCAAAACCCAAATTTTTTTTCAAAAAAATTTATTTTTTAAACATAAAAATCGCAACCTATAAGATCCAAAAAAATAATAAAAAATTTCAAAAATGATCGAAAATTAAAATATGGATCATAATTTTGACCCACAAAAAAGATACGGGTCATTATTATGATCCGCAAAAAAGTGGATTATAATTTTTTTATTTTTTTGTCAAATGTAGTAATAATCATGAGAAGTTATATATATATTTTTTTCGAGTTTTTTGAAATTTTTTTAAGATATCCTCGCGAGTCCTCACCGTTTTTTGAGTTCTAACCGGATCCCACTTCTACATTATATATACGGTAAAAGATGAGTTTTTACGGCTTTGTTAAAATGGGCCTTTGACCCCACCATCCATCAACTTCTCAACTTTATACTCCCTCCGTCCCTTAATAAAGTTCTCATTTTACCTTCAAGTTTTGTCCCTAAATAAAGTTCCCATTTCTCAAACTTAAGGGACCCACTTAATATAATAATATTATTACCAATACTTTCACCACAACTATCTCTTAAAACACTTTCTCTCTCCAATCAAAACTTGTATTTTATTCAAAAGTAATACCAAATACCCCACCACTAACCATCTCATAAAATGTTGTGCCCAACACAAATGAGAACTTTATTTAGGGACGGAGGGAGTATAATTTATAAAGTTAGTCCCTATCAAGTATCAAGTTACACTTCAACCCTATAGCTTATATAATGTATGATATTTATAGTATTCTCTTGCACAAAGCAAGAAGCAATAGCAAAGCACGATAAAGAGGAATGCATAAAGAACACATGATTTTACGCAATTCACTTGATCATTGTGTTTGACTAGCCAGGTGATACCCGTGCGATGCGGCGACATGTATTCTGTAACTATATTTCGCAGCAAACAAATGTTATTAATTTACACATTTTTTTTCTAAAATACCATACAAATGAAGTCACGGTGGTGGTTAGTGGGGGTGGCCAAATAAATGGAGTCATGGCGGTGGATGGAAAAATATAATTCATTAGATGTATTTTAATTTAATAACTCATGAACAAATGAGCCAAATAAATGAGCTTACAACACAAAAATTTTCATGATCAATTGAGTAAAGAAGTCAAACTTCGAGCATTGACCGCTCGGCATGATGTCCTTATCTCCCCTTGTGTTCCCGTAAGCACTTGGGTGCCACCCAACTTAACCATCGCTTGACCAAACTTGGCAGTGAAATCAGATGATCGAGCAATGGCTTCAACTGTCGACTTGCTCAAACTGTCCAACGCCAATTCTTGATCAATTTGAAGAACTCCCCTACGCATCATAATCTGACTATAGAAAGATTTGTCCACAACTGAAGAGCTAAACGGGTTTTGATCCAAGTTTGCAGTGCGGTCAACCGTTGCATTCTGAGGGCATGTACGTCTGAGCAATGTTAACAGGGCTAAATCCATGGTCGGGTCGGGTTTCCCAGTGTTCTTGAAATTGTAAAGGCGGTCGTTAAATAACGAACAATGTGCAATCCCAATTGTGTGACCACCTATACATAATATATGACCCGTTTAGCAAATTTTATAGCCATCAATACGATTGGCTACCATGAAAATAGAGGTGAAAAAATTGTCATGCGTCAAGTTCAATTCGTAGGATGTTGTATTAATATAAAAATGCATTTAAGTTGAATTTGGACCTATTTGAGTTATTTTATATTCACCTAATTTTTATTAGAGAAATGATATTTAGTGTTACCATTTAGATATACTCATAGGCCTACGGTAGGATGACATGTGTATTCCACTAATTTTCTCTCATAATATTTTTTTACATCGATTTTCACACGTCTCTTCATCTAAGGCCATTGGGTATGGGCCAACGACGTGAGGGGGGGGGGGGGTGATACAGCATGGGGGTGATTTGGCAATGGCAACGGCGTGGCCATGGGTGGAACATCATTTCCCCCCAACACCGTGGGGGGTTGGCGTGGTGGAGGAAGCATGCAGACTACGGGAGGCCACAGTGTGTGGGGGTTGCTTTTTGATAGATGGTGGCTTGTGATTGGTTGATGGGTATTTTTTTTTATTTTTTTTAAATTTAATGGAATAAAATGGTGTGGTGTGGTGGGTTTTTCCTAGAGATGATGTGGTGTGGTTGCTGAGGTGGTGATGATGTGGCGGGGAAATTGGGTACCACATGTGGTACCCATACCCCATAGCCTAATGAGTAGACCTATGAGTAGGTCTAAATGATAAGCCTAAATACCATTACTCTTTTTATTATTATACTCATATGACTTATTTGAAATAATATACAATTCTAACCCGCAAGAAAAAGTAACTTGTTTTTTTTTTATTGTTACGTTTATGTGAGTGAACGAATTACCCAAAAGATAGATCATATCGGTGGTGGTGAGTCCTTTGCGAGCAAAAGCTTGAATTGCACTAGACACCGATGTAGAAGGAGATGGGAGACTTGCAGCATTTTGTGCAAGAGACACAGATCCATCTCTTCTTCCAGTTTGGACATTGTATTTACCTCCACCACTCTGTATTAACATGTTTTTCAAATTAAAATACATTATTTTATTGTGATAATTTCTATACAACATACTAACCTCATAACTTCAGTTGATTTAATGGTAAAAATATCTTAAATTTTAAAGGAAAAAAACCTTTAAACTTCAATCGGGTCAACCCAAAACCTGATAAAGGTAACTGTGATTTTTTTTCTGATTAGATCTGGTGCATTTAGTATTACTTACCAGGGCAACAACATCTCTTGTAGCCATAACGATTATATCTGCACAAGAAACAATTCCTGGACACACCCTCTCGACCGCTGATTTGGCAGCATCTATGACATCGTAGCCCCTAACACTTAAATTTGGTGGTGCTGTTTTCTCGGAGTTGGTTCCGTCTAGTAAAATCGATGCATCACACCCCTTTAAATTCATACAAAGTTAGAATTTATTGCATAGTAAAATTAACGTGTTATAACACTTTTTCTACAATTATAAGCTGTCTAATTTCTTGTAATTATAAGCGTGAAAATCTTGACAAAAGAATACGCATGTTTCTTAGTCGCGTAAGAAAAGTGTACACAACATTGCAACTCGAATATTTATGGCCAGTAGTTTATTACCCTGATCTACTTGGCTGACTACCCTAAACTATTAATTGTGCAGTAAGATATATGTAACTTTGTACAAAATGGTCGATTTACTACATGACTCATTAATTTGATCGTGTTTTTTTACTTAACTTACTTTCTTTGAAGCTTTTAACAGATTAAAAAATATATGTTTATCTAAGTTATTGATATTAGATGCAAATCGCGTGAGAAAACAAGAACAAACTCGTGAGTCAGAGAGTACTAAATTGACAATTTTGTTAAATTGCATATTTTAGTTTAAGTTAGTAGAAAACTTAGTGAAGCCAAATTCAGATATTAAAATGCATTTACGCCAATAACTATTGTAGTGTGTTGCACGCATGAAGATGAATGAAACTTACATTGACGAAGCAATCATGGAACTGCATGCGAAGAAGAGCTGGTGCAATAGTTTTGTCGAAAAAGAATTTAGCGACGACTGTTTTTCTTACAATATCTTCAACATCTGAATTTCGACACTTGCCATTATAGAACCCAAATTGGAGATCACCATAACAGTGACCAGTGAGGTTCAAGAAGATGAATGCAATTGCTGCTATGAACGCAACTGCTTGACTGTTTGCCATTGAAATTGTGTTATGCAAATTCTTAATTGAATTGGATTGAAGAAGAAAAATGATTATTTAGTATTTATAAGGTTGAGAAAAAGACAGCAGAGATTAATTACTAGCTTGCACGTTTTGCTAGTAGTTTGGAAGACGTGCTTTCTTCACCATGACATTATTTTGCACTAAAATTTCCAAGGGCTCCTCTTTTTTGTGGTAATCATGATTTTTTTGAACCCAAGTTATTAAGTTAGTGATTTAGCATATGCAGTGACATCCGAGCGTGCAGTATGCATTCTTCAAACATATCTTCTTTTTCGGGGGAATAAACCCCGTCTCCTTTTTTAATCTCCCGAAGAATGTTCTGAGCAAGTCTTGAACCGAAGATCTTTTGAAGGCAAACCCCCCAAGGCGATCTTGGTGACCAATTGATCTAGACCAATTGGTTTTTTTGATAATCATGATTCCAATTTGTTTTGTAGGCCGACTAATCCTAAAGCAATCATTCGCTTTATAAAGACCTCTAGAAATTTCAATTTTATAAAGACTAAGTCCAGTCACTCTATCGCCTTGTGGTTATTTTGAGAGCTCCTTATTTAGAACTAAACACATAATCTTATTGTTTTGCTATGTCCTAGAAAGTAGAAACGAAGTGTTTTACTTGTCTAATCCTAATAGAGAGTTCGTGTAACTTATGCAATAAGACTATGCGTAATGGGTGACCAACCCCAGTTTGGTCATCCTTGCCACCTCTGCGCCACATCAGCTTTCTCCCTCCTGATCAAACACATGATCAAACAGCGACCAAACCCTCGTAACGGGTGACCGAATCGGCGACCAATTTTTTTTTTAATTTATTTTAAGAATTTTCGTTTTATTAATATATATATATATAATATTTATTTTATATATAATATATTATTAAATTATTAATTATTAATATATATATATATATATATAAGAGAGAAAGAGGGCAAAACCATCGACCACACATGCACGCCATCGGTTGACTATTCGACCGTTCGGCAAAGAGGACGCGTCGCCGGAAACGGGTGTAAGGGGGAGGGACGCGTCGCCGGAGGGGAGGTGGCGGTCGTGACTGATCGATCGGTCGTGCGTTACGCTCGGTCTAAGAGTCAAAATATTTTATTTGGAAATTAAATTATATAATTCAGTTAAATATCCAATATTATGATCTTTGAGTATCTAACAGCTTGCACGTTTTGCTAGTAGTTTGAAGACGTGCTTTCTTGGGGATGACATTATTTTGCACTAAAATTTCCAAGGGGTCCTTATAAAATAAGAGATTTATAAAAGGAAATCACATAATCCTTCCGTTCCAAATTTTATCATCCACGTTTTCATTTTTAAATATCTTAAAATTATTGTCTAACTTAGAGATTCAACCAATTAAAAAATAGTTAAGTAGTAAATATAAAATTTCTGTTGATTATACAATATAATAAATGCATTTTTCTTAAACAGTATAATTCTTATTTATAAATAATAATTTTGGGACGTAGAGTATTAGTTTTTATATCTCTAGGGTATTCCGGAGCAATCTAAAAGCCATATACAAATAGATTAAACTATTCAAATATAAGATAATTATAACTATCGTGTCAATTATTTGTTAATTTTTGAACCCGAACACGACAGGATTTCGTGTTTGTCTTACACGACATGATCACGAATTCAAATTTAGATTTCGTCCCAATTTCATTTTATTTCATATATTTTTGTCATATTTAAATCAGATTTTCACAACCCTAATATGATTACGCATGAACATAAAAAATTCTCATTTGAAATAGGAGCTATACTTTTTTATGCAGAAAAAAACAGCTCAATATTTTCTTAATTAACTAATTCTCTCGTCTAAGGTGGTGCAGTAACTATATGGAATGGATTTGCATAAAAATTACTTTATTCTATCATATTATATAAACTAGCTACAAAACCCGCCCGATGGGCGGGTATGCTGTAAATTTTAGTATGTAGAAAAATGTCCAAAAACTTTATATACTTCTAAATGACATAATAATCGATAGATGTGATGATGATTTTGTACAAAAAAAGGTAAATGAAGAAATGTTACATATAAATGTTACATATAGTTATTTGTTTCCTTCGCTGATTGATCTTTTAAATATTTATTTGTTTCCTTGTATGTAGGATCTTTTAAATAGTTATTTGTATGTACGATCTTTTAAATAGTTATTTGTTTCCTTGTATGTAGGAAGCCGTATATGGAGCATATGAATGTAGACCGTAAGCCGTACCAGATTCGTTTGCCGTATATGGAGCATATGAATATGAATGTAGACCGTAAGCCGTACCAGATTCGTTTGTATTAGTGCAAATGACGTGGACCAATCAGGGAATTCCAAGTGGCATTATGGACGAATAGGAATGTTTGGAATTGCCATGGTGTCAAACTCTCTTCAAATTTAGGCCTCATATATAGGGTAGGATTTTAAATCTAAACAGATATATAGAAACATATAGGTCAAAATGCATTTTTATACTTAGAACTTGGTTGACTGGATCCTCTACTACCCCGAACTATTAAAGGTGTAGCATGCTACCTTGGACTTGTAAAAATAGTCAAGTACGTTGTCTTATTACGCGTTTTCTCAAATTATTTACTTCCCTTTTAACTTTTGACAAACCAAAAAAGAATAAGTTTATCTTATTATATTGAAATTACAAGCAAATGAAGTGAGAATTAAAAACCAAATTACTGAGTCATGGTACTAAATTAACTATTTTTCTAAGTTCAAGGTACTATATTGCACCTTTAATAGTTCAGGGTAGTAGAGGACCCGGTCAACCAAGTTTAGGGTACAAAAATATATTTTGGCCAAACATATATATGTTGTGGTGTGTGAATAAATTTTTATGGTATAAATATCACACCTATTAAACAGATACATACTTACATGTTTATGGACTAAACAAATAATCTTTTCTTTTTCTTTTTAATTCAAAAAGTTTTGAGTTTGATTCCTACTAATTAAATAGTAATAAGCTTTACATAAAGCTACCATTGAAGATGCTCTAATAGCAATTGTGTTAGTGACAGAATTTGTGTCATAATGTGTAAGCTCTAGGAAGTTGTGACTTTTACGCTTTCCAATTTGAAGCGTTTAAAATTAAGTAATATATTTTTGAAACTTCCTAATTTGGTAAAAGATGATGAAACTTATATTTATTAACTATATCTTTTAATAAAATGAAATTATTCATTTATTTTTATTTTCATTTTTAAAGATCATTAAATTTACTTTAATCATAATGTGTGGACATAACACTAACTAACTATCCAATTTAATTTTCATTACAATCTTTTGCTTCAATAAATATAAAACTCAAATTATATTATTTATTTTGAAACGAAGCAAGTATATTTATTCATCAATACAAACGTCTATATGTGTACAAGAATGTGTTGAGGACAATTAAACTTTTCTAAGTAATTACAATATGTCACCTATATAAATAAAAGATACGGTAATCATAATGAGAATCAATTACTTTTACAGAAATATGTGTACAATCGTATCTTTCCAAATACGACTCAAGCCATAGATAGTTAACTAGCAAGGTACCCGCGCAATGCGGCGGCGGGTACCCTGTAACTACATTTTGCGATTGCGATAGTGATGGTGGTGGTTACAGTAGTATTGGCGGTGGGTGTTGGTTGCAATGATGGTAGGTGGCGGCAACAGTGATGGTGGTTGGAGGGAGGTGCGTAATGATGGTTAATGGCAAGCGGTACTGATTGTGGTGGTGGGTGATGATGGTGGGTAGTGATGTTGTCATGGTGATGAGTGCCGATAAAGTGTAGTGATGGTGGTGGTGGTCAAAACAATAATATGGAGGTCTAAGCAATTGCATTCAATTTATCAATATTCATCATAGTAGCTCAGTTGGTATAAAATGGATGTCTAGGTTCGAGTCCTAAATGACCTCAATTTAAATTAACATATCTTTACTTTTGTACACATAAAAACATCACAGATTATCCGGTAAATATGTCTTTCTATTTTCCATCTTTTGACTATCAAAATTGTGTGTGAAAAGTGATAATCGCATTCCAATAGACAATGTTTAAACTTTAAATACAAAAGAAAGCACCAAAACAAACATTAATATGTATGTTTTCTAAATTTCAAACAATAAACATTAAACATATAAAATTATCAAACAACTTTATGTATCAAGAGAGGGTTGAATCCAGAGCCACTTTGAATCACAAGGATAATTTTTGTAATCATCTTTCATATTTGGAGCAACATTTCTCTTCACAAGAAATTCCGTGTTAAGTTTTCCCTCTCACAAAAACAGCATAATGTAAGAGTGGTTGGCCCTCGATATCATTAGTGTTATGATAGCAGGGACATCTCAGTTCATGTTAAAATATGGGTGTGCCGGGTAGATAACAGGGTCAAAACTTATTCTGCACAACAAGTTATGTAAACTGAAACCATATTCTTTGGTGCACCACCACGACCACTACAACCAGCCAACCGATTATAGTTCATGTCAGTCATGAACCAGTTCGCGTCTAGGAGGCCGTGTGGGTCCCTGCCCGTTAATGTCTCTTGGTGACCGATACGATAGTTTCTTTTTAGGGTCATCAGTGAATTCATAGGCACTTAGATACTATTTTCCACCAATTAGTTTCCTAGTGAAGACAAATTTTATATTAGATTTGAAACCAACAAAAAGACCTGAAATTATGGAGGTAACTAATAATGCAAATAAGAAGATGACTTGTTACAATGTGTAGTATTGAATGCTTCCCTTGATTGGCATTTCCCTTTCCAGCCAGCTCGCACAGGAGGCATGTCAGTATCGCTAAAACTTGCTGATTTCCTTAGAGATTTAGAAGCTAAACCCGAGCAACAGATTTCGCATGATTTCCTCAAGGCCCTCAAGTTGATGTAGTCTAATTGCATTAACAGAAAACTCCACAAAAGTCATTTAAGTGTACTATAGCAGCTTCATCGACAATTCATCAAACGCAAATGCTGTAATTAATAAGTCAAACACGTGAAAAAAAACAAGAAAACATAAAGATTTTATCGTTTTATTATATTAGTTCAACCTGTGTCAAAGCTTTCAAGAGACACTGTTTTTAAAATCAGTAACATAACCCACCAAATATATGGTTGTGTAGTCTCATTTGGCACTTTAAAAACACACAATTGTCTTAAATTTTCAAGAACATTTTACCTTCATAACCAGTACACAAATCTTGTTCAGAGTCAAGAGCACAATATCTTTCATGATTTGACGTAATTTGGGTATTTGATTTTACCTTAATTAAACTTAAGTAATTAAAGTCATCATGTCATTTGGCGTTCATAATCATATTTGTCATTCCTTGGCCAATAAGACCGCTACCAAATCCAATTAAATGATACAAGAGACCCTGAATCCACAAAATGCAAACAACAACACATCATTAGAATGACTCATTACTTATAGATGGAACAACATACATATATATATATAATTAGGGACATCTATATACCATGTAAAAGTATGTGGCGAGCGACTACGGTGTTGGAAATTTACATCCCGGTCTCTCGAACTCAAAGACACTGCAAAACCAACATGGTTTACATATCTGAACAGAAATCATCATTTAATTAATGTTGATCTTACCCTTTGTAACACCAAAATTAATCTAGAAGTGACACTCAATTAAATTTTGCTAATCCTCGGGACTGAAGTTCAACACTTATCTAGAAGAGACAGTGAGATAAACTTCTGCAAAAGATGCAGTAGTATAGTAGAGAAGAAGTCAAAAAAATTATAATGCTTCCAAACAAACTAAATATCACATTTAACGAATTACAGTTCAACGAATCCATATACATAATCAACTGATAGATCAAGTAAAGGAGCAAAAACCTTTGAGGATATGAGCTTGAAGAAGTGTAGGATCAAGAGGGATAGCCTTATCACAATCCTTAATCACATGTTTGTGAAGCTCTAATTGACTATAGCAGTAGGCACGATTACTGATGAGAAACACCAATCACAATCAGTTAAGCAACAACTAAATTGGAAACCATTACAAAATTAAAATGATAAACAAGCTTACATACCAAATACCCTGAATAACACATGATTGAGAGAGAAGAGAATTGAGAATGCAAATGGCATAATGCATATAGAGACAACGACATAACAGGAGTAATCAAGTGTTAATTAATGGAAATTAGAACTGTAGATTAAAAACGACCTAACATGAGTAATCAAGTGTTAATTAAAATAATCGTAGGTACCTTGCGGAGGGGAGAGATAAGTTTTCTGCGGTTGTTTATGGCGGAGAGAATGCAAATCACCATCGGAACAATATTCCATAACAACACACGAAAAATGACAAGCTTCAAATTGAGCACAGAGAGACGGTAAAGAACTAAAGAAGGATGACCAAGCATGTTTAAGAAGCTTCGAGGGTTAGGGTTAAAGTTGAAGGAACCAAAGAGGCGGAATCGAACAGACATATTGGGAAGTGAAGCGACTGGGCTTGTTGAAAGAACCAAGGAGGCGGAATCGAGCAGGTAAGCTTGTTAATATTTGAAAGCGCGATTGTAGTTTCGAGGTGGGCAGATGAACCACCGAGAGGTGGGCATTTGAAAGGGCATATATCTTTGCCTAGGAGGCCGAAAGACGTATTGTTTAATAGGAATGTTTTTTTGAATTAAAACACAAGCAGTTGCTAGACTATGTTGTTGGGTGCTTGCAAATTAATCAAAAAGTCTCCGGTTCGAGTCATGTCTGGTCTATTTTTTTAACTTATTTTTTTAAAATCCCAAAATAGAAAGGAATTGGCTGAATTTTCAAAAGTGTATTTAAGGAAATGTTATAAATGCTTTATAAGTAGTAGAGATATGACAAAATTATGATATACTCCGTAATAGTTACCAGAAAAACATTAAAGCTGAAAAGGAAAGAATAAACCTTTGCGTATGTGACAATTCACAACACATATATATACCCCTAAACCTATAAAATTTATAATAGGTCTATAGGATCAAATTAAGACGAATATTAATATGAAGAACAAGAATATGATAACAATGAAATTGTCCATGTTGATTTTGGTGTGTCTCCACCTTTTTGAATCCTCAAATTCCTCGAAATTAATTCATGCTAATATTGGTACGTTATTCTTTCTTTGTTGCTGTGTATTAAAAGATTTGAACAACGCTAGATACATATATATCATATTTTTTATACAAGTATAACTTTTGTAGTCGCAAGGGACGAACTTGTCGTGGACAAGAGTAGAGTGCATCTTGTTGGACGACGTGGAGGTGGTGGCGGCCATGGCGGTGGCGGCGGCCATGGAGGTGGCGGCAGCCATGGAGGTGGCGGCGGTCATGGTGGTGGCGGCAGCCATGGAGGTGGCCATGGAGGTGGCGGCCAGGATCCCGGAGTTCATGTGGTCCCCATATATGCAGGTGGTCACCAAACGGCTCGAGTCCACCATCATCGGAATAGCGCCGGCCGTAACTCCCCCCAATTAGTTTCTACTACGTTGGTCTTGATTCTTCTACTGACATATTGTTGCTAATTAAAGTTGTGCCAATTGTAGTATGAATATATTAGATATTTAATTCGCTAAAATATATTTTGTTTATGAAGTATATATTATCTTTTGCTTTTATTAATTAGCATAAGTAAAGTTTGTACGTATAATAGTGTTATGGTATCATTTATTGTGATACGGAGGTAGCTACCAGAAAGTTTTCTAAGTTTTCAACATTACATTAATAACTACCAGAAAGCAGACGGACACAGCTTTACTAGCCCAACACATGAAGCATTATCAACCCAACAAATTTATAGCCCATAAGATCCAGTCTTTTATATGGGCCAATATAAAAACTCCTGAACTTAACCAAATCGAAAACATTGGTTTTTTTTCTTAACCGTTAGTAATTCAGCGGTTCTTAACATCTAAGTGGACAAGTTCGTCTTCCTTAAACATATCTTTTTTTTTGGAGTAAACTTTATCTCCTTTTTTATCTCCTAAGAAACATCTTCAATAAATCTTGAGCCCAAAACTATTTGAAGGAAACCCTTCAAGGCTATCCTTAGTAACCAATTTATCTAGACCAATTGATTAAAACTCATAAACTCACATATTAGGAAAAGGCTTAAAAAATTGAGAATGAAAATTTGAAAGTTAATTTTCCTTTTATTTGCATTCATAAAGATATGGTTTTGTTTAATTGAGAGTATGTAAGTTGTATTCGTTTAAAATTACACAACCTCTTTTATATATGTACAAAATTATTATTCGTTGTTTATGTACCTTTTGTATAAAAATAATATTATATAATGATCTAATAGTTATCATCATAGTATATGAGATTGTGTGTAACGTTCACACATTATTTAAGACGGGTGTCTTATCATGTTTTTTGTCCGAGTAAATTACAGTTTTTGTCCCTGTGATTTGCCTGATTCTACGTTTTTGTCTCTGTGTTTTTTTTCTTTTTTTTATCCCTGGGGTATGCAAAATTCCGTTTTTTTGTCTTTTCCGTCCATTTTTCACCGTTAACTAGCCCCACATGCCAAACATGTCAGGGTATTTTGGTCATTTAATCAAATTACTTATACCACATGCCTTAATATTTGTACTTTCATGTTGTACCTTCATCATCACCAAACAAACAAGAGTAAATTACAGAAATCAAACCCTAATTCTTTACTTGATGAACCCTAATCACCATGGAATCAAAAACACACAAAAACACCACCATGAAAACTTAACCTCAAAACAAAATTCTTCACATCAAAACATGACATCCTAAATCATTCAACCAAGAACGAACACAAATCATCACTGTAGAGAGAGGCAGTTTCAGTTTTTGTTCTACTTTAATTTCTATCTTTACTTTTCCTAAATTCCTTCAACCAAAGAAAACCTAATTTCAAGTTCTGTTTTCTTTGTCTACAATATCTAGTTTTTGTAACACCGCATTTTTGAAATCATTTTTTTTAAATATCTAATTAAGTGTTAATCTAAGGTTACGGAAGCATACAGTTAGGTTCCTAATTACGATAGGTTTACAAACCGTGGTCCCATAAAATATTACAAACCAAGTGTTAGTTAAAAAGACGGTATTACGAAACACGGCTCATTTAACAAAACAACTATTTAAAGCATGGTCAAACTTCCCGTAAGCCCGACTCGTTCAAGCCTTCCAACCTGAAATGTGTCAATAAGGGAGGGATTAGCACAAAAGCTAAGTGAATGAATTCCTAACACTACCAACTACACTAATCACTTAAACACGGAAGTTATAAACATCTCCGGTTGGGTAATCACTTATTTGAGAGGATCGGTGGCTTTACGGGCCTTAAACCATGGTCGGCCAAAACCACGGTAACCGATAGCCTGTATCCAACACCCCGGGTAACTCCCTCCCCTTAACCATGCAACGTATACAGGTAAGGTCGGATACCCTATTAGTCGATACACTATGCCCAACCGTTATCCATCCGACACTGACCTCATCCCGAATGTGCACATAGTCATGTATGGTATTCCCTAACACTAGGCATACATAACAAGTAGACTAGCTACGAAAAACACCGCGAAAAACGTCACGACAGAGTTCCCAATCGCGAACTCTAGTTCGCGTTCGCGAACTAAGGTTCGCGTCGGGAACCCTGATCGTGAACTAGTTCGCGACCAACTACCAATTTCACTGACGCTACTTCCCGGTCGTTAAGTGGAGTTCGCGATGCGAACTCCCCTTGTCTTGTAATTTCCTGCGATTTTTCCCTAAAATACCAATACCAAACCAATAAACCGAAACCCGAGTTGTAGGTTGAATCCACTCACCTTTCAATCCTCGATTTCCTTAACCCAGTGAGCTAGTAACACTGAGTTTCCTTCCCGGTTCCTGTAACAACATATACCGAGTTAGTAACCTATCCACCGAATTGTTAAAATCGTCAATATAACAAAACATGACCCAAAGCTCATATTTTATGATACCACCACTTAGTCTATCAATCACAACATTCCAAGTAATCATTTGTGACTATCTAGCTCATCCTATGACCATTTGACCCAAACGGGCCAAAACCCGAACATGATCCTAACACTCCCACATTTCCATCAACTAGCAATTAATCTTTATACTAGCAATTCACAATCATTTAGAAATTCCACCAAGTTGACAACTATCACAATTCCAAGTAACATACTTGCATAATCACTAGATCACCATTTTGACAAAATCATCCAAACACTAGTTAACTTACTTCACCAAGTAACAATACTAGATTTTATACATCCCAAGCTTAACAAACATGTTTTCTCAACCTAACAAACAATTCCATCCATCCAAATAACAAGAAATCCAAGATTCATCAAAACCCACCTTCAACATCCACCATTAATGGAGGTTGAAGATAATTTTCATCAAATCTTGTCTTCCTTCAACAAATAACCATACAAATGATGTAAAAGCTTGCATAAACACATACTACAACATCCATAACAATATTTAGCCACTAAACACTAGCAATCACAAACCCTAGTTCATAACCAAGCTCAAGAACACCATAAACAAGACAAGGAAAAAGTGTAACTTACTTTTAAGCTTCTTCTACACAAACACTAGTAGCAATTTCGGAATCAAGCACAAGAAAACACCAAGAATGCTCAAGAACAAGATGGGGTTTGCTAGAGAGAGTTTGGCAATGAAATAGTGAAAGTTTATGGATAATGTTCAAATGAAAGGGAAAGGAAAAGAGAGGGGGTTTCCCTCTCTCTCTCTCGTGGCCGGTCAAACAAGAGGGGGTGGGGGCCCCTCTTGGTCTTTTTTTTAATAAAACAGTATATGTCTGAAAAGTCCCTTTCGTAATTAATTTATTTAAAATAGCAAACGGACCCCAATTTCAAAAACGAAAGTATTTCCGGAAACAAAATTCATCAAGGAATCTAAAAATATAAAAATCACATTTTCATTCCAAATATATCACAAGTCGGGTATTTTAACACCTTGGTTAAAATACCGCAAAAGACAGCAGGCTAATTAAATTAACTAACCATTTAATCTGATAATCATTTAATGAGATACCTTAAGGTCAATAAACTACTAGGCCGGGTTTTGGGATGTTACAGTTTTTCCCCACTTAAGAAGATTCCGTCCCCGGAATCCCATCTCGATCAAATAAGTAGGGATAACGTTCCCGCATGTCGGCCTCGGTCTCCCATGCCATATCCGCACCTAAACTGTGCCTCCACTTTACCAAAACCATAGGAATTTGTTTCTTTCTCAATTTCGTCACATTTCTGTCCAATAACTCCATCGGTTCCTCGACCAACCTTTTCTTTGTATCGACCCGCAACTCTTGTACCGGAAGAATTTGGCTCGGATCTTCAATGTTACACTTTCTCAAATAGCAAATGTTGAAAGTGTTGTGAATTGCCGACAATTCCGGGGGTAACTCGAGTGTACCGATTGAGAATTCACCACCTTACTAATACGAAACGGCCCAATAAACCTCGGGGCCAACTTCCGAATAAACCTCGGGCCAACTTCCCTCGTTTACCAATAAACACTATTTTAAAGACAGCAGGCTAATTAAATTAACTAACCATTTAATCCGATAATCATTTAATGAGATACCTTAAGGTCAATAAACTACTAGGCCGGGTTTTGGGATGTTACAGTTTTTGTTCCAAATCAGCACTGTTTCTATATTCAATTTGATCTCAATAGAAAACCTAGTTCGCAATACCAGTCATTTAAAGCTGAAATGGAAGACGTTAGTGGTGGTGGTTACGATGGGTGCCGACGATGGTGTAACATTCCGGCGACCTCCATTAAAACAACTTCTTCAACTTGGCGGAACTTCCGGCGACCTCCACTGATGATTTCTTGCAGGAAAAAGCTCTGGTAAGGTTTTGATTTTGACCTTGATTTAGTAAAGACCCCCGCCCCACCCCCGCCGTCGGATCATCTTCCATCCATCACCGGAACCCTAATTTCACCACGCTTTCATCAAAATCCGAACTTGCCGCCGATTTCTCTGGTCGGGGGTCAACCCGGTACGTTTCCAAGATGCATTTCGGTCGGAGGTGAACCGGTGGGTCAGTCCGACACTCCATTTCAGCTAATTGGAAGGATTGAATCGGGATGGTTTTTTGGGTGAAAGTTTGATTTGTTAAAGGTTGAATGATGAACAAGAAATGGTGAAGAAGATGGAAAAAGAAAGGGAAAAAAGAAAAGGACGAAAGTACCCTTAACTTTTTAGCATTTCTCGTTAGTTAACGGTGAAAAATGGACGGAAGGACAAAAATACGGAATTTAGCATAGCACAAGGACAAAAAAACAGAAAAAAAACACATGGACAAAAACGCAGAATCGGGCAAACCACAGGGACAAAAACTGTAATTTACTATTTTTTTTTTCCTTATCATGTTAATGATTATAGAGTGTTGTTCATTTGATTTGTTATTTTACTGTTATATTATCATTATTTGTATTTATTTCAAAACTCTTATTCTTACAATTTAGTGAATTTGTCAAATTATTATTCAAATGAATTTAATCCTATAATTTATGTTAAAACTCTTGATTTTATATGTCTTAGATTCGAAAACTCTTTTTTTCCAAGGGGATCGAAAATCCTCAGATTGACCACAACACAAAATCGTTCAATCATATGATTATACTTGATCAGTTGTATACTATCTTCATAAATTATCACCCACATGTTTTACTATCTTTAAGTGAATGGTCGAAAATAATTTCATTCTTAAATGGAAAAAGGACTAAATTGGCCTCATTGATAATCATGAATGTACCTGTGGCTGTTCCACCCACTTATTTGGTTATTTTACCACCATAAAACTCTTATTTAGTTACGATTAGATTTGCCGTTAAAAAAAAAGTTTACCTATCAACTTTTATTTTTAAAAATTAGATTAGTAGTTCTTTTTTGAAAAAAAATTACGCTGCATTCTTTTAGACCTAATGTTCGTCAACAGGATGAACTATATTTGAAGGAAGGCATCTATTTAAGTCTTTACTGAATGCCTAAGTCAATCCCGCTTTGCCATACCAGTGAGTCTGAGGCGCTGCTCTCGACCAAATATAATCTTTAAAGGGCTACCAATATAATCTTGTAACATTAAAATTTGACAAATGTTATGGTGAACAAATGTAGGTGCAAAGGTTTCCAAAAATAATAAGAATGTCAACGTAAATTTTTTGATGTAAATAATTATACGTGAAATTTGGTCGTTATTCTGTTTTTTTATGGAATTGTCTTACAGAGTTACAGGGGTTAAAAACTACCATAAAGTTAATAACCGGAAAAAGTAAATGGGAAGTAAAAGTTTGGTTGTTCGTTAATGGCGTCGTACTCTTTATGCTAATGAATGAAGAAAAATATAGGTAAGTAGGTCTAGTCAATGGCTCGGTCCACAAATAAATTGTCGAATAGAAATAAGAAGTGGCTAGACTTTTTTTTTAATATAGAATATCATAATAAAAGAAATTGATGTATGTTGTTTGTTAGTTGCTCTTTTATAGTTTTATTTGTTGACTTATATTAATCAAATAAATAATCTTCAACTTTATTTAGTGAAGTTCTTATCTAAATTAAACAACAAAATCCTTATTTTGGTCTGCAGACGAGCCTCAGAAGGAACGTGATGGAGGTCTTGATAGGATTTTGAATGATTATTGGGAGAATGTGACTTAAACATGAATTTTTCTCTTATACAATCAACTTTTTGTAAGTTGACCATTTTTCAGTAAAAAAACAACTTTTTGTAAGTTGACCATTTTTCAGTAAAAAAGACTAGGGGAACTGTTTATAAAGAAATTTGATTTCTCCGCAAGATAGATGGAAATTGAAATACGAAGTATAATGAAGAGGATTTCTCGAGAATTCTAATTCTCCATGTTTTACATTTCTCTAGTCAACTAAATAAAGGAAAGGAAAGGAAATCAATTTTAAAATTAAAGAATCTTAAAAGTACATGTTTACCTTCATAATAGTTACACATTCCATAAACAATAGATTTTTAAATATTGCAAGTCGTTTAAAAATAAATTTACACCTATAAAGCATCATATACAAAACAAAACAAAAATTATGTTTATTAATCAATATCTTAAATATAACTCGAATTTTAAGGATCCGAAATTCAATTTAACCGGTTATACACCAAAATTTAAATAGTATTAATTATTCGTTATTTTACAAATTACAAATGTATTAAGTTGAACATAAAACAAAGCATCTCAAAATTAAAATATCTTAATATCTAAATTAGGAAACCTTAAACTTTCTTTAAAAAATGCTTAAAATTAAGTAGAGTTTTAAGAAATCAAAATCCCCTAATTATTTGATGGGAAATTAAATAAAGAAGACCTTTTCTTTCCCTCTCACTCGCTCCCCACCCACCCACTACAAATGTCATCATCAATCAAAAACAATAAATCAAACTTCATGACACCCACGTCCGCCTTCATCTTCTTCCTCACTTCAATTCAATTCAATTCTTACCAATTTCTTCAATTTTTAACCAAACATCAAAACCACCATTATTATAATATAATTTCAATCTCTGTAATCCCCAAATTGAATCTCAAAAACAATATTATTTTACTCTTAAGAATCTTTGCAACGTACAAAGCCCACCATTTCTTGATTTTTTACAGCCATGACAGAGGTCCTCCACTCATCATCATCTTCTTCTTCATCTTCGTCTTTACAAACCCATGAGATTGAAACCACATTCTTTCACTCTGTAAATCACGAATTAGAACAAGGGGTTTCTAGGGTTACGGACTGTGACGAAGATGGTGATGTGAATGACGCAACGAATAGTGATAATCAGCAGTTGTCTTTGTTAGCACTTTTGTTGACTTTGTTTAGGAAATCATTTTGGGGTTCGAATTCTAATTCTAACAAGAACACGGTGGCGGAAGAAAGGCCGGATCTTTCTGGTATGGAAATTGGGTGGCCCACGGATGTGCGCCACGTGGCACATGTTACATTTGACAGGTTTAATGGGTTTTTGGGTCTGCCTGTTGAATTTGAACCTGAAGTGCTCAGTAGAGCCCCTAGTGCAAGGTACATTACAATTGGTTTCTTGATGAATGTGATCATGTTTTTTTTTAATAAATTTTAATTTTTTTTCTTGATATTATTATATAATTTAATGTAATTTTCTTGGATATTCATATCAAGTGTGAATATAAAGAATCAAAATTATGCAGTTTCTTGAATTTTTGTGATAATTCTTGTAGGAAATAATCAAAATTATGAAAAATCTTGATTTTGTGTTTGGTTTATTGGGATTTTGTAGTGCAACTGTATTTGGTGTTTCAACAGAATCAATGCAGTTGTCATATGACTCAAGAGGAAACAGTATTCCCATGATACTCATACTTATGCAACAACGTTTGTATACTCAAGGTGGTCTGCAGGTTTGTTAATCTTTATCCCCCTTCTTTTTCATTTACACAAAAAAATAAAAAATAAAAAAATCTTGAGACATGATGTGGGTCAGACGGGTTGAGTAACGGGTTCAGGCAAAACGGGTAATTTTTGTACGGGCTGGGTTGTCTTGAAACACACTTTGTTCCCAAAAGAATGTCATTACAAAAGCCATTCTGTTTATAAAAGATCTGTTCTTTTTGAAAATATCAGTAACGGGTTCAGGTAAAAAGGTGTAGTTTTTTACGGGCTGGGTTCTGAAACACTTGTCCAAAAAAATATTATTTTTTAAACAATTTGTGCATGAAAAATGTGATAATCTATTTATTTTTAATAATATGAGCACTATCGACCCGTTGGTTATGAAAACATAACCCGAATTGAGCCGTTCATAATTAAACGTATCATGTGCAGGCTGAAGGTATTTTCAGGATCAATGCAGACAACAACCAAGAAGAACATCTAAGAAGCCAGTTAAACAGTGGTATCGTTCCAGATGGTATCGATGTACACTGTTTAGCAGGTCTTATAAAGGTTAAAAAAATTAATTAATCATTATTAATATAATAATTACAAAGTAATTTTTTTATTTGATAATTAATTTCATATAATCTGATTAATATTATTACAGGCTTGGTTTAGAGAACTACCAACTGGGGTTTTGGACCCAATATCACCTGAGCAAGTGATGCAATGCCAATCAGAAGACGACTGTGCCGCCCTCTGCCGCCTTCTGCCGCCAACAGAAACCGCCCTACTTGATTGGGCCATCAACTTGATGGCTGATGTTGTACAACACGAACATATTAACAAGATGAACTCACACAATATCGCAATGGTTTTCGCCCCAAATATGACACAGGTTTGTATGAATTATGAAATGAACTTATGAACCGAAACGATTTTTATGAAGTTTAATTTTACAAATCGGTTGACTTTTTTTTGTTCAGATGGTGGACCCGTTGACCGCATTGATGTATGCGGTTCAAGTAATGAACTTTCTGAAAACACTCATCACAAGAACCCTTCGTGAACGAGAAGAAACGGTTATTGAGTCGTATCCGGTCCCGCCACGAGAACCGTCGGATGAAAACGGCGGTGGAGATCAAGGGCCGAGATTGAATCTTGATCTGCAAGGAAACTGTGATGAAAATGAAGAGGAAGAACATGAACATATTGGGTATGTAACCGCCACTGAAGCATCTTATGGACCCGAATCTTATGGACCAGTGTTATGTTCATGGCCGGTTCAATCTCCCCCCATGGAGCCGAAGACCACGGTTCGGTCAAACGGTCCGGACAAAAATCAACCTTTAGTCAACAATGTGAGTTCTATAAACTCACAAACCGAAAGGATCGAAGCATGGCGTTGATTTAAAATTGAAATAATGGTAAGATTGTTATTGAGTACTTACGAAAATTTCTGTTTCTGCATAGATTTGTTTTGTTTTTTTTGTGAATTTACTACGTAACCAAGTAATAATCTTTGCATTTTGGTGTTACTAATCTTGTTGTTTGAAACAGTTGTGGTAAATGTATGGTGTTTGAGATTGTGTATTCTGTTTTTTTTTATCTCGTATTTGTAACATTTCTAGTAATATATTGGAGCCACTTGTATTTCCCCCATTTAATAGCATCTTTTAACCTGAAAAGACTAATTATGTTCATGCAACAACAATGGCGATCGAAGTCATTAACACATATTGTATAACTCCAATTCATTCTCAAATGAATTTTAAATCTTGACTATGGATTAAAAACCCTTGAACACGACTAATTTTTCATCAAACGAACCATCTCTCATTCATGACTGAATGGCTGGTTTTGAAAGCTTTGGTGGTATGGAAGAGTTGAAAACTGAAGAGTATGTTAACGAGGAATTTAAGGTTAGAATGGTGATAAAAATATAGTTTTTGAATAAAAACCATGGGTTCAAGCAAAACAAGACAAGTTAGTAAGTTACAACCGTTACTTGTACTAGAAATGGCAAAAACATCTTCCTAGGTTTGACCAGAGATGACGAACCATAACATGTGATATCTTTAAAGGAAGGTTAAATGGCACATGCTTTATCGTACAAAAAATACAAATCATTGTGGCCCCAAACTCTACTACTTTGCCAATCACATCAACAACAATCATGTTACATCTTAAATATTTAATGGGTTTAAATAGAAAGGAATGATTACAATGGATTTAATGCACAAAAAGACTAATAATGTTTCAACTCTCAACTTTTATTAATTTGGTATTTTAACCATTTAAAATTTTGCCAGTAGTTTTATCCTAACCCTTAACTTTTGTTAACTTGTGTTTTAACCTTTTTGTTGAGGTCAACACAGTTATTTAGGTTTAGGTACAATGTTTATAGTCCATAAACTTACATAGTTGGTTTAACCCTGTAACACTTTTAGGTCTAAATATAGTTTAATTTTTAAACTTCAACCTATTGGGCAGTTCCATCCTTAATTTGGCATTTTGTATGTATGAACCAACTGAAGGTTAGGATAACACCATTGCTTAAAATGTGTAAGAGCTAAAATGAAAAATCAATGGAATTTTGACGATTAACATAATTAAACCTAAAAATCTAAACAATTTATTTTTAAAAAATAACCCAATTTCACCGATTCCAACTCACGTAATGAAAACATTTACCTAGAAAAAAAAAGTGGCAATATGACTACAAAACACCAATCACGAATGTCAGTCTTATAGTACATTTCATCAAGTCTTGCAAAACAAAAACAATCCGTCAATTGCGTATATCCAAACATACAAATTACAAAACACAAATTCTTATTTTTGTTTTAAAATCCCGAACCAACAAACTCGATCAATCAAAAGGGACTTAGAGTCAAGTACCTATTATATGTTTGTGAAATTTCATCAATCTTGAAGTTCTTCGGTTTTTTTGTCTTTTGACAAAAGGTACCAACCAAGAGCACTTAAACCAGTTACAGTACCAGCTACAACTGCATAGTTCTTGTGAATATCTGTTGATACTCCTTTTGTTGGAATAGATTCACTTGTTTTTGCATCAACTGCTGGTGTTTCTTCGGGTTTAGGGCCCTGAAATGCCAACCACAAAGGTCAAAAACAAAAACGGGCCAAATGGGTCAAAACCCGAAAGTTGCATAAAGTGTATTTTAGTTGCATAAAACCTCCTATATCGTTAATAATCAAGATATTAAATCATTAATATAATTTTTATATCAAATTTGATATATTACTTGTTTGTAAAATAATGTGTTAGGAGGTTGTATGCGTTAAAAACAGACTTTGGATGACTTTCAACAGGTTCCACTTTGAGCTATACTTATATTTGACCCGTTTGAGATAAAACCCAGAAAGAACCATTCATAAGTAAACGGGTCAAAATTGCCACATCTAAAGTATATCAAAAGAAGATAGAGAATGAGAAACCTTTTGTGCAAGCTTCTGCAATTTCTCTTGCTCAGTTTTCTGCAGGAGCAAAAAGGAATTTAGAGGACTAGAAGAATATAATCTGGGATCTATGGTCAGTACAAACACATATCATAAGTCTTATTTTGCAGGATTAAATGCAAAATAAGATTTGAGATAGATCAAGCATTAGTGTAAATACATCTTTTTTTGTAATTTAATCAGATGAATAAACATACAATACACGTGAAGACGTATCAAACACAATATCAGTTTGGCAATTACAAGTTTTTGAGTCGACATACTTTGGTACTAAAGCTTTTCATCCCTATCTGGTAAAAAAAAAAAAAACAAATTTTTGGCCATATGTGATTATTATTTTTTACGTTTTTTAACACTATAATTACCAGTGTAGACCGGCTCAACTACTAGTAAGTTGTAACAACCAAAACAGACCTTAAAACATTATAATTACCAAAAGGGACCACCTCCCAAAGTATATTTCTGTTTTCAGACATTTGCACTTCAAGATTAGGAAATAACAACTTTTTAGTGAATGAAAATAAATAAAAACACAGATTCTCATACAAAAAGGTCGATTTCGCAATGAAATGGTCAAAGCAAATTCACAGTTGACCAGCAGTAAGTTGCTGATGAATAGCTTGAATTAGTGTAAATAAGAATTACCTTGATGTAGATATTTTCTGCAGCCTTCTCCTCCTCACCAAGTACTTTGCCACTGGTTGAGAACCTGCAAAACACAAATCTAACTACCTGTCTTGTTGCCATGGTTCTGTGTCTTCAACCTTTTTCACTTCAAAAATGGGAAATAATCTGCATGGTTTATCATAATTTTGGATGAAAATCATTCCTCAAACAAGATTGGTACATTATGGAAGCTATAGTTATTTCAATAACCATAAGCTCATTCTACAATTAACAGTGTTTGTATAGTCCATTACAAAGATATGGTGGTTCAAGGTAATATAATGTTGAATACAATTCTCACTAGCATTGATTTGACCCAAATTTATATGAGAGTGTGTGGACCAAGAGGAAGCCCTAAGAAACCTATCTGCCATTTTAAACTGTTCATAAGAGCTCATGTTTAGGTGTTTTAAGTGAGCATATACAACTAAACTAAAGCATTTCTACTACCTTCAGACTGATTTACACATGCTTGTATGATTCTAGCAAAATCAAGTTTCAAATGAGTTCCAATTTTGAGAAAGGAATAATTCAACTACATCTTTCTAATCACTATGTAGGTGTCAACGCATTAGTTAGTCACACACACACACACATCTAGATTTGTGAGATGCAGAATCCCGCACAATGTATGCTTATTTATGCACTCGGAGAACAAATTTGATCCAAATTACGTATATACCCATGTATGTATACGCATGTTATTATTTGTATATAATCAAACATGAACACATATTTGATGAGTGCATCGGAGCTCAATATCAAAATAACAGGTCTGTGATTCTTAATCGAACTGCGGGAATGAAAAAGTAAATATCATCGAGCTGAATTGTTAATCTAGAGAATGAATCGAAATCGAGAATCTAAATCGACGGATAGCAACACAAAAATAGGATCGTAAAACAAAAAAAAAAAGGCCCAAATTAGTTGAGGGAAGATGCTTGCTTACCTGAGATAGATCGAGGCAAGGTTTTGGGTTTACAAATGCGATATTCGAGTAGTGAAAGCTTATGGTGTTGCTTCAAGGAGATTATCGATTCTTACACAAAAGCACCGAATGGGCTTTTGGCCCAAAACTTTATTTTTTAAACCATAATTACCAAGTATTATTTTGTTTGTATTCATGTATTTAGGGTATGTTCAGGAAAGTTTATTTATTAGTTTATTAGCTTAATAAGCTTAAAATTTAGAGTTTTTTTAAGTTTATTAAGCTAATAAGCTAATAAACTTCCTTAATAAGCTTTCCCAAACACCCCCTTTAACTATAATTTATAATTTATTTGTAATTTATAACTAATATTTATTGTTTTTCCGTCGCTTTTGCCAATATTTTTCAGAAGGCGTTTTCTTAACACTTAAAAAAAGATATGGTATCACTTTTAACAAGATTTGATATCATTGTTGCAAATTAATTTTTTAAACCACAATTACCAAATATATTAACTTTAACATGGAACGTTAAAAGAAGAGTCTAGTCATTAAAATGAAATAAGAAAACCCATATTATTAGTTTGTAACATTTGACTTATTTATTTTGCTATTTTAGTTTTTTATGTGTAATTTATTAATTATTTTTAACTTAAATACCTACAATAATCAAATGAATAGATAAATAATTATAAACATTAAATAAAAATTAATACCATTTCTCTACCTTGTATTATGCTAAGTATAATGTTATAAATATAAAATTGGATGATATCATTTTGTGTCTTAAAAGTAATGCTGTTATATTTTTACTTTCTTCTTTTATATTTACTCGACCCATCCTACATGGATTGGTCAACAAAAACCTGACGTGGCACAATACAATTCGTAGATGATACGTAAGACGTCAATTCCAGAAAGCTGCTAACAAGCGCCGGAGTAAAAACACACCTCGCCATCACACACCCTCCGCCATCTTCTCCGTTCCGATCGGAATTCGGAAACATACAAAAAAGTCCCGAATAGATTTTCACCAATAATGGCGGTGCGTGCGACGGTGTTACGGTTTCCGTCGGACCCGGACGCGCAGGAATCGTCTGGGCTACCGTGGGGAGTGACGGTGACGCCGTTCGCCTCCAAGGACGAGAACGGTAACTCGCCGGTGTACGGATCGTGTGGAGACTTGATCCCTAGGTGCGAGAATTGCTGGGCGTACTACAATACGTACTGTGAGCAGGATCAGTGGGCTTGGACTTGCTCCCTTTGTGGAACCCTAAATGGCCTCTCATCTGAAACAATTGCTCGTTATTCTTCTTCTGAATCTGCCCCTGAGAATATGTCTTCCTTCATCGACCTCGAATTGCCTCGTAATCTCCACCATCTATCACTCTATATATGTCAAATTCCGTTATGCATTGTTGTATTTAGCTATGCCTCAGAATTGGAATCGATAAATGCTGTTAAAAATCAACTTATTGAGCTTCAATTAAAATTCCTGACCTAAATCAAGCTCAAATCCTTTCTTAGAGAAATGAAGAATTGCATTTCTATAGGTCTTATTTAATTGTCTTAATGTTGATCTGAAGTTTATGAGTCTGTTTCAATTATAGATTCCAATATTTTGAGTTATATAGTCAATTCCATACCGAAATGTAGGTTACTGCAATAATTGGGGAACGTTTCTTGCACTGAAAGTTATCTTGATATCTTTTCAAACAATTATCAAGTCTTTCAAATTATAGATTTCAACATTTATTTATAAATACTTAACTCTTTCAGACTTTCTATTATGTAGTTGAAGGTTCTGAGATGGAGGATATGCAAGCTCGACCTGTTTATGTTGCTGCAATTGATTTGGCATGTAAGTTTTGATTAAAATAGTGTGCTGTCCATTATAAATTCTTTATCAAAAGTACAATTTTCAACCAAGAGAAAAAAGATGATACAAATGATCAAACGAGAATCATTGCCTACATCGAATGGTTGTAATTTTAAGTTTTCTGAGGTGAACTTCTGTGTTTGCAGCATCTGAAGAGTTTTTGGAACTTACAAAAAGTGCTTTATTAGCTGCTTTAGAAGGTTGGTAATTACAGTATTATTATATACACTCTTAATTGTATCTATACCTGCTCCGATGAATTATAAATACTAAAATTTAGTTTCTTTTACAGCTCTTGCTCCAGGATCTCTTTTTGGGCTTGCTACATTCAGCCACAAGTTAGGTTTATATGATGTACAAGGACCTATTCCTGTAGTGAAAAATGTTTTTCTACCTGCTGATTCTGATGGAACCTTACCAATTGAGCTTGAAGATGCAATGCCATTGTTTTCATTTTTGGCTCCAGTAAGTTTATTGACAAATGACAAAAAGTATCCATTTAAGTCTTACAAGTTGAGGTCTTTAATGTGATAAATTTATTTATCTTTACTACAGGTAGAAACTTGTAAGGATCGAATTGCATCTGCACTTGAAACCCTAAGACCAACATCATCATGGGATGGTACAGGTGGCAGTTCACAGGGATTAGATAGAGTTTTGTTGCCAGCACGAGGTTTCGGGCCAGCAATGGAAGCCCTAATTTCATATCTTGGTTCTGAACATGGGAATACATTCGCGTTAGGTTTGAATTTAATATCAATTGCATATTAATTAAAATATATATTAAAGGAAATTACAATTTCTTTACCAAAAAATTTGCAGCCAGAATCTTTGCTTTTATATCTGGACCTCCTGATTATGGACCTGGACAGCTGGACACAAGAAGATACGGTGATCAATATGCTAGTAGAGGAGAGGATGCTGAGCTGGCATTGCTTCCAGAACAGACACCGTTTTACAAAGATTTGGTAATAATCTAATCATTCATTACAAATTTGTGTTCCTTACTATATGTTTGAAAAAATGTATGTATTTACATGGATATACATACAGGCTGCTGTTGCTGTTCAAGCAGGCGTTTGTATAGACATTCTTGCTGTTACAAATGAGTACACAGATTTAGCATCCTTAAAGTTTCTTAGTATTGATAGTGGCGGTTCATTGTTTCTGTACTCAAATACTGATGATTCAACACTTCCTCAAGATATGTAAGAAATAATCGAGGATTAAAATAATTTTTTAACCTTTTTACTGCATGTTATCTCGTTAAAATTACATTTAATTGTGCCAGAAATCATATTTATTAAATAAAAGATCATATTATTTTCAGGTATCGAATGTTAAGTCGTCCGTACGCCTTTAATTGCGTCATGCGGTTGAGAACGTCTTCTGAATTCAAACCTGGAAATTCTGTGAGTTGTTATTTTAATTCAATTGCAGAATGATTCTATTATTTTGTTAGAATTTATGCTTTTACTAAAACTAAATATATTATTTTGTTGCAGTATGGTCATTTTTTCCCTGATCCACAATATGAAAATGTTCAGCATGTTATATGCTGTGATTCATATGCTACATATGCTTATGACTTTGATTTCCAAAATAATCATGGGTTTTCCAGGTAAATAAATACATATTTATTTTAAATTTATGTGATGTTTGTAACCGTTTTTATCATTTATTGTTGCAGACACACTTCTGAGCTGCCTATGATACAATTGGCTTTCCAGTATACCGTTGTTGTACCCCCAGAGGATAAAGATAATTCCACTCCTGGATCAGGCCAAAACATTAGGTATGTGTATTTAAGTATGAATTTGATTTAAATAAGAACTATATATTATCGTATATACAGTTAATTTTATTATAATTTAATTAATTGCGTTATATGCATACACAGCTCAAAATACACAATCAAAAGGCGACTCAGAATCCGAACAATGCAATTCGGTGTTGCACGCAACTTCAACGAATTATACGACAGTGTAGATCCCGAAGTCGTTCTTTCAATACTCGTTCACAAGGTAAAAAAACATTATTTCTCACCAAACTTCAACAAAAACAAAATACCCAAAATACCCTTGTTTTTACAGGTGATACTATCATCACTAAGTGAAGGAGTTAGAGAAGGCAGAATGCTGTTACATGATTGGCTAGTGATCCTTACAGCTTCATACAATGAAGTATGCAAAAATGCTCCAACTGAATTTGGTGTCTCAACTGACTCACTTATTGATGTCACGTTTTCTCAATGTCCACAATTACAAGCTTTACCTCGTTTAGTATTTGCTTTACTTAGAAACCCTCTTTTGCGGTTTCATGAAGAAGGAATTCATCCGGATTATAGGATATACCTTCAATGTTTGTTCAGGTATATAAATGTTTTTTATGTTATTTTATTTTATTTTTTATTAATTTTGATTATTTGGTGTAGTGGGCTTGAACCGAGTGCTATTCAGCGTGCAATATATCCTCTGCTGACATCATACGCGACACCTGATAAAGTGGCGTACCCTCGTCATTCTTTAAGCCGAGCTGCATTACTCACAAGTGAAAGCCCCATATTTTTCCTTGATGCATTCACTACTCTCATTGTGTTTTATTCCTCTACAGCTGACCCCACACTACCTTATCCTCCACCACATGATTGTAAGTTTTTTACTTCAAATAATATGCTTTTTAATGAATGGGTTGGTTTGGGTTATGTTTCATCTCTAATAGCTAACGGGTCAAATGAAAAAAAAAATTAGATAGAAAGGGAATGGGTCAAAAGTTGCTCAAAGTGTATTTTAAGGGCAAATTGGGTAACATAGCATGATACTATACTTTAGCAACCAACTACCACAATTACAAGAAATAGCAATCAATTTTTTGCAAAAATAGCAATTAGCAACACTTGACCTGATTACCAGGTTACCATGTCAGTTATGTCTTCTCATTTGGAATTTCTTCTTAAATTTTTTAATTTTTAGTTATTCCGGGCTTTTTTTTAAATGACAAATTAACAGAAGTTACTAAAGAAATAAAAATAGTTATTTCACAAAAAAAAAATAGACAAAATTTTCCTGGTAATTACATACAATCTTGCTAATTTTGCAAAGAAATGAAAGTTTGTTGCTATTTCAGAAATTTACATATTTGGTAGAATTTGGACACAATATTTTGCTATGTTAGGCAAATGACCTTATTTTAATGACAAAACCTCATAAATATTTTTTTTTTTCAAAAAGTTTAGCTAATTCGTAAAATAATATAGTTTTTCTAATCAATTTTTACAAACTTATTATATATAAAAAATTAGAAATTATGGACAAAAAATGTTTTTTGTCAACCCGTATTAAAAGTTACCTGTTTTAACCAATCCTGCTTTGGCCCCTCCCTATTTATGTATAAAATTGAGTTAATTTCATAAATGACCCTTAAACTGACCACATATTGCAACTTTGGTCCTTTTTTTCAAAGTTCCAAACTTAATACTTTATGTACCATTTTATTGCTCGGACAATCCTTTTAAATTCCTTTTGCAATAAAATGGTCCTTTAACTAACCGCATGTACCGTTTAAAAGCACTATCCATGCGAAAGTACTGAGTTTGGAACTTTGAAAAAGACTAAACTAAAGTTGCAATATATGGTTCGTTAATGGGTCATTCATGAAATTAACTCTGAAAAATTACCCATTTTGCCACGTGTATACTCTTATATAAATGAATGAAGTTATAATATTGAGTTGATGGTATAATAGGTTTATTGAGAAGAACAATAAACAAAGTGAAACAAGAGAGAAGTATAACTCCAAGATTGATGTTTATTAGAGGTGGTCAAGAAGATGCCACGTTGTTTGAGAATTATCTAATTGAAGAACAAGATGTTGATGGAAGCGGATTTGCAACCGTTATGGGATTTGTTTCTTTTCTCGAGGAAATCACTCAAAGTGTGCTTGAATACATGAAATAGGAACATTGTTACGTAGAGTTGGTTTTTTTTGCAGGGATGTTTTAGTCAGACAAGTTTTTGTAATAAGGTGTTTAATACTTAAAGAAAGATCATATTTTACTTGTAATGAATCACATTGATATTTAACTATTTTAAACACATATCACAACATGGTTTTTAATTATTTTTTGGGATAATTTCATACACGTCTTTGCAAACTTCCAATATTACGTATATATCCTTGCAAACTTTATTATTACGTATATATCTTTCCAAAATGTCAAAATTCTCACATATATCATGTTTACCTAATTTAATAATATCTAAGTCTTTTAAAACTTATAAAAAACAAATCTTAATATACATTAATAGTAAAATACTTTAAATGTCGTTAAATGTCAAGTGTTTTTTCTTTCGTCACGGGTATTTTCTTGCCCAACTGGACACTGCATCTTCTTTTGTGAAGGGTATTTTACCATCAATTTAGATTAAGATTTATGTTATATATGGTTTAAAAGATTTAGATATTATTAAATTAGGTAAAATTGATATATGTGAGTATTTTTAAGTTTTGGAATGATATATACGTAATAATGAAGTTTGCAAGGATACATACGTAATATTGCAAGTTTGCAAGGACGTATATGAAATTATTCTTTTTTTATCCCAATGACCTCGTTAAGCTGGCCATCTACTAAATATTGTTAATATTTAAATTTTCTAAAATAGTGTCACGTTAGCTATATTACAAATGACATTTATATTGACAATATTACTTCACTTAATTCTATTTTTTATTTAAATACCTGGTTCATTTCAAACCAACATGTTGCTCTGAAGGAAGGGACCGTGCCAATGGTGTCACTTCGGGGAAAGTCTTCGGTAATTGTTAGTATATGAGTTGCGTTCAAGGAGATCCATGATTTTTACAAAGTCCCGAGGAACAAATCTCAACATTGATCAATATGATCTAATGGTCAAGATTAATCACATTCTTTATACATGGAGGGGTATTTTGGTCATTTGAAACTAAAATATTTTTATTTTATTTTATTTTATTTTTTAATTTTAATTCAGGGGTATTTTGGTCATTTTGAAAAAATTATTTTATATTTATTTTTATTTTTTATTTTAAAATTTTTAATTTTTTTTTAAAAAAATATTTTTTTAAAAAAAATTATTTTTTTAAAATAAATATTTTTTTAAAAATTATTTTTTTAAAAAAATTATTTATTTATTATCATTTTTTAAAAATTATTAATTTTTCATTAATAACACATAATGTGATTGCATAGTAAATCACATGTGATTGCATTCTGAATCACATGTGATTACTTTTTCATTAATAACACATAATGTGATTGGATAGTAAATCACAATGTGATTGCATTCTGAATCACATGTGATTTAACTAAAACATTATTTTACACTAAAATCACATGCGATTAAGTTATATACGTAATTATCAAATAAATATTATTTTTTAATAAAACATAAAAAAAAATTTAAAAAAATTAAAAAATTTAAAATAAAAAATAAAAAAAAAATTGAAATTTTTTTAAGTGCCAAATGACCAAAATACCTGTTAGGTACTGGATATGTTGTAATAGTTAGTCTAGGGGGTAATAGTGTAACAATGTATAGATGTTAGGTTTTATTACCAAAATGGTCCTAACTAACCAAGAATTGAGCCATGGTATAAATACCAAAGTGTAAGGCTCAATTCTTCAACTTTTGCACAATTAATCAAGTTAACATTCCAGCAATTGTTCTCTCCCATCTCTCTACTTTCTCTCTCTAAAAGCCCTAATCTCCTTCTTCACTTTTATCACCAAAATCATCATCAAACCTCTCTAAATGGATTGAATCAGTGTTATTGTGCTTTTCAATTGGTATCAGAGCATAATTTCATCTTGAAAACGATCCAAATCCATCAATTGGTGTTAAAATCAGAAGAATCAGTGGGTTTTTGAAGGTTTTTGAAGAAAAAGGGGTTTAAGATCAAAAATCAGATTTAAGGTACTATTTCTTGTTATTAGGATTGAATAGCTTCTTTTTATTGATATATTAAGCTTAGAATCAAGCTAGGATCGAATCTAATCCATACTGATGAAGAATTAAGGGTTTTAGGAAAAACCATTAAAGCTTCAAAAACCCTTTAAATTCAAATTTTCGAATAGATCTAGGTTGTTTTTGAGTAATATAGTTGCAATGGATTGAAGAAAATAGTATTTGGGTTAGTTTGCTATAAGAATCAGTGAATTTGGGTAAGAAACGAGCATTTTAGGATCAAATTAGTGGGTTTTTTAGGTCTGCTCGTAACAGTTCTGCTCAAGAAATTGTTCGGCCCGAGAACAGTAACAAGTTCGGCCCGAACTTCACACCACAACTTCGGCCCGAACATCATCAACAACTTCGGCCCGAACTTCACAACACAACTTCGGCCCGAACTTTAACCCTACTTCGGCTCGAACTTCAAACCCTTCTTCGGCTCGAACTTCTTTCACTACCTCGGCCCGAACTTCTTTTGAACTTCGGCCCGAACTTCTTTTACACTTCGACCCGAACTTCTTTTGTACTTCGGCCCGAACTTCTACAGTACTTCGGCCCGAACTTCTTTTCCATATTTAAATATTTTTTTTCGGTCGTTCTTTCTTCCAACAAGATATGACTTCCAAGGACGCCTTGTCTATTGGATCAGACACGAAACCACCTGTTCTCTACCGAGGAGAATACGGTCAATGGAAGAAATGGTTTCTCCATTTCATCCTGAGCCAACAAGCCGGTCCATCTATCCTTGAATCCCTTACAACCGGACCCGCTAAGTTCTATCGTGCTGTGGCTCCAGCCCTAAACACCGAACCAGCAATACCTGGAGGTGTAATCGAAATTCCCCCGGCGGAATACACTCAAGAGCAAAAGGATAGGGCTAGGGCGGATGTGCTCGCACACTCCTACATGCTACAAGGCATAACAAATGAAATCTACAGCAGCCTTGATAGCTTCAGCACGGGAAAAGAGCTTTGGGATGAAATTCAAAAGCAAATGGAGGGTACCGACCTGGGTAATAAAGCAAAGATGGTTTCGACCTTAAACGCCTATGGTCAATTCAAAGCTACCCCAATGGAAGAACTAGGGGAAACGTATCTTAGATTCTGCAACATGCTCAACGATCTCCGAAAGAACAACCTCATCAAAGAGAAACTTGAGATCAACATCAAATTCATCCAATCCCTACTACCGGAGTGGGAGATGTTTGGAAACAGTGCAATGCAGCACAAGGATTTGAGCTCCATAGATATTCATGAACTATATGAGTACCTACATCAAAACGAGCCGATGGTGAAAGGAATCGTCAAAAACAGGCAAGATATGACAGACACCTTGGCAATGTTGACCAAACAAAATCTGGCTCTTAACAAAGGTATCAACGAAGCAATGGTTGCTGCACAAACAAAAGAGGTGGTAAATGAAGAACCAGAAACTCTGATCCCAGCGGGGACACAAGATGAAATCGACTCAGTTCGTCAAGCCTTGGCTCTCATTTCCTCCTATAACAAAAAGTACTATAAGAAACCAACCAACAACAACCTTAGATCATCCTCAAATTTCAAATTCAATTCCTCTTCTCAAACCCCGAACAACAAATCCTCATCTTCCTCCACCGAGCCACCTAAGAAATGTTACAATTGTGGTCTGACGGGCCATTTTGCCAAAGAATGCCAGAAGCCAAAGGTGAAGGACTCTGAATACTTTAAACGGAAAATGCTCATGGCCAAACAGGTTGAAAATGGGAAAGTTCTACTGGCTGAGGATCTACAGTGGTTGGAGGACTCTGATGATCAAGAGGAAGAGGAATGCACAGCAAGCCTGGCACTCATGGCGAGATCTAACGAACTCAGAGCTGCACTGGGCATTCCTGAGAATGATGAAAATGAGGTACACCCTTCTTCCTCTGACTCTTTATTAACTGATTCAGACACTGATGAATCAGAAAATTCCTTGTTTAATGAAAAACTCTTTACTAAAATTGATGAGAAATCACACTTGACAAAACAAATAACTGATTTGGAATATGAAAAAGATCAACTCTTAAATGATTTGAGTGAATTAAGTCAAGTTTCTCTTCAAATAACTCAAGTAAACAAGGACTTACAAAATCAGTTGTCTACATCAAAATCAGCTTTTCAATTTCAAATTACTTAGTTACAAAATGATCTACAAACACAAATAAATACAACGAATGCATCAAATACACAAATCCTAAAATTAAAAGATGAAAATGTAACCTTTCGTCGCCAACTTGAAACTCTTGTTCCTCAAGTAAATCAAATTAATAATTCAAATCAAAAAACACAAGAGTTACAACAACAGTTGTCAACATTTCATGCTGCTCACACCAGTGAAGTAAATCGTCTAAATCACATAATTAATACAAAAAATCTTGAAATATCAAACCTCAAAACGATGAAGACGGTCTCAAATGACAAAGACGACTCCAAGCAGCTGATAAATGACTTAGCTATCCAACTCAGTCGAGAGCAAACATGGATGAAGTCTGCTGACATCAAGATGAAGGATTACCAAGATAAGTTGAAGGCAGCTGATAACGAAATTCAAAAATTAAATGAACAAATCACAAACATCACAAACAATTTTAACAAGGAAATCAATGAACAATCAGCAACCATACACAGTCTTACTGTCAAGAAGGAAAATGTTGAAGAACACATTTCCAAACTGGAGCAGACGATTGTGAAAGCTGGTCACACTGAACAAACAATAAAATTAAATCAACCAAAAGAGTTCAGATCTTTCAAATCAAAAGTGGGTCTCGGCGCTGAGAACTCCCGTCCTCTGGAAAAAGCTGCTGATGTTGTTCCCACACTATACAATTACGATTACATGAACTTGGGGATATGGCAAAGCTTTCTTCATATGCCGGACGAGGAAGCAGAAATCGAGAAGTTCAACAGAGAAAAGAAGGAACACGCTCAAATCAGCTTTAACTATTCTGAATTGAACTATACATATGAAAAGAATAAAGCAAAATTTGAAAACAATGAGTACTTCCCGATTGTCACTCCAGAAGAATTTTCCATTTCTGATAATGAAGTTTTAAAACAAACAATTGAACCAAAGCTTTATGTTCCACCGTTGATTTTAGAAAAGAAAATCGTCCAACTTGAATCTGAAATTGATGAAACTCATAAAGCCTTTGATAAAGAAAAAGAAAATCTTCAAACAAAGATACATCAATTAGAGGACACGATTTCAAAATTAAAACATAAAACTGACAAAAATGTTTTTCAAAATTCTAAATCTTCATTAATAGGACCAGCACCTGTTAATCCAGTACCAATTACTTTGAGAAGAACCTCTAATTCACCACCTTTAAACGTCTCATTTAGAAAATTAGAGCCTCAGAGCAAGGAGCCCAAGCCCAATAGAGTCAAAGGAGATATGCCATCTAAGAAGCCGAGTTCGTCTAAGTCTAGTACGCTTAAGAAGCCTCGCGAGCTTAAGCAGTCTAGACCATATACGTCTTCAGTTTCTTCGTCCACTGTTAAAATTAACAGTAACAACTCCAAAAATTTTAAATCTCCTGCATTTGCTTTTGGAACTGTGTATGATGCTTCTGCTTATCGTCCTGTAAATTACTCACCTGATTTTGGTAATGTGTGTGTCAAATCTGAAAAACTTGGTAAAAAGATATTGAGAGATAAATCTACAAATAAACAAATTTCTCAGAATGATGATCGATTTTTTGTTAAGCTAAATGCTCCATGTGGTTTAAAAATCAATGTTTTCCATAAATCTGGTAAAATTATAAAATCATGCAAAACATGTTTTCCACAACCATGCAAGAAATCTGTCTCTCATCCACACAAACCAAATAAAAAAGGTTCATCTTCACATGCTTCCAAAAAGGCGAAGAGTTCTTCCAAAACCCCACCAATCTCTGATAAACACTCGTCTTCTCGTCGCAAAGTTTCTCGAGGATCTTCCGCACCTAAGCCAAAGTCTTCAGGTTCCTCAAACAGCGACAACAAAACAACGACCAAATCTTCAACGTTTGTGAAATACACATGGATCAAAAATGAAAAATCTCATTGGATTATCCAATCCTCTGAAAAATCTTTAAAATGGGTAGTTAAATCCACAACCTCTGAAATGCCTCCTTGCAGTTCTCCAAAGCTCTAAATTAATCTTAAAACAATTTTACATAAAACATCTGTCACTAATCGTATAGGACCCATACATAATTGGGTACCAAACATGTTTTAATTGTTTTATGTAGAATTACCAGAAAGGTGTTTGGAGTTTGGAGAATGACTTATACACATCTCGGTGTATAACTCGCATTTCAACGTTTTTGGCTTATACATACTTCAGTGTATAACCCGCTCTTCATCAGCATGGCTTTCAAGTACTTCAGCTTGAAACCCGGTCCTCAACGGAATATGGCTTCTGATCAAAACAGATTCAGGACCCGCTCTTATAGGAAACCACAAATCTCAATCAAGCTTAACCGCAAAACCTCTCCTTCAACCCTCCGACGATGTATAAGGTACGTTTCTACAACTGACAACTTTTCAATATCTTTGTTTTGTCGAGGGGGAGAAATATTAATTCTAGGGGGAGAATTATTATTTCTAGGGGGAGAAAATTCAGAAAACCAAAAACAAATTACCCAAATAAAAAGTTTTATGTTTGTAACGCTAATTATAAGTCGTTGTAATATCCGTAAACGATCTCTTTACTAGTTCTCTAGTAAAGATTGCATCTGTTTATTACAAATTCTTTTAATTCTCGTTACTCACTACTTCAAAAGACATACCTTCCCATGGTTTGCCAGATCCGGCCACACCTTCCCAGGGAAATATTTCAGCCAACTGGTAAATGTGAGGGTTTAGGTCTAGGGTATAGTAATAGGTGAGTGCAAGGTGATGTGAAAACATGATAAATCAAAGAAAACACACCTTATGAGTGCATCCAAACCGAAAACAAACCGGGCAACCAATTAAATAGGTGATCATTCATTCGTTGAATGTTTCACTAGACTTTACTGGCCCAGTAAAGCAAATGCACGCCACCACCAACTACTCAAATTCCTCTCAACAGGGATTTGTTTCATTTCATCAGGGGACGTAGCACAAAAGCTACTGACTACTCATTCGGAGTATGTCGGTATTGAATAATAATAACCTCCTGCCCCGGGTTAAGTCTCATTTGTATGCACAGTGTGTCTAGTTCTCACCCTCAAGAACCTTCCAATATAGGACACTTGCACTATAAAAATGGATCTCAGTGAATCCATCGGAACACTTGTAGTTAGGGGTGTAAACGAGTCGAGTCGAGCCGAGTTCTGTCAAGCTCGAGCTCGACTCGCCAACTAAAACTCGAGCTCGAAACTCGACTCGATACTCGACGAGCTTCCGTTTTTAAGCTCGAACTCGACTCGGTGAAAACTCGAAACTTGACTCGATACTCGGCTCGGCTCGAAAAATTCATATTTTTTTTAAAATGCAATTTTTTGTTGTAAATATGTATATGGAAAAGGGTAAAAGGTAATTATGTACATGGAAAAAGGGTAAAATGGTAATTAAATGAAAGCTCGATAAGGCTCGCGAGCCTAACGAGCTGTGTATTTTGGAACTCGAACTCGGCTCGAAACCCTACTCGAGTAGCTCGAGCTCGAGCTCGACTCGGTTCACAACGAGTCGATTTCGAGTATTTTTCGAGTCGGTCTCGAGTAACTCACGAGCTGTCTCGACTCGATTACACCCCTACTTGTAGTGGCATCACAATCTGATGTTTCACGAGGATCGAGTGGAAATCCTGCTAGAGCTAAAATCACGCCAACTCTAAACGCAGGTCACACATTTGAATCAACGGTTGTGCAAACGACTACAGATTCATACCGTGTGCTAACGGATACTCTATGTGAGTCCGGTGTTACCTTAAAAGAACAAGTTGCTGTGCCTTAAACTTCAAAATCATTCAGGCAACAACTTATACCGGAAACACATAAAATTCCGATGAAAAATCCATGTGAACTAAAATGCAACATCTTGAATGCTGATTAAAATGCACATGAGCGTAATAGTCCACTCTCAAATTACTCCTATGATCTGCTAAACCCAGCATGATCTTCCCCGGAGCCACCGACAATATAGGAACTAAAAAATGAGGGTCCCTAGGTCTAGGTGAGCAGAATCAAGTATCATGGGATCTTGATTGGGGTGCGCTGAGGTAAAAATTGAGAGGGGGGTATGAAGTATGGGGTGCAAATCAGCTTATCACATGGTAAAAACAAAAACGAGGGTGTGGTTGAAAAATGAAAAAGTGAGTTAAGTGAGGAGCGTGTGTGAAAGGGTTAAAAGAAAACGGAAAACCCTCCCTAAACCGAACAAATGACCGGGTAACCTCATCTATATCAGATTGCATTTGTTGCTTTCTGATTAAGACATCATGGACCCAGTGATGCAATGCACAACCCCCACTGACCACTCAAGTACAAAAAGTACTTGTTTCAAAATCACGGAGATAACCACATCCACTATCGACATCTCATTTGGAGATTGTTGATATTGAAAAAGAGGACCCACCTCCAGTCCTCGCCTTCGTTTGTCCACGTATAGAGTCTAGAACCGAATTAAATTTCTCTAGGACACAGGCACTCTACCAAGCATATCTTTGAGATATTGCCGGAACATTCATAGTGATACCAAAAATATTGGTATTCCATGATGATTGAATGGAAATCCTACCAGTGCTAACATCAAAGCCAACACTGAACGTAGGTCACACGGTTTCTGTAACTGTTGTGCTAACAGGCAATCTATGTGATCCTGGGTTACCCTGATACATTCTAGTGCGAAGATCAGACGACCGTACTCCATTGTTATCAACAACGGTCACTATGTCTGATAGAAGATCTGATGACTGTATTTCAATCTTATCAACAACAGTCAACACATCAGATAAGGGATTTTATGACCGTACTCCAACATTATCAACAACGGTCAGAAAAATCCACAACATATCAACATTCCGCACTGCTTCAACTTCAACAAACATCAGGAACCAAGGATCTGCAGCAAATCGACAAACTCCACAACTTCAAGAAAGGACTTCCGCTGCTAACCGCTCTATCTATGGGTCTACTTTCAGTCGATTTGCATGAAGTCTTCTGGAATACTTTATATTGGTTGAAAAGCCGATTAAAAGTATACCTGTCACCGATGATCAAAGGCTGATGTTGTTTTATCAACAAAACTGCTCAACGGTTCAATTCTCAGCTCCAGCCTTACAATCACAGAAGTCTTCAAAGATATGCAACCTAGTCTACTATTACAAAGGGGGAGATTGTTAGGTACTACATATGTTGTAATAGTTAGTCTAGGGGGTAATAGTGTAACAATGTATAGATGTTAGGTTTTATTACCAAAATGGTCCTAACTAACCAAGAATTGAGCCATGGTATAAATACCAAAGTGTAAGGCTCAATTCTTCAACTTTTGCACAATTAATCAAGTTAACATTCCAGCAATTGTTCTCTCTCATCTCTCTACTTTCTCTCTCTAAAAGCCCTAATCTCCTTCTTCACTTTTATCACCAAAATCATCATCAAACCTCTCTAAATGGATTGAATCAGTGTTATTGTGCTTTTCAATACCCCTTCATAATAAAATATAAAAAAATAAAAAAAAATAAAAATATTAAAATAAAAAATAAAAAATAAATAAAAAATTATTTTTATTTTTTTAAAAATGACCAAAATACCCCTCAATATATAAAATATGTGATTAATCTTGACCATTAGATCCTATTGATCAATGATTGAGATTTGTTCCTTGGGACTTTCTAAAGATGATGGACCTCCTTGAACGTTTCCTTATATAATCTATTTTGGGTTTTGCTAATGACAGTCCTTAGGGCTGTCAATAACATGCATTAAAATGTTATGAGTGCTACCTAAAATACAGGAGATGGTTGTTAATTAATTTACAAGTTTTAATGCGCTTATTGACAGCCCTAAACCCTTCTATTTTTTATTCACTTTCATTGTTCTTTTTATAAAAATAACTTATAATGAGTCTTTTTTAGATATACGTGAATTAAATAAATTAAAACAAATATCAAAATTTTCTGTTAGTCGAATCATTGGATCGAAATTCCTAACAAAATATTGAAGATGAATCTCGGTGAATGATGGTTGATTTTCTTCCTGACCTGCAAACCAAAGCAAGATGATATGTCGCAAAATGGTCCAAAACGAATTCAGTTATGCGTAATCTAACCTAATTTCTTCACAATCACCATTAATTCCCTAACATAAATCAATTTCACAACCCCCAGAGCCCCAAATTTCAATCTCAATTCACAAATATGTCGTTCTCCGGTCATAATCCAACCCATAACGCCTCCCCCTCCGCACCACCGGTGCCGGAATCCCAATCACAACCCGGCATTGCTCAACAACCACCTCCATCACAACAACCTAATTACACATACGGTTACGGGCAGCCTCAGAACCCGAATACGGCTACCGGGTATGGTGGATCATATGGATACCCGCAGACGCCGTCATTTCCTCCAGGTACGCACCCGGAAATCATCCGGAGCTTTCAGATGGTGGATTTGGATCGGAGCGGGTTTATTGATGCTAAAGAATTGCAGCAGGCGCTTATATCGTGCTACCAGAAGTTTAGCATTCGGACTATCCGATTGCTCATGTTTCAATTCAATGATCCGAGTGATCCATTCCGGACTGGTTTGTTCCCATTAATTTGATTCAGTATATTTATCTTAATCGTTTAGGTGGACTAATTGGTGGCTCATTAGATCAGAATTTTGTGTATTGTACTATTGTTACTGTATGTAGTAGAGTGCTTTTAAAGTCTCTTTTAATTGTTGCTATTGTGTATATATGTGACTTTTTATATGGCTATCAAGTTGGGTTTGCAAGGATGCATATTTAGAAATTACACTATTTATGTAGAAATAAAAAATATTTATGAACAGTTGATGAATGATTACATTTTTATTGTGAAATGTTATTTTAGGTAATGTTGCATAGAATAATATCCTTTTTAACACAAAGTCAAAGTTACGTTATGACTTTGTAGTAATTTGAGTAATTAAATCATTTGGTCACGGGTAATGATCAATTTCGTCTCGTAAAACAGTGAGAAGTCATTTTTTTTCATGTGTGATACATTGGATTTCGGTTATCTCATTAAAACTGGATTTTAATTTTTTTATTCGTCTTGATGTTTATTCTCCATGTTCTTTCTCAGGTCCCAAAGAGTTTGCTGGGTTATGGAGCTGTCTTGGCCAATGGCGAGTGAGTGAACGATCTATTTTCCTTGTTGTTTAGATAAACTATTGTATTTATTTGCCATTTTCTTGAATTTTTTGGGGTACATTTTAGGCTATTTTTGAGAGGTTTGATAGGGACCGAAGTGGAAAAATCGATTCAGCAGAACTAAGAGATGCTTTATACAGTCTTGGATATGCAATTCCACCTTCCGTTTTACAAGTATTGATTTCAAGATATGATGACCAAAGTGGAAAGAGGGTAGAATTGTCTTTTGACACTTTTGTCGAGTAAGCCTATTTCTTTCAGTTTACCATTTTCAGTTATAACGTTTAAAAGCTACTTTCTTGTCCCAATTCTTACTATATCTTATTCTCTTTTTCTTTTTTAATTTTCAGGTGCGGAATGATTGTGAGGGTGAGCAACAAGTTAGATAATATTGTAATAATACAGTTTTTATAATAATATTTAACACGCTACGCTTATTATTTACTCTTTTTTCACAGGGTTTGACCGAGAAATTCAAGGAGAAAGATACACGATACACTGGTTCAGCCACTCTTTCTTACGACACATTTATGACTATGGTCATCCCGTTTCTTGCAGCCGAATAAACTTTGTAATTAGTAGCTTATGTTTTACCATTTTATCTATTGTTTTTGTTGTTGTCAACAAAACCAACATCACAAGGTTGTTACGAGTGACTGCCAACACGAGTTATGTTGCTTTTACCCATTTAAAAAAAATCCAATAACAAAAAGATGGTTTAAATTATCACAAAAGATCGTGAATGAATGCTATTCTAGATCGCTGGAGAAGATGACTGAAAAAGAAAAATAAATCAAAAAAATCAGATAAATTTAAAGTAATTATATTTTGAATTTCTCGGTTGGTGTTTTATTATAGAGTTCGAAAAATAGTTAATAGGTTATCCTAACACAATCTAAACATGTTTTGAGATATTACTAAATATACTTACCGCATTTATAGAAAAATAACAAAGCAATGAAACTTATTTTTGGTACGAATCTAGTTTTTTTTAGCAAATTTAGTTAGAAGGATTTATGTCTATTTCGGGAGTGTTTTCACCACTATTGAATACTCTAATTGGTTAAATAGTATAATTTATTTATTTTAAATAAACAAATTTTATTTGAAAAATGAAATGAAATAATATGGAAAATAAAAACTTTTAAAAATGGAAAACTGATGTCGATAACAGCTTCATAACTGGAATTGACAGAGACACATGCTTGCCATTCAGTTTTCTTCAAACCTCACATGTCACATGATCTCATCTCCGTGGGACCCGCATGCTGCTGCTGCCATCCCAATAATTAATTAATTCTTTTTAATTTACTATATCGTCCTTTTAAATATTTAAAAATACTTTTTACAGTATAAAAAAGAAATCATAATCAGGTCTAACTTCTAAGATAAGTTATATTAATCGTTGAAAAATAATTAACTTTAAGGAATATTGCAGTTTCTAATTGAATGAGCACTTTTTCCATCAAGAATTTAGCAACGCGGCCTATTCTTATATTCAAAATAACTTTTATTAAAATATTTCAGTTTTAAAAAAGGTTGTGTAAAAAGTTATGTAGTTTTAACGTGGAAAGTGGAATTACAATAAGAACGATACCTAATCTCGTTAAAGACAAAGTATAAGTGACATGAGCTGTAAGTAGTAATATCTTTATTTGGGAATATAGAAAAATCTCAAGTAAAAGTGTGTGGTGAAAAAAGTTGACAATTTACCTTAGTTATATATTTGATTAGATTTATTTACTTTCAGTTTCAATATACTTCTACAAGAAGTTAAAAGTAAATAAAAAATGTTAGGACAAACTTGAAGCAACAAAGAGATTTGTTAAACATGGTGATGCTTGGAGTCCCAAAATTATGGGTGGTGATTTGCACAAGGATTTGTTTTTTTCACAAGGAAATTTGAAGTTAAAGTACAATTTTACCCTTAACATAATAAAACCTAATTTTTCACATTATACCTTACAAACCCTAATAAAAAGACGGCCAATCATATATTAGTATAATTCGTTTCCAGGAAGTTTTTCTTTGGCTTCAACAAATTGCTCCGCCACTTCCACTCTTACATTTATAAAGGTAAATTCTTTTCTTTCATATACAAGCTTAAATTGATTCTTTTGATACCATCATAATCACGTATTAAATGACCATTACAATTTAATTGATTCTTTTCTTTCATATACTGTTTGGAGGCAAATCTAATATATTTATTTATTTACAATTTAATTTTCTCATAATGATTACGATTCATGTATGCTTGTTTGAGAGAATATGAAATTGGGGAAAGAGAATATTATTTATTAGTGAGCTTCGATGTTACAAAGTGGTATTTATACAAGAGCTTAACCACTAATCTTGCTAACAACTTTATAACAGAAAGTAACAAACTACTCAACAGTGTTAACTAATTATTAAAAGTGGTATTATAAAAGTCAACAATGTATAAAGTTAGATTCGTGTATAGAGTTAAATTTATTCAATTTACTTACAAGCTCAGTTGTATATGTTTTGTTTTAATGTGTTTTTTTTATTGAACATATGAGCACAGTTGAGTCAACAAGTCCGATTACTCAAAGTGAGGAAGTTTATATGTGTAGCTCTAAATTCGGATCTTATGATGATTTACTAAAGAGTGTACAGACATTTTATTTCGCTGAAAGATATGGTCTTTCTATTTGTGATTCAAAAAAAGACAAGTATGTCACGTTCCAATGCAACCGAAGCGGGTCGAATCAAGATTTACGATGTCTTGGGATAAATGGAAAAAAGCAGTGTGTCGCGCTTGATCAATTGCCCTGAGATTTTTCTGATGATGCTTTTTGGTTGTAATGTCATTAATTTGTTTAATAAGGACCTGGAATTTTTTTTCCATAATTTTAAACAAAATTTTGCATTTGTTTCAACTTTTTGGTTTTAGTGTAGTAATGTGCAACAATTTAATATTGTATTGTTTGTTTTAATAATATATTCTTAAGGCTTCTACATTTTAATTTCATTATCATATTGATATTGACGTTTTTAGATACATTCAAACCCGTCAATATCACCTATTTTGAGTACGTTTTAGAAGCAAATACATGTGATATTACTCAATCTTGTGTTTATTTTACATTTCAGGTGATATAGCGGAAAGGATGTCAAAAACGGGCCAAAAGATAAAGAAAAATACAAGATTGCAAGCCGAAAAAAGTTCCCGATCGTGAACTGATCGTGAACTATTCACGATCAGTCACCAAAGTAGCTTATGGTTTTCACGTTCGTTATCTTGAGTTACCGATCGGGATTTCTGCAAAATTCAAGAACTATAGTTCGCGATCGTGAACTATGCGTGTGAAATCATGTTAAATGGCAGATCAAGACCAAGAATTCAGTTATCTTTTACCCTTGTATGTTTTTTGGCAGTTGAAGGACGAATTTTGGAGCATTTCATCAAGAAATTCATCAATCTTACAAGCAATTATTGATTCTCTAACACTTTGGATTAATTATATGGTTGTAATTCTACTCTTAATTTCTTGTTTTGTGATTACTAGCATGTCTATGTGCTAGTAATTTTTATATTCGCTATGTTTGGATGATTCTAGGATTAAGTATGGTTTAATTTTAGGGTTTTGTTTATGTTCAAAACAATTGTTGATGTTTAATTACTCTTTTGGTTTAATTTATGAATTTTCATTTCTCTATCGTTGGTAATTGATTTAATTAGGTATTGACAATATTTGGTTCAATTGTTACTTCCCCAACTTTTCATTTTGACCTAGTTGGTAATCCACTAGAAATAGGGATTAGAGACAAGATTCCAATAAGTTAGATTAAACATGAAGTTCAACCCTAGTAATGAAAATTCTAGATTAGAAGTCTTAGGTAATTCAAGACGGTAATTTCAACAAGTAGAAGTGTGATTAGTTATAACTTTTGAGAGAAGAAATTCCTATTAGTTGTAATTAGTTTATTAAATGGGATTGAGAGAAATCTAATACCGTGACTTCTAGAACATTAAATTAACCGGTACTTAATAACCATGCTGAGAACTAGATGAATCCATACATAGTGAATATCCCTTAAATCATCAATTCAACGTCCAAATTACGTTCTTTGTTATTACAATTTCTTATTTACATTTAAGACAAATCAAAACATGATCAAAACAAATTTCTTGATTAATTCTTTAACTTGCTTTAACTGGATTACATAAACCGTTCCCTGCGGATTCGATAACCCAAAATACTTACCTAACCTATATTACCACAATTAGGTATACTTGCCTATGAATGTGGTAGTCTAGAGTAGTAGTATTTAGGAGACATTTTTATAACTGGATTTTACACATCACATATTAATATTAGTATGTTTAATAAACTAAAATCGCATGTTAAAATAAACATACTAGTAATTTCATTATAAATGTTAAACATAATAAAGTCACATAATAATATTTATAATATTTCGTAATTTTAATTTTAGTATCCATGGAGTCAAAATACACGAGAAGATGGTTGACCCTTTTTTATAGGATTTGTAGGGTATAATGTGAAAAATTATGTTTTATTATGTTAAGGGTAAAATTGTACTTTTACTTCAAATTTCCTTGTGCAAAAAGAAACAAATCCTTGTGCAAATCACCATCTCAAAATTATGGTTTAATAATGATTGATCATGCATTGAGTACTTATACAGTACAAGTACATACATCAGAAACTATCATAAAGATAGATGATGGTAATTGTGGAGTCCATTCGTTGACAATAATATTGCTTGATGTACAATAATTAACCAAACAAGTAGTACCACACCAGATATTATTATCTCACACCAACCATCATTTTTCATAAATCATTTTTGTTATAAATGTAGCTTTTATTGTACATAAATCTTTTTGATGAATTTCCTAAGTATATTTCAATAAATACTAAATACATTTTGGTAAGTATTATACAAACGCTTAGACAATGATAGACGTGTCTGGAGAATCATTGGCCCGGTGGTTCTTGGTGGTCTTTCAGGCGTTATCCGTGCAACCAATTCTCCCTGATAAGTATTTGTAAGATGATTAAAATTATAACAAGAAAGACAAATAAAACACGATTAATAAATCAGAGTTTATTGTGGTTATTTAAAAGGGGGGCAAAAATGGTCATAAAAGTTGCATTTCTTGATTTAACTTCTGTATACATGAAGACAAAAAGAACATTGTATAAAGTCTAATTCTAAAGTGTACATATGGGAATATCTCTACCTACTACAATAACAGTTAAACCGTGTATGTCATGAGCAAAGTTTAATCATCTCGGGAATATCTGTTATAAACGGGAATAATTTTTTTTTTAATATTCATATGACTATAAAAATCTAATTCATGTTCAAATTAATAATCATGGTGGGCCTGATATATTACAAGCCTACAAGGGATAGATGTATCAACTTATGGTGGTTAGAGATTCCAACAATATCTTCCTAATGAAATTGTGTTTTTGGCTTTACTCTATTGGACATTGGTGGTTGCAAAAAGATTATTGTTTATTTTAAAAACAAGTGCACTTTAAAATTAAATTACACTTTGATACTATTAAATCAAATGCTTATTGTTGTATGATACTAGTGAAATGACAAATATGTCCTTAAGTTGTAAGAATGTGGGTTGAACATTACCTCTAATGACTACCCTTTTGCGGCCATTTTTGAACTTTCCATATAAAGTTAGTTAAATCATCCATTGTTTAAGCAAAGAGTAAGGATCCAAGGAGCAAACCAAGAAGCCTGAAGATGCACAACCCCTACAAAACACAAAACATCCAATTAAAACAAATTACAAAACCCGAAAACCGCAAGGGCAAAAACGTCATTTTCTTACATTTTTCACGGAAGCCGAATAGTGGATACGAGGAAGGTACCCTTGAACACCAAGGTTATAAACAGGCGTACCATCCGGATAATACAACCCGTAATTCCTCTCGGAAGTCGGGCCGGGCTTCATATTCTCATTGAAAAGGGCAAAAACGTAAATATCGACCCGTTGTGAAGGATGAGCTGGCGTCCCTTGACCCTGTTGGATCCTTTGCAACAAATTTCTGTTATAAATACCCGCGTTTTCCACTGTGGCCCCCGGTTCGTCCACGTCACCTTTTGAAGGCCACCCGGTTTCTGAAATCCTAACTTGAACATCACTATGACCTAACGCTTTTATACCCGAATAAACCGCATCAATTTGTGCATACAACATATTATCATACTTTAAATTTGTAACCGGATCCACACTCCCCGAATTTGGCTCAAAAAGTAAGTACTCAATTTGAACATTTTTCGGGTCACTTTTATATGCAAAATAAGGGTACGCGTTGATCAAAAAAGGTGAATTAGACATCGCGTGAAAACCAAGAATCGGTTGAATATATTGAATTAAATCGTCACGAAACGCACCGTTTGAAGGCGGGAATGAATTTTTCAAGATTTGAAGTGAATGAGCGGTTGTCACATAAACTTGTGAACTTAATCCTAAGTTCACTAAAGCTTGATACATTGCTTTCATGGCGGGATAAAGATAGATTGGTAATTGAGGATCTTGACCGCCTAAAACCTCGTTTCCTACGGTTATGCAAGTGATTCTAGTTTGTGAAATATAAGGTTGTACCTTTTGTTGAATCCATATTTGGGCTTGTTGAGGATCTTGCATTTTATGTAGATATTCATTTCCTAAACCTATTATAAATTCGATATTTGTGTTCGCGAATGCGGTTAATACATTCGGGTCTGCATCGTATAGTTTTACTCTGCTGATGTTTAAAGATCCAAGAAGGATCGATACTCGTGATGGTGAGGGAAGATTGTTGGCTATTTGTCCATAATTTATCCCAACTCCAAGACTGAAAGTGCCAATAAATGATTCTAGGAGACAAAATTCAAGAAAGTTTAATTATTTTCATGAATCAAGAATTCAAGATCCAATACAGATGGTAAAAAGATTGCATTTTTATAGTAATTATGAGTTCAGATTCAAAACCCCTTTTGGAAAGTTGTTGATTTTTCAGAAATCTGTGAACTTTTTGGAAATCTATGACGTGGCACCAGATTCAAAAGCTAATTTCTAAAAAAAATCTCTAATTACATAGAGAAAGTTATGATGCAATAAATTAATCTGTATTCGAATCAGATATATGAGCTCTATCTACAATGCTATAAATATGCATCAAGAGGTGACAGAAAAAAATAATTTAAAAGTTGAATTTTGATGCTTATGTATGATTTTGCAGCGAAAGTTGAGAAATCATGAACAACTGAACATTTCTATCAGAAAACTTCAAAGTTTCAATAAATCTTGAAATTTAGTAATTGGTTAAGAGAAAAGGAATAGGAATTACTTGAAAAAATGAGGAGCAAAAGTGTACATAATATAGCCGCCATTGGAAAAGAAAACCCAGGTTTTGCCACCCTCCGCCGTGCTCCTCTGTCGGAAGAAGACTCTCCGGCGTAGATTGAAAACTGTAATAGGTGAGTGAAATTCAATGGGGATAGCTTTATATACACTGTACAATTTGTGTTATATATGGCTTTTCTAAAAATATATGTTAAAACTAATTTAAATAAATTTAAAAAAAAAACTAAAATTACAGCAATAAGCAAAATCCTGTTAAAAATAATATTTTATCATAAATAAACATAACGATATACGGAGTAATATCTTAACAGCTATTGTATAGATTAAAATACATAGATTTAAAATAAGATTTAAATTTCCTCAAAAGAGATTATGCATCTATTGTACTGTAACTTTTATGTTGAGAAATTTTGATGTGAAATTTGAAACTTTGAAAATAGTTTGAATAATACGAAATTGCAACGCTTTTATTGTGCAATTTCCGTTTCTTGATACTTGATTTTTTTTTTCTTAGTAGTTTCATGTTTCTTATTTTTTTATATTTTGTAGTTCACAAAAACTCAAACCACACAATCATATTGTTAATTATGAAAATCGAATATGACAAAAATACCTTTACGTGCGGAGCACGTGGGTTAATTAACGGACCAATTTAAATGGAAGGATAAAAATACGAGAAATCGCAAAGTATAAGGACAAAAATTATAAGGGGAAAATTTAAGGACAAAATCGTAGAATTTGAGAGGTAACATGGACAATTTCTATAATCTATCGACTATGAGACTTTTGCTGGTGAAGTTGGTACGAAAAGGATGAAACTGACTAGTGATAATTATTAATTAGTATTGTGGTTTCATTCAAGAATGATATAAAATCAAACCATTTTAATCTATGGGTTACAAAAGAGTTTCAATCATCATTAAATTATTATAACAATGCGTCAATAATAACATCCAATGACAAATATAACTGGAATGTCTTCATCCAATTACAAAAACAAGTGATATATGAAATTACTAAATATCCCTTCAATATGACCTTGTGCATAACTTATGAGTTATGACATCATTAAACTGACATTCTCTAACACCGTTACTTTCAGTAATCAAAACTGAACAAAATGATCGAATTCAAACAACAAAGGACAAGATGAAGATCTTGAGGACAAAGCCTTGAAACGTGTAGGTTGTTGAGGGACTAAACTTGTTACTTGCTGAAAGTGTAATTGATGGCTGACGCGGATCTCGGTAGGAGAGCACGTGGTACTGATACTGGAGCCAAGCAATCCACCTTGCAATCATAAAAAGGTCGGTGCTTCTAGGACGGTATATTCGGTTTTAAATCAATCCACGTCGGATTAATTTTTTATCGGAATATCATCAAATAAATCGTTGGGCTACTTGCGATGGATTTACAATTTTTCTTAGTAGTTCAAATCACACAGTAATTTCTAAGCAATGAACATGTCTTTATTTAAAATATCTAAGCAATGAACATGTCTTTATTGAACTTATTTTTAATTTTTTAAGAATAAACTTTCACCTTCCTTTTTTATCTCCAAAGAATTGCTTTAACAAATTTTAAACTCAAACCTTCCTTTTTTATCTCCAAAGAATTGCTTTAACAAATTTTAAACTCAAAACCTCTCGAAAGAAAACCTTCAAGACTATTCTTAAAAGATATTATACCATTAAAATGTAAATATAATAACCACATCTCATTAATTTAGTAAGAAATACCTGGTACATGACTACATCCACCATATGACTAATTTTAATGTCTACAACATCGTGCTCTCAAACGACCACATAAAGCCTCTCCCAACGGTTCCTCAACAACACGTCAGTAGCACCATTTTTTCTCGTCGGGGGTAGACACTAATGGCACCATCTCTTCGGTAGCAACTCGTCGGGGGCAGCAACGAGTTGCATGGTCTCGTCGGCAACGGCTGTAAGGTGAAGGGTGTTTTAATTTTTTAATAATTTTTCAAATGGAGATGAGTTTAGTGATGAATTGATGTTAACACGACCTTGTCATTATCCCATTGAGTAAAAAATTAGGGTCATTGTGATGTAACACACTTTAAAATTATAACTCTCCTTTCGAATTACATAATTTTCGCATATCTTGATTCAAATTATATATGAATTAAAAAATAATTACATTAAAAGATCCATTATATTAATGAAATATCTAATAAAATTAGTTTTTATTTAATGTTTTATTTTAGGTGAAACTTATTTGAATTATCTTTTATTTTATAAACTTATTTTGCTAATAAAAAGTGAGAATTAATATGAGAGTGAAAAAGTAACTACTACAGCCCCAAGCCCCTACTCCATAACACAATTCACTTGAGCCCAACACAACAATTTCATTTGAGCTCTGAACAAAATCCAGGCCCAACACCAAATTCTCCTGTTATATATCAATTCATTTCATCTACAGAACAAGAATTTGGTGAAATTTGGACCAGAAATAATTATCAAATCATTCCTTATCCAAAATCAACCATACTATCAACTCTTGAAAAATCCATCAACCAACAAATATAATTTCTTCAGTTTTATAGCATTAGAAACCAACACAAAGTAACCAGTCAAGATAACAACCACAACTTGAATTCTCAACAACCAAAACCAACAAACGTTCAAAACACACTCAACCAAACTTAATAAAGATCTTCTTCTTTGTGAGTATGAATCACACAATCCGATTTCGGGTAAGAAACACAAGTCAACAAATAGCCATCCTTCATTTGATTATCATCAAGAAACGACCCGTCTGACTGGTCAACCGAACCCGAACCCAATTTTCCAGCACAAGTCGAACACGCACCCGCTCTGCAAGAATACGGGAGCTCAATTCCCGCACTCTCGGCTGAGTCAAGAATGTAGCAGTCATCGGGTGCATCAAACTCGTTTTCTTCACCATTTGGGCCTATCAGCTTCACTTTATATGTAGCCATGCAAGTTGTCCTGAAAGATGGGCTCGTTTTTAGCCCGAATGTTTTTGTGACGGTTTTTAGCGACGGAATTGAGAATGGTCGTTTTAGAATAGCAGTGGGACGGGTGGAGCTTTGGGGTGCGGTTAGGACCGTGCATTGGGTAGGTAGTCCAATTGCCGACATGGTTACCTGAACACCAAAAGTTTAATACTTCAATAAAAATGCTAAATCAATATCTTTTTTCTTAAAAGTTTAAGGGTTTTTTTACCGTTTTATGAACGTTTTTATTAAAGTTTGAGCCTTTTTATCGGTGATACCAAAGTGTGTTGCCAAAATAGAATCAGAGAAACGTTGATTCCATTTTGATGGAATTTACCCATTGGATAATACAGAAATTATAAGTGTGTGCAATAGCATACAATATAATCTTGGGACCACATTAACAAGAATAATATTTGTCACCTTAAAAGTTGACAAATAGACTCACGTAGACACACTTCTAACACATTAGGATGTTGTAGTGAAAACTACAAGCTTAATAAAAATATATCCCATAGATGATAAAGACAAACATGGGACAAAAGAAACCAAATGTAACAAAATTCATCTCAAAGGTGGTTTATGATCCTATCACAAACTGACAAAAGCAATGATTTGGGGTTTTATTAGTTATACTTCGTATTACATCTTATATGAACATATGTAAGGCCACGTCACCGAAACTAAAGCACCTAGGTGCCAAATCATTGGTTTTACTAGTTAAAAACGTTTCACAATTGCAAAACTACCTAATCATAAACTTTTTATCGGTACAACTACCTATGGAACAAAGGATAAGTACATCGCATAAATCAAAACACCTGTTAAAGTAAGTGGCTATTATATGTCATTAACCCTATATAAAATTAAGCTAAGAAATTATATGTATATCTTTTGTTTCAAGTATATCCAAAAGCATTCTACCCTACATCTTGGCATCTTGCCCTATAAGAGCATCTCCAATGGTAGCTTTTTTAAAAGCTTATTACTATTTGAATAAGTCTTTGGATGACTTTTTACCCATTGGAATGACTAGCTTTTTTAAAAGCTTATTCAAAGACTTTTTTTCTACTAACCTTTTAATGTACTTTCAAAAGTTGTCTTTTTTAGTCCTCTATGTTTAATAGTTTTTCATTTTAAACTTTAGATATATTATACATTAATTCTTTATTATATTTTTATTAGTTAATAAATAAATTATATAATATTTCATGTCAATTATTATAATATTTTTGTATGAGATATTTTAAAAAATATTATATGTAATAAGATGTTATAAAAAGTGTCAAATTATATAAGGGGTATATATAAAACATTTAAGATAGATAAAGGTAAATTGGAAATATTGTTAAAGGAAAAGCTTTTGCAAAGGTTAACCATTGGAGATGCTATTTATGTAGAGGTTTTTGGTTAGTAGATTGTTGATGTGGCAAAACTAATAAGCTATTGTAAGGTTAACCATTGGGGATGCTCTAAGAGAGTATATGACAAAAGCAGGAATCTAAGAACTGAGCATGACCTTCAACACTAAATTGACAAAGACATGACAATAATTTAACATAAACTAATCTTATTTTTTGGAAACAGATAAACTAATCTTATTAATTACTTCAATTAATCAAATTGGTTTTAGTCAATTTAATCAGCTGGATCTAAGAGTCGGTTATAAGACCTCAAATTGGATTAGGGCTTGTAATTTATTTCTGAAAATTAAACATAACACATAGTTAACTATAAAGTCTTGACCTAAAATTAATTGCAGCATCAAATCAGAGTATTATCTATGTGAATCCCAAAAATAAAACTATAAAAAACGACGGAGTCGCTGAGACAGATCCTTCTAGCAAACAACTAAATTTAGCTTTTACATAATAAATCGGTACAGATTACGATCTAAATTCAAACATGCAAGCCATGAATTACGTATTTACACCCGAATACATCACAAAAGTACGGTAATCATCGATGTATATGATGGATGATAGGGAGAGAAAAAATAAGATAAAAAAAAGTTAGGTGAAGAATCTTACAGAAGATTTGATGTCCAGATGCGGAAGAATCGAGGGAACGAACGCAGCAGGGGTTTAAGCAAAAGCAGGGAGTTATAGTGTATTTATAGTTGGGGCAAAGAGTGGAATGTGCTAGAAAAATGTATTTGTTAAAACTATCAGGCTACCCGGGTAATGCGGGTACCCGTAACTATATTTCGAAGTGACAATAGTACCGGTGTTTGTGGCAATAGTAATGGTGATAAGTGGTGGTGCGTAATGATGGTAGGTGCCAATATTAGTGATGGTAGGATCAGATCCGAAATTGGTCTTTTTTGTGGAAGTAAATACGGGACGTTTAGATAGAGAAATGATGGTTGAGTTCTGGTAACGTTAAAGCTTATATATATTAGCATCTGGAACAAATCAAAGTAATCAAGTAGTTGAAGTGGTTAACACACACCTAAGAACTAAATGGTCACGGGTTCGATTACCCTAAGCTGCGTTTTTATTATTTTTTATCTTCTAAAACATTTAGGTCTACTAATATTAGAAGGTCTTAAAAAACCTAAACAATTTATAGATAGCATAGATAGATAACAAAAAAAACTAATAATTAGAGTATCAATTAGAGTTGTATACGAGTTTTTATCAAACTATTTTGTGTCAACCTCTTATTGAACTTGATCTTGATATTAAGAATAACAAACTTACAAGGAATTATAGAATCTTTGCGTAGAATATATACGTGTATATCAAATCGAAATTTGTATGTGTATGAGAGTATATTTGCAAGGATCATCTTTATTTGACACCTGGCTACTATTAAACCATCTGTCGTATTCATGTAAATATGAGGCATTTATCTGATATTAATGACCATATGGTACTGTCCTTCTGACATCTGTCTTTTAACTTGACACTTGTATTATTATATCACGAGAGCTTTAATTCTATCATGTTTACTAAAATAATATGGTATGATTGTTGGAGATGAAAGATGATATGAAAGTAAAATGGTATGATGGTGTGCAGTTTTGCACCCATACCTGTAGCCCTAACAAATACACCTGTGACCTGACCAAACACTCCTAAACCCGAATGATCGGGTACTCGGGTTCAACTTATTTTACCTATTGACCGGGTCCGGGTCGGGATCTATTTATATACTGAATTTCCAGGAACGAACAGAAGGCAGCGTCAATAACCTAAAGGCTAAAGCCACCGAAAAACCCAACCGCAGCGATCCCGTCAACGACAGAGTTCAATCACACCGGCACCATGATTTCTGCAGCTCAGAGAAGCGGAGGGCTGTTCGAAGGGCTATACAAAGTCCTTATGCGCCGTAATTCTGTCTACGTCACGTTCGTCATTGCCGGTGCTTTCGTCGGTGAAAGGGTTAGTGTTCCGATTCGATTTTTCTAATATATATTCTGTTATAGAAAAACTCACACATGTATATATATTTCTGGATTCGTTTTCTGTCGATTAATCAGGTTATTAGGTGTGTAGTTTTCAGATTCATAGAATTAATTTTATCGATCATGTATACATGTTGTCATCGTAGATCTGATTTTATTGTGGATTACTGACTGTCATTTATAACGCCACTATCTCCAGCTTATAATGACTTGAAATTAGAAAATAAGTTCATAAACCGGTAACAAATGAGCTTAAGACTATGCGGTATGGGCATAGTCCCGTGGTCGTGGGGCTGAGGTGGCCACTCGGCCACGCCGTTAACGAGCGGGGAACACCGCCCCCCTACACGGCGTGGGGAGCGGTGGTGGAGAATCGTGGGCACGGCAACGGTGGTGGACGGCGTGGTGTTGCTGCAAATATGACCGTTGAACGGTCATATGACCGTTAAAATTAAAAAAAAAACTTTTTTTTTTCTTTTTTTTTTTACTTTTTATTTCCCCTATAAATACACACACTAATACATCTTTTTTACTCACACCTTTACCATCTTTCTCTCTACAACCTTTCTCTCAAAATAATATTTTTCTCACATCTTTTACTACCAAATGGATTCCAACCAAAGCACGCCTGATTCCAACCAAAACACGCAAGACAATCTTGGATTTGCACAGTTCGAGCCATATGTTAATTTGCTCAGCTCAGGCACTGCCATTCCACCAAATCCCCAATACCAACAACCTCAATACCAACAACCTCAATACCAACAATTCCAAAACCCCCATTTCCAAAACCCCCATTTCCAAAACACCCAATTCCAAAACCCCCAATTCCAAAACACACAATTCCAACCAAATCAGTTTCAACAAAGTCAATTCCAAAGTGCTCAATTCCAAAGTACACAATTCCAACAAACAGAGGCTGGCGGTAGTCGAGCAAAAAAGAAGTCGAAAGGAAAGGGGAAAGCCAAAGAAAAAGAAGTTATTGATTCTGACGGTCCATTGACTTGGACCACTGAAGAAGAAGTCGCTTTGTGTAAAGCTTGGTGTGCCTCGTCAAAAGACCCAAAGGATGGGAATAGCAAGAAAAGCAAAGGGCTATGGGACGCTGTGTCCAAAACATTCCACGAGCTTATGGGGCGTCCAACGTACCGAAACCACGACAAACTTTCTGGTAAATGGCGTCAACTAGTCACCAATTTAACAAAGTTTAACGGTATCTACAACAAGCTCATGTCTGAGAAACGTAGCGGGATGAGTGATTTTGATGTTATGGCAGCGGCAAGGCTAGAATACAAGGGTAATGGGCGTAATGGTTTTGAGCAAGAAAAGCAGTGGTTGGTTGTCAAAGACGACCCAAAATGGTTAGCGATGCCGACTTCACAAGAGCACCGACAACAACAATCAAAGCGGTCTCGTAGTTCCCAGTCGGTTGATGTTTCTGATGGTCATACGACTACTTCGCGTATCGACCTTAATGCTGGGGACGACGACATCCCCGATGACTTATTCGATGAAGTCGAAGAAACCCCCACTCCAAGCCGACCGGTAGGAAGAGATAAGACCAAACGAGCACTACGGCATGCGGCTATGCGGTATGGGCATAGTCCCGTGGTCGTGGGGCTGAGGTGGCCACTCGGCCACGCCGTTAACGAGCGGGGAACACCGCCCCCTACACGGCGTGGGGAGCGGTGGTGGAGAATCGTGGGCACGGCAACGGTGGTGGACGGCGTGGTGTTGCTGCAAATATGACCGTTGAACGGTCATATGACCGTTAAAATTAAAAAAAAAACTTTTTTTTTTCTTTTTTTTTTTACTTTTTATTTCCCCTATAAATACACACACTAATACATCTTTTTTACTCACACCTTTACCATCTTTCTCTCTACAACCTTTCTCTCAAAATAATATTTTTCTCACATCTTTTACTACCAAATGGATTCCAACCAAAGCACGCCTGATTCCAACCAAAACACGCAAGACAATCTTGGATTTGCACAGTTCGAGCCATATGTTAATTTGCTCAGCTCAGGCACTGCCATTCCACCAAATCCCCAATACCAACAACCTCAATACCAACAACCTCAATACCAACAATTCCAAAACCCCCATTTCCAAAACCCCCATTTCCAAAACACCCAATTCCAAAACCCCCAATTCCAAAACACACAATTCCAACCAAATCAGTTTCAACAAAGTCAATTCCAAAGTGCTCAATTCCAAAGTACACAATTCCAACAAACAGAGGCTGGCGGTAGTCGAGCAAAAAAGAAGTCGAAAGGAAAGGGGAAAGCCAAAGAAAAAGAAGTTATTGATTCTGACGGTCCATTGACTTGGACCACTGAAGAAGAAGTCGCTTTGTGTAAAGCTTGGTGTGCCTCGTCAAAAGACCCAAAGGATGGGAATAGCAAGAAAAGCAAAGGGCTATGGGACGCTGTGTCCAAAACATTCCACGAGCTTATGGGGCGTCCAACGTACCGAAACCACGACAAACTTTCTGGTAAATGGCGTCAACTAGTCACCAATTTAACAAAGTTTAACGGTATCTACAACAAGCTCATGTCTGAGAAACGTAGCGGGATGAGTGATTTTGATGTTATGGCAGCGGCAAGGCTAGAATACAAGGGTAATGGGCGTAATGGTTTTGAGCAAGAAAAGCAGTGGTTGGTTGTCAAAGACGACCCAAAATGGTTAGCGATGCCGACTTCACAAGAGCACCGACAACAACAATCAAAGCGGTCTCGTAGTTCCCAGTCGGTTGATGTTTCTGATGGTCATACGACTACTTCGCGTATCGACCTTAATGCTGGGGACGACGACATCCCCGATGACTTATTCGATGAAGTCGAAGAAACCCCCACTCCAAGCCGACCGGTAGGAAGAGATAAGACCAAACGAGCACTACGGCATGCGGCGCAACAGGCATCGTCGAACACTACGATGGACGAAGTCGCAAAGTTGTTGGCCGATCATGGTGTGTCGTCAAAAAAGAAGGTTGCGTTGAGGAGGGAAAAACTGCAGGCCGACAAGACCGCTAAAGAGGGAAAAATTATGCTCAATACCATCTCCATTTTGAAGCATAAAGAGGAGGATTTGGAGGGGGAGGATCTCGAGATCTTGCGGGAAGCGAAAGCGAAGGCGAGGGCCGCTTTCCGCAAGTTAAGCTAGTTTTTTTAATTTTTAGGATTTTAATTTTTTTTAATTTCTAGGATTTTAATTTTTAATTTCAAGTATTGTATTTTTATTTAATTTCTTGGATTTTAATTTTTAATTTCTAGTATTGTAATGTTTTAATTTTTAATTTTAATGGAATTTTAATTTTATGTTTAAAAAATAAAGGGAAAAGAAATGATGAGTTGGAAAAAAATTGGTGCGGGGTGGAGTGGTGGGTATTTCCTGGATAAAGTGGAGTTGTGTGGTGTGGTGTGGTTGCTGAGGTGGCAGATGATGTGGCAGAAAAAATGGGGTGGTGGTGGTGCCCATACCCCATAGTCTAAGAAAAAATAAGCTGAACAAGATAAGATAAGCTCATAAGCCCGAAAATAAGCTATAAAACAAACACCCCATGATAGGTTTTGTAGAACTGGATTTTATAGAAACTAATGAGCAACTTATAATTAGAAGATTAAACATGTTCATATGGCATCAAATTCCTTCTTCCAAGCAACAATGAAACCATAATGCCTATAGCCACCTGATGATTGCATTTTCTTATGACCCTCTCAAACTCATCATAGTACCCTTTTATTAATGCAGTTTGTTTCTAACCTTCTAGTTCATCCATGAAATCATTCTAACTTTCATCATTTTCATATTTAATTTAGAGAAAAAGGATTTATTTATTACCTGTATTGATCTTTAGATTAGGTTACGATAAAGTGTGAGAACTCGGTAGATTCGTGTATCATTAGTCATCATGTGTGTTTAACTCGTTCAAGTTATGACTTATGAGTTGACTCATCCGACTCGAGTCATTTTACACCTAAAACAAGGTGACTCGGTCCCTGACTCGTAAACATATTTGACTTGGACCTTGACTCAAGCAGAGTTCTTGAATGATCCGATTTGATTCTGACTTGAATTAGTGATTGGAGAATTCTCTATACAATAAGCCAAACAAGGTAAACTAATGAATGGAGAATAGCTCATGAAATGAATAAAAAAGAGATAAGGGAATTGGGAGTATAATTTTATTTCATTCAACATAACCTATTTAACCATAGTTGTTGACTCTTAATTTGACTCGTAACTCAAAATCCTTAAATTTCAACTCCTATCTCGACTCTTTGGCTGACACGTAACTTGACTCATAAGTCGAGATCCTTTAGTTTCAACTCGTGACTCGACTCTTGTCCAACTCGTAAGAGTCATTATATTAAAAAATTAACTACAAATTATATCTTACTCCTATATAAATTATAAAACATTTAGCTCAAAGTCTTAATCCCTTCATTTATCAAGATTTGAAATGCATTTTTACCTTCATAATAATTAGACATTCCATAATTTTATATTGAACACAATATTTTGAATATTCACCAATATAAAGAGTCTTAGTTTTAGGGAAGAGGCCCAGAAACCATCTCCTTCTATTTTATAATCAAGCCTCTCTTGAAACAAATGGGCAGAACTTATATGCAAAAGTAATTATGAATAATCACCTTTTAAATAAAGAAAATATGGTTATATGTTTATGTTTTTATAATTACTTTTGTTTATAGCCTATAATTACTTTATTTAGCCTATAATATGTACATGATTAATAGAGCAAAAGTAATTATGTTAATATAAGGATATATAGCCTATAATATGTACATTATCAATAGAGTAAATTAATAATGTATGAGTTAAAAACTTAACAATTTAGTAATACAAAGAGGTACATATTAAAGTATATTGGTCATCCGGTTCGTAGGTCAAGTTAATCAAACCGGTTTTCAAAACATTGCTGATTTAGGATTGGATGTTGCGGGGTTATAGTATATGTGTATGAAATGAAAAATAAACAGTTTAAGTATGCTGATTTAAGTTTGTTTAATCAATTGATATTATAAGTATGTGATGAAATTGGTTTAATGTGTGTTTCAGGCAGTTGACTATGGAGTTCATAAACTCTGGGAGAATAAAAACGTTGGGGTAACGTCTTGCTTTTTATTGTTAAAATGCATCTTGTAATTTATTTTGGTTTTTTATCTTTTATTTTTGGTCCTATACCAACATATTGTTGTGTTTATGCAGAAACGGTACGAGGACATTTCTGTTTTGGGACAAAGGCCAACCGAATGATGTGTGTCGTATGTGATTGTTTCCTCACCCTTTTTGGACATTTGAAAGAACAAAATACATGAGTCTTGATAATAAGTGTTGGTTTTTTTTTGGAACAAACTGGATGTGGTATTTCCAGAACGAGATCCTTCAACTTTGTAGAGAAGTCGATTCTCGTTATTGATTGAATTTTGTTCGCTTGCTTTATATAAAACTCTTCAAGTCGTTGCAAAATTTTAAAATCTTATTCCGATATATATGATTATACGCCACTTGATTTTGTGGTTTGCTTAATCTGAGTGGTGAGTAATAATGATTTCATATATGAATGACAATGGGTTTCCACTTAAAACTATTTGAAGCATTCGTACCAAAGGTATATTACAGCAGTAGGGTGATGGCCTAAGAATTATGTAATTTTTCCCTGACTACGTTTTAGGGTGATAATTGGTTGCTTGGTCGAGCTTGTTATAAACAGAATTATCCTTTAAAAAAATTATACAGAATTATCCTTTAAAATAATTATACAGAATTATCCTTTAAAAAAACCTGAGCTAAAAAAATATTGATAAAACATAGTTGACTTTTATGAATGAACTTCGTATTAGATACGTGTCGTATTTTATTTAGGCGAACATCGTCTAACTTAAGAACAAGATCAAAGTATTAAACAATCCAATATATTGTACATATATGTAACAAAACAAAAAAGCAGTTCAGCTTATTAAAAGATGTAATAAAATATGATAATAAATAGAAGAAACGTTTACACTTTATGTTTGGAGTAATTAACAAACTCGTATCTTTTATTGTTTGTCACGTTGTACTTTCACTTATTATTTATTTATTAATTGTTAATTACAAAATAAACTTTTGGTTTTATTGTTATTGATTATAGACTTATAGTAATGGTATTGAGTTCTACCATTCACTCGTTTGCGTATGCATACTCATTAGATGAAAATATATGTTAAAATTAAAGAACAATATTAAGAGAAAGAATTAATAAATTAAACATGTTATCCTATTAATAGGTATGATTATAAGTAGGAACAAAGAGTAAGATTATATATCATTTCTTAATACGATTATTTAGGTATAATATCTTAGAGGTTTGTTAATGACAGCCCTAAGGACGGTCAATTAAAGATAATTTCATGCATAAATTGTTAGAGGAAGTTAATTCTTAAAATGTAGAGGCAGTTATTAATACCATACAAGTTTTTATTGACAGCTTTAATAGAGTTACATATTTACGAGTTGCGGGATTTTTTGTGAAGCTATTGAGTATTGACGTTTAAATTACCACCACGAATCACCTCTCGCCAATAGCTGCGCCACCGTGTAACCACATTTCACCACCGATCGCAACCAACTCAGATTTCATTCGTTTTGCGATCAACTGTCGCCTATCTATCGATTACCGACACCTCACACTCCATACATCTCCTTCTGGTACCTCCTTTTACCACAGTTTTCGTAATTTTAAATTGCAAATATGGGTTAGTTATCTAAAATTTTGGTCAAATACTCAACCCAATATACCTACATTCTTCATTACGTATCTATAATTTCTGAATTCATACCATTCATCGCCCATGAATTTGCCCAAAAAGATGTCAATTTGGTTGAATGTAATCAGCGCCCTCGTTCTTAGTGTATATCTGTAATAAAATTAGGGTTCATACTTCAATTGGTACATTTTATTTCTGCATTCTGAATTCTTACAATTTATGGAACTGCGTCCACGAATTTGCTAGAAGGATGTCAATTTTGTCAAATTACATTGATAATCAGAGCCTTTGGTTTCTTAGTGCATTCCTGTAATGAATTTAGGGTTCATATTTCGATCATTTCATCTATTTGGGTGATCCAAACTATGGATGATGTTCCAGTTGAAGTAATTGGCAACATCCTATCACATCTTGGGGCTGCTAGAGATGTTGTAATAGCTTCAACAACATGTAAAAAATGGAGGGAAGCTTGCCATAAACATCTTCACATGCTTTCGTTTAATTCTGATGATTGGCCCGTTTTTCGTGATCTTACAACAAGTAGACTCGAGATATTAATCACACAAACTATATTTCAAACCAAAGGTTTACAAGGCCTCTCAATATTAATGGATGATGTTGATGAATTTTCAGCTTCTGCTGTTATTGCTTGGTTAATGTTCACTAGAGAAACGTTAAGTTGTTTATTTTATAACGTACGCACAACGCCAAATGTCAACATTCTCGACATTTGTGGTCGACAAAAACTTGAACTTTTGGTTTTAGCTCATAATTCAATCACTGGTGTTGAACCGAATTATCAAAGATTTTTATTTTTAAAGTCACTTTCTTTAAGTTATGTTAGTATTTCATCATTGGATCTCAATTTATTACTTGCAGCATGTCCAGTTATTGAGTTTTTAGGGCTTATAAGTCCCGAGATTGCTATAACTGACGCTCAGGTAACGGTTGAGTTGACTAGTCAAACGTTAAAGAAAGTGTATATGGAAGCCATAAGTTTGGATAAATTTACTCTAGAAGCTGATAATCTTGAAAAACTACATTTAAAAGATTGTGCACTTGAGCTTTTTGAACTTAGTGGAAAAGGTACATTGAAGCATTTCAAAATGGATGATGTCAGCATTCTACATCTTGACATAATTGAGCCCGTTGATGATCTTGAAATCATCGATGTGAGTAATTTCACGGTTATTTGGTCGAAATTTTATCAAATAATTTCAAAATCTTCAAAATTGAGAAGGCTTCGGTTATGGAACTTGGTGTTAGATAATGAGATTGAGTTTATTGATTTGGAATCGATTGCGTTATGTTTTCCCGATTTAAGGTATCTTGCATTAAGTTATGATTTCAAAGATGATTTAAAAGAAGGTGTTGTTGATCTTCATTATAGTTTGCAAGGTTCGTCTTTATTGGAAAATGTGACGATTTTGGATCTTGGGTGGACCGTTCTTGATGAACATTTTGCAGATTGGGTTGCGTGTTTGCTAAAAAGATGTATAAATCTTAAGAAATTAATCATTCATGGTGTTGTTTCTGAATCTAAAACACATTTAGAATGCCATATGTTGGCTAGTTTTACTTCATCGATTGTTCAGCTTATGAGAAAACACATTCGTGTCAATGTTCAGTTTGTATATGAATAAAAGTTTTTAAAGATTTATTTCAAGATTTGAGCTAGGAAAACATTTTTTTAGGGTTAAATTGATTTCCTTTTTGGCATCTATATGCAGGTAATATTGTTGCTATGGATGTTTTGCAGGTTTGTTCTATTGTATTGGATAAAAAATAATATTAATTTATATTTTTCAACTCAAGGGTCAAAAAGCATTATATGTTTAAGATGCAAGAAACAATTATTTATTTATTTATTTATTATAAGATGAAAATTTTAATATAATATCCACTATAAATTATTGGGGTTGCCTAAATTCTCAACTACCTGTTATATACAGAATGCAAAATTATTAGTGTCCAACTCAAAATCTATTTAGTAATATCAATAATGTACGTATTCATTTTAATATTACATTTTCGGAGTTTTTCATGAATAATTTATTAAAACGAATATATTTACTCGCTAGTTGCATTCTTTTCTTTCAACTAAACGAGTGTCACTGTCAAAAATACCAGTGAACGATGGCGCTAGTAAAATGATATTGATGTGGACATTTTTTATTAGATTTTATTATTTAACTCACTTGTTATTAGTTACACGTATGTTTTAGTTTGACATTAAATTTTCAATAACTAGTTAGTTACAATGTAGTACTAAATGTATTAGTTATAATGTACTAGCGTTTTTATTTAACTAAAAATGTTCAGAAAATTATAAACAAAAATACACGTTCTCATCTCATAAAAAAAATCAAATTTCTATTTTGTACACTTTTTTAGTATTATTGCTATAAGTGTGTCAGTTGAGTTTTATCTGACGTCACATTTATTTTGAAAAAATGTAAATGTCAATGTGTGTAAGTATCGGTTGAGAATGATCTTAGACCGGTGCCAATGGTTTGGCAAACTGATACCGTCAGTTGTTGTCAAATCAATGTCACGTCAGCTCACCCTCCAACCGACACTAAACTGATGTACCCATGCCAACAATACTACTTTCCTTCAACCATTACAAAACACACACACACAAAATACCCTCTTGGACCCACCCATTCAACCGGCGACACACTCACCGCCCGTCCTTAAACCGGCTTGGCTCAAACCGGCAGCAAAGTGGCGAGACCGTGCCAACGGTGCCACCAAACCGGCGCTAACCGGCGGTAAAGTAGCGTATACCATTGGCACGAGTCTTAGAGGATGCAAAAGATTTTGTAACATTATATAAGTTCAACTAAATTTAGGACAATCTTTGACCAAGTTGTTACCAAATCCGACGTGAATGACTTTATTACGACCCCATATTTTTTACCATTAAATGGTTCACAACAGGTAGACCAAGTGTTTGAGTTAGCTATTGAACCAATTAAAGATCGGACCATTTTTAACAACAAAAAAAGCCCGATGAGTTAATACCTTCTCTAGGTTGCAAATTGTTCGGTATCATCTCGCGGACACGATAAAAAAGGATAAACTCTAAGTTATTAATCCGCTTATTAGCTTATTAAAATTTTAAAAGGTTATTAAACTCTTTTTCAGGCTTACAAGCTTATGAAGCTGAGCTTATAGGTTATTTAAACCAATTATATGCTTGTAAGTTGGAATATATGAGTTTATTGACTCATTAAAACATAATGCGAGGCATATAAACCCAAGTTTAACATAAGATGCAAAATAACATTATAAAGTTAAAAAATAATAGAAATTTAAGAAGGAAGAAGTATTTCAAAAGTTAGTCACATCTTTTATGCTTTGATTGGTTTGAAGACTTATTCAAGGTTGGGCTGACACCTTTGATCCACTGCTTGTACCATTTCTGTGTACAAAGGATCCTCCCCAGTGAATCTCCCTTTTTTGGCTTCATTTTCATTTGTCCACACATTTATTAAAGGATACCCTTCTTTCCGTATTTGGATTAAAATGAATCATAAATTTAATAATTATAATTGTAATATGTAGATTTAATAAGTATATTGTTCTTAGTTTGAAAAACAAGTTAAAAAGTGTATATTGAACTGTAGTTAGCAATCATGATCGATAACGAAATCTTTAATAAAAAGACTGGAATAAGAATGAGTATTTACTTTAATTTCTTTTGATTTTATGTTTTAGGTTTGAGACGGTGTAATTGTGTTGAGACGAGCCCAGAGTAGTTTCGAGTTAAGCTCAAGTTCTTTAAATCGAACATCTAACGAGTCGAACTCAAGTAGCTTACGAATAACTCGGCTCATTAGTATTAATTTGCAAAGTCAATATTGTGAATGTTTTATAGAAGCAACATCTTTAAACAAAATCCCATCTTGTTATTGTTCATATTCAATTATCTTGACTTTTGTGATTAGGGGTGTTCGTTTGGACGGTTTGGTTTTATCCGAACCAAATAGATGAAACCAAATAAAGTCCGGTTTTCAGAAGTTCAAACCGAACCGTCCAAACTAATTCGAAAACCAAACCGATCCGAACCAAATAACAATTTGGTTGGTTTGGTTTTATCCATTTGGTTTTTCCCTAAAATTTTCAAAATACAACAAAAGTATATAACATAAATAATATTAAGTTTGATATGTAAAATTCCAAAATGATAAACTACTTTGTACAAAAAAAAAAAACAAGTCTAATTCATAGCTTGTGACATTTACAATCATATTTGCAAAAATATTGACATCAACTTTATCAAAAACTTCAAAACGATTGGTACATCGCCACTTGATACAATATAAAATGGAACAAGTGTTAGTATATAAATCAATTTACTATTTACTACAAGAAATGTAAAGAAAATGAGTACCATAATTGCTTACAATAGAGACCAACAAGTGTAAGTATGTAAATCAATTTACTATATATTACTATTCGGTTTTTTTGGACAATCCGGTTTTCACAACGGAAACCAAATCCAATCCGAAATCCAAACTATTAATATGGTTCAAGTCCAAACCGATCAAAAAAACTAAATAACCAATCCAAATAGTCCGATCCAAAATGTCCAATTGGACAATCCGGTTATATCCAAATAGTGAACACCCCTATTTGTGATACCCAAATAAGATAATAAGTTGGTTTTATGATTAGGCTAGTCAATAGTATTTAACAAAATTAGACGTATAATTTAGTCAAAGTTTTGTACCAAGATTCAAGCAATCAAATACAAAATGAGATAAACTGATAGGTACTCTATCTTTTTAGTAAGGGGGAAAACATGTCCTAAAATCATGAAATGAAGGTACCTAATACAAAGGGTGGTGATTTTATACATAGAATAAAACACTATACATACATAAGTATAAGCACCATTTGGTAATAACTTGGTGGTAAGAGTTATCAAATAAATTGGTAAATATTACGAGTCTAATGTCTCTCTCGATAACATTTACCATATAGACAGAAGAAAGTTCATAAACAATGACGGTAACGATTATGTTACATATATCATAAGCAAAGTTTAGCTACCCCGGCCCCGAGAGAGACAACTATAACGTAAATACCCTTTTATTAAAGGACATACATAAAATACAACATAACTTGATAAAAATACAATTATAATATCAATTAGTTTATTTGTACAATTTTTTTTTACAGAAATAACGTTCGAATTGCAAATAAAATTGCATACCTAAAATACAGATAAAGACCTAATCCATGGAAATAGTAGCTTTAACTTTATTTTGTGTCCAATAACTTCTTTTGGCCAATCATTGGTTTTATAATAAAAAGGAATAATTGGATAAATGTCAAAATAACCCCAAAGTGGTTGATGAAAACAACATAAAATATTTTTTCATACAACTCTTTGAAAGGGAGGGTGAGAGAATGGGTCCATTACCTTTAATACCCTTTCGTTGACACTATTTTAAGAACATAGAATAAAATTATTGTATTCGATTTCGTAAGTAAATTCACAAAAACTTCTGAGTTTTTAGTATCAATTAGCAACTACAAAATTATAAAAGAAAAAAAAACCCTGATAAATCTACTAATGGTCTAGGGGATGTTTGACACCTTACTATATGAAATAAAGAGATTTGGATGATGTAAATGCTTTATGTGTGTAACTTTATTTGTGTATACTATAATAAAAAGAGTGAAAACTACCGTTCGATAGTCAATGAAATATTGTATCACACTTTATCTGTAATGACCAAACTTTTGTTAACATATATTATGAATGTCTTTTTTTCTTTATTTTGTTGAACGACATATTCTAATTTACACTAAGTTTCCACCTATATCCATGATGAGACTTGAACTTTCAACCTTAAGGTTGTTAGGCAAACATCATACCACTAGGTGAAAGGCCCTTTGGTATATATTATGAATGTCTGATGTATTATCTTTATTAGATAGTTTATATATATAAATAATTAAAATTAAATGTCAACAATGGTGGCATGGAGCAAGCTTAACCTCTTCTCTAATAATAAGTTGTTATCATGCAAGGTTTTGGGACACAAAAATAAACAATAGCAAGTGTTCGGAATGAAGGCCCAAATAGGTAGACATTCAATGAAACTTAACCTAATCATCATATTAGTTAGATTATATTAAATAAGACAATTATATTACATGCGTTATTACTATATAGAAATGTTCAAGTAGTTCCATCATCTTTAGAAAATCTCAAGGAACAAATCTCAACCATTAATCAATAGGATCTAATGGTCAAGATTAATCACATATTTTATATATTAAGGGGTATTTTGGTCATTTTAAAAAAAAAATAAAAATATTTTTTTATTTTTTATTTTTTATTTTTTATTATAAAATTTTTATTTATTTTTATTTTTATTTTTTATTTTTTATTATGAAGGTGTATTTTGGTCATTTGGCACTTAAAAAAAATTTTGATTTTTTTTATTTTTGATTTTTTTTTATTTTTTATTTTTTTTATTTTTTATTACTTTTTTATTAAAAAATAATATTTATTTGATAATTACGTGTATAACTTAATCACATGTGATTTTAGTGTAAAATCATATTTTACTTAAATCACATGTGATTCAGAATGCAATCACATGTGATTCACTATGCAATCACATTATGTGTTATTAATGAAAAATTAATAATGTTTTAAAAAATAATAATAAATAAATAAATTTTATTTTAAAAAAAATAAAATTTTAAAATAAAAAATAAAAATAAAAAATAAAAATGAAACAAATTTTTTTTCAAAATGACCAAAATACCCCTCAATTAAAAATAAAAAAATAAAAAAAAATTTAAAAATTTAAAAATTTAAAATAAAAAATAAAAAATAAAATAAAATAAATTTTTTTCTAGTGTCAAATGACCAAAATACCCCTCCATGTATAAAATATGTGATTAATCTTGACCATTAGATCATATTGATCAATGGTTGACATTTGTTCCTCGGGACTTTGTAAAAATCATGGACCTCCTTAAACGCAACCCTATTAGTATAACTACAAAAATGATAACTTAATGTTATATATCTCTTATACATTCAAAAGGATGAAAAGATCGCGGTAATAAAAGAATAAAGGTTGGTGGCACCCACACGCCATCCGACATGATAAACATTTTGGCGCCGCCACGGCACCTAAGAGAACAAGAGCCAAAGGTCACGCGAAGGCGCTAGCACAATCAATGGTCGAAGTGGTGGTGGTTTCGAGGGCCGACTAGCCGTTCAACGGGCAAACTTTTAAAAAATAATATATTTTAAACTAACCATTTATCAACCCTATAAATATCATATTTTAATTTCTTTGTTTGTATCTTAATTTTAATTAATGAAAATTAGTTGTTTTAAAGAAGAAAAAAAATGTTGGCTCTTAAAATGGTGATTTGAGTTGAGCTACGAGTGAATTAGTATTTAATTGCATAAATGTGAAATATGAGATACTAGGGTCGCGTTGATATGACACTCAAATTGGTGTTTGGCTCAAGCACCCCTCTAAAATCAGTTTTTGTCACAAGAATATGATACAATTGTTGATTGTTGTGGTTATGTTTTTTCTCTCTAGAGGACATAGAGGGAAGAAACTTCTATTGATGGAAAAGAATCTTGATGTGGCAATGTATTAGGTAGTGACAAGGAATGGATGTTGACCCATCAACAATACCAAACAAGTTCATCTTCTAAATTTTGGATGTGCTTTGTTTTTGGTCGTTAGTATAAAATCTAGTTTAAAAGGTGTTTAGTGGTTTAAAATATTATACTCTATGCATTAAAAGTTGTACGGTAACAAAACTTAACATGAAAATAAGTGGTAGTTAGTTTAACTTTTTGATAAAATATAAATTCTATATATCTTTACACGTCATTTTGAAGATACTAGATTACCATCAACAAGAATTAGCAACTCAAAGATGAATCTACGAACATTCCATGTTTATCTGGTAAATATTTACTAAATAGAAATTGAACTTATGATTTATAGGAAGACATTCAAGAATTCTTTTCACTAAACTATCACAAGATGATTTGACTATATTCATATGTATTTTATTAAAACTGAGTGCGTGTGTCATATAAATTGATCATAAATTATAAACCCTATGATTTGAATGTCTTGAAATTTGTATCAAGCATGTACTAATCTAGTATTGCCACAATCAGATTAAACTAACATAAAAAATAAAAAGATTTGGCTAACTCATGCCCTAAGGGCATGAGATAAGAAGTATTAATTGAACTCAAAATTTCCTTATTTCATATTAGTCAATTCTATTTTTTACATGTATTAAATGCATTTGTAAATAAAAATGGTAAATTTAGTTCAATTAACACTTCTTATCTCATGCCCTTAGAGCTTGAGTTAGAAAAACCCAAAATAAAACTACAACTCAGATAATGTAAATTACAACATAACGTTTCCGTAGTAGTCAACAAAATTATAATCCTACAGTCTTAGTACAACTTGTACTATTTGCATGTATAGTTGTACATATTCCACTCATAAAAAAGACGCAATTGGCAAGTTCTGAAAGTGAAAGAAAACCTTTTCAATACCCTTCTTTTTCTGCACAAAAGACCTTCTTTTATGAAAGAAAACCTTGTCTCATTTGCATTTCTATTGTTTAATACGAGTAATTTTTAAAGCAATTAAAATAATATTTAATTAATCTATATTACCAGTACTTGCAAATACTCTGAGGAGCCCAAATAATCAACCAATAAGAAAACGTAGGCGGTTAGAGAGTGGAATAGGAGTCATTGATTTCTAGTGGGTTCCTCCGAAGACATTTTTCTTAATTTAGATTTTATACTACTATATTTCTTTCTGATTCAAAATAATTGACACATATTGTTTTCATGATTTTTTAAATAAAAGATTATATTAATAATTAAGTTAAATTAATTAGATGATTAATATGGAATGAGTCTCATACCTTTTGTATAAAATGAGGTTAATAATATTTAAAAATAAAAAATAAGGATAAAATAGTTATTTCAATTTGTTAAAGTAGATCGTTAGTGAGTGTGAGTCACACTATTTTTTATTAAATAAAATAATTTTTTAAAGTATGTCACCTATATTGAATCACCTTAAAAAGAAAATTTGTCACTTATTTTAAATTAAGGAAGTACAAAACAAAAAATAAAAATTCATTGATCCTTATTTTCCTACTTCATCAACATATTCTTAAATTAATCATGCTCTTCATTAATTCTCTTTATAATTTTAACTTTTAATTTAGTCACTTATATTCAACTGATTAGAAAATAAGTAATACAATACTCCCTATGTCTCATAAAAAAATTCTCATTCGCTTTGGCATAAATATTTAGATGATGGTTAGTGGTGTGATCATTGATATTATTTTGATTAAAATATAATGTTGATTTGGAGAGAGAAAGATAATTTAATGGATATTATTGATGGGGTTCTTAATAATAATAATATTTTATTATGTGGAACCCACCACATGTGAGAAATGAGAACTTTTTTGTGGGACAAAAATTTTAGGAGAAATAAGAATTTTTTTTATAGGACGGATGGAGTAATATTTAGTAGGAAATAATATAATCTTTTAAAATTAAAGTAATTAATTTAAAATTTATTTTTTTATATATTTTCTTTTGTCTTCAAACCCGACAAGTTTTTTATATATATTCTTGAATCTTTTTTTATTAATTTATTTTTTGTCTTCAAACCCCACAGAGAGAAGAACAAGATTCACCATTTAGTACTGGGCTATATGAGCTTCAAACCTGCTTATAATTTCATGAGTTCTTTCTCTTTTATCATACAAGTTAGAAACCCTAAAAGTGAATAATCAAAATTGGTTTCTTCATATAGAAGGAGAACAAGAGGCAAGAAGAGAGAAAGATTTAGACCCCATGAAAGATCAAAAGTTAAGAAACCAAAGTTGAAATGCTAAAAGAGAGACAGAAAGTAGAGAGAGAAAGTTAGAGAGAGAAAGTTTAAATTTGAGAAAAAGACTGGACCTTTCTTTGGTGGCTATTCAGATGTTACCTTGATATGATAGCTTTGATCTTCTTCTTCTTCAATTCATCATCTTTTTATTGCTTAACACACAGTTCACCTTAAAAAGTGTGAGTTTTTTTTTTTTCACTTTTTTTGTAAAATTCTCTTCAACCATACATGGTATTTGTGACATGGGTTTTTGTTAATTTACTCAATTTTATTTACAGATTTCAAAATCTTGAATAATAATGGCGTGAAATAAGGTTTTGCATGGCGAGTCATAGAATTGGAGAAACTGGTTTGTCAGACTCAGGACCTTCACACCATCACCATCATCACCAACATCTTCCATACTCTGTTTTTCCTGCTTTTAATCCTCTAAACACAGGCTTCATGTAAAATATTTTTCAAGATTTTATATAATTCAGATAAAAAGTTTGAATCTTTTTGACATGGGGTTCATGAAAAACACTTTCTTTATGGTGTAATACTATAATCCTCTGTTTTTCTTGACAATTTTCTTCATGGTTTCTCAGTAATCAAGAAGGGTCAGCTTTTGATTTCGCGGAGCTAGAAGAAGCTATTGTTCTTCAAGGATACAAGACCCATAATGATGAAAACAAATTACGTATGGTTTTTAAATTCTTTTCTTAATTTACAACACACTTTTTTTCTGACGTTTGCTAAATCATAACAAACTTCACCTTAAAAGAAAAAAAAAGGTTTGAAAGTGTCAAAAGCGATAACAAGTTAGAGTAATTTTCATGATGTTATATTTTCTACTTACTCCTCTTGAACCACCATTAAAACAGAGAAAAATGGAAAGAAAAAAAAGATAGGGATTAGGTATCCTTTTCCCTACCCAAAAGTGTGTTTTTTGTTTAATTTTTGTGTTTTGTTTTCAATTTCTTGAAGATGATCCTAAAAGATTTATCCTTTTTATTGTGATATTGTTGCAGCTTTATATACAACAGTGCCAAGGCCAGCTGCTACTCTGGACATGTTCCCTTCTTGGCCTATGAGAGTTCATCAAACCCCAAGAGTAGTTCTTTTTCACCTTAATAACAATCTTTGACCATTTCTTTATGCCATTTTTTTAATTCTCATAAGTAGTAAAAAAACAATTTTCAACTTCAATCTGTCTCAACAAGTTATCCCTTTTTTGGACTCAATCAACTAATTTGATTTTTATTTTCTATTTTTCATTTCAAAGATTGAATCTTTATGGCATTTTTGTCATATAGAACATGTTTTTAGGTTAATTTAGTAAGAATTTTATATACCCATTTAAGTAAACTCCCTTTTCTTGGAGTTTTTAGCTGTTTTTTCATAGTTTCTCACATACCCATATTCTAAAGGTTGCATTTTTAAGCTACTTTTGTTATTCAAGATGAAATGTATACACCAATTTAAGTAAACAATGTTTTTCTTGGGTCTTTAACTGTTTTTTCATAGTTTCTTGCATACCCATAACATAAAGGTTGGATTTTTAAGCCTCTTTTTGTGTTTAAAAAAGGTCCCTAAGCAAATTCATGATGAATTTTGAACGCCCACCAAGTAATTTTCTTGGGTTTTTATGTTTTAAAAAACAGGGGAGTAATTCAAGTACGGATTCGGGTTCAGCAGTAAATGTTGCAGTTGCAAGTAAACAAGAAACTCATTCTCATATAGAACCAGAATCTCCAATCAGCAGTAACAGTAGAAAAACATCTTCAGATCAACAACAACAACAACAACAACAACAACAACAACAACAACAACAACAAGAAATATTTCGACAACATCTCCAAATACCACAACAACTTGAGATGGAAAGTGAAGGAGGTAGCCCTGTAACCACAGGAGGATCATCACATTCTCAACAAACTCCAAAACCCTTCTCAGAAAAGGTTTCATATTTTATCAAAATTTATAATTTTTTATATTATACATAATCGAACCTAAATTCGTCAAATCCAAACAATATTCTCAGGGTAGTATTTCCTTTTGTCATGTTTCTTCCTTTTATTATTGGTTTTCATAGGCATGACACCATGAAATAATAGACTTGTGAAAAAATATACTTTTTGCATATTTTATTAATGAACCCTGGAAATTAATAAAACTGTAGTCAAATATCCCAACAAACTATTAGAAAATAAACAAGAAGTCATTGTTATTTAGACATGTTTCCCTGACATGTAAGAGTGAGAGCAAAAAAGTAGAATCTTTTATGTATTTTTCATCTCTAAAATGGTGATTTTTCTTAATCTTATACTCCCTCCGTCCCACTTTAATTGTCCACTATAAAAAAGCACACAGTTTAAGAAAAGTGCATTACTTATATAATGTCACCAATCAAATTTTCTCTTTCCCACTTAGATGTTTTTTGATTGGTTGAAATTTAGGAAATGACACTTTTTGTGGGACAAACTAAAATAGTATACTGGGCACTTAAAATGGGACGGAGGGAGTATTAGTAATGACATGTTAAATAAAATCATTCACTCCCCCCAAAAACTGCTGTTACATTTTTATCCTTTTATAGTAATGATTACTCAAATCCCTATAACTTCTGTTCAAGTACTTTCTTTTCTTGGACCCTAATCTTCTTTTATTTAATTACCCAAAAACCCATGAATTTTCTATTGGCCACTCATTTTTAAAATAATATATTATAAAAAAATAACAAGAAAAGCAGTAAAAATTTACTTTTCTTGGGTTTTATGCAGAGGAAAGGAATTGGTTCAACAACATCACTGGATGCCAAGGTTCTTGTAATTATTATATAAATACATATATATTATCTAAATAGTGACTTTTTACCAGATACGGAGTATATTATTCTTGACAATTCAAATTAAAAAAAAGTTACTTGCATAATTTCTATTAATATTCGAACTTGATGTTTTTATACAGACATTAAGGCGCTTAGCTCAAAACAGAGAAGCAGCAAGAAAAAGCAGGCTCAGGAAAAAGGTTATAAAATCATAAAATAAATTAACATATTTTTCACTAAATCTTGATAAATTTAAATCGTCGGTCCATAATTATAAAAGTTGTGCATTCAAACATTTGCAGGCATACGTTCAGCAGCTAGAAACTAGCAGAATTCGACTAACTCAACTTGAACAAGATCTTAAACGCGCTCAATCACAGGTTTTTTTTTAATAAAGATTCCAAATCTACAACACAAAATCACTCTTTTATTTTTTTTAATTATATACTCTCTTAATTTAATTATAGGGGTTGTTCATGGGAGGTAGAGGTGGTGGAGGAAACCAAAGTTCTGGTAAAAATTACAACAACTTTTATCATAAGTTAAAATTAATCAACATACGATACGAGATTACGGGTAATAATCGTGTGTGTGCAGGTGCAGCAATATTCGACATGGAATACGCAAGATGGCTAGATGATGATCAAAGACATATGGGCGAATTACGAAAAGGATTACAATCACATTTATCAGATGGCGATCTGCGTGCTATAGTAGACGGTTTCGTTGCACATTATGATGAAATATTTAGGTTAAAAAGTGTAGCAGCCAAATCCGATGTGTTCCACTTGATAACTGGCATGTGGACTACCCCAGCGGAACGCTGCTTCCTTTGGATGGGTGGTTTTCGGCCCTCTGAACTTATCAAGGTTTTGTATATTTAACTTTTATTTTCACATTTTGTTATAATATTAGTTTTATATAAAAAAAAAAAAAAAGCTTATTAATTTTTGTTTTGGTGTGTTAAAGATGTTAGCGATTCAACTTGATCCGTTGACTGAACAACAAGTTGTGGGGATTTATAGCCTACAACAATCCTCACAGCAAGCGGAAGAAGCTTTGACACAAGGATTAGATCAACTACACCAATCGCTTGTTGACACAATTGCTAGTGGGTCCGTTAATAATGGGGTCCACCATATGGCAGTTGCACTTGGAAAACTTACTAATCTTGAAGGCTTTGTTCGTCAGGTAAAAAATAAGTAGGAAGTTTTTACAGGTTTTAATTCTTGTTTAAAAAGTAATTTATAATTATTTTATGAAAATGGTAGCATATTGACTTTTTCTTCTTCTATTACTAAAATTCAAAGTTGACTCTGTTTAAATTGTGAAAATCTTGAAATGTTACGATCAATTAGATTTTTTTAATTAATTAAAATATGGAAAATGATAATGACAACCCTTACTAAGAAGTCAGGACAAGTAAAAAAAACTTGTACAATAATCAATAACCGCCCCTTGCATTTTAGGAATCAACCCCCACCACTGAAAGTACAAACGATTTATACACGTAACTACCTCTTAATGACAGCCCTAAATTAACAAAACCCTTAAAATATAATTGACATTATATTTGTCAAAGTTATTATCTTTTGAGATTTTTTTCTTTCTATAGTCATGTTTGACATTTTAATTAATTTATTAAATTATAGGCTGATAATTTAAGACAACAAACACTTCATCAACTACATCGGATATTAACGGTTCGACAAGCAGCAAAATGTTTCTTGGTGATTAGCGAGTATTATAGCCGATTAAGAGCATTAAGTTCCCTTTGGGCATCTCGGCCCCGCGAGTAAGATTTTAAATCTATTCAAATAGAAGTTTTGTTGATAAAAATTATTAGTTATATTTAAAAAATTATTACATGCATTAAAATTTATATTTTATTAAAGGAGATTAATGTCTAAAATGTAAATATTGATTATTAATTTTTTATAAGTTTTTAATTGCATGTTCTGAGATCTTAACCACAATCCTAATGTTTTTTTTGTTTAAATATATATTTATTAATAACTTTTAACATAGCTTAAAAATATTGTACTTTATAAAAAATACTGATGGTTATTTTATTTTTTCAGGGCATTGATAAGTGATGAAAATTCGTGTCAAACAACGACGGATTTGCAAATGGTGCAATCTTCACAGATTCATTTTTCAAACTTTGGATGATGAAATGAGATTGATGAATTGTTGATGATTCATTGGCATGGCTTTTGTTTGTTTACGCTACTTAATGTTAGAGGATATAATTAAATAGTTTATTGAGTTTTAATCAATCCTTTTTCTTAATCAAGTCTATTATTATCTCTCTTTTTATAATTTATATTTTAGCAGTTAAGTATTAATACATTCATCATGGATGTCAATATGTCCCGATAAGAGTTATTATTATTGGTTGATTGCAATGTTCTTAAAATGTAAGGCGGGATCATCAAGTCAAGTCACGACGAGTCATCATACTTTTAAGGTGTGACTCAATGCCATAATTTTATAATACAAATCAAGTTTACAAAAAGTTATAGATCTATTAATTTATATCATAATTCATATACCAAGTTCACAATGGTATTAAATCGGAAGTTATAATTACATATCATTTTTTTTCTTTCAAAATATCAAAAAAACCCTTAATTTCATAACGAGCCACAAAAGACTCGCGATAAGGCGTGATTTATGCCGTGTTATCTCACCTTATCTTGCGTCATGCGTAACACCTCAATTATAGGCTATTTCGTAATATTAGGGTCGCATCTTACACTATAATGCGTTTTCTAGAACCCTGGTTGTTCGAAGAACACAAAGGAAGATATTAACAAGTATACTGATTAATGACACAACAAGATGAATGGCATATAATGAATCAAACCCATATCAAACCCGTTTTACATAGCAAATATAAAAAGAATCTCTACTATATATAATGAGCGAATAACTTTCTAGAATTAGAAGGTCTTAAACTTGCCTTTCTATTTTCGGAAATGTCTTAATTTTAGATTTTCAAAATAAAAGGCAGTAAAACAGATTCGAACAAGTGACCTATAGAAATCAATGAAACTGCTCTACCAACTGCGCCACTCTGCTTATTTGTTTCACGTTTTTCGTACCTTGATATATATGTTTAACATCTACTATAAACCAGCCCAAATTTAAAGCATAGTCCACATCTTGACCGGCCCTATATTTTTTCCATCGTCAATAATAATTCCCCCCATCTCCTCCCCAGAATTGGCTCACATTCAGAATGACGCGTTATATTAAAGAGGGAATTTAAGTCCATCTTAATTTCGCTAATCAGTTTATATGATGGATCAGACTCGTCATCATCACCTGCTCCTTCGTCTGCCATTGATTCTCTGTGGCATCGCCTTAAGGTATTATTATTCATTTTACTAAATTGATTAAGCATTTAAGTGAATATGTATTGTATGTGGATCAAATTGCAATTTAGGTTTTGGATCGAATTGCTGTATCACATTTGCCATTCATTGACCCTAATTTTCCCTGTTTTTCTTATGAAGAAGACCTGCGAGTGAGGGTAAGTAAGGGGTTTTAGAGGTTTATCTTTGTTGTTTCAGTAACGGAAAATGGGATAAAATCCAATCGAAACGATTACTTGCATTACGGTTTTAGGTTTGTGTTAAACATCTGATCGCGTATGAGAAATAATGAAGTAGAGAAACTTACAGGATGACCCTGCTATATCATTAGATAACCCTGATATAATTTGCCCGGTTTTATTTATGGACCGTCAAAATTATTTTTCCAGGGAGTCCGTCACCCAAGAAGCTTCTTCAATAGGCCACGAACCACAAACACCAAATGATGCAGTTTCAATCAGCCTTCTCAACAAACAGAGGTAACAGTGAATTACAATTGTTTGTAATTTTATTCCGGAGAGTTTTAATTAGCATTCTATTTGGATGTTTTAATTAGCTTTGTAGAAGAAACTTCCTTTAGAGTCGAAATTGAGGACTTTATTAATTAAGTTGGGGGGCGGAATTCAAGTACACAAATTTGTCTTTTTGTGCAATTTTGACCCATTTACTTACAATATCGGTTGATTCGGGTTATGTATTATATCCAGCGGGTCAGCATGCAAAAACAATAAAATAAAATTAGCTAAAAAGGAAACGGGTCAAATTGGTTGAAAGTTTCATAAATACGTTGGATATTATTATGTGATAGTGATTGTTAGTTTTTTTTCCTTAGGTTTGTGCCTACAAAGACGGTAAGATGTTCATTGATACAACTGTTGGTGTTGTAGGAAACTATGATCCTTCACCGGTGGGGCTGGATACATTGTTTCCTGTTTTTCCTGTAACAAAAGGTGTTACAGCTGGATTATTACATTGGCTTGTTGATCAAGAGTATGTCATACTTTTTCACACATATATATATATAAATCATTTATGATTTGCAGGAAAGTGACATTTGATGAGAATGTTGCAAACATCTTGTCGGAGTTTGCTTCAAACAAAATAGATCAAATAAAGGTTCTTGTCATATTATTTTGCATCCTTGTATTTAATTTTTACAAAAAAATATTAATTTCATAATTTATTTTTTATTTGTATATAATTAAGTAACAATGTAACATGTAGGTTCATCATGTACTTAATCATACATCTGGCATGCAAAATGCTCTTGCCAGCCTTGTGCAAGATAATCCAATGGTATTATGTAACTGGGATGAATGGCTAAAACGCATTGCAATGGTTGCACACCTGCACCATAGACCGAACCTGGCCAACAACAATTATATAACTACATGTCATTCGGTTGGCTTTCTGGTGGGATTATTGTACAAAGAAAGTGTCGTCCAATTGGGATAGTTAAAGATGTTCTTATCATTTTAATTGTTAAACCTCGGTCAACTTTTATCATCTTTGGAGAAACTAATGAAGCTATTTTCAGCTTGATGCTCCTTCAGGTGAGATTATATTGTTCTTGCGGGTCCTTAATTTGCTTGCAGGTGTTTATCAAATCCTTCTATACGACTATACCTTTTAAAAAAAAACTTACATATAAATATGTTGTGAAAATTTAAATTACTTGAGATGTTTTCAGGACTTTCTTCTTCATTGAATGTGAGCGTCAGCTATTATAAACTCATAGACCGTTTCCTGAATCTGCACTTGAATGGTTTGTTTCTATCATTTTTTTAAATATTATTTCCACGAATCTGTCTTATTAGTTAAATTGTTTAGTGACAAAAATGAGGTACCAGTTGGTAGTTCAGAATGGGTATGTGATACCTCTGTGAATTCTGAAATACTTGGAATTCAAGTACACTCATTTATCTTTTTGTGGCCCATTTACTTATAATATGGGTGGATTCGGGTTATGTTTTATATCTTAGATGCACACTGTAGCATTGAGGACCGAATCAAGTTCAATCAACATGCTCATAAATCTGCTTACAAGGTACCCACCACAATTATTCAAATCACTGGACCAACTTAATAATTCAAGCCTTTTCAATGCCATCCTACATTTATCATGCATAGTTTCACTTTAATATTCTCATATTTAATTACGTTTTATTATACTGTTTGAAGGAAATCCATGGTATTTGTTTGAAGGCATCTCTGTTTGAAGGCAATCCATGATCCTTCAAGATTTGAGTACGTGGAATTATCACAAAAACATAATCCTTCAACTTCTAATCATACAAATAATGAAAGCAACTTTAATATAAATGCATACCCTGATTATTCGAATGATGCTTTGTGGTTGTAGTATGATTTAATTAATAAGGATCCCAAGATTTTTTTCTATGCTTTTTATTTTTAAACACACTTTTGCATTTATTTTAATAAAACGGGTCAAAATCTGATCAATATTGTATTCCTAAGGTTTATGGTTTTAATTTCATGATCATGTTAATCAGTAGTATCTATCATGCAATAAAAGTTGCAATTTTTACGAAAAGAGGGTGAATCACCATGAATGTATTCTCAGGATATAAACTAACAATATTATTCCAAACAAATATTCTCATTCGTTTTATTGAATTGACTCAATCATTGTGTCTATATGTATTCTGGGGATATATATTGATCGGACCCACAAAAGTAGAAGAAAAGTGTAAGAAGTGTAAAAAGTGTACCAAAGAGGTTTAAAGGGTTAAAATTTGAAAATTATGGTTATATTTTGTTTAAGGGTAAAATTGTCCTTCAAATTTAATTTTCCTAACGGAAATAAAATCATTCCTCGAGCATATCAGGACCGGTAATCGAAAAACATGTACCCAAACAACATTTAAATTACTATGAAATATAGTTAATAGAGTATCCGCCGCTGCATTGCGCGGACATCTTGCTATGTCTTTAGATTTGTAAATCTACATTTAAAATTTAGCCTTCATGACATGATAAGTTGGGAGGTACAAATATTCATTTTAGTTTGGTCTTTTGATAACACGGCCCTAATAAGAAGAAGATTTTGTTTTAAAAATAATAATTAGTTATATTTTATATTATTTACCTCCTTCTAACTTCATTAGTTAAATTATGTTCCTTAATTATAACAACATCTAAACTCCTCCTTTAATCAGAATCAAAACTGTTCATTCTTATTCGTTCTTATTGACGGGCTGTCATTATCATAATCGAAAATTTAAGGGGAAGAAATGAGAGAAAATGCTAATTGTAAATACCTTGTTGAATTAATGAAAGTTTTGAGGAAAGATATCTAGGTAAAATCAAGATCATGTAAGAGATGTGGAAAATTCAATTCCAATGTGACCAAGAATTGATTAAACAAAAGCAATTTTGATTCGACATTACGTGCAAAATTAGTCCACCATTCAAGTTGCCTTCATGGGTTAACAGTTTAAAAACATTCAACATCAAACTTATATGTTTATATAAACATGTAAGATATTTTAATTCTAAGAGCATGGGTTGTGGCCTATTAAACTTGTGTTATACAATCTATAACGACAATAAAGGGGGAATTCCCACACCACCCCCAACGCCCAAGCTCCTTTCGCCATGCCTGCAACGCTCGCCAACCATTTTTTCTTTTTCAATTTTGTAAATTGTGATTGGTTTGAAGTATTTTATGTAGATCCCAAAGCGGTGTTATAGGATGTTAAATTTGGGAGGATAATTTTGAAGTGGGTGTTAAAACCATGTTAGAGAGACAAAAATGCTGTGTAGTAGAACATGTTTTACAGGTCGTTAGACGTGGAACACGAGCACAAATCATTGACTCCAACCTAAGAATGTCACCGTTATGGTCTATGATTAAGAATATAAGGTTGACTCTTAATATGCGAGCGCGAACGGATCCATGGTTTTTCGATTTTCTTTTACGAGTCGGAGATGGAGATGAAGAAGTCATCGATGATAAGTATATTCGAATATGATATGGCATGACCATTCCATACAAGGATATGGCTCGGTCCAAGGAAGACCTGATCAATGCGATATTTCCTTCTTTGCATGTCAACGGAAATTCACCAGATTATATAATTTATCGGGCTATCTTATCAACAAAAAACAACCATGTTGATGAACTTAACGAAAGGTTGATGAATACATTCTGTGGGTTCGAAAAAATATATTACAATTTCGATGAAGCAGAGCACGACAGATCGGGTTCTATCCATTGGAATTTTTAAACTCGCTTAATGTCAGTGGTATTCCCCCGCATGTTCTCCGGCTCTATATTTGGGTGCCCGATTATACTTTTACGGAATATCGATCCCTCCCAAGGATTATGTAATGGCACAAGACTTATATCCAAAAAGTTTATGCCAAACCTAATTGATGCACAAATAGTTATTGGACAACATGCTGGCAAATATGTTTTCTTGCCAAGAATATCTTTATCTCCTTCTGAAGCTGACATGTTTCCTTTCTGGTTGAAAAGAACACAGTTTGTGATTCGACTAAGATTTGTGATGACAATCAACAAAGCCCAAGGACAGATAATTCCAAACGTGGGCGTTTATCTGCCGGAATCGGTATTCTCGCATGGGCAACTTTACGTTGCCCTTTCAAGAGGAATTTCATGTGACAATACAAAAGTATTGGTAACTCCAGCAAAAAAAATTAATCTCGACGGAGTTTACACAGCAAACGTGGTGTATCGAGAGGTTTTACATGATGAGTAACACGCATAAACAGACATTTTTCCCTGTATTTTATACTTAATTAGGTTTATCGTGTTACCTCTATTTTATACATATTTTTCATGTTTATGTATTGTATTCATTATAAAAGTATGTAACCAATGGACTTTTAATTGGCAAGAATATATAGTTCGCAGCCCGCCGCATCGCGCGGGTTTTAACCTAGTATAGAGAAACGTATATAAGATGTGCCACATATTTTGATCAAAATTGAAAATGATATTGTTTGGCTCTAACATCTTAATATTTTGTTAGCATATAGTCATCTAGGGGTGAGCATAGCGGGGTATTCGCTGGTTCCGACTGGAACTGGAACCGGAACTGGAACCTCTTGTACCGGTTCCGGTTACCCTATCTCTAAAATCGTAAAATTAAAATAAGATGCAAAGCTTAAATATCAATAATTTTTTTATCACTTTATCTATTAATCTTTGAATAATCATAAATTCCAAATACTTAAACATATGATTGTCTAATTATTATATTGTTAAAACGCTATATTTAGACTATTTAATGACTTGACTCATTCAAAATTACATAAAATTTAGACTATTTAAATTTGGACATTAAATTTCTCAAATATATAATATTTTAATAAAAATAGACCGAATAATCGCCGGTTCCTGTTATCCACCGGTTACCGGTTCCTAAATTTTGATAACCGGAACCTCTTAGGGCGGTTGCATAATTTTAGGAACCGGAACCGGCGGTTCTAAAGCGGTTCCGGTTCCAATTCCGATTACATGCTTTTTCTGCTCACCCCTATGGTCATCCACATTGGCAAAAATAACGGGTGCTACTAATTAAATTATGCTACCTGTTTTTTAACAGTATTGAAAATAATATCGCTTGGCTCTAACATCTTAAAACTAGAATTTTAATAAAAAATGTAAAATACTAAAGATAATGTGTGATGATAAAGTGGTTGTTCTTTGGTTTCATGAAGAGCTTATACCCATGAATGGGAGACAAGAGATGGATTACATTAATTAATTAAAGAATAATGTTTGGGTTTAAAATGGAGTAGATGATATCCAACAATCACATATTTTAAAATCAAAATAAAGTATAAACTTATGAGTTGTTTAGGGTTGGTTGTGTTGTTTATCTTCCCTCCAAACTTAATGCGCGTATATAATAATAAAAATTGTTTTTGTTTACATGATATTTTATTAGAAAAAGTTATTGCATGATAATAGTAATATGGTCTCTCTGACGTTCTAGAAAGCGTAAGGCGTGACGTAGCGGCACCATCAAGTCTCATGTCATGACGAGTCATGATGTTTTCAAGGTGTGACTTAACGTGACAATTTTTTTATATAATTAATATCTACACATATATCAAATTACATTTTTTATAGATCTATTGATCAATATAATAATTTATATATAAAGTTCACAAAAAGTGTTACATCTAAATTTATAATTATAAATGTCATCATTTTTTTAAAAAAATTCAATTTTTCCAGCCGCCTTACAAAAAACTCGTCATAAGGCGCGTCTTATCGCGACTTATCACACCTTATCTCACGCCACGCCTAGCCGCCATGGTCTGTTTCGTAACGTCGACGCTGTGCCTCACGCCTTGGCGCCGCCATGATGCGTTTTTTAGAACCTTGCTTTCCAGTATTTGTTAACCGATTTATTGAGAATTGTCATTATCGTCCTCATCAAATTTTTAGTCTTCACCCGATCTATTTCCACACACACACACACACTATCGGTTGATATGGTAGAACCATGATATTTAAAAATATATACAATTACCGTACCATGATTACTCAATTGGTACGGTGCTACAAGCAAACATGTTGGCTACCAAACATATTGGCTACAAAACATATTGGCTACCAATTTTGTTTGGTTCGGTTAATAACATGTTAACTGATTTTGTTTTGTACAATTTTGACACCCCTAGCGGTAGTGGTGGTGGTGGTCACGGATAGTGGGTGATGGTGGTAGTGATGGTGGGTGGTTATAATTTCAACTTTTGTAAAGTATAAAAAATTAATACAGATTAATCTAATAGCCCAGTTAGTTATAGTATCGTGTTAATAGTGCAGATGTCGCAAATTCAAGTCTCGTATAATGCATTATTTTGACAAATATAAATCTATCACGAAGTAGCAAATAAATTAGTTAAATATTAATTTAAAAAGATTTTAAATGCATTATATACAGTAAAAAATATATATCATTAGTCACTATACTCGTTTACAATATTACACGACATTCTTGTAATTGCTATATATGGTTTTTGATATGTTTCTTTCTTTGCATCTACGTACTTCCGTTCAAATTAGACTGAAAACCGGCTGAAATTGCGCAACCAAATTGAGTTATATTGGTTTGATTCCCAGTTATAATTTTTATGTAAAATTGGTTCTCAATTCGGACCAAAACTGAAAAAGTCGAAGAAACCTTCTCAGTTCGGTTTCGGCTAATTTTTGGTTCGGTTCGGTTCGACTTGTCCAGTCCAAGATATCATCGGTTTACTCGTTTAAAATTTTTTTTATCTTGTGTCGTTTAGTTACATGTGGTAATTAAATTCCTTTATCCGGTAATTATTTTCTTAAACTATAATGAGCATATTAGCATATTTTTATAGTGAAATGTTCAAGGTAGTCCATTAATTTTATCTAGTCCCAAGGGATATTTATTAGCCCTTGGATCAAGAAAAATTAATGGTCAAGATCAAGATTCAAAACCACCACCACCACTACAAGCACATGTGCTTCTCCGGCGGCCGGAGACGGCGGCGGACGACGGTCGGAGGTGGCCGCCGGCGGTGGTGACCGGTGGTTGTAGTTGTGACTGGAAACACATGTGCTTCGTGACTTGTTTTGATTTTTTTCCGTGTAGTGAAGCACATGTGCTTCATAACGCCAAGCACATGTGCTTCGTGATTCAAACACAAATGACTTGTTTGTAAGTTACATGTGTTCAGGAACAAAAACACATGTGATTGGCTTTATGAAACATTGGCTTTATGAAGCACATGTGCTTCATAATGATGTGTTCGTCACTTGTTTTGATTTTTTTTCCGTGTAGTGAAGCACATGTGCTTCATAACGTCAAGCACATGTGCTTCGTGATTCAAACACAAATGACTTGCTTGTAAGTTACATGTGTTCATGAACAAAAACACATGTGCTTAGCTTTATGAAGCACATGTGCTTGGCTTTATGAAGCACATGTGCTTCATAATGATGTGTTCGTCACTTGTTTTGATTTTTTTTTCGTGTAGTGAAGCACATGTGCTTCATAACGTCAAGCACATGTGCTTCGTGATTCAAACACAAATGACTTGTTTGTAAGTTACATGTGTTCAGGAACAAAAACACATGTGTTTGGCTTTATGAAGCACATGTGCTTCATAATGATGTATTCGTCACTTGTTTTGATTTTTTTTCCGTGTAGTGAAGCACATGTGCTTCATAACGTCAAGCACATGTGCTTCGTATGCTCCCTTGTGTGTGTTAGAAACTCATGTTTTTAGTGACTTGAAGCACATGTGCTTCGTGACCTGAATCACATGTGCTTCGAAGTAATATGCTGTACTTAGTGAAGCACATGTGCTTTGATACATCAATACCACCACCACCCCCATTAGCCCAGCACCTTCACTGTCAGCCACCACCACCACCGCCGGCCGCCGGCCGGCGGCGGCGGACGGCGACCGGAGGTGGCAGGAGGCGGCGGACGGCGGCGGCGGACGGCGGCCGGAGGTGGACGGCGGCCGGAGGTGGCCGGAGGCGGCGGCCGGCGGTGGTTGTAGGTGGGGGATTTGATCTTGTCCATCTTGATCCAATGGCTATGATTTATCCCTTGGGACTAGACAAATCCTTTGGACTTCCTAGAATACAACTCTATTTTTATAACTTTAATTACCGGGTTGAAATATACAACTAAAAGATTTAATTTATTATAAACGTAAATTAATATTCTATAACTAGTATGATAATTCGTAACGTGAGTTTAAACATTCCTTTTACTTAAGTTTTCCAAAACAGTTTTAAGAAAATACAAATGGGCCTTGGTCTAGACCCTAAAGCCCAAAATATATAAATCATAATTCGCAAAACAAAAGCCCTTTCGCAACTTTTCTTTTAATATCTCACTTTTTTCTAATATCTCACTTTTTCTAATATCTCGTTTTATTTGTAACTCGAGGTTGGCAAAGATAAAGCTCCATTGCCACAAAGACGTATATATTTTTGTTCCTATAGACTGAACATGCAATCTCCTGGAAATTTCACCCTTATTAATCTCTTGTAATGGTTATTTGAGTGTCTTTTTCTAGGTTTCGATTTACTCCAACCAAAGTTCTTTCTTTTATCCATTTCAAATGTAAAATAGATCAAAACATATAATGACGTAATGAGTGAAGGTTGAGCTTATAAGTACATTGCGTGCACAGGACATATTTTTATTGAATTATCCGGCCCAAACTTGACTCTAACTTCTATGAGTATTGAGTCTAATTTTATTGAGCTCAAACTGAACCCATTTAACTGAGCATGTTTTCTAATGAGTTTTTATCAAGTTATTGACTCTATCACATCGAGCCATAAATTGTGTTTTGCAAAAAAGCACATGAGAACCAGCTATCACCATGATTATTACGAAAAGTTACCACGAGAATTACTGTGATAGTTTCCGTGTCTTTCAATATTAATATGGATTAGTCTGTTTCTTTAGGTGATCATCTGCGACACATGAAAAATAATAACGATGTTGATATCATAATTAAAAGGAAAGTACTTTTTGTTTACATTTTACGACATGGTTTTCATGTTAAAGACAAACTAATGAGAAGTAACTAATGCATGTTAATCCATTATTTTTTGGTTGGTAGACCATCTTGTAATGTTTGGTTAAATGTTGATGAAACAATAATGCATTTACTTTTTAGAGAATAATAAATGGTTTAGATTCTTTTTATGCAACCCATGTGAGGGTATTTTTGTTCTTTCAGATTTTGAATACGAGTAAAATGCAAAAATTGTCCTTCTGGTTTGTCCAGATTGCACGTTTCGTACATGGTTCCAAAAGTGCAGACTGCCTTGTTGTGGGAAACTGATGATACTTTCTCAAACAAACCTTAAATTTACAAGAATCAGAAATATGATACATTTCTAAAACAATCATTAAATTTACAAGAATCATTTCAACTAATTAGAGTCAAATTTAGGTTTATAGAATGGAACATCTTCACCAAGCAAAAGAGACCTTAAAATAGCTTCACAAACATCACTATCATAAACAAGCAGATGTCCTCCATCAGGGACTTCATGGTAATTTCCCCACGCTAACCTAGTCGAAATGTACCTTTGTAGTTCACAAGGCACAACTTTGTCTTCATAACCTTGCCAAATGTGGAGTTGACTTTGACTTTGAGTTTGACCAAACGGATTGCCTAGAGTCAACGGGTCAAAATCCCATTTCCCAAATGCAACAATAAAGTCTTTACGAAGGCTATGGAATATCGGCCCTTCTTTTAATTTACTCTGTTGCAATTCAAGAAGCAAAACCATTTTTTCATGTAATTTGGAAGTAATTATATGATATTTGAATTAAAAATCAATTTTTTTTATCAGTTATAACTTATAAAACGCAATACCTTACAGAGCAACTGATATCCAGGAGTAATTTTTAGCACTTCTAAATCTTTATTACTAAAGAATTTAGGGTTTCTATCAAGAACAGAAGATGAAGGAAACATTTTCTGAGTCAACCACCAATGCAACAACCCAGGAGTGTGTCGTGCGATCCAGACCGCACATCTGGAAAGTGTTCTTCTGTAATCATCTTGTATGAGATCACAAGGAAGTGATGGCCACCTGTAATTTATAAATGGAACTACTAAAGCAACTCCTGCTAGCCTGCATCAACAATACACCATTTTTATTATTTTTTATTTTATTTCCACAATATAATGTCGAAATTGATACCTCTAATAGTTAGTAACCAATTAATTAATTAATTAAATGGAAATGGAAAAAGGAGAAATTATGTTTTTATGCCTTTCGGGTATGTTTTTGATACAACTCCATGTGGGATATGATCCAACTGAAACACCGATAAGATAGAATTGAGATCCAAGATTTAACTGATCTGCAAGTTCTTCAATATCTGATGCTTCACTCTTTAGTGACCGTTTTGGATTTGGGTCACTTTCTCCATATCCAGCTCTATCAAATTGTACAATATAAATCCCCAATTCATCCATTAATTTCTGAAATTTTAAATTTACAACACTAATTATCATGTGAAATGTTCAATTTTTATGTACGAAATGCAATAAAGCACATAGATCCAGATACAGAAATGTAAAAAGATGAAAAGGGTTTATATATACTTACTTGTGAAGCATTAAAGTTCATATCTTTATTGCTAGCAAATCCATGAACAATAACAATTCTGCAATTTGATTGGTTCTTGGAGACCCCTTTTTCTTTGTATGCCAAATATCTTCCATCACTGAGTTTGATTCTACTTGATGATGAAGATGAAGATGATGATGATTGTGATGATGATGATGATGATTTTGGGATTTTTGAATCTAATGAATTAACATCATCTGATGATGCAGATTGTGGTGAATCACACTCTGAAGGTGGTGTTGGTCTTGTTTGTTGATCAGTTGTTGTAAGACAACTCATTCCAAGACAACCCATCATCACTCCCATCACGCTTTTCAATACCATTTCTGAAAAAAGATTGAAACTTTATAATACCCAAATGTTAATATCACTTCAATTAAAGAATTCAAAGAGTAATTTTCAAGAAACCATCAAGAATTTGGCTTTTAGGGTTTACCTTAAAGAAAATGAAAGAATCTTGAGATGGGGTTGTTGATAGCAGCCTCCAGCAATCAAATTTACAGACTGGATTTGATAATACAAATTTAAAAATTAAAAAAGGAAAAAAAATTAAAGAAACATTCACATATGACTGTAGATATATATGTATCTATCTATGCGTAAATATGGGTGACGATGATGATTTTGTCCTAAAAGTTCCGGTTTTGTTGTTTCTTTCTTGCTTGGGTTAAATTCCAAACTGTCAACGGCCAGCAAATTGCTAATTAGTTGTGGCATATTCTATAGGAGAACAGTGGATATTCAAATATCAAGTGGATATGCAAAATAATGTTTGTTTTTAAAAATGAAAAATTTCATTCTTTCATACTAAATCTTACTACTTCATATTTTTAGTAATAAAATAACTGATATTTAAAATTCACTAACTTTTTTTCTTATTATTATGATTTGATTTTGACATATATATTAATCAAAGAAAGATTCATTACATAAAGTTAATTGATATTTTTTATATCTTTTATGGGTTTTGTTAATGACAGCCCTTAGGGTTGTCATTCACATGCATAAAAAGCTTATACATTGATTAAAAATATAATATTCCTAAAATTCAGAGGTTGTCTTTTGTTATTTTGCATTCTTAATGACAGCCCTAAGTGCTATCATTAGCATTTTCCTTTTTTTATACCAGTAAACATTTTTTTTATTGAATTGGTATCTAAAACATGAAGTTAATTTCATCTAAATAAATTTGATTGGGTATGATTTTTCGACTGATTGATGATATTAGGCCAAAGTTTGCATTGTGGGTTATGAGATTGCCAGACTATAAACTGCAATGTTCCACACGACAAACAACCATGTGATTCTGTGTGGTGTTTTTATGAAAAAAGAAAGTTATGGGTGTCCAATACAGCCTGTAACACTATTGCAATTGATTAATGAGAATATTGCATTTCACCCCTCTAGATTTTGTTCATTTTCATCTACCATCTTTTATTAATACAAAATTTATAGCAAAACACAATATACATATTAAGTAGAAATATTCTTAAAAGTTAAAACAGAAACGATAAAAATGATTGTAATTTTAAATTTAAATTATTATAAACTAAAACATTTAACTTAGTATACACTTTTGTATCCTTATTAAAATGTTTATTGACATTTTAAAACAATAAAATCAACAGAGTCATAATTTTAATTGTTACATCTATTTCACAATAATCTATGTCAAACTAATGCAGCTACAATTTATCAAACTTTAGAGGAAAATATGCATATATAAATCTTGTATAAAAATGTCGATTTATGAATCATAATTTTATGTTGTCTAATTGCAGAATGAAAAGGCATATATATGGTCTAAACTATGGGCCGGCCCAATTACTTACTCTTAATGGATCACTTTTCGAACCACTCTTAAATTTTGTATCGTTATCAAACACTTGAAATGTCTACAAAATTATGATGTCTCGTATCCTTATATTTAGTACCACTGTACTCTAACTCGTTCACATCTACACAATGATTTTAACAAGTGGGTAATTTTTGCTTAGGGGTTTGTTAGAGGCACATGATTTGGGTCAATTAGGTCTAAAAAATAGTTGAGTATGTCTAAATAAGAAAGTTGTAAGCCTAAGGTTGGCATCGCATAGACTTGGCAAATGAGTATTGTATGGGGTATCCTGTTGTATCGACATCTTAAACGGGTTGATATTCCTAATCTATAATCGACACATTTAATAAATATGTTCAAAATGTTGACTCAAACACAATACAATTAATTTCATGTCAAACAGACATGACTCATGGTACCTGTGTAAGTGTGAATCCAACTTAACGTATTGACATGTTTAATTTGTGAAAATTCATATATAGCAATTAAACAAATGTCCAAACCGTAAAGCGTTGAAATTTAAAATTATAAGTGATCAATTAAATGTCCAAAACATAAAACATATTAAAATCCAACAAAAACATTATAAAAGCCCGAACCTTCTCCACTACAACTACAAAGTTATAAATTTCTATAATGTTTACATATAATATATTTAACAATATAAAATTTGTTAATATATATACACATTTAAACGAGCGATTTAGGTTATCTTTAGTCGAAAGTATGGACACTCACCCAACCTGTTTAACTTTCGGGTCGTGTCGAGTTAACCAATTTTCTTAAAAGTGTCGAAACCTCTGACTCCAACTCATTGTGCCGAGCTGTCATGTCGTGGCTGATTGCATAACATGCATGTTGTTGGTAGCATATATGTTAACCTCTTATTTTTATTGAACAAAATGATTGTAATTTATAATTTACGCTTATTTTATAAGATATTTTCGTTTATGATGGGCTTTTTCGAGATGTCAAAGTTCGCTCGTAACCTACGTAATATAACCGTTGTCGCTACTCTTTCCAAACATTCTTCTGGATGTATATGTTTACACAACTTTGAAAACCCAACATAATGATTTTTTCTGTTTGGTATTATGCAACTAACAAAAGGTGGAAAGTGGAAACCTACAATTGAAAATGATCCAACCCGAAGGACCCGGTAAGACCCAACATGGAGATACAAGTCCAAGATTTTTTCATTTATTTACCGAGTCAGTTTCTTGTTTTACATTGGAATTTAATTTCTGTAACTTTCTATTTCTCTATTAACATGTGATTTGGTAAAGGCCAAAGATTGAATCATTAAAATACGAGGTTTAAGACTTCAAAGTATGCTTTTATTTTACTACACAGCAAGAAGTCGTTAGTATATGTTGGAATATAAACATTTTAATACGATGCTGCAGTTAGTACTGATTAACGATTATTGAAGTTAGTACTGATGGGGCAGAATAGCAAGATACTACTGATGATACTGATCTTGGAGTTACTACTGACGATCAAGTTTACTACTGATTAATTCATCAATTATTTTAGAACTTCTTTCAAACTTTTTAATAGTTAGTTTATTTTGTTCTAATTTCATTTGACATTCTTCTAATTTGATTAAAGTTTCTTTTAGTTTTAACTCTGCATATTCTTTATCATAGGTTGTTTGTAAGAGTTCATCTTTTATCTTTTAATCTGTTATTTTATAAATTTTAATTTGATTTTCAAGATCAGCTATACAGCCATTATATTCAATTCTCCTATTTCTGTTTAGAATCATAAAGTGTTTTTTGTTAAGTTTTTCTAATTCTTTATATGCTTTAATGCATTCAGGAGTACAAGATTTAGAATGTACCTCAGTAGTAGAATCAGTGAAGGCCATGAGAGCTTGATTTTGAGCATGTTCCTCTGCTTGAAAGCTCCAGTCATAACCTTGTCCTTCTTGAGATATTAATGCATTTGAATTTGAAGTGTTGTTCTTGTTGTAGTTGGATCTTTGGTCTTTGCTTGGACATTCTCTGGCAAAGTGACCAAGATTATTGCAGTTGTAGCATTTGACTTTGGTCTTGTCAAATCCAGCACGATCACCTTTGTTGTAAGTCAGATTTTGTCTGCCAGTTCTTTTAAGAAACCTTTTTGTTCTTAAACTCAGCATTACCATCTGCCACTTGATGTCCATCTCTTCCAGATCATCAGGATTAAGTTGTTCCAAATCTTTACTAATCAATGCAGTGTGCACATGACTAGTGAAAAAGGATTCTCTTGCTGCATCTTCAAATCCTGCATTCTTTATAGCCTCTTGACCTGTTCCTGTACTAGACACAAAAGCAGCATTGTTTGAAAGTAAAATAGGAGTTTTATTACTTACCTCAGATTCAAACACTCTTAGTTCATTGTAGAGTTCATCCAGCTCTTTTTCTTCTAGTGCATCTCCTTGTCTATATATAACAGTATACATAGACCATTCTTCACCAAGAGATCTAAGAAACTTTTTGTTGACATCATCATTGTCTGGTTTAACACCAACTTGATTTAGTTCACCAATAAGCTTGTTGAACCGATCAAAGACTTGTGACAATGACTCATTCTTCTGGCCTTTGAAGTTTTCAAAGTCTTGCTTCAGTACAGACTTCATGTTTCTTTTAGTACTTTTGGTGCCAACAAACCTCTTCTCCAGTGCCTGCCACAACTTCTTTGCATCATCATATTCAACAAAGAGATGTTGATAATCATTGGGAATAGCAAGTAAAAGAGTGCTTAAGGCTTTGAGTTCAATTCCTCTGTCCTTCTTCTCTTTTTCACACTTGAGTTTGTCGACTTCAGTTGAAGAACTTGCTACTTGAGTCTGGATGGTTTTGTTGCCTTCAACAACAACTTCCCACATGGAATAATCAGTAATAAGCATGTATTGCTTGATTCTGTTTTTCCACATCCCAAAGTTGTTGGGAGTGAGAATGGGAATTTTGTTAGCCTGTGTGCTTTCATTGTTATCAGACATGATTAACAATTTTGGATTCGAAAGTATGAAACTTATTGTTGTTCTTAATTCGTAGATCTAGAACCGTAATGCTCTGATACCACTTGTCAGGATCGAATAACCCAAACAGATTATTTAATCACAAATCTACTAACAAGAGAAGTTACAGCGGATTAACACTCTTGTTATTTGATTAAGAACAATCGAAAACTGTAATTGAGTACGAACAATATTAAGAACACAGTTATCACAAAAAGCTTCAATGTATATTGGTTAACTTGAACAATACACACGTACGTTTACAATTCGTAAGGAACTATTTATAATAGTCCTTGAAGCCTAAAATATTAACCTAGTTATTCTAGGATTCGATTACAATCAATATACAAAGATAAACATTATATAACTAACTATACTAGAATCTCGGAAACGATCAGCACCATAAATAGACATCAGTAGTAAACTTGATCGTCAGTAGTAACTCCAAGATCGGTATCATCAGTAGTATCTTGCTATTCTGCCCCATCAGTACTAACTTCAATAATCGTTGATCAGTATTAACTTCAATAATCGTTGATCAGTACTAACTTCAATAATCGTTGATCAGTACTAACTGCAGCATTAATATTAAAATGTTTATATCTCAACAGTATATCCTTATTAAAATTGATAGTATAGTTATGGAATGTCATAGCTAAACATGGCAGCGATTTCTTGTGTAACAACATCATTTGAAAATTTTCAAACTAATACATAGGTTATAAATTGTTGGTCATATGTGTATGTTGTGCGTATATACCGTTATATCTTATGTTAAAACTTGATTAAAGGACGTTATCGTGAAATAACCATAAATTAAACAATAATGGTTTACTATAAATACCTAACTCAATTATTTATACATCCCTTGCTGTCTTTTACTGTATCACCTTAGACCTTGTTTGGTTTGCGGAACCCAATTGAATTTGATTGAATTGAAATATGAATTTCACTCCACATCCCGTTTAGTTCACAAAATATGATAATAGTGAAATTGTTGTTTCATTTTATGATATTTGCCCTTCAAATTTAAATAGACACTTTAAAAAATAGATAATATACAATCATTATAAGCATGTTATCCATTTTTTTCAAGAGTTGTTGTCAAAACTCTGATTTTATCATTAAAAATTCCTACAAAATGTTATTATGTTTACTATGTACGAACTTTAATGACCATGTTGGAACAAGGTACACGCATACCTTAATAGCATGTATTGTACGAAAGTCTATTGACTATATTAAAATGAAGAATTAACAAAGTATGTCTATTATATTGGAACATAAGTGTTTATGACATTTACATAGTTTAGAATAATGAGGGTACCCTCTAAGGATCTAACATAACATTCTTGTCAGACGAAATATTTTCTTTTCGTTACTTTCTTTTACTTAACAATTACGTACATGTCTCTTTATAAAACAATAAGTAGGTGCATTTTCTAATAAAATGCTAATTCAAATCTACCCTTTGATAATTAATCTTGTAAACGTAAACAGTCAAATAGAACTGCGTTTAAACGAAAACTCGAACATGAATCGGAATTTGAAGTGATTGCATCCGATTATTGGTTCCCTTTTGTGACTCTAGAACTCAAATTTGACAATTTTAAGACAAATTCAAGATGTAATATATGTTAATGATATAATTATTGATTATGATCGGTTCTAAACCTGAAATAACAAGATTGAACATGAACCTCAACCATTATTTCAGTCGTTTCTCGATTCTTCTTTTTTGTATTTTCGGTTTCAAAATTTTGAATTCCGCATCCCTACAATCAATGTCGTAAAGCCATTTGTGGAATTTACATACGGTGAAAGATTTTTCCTTCAAATCCCCTATAGTTTGATGAGTTCATTCTAAAAATAAAGGTTTATTGTTTCATAAACCGATAAAATGAAATTATACGGTGCGTTGATTTAGAGAAGGATGGAAAATTGAAATACCATTAGTTTTGACCGAAAGTCAACTGAATATTCAATTTTTCTTGTAAAATGATGAGGTTGTCACTTGTGTTGACTAAGACTCTAAATGTAATACAAATTCCTTTAGCAGCAATTGTTGAAACTTGAAAGCGATATTTAATTTTATAACTTCAGTTTATACTTTATATTGAACCTGATACTTTGAAAATGATTAAATTGGTTGGACTAGTTAAATCAGAAAATAAATATTATTAGTATTTATAATAAGTTAATTCTATAAAAAGTACATATATATAAAAAATGACTTAACATACGAAAAAAATATAATAAATGCATAAAATTCCAAAAAGCTATTTCCAACAAATTCTATAAATTTGAGTTATAAATATATTAAAATAATACTTAATACTTGACATTCAACTAAAAGTTGATTGTTTAATTTTCAAAATATATATATAAAATAAAAAAATCCAAATCTATAAAAATATAACACCAAATTTCCAATTTAATAAAAAAATTTGAGATTAAAAAAAAAAAACATGGATCACAATAGATTCAACTATCACAAGCCGGTTCAAACTAATTCGTAAACAATCTTCTAATCTGGTTGATTTGGAACATCTTTTCCATTTTTGGCTCGGACTGACCAGTCAACCTAAGTTTTAAAACATTACCAGAAGAAAAACTGATTTTACACTTTTTCCTTTTAATTTTGATTTACATTTTCCCATAACTTAGTGTCCGGCCTGTACTATATGCATATATTGTTGTACGTTCAGGCACTTACATTTTGCTCATTTCTATTTTCAATTATTATGAAGTATTATTTGACTGTTTCTGTTTTGACCAAACATTTTGGCTTCCAGTTACTTTAGGTGCTGATCTCATTTTTCTAGATTTTAGCGGCAAAAACCTAAGACTGTCAACATTTTGGTTAATATCCACTCAAATTAATTGAATAATTAAAGTGTTAGTGAAAATTTCTGACCCGACACGAAATCCGACATGAAACCGACACGAAAATAAACAGGTTTGGGTTGAGGTAAAAAATAATTGGGTCAGTCATCGGGTTGAGTCAACTGACCCGTTTATTAAACAGGTTAGGTTCGGGTCAATGATAATATAAATGGGTCGACCCGCCAACCCGTTTAATTATTAAAATATATTTTAAAAATTATATATTTATATTTAATTTATATTTTACTAGTTAAAACGTAATTAATAGTTAGATAAAAATAAAAAAATATTACTTAGTAATTTGGTGTTTAGTATTTTGTTATGAATTTGTGTAATACCAACAATATATCGACGTGTTTGACCCGTTTAACTTATTTGACATGATAACTTGTTTAACCCGTTTTATTAAATGGGTTATATGGGTTAGGTTTGGGTTGAAGTTAAACAAGTTAGGGTTGAGATATCTAACCCGTTTATATAAACAGGTCGGTTTCGGGTTGAAGGTTTCTGACCCGTCAACCCGCGAACCCGAACCCGACCTGAATTGCCACCCCTAGTTCCTCAACGCTTAGTTTGCGCTTTGCAAAGAGGACACCATGCTTTAAGCCTTTTCATTTTAGACACAAACTTTAATTTACCATTGATGAGATTAAATAGTTATCGTTGGAAACATGTGTGTTTTTTAATTCTATAATATTTTCCTTGCAGAAAATATAAAATTAAAGAACAATACGTTTACATTAAATGTTTTAATTATCATAACATTATTTTATAGGAGAAATCGACCTCATGACCTTTACAAGCCATTCAAAAGCTTTCAGTTATTTAGTACTACTAGGCAAGACCCACCACATATAGATGGTTATTCTCATATCATCAAAAAAATCAAGTGTAAAACACCATAATTAATGAAATCTTTATTCGAACTCGTTTTGTGTGATAATACAACGTGATACGATATGTATAATTAAAACTAGATTTTCATTAATTTGCGAGATGTAAAGAGTTTTGTGAGACTCAAACCTCCAACTTTGTAAGAAAAAGACTACAAATATGATGGTTTATATAGTTATTCAGTTTTATTCATTTTCTATCTGCATTTGAGTTGGCTCATGAAGTGCCATCGAGCTTCATCTTTGTACATACATACATAAAATTTATCGTAGATGTTATACATCTTTTAAGCAAGTTAAGCCAAGCTTTTATTAGTTGCGTTTGTCACACGTGACACTTAAATTATGTCAGATATCCGTTACAAAGATTTTTTAAATTAGAATCGAAAATCTTGCAACTTTTCTTACACGTTTAAGGTCCTTTTAATTTTCGTCAATCGACCATTTTCCCCAATCGACCACCACCACCACTAATGTCTTTTTCTCTAACACACACCTTTAAGGCATATATAAAGATAGAAAGTTAGCCAAAAGGACTTAACAAAAACACCTTGTTATCGATAAATAAAACCAACCCTTTATACCAACCATAATTTCATTCCAATTTTTCTCACTCTTCATGGCCATAAGACACTATGTGCTTTGAAGCTCATCCTTTCTTTGAATGGCTATAACCATCATCACCATCTTCATCATACCATGATGTTCTCCAAAGAACAAAGTTTCACCCATGAATCGGTCCAATGCCTACCCCTACTCTCTCGATTACTCGACCAAGATGAAAAAAATAGGGTTTCGATCGAGATCAAAGAAGAAGATAACATCGAGAAAGTGACGGTTTCGCTACACATCGGTTTACCCACTCATGGAACACCAACTTCACTCATCACTGACAAGTTGTTTGATGAGTTTATAATAAAGGAAGAAGATGCACACAAGATACCGGATATTAAGGTGAAGTTTAAGGATGATCATAACAACGTTAAAAGTGATCATGATGAAACTAGGTTTTGGATACCTACACCTTCTCAAATCCTTGTTGGACCTATGCTCTTTGTTTGTTCCTTATGCAACAAGACCTTTAATAGGTACAATAACATGCAGGTAATTAATTAACTCTTCATTATATATATACTTCACAATATATACATATACATTCTTATATATAATTTGTTCATTTAAGTTTATGAAATTAAAATTCATGTTTACCCGTCCTCGTTTTACTTCTGAAATTTTGAATCTAGTATAAACTTAACAGAATCATCAACCGAATAAGATTAGGGTATTATGATAGACATATATTTAATGAAATGAGTAATCATTTTATTGTTATGTTTTCTTATACACGCAAGCATGCCATCATTCATGCATCATGAAAATTTAGATATATAAAACTTGAATAAAAATTTGGAACATTAAATAAAAAATTGAGAACTGTAGCTTTTTATTGATATATTCATTGATATCTTTTGAGTAGTTGAAATTGGGATAAAAATGTGTAACTTTAATATTATTGTAGTGGAATTAAGGCTGACTGATTGACCAAATTTACGTTGAAATGTTACATATTTTAGTAATTTACTATAGATCGATCCCATGAACTTTCGCCATCATTGAGTTAATTGCCTTAATAATGTTTGTTAAATTCCATATAAAAATCACATTTTTTAAAAAAAGTTTTTCACTCAAAACTCCTGTTCATTTTTTCCCAATTGCCTTATTAATGTTTGTTGTATTATTTGGTTTGATTGATATATACTCCCTCCGTCCCACAAAAAACTTCCCATTTCACTTATGCACAAGTTTTAAGGTAATAGTTAGTGGTGGGGTATTGGTAATATATTTGATTAAAATATAAGATTGATTTGGAGAGAGAAGGATAGTTAGTGGATAATAAGTGGTGGGGTCCTTAGTAATAATAGTATTTTATTATGTGGAGCTCATCATATGTAGCAAATGGGAAGTTTTTTGTGGGACAAAAATTTAGGGTGAAATGGGAAGTTTTTTGTGGGACGGAGGGAGTATAATTCATGACACGGGTACGTATATATAGATGCACATGTGGGGCCATGGATCTGAATATCGGAAAGGACCCGATTCACTCAAAGGCACACAACCGGCCGCCATGCTAAGACTTCCATGCTATTGTTGTGTTCAAGGGTGCAAAAACAACATTAACAACCCTCGAGCCAAACCCTTAAAAGATTTCCGTACTCTTCAAACACACTACAAGAGAAAACATGGGGATAAACCGTTTACATGTAGGAAACATTGTAGAAAAAGTTTTGCGGTCAAGGGAGATTGGAGGACACACGAGAAAAATTGTGGCAAATTGTGGTATTGCACTTGCGGGTCTGATTTTAAGCATAAACGGTCACTCAAGGACCATGTTCGGTCTTTTGGAAACGGGCATTACCCACATGATCCCCATCTTGAGGGATTTGTTCATGATGAGAAGGAATGTGTTACCGAAAATGAAGATGAAATCATGAGCTAATATAGGAACAATTATCAAACTTTTAGTATGATCTACCTTCTTTTTTGGTACTAAATATTCGGGTTTGAGTGTTGTAATAAGGATGGAAGATCTCCTTAAAGCCGTGAAGTCGATAAATTTTCATCTTGAACGTCTCTCCTTTATCAGAGAAAATTTATCGGCTTCATAGCTAGCCGTTGATCTCCACCATATCGTTTTGTCGTTTTTTTCTTCTTCATGTTTTGTTATGTATACGAATCTACGATGTTAGATTTGACGTGCTTTATATGTCTTTCTTTTCCATTCATTGTAAAGCTAATACAAGGCTTATGTTTGCTTGTTAGATGTGAACAAAATTTGAAAATTGAGAACAATGAATATGTGCCCTCTCTTTGGGTCCCCATTGACTACTATTATAAAATGAGTATCGATAACTATATCACAAAAATTTATTTACACATCAAAACATACATCTTGGTATACTTATATAGTTTTAAAATTTTACATGTGTGAATAAATTTTTATGATGTAAATATCACATAAAATATGAATACCTATAAATATATGAATACCTATAAAAACTTTTTATTACCTATAAATATATGAATACCTATAAAAAAACGGGAGTTATCACGAGAAGCGAAAGTGTCAAATCATGCAAAATCAACATCTCCGTTATCAACGGCATATTGCACTTCATTATTATTTTATGTATTCTCTAGCACAATATTTTCTCTTTTTAAGTGTGAACAAAATGGTTAAACTGATAAAAAGTCTATTATAGAGGGTTGAAATGAAAAAGGCGTCTAACCACTCCAACTATTGTTGGTATATTTAACTTCGAGTTATGTAAAAAGGTCTTGAATCCAAACACAAAAAATAAACCTTAGAGAGAGAATAAGTTTCAAGGTCAAATCACAATATGATGTCGGACCAATAAAGAGCCTGATATAATGAGTAAACAGACTGATAAAATGAGCATAATTTGGCTACTTGCATCTATATTAAGCCCATAATCAGTCAAGTTGAAGTTTACATAGAGAAGAATCAAATCTGACATACAAACGTTTTGTTTTATGAGTTATTTGCGTTTTTAAGTATTTCCCTAGTTTTTTAGACTTTGTTTGTAGGTCAGCTTTCAGGTTGTTTGTCTTTTTAGGGGTTCATTGAGATAATGCAACAATCAATTTTGAATTTTATGAAATCTATTTTTTTTCTCAGTTCACAGAATTTATGTTTGTTTGGTTAAGTCTCAGTGATTATCAGTATTCGTTAAACTAAATGATAACTAGAAGAACTAATCCTGGTATTCATGCGAATAAACAGACTAAATTTGTGTTTATCTAATTTTTAGGTTACATCACAATCCAAATTGTCATGCAACAGATCATGTAGTTTTTGGTTAATCTCTTATGATGAGAAACAAACATACTTGCTAAAACAACAACATTGAAAAAGTTGTCATACAAACGACTTTTAGCTTTTTGACTCTATTTTATTTACGCTTATTAAAATAATGTGTAACTTCAGATAATATCGAAATCAACATGTTCGGATAATTGAAATTTGGACATACAAGTATACAACTTACTAAAACTATGTTTGATCTAGTAAGTTTAAGGTGGTTGAAGAAATGGATAAATGATAAACCACATATATATATATCAATATATTAACTATCAAATCTGACATCAAATATATTATGCATTTATTATTTATAAGTATTAAGAATACCTGTGATACATGAATCTTGGTTGAACGACAGTATTGAAAAACAAGAACCACAACCTGTGGACGCTTATGATTGTGTTAGTGATCCAGCTTTTGATGGCAAAGGAATCCCATGGGATATGCAAGATCCAAGTCAAGAAGCAGTTGAATCTCTAAATACTCAAGTAAATTTCAAATCTTATAACATTTCCCGCCATTTTTAAAAAGAAATTTACAATCTTTTTCATGTGGGTTGGTTAAATTCTTGCAGATTAAGATGTATGGTAAATTCATAAAGATAGCAAGTTAGACAAAGAAGGTTGTGTTATATATGAAAAAGATACAATCTTGTACAATTGTGCGTGTTCTGTTAGTGATGGTAAATTGACATGGTAAATTGTTGATTATTCTACAATAAACAAATAAAGATTCAGAATTCTAACTTTTTGGGTATTTCTTAATTTAATGTAGGATGATGGGTATGATGTGAGATATGGCTGCAGCTCATTGTAAGCTTGATCCAATGGTGGCTAATTTCATGAAAGTTTTGTGTAGTAGAAATTTATAGGTATGCTTTAATGGAATCGGGAATTGATGCACATGATCTCCCTGTAGCAATGCTAACCGATTTGCACATAAACTGATGTACTTTGATAATCCAAATTTTAGATTTGAGTTCAGATTCAATCTTTATCGATAAAGTTAGGTGCTTTTTGTTAAACGTTTTGAAACCTGTGTTCAGGTGAAGAAGTTTCATATGAATTTGTTGAGAAATTTGCAACAATGAAAGAAGATGAACACATTGATGGTACTATTTGGACAGATTTTAGTCAATGACGGTTCACATTATTGCATTCTCCAAGGCTTTTTATCTTTAGAGATCATCAAGATGTTGCAAACCGTGTAAGGAATATCATATTTAAGTTGAAATTAGTTTTAAAAATCAATATTGAAACTTGGTTTTTTATTGTTACGCTGCATCTGTAAATGGCATCATGTATTATATATTCACTAGTCTATTTTGGCTGTAAAGACATGGCACCATGTATTATCGGATATTTATATATGCTGTAGATGATTGATACGTATCTATTATCTAGCTTTTAAGAAATATGAATCTTGAATTCAATTTGTTGTATATAATTTTGAACATTTTGTCTACATGAAAAAAGTGGGAAATTGTTTACAAAAAAGCTAAAATGTGTCATCTATGGATGATAACATGAGGGAATTTGAAATTACCCGAAATAAAAGGTACAGATTCAGGGGAATTCACTAGATCTTGATACAGATCGTATTCTGCTTGATAATCATGCAAGCTGAGTTCAGTTTTCTGATTCGTGTGATAATGGTGTTTAGCTGAATTTGATTTCCCAAATCCAAAGATGCTAACTTTTTCACAAACCCCTAAAGCAAGCATGATTGCTTGCATACCGGATGAGTAATGGAATTCGGGTCCTCCATGTGATGAACTCCATGATTCTAACGGTTTTCCAGTTTCTTTTAAGAATCTTTTCAGGGAGTAATATTTTACAATTCGTGTGCATAACACGTCGAGCTGTGGATCTGTGATCATTAATGGAGATTTATGTGATGAATTACAAACTGTGTAATCTGCAAAATGTACAGGTTGTGACATGTACATCATTATAGGCACTTTTTCACCGTACGGATGACAATAACAACCTCCTCTACGAGAACATAAATGCAGAATGTTGCTGTTCATGAATGAAAGACTTGTTTTTGAACCTACGAACCGTTCATAACCACCAATTCTCGCGTTGTTTAATCTGATTACAAAATCGTGTGAATCGATTGTTTCACCTAGATCAGTTTTTAGCAGGATCCCACTGTTTCCGACCACTGCACAGGTCTTGTACTTGCTACCGTTTGTGATCTTTAAGATGTTAACCATGTTTGACATTACATCAGCGTCAAACCGACGTTGGCGCCACCAATTTTGCAAATGCCGCCGGAAATCCAACCGGAGTTTAAGGAATTCCGGGGACCGGAGGTCAACTGGACCACCCCTAACGGACCTTGCTCCAATGTCTAAACGATATCGCCCTGCCGACAGAAACGAACGCTGACGATTGCTTTTAAAGCTTAAAAAATCCCCGTGCACCAACTGTTCGACATTTTGCCTCAACGAATCATCAGCTAAATCAACGGTAGCAAACGTGAGCAAAGTCGAATTGAACACCGGGGAAAGCTTCTGTATCCCTGTTACATTGATTACGTCAACCGGGTCTCCGCCGGCACCGGAAACAATAGCTCGAAAACAAAGAGTAGCAGCGGCGGCGGCGAAAACGAAGACTACGCTGAATAACGGGCGAACTGACCGCTTCATCATGATTCCGTTTTTGCGAGTGTGGTCAAAGGTGGGTCCACAAACGGATCGAGATCGGAAGAAGGTGAGGTTCGCCGGTGTCATAGCTTGTAAAGAATTGAGTTCAAGTAGATGAAAGTTGGGTGATTGTTTTTCATTGTTGTGGAATGGACTGATGAATTGGGTGATTTTGAGATTGGGATGAAGGTGCATTTCCGGTTGAATCTAGTTAGGTGTTATTTGTTATAGTGTGTGAGTGATTGATTGATTAACTGATTATTGAATTGCAATTATTTGTGTAATTTATTGTTTATCTTAGGTTGTTTATGTAATTTTATTTGTATATATTAGATAGACCTAGTTAGATGCACTAGTGCTTTGAGATAATAAGAATAATGAGTATGCGTACAACAAAGTTATTACCACATGAGATATCTAATCAATCACAAACTAGTTGGTGTTGATCAACTGACCACCAAGACCAATTTTGGAGAGCTTTTCTTTCATAAGGTCTTGAGTTCGAGTCTTGTTGAACTTTTTCCTTAGATGAATAGGTGATGACATTTATTCTCCCTATAAGTAGAGGGTTCGAGAAAAGACATACGACCCCTTGTAAATGTCACTGTCTGGCTTGAATTACTAACTTATTAGCTGATCGTTCAAAAAAAACCTAACCAATCATTTCAAATGATTTTAAGGAAAATACTCACAACATTCATTCAAATGTGGAGGGGCCCACCAAATACCCACCACTTTTCTCACAACCACAACGTAGCCTCCTGTGCTCATAGCCACTAGGGGTGAGCAGAAAAAGAGGGTAACCGGAATCGGAACCGGAACCGCTTGGTAACCGGAGGTTCCGGATCCGGAACCTGCTAGGAGGTTCCGGTTCTGGTTCCTAAAATCAGGGAACCGGCCTAAGAGGTTCCGGTTCCGGTTCTCAAAATTAAAGAACCTGGAACCGGCGGATACCCTGTATATATTTATTAAATATATAATATATAATATAAAATACATTAAAATAAATGATTTTACCCAAAAATATCAGACTATAGCTGTATTTTTAACAGTCCAAATTATATGGGCTGCTTTATCACTTATTGGGCCAGAAATTGGGGCTCTAAAATTATCCCTATTTACCGATTACATGAGTTAGAAATTAGAATTAGCCACTTAGGGTTTCATTTTATCTCGCCAGTCGCCACTTCTGCTCTCGTACTTACCTCTCCGCCGCCATTCTCCAACCTCCGCCTCTCTCGTATGTGATATTTGTAATATTTAGTTAGTAATCCTTAAACCATATTTAAACTCGCTAAATGATATTTGTAATCGTTAGTTTATGTAATTTATTGTCGTCTTGTTTATTTAGTTAGTAATAGTTAAATGTTTATGAATTTAGAGACAGGGTAACCGGAACCTGCCCTGGAACCGGTGGATCTGGTTCCGGTTCCGAAAATTTAGGAACCTGTCTTCCAGGTTCCAAATCCGGTTCCTATATTCCAGGAACCTGCGGTTCCAATTCCGATTCCGGTTCCGGTCGGAACCGGCGGGTACCCTGTTATGCTCACCCCTAATAGCCACAACCGTATCACAGAATTGGGGGATGTTCACATGTAGACCACACAGTGGTAGTGCCTCCCTATTAGCACCTTCACAGCATGATGTTACCCATACCCACCCCATCTGTATAAGAACACTAATTGTATTATAAATAATCTTAAGGTTTTGATAAGGATTTGTTAATGAGAGCCTTTGGGGCTGTCTCTAATGTGCATAAAATGTTTGTACATTCATTGATTTAGTAGTGTTCCTAAAATTCAGGGGACTGTCATTATCATTTTCCTTTTAATAATGACCAATAATGACCGTGCTACCAACGTCTTTAACAATGAATAATATTTTTACAATTTCCCTTCGTAACCCCATCTCTATAACAGCTTTTATATTTGCCTATCCTTTCATAAGTCGCTTGTTAGTTTCCTATGTTATAAGCTTTCTTTTTTCTTAAATAGCTAACTGGTGCATCTCATATGATCTTTTACAAAAAACACTTATGTGTTACATGAGCTACTGTTGTAGGTCATCCGAATATAAGCAATACTTTTACTTTTAGTGGTATATGAATAATTATGCTGCTGTTCAAATCACCTTTGTGAAAAATTAAAAACAAACAAAACTTATATATCTTCAACATTGTCTCATAATCGGCCATCAAGAGGATGGAAAGCCAAAACTTTTTGAATTTGTTAAAACTTCAAAAGTAAAAGAAACTGAGTAGAGTGGTAAAACGAATGCAATTGTATGATTCTTAAATTTTAGTACAATTGCAACAGAAGAACAAAACTCAAATCAGAAGGAATTAATACATAACTTTTTCTCAACTCCAATGGTTGCCACAAAAGTAACCAACTCTAAAAAGTCAATGGGCCAATCTCAACTAAATTTCGAACCCATTTCCAATAAAGCAAAGGGTGTTTCGCACGTAATCATTACTTACTAAACAAGAAACAAAATTTCATTTCAAGAAGATAGCAGAACGCCCATAACTCCAAAATCCAGTCAATACCGCCCATAAAAGCTTCAATTTTGACTTTATAGGTCAAACATGACTTTGAAGTCAAGTGCTGGAGACTTAGAGGGCACTGTACCGCTATATACGGTTGGCGATACCGATTGTTTTTAGAACATGCTCAAGAAAGCTAAAGCCTGCAACTTTTTAAATCTTTTCAACCTTGTAACGAATATCAAGCATTAATCAAGAACAGAACAGCTAAAGAAACTCAAAAGAAACTATTTTTAATCATTGAAATCACTAGAAAAAAACCAATAATATAACTATTTCATGAATCTTGTTGAAAACTTTCTACTTCTTCATACTTAATTTCTTCAGACTTTTCAAATCAAGGGTGAAAAATGCTCAAGAAAGCTAAAGTCTGCAACTTTATGAATCTTTTCAACATTTTGACAAATTTCCCGCATTAATCAAGAACATAACAGCTTAAAAACTCAAAAAGAAACTATTTTTATCACTAAAATCACTAGGGAACACCAACAATATAAGCATTCCATGAATCTTGCTGTTGAAAACTTGTAACTTCTTCATACTTAATATCTTTAACATCACCAAACCCTTCCATGCTTTTGATATTCTCACTGTCGGGCATTTGTCGGATCCAGAAATGAACAGACCGAAATCCCGCTTCTTCTAAACAATCTTTAATCTCAGGTAATGACCACCTGAAGATAACAAAAAGTCAAAGTCTGACTTTTAGCCAAATACCAAAAATACCCTTAAGTAAAAAGTATAAAATAAAGAAAAAAATTTACAATCTCCAGCTGTATGAAAACGCGTGCCGAAGTTTCTTCTTCTGTAGAGTATAATGCAGACTGATTCTTGTTTTCCTTTGAACAATATCAAATCCAGCTTGTTCCCATGTATACTGACAAAGTATTGTTAGAAATTACTAGTTTTTTATATACAAAATAAAAATGTAATTTTGCGTCCCACTTGGATCATAAGAACTTTTGAATCAATTACTTGTATAAAATCATTATATATAGATCTAACATTTTTATACATAGATTTAAGTAAAATTACCGTAAAATTTGGAAATCTTCTTTGCATCCTAAGTTCACATTCGGATGATGTGCCACCATAAAGATCCATAACAAAAATCCCACCTTTTTTAGACAACGAATTAAGTGCATATTTGAAATACAAAACAAGCTCATGTTGACTATGAAGACAGCAACAACTATAATTAAACGCACATATAATATCTCTAGGTGGAATTGCTTCAACATTATCAATAATATCTTCAGCAACGGTTTCAGAATCAGTTTCATTTTCTTCAAGTGTTACATGATGCATGATGTTTTGAATATTGGATTTGATTAGTTTAGCTTCTTGTGGCTGTAAAACGTTCCCATGGTAGAGGAAGATTCTGGAAGATAAATCGGGCCCAATTTTGTTGATATTATTTTCCATGCACCAATCAAGAGCTTCAACGTCTAGATCTAAACCTACTGCAGTTCTTCTTGAATCACTTCTGAGCCATTCTGTACTGTAATCATATTATAATTAAATAGCAAAATGTAACATATAATTAAATCAATAAAGCATGAAATTAGATTACCTAAGCAGAGCAGTGCCACAGAAATCTTCTTGGAGATGAAGTGGTGCTCTCCCACCAACATAAGTCAAAAAAAACTTTTGCAGATAACTAATGTCTCCTTTTGGCGACTGCACCAAAACCCACATTAAAACCCTAATTAAAATGAATTCATCTTGTTAAAGTATAATTGACCTGTACGGATTGTTGATAGAGTGAGAACTTTGATGGGAGGTGATGAGAATCATCGTCATTATCAGCGGATGGATTTTGGTCGTCGGATTCTTCATCGGAGAGAGTGGGATTAGGATCGGAGTTAGCCGGCTGAGTTAAGTGGTAAGTTTGTTGTTCATCGTCTTCTTCGAGATAGTAAGATGCAGGTTTCCGATTACGTTGATTCTGGTTTTGGTTTCTTTGCTTCTTCCCGTTCTTCCCCATTTTCCGATGTTTTCAGTAGGCGGCTAATGTGAAGTTGGATTCTTTTATTGTGTTTTGGTTTGCATATTCTTCGCACTCTTTTCCATTCTTGCCCCTACTATTATTACATCCTAATCTTACTACTTACTAATACATTTATGTCTAGCTCTTTTAATAACTTCTTAATTTTAAGCTTAATGAGATTTCCACTTTTAGTAATTTTTTTAACTAAAAAAAATTAAGTGTGGCTTACAAGATTCGAACACAATACCTATCCTAAGTAGTCACTATGTGTTAATCACTTGCTATAACTTACACTTTATTTCAAACTACCAACACTAAATGTCTTAAGGTGTAATTCCGAGCATTTGACCACAACACCTTATATTTCCGGAAGTCAATTAATGTACCTTTTCGGTTTCGGTTTGTATTTCCGGAAAAATCTCCTTGTAATACGCTGTAATTCCAAACATTTGACATGCCCTTGTATTTACAGAAGTTAATTAATTGAGCTTTTCGGTTTCGGTTTGTATTTCCGAAAATTAATTAATTGACCTTTATTACCATCTTTTATTTCCGTTTTGCTTTTTATTTTCGGAAACTATCTTATCATCTTTTATTAAGGAGTTTTGTGACAACACTCAAAATCGGGTATTTGACCTGACAATTATTATAATTCATTTTCTCTTAGTACAATCTTCTCATCAATATAAGCTTTCATAAATCCATTTAACTTTAGCATGAATAATTCATTTTGTGTCGTTAGTACACATCATTATTTAGAGATGTGTGGTCTACATTTTTGTACAGTCAAAACTGTAAATTAGCGAGTTGGTGACTCAACGCAAACTTAAACCGAACCAAAGAATATAATTTACAATGATATCCTAGCTCAACCAGATGACCGGTACAAAAAGCAACGTAAGAAACCTTTGCGCAATTTTAATGAACCACAAATTAAACAATGTTTAGTAGTTGTCTAATACGAGAATAATGAAAATGACACGAACTTATAACTTTCCGTCAGGATCTGATCACCCTCAAAAATAGGGGTGAGCATGGGGCGGTTTGGGGCGGTTTTTAGCTAAAACCAAACCCCGCCCCGAAAGTTCGGGTTTTAAGAATTACACCCCATTCGGTTTCGGGTTTTTCGGTTTCGGTTTTTCGGGTTTTTCGGTTCGGCTTCGGGTTTTTCGGTTCGGTTTCGGGGTTTTTCGGTTTTCTGTTTTCCTTTAAATTTACCGATTTGTTACCTTAAAAATTAATATTATGATTCAAAATCTCAAACCTTAACACATGTCGTTATAAATAAAAAAACTAGTAAGTTTAATATAATGTAATAATAAATTTCAACTAACATAACTTGAATAAGATTAATAATATAATATTTTTTATTTAAAAGATAAGTAAATGTCAAATCTATTTATAAATATAAGAATATTTTTATAAAATTTGAAAGATAGATAATGGCGGGGCGGGGCGGGGTTTTTGGTCGGGTTTTTCATACGCCCCCAAAAACCGCCCCAAACATTCGGGTTTTCCAAAAATTAAAACCGTTTTCATCGGTTTTTCAAATGGTTCGGTTTTTTCGGGACGGTTTTTTCGGGTTTTTCGGTTTCGGTTCAGTTTTTCGGTTTTTATGCTCACCCCTACTCAAAAATCGGATATAATCCCGGTCAAAACATTTGATTAAGCAAATATATGAGTACTCGTAAATGCTAAATATCAATAAATTTACCATTGAAAAAGTCAAAAGTTGATCTCATTCAACCTCATAACTTTCGATACCCTACTGCCCATGTGCTCAGATTACCCAAACCGATTTCCTTAAATGTCGAGTTGATTTCTTTCATAATCAAATAACTCCACCAATCATCATTTATCAACTCATAAACCCTACATCTATCCATCCTAAGTAACTACCCACCATCTCCATTCCATGACTGCACACGTGATGACAAGCTACACCAAGAAACCGTTCTTTGCTTCTGTTCCATCTCCGGCGAAGCAAAACGGCACCCACGTCTTTTCCGTTTAAACCTCCTGCGAATTCCATATTTTCTGGCAATCGAAGTACTCCAGCAACGAACCAGGCAAGATCGAGCAAACCTCTATCTGTCCCTTTGTTTCGTATTTTCCGATGGGCACAAGAATACTCCGGTGACACCAGCCACAAAACATCCTTGGCAAACATCTCTATCGCTCTATGGTTACACCAGGAACCACCGCCACCCTTTTCACCTTGTTCTCTCTCTTCGTCATCTGTTCAACTCCGGCGAATTACAGAGTTATCCGGCATACTTCCCGGTTATCAGAATACCGAGCAAGCAGCTCCGGCGAACGTTTCCGCGCCTCTCCCTCGGTTTTTCTCTAAAGGTATAACCATCTTAATTTATTTTGGTTAGTGTGTGTGTGTATGCGTTGTAAACCGGTGAGCGTCACCGAACCGGTGATGCTTCCTCATCAATGGTATCCATTATTTGTTCCAGTCGATGGAAGTGATGACTGTCTAAAACTTTGCTATGTGTTAAACACTTAAACCCAATTACAAAATCCAACACAACATTAATTTTGGCTAGCTTGATAATTTTAGCCCAACCAGCTAATCTGGTCTCTCATAACCCAAGCCTAAAAACAATCTCAAAACTTTTTAAATGAATGAGTTCTATTATTTTAATTTATTAAATACGTATTTAACATTTATAAAATCCTTATAAATAAACATTTTCAAATACTATCATTTATTCATTATTTTAAATGATTATTCATTTAATTATTTATATTTAATAATTAATTATTTAAAATCATTTTATAATTTAGATAATGGTATTTTACATTAAAATTTATATACTTATGTCAAAGTATATCTATTTTTAAAACTTGTTAAATTCAACCAATTGAAATTTAAAATACGAGACAAACCTAATTCAGTCACCAGCGTATCACACGTATCACTCGAGTCTAATTTCCGTTTTGGGAAATCATTTTGCATCATGTAGCATAAACGAGTTATTTAGGCTGTCACTCATTTAATTATTTTTACGCGTTTAGGACGCTAGGATCATTTGCTTGGAAACCACATTATTATCTTGCTTTTTGGCAGCGTTGCATCAGGTGAGTTCACAGCCCCACTTTTTACCGCATTTTATTCACCGTTTTACAACTTTGGGGTGAAAAACATAACAAATGCTTTTATAAATCTATTTGTGACTATGAGTTCACAACATTTCTTTTACCACGTTTTAACTATTTTACTATTGGGGTGAAAACCATATAAACTATTATTGTTTACTATTATTTGTGATGAAACTACTTTTGGAAACTTGACAACGAATCCTTATCTCGGACTAGGTTTAGATGTAGTGCATGGAAGTGCGTATATGCTTACATACCATAATCATTAGCTAGTTGCGACTAGGCCCTGGATATGCAGATAATACTATTGGCTGAGACTCACCCTCCCACACATATTGATCAGTTATTATCGATGTTTATCGAACCACGAGGAGTGTATATCCAGATTGGAAATGCGTTTAGAGTTGTTGTTTTGGTTATGGGCTTAGGGTCGAGATTTTAACTCAAAAGGGTATAGCTAACCTTTTGGGGGATCACCGTCACATGTTTCTTCTTGCGATTTTATCGTGCCCCTGTTCTCGGAGCAGGTCATTTTAATGTTTACATCATCACACTATTTTTTACCAACGATGACTTACGAAAACTAATATGTTTCTACTACTGCTCTCGGAGCAGGCCAACTTTAACATTTTATATCATCACACTATTTATGCCAACGATGGCAGATGAAAACTATTATTTCTACTATCGCGAATAAAATCGTACTACTGCTCTCGGAGCAGGTCATTTTTAACGTTTTATATCGTTAAACTAATTTTGCCATGAATGACATACAAAAACTATTGTTTCTACTATTGCTTTCGAAGCAAACTATTTTTAACGTTTTATATCATCAAACTATTTTTGCCATGACATACAAAAACTATGGAACTATTTTGAACTCAAACCTGTGAATTCACTAAACAATTTTGTTGATACTTTTACTTATGTTTTTCAGGTATCTAAGCTAAGCATCGAGTCGCATGCATTGGAGTCAAGCTTTCGTTTTGTAAAGATGCCACCTTCAAAATTTAGTTAAAACTATGTTTTGGTTCAACTACTTTGTTTAAATTAAATTATGGTGACATTGCTTTTTATCAAACATTTATTGTTTACGATAATCATACGCTATGCTTACTCATGATAGTCGCATGCCCGTTCTTTCGCAAACCACTTTTGGCGGGGTGTGACAAGTTTTGACCTTTCTTATCATCTTTTATTTCCAACCTACTTTTTTTTTCCGACCACAACCTACACATAAACACAACCTACACATAAATACAATGCTACAAATCAGGCGACATTTTACCCATGACATATGCTCCGATGTTAAGGTTTGTTGTCGGTTTGATATCATATATATTAACAACCGATTGTTATCTTCTCATACTAATCTTACTACTTAAACTTTGCATATAACTGTCTAGGTGTAAGCAAAGTCTGCAACTAAAATGTCTTCAACCATACATATTGGTACTTCAATGCTCACTGCACCACCTCATCTGGTTGCAGGGGATTCAACTTTTGAGGCTCAAGAGGTACAACTTTCATAACAAATTTAGAAATACTATTATGGAGCATTGTGATCAATAGGTGTGTATATATCAGGGGTATTTTATTCTAATGGAATTTATTCATTCTATTTTTGCAAGGCTTTTGGACCATACGAGACAACTGAAAACTTTCAAGACCTCTGAAAACCTCAGTACTGGTACAAATGCAGATGCGTGCGCGTTGAATATGTTTGGTTTGACCACAAACAAAACAAACTGTATTTATTTTTGCTTGATAGATTTGTAAGTAACTTCTAATTGTGCAAGATACTTATCTATACTATCTATAAAGCATTTAAGACTATTAAACATAGCAACTCCTTAAACTTAAACTTAAGGACATTTCCACTTTTAGTAACTTTTTCAACACCACAAAAATAAAAAAGTGTTGCTTCTAGGATTCGAACACACGACCTCTTGTGAAATCTGACTGCGTGTTAACCAATTGCTCTAAATGACACTTTGTTTTATCCCAAAAAACAAAGTACATATCACTGAAAATGCTCGCATTTTTCCCCTCTTTTATTTCCGTTACAATTTAATTTTCCGGAAACGTCTTGACTATTCAACACTTATTGACTATACTAATTTTTCAGTACTAATTTTTCGGAATATACTTACCACCCAATTAATTTACTTCCTAAATTGACTATACTACTCATAAGTGTATCTTAAGAAGATAGAAGCTTTTGTTCATCTTTCAACGTAACGCATATCTTATCTTACTCCTTTATAATATGTTTAGGACTACTAAATATAGAAGTCATTAAACTTAAATGTAAACTTTTTTCTACTTTTAGTAACATCTTAAACACCGCAAAAATAAAAAAATGTTGCTTACAGGATTCGAACACAAGACCTTTTCTGAGTACAGACTGTGTGTTAACCGATTGATATAAATGACACTTTATTTTAGAACAAATAAACAACCAACTTTAAATAGAAAACATATTGTATCGAACTTTCCATGATCAAGGTATTTGTTTGTGTGCTCACATATTCTTTAATTATAATCCTTAAGTTTGTTGAACTTGAATGTATTATTATGTTCTAGATACTAATGATCACTAATTGCAATTTTTAAAGACGGAAAAAATCATTCATTTGCGCAATTATTGTTGGAAAAACCGTGTAAACGAACAACACTTGCTCGCCACAAAATATAGTTTTTGGGTACTCGCCGCCGCATAGCGCGGGTACCCTGCTAGTTGGATAAAACAAGTGATATTCAGCCCGCGCGTTGCAGCGGGAATTTTGAGCATTTTTTCTTAAGCAAAAAATAATGTTTAGTTAATATCGAATTTGAAGTTTTTGTTTACGAACAAAATCTTACAGAAATATACTATACTATAAGATCAAAAATACAATTTGTAAAAAAATTGGTTCCAAAGTATCTTTATATATAATAAACAAAAGGTTTAAAGCCACATGGCAACTCCTAAAGTCACATGGCAATTCCAAAAGCCACATGGCATATATAAAGCCACATAGGTCATAACAATCTTTTATGCACACCGTACAAGTTCTAATAGAATTTAACAAAATTGATTTTCACACCATGTTCTCTTTCTTCACATGAGTTTTCACTTTTCACAATCTCAATCCTTCGTCATCTCAATCCTTCGTCACAATCATATTTTTTTTCTACTGTTTTAAAGGCTTGCATCATTTTACACCATCAGCCGATCACCTTTAACAATCAATCTTATTAATGATTTCCGTTTATCATCGCTTTCATCTCCCGATCGTGAAAAACCCTAAATCGCCTTCAAACTTGTGTTCTTTCCCAATGGTAAACCATGTTGCGCTCCCCAGATTCACAATCGCCCTTAAACCCATTTCATTTCACATGTCAACCTTCAACCTTAGACACTCTCTACAGACTTTCACGTGCCTTTCTCTTCTGGTTGTCTGGTATGTTGTCTACTTCACACAATTGAATCGGTGTTTCCTTATATTGTATTTTATGTGTTCAAAGATTGTTGATTTTAGGGATTTATCAGTTTTCAGATTTTTGGTAAATTTAATTAAATTTTAACTTTCAACAAAAACGATCCATTGTCCACCAGGTGTTTGATAAAATGCTCAATTCAATAGCATAGTTTTTCCTTTTCCATATATTGTAGTTTATGTGTTCATGATAAAGCATATTTTTTTAATTTGTAGTTTTGCAGATGTAAGTTGAAGCCAATTTATATATTTTTTACAAGTAATGATAGTCATTTTTTTAGTATATGCTCGAAGGATTCTTACTTAAACGAATAACAATTTTTTAGGAGGGTGTCTTAAATGGTAGCCAATATCCATGTTTCCATTATGCTTTCTAGAGATTGAAGAAGTAATTGTTATTGATTATCAAAGTTTTATGTAATTGAGAGAATTCAATTATATGTTTTATGACTGACGATTGATTTTTATGTTATTTTTTTTCCTTTTTAGCTTTGGCTAAGCTTCTTCACAATCCTTTGGATGAGGTATTAAACTCTGTTACATGATATTCTCATGAATTTTATTTGATCACCGTTGATACTTATGTTATTGTAGGCGTACTAAATAACGAAAAATATGGTTGTAAGATGTTGTTGGTTGAAGGTATATCACTTAATTTTACAATACATACATAATTTGTGATCAAAATAATATATCACTAATACTTTTTTATATTTGATGATAGATAATGGTGGTGTAATAACTCCTGATAAAATGATGGGGTGAATGATGGGGTGTATGTCCCTTGGGTACTCGGTAAAAAGCAACCTGGCCAACACTATCGATCAATGTGAGTGATTTTTTCAAGCACAAATATAGATTATAACTTCCCATAAAATTTATAATTGTATTGTTATTCCAGTATCTCGGGTACGAACTATGAACCATTAGGGTAGTCTTAGATAGCGTACAATTCATATAGATTCTTTTATGTTAAAGGTTGGGGATAAATTATAACTGTTATTGTTTTTCAACAATAACTGTCTAATATTTGTAAAAATAACTTATTAAGTAGATGGTAAGATGGGCGGGTTGAGTAACGGGTCTGGTTTTCGTACGGGTCAAAATCATGCTGAGGAATTTGCAATGGCAGTTGCTGAAGTACTCGAGTGTAAATGAGTTCATAAATCAAGAAAAAAACAGATGTGCAAGAAGTTAATACTTTAAATGATGCAGCATTGTAAATTGATTATATCGGGTAGAGTTGACCTTTTGAGAATTCCGGTCAAAGATGGTTCTGAGTTGGTCAGAACACAATGATTCATTCTGCCATGATTTATGTTCGGTAATTTAAAACTCCCCTATTAAACTTTTGTAATTTTATCATAAATTTCTTTTTCAAATTAAGCATCATTTTGGGTTACCCTGAATTTGCGGATAATCTTTTGGTTAAGTCAGTCCTTAACCTGTATGATTCTAAATTCATCTGATGGGAAATTTTGAATATATTTTTATATTGTATGCCCTTTTTACATATTGTAAAATATATACTCCCCCCGTCCCACAAAAAACTTCTCATTTGACTTGGGCACATGTTTTTAGGAGATAGTTGGTGGTGGGGTGTTTGGTAATAAAATGAGATAATATTAATCTATTAAGTGGGTCCCTCCAATTCTCATATGGGAAGTTTTTTGTGGGACAAAATTTTTAGGTGAAATGGGAAGTTTTTTGTGGGACGGAGGGAGTATTAAATATTATGATCTCAATGTTATTTTGTAAGTGAGAACTTTGTTGCATTACATGATCATATGATGTTACATCATTTGGGTATGTGCAGATTCTATGAGAATCAAAATGGTCTCATTAGTCTTCCATATGAAAAATATCTCTAAAGATCCGGTAATCAGATTAGGCGAGCCAAAATATCTCAAACACCCAGAGGTGGTAAAAACAGAGACACTCAAAGTCAATGGTGTTTAGGATAGAATCATACAAGGTAGTATGCTTATTTTTCTAATACTTTTGGCAATTGAATGGGTTGGAGCATGACCCAAAACAGATTTCATACATAAAGGGGCCAAAGATGTTGTCTACAAAGAGATGTTTTCTAATTATTTTTTGTCTGAATTTATAAATTGTGTTGGATGTGTACTATTTTTGAGCTTGAGAGACTAGGGCACTTGCCACATATTTTTACGAGGTAATCATGCAGACTTCCTAATTATTTGCTGAGAAAGCCAATAGATATGACTATGTTTTCTTTTCAATTCGTTTGGAACTTATATTTATGACACTAATTAGTTGCAAAAAGTTGGAAACTTTAAATAAAAATTGTATCATTTTAATCTGACCTGACTGGTTTAGAATCAGAAGATTTTATAAGCCACCCGTGATTTATCACGGGTTATAGGCTAGTTAATTATAAAGGTTTAGGGAAGAGAGTATTTGTTAATAAAAAAAAATAATAGTTAATTTAAATAAAGCGAAAAAAGATTGTAAAAGGTTATGGCTAAAGAGAAAATAAATGGTTTTCTTTTTTTTTTCTTTCAAGAGGAATTATATAACCACATGAAACCTGTCATTAATTTTCCATATTTTAATATACCTTAGGAACAGTATTCTGAGTATGATCAATGTATATATGATAAATTTTCCAATCCGTATAATTTATTGGGTTTTGCTAATGACAGCCTTTAGGGCTGTCACTAACATGCATAAAAACTTGTACATTGATTAAAAAAGTAATATTCCTAAAATTCAGAGGGATTGTCTTTTGTGTATTTTACCTTCTTAATGACAGCCCTAAGGGCTATCATTAGCATTTCCTAATTTATTTTGGAAAAGGTTAACGACAGTATTTAGGGTGCTAATAAGACATCAAGACACGCATTAAAATTTGTATAATAAATTAATAACAATCTCTACATTTTAGGAATTAACCTCCACTAATAAAAGTGTAAATGATTCATACATGCAACTACCTTTTAATGACAACCCTAAAGGGTCATTAACAAAACTCAAGGAGAGAGTTTCGACATTGCTATCACCCCCTCCTAGAAAAACCATTTATTTTATTTAACAAAACTCATTTATTTTATTCGTTTTCATATTTATTATTTTTAGTATAGATCAAGTAATAATATTAATCTTTTAACAAAATTTGTGATAAAAATATCTCTACAGTTCATGAGATTTATCATCTTTTCTACCAAGTGCACTTAATTATCTTTATGCTAAATGAGAAGTATAATGGTTTAATCTGTCGTTATATGAACATTAATTTAATAATTTAATATGTATAATTGCTGCTATTTCCTTAGGTTTTTTTAACATTATAACTTCTAAAACCAAAAAATAAAATAAAAACTTAAGCTATAAAATTAGATGTTATAAAAATACTTATCAGAGTGCCTAAGTTTATAGGCAATATATATGACCTAACTATTGGTGTAATTAAGTAAATCTTTACATAAAATGATCGAACTCAAAATTTCTAGAAATTAATTCATGAGCAATTATGATTAGACTCCTGCCAATGGTAAAGTCGTTTGTGATGTCGGTTTCTCCAAACTATGGCACACCTCTTCCTTAGCATCCGTCGATAAAAGCCTCCTTCTAGCCGATGAGAAGAGACGAGAGGATGAGCTAGTTTGGTGGGGGCCGCATCTTAATATGGTATTGTTATTGTGTATAATGGTGAGGAAAAAAAAACTGATAAAAAGATGTATTGTTGTTAATTGTATATTAGTTGGAATATTAGTTGACGTAACGTTGATTTAGCAAACATTATGTCACGCTTAATATTAATCTTAGAGAAATTATACATAGTATTTCTTTTTACCCATACTCCTACCCACCTTTAAACTTAACATATGTAATCCATTCATTATATTTTCTAATAACATTCTTTAATTTTAATACTTACCTTAATTTAGTTGGTGATAAATAGAAACAAAATAATAGGCATAAATACACTTCTTATAATCTTATGCCATATGGCCATGGTATATTGATTGACTTTTAAAACAAATCTAGGCACCAAAAGCAACTGGTAAATGCATATAATCCCCACGTTTGGATTTATGACATCACAATTGCTTTTGCTTCATCGTCTTCCTTGATCAACCCCCAAAATCGTCAACTTTAGCCATAGATCGACCTCACTATCTGATCGTTTCTCCTTTTTCTAGGGTTTTATTTCCTCTTTTCAATCGCAAATACTAAAACTCGATCCTTCAATTTCAAAATCCATTAATAATACGTGCGATGTATAGCAATTTCAAAGAACAAGCGATAGAGTACGTGAAACAAGCTGTACAAGAAGATAATGCAGGGAATTACGCCAAAGCCTTCCCGTTATACATGAACGCTTTGGAGTACTTCAAAACTCACTTAAAATACGAAAAGAACCCTAAGATTCGTGAAGCGATCACGCAAAAATTCACCGAGTATTTACGACGCGCTGAGGAAATCAGGGCTGTTATCGATGACGGTGGAGCAGGTCCGGCTGCGAACGGCGGTGATGCGGCGGTGGCTGCACGACCGAAGACTAAGCCGAAGGACGGTGCAGGGGATGGGGAGGATCCGGAGCAATCGAAACTTAGGGCTGGTTTGAACTCTGCGATCGTTAGAGAAAAACCTAATGTGAAGTGGAATGATGTTGCAGGACTCGAGAGTGCTAAACAGGCTTTACAGGAGGCTGTTATTTTGCCGGTTAAATTTCCTCAATTCTTCACCGGTTAGTAAGCAAGACCTAACAATGGCTGTTTGTAGTTATTGCTCATAATATTTGATTTGCTTATAGATGTTTAACTGAAAGATGTTAGCTTATTCATCTGATCTTTGAAATTGGTGACTTGAAACATCAATGAATTGTTCATGATCTCAATTGGCCTGAAGCTATTATGATTTTATGATCAATTTATCATCCTTATTGCTGCACTTTTAGACATATATTATACTCTTCAACTTGCAAGTTGATAACTTGTTTTGTTGTAGGTAAAAGGCGGCCATGGAGAGCTTTTCTTTTATACGGTCCACCTGGAACTGGAAAATCATATTTAGCAAAAGCTGTTGCAACTGAAGCAGATTCTACTTTTTTCAGGTATGAAATTTGGTCTATGTAGGCTAATGTATGCATATTAGTTCTGTAACATATATACAGTATATGTATGCATTCGTATACATGGTCCCATAAAATGCTTTTGTGCAGTGTTTCTTCATCAGATTTAGTTTCAAAGTGGATGGGAGAAAGTGAGAAACTGGTATCAAATCTTTTCCAAATGGCTCGTGAAAGTGCACCATCCATCATTTTCATTGATGAAATTGATTCTTTAAGTGGTCAACGTGGAGAAGGCAATGAGAGTGAAGCTTCACGACGTATAAAAACTGAAATTCTTGTTCAGATGCAGGTAATTACAAGAACCAATACTTTTCAATTAATAACAACGCTAATTTTATAATATTTTTTTGCTATGTTATGTATCTTAATTCTTAAATACCCAATTCTTATTGTTATTTCTCAGGGTGTAGGAACTAATGATGATAAAGTTCTTGTCCTTGCAGCCACAAATACACCATACTCTCTTGATCAGGTTTCTATAGAGAATTATTGTCTTTTATATGATACATATATTTACGTATTATTAAATTCAATAATTAGTTACTAAAGAATGTTAACTGCAGGCTATCAGACGGCGATTTGACAAGCGTATATACATTCCACTCCCTGATTTGAAGGCTCGCCAGCACATGTTTAAAGTAAGAAACTTTGTTGAGCATTTTAGATTTATGTGTGTATAATGAAGTTAGAAATTAGCAAACTGCATTACATTAGAACCTTAACAACCTTTGCAAAACAGTGTTGTATGTTTAAATTTAGAGGTGGCAATCTCGACCCATTTACGTGAAAATGGGCTATATTTTGTATTATTTTCTATGACTAACGGGCTGGTTAAAAAATTGATATACAGGTGCATTTAGGAGATACTCCCAATAACTTGAATGAAAGTGATTTTGAAAGTTTAGCACGTAAAACTGAAGGGTTTTCTGGTTCAGATATTGCTGTCTGTGTAAGTGTTTCTTTGTAAGTTTTGCATGTGTTATATTCACATTATACTGTTTACCTTTAATTGTAATGGGTTTTGTAGGTTAAGGATGTTTTGTTTGAACCTGTACGTAAAACTCAAGATGCAATGTTTTTTATTAAGACAAACGAGGGTTTGTGGGTCCCTTGTGGGCCCAAACAACCAGGTGCTGTTCAGATCACCATGCAGGACCTCGCAACACAAGGCCTAGCTGAAAAGGTAATTAAAAGTTAAAATGCTTCAGGTTAAATATGGTTTAATCCTTAGACTTTTACCTACTTGACAATTTAACCCTCAAACTTTTTTCTGTGTTAGATTTGACTAATCTTTCAACTTAGTAACAATATCATTATTGTTATTACTAATATAATTAATTACAGATTTGTCCACCACCGATTACACGAACGGATTTTGACAAAGTTTTAGCCAGACAAAGGCCAACGGTGAGCAAAAGCGACCTTGAAGTCCATGAAAGGTTTACAAAGGAGTTTGGAGAAGAAGGTTAAAAAACAAACATTTTGACCAAGTCCATGTATATTACATATACTTGTTTGGTGTTCAATTATTCTCATTTTAACTTCTGTACAATGGAATTAATACAAATGCAAAAAGCTTTTTATATACGGAGTATTTTAAAGAGTATTCCTATTTATAATGGCCTCCTGGCCCTGATTGTTTATGAACCTCTGGTAACATATGGTAAATGCTTACCATACACGAGTAATGTTCTAATTTCAGTTCAATCTTTAAATTATTACCATCATATTGAAATAATTTTCACCTTCATTAACTAATCCCACATGTACACATGTGTACACGCAGTAATCACACCGATAAATGTTATATCATCCATTTTTTATCTTCTCTTTGCAATTTTTTAAAATACTTCGAGAGCTTTTTCCACGTAACCATGTTGTGCGTACCACGAAATCATCAAATTCCATGAAACTAGATCTTTTTCGGGTTTTCTTTCAAAAACTTTGTCTGCACTATCGATATTTCCTCTTTTTGCATACATTGTAACGAGGACGCTACTTACGCATAACGAATTATAATAAATTTCTTTAATTACACACGTGTGAAACTGTTTCCCGTGTTCGATTGCTGCTGTTGGACTAGCACAAGCATTAAGGATACTCGAGAATGTGTATTCACTCGGTCTAATTCCAGCACTTGCCAGCTGGCAAAATACATTTATCGCCATGTCAGCATCTCCTGTTTGTGCATATCCAGCTAGGATCGCTGACCATGTAACAATATATTTTCATCATACGTTCGAATAGAACAAATCAAGAGCCGTTAAATCATGCCCATTTGACACTAATCCTGCAATCCTTCAATTCCAAGAATCTGAATCTTTAATCTGCATATTGTCGAACATTTTATTTGTATTTTTAATCATTCCTGATCTTAAATACATATTAATTAAAGAATTATATACATATGCAGTCAAATCAAAACCAAATTTGATAACCATTGTATGCACCTGCATTCCTTTTCGACAGCACCACTGTCAGCTAAAGCTCTGAAAAGTGTCACGAATGTAAATGGATCAAGTTTGATTCATTTATGTCAGGCGAGGCGTTTCATCGAACAAGTTGTGTGCAACATTAAAGACAACATGTTCAAGTAAATCACCATGGGACTGTAGTAGCAAATGAGTGTGAAGAACAACATTGATTGTAATAACAAGTTGAAGATTTTAAAAAGACTTCAGTTTTTGTAAATTCATGCCAATGATCAAAAATAGAGTTGCAGAACTCAGAAATTCGTTTGAAAATTGTTTAAAATGTCAAAGTGTTGACCAAAAGTCATGGGGGCTATGGGTCATGTCATTGTCATGACCCATAGTTTCTGGCCAGGCCCTTTTAGTTATAACGGGCTGCGCAAGTAAACCCAAACATCGACAGAATTGACCCAAACACAAGGACTATTTCTGCAACTCATCGTACATTTGTTCTAGTAAGTGGAGTCCTCATCGACTCATCGTACGACGTACACCATTAGATTATGACCGTTTAAACTACACAAAACTCGCAAACACTCACAACACTAGGGTTTTTTTTGTGAAAAAATAAAGGGCACCAAATATTCGAAAAAAGGGGTTTATTCAGTTTTCTTTATTTTTCCAATTCAGTCGAGGGTTTTTCTGGGCTTTTGTTGTTAATCAAACTATTGTAGAGATTTTGTATCATGATACTGATTTCATTCGATAATCAAGCTCATTTAGGTTTCGCTTGAAAAACACAAGATGATTGCAGAAAAACCAATTTGGGTTAAACATGAAGGCATGCAAATTTTCTCGATTGATATACAGCCTGGGGGGCTTAGATTCGCTACTGGTGGTGGTGATCACAAGGTAATTATAATGTTAATAATGCGGTTTAATTTCGTGTTTTCTTACTGTTGATTTCGTGAAGGAAGTTCGTATTTTTGTTTGAATTGCTAGGGTTTGACGATAAATTGCAATTATATGAAGTTACTATAGTTGATTTAGTTATATAATATTATTCCATGTTAATAGAAGTTGAATTTAATCAAAATCCTACTCAAAGGCTCGACTTTAATTACATGAAAATACATTTTGAGAATTTTGATCCCTAAATCATTGAACCACACTTTAGGGCACAAAATTTGAGAATACAGAACTAAATATTTGGTACTAGCCGTAGTTCACATATGATTTCCAGTCATATATGTCAACGAATTCACATTTATTAAACACTTTTACATCTCCATTTAAGTTCTTGATGAAATTTTTTAAGCTTTAAAATCCAAAAATTTATGATTTTTGATATAAACATCTATACATTGTAGTGATATTTGTTCATCATGTAGGTAAGGATTTGGAACATGAAATACGTTGCTAAGATCTTGCAATTGGACCCCGATAAACCAAAATTAGAACTTCTTGCTACACTTCGTGACCATTTCGGGTCAGTCAATTGTGTTAGGTGGGCCAAACACGGTCGATATATTGCATCGGGCTCAGACGATCAAGTCATCCAAATCCACGAAAGAAAGCCCGGTTCTGGAACAACCGAATTCGGTAGCGGGGAAGCACCCGATGTTGAAAACTGGAAAATTGCTTTGACTTTAAGAGGTCATACTGCTGATGTGGTAATTACTAATCTCCCCTTGACGTTTTTTCCATAATGTCAACATTTTTCTCCCTCTACATGATCTTTCTAATCTTGTAGGTTTTTTTTTTGTTTTTTTTTTGTGCTTAGAGTAGGTGGATCTTAATTGGTCTCCAGATGATTCGGTTTTGGCTAGTGGCAGTTTGGATAATACAATTCATATTTGGGATGTGAGTAATGGTATTTGTACAGCTGTCTTAAGGGGTCATTCGAGTCTTGTAAAAGGGGTCACGTGGGACCCGGTTGGTTCGTTCATTGCAAGTCAATCAGATGATAAAACCGTGATTATCTGGCGAACGTCTGATTGGAGCCTTGCACATAGGACAGATGGACACTGGAATAAATCGGTATGTCGGGTCGGGTCGGGTCAACTAAAAAACCAAATCTTTTGACCCGTTTCCTACAGCTCCGATAATATAATTGAATTTATTTTTTTTTAATTTTTTCTGCAGCTCGGGTCTACTTTCTTCAGGCGGTTGGGTTGGTCCCCGTGTGGCCATTTTATAACAACGACCCATGGGTTTCAAAAACCGAGGCATTCAGCACCTGTTCTTGAAAGGGGAGAGTGGACTGCAACGTTTGACTTTTTAGGTCATAATGCTCCTATAATTGTAGTGAAGTTTAATCATTCTATGTTTAAAAGAAACGTGACAAATAGTCAAGAAGCAAAAGGTGCTTCTGCTGCATGGGCTAACGGGTCATCAAAGAACGGTGGGAAAGAATCTCAACCGTACAATGTTATTGCAATTGGAAGTCAAGATAGGACCATTACTGTTTGGACTACTGCAAGTGCCCGCCCGTTATTTGTTGCTAAACATTTCTTTTCTCAAAGTGTTGTTGACTTATCTTGGTAAGCAATTCTTGAACACAAAGTATTCGTTTTTTTTAATAAAAAAGATTGACTTTTTATTGTTTTCTTTTACAAAAATTAACCTTTATAACGTTTCTGTTTAAAAACTTCAATCTTTTTATCGTTTCTTTATATAAAAACAAAGATTTTTGCTGTTTCTTTATAAAAATTAATCTTTTTCTTGTCTCTATTAATGAAAAATTAATCTATCTGTCATTTCTTTATGAAAAGTTCAACTTTTTATCGTTTCTTTATGTAAAATTTGATTTTTTTGTCGTTTCTTTATGAAAAGTTTAATTTTTTATCGTTTCTTTATGAAATTTTTTATCTTTTTATAGTTTCTTTATAAAAATTTAATTATTTGTCGTTTGTTTATAAAAAAATAATCTTTTTATCGTTTGTTTTTAAATAATGATCTTTTTATCGTTTCTTTATAAAAAACTTAATTTTTTTATTTTTTCTCGATAAAAAATTAATCTTATTATCGTTTCTTAATAAAAATTTGATCTTTATATTGTTATGTTTCAGGAGTCCAGATGGGTATTCACTATTTGCTTGTTCATTAGATGGGACCGTTTCCACTTTCCATTTTGAGGTGAAAGAACTTGGTCATAGGTTAAGTGAAGCAGAATTAGAGGAATTAAAAAAAAGCCGTTATGGTGATGTTAGAGGCAGACAAGCAACTTTAGCCGAAAGTCCAGCACAATTGCTACTTGAAGCAGCTTCTAAAAAAGTTACACCAAATGTCACAAATAATAATAATAATAATAATAATAATAATAATAATAATAATAATAATAATAATAATAATAATAATAATAATAATAATAATAATAATTTATCCGCCATGAAATCTTCTGAATCCTTACATGATATTAGTAAGAATAATGTTGGAGTTCTTGAAAACGCATCAAATAAACCCGTAATTCCTTCTACTCGAGTTTCGAGTCCCGTAAAACAACGAGAATATCGAAGACCCGATGGTCGAAAACGGATCATTCCGGAAGCCGTTGGGGTTCCCGTTCAAGGTCAAAGTCAAACGGTTGACTTTTCCATGAAGTCAACCGAGAACGGTGATTTAGGGTTTCGTGAGGGCCCACCACCTACTAAAAGGGCAGCATTGGTTGGTGGTGATATGAGGGAGCGATCTGGTGTGTCTGCACGGGCCACAGTGAGTGAAAGTTTAATAATTGAAAAAGTTGCAAATTCTGCTGATAAGGATGGGAATATTGGTGTTGACCCGATTGGTGGTCCAAAGAATCTGGGTAATTCGGGTCGGGTTAGGCCCATTTCGATTAGGGTTTTTGATAGTAAAGAAGGTGGAGACTCGCCTCATTATTGTTTGGAAGCTTGTCCTAAAGAACATGCGGCTAATGATATTGTTGGTGTCGGGAGTACCTTTTTAATGAAAGAAACAGAAATTTCTTGCACGAAGAATGGTCAAACTATTTGGTCTGACCGGGTTTCTGGTAATGTCTCAGTTTTGGCGGGAAATGCAAATTTTTGGGCTGTTGGGTGTGAAGATGGTTCCCTACAGGTTAGTTTTCCAATTATATGTTTTATGAATACTCATAATCAAATAATCAGTTTTTTTAGTGTTTAACAACTTTATACATAAAATTTCAAAAAAGGACGAAACTAATTATTTGACCGATAAATATTTTTATTTTATTTTTGAAAGGTTTACACAAAATGTGGGAGACGTTCTATGCCAACAATGATGATGGGGTCCACACCAATATTCATTGATTGTGATGATTCTTGGAAATTGTTACTTGTCACAAGAAAAGGAGCATTATATTTATGGGATCTTTTTAACCGAAAATGCATTCTCCATGATTCGTTGACATCACTAATGGCTTCAGATCCAAAGTCAACCGGTATTACCAAAAGTCAAACACTTTTATTCTTTTTTTTTTTCCACATTTTGTAAATCATAAAGATTTTTCATGTCGGTGGGTTTATTTTAAAGTTTGTTTATTTGTTATTATTTTTCAGGTACGATTAAAGTAATATCTGCAAAATTATCAAAATCTGGATCTCCGCTTGTTACATTGGCTACACGTCACGCATTTATGTTTGATATGAGTCTCATGTGTTGGTTGCGTGTTGCTGATGATTGTTTTCCTGCTTCCAATTTTGCAAGCTCCTTCAATTTAGGGTTTCCACAAAATGGTGAGCTGGCAGCTTTGCAAGTTGATGTCAGGAAATTTTTGGCCCGAAAACCGGGCTGGAGCAGGTTCGTGTAAATTAAATAATCATTTTTTCCCAGGAAAAAGTGCTAGTTTTCATTTTGTTTTATTTTGTTTTATTTTGTTTTATTTTGTTTTATTCAGATTTAGAATTGTATTGGTCACCGGGTTGGGTAACAGGTTAAAAGGGCCTTGGTTGACCTGACACATTTTTGGTGTAAACTTTTTATGACTAATTACCGTGTTAAATTTGATTTTTTAAAAATTATATTTTTATCTTGATTCCGGAGGTTTATTTGACTGAAAATACACTTTGGTAGAATTTTGACCCGTTTCATTTTAAGCTAGTTTTTTGAAATGACATGTTAATAAATAAATGGGCCGAAGGTACCGACTAATGATCAATCTTATTTATTTCAAAGCAAGAGATTCCTTATTTTCTTGTTGTTCAAGGGCATTTTGGGCATTTGACTAATTGTTTAATATTTAGAGTAACGGATGATGGAGTGCAAACACGGGCCCACTTAGAAGTTCAGTTAGCATCTGCGTTATCATTGAAATCTCCAAAAGAGTATCGACAGTGTCTCCTCTCATATATACGGTTTCTCGCTAGGTCAGTTTCTTATATTCCTATTTATTTTATAATAAACTTTTTATAAAAATAAACTAATTTATTTAATAAAATTACAGAGAAGCTGACGAATCTCGATTGCGTGAAGTATGTGAAAATTTTCTCGGACCGCCAACAGGAATGGCAGAAACTGTTGCTTCTGATGCAAGCAATCCCGCATGGGATCCTTGCGTTCTCGTAAGCTTTTACGTCTTTTAAAAAAAATTAAATTTACATGAACTTTTTCCCTCTTTGAACTTTTTATAAATTTAATGTTTGAATTATACAGGGAATGGAAAAACACAAACTTTTGAGGGAAGATATTCTTCCCGCAATGGCATCAAACCGAAAAGTTCAAAGGCTGCTAAATGAATTCATGGATCTTTTATCAGAATACAAAACCACCAACCCAAATGTCGAACCGCCGTCAGCAACCACCACACCGCCGCCGGTTGGCGGCACACCGGTGGCGGCAGTTGAAGTGGCTCAGACGGAGTCTGTTTCACAACCCATGGATGAAGAGCAACCCGTGAACAATGCACGGACATCGGATCAAATGGATGTTGACCCGCCCGTAACTAACATAACCGACCCGGTACTAGATGAAATGACCACTTGAGATACCATGCTTTCTGATTTTTTTGTTTTTTTTTTTGTTTTAGAAGTTTGAAAGTAATGTTGAATGAATTTTAATATATATGTATTTGTGTTGGTGTCTTTTAGGGTTGTAATTAAGTTGAGTTAACACAATGCCGAAATTGACTCGCATTTGATTGATCCTTTGTTTTCAAGTTCGAGTTTCTTTAATCAAATGCATTATAATACCAACCCTTTCAAGCTCAGTTTGACTTGACTATGTATCAATATATTGATTATGATTTAGTAAAGGTTGGTATTCTCAATGACAGAAATACCCATGTATATCACACTGTTGGGATATAAACATTCTAATACTGATGCTGCAGTTAGTACTGATCAACGATTATGGAAGTTAGTACTGATAGGGCAGAATAGAAAGATACTACTGATGATACTGATCTTGGAGTTACTATTGACGATCAAATTTACTACTAATGTCTATTTATGGTGCTGATCGTGTCCGAGATTCTAGTATAGTTAGTTATAAAATGTTTATCTTTTGTAAATTGATTGTAATCGAATCCTAGAATAACTAAGTTAATATTTTAGGCTTCAAGGACTATTATAAATAGTTCCTTACGAATTGTAAACGTACGTGTGTATTGTTCGATAATATCAATATACATTGAAGCTTTTTGTGATAACTGTGTTCTTACTATTGTTCTTATTTGATTACAGTTTTCGTTGTTCTTAATCAAATAACAAGAGTGTTAATCCGCTGTAACTTCTCTTGTTAATAGATCTGTGATTCAAATAACTTGTTTGAGTTATTCGATCCTGACAAGTAGTATCAGAGCTTTAAGGTTCTAGATCTACGAATTAAGAACAGCAAAAAGTTTCATACTTTCGAACTCAAAATTGGTCATCATGTCTGATAACAATGAAAGCACACAGACTAACAAAATCCCAATTCTCACTCCCAACAACTTTGGGATGTGGAAAAACAGAATCAAGCAATACATGCTGGGAACTGATTATTCCATGTGGGAAGTTGATCTTGAAGGGAACAAAACCATTCAAACTCAAGTAGCAAGTTCATCCACTGAATCTGACAAACTTAAGTGTGAAAAAGAAAAGAAGGACAGAGGAATCGAACTCAAAGCCTTAAGCACTCTTTTGCTTGTTATCCCCAATTACTATCAACATTTATTTGTTGAATATGATGATGCAAAGAAGCTGTGGCAGACACTGGAGAAGAGGTTTGTAGGCACCAAAAGCACCAAAAGAAACATGAAGTCTGTACTGAAGCAAGACTTTGAAAACTTCAAAGGCCAGAAGAATGAATCATTGTCACAAGTCTTTGATCGGTTCAACAAGCTTATTGGTGAACTCAATCAAGTTGGTGTTAAACCAGACAATGATGATGTCAACACGAAGTTCCTTAGATCTCTTGGTGAAGAATGGTCTATGTATACAGTTATATATAGACAAGGAGATGCTTTGGAAGAGAAAGATCTGGATGAACTGTACAATGAACTAAGAGTGTTTGAATCTGAGGTAAGTAATAAAACTCCTAATTTACCTTCAAACAATGTTGCTTTTGTGTCTAGTACATGAACAGGTCAAGAGGCTACAAAGAATGCATGAATTGAAGATGTAACAAGAGAATCCTTTTTCACTAGTCATGTGCACACTGCATTGATTAGTGAAGATTTAGAACAACTAAATCCTGATGATCTGGAAGAGATGGACATCAAGTGGCAGATGGCAATGCCGAGTTTAAGAACAAAGAGGTTTCTCAAAAGAACGGGAAGACAAAATCTGACCTACAACAAGGGTGATAGTGCTGGATTTTACAAGACCAAAGTCAAATGCTACAACTGCAGTAATCTTGGTCACTTTGCCAGAGAATGTCCTAGCAAAGATCAAAGATCAAATTACAACAAAAACAACACTTCAAATTCAACTGCATTAGTATCTCAAGAAGGACAAGGTTATGACTGGAGCTTCCAAGCAGATGAACATGCTCAAAATCAAGCTCTCATGGCCTTCACTGATTCTACTACTGAGGTACATTCTAAATCTTGCACTCCTGAATGCATTAAAGCATATAAAGAATTAGAAAAACTTAATAAAGAAACATTTGAAGAGATGATATTAAACAGAAATAGGAGAATTGAATATAATGGCTGTATAGCTGAACTTGAAAACCAAATTAAAATTTATAAAATAACAGATCAAAAGATAAAAGATGAACTCTTACAAAAAACTTATGATAAAGAATATGCTGAATTAAAACTAAAGAAAACTTTAATCAAATTAGAAGAATGTCAAATGGAATTAGAACAAAATAAATTAACTATTAAAAAGTTTGAAAGAAGTTCTAAAATTATTGATGAATTAACCAGTAATCAAACCACTGAAAAAGTTGTGCATGGAGTGGGATATCATGCAGTTCCACCTCCAACTAATTTTATCCCTCCTCTTAAATCAAGCACAGAAAGAACTTTAAATGAACTAAAAATAGAAAATCTAACTGAAACCAATAATGATTCATCTGATGATGATCAAACAACTAATACAAGTTTTCATACCACACAAAGTCAAACTGAATCCCCAAAATATAACTCAGAAAATATACCAACAATTTTAAGAAGGGGAAATCAAAGAAACTTGAACCAGTTAAAAGAACAAAGAAAGCCTGAAGGTGCTAAGTCAACAAAATTAACATGCTTAATTTGCAACAAAGTTAACCACATAGCAAAGAATTGTCACTTTAATCCAATTAACTGCAAAAAATTCAAAGAATTTAAAGCAAACAAAGAAAAAGAGAAAGCATTAAAGCTAAAACAAACTGAAAAAGCAAAAAATCCAAATGTTGAAGTTCCCAAATTTGGGAGAACTGCACAAAGATTCGTGCAAAATATCAGACATAAAAGTCCCAACAGAAGTAATTATTTCAAAAACAATGGAAAATAAAATCAATTTCCACAATATTCAAAGTTTTCAAACATCAGTAGGAACTATTCCAAGTTTACTACTGATAAAAACCCTAATTACAATGCTGTCTGGTACAATTACAAAAACACTACTGACTATGCTAAAAATTCACATTACCCAAATACTACTGGTCCATCAGTAGTAAAATACTCAAAAGCCAAAAACTACGGGTATAAACCTAGATCAGTAGTAAAACAGAACACCAGTACTAACCAACAATTTAAGACTAAAACTGCATACAAAGCTCATTCATTTAGAAAACCTTACTCTTCAAAGGATGAACCCAAGACAAAACAAGCTTGGGTTCCCAAAATTAACTAATCCATTTACTTTATGTGCAGAGCATTCAGATCCCTGAAGAAGGAAGAACATGGCATATTGATAGTGGATGCTCCAGGCACATGACTGGAAATCTTCAAATTCTCAGAGATTTCAAGTCTTTTGAAGGTGGATATGTTGCATTTGGTGAAAATCCAAGAGGTGGTAAGATTACAGGTAAAGGTACAGTATCAAATGGTAAGATTACTTTTGATGGTGTATTTTATGTTGCTGAGCTTAAATACAATCTGGTTAGTGTCTCACAAGTCTGTGATAAGAAGAACAAAATTCTTTTTACAGATGTAGAGTGCATCATTCTTTCTCCTGACTTTATTTTAGATGAAAAATTTATTGTTTTAAGAACACTAAGGAGAAACAATGTGTATTGCCTGGATATAGGGGAGAACTCATTTCTTCAAATGAGATCAACTGTTTTATATCTAAGGCAAACACAAATGAATCAGAACTCTGGCATATAAGGATGTGTCACACAAATTTTAAAAAATATGAACAATTTAGTCAAAAGGAATTTGGTAGTTGGTTTACCACAAAAAGAATTTATGTGTGATCATCACTGTGTTGCACGCCTAAAAGGTAAGCAACATAAGACTTCTCATAAGACCAAAGCAATCAATTCTATTTCTAATCCTTTGCAGCTCTTACATATGGACCTTTTTGGACCTACAAATGTAATGAGTATTGGAAAGAAACAATACTGCCTTGTTATTACTGATGATTTTTCCAGATACACTTGGGTTTTCTTTCTTAGGACCAAAGATGAAACAAGTGAGATCATAAAAAATCTAGTTGTCAAGCTGGAAAACACAAGAGATCTCAAAGTGAAAGCCATTAGATGTGATAATGGCACAGAATTTAAGAATACTAATCTAATTGACTTTTGTGATCTTAAGGGTATTGACAGACAGTACAGCTCACCAAGAACTCCACAACAAAATGGTGTACCTGAAAGAAGAAATAGAACAATCATTGAAGCAACCAGATCCATGCTTGCAGATTCAAAATTACCAATAACTTTTTGGGCTGAAGCTGTTAATACTGCTTGTTATGTTCAAAATAGAGTATTAATAGTTAAGCCTCACTTTAAAACACCTTATGAACTTTTTAATAAAAGAAAACCCTCAATAAGCTTTCTAAAATCATTTGGTTGTCCTTGTACTATTTTAATTACAAGAGAACAAATTGGTAAGTTTGACTGTAAAGCAGATGATGGGATCTTTGTAGGATACTCAACTCAAAGCAAATCTTACAGAGTATTCAACAAAAGGCTAAGGATCATTGAAGAAAGTGTAAATGTATCCTTTAATGAAAATCTGATGAATGAACAGGGAAATGGTCCAGATTGGTTATTTAACATTGATAATCTAACCAAATCTTTTGATGTTAATTATGATTATAATGCAGGAGATTCAAACAATCAAAACCAACAAGGAGGATCATCATCATTAAATGGCAGTCAAGACATTATGAAATATATCTCAGTTAATACTGATCCCACAGTTGATACTGAGGACAGTAGTAACCTGATAACCCTAGTATTCTTGACACCAGTAACAACTCCAACTCTCTAGATACTACTGATCCCAGTAGTAACTCAGAACCTCAAAGTTTTGATGATGAATCAAACAATAATGATGTCAGTAACAACCATGAACCACCTGAACTTAATGAAGAAAATGTTAGTACTGATACCAGTAGCAATGAAGAATCTCCACAAAGTCAAGACAATCAAGAAGAAACATGGACAGATGCCCAAATTCCTGAATCCAATGAGTCAAACCTAGATAGTCAAATACTTGTTGACAAAGTTCCAGGAACCAGAACTAAAAAGAATCATCCTTTGGACCTAGTCCTAAGTGATGTCAACTCAAACATGCAGACAAGAAGCAAATTCAATTCATCATTAAATTCAAATGTTTGTAATATCAGTCTAATCTCTAATGAATGTATGTATGAATGTTTTCTGTCACAGGATGAACCTAAGAAGATTCAACAAGCAATGAAAGACTCAAACTGGATCATATCAATGCAAGAAGAACTTCTTCAATTCAAATTACAAGCTGTATGGACTCTTGTACCTCTACCAAAAGGAAAAAGAGCCATTGGAACAAGATGGATCTTCAGAAACAAGAAAGATGAAAGAGGTATAGTGATCAAAAACAAAGCAAGACTTGTAGCCCAAGGATATACTCAAGAAGAAGGTATAGACTATGATGAAGTATATGCACATGTTGCTAGAATTGAAGCAATAAGAATATTTCTGGCATATGCTTCATATAAGAAGATCAAAGTCTACCAAATGGATGTGAAAAGTGCTTTCCTTTATGAAAAAATTGAAGAAGAAGTGTATGTGTGTCAACCTCCAGGATTTGAAGATCCAGAACATGATGACTATGTGTACAAACTAGACAAAGCTCTATATGGCCTTCATCAGGCACCAAGAGCTTGGTATGACACCTTATCATCATACTTACTGAAGAACAATTTCAAAAGAGGTGCAATTGACAAAACTTTGTTCACAAGAAAGGTTAAAGATGATATACTACTGGTCCAAATATATGTAGATGATATCATCTTTGGATCAACAAATGATCAACTGAAAGAGTTTGAAGAATTGATGTAGATCAAGTTCAAGATGAGCTCAATGGGTCCAATGAACTTCTTTCTTGGACTCCAAATCAATCAAAGAGCAGATGGTATTTTGATTAATCAATCAAAATATGTCAGAGACATCTTGGAAAAGTTTGCAATGAAAGACTGCAAAAGTGCAAGCACACCAATGGAAACTCACAAACACCTACATCCTGATGTTGAGGGGGAGGATGTAGATGAACATCTTTACAGATCAATGATAGACACTTTAATGTATTTAACTGCATCAAGACCTGACATTATGTATAGTGTTTGTGTATGTGTCAGGTATCAAGCAAGACATAAGGAACTACACTTGCAGGCTGTCAAAAGAATCTTTAGATACTTGAGGGAAAACCTTCTCTTGGTCTTTGGTATCCACATGCATCACCATTTGAACTCATAGCATACACAAATAGTGACTATGGTTGTGAATGTCAAGATAGAAAATCTACTACTGGTGGATGTCAATTCTTTGGATCAAGATTGGTGTCATGGCAATTTAAGAAACAAACTAATGTTTCAACATCAACTGCTGAAGCAGAGTATGTAGCTGCATCTGCTTGTTGTGCTCAAGTTCTATGGATTCAAAATCAACTCCTAGACTTTGGTATCTCTATTCTTAAATCTCCTATTTTTATTGACAATCAAAGTGCTATCAGTATTGTGAATAATCCAGTAAAACATTCAAAAACAAAACACATTGAAATAAGATTTCATTTTATAAGAGATTGTAATGAAAAGAAATTAATCGAAGTAGAGAAAATTCATACTGATAATCAATTAGCCGATCTTTTTACAAAAGCATTTGATGTAGGAAGATTCAGCTTCTTGGTTAGCAGTATTGGAATGATTTTAATACTTCCTCCGTATCAAAATAAGTGACACACTTTCCATTTTGGGGTGTATCAAAATAAGTGACACACTTTGAAAACTTTCCTTATTTGGTAAAAATAGTGGGACCCATACCCACTAACTATCCACTTTAATAAATTGAAAGTACCCCTATACCCTTACTTTTACTTTTAAAACTCATTAATATCACTTTATTCAAGAAAAGTGGGACCCATTCTCCACTAATTATGTACTTTAATCTATTTTAACCTCAACTTTAATCTTTTACCTCAAAAAATGTGTAAGCCAATTTGTGTCACTTATTTTGATACGGAGGAAGTAAATTAATTTCACAAATAAAAATCATATGTAAAGTTTTTGTATAATTTTTATATTTATAAGTATGTTTTACTACTGGTTATCTACTACTACTGATCGTGAGTTACTCTTACAACTTAATACTGATAGGGTTTTTAGTAGAATTAGGTTAAGTATAGAAACAACAGTTACTACTGATGTTTTTACTACTGATACTTATTTACTACTGATCGTCCGTTATCTGTAAAATACAACATTTTACCATACTGACCCCCATGAAAATAGACATTGGGTTATGATTCGAAGGGTATTTCGGTCCTTTTACAGGTAAATTCGAAAAATATAAATTGCTGAAAGTGATTAGTTTAGCATTATCCACACCTCGATTCGATAAACCCTACGATAAACCCTAACCTCTGCAAATCTCGATCAAAACCCTGCATCAACAGCAACATAATTCATTCCACAAATCACTCACACGTGCAAAACCGATTGAACTCTCTGAGAAATTATCAATCTCAAAGCTCAAAATCATACAAATGGCGACTCTAAAATCCCTCGATATTAAAACAGATCTCAAGTTTTCTGAATTTCACAATATGTGTGCATTCTTGAGAAATCTAGATGGTACAAAGGATTTTCGACCCATAGTTATGTTCTTAAAGAACTCACACATCAAGTTTGCTCTAACAATCAACCCTAAAGCTTATCAACAACATCTTGTTGACTTATGGGAAAATGCTGAATGGATTGAAGATACAAATATGTCAAAAATCAAATCAGTCGTAGATGGAAAGACCATGTTCATCACTGAACAATCCATCAGACATCATCTGCAACTAAATTATGAATCAGGTATGTTTTCTTTACCTAAGGAAGATCTTGTTGATATTTTACAAAAAATGGGGTATGAAGGAAGAATAGATATAGTTACTTTTCAAAAAGGTCTTCTTTCACCCCAATGGAAATATCTTGTTCATACTATTCAACATTGTATCTCTCCTAAAAAGAGTACATGGAATGAGTTCAACAAGTCAATAGCATCTGCTGTTGTTTGTCTGTGCACAGGACAAGTATTCAATTTTTCAAACATGATTTTTGAAGGAATGCTTGCAAACTTATCATCCTCTAAAATTTTAATTATCCAAGATTCCTCACTCGTATTTTAAACTGTGAAATTCAAGATCTCTCAACACCTAAAAATATTTTTGTTACACATGAATTAAATAAAAAGGTGTATTCTAATATGAGAAAACAATTTAAATTTTCTGGGAAGGTTACTCCACTGTTCCAAAACATGATCTATGATCAACCCCCAATAGGAGAAGGTTCAAGCCACCACATTGAACCCCAACCAACTCCACCACTAAATACAGCCCAAACACAACCCATTCAGTCTACTCAACTACCTGAACCAACAGATGTCCTGAATGTGTCCCAGGTACATGAAATTAATCCACAGAGTGCTACTCTTCACTCTGAGGAAGACCAACCCATAGCCAAAACAATTTCTAAAATCTATAAAAGGAAGAAATCTTCCTTAAAGGACACCAGGGGACCAATTGAGTCAAACCCCATACTCCAAGAGTTGTCCTCCAAGGAGGAGAGAGGACATGTGGAAAGAGCTCTCACTACTGATGCCCCAAAGATGGGTGCACAGGCTAGTGAGAACATCATTAGGACCCAGACCTCGGCAACTCTAAGTGATGACTCATCTTTTGAGGCAACACTAAGAGGACCCCGGTGCCAAGAAACCACAAGGGGGGATACTACTGCTTCTTTTAGGAAGAAGAGAGTGTCTAAACAACCCATTTTATCACCAAGAAGTGATAAGGGTAGAAAGAAACAAATTGAATTGACGGATAGTATGGAAAACCTAAAAGCCAATGTACCAAATGAGTCCAATGATCCACCCAAAGGGGCTGAGGGCAGTATTAAACCAACACAATTGACGGATAGGAAGGAAAACCTTAAAACCACTGTACAAAATTGTCTGAATTTATTGAATAATCAAGGAAAAACCATGACTTATATGAAGCATTACATAAACACTCTGAACAGAAGACAGAAGAGGTTCGAGTACAAGCTTCAAAGGCAATCAAATTTGATCAGAAAGTTACAGAAAAAGATTGCAGATAGTGAGGCTCAACAAGTTGAGATCACTAAGGGGGAGAATGATCAAATTCAAGGAATGATCGATCAATCAATAGCAGCAGCAGCCCTCCTTAATTTAAAAGAAGCTCATGGTGAAACAGGTCAGAGTTATGGTGAAGACCTGTACAAAAGAATAAAAAGTATGGATGAGGATGTATTTGTGTCTGCAAATCAGTCACCAACAGCAGAACAAGTACACTCTCCAGTTACTACTGAAGTCATAGAGACTACTGATCCCATGGATACTACTGAAGCTAAGGATCAAGAGGTTGTTACTACTGATCCCACTAAAGAAGATGAAACACCAGTAGTAAATGCTCTAGAGGAAACCAACATTCCTACTACTGATGCCCTAGCAGTAGTAACTACAACAACAACCTCACCAGTATTAAGTTCATCACAACAGTTGATAGTTTTTGAAACAGAAGCCACACCAGTAGTAACTACCTTGGTTACTACTGAAGATGAAGAAGAACTTCCAGAAGTTCTTGAACCAGCTGTAATCATACCAAGACCTCCAACTCCAGAATTACAACCACTTATCATACCTGACATTGATGATAGTGTGAATTGGTATGAGGTTGATGAATGTGCACTTCCTCCTCGCCCCAAGATACTACCAAAGGATAAGATACATTTATTCTCTCCACCAATTGTATTCAATCCTGTTATTGATATGAAATACACTCCACCTCTACTTTCAGTCTGTATTGGAAAAGGGAAAGAAAAATTTGATGATGACTATCCAAACAGAGCTCTAGGTCACTACATGGTAAACAAAATCAACCATGTCAGACCTGCAAAACAAGACAAATGGAAGGTGAACAGAATAAGGTATCCGAGGAAAGTTAAAAAGACTCAAGCTCTTGAAGATAAGAAAAAGGCTGAAGAAGAAAAATTAAAGAATGCAGCAATTCAAGAGGTTGAAGAATTCCTGGTAGAGGATCAAAAGGCAGAATTTGATAAACAAAGAAAAATAGAAGAAGAACATCTGAATTGCCTTGAAGATCTTGTGGCAGAATGTAAGAAAGACAAAGCTGACCTATCAGAGGAAATTTTTGAACAAAAGAAGAAAATGATTGACTTCTTAAAATCAAAAGGTCATAGTGCTAAGTCTTTTGGCAGAATGAAAATGATTACAATAGTCGATAAATATTGTACTGCCAAGAAGAGGGAATTAGCAGAATCTCAAGCAGAAGAAGAAAAAGAAAAAGTCTTAGTAGAGATTGATCCCACAATCATACTCTGTAGAACACCAATATCTGGTGAACCTTCGAAGCCTTCTAAAAAGAGGAAATAAATTGAATCTGAAACGGAATCAAGGAAGAAAAGTAAACAATATATACAAGTACTTGATTTTCCTATTGCTCCTCTTGAAGATAATCCAATTATCAATTGGAAAATTGTTGATGATGTCATAGAAATTATAAGAGAAGACAAAACAACTCAGAGATTTAAGGCTTGGAAACCAATGGTTATGTCCTGTAGCAGAAGTGACATTATTAAAGTTCTAATTATTGGTAAACCAAGAATGACAAAGAAGTCATGGAGAAACTCAGGAGCTGGATACATAACTCAAATAATTGATGCTGCTTTCTATCCAGACAACTATCCTGAAATATTCACTAACACAGTTAATGTTTATGCTTGGAATGTGTTACCAACTGTGAATATGTACTTCTTTGAAAGAACCAGTAAGAAGTGTGAACTGTACTTGTATGAAAATGAATATCCTCATTCAGAAGAAACAATGTACAAGATAATCACATGCTCTTTCATGCATCCACATGATCTTGCTTTATTTCAAGAAAAATATAACAACTTTGTGAAAAGAAACAACAAATACATAATTGCACAAAGGAAAAAGCAAAATCAGAATACATTAGAAGGTGATAAAAGAAGAAAAGAAAAGTTGGAAGAGATGAAAAAAAAAGGAAGAAGAAGAAAAGAAACTTGGTTAATTAAAAGTGAATTAACAAGTTTAGGGGGAGATTGTTGGGATATAAACATTCTAATACTAATGCTGCAGTTAGTACTGATCAACGATTATGGAAGTTAGTACTGATGGGGCAGAATAGAAAGATACTACTGATGATACTGATCTTGGAGTTACTACTGACGATCAAATTTACTACTTATGTCTATTTATGGTGCTGACCGTGTCCGAGATTCTAGTATAGTTAGTTATAGAATGTTTATCTTTTGTAAATTGATTGTAATCGAATCCTAGAATAACTAGGTCAATATTTTAGGCTTCAAGGACTATTATAAATAGTTCCTTACGAATTGTAAATGTACGTGTGTATTGTTCGATAAATCAATATACATTGAAGCTTTTTGTGATAACTGTGTTCTTACTATTGTTCTTATTCGATTACAGTTTTCGTTGTTCTTAATCAAATAACAAGAGTGTTAATCCGCTGTAACTTCTCTTGTTAATAGATCTGTGATTCAAATAACTTGTTTGAGTTATTCGATCCTGACACACAAGTAACAACACTTAACGTGAAACTAAACATTCATTTGGGTAAGGATCACAGGAGCAAAACCTTTTTGATTTGGGTAAAGGATCACAGTAGCAAAACCTTTGTGATATAAGAATTATCAATGTGATTTTTAAACCTTTTTGATTTGGGTAAATAATCACAGGAGCAAAACCTTTGTGATATAAGGATCATCAATATAATTTTTAAAAACTAAAAGACGATTCATACAATTTGATATAAACCATAAAGATGATTAGTATAATTTGCTCTTATAATGATTAATATCGCTACTATAATGGTATTTTTTTAATCATCCTATCAAATCTTTTACACAGGTGCATTATTGCTATCTTAAAAACTTAAAATCCATAATACTAGCTCAGTATCAAAATTCACAATAATTGATACAACTTAAAATTTACCTTATTTAGTAAGATTTTTATAAACTATCTACTTTAATACAGTAAAATACATCTTTTTCCCTAACTTTTAAACATTATTACCTCATTACCTGTTCATTGCCCCAAGCCCAAAGATACTTTAAACCGCCGGCACACCTCTTTATTTAAAGTCCGGTTTATGCCACCCACTTATTTACCCGCATCATGTGGGAGTGGCCAGTGGGACAAACGAAAATTATTGGTACATTAAAACGTAAAAAGCTGTAATTAAAACTCTTTAATTCAAAATCTAAAAAATTCTGACTAACTTAAATAGCCATTTAAAACTACATACTATTTTTATGTATACAAATATCCTTTTAAAAGGATATCAACGGAGTTTCTCGGGTAGTTAAACTTTTTAATCATTATATACGCGATCTAATCTCACCGTGATCGTTTCTGAACCTTCCACTTATCATATGGTAAATGTTACCTAGGAATTATCGAAATGTGACCTCTAGGAAATCATTAATATATATATATAATCTTAGAATCACATCCTTATATAATTACAAATTTACAATTAGTTTAAGCTCAATAATGGTTGCACAAAAATGGCTTTAGGTAATACAGTACATTAAAATAATATTGATCCATGTAGCAAGAAAACGAATAATTTATGATATTTTTGCTACAAATGGTAATAACTTCTAAAATATTAAACTCATTGCGGCCGAAATCATGGTTGCTTGAGTTTATTTGGGGGGAAATGTAGGCATGACTTTGGTATATTTAATGTTTTTCGTACCAAGAGAAACAAGAGTACTTTAGTTTTCTTGTCACCAACGTTTAACTTACACGACTCTATATAATAAGACAATAATTCAAATGATTCATATACTTCCTCCGTATCAAAATAAGTGACACAAATTGGCTTACACATTTTTTTAGGTAAAAGATTAAAGTAGGGGTTAAAATAGATTAAAGTACATAATTAGTGGAGAATGGGTCCCACTTTTCTTGAATAAAGTGATATTAATGAGTTTTAAAAGTAAAAGTAAGGGTATAAGGGTAATTTCACTTTATTAAAGTGGATAGTTAGTGGGTATGGGTCCCACTATTTTTACCAAAAAAAGAAAGTTTTCAAAGTGTATCACTTATTTTGATACACCCCAAAAAGAAAAGTGTGTCACTTATTTTGATACGGAGGAAGTACAAGTTTTGAAGAGTGGGTGGAGCCAAATTTGTTCCTAATTTTGACCTATATGTTTGACTAAACAAGAACATTCACATACAAATACTTCCTCCTTATCAAAATAAGTGACATACTTTCTATTTTAGGGTGTATCAAAATAAGTGACATACTTTGAAAACTTTCCTTATTTGGTAAAAATAGTGGGACCCATACCCACTAACTATCCACTTTAATAAAATGAAATTACCCTTATATCCTTACTTTTACTTTTAAAACTCATTAATATCACTTTATTCAAGAAAAGTGGGACCCATTCTCCACTAATTATGTACTTTAATCTATTTTAACCTCTACTTTAATCTTTTACCTCAAAAAACGTGTAAGCCAATTTGTGTCACTTATTTTGATACGGAGGAAGTATATATTCTTCGGGAAGACCCTATTTCGGTATCAATAGCTTTTTAGGGCCCCGGAGGCCGAATACATCGCATGCAGAGCCTGCCCAATCAATTGGGCCTTTATCAGAATTTTAAAAAGGGTCCTCCAAAAGTAATTTTGTTGCACATAAATAAAATTCTTTTGTCAAATTAAAAGTGTCACCTCAATCTCCAATTTACTCAATTTATACGTCAATTTTCATTATTTCATTGTGCTTACCTTACTTTAAGTGAGTTTACACACACACATTTATATATAAACTAATTTTTTGAAATACCTAATTTTGTCAGCTTCTTGTGGCCCATGCTTAAAACCGGCCCGAGTTAAAGAAATATAATGAATTTAATTATCATGTTTATTTGCTTTATGAAATTAAATGAGATCATTAATAAACACATGGAGTTTTATAAAAATTTTGTGGTATGTCTTCTTAATGGTCAAGGATGGTAGGGACTCGGTACACCTTGAGTTTTAACATTGTTGCTCATTTAACGCTTGTATGACGAGTAAGAACTTTAGATGCAACATTTTATTCGACTTGTTAAAATCATTCAAATTAATACATACAACACTAGGTTTTAAAAAAGTTTAGTACATCAAAATTAACATTATTTTATTCTTAAATCCAGGCGGCAAAAACTTATATCACAAAAACAAATATACCCATTTCAGGTAAATCGATACATTAAACAAAATACCAATTTCATATATAGGTTCCAAATTTATTAAAGATGAGAGAGGAAAAAGAATAGTAAATGAGAACGAAACTGGAAAATAATCAATAAATTCTTTCTCCTACCACTTTAAGAGAAACGATCTGGACGAAATTGAGAAGAGGCCAAGACAAGAAACAATGCTTTTTGGAGAACTAATTCGTTTTCATAAAAGGACGATATCAGAGCGTTGGGTGCAATCACGAGCATCTCATCCGCCGGATGCCACATCACCCCAAAACAACTCGTCACCACACCGTAAGTAGTGTGAGTGAGCGCATGCGTGGGAATCTCGACGGAAGCAGCGAGCCAATAGGGAGGAGAGAGAATGTGTTTGGGGTGTTTTTATTGGGTAAGGGGTATTTTAGTGGGTCCAAAAAATATATTTTAGGTTTAATTATGGTAGAGGGAGTATTTGGGGTTTTGAATGTGAAATAATGATGTGCGCATAGGTGGCGCGGAGGTGACACTCCGACTTGGTGTGACCACACCTAATGCTCTTAGTAGCTTTATGGAGAAGTATGGTAAAAAAACGAAGAGCAAATTCTGAAGACCCCGAGGGATTAAAACAGAATGAATTGTATATTTAAGGAATCGTTTGGCTCGACGTAATTCTCCGTAACGTAATTGAAATCGGTTGTAATTGAATCCGGTTGGAATTGAATTCGGTATTAATTGAATACGGTTACGTGTTTGGTTACCAAAATTATGAGTTGTAATTCAAATCTATATATACATTTTTTTTTAAAAGTTTTATAAATTGTTTTTTAAAATTTTATTATTTATTTATTATTTATTATTATTATTATTATTATTTTATTTTTTAAAAAAAAATTAAATTTTTTTTTTCAAATTTTTTTTATATATTTTTAGGTTAAAATTTTATTTTTTTTATTTTTCTTAAATTTTTTAAATTTTTTTAAATGTTTTTAAATTTTTTAAATTTTTCTTATTTTTCTTAATTTTTTAAATTTTTCTTAATTATTTAAATTTTTCTTAATTTTTTTTATTTTTTAAACGATTTTAAAATCTGAAACATTTAAAATATTCAAATTTGTAAGTTTACTAAAGGACCGTAATTGAATTCTTAAGGTTTTGGGATGAAATTCAATTACAACGAATATCGTAATTCGAAATTACGCCGTAATTGAATTACGAAAAAAAAGTCCATCCAAACGTCCTCCGTAATGTAATTGAATTACAATTACGAAAGATTACGGGGGATTACATCAAAACAAACGGGATCCTAATGTACAAAACTTCAAATAACCATTACGATAGAAACACCAGGAGTTAACGTAAGACAGTTACATAAGTTATTGTAAATTGTACGATTTATATAAATGAGGTCATTAATGAGCATGTGTTTAGTATATGTCTGGGCCTCTGGGGTATGGTTTCACAATGGTAGGGATCGGATGTTCCTCGTGTTACGAGATGTGACTTAGGGTAAAAACATTTAATACTTCCACCGATTCAAAATAAGGGACACACTATCTATACTAATATTCAAGCATTTAGGCCTACTAATATTAGAAAGTCTTAATTTTAAGTTTTACAAGGTGCGTGTTATAACCACTTCAACTACTTGATTACTTTGATTTATTCAAGATACTAATAAATATAAGCTTTAACGTCATCAAAACTCACACCATCATTTCTCTATTTAAACGGCTCATATTTACTTCCACAAAAAAGTCCAATTTCGGATCTGATCCTACCAGTAATAAAAATGGTCAATTTAGTTCAACTTTCATTTTTTGCCGTACATAACAGGAAATCAACAAAACTCATATTATTCTATGCCCCACTACATACTATCATCACTAATGTCGGCACCTACCATCACTACGCACCACCACTTATCACCATCGTTATTGCCACCACCACCGTTACCGTCGTCACTTTGAAATATAGTTATGGGTACCCGCCGCCGCATTGCGCGGGTACCCTGCTATCCTTTTTAGGGTGATTTAAAATAAGTAACACATTTTGAAAAATTACCTTATTTGGCAAAAAGATAGTGGGACCCACACCCACTAACTATCTACTTTAACAAAGTGAAATGACTCATTTACTCTTACTTTTTACCTTTAAACATCCTTAACCCCATTTTATTTAAAATGTATGAGAATCATTCCCTACTAACTACCCAATTAATCTAATTTAATCATCATTATAATCTTTTACCTAAAAAACCATGAAACTGTGTCACTTATTTTGAATCAGAGAAAGTATAAAGTTTTAAGCTTTTGATTATTTAGTGTGTATAATAACAGTATGGCCTTCATTTTTTTTATTTTTTTTTTGAAAACATATATTTATTTATATTACTTTTTTTTTATTTTTAGGGATACAAAGTTATAAGTATATTAGTGATTTTTCTAACTTGTCTTTATTAAACTCATCCCCAAATTCCCTACGCATTGCTATTTATATTTAACGTATAACAAAAGTCTGATTTATACAACCTAAGGTTATAACACTAGCATTAGTCAGTATGGTCCGAATTCACCAAATTCGGTCCCATGGATTTTATGGACTACGGAGAGTTTACTAGGGGTGTGGGCGATAGTTAATTGAGAGGTCCATTTGAAATTAAGTGTAGTAAATACTTTATCCTCACGGTTGGTGGTGGATTTGAGTTACTTTCATGATAGTGATACTTCAAAAATTCAACTAAAGTGGCTAAATACTGTAAATGTACTCGTATAAACAATTAACTCGTTTTATTAACCTTGTGATTTAGATATCATCATCTCCTATGTTAATATTACTAACATAGTTTATTTTATCTGGATGTTTGCGACTGGATCTTAATGTATATTGTTTTATCCAGAAGCAAGATCTTTTTTAAGTCAATCGATCATAGGACATGTTTGAGAAAGCTTATTAAGGAAACTTATTAGCTTAATAAGTTTAAAATTCAAGCTTATTTCAAACTTATTAAGTTAATAAGCTAATAAGTCTCCTTAATAAGCTTTCCTAAACATGTCCTTATTCTTTTTGTTTTTTTTACCTAGAAATATTTTGTGAGTTTATATAGGTGTCAATTGAAGTGTCAACTGACATGAAACTGATTTGATAAAATCTGAAAGTGTCTATTGTGTCATGGTAGCACCGGTCTTACTTTTTTCCCTTTTAATAATATTTAAAAAAAATCATTATGTATTTTATTTTCAAATTTATCTTTTTTATTTAGTTTATATTTTTTTATTAATATATTAAGATTTGTATTATATTAAAATAGTAATATTAGGGTGATTTGACAACATTAGAGAAAGAGTAAAATAGTGTTAAGACATATTATTTGACAAAATCTGAAAGTATTTATTGTGTCATGGTAGCACCGGTCTTACTTTTTCCCCCTTTTAATAATATTTTAGAAAAATCATTATCTATTTTATTTTCAAATTTATCTATTTTATTTAGTTTATATTTTTTTATTAATATATTAAAATTTGTATTTTATTAAAATAGTAATATGAGGGTAATTTGACAACATTAGAGAAAGAGTAAAATAGTGTTGTCATATGAAAAAAGTGATAGATTTAAAGAATAGATAATTGTTTAAAACAAGGACAGTGCAAATTGTGATAACTAGCAAGAAATATCCACGCGTTGCTGTGGGGAATTTCGTACGACGCTCAAAAAGATATTTACGTCGGTACAAATTTCAATTGTACAACGTTTAGGTATATGTGCAGCATGTATTAAACTGTTTATTGTATCCAAATTGTTTTTATTCTCATTTATTATGTCGATTCGTATCCATTGATTTACTTTAAAATATGATGATATAATTAATTATTTTGTAAATTTAGACCTCTTTGAGATCAACTTTGTATAGAAAGTTATTAATAGTAAATAAAAATCAAAGCATTAATAATACTAATAGTTTTCAAAATAAAAATTGCTATAGTAATGATAGTTTAAAAAACATCATTTTTAGTTATATAGAAATTTATTGGTTATAAAATTTTTGATGGTAAATCATTATTTTTAGAAAAAAAGATAGTTATTAAATATTAACGTTCAGAGAGTAAAATATTATTTAAAAAAAATTTAGGGGGTAAATATTATTATGTTAAAGCCGAAAAAAAAACTAAAATTTGAAAACATAAAAAAAACATGATGTGAGAAAGTTTTCAACCCAGGTCTGCAGGAAAGGAGGAGGGGAGCCTTAGCAAGTGGCTCCTAGCCATCTTGGCAGATCAACCTTTATTAAAATTATTGCATCTCCATTAATCTATAGTATATGGATGTTTTGCAGAAAAAGATAAAAAACAACTATTCACCTAATGGTAAATGTTATTATACATATAATAAGGGTAGCTCACAAAATTATAATTAGTTAATATTTATTTGGTTCAACAATAACATTCACTTCATATTTTTTTTGGTTTAACAAATTATAAAATATATATACACAGAACACTAATATTCAAATAAAATATTCACTTTTATTCCAATGACACAAATCCCGTCTCCTTCTTTGACAAACAGAAGGATCTGTTAGCTTAATAGATTTATTGGGCTCTTTTAGTTTGGGCCATGTGTTTAGCCCATTAGCTAGCTTACCCTAATTAGGTTTTCTCTATATTTTGTTTGCTTTCCTTTTTATTGTAATGTAACCTTTGTAACTTCACTTTTGCTATTTTATATGAAATCCTAGCCTCCTTTTGTAAGTTCACATGGTATCAGAGCTAAACTCGATCTTTTGTTCATGATTGTTGAAGGAGGCTTGAATATCGTACTGGATCTATTCGCGGATCGAAATTTTTGACGATTTTGGTATGTTTTTCTCGCTCGTTTCAGTAATTCGTTTGCTTTGATTCGTCTGTTTTTGTTTGATTTTGGGGATTTCGTTTGGTTGTTAGTACTGGTATTCTTGTCTGGCGATTTGTATTCGTTAGGGTTTCTGATTTGTTGATTTGGGGAAATCCTGATTTTGGTTAAGCAGTATCAATCGTTTCTGCTGGTTACTGTTTCTACTGGTGTTTGTGCTGAGCAATAGTAACTGCTGATATGTTTCTACTGACTTGTTCGTTACTGCTGGTGTTGAGCAGTAGTAAGTCATTACTGCTGGTTCGTTTCTGCTGATCATCATTACTGCTGGTTCGTTTCTGATGATCATTATAAACTGCTGATTCGTTTCTACTGACCCGTTTCTGCTGGTCTGTTACTGCTGGTGTTGAGCAGTAGTAATTGTTTCTGCTGGTTATTATTATTTCTGTTTGGTCATGGCTCGAGACGATTCTCTTCAGTCAATTAGCACCCAACTAGATGGCAAGAATTATGCCTATTGGAGTTATGTTATGAAAAACTTCTTGCGGGGGAAGAACTTGTGGGGTATTATAACATGTACCAAAAGCAAACCATCAGATGATAAGGCTGCAAATTATGCAACCCTATTAGAAACTTGGGAAACTCAAAACTCCAAGATCATCACTTGGATTAATAATTATGTCATTCAGTCGATTGGTACTCAGTTAGCAAAGTATGACACCGCTAAGGAAGTTTGGGATCACTTGGATAGATTGTATACTCAATCTAATTTTACAAAACAGTATCAGTTGGAATTTGATATTCCAGCAATTCAACAGAACAGTTTAACTGTCCAAGAATTTTATGTTGCTATGTCTGACTTGTGGGATCAGCTAGCTCTTACAGAACCTGCCGACTTGAAGGCTTTTAAGCCTTATATTGATAGAAGGGAAGAGCAACGTTTGGTTCAGTTCTTGATGGCTTTACGTTCAGATTTTGAAGGTCTACGTGGCTCTATTTTGCATCGCACTCCACTTCCCTCTGTTGATTCAGTTGTTCACGAGTTGATTGCTGAAGAAACTCGTCTGAAATCTCATGAAGACAAAGGTTCCAAGACAACAATGCCGACTGTTGTTGCTGTTACTCAGCCAAGATAGTCTTCATACCAGAACCGGAGCAGAGTTGCTTTTGATGAGTGTACCTATTGCAAGCAGAAAAATCATTGGAAGGCTCAATGCCCCTTGTTGTTGAACAAGGGAAATCAGCAGGGAGTGCAGCATCAGAAACAGAACAGACCTGGTGGGCAGTCTCAATCTCGCCATTCCTTCCCAAATTTCAAGCCACCACAGTTTGCTGCTGCTGCACCTTTCGTAGAGGCTGAAACATATTTTACACCAACATCTGCACTTGATCCCCGGATTGTTGAGAAATTCAAACAGTTTATGGTTGCTAATCCTACAGCTATGTCTACCTCCATGACACATTCAGATCTATCTTCATCCAGTACTTTAGGATCGCTCTCGGAGGGTGATTGGGATAGGGTGTAGACTTTGGGGACCTCTATGTTTTGGAGCACTACATTATGATGGTGTTATTAATGTTGTTGCCTCCAGGGTATTTGGTTTGTTTGGTTTGGTTTGCTTCGTTTGGTTTATTTGGTTTCTTTGGTTCGTTTGGTTTGCTTTGCTTCGTTTGGCTTCATTTGGTTTGTTTGGTTCGTTTGGCTTCATTTGGTTCGTTTGGCTTCATTTGGTTTGTTTGGTTCGTTTGGCTTCATTTGGTTTGGTTTGCTTCGTTTGGTTCATTTGGTTTTGTTTGGTTCGTTTGCTTCATTTTGTTTGGTTTGGTTTGTTTGGCTTGGTTTGGTTCGTTTGGTTAATTTGATTTCGATTCTTTTGGTTTGATCCGCCTTCTTTGATTGTTGATTTCGTTTTGGTTTTGGTTCTGATAATTGGTATAGGCTTTGGAAGTTTGGAGAATTGGTTGCCATAAATTGGCTTGGAGATTTCTGTTTCGGTCAACATAATTTGTTTGATAATTGGGGAGTATCTCTCTTCCGCATGTTTTATCCTCGTTGCAGGTTGCTGATATGTTTACAAAGTCTTTGTCTGCTTCTCGGTTACAATTCTGAATGACAAACTCTTAATGCGTTTTGCTGTTGCATTATGAGTTTGAGGGGGGATGTTAGCTTAATAGATTTATTGGGCTCTTTTAGTTTGGGCCATGTGTTTAGCCCATTAGCTAGCTTACCCTAATTAGGTTTTCTCTATATTTTGTTTGCTTTCCTTTTTATTGTAATGTAACCTTTGTAATTTCACTTTTGCTATTTTCTATGAAATCCTAGCCTCCTTTTGTAAGTTCACAAGATCAACCAAAGAAAGCGAACTGAAAAATTGAAATCATCGGTTTCTTTAAACCGACAACAACTGAAGCAATGATTGGCACCGGTCTAAACAACGATTGGCCATAAATGGTCCATAAGTGCCATGGGTATCTGCATTTTGATAGAAAAACTAATTCTCTTTAGCCTCAATGTTAGTTGTTGGTCATATTCAACTATTTGTTGCTCCTAAAGTTCACAAAAGTAAATGAACAAATCCGACCTAAAGTTCATAAAATATTCGGTGGTTATAATCGCTCGATGAGTATGAACTAATTACGCTCAATCAAATTTTTCTCTCACCAGATTAAATTCGAAAATGACATGATACACTATTGTTTCACATGGATTACAGGCATTGCCAACTATTTTCCTGTTAGAATTGATCGTTTCTCTTGTCAAAATCCCATAATTAATACTACATGTATTTATGGGGTTAGCGACTTGATATAAATATCTCATTGTTCTTAGTTAATTAATTAATGTAAACGAGGATTTTTTACCCACATGTTTTTTTTAATTGCAAACACACATACTTCCTACTTCTACACCATTTTGTTTATGATGAGACTTGAACCCACAATTTTATGTGACACCTAATCACTTTAATACTGATAGCTATAAAAGTTTTAAATTGGAAGTGTAACTTTTATAGTTCGGTTTAAATATTTTACATTTGTTATAGAAAAAATAAACTTTAACGGTTCAAGTATGTTGCGATATGAGTCATTGTTTGTGAATGATGTGAAGTATTTTGGAAGGCGAACTACTCTTAAGTTGCTCTTCAGTTTTGGTATTTTCCGCTTGAAAATTTGTATTGCTTATTATTAAATCTTCCTATTTCCTCCTTATATCTATAAAATTATTGACATATTCAATACTAATTCTCTTTAAAAAACCCCATCATTTGATATGTACACTTGTATTGATTAAATGAGTACAAGAGTGAACTCAATATAGAGCCCACAGTGGCACACACAATTACTCAAATTATATTATGCATATTAGAATTTTTTTTTCTTTTCGTGCTATGCATTTTAGAATTATTATTTTTATTATTTTTTATTATATTTTTTAAAAAAATTATATATTTTTCATTAATAACACATAATGTGATTGTATACTGAATCACATGTGATTGCATACTGAAACACATGTAATTGTATTAAAACATCAAATGTAATTAAATATACAATCACATGTCATTTTACACTAAAATCACATATGATTATGTACTACACGTAATTGTCAAACAAATATGGAGTTTTAACGAAAAAATATAAAAAAAATAAAAAATAAAAAAAATAAACATATTTTAAAATAAAAAATAGAAAAAATTGAATTTTTTTAAGTGTCAAATGACCAAAATACCCCTTCGTATATAAAATATGTGATTAATCTTGACCATTAGATCTTATTGATCAATGGTTAAAATCTGTCACTCGGTACTATATAAAAATTGATATACCTACTTGAACATTTCATGTAACATAAGTAAAAGTTTTATTATAATTGGTTAGATTGACTTTAAAACTCGTTCAATTCTTTGTGCGATATCTAGCTTCTCACTACTATTTTGTTTTAAATGTTAAAAAAATAAGATTTAGTAATATAACAATATCTATCTTGTTGTAAGCCAAATTAGCTCAATTTGTAGAAACATAAAACATTCCAACAACATTCTCATTACACATGTAACATCCCAAAACCCGGCCTAGTAGTTTATTGACCTTAAGGTATCTTATTAAATGATTATCTGATTAAATGCTTAGTTAATTTAATTAGCCTGCTGTCTATTGCGGTATTTTAACCAACGGGTTAAAATACCCGACTTGTGATATAATTGGAATGAAAACGCGATTCTTATATTTTTAGATTCCTTGTCGAAATTCGTTTCCGGAAATACTTTCGTTTTTAAAATTGGAGTCTGTTTGCTATTTTAAATAAATTAATCACGAAAGGGACTTTTCAGACATATACTGTTAATTAATAAAAAGCCACAAAAGGGCCCCACCTTGTGGGCTTGGCCGGTCAAGAGAGAGGGAGGGAGAAACCCTCATTTTCTTCCTTGTTTCATTTGTTCAAACATTATCCATACACTTTCACTATTTCATTGCAAAAACTCCATCTTTTTCTCTCTACTTGTTCATCATCTCCTTGAGCTTGTTCTTGGTGCTAGGACCCGATTTTATACCCAAGTTTGTGTAGAAGAAGCCTAGAAGTAAGTTTCATCCTTACCTTTGCTTGTTCTTGGTGTTCTTGAGCTAGAGTTTGAACTAGGGTTTATGTAGCTTGATGATTTGTTGGTAAATCTTGTTATGGAAGTTGTTTTATGTGTTTATGCAAGCTTTTACATCATTTGTATGGTAGATTGGTGAAGGAATACAAGATTTGGTGAAAATCACCTTCAACCTTCATTAATGGTGGAAGTTGAAGGTGGGTTTTGACAAATCTTGGATTTCTTGATGTTTGAATGAATAGAATTGTTCATTAGGTCGAGAAATCATGATTGGTAAGTTATGGATGGTGAAAACCTAGTATAGATGATTGTGTGAATTGATCTAGTTGGTGTTTGGGTCAAAATGGTTAACTAGAGATTGTGCAAGTGTGATACTTGCTATTGTGGTAGTTATGGATTCAATGGAATTGCTAGTTTATGATGAATTCTTAGTCTATGGAATATGTGCTAGTTAATATAGTCTTAGAAGTGTTATAGCAATATTCGGGTTTTTGGCCCGTTTGAGTCAACTAGTTGTAGAGAATTGTTAGATGGTCATAATCGGTCATTTGACTTGTTGTAGATGATAAAATGTTGGTTGAGGTCAATTGAATGTGCTTTGGTGATATTGAGTTGGTAAATTGGTAAATTGACGGTTTTGACAATTTAGTAGGTCGATCGCTAACTCGGTATAATTGTTGAAAGGAACCGGGAAGGATACTCAGTGATACTAGCTCATTGAGTTAAGGATCGGAAGTTGAAAGGTGAGTGGATTCAACCTACAACTCGGGTTTCGGTTTATGTGGTTTGGTATTGGTTTTTAGTGGAAAAATCGCAGGTTTTACCAGACAAGGGAAGTTCACGGCGTGAACTTCTCTTCACGATCGCTAAGTCGGTCCAACTAAGTTGGGGTTTAGACGCGAAATAGTTCACGACTGGAGTTCCCGACGCGAACTTTAGTTCGCGATCGTGAACTGGAGTTCGCGATTGGGAACTCTGTTGTGACGTTTTTCGCGGTGTTTTTCGTAGCTAGTCTACTCGTTATGCATGCCTAGTGTTAGGGAATACCATACATGACTATGTGCACAATCGGGACGAGGTCAGTGTCGGAAGGATAACGGCTGGGCAAAGTGTATCGACTAATAGGGTATCCGACCTTACCTGTATGCGTTACATGGTTAAGGGGAGGGAGTTGCCCGGGGTGTTGGATACAAAACGCTATCGGTTACCGTGGTTTTGGCCGACCATGGTTTAAGGCCCGCAAACCCGCCGATCCTCTAAATTAAGTGATTACCCAACCGGAGATGTTTTATAACTTCCGTGTTTAAGTGATTAGTGTAGTTGGTAGTGTTAGGAATTCATTCACTTAGCTTTTGTGCTAATCCCTCCCTCTTTGACACATTTCAGGTTGGAAGGCTTGAACGGGTCGGGCTTGGACGGGAAGTTTGACCATGCTTAAATTATATGTTTTTGTAAAATGAGCCGTGTTTAGTAATACCGTTTTTTAACTAATTTTGGTTTGTAATATTTTGTGGGACCATGGTTTGTAAACCTAACTAAACTAGATGCTTCCATAACTTAGATTAATACTTAATTGCCTTTTAAAAAAAAATGCGGTGTTACAACTTGGTATCAGAGCTTTGGTTTGGCGATGGATACACGGGGTTGGTGTTCCATTCCCAAATCGTGGCTCGTATTTTGGTCAAACCTTCCGGTCAAGAGGGATTAGAGCAAGTGTGAATTGGGTTTAGTAGTTAGTAGATGTGTACTAACGAGTTGAACTAAGCCTTGGTGAGATGTTGTGTTTTGTAGCAGGAATGGCTACGGATGGAAACACGTTGGAGAATGTCCCACCGAACACGAACCTTGGGAATGACGGAGCAACGGGCTCGGGGGTTGATGAGATACCGAACGAAGAGTACACTGTTTTATTGGAGACCCGAAACATGGAACTCGAGGATACCTTAAGGGCTCTCCGTCAAAGCCAATCGACTGAGCCACGACCCGAGGCTCGGTCTACCATACCCCCTATCACCCAAGCAAACCCACCCCCACAATTCACTCAAACTAATCACATTCCCGTCTTTCCCCGAAATGACTCCTCATCTCCAAATGCAAGCATACCGCAACCACCTCTCACCCACACCGTACCTATTGCCAATGCCCAACACCAACAATTCTTCTATCAACCTTTCCCGATAGAAAAGAAACGTGTACTTACAAGAATTTTCTCGATTGTAAGCCAACCGAGTACCGTGGTAGTACCGACCCGGCGGAAACTCTAACATGGCTTCGGGCCACCGAAAAGGCACTTATTGCTTGTAATTGTGAGGACCACTTGAAGGTCCGGTACGCGTCCCGGATGTTGGGGGGACCGACTATGGATTGGTGGGATGGGTTGACCGCAAATTTTAGTAATGAGATGATGGATGCGATCACGTGGAAACAATTTAGGGATCAAGTGGAGGCTAGGTATTGTAGCCCGTTTGAGTTGGATAAAATCCGGAATGAGTTTATGATGTTGAAGATGAACGATCGAATGATGGTGGATGAGCTTATCCTCCAATTTAATGGTAAGCTCCGGTTTGTGACACAATGGGTGCCGGATGAGTCCACCCAAATCAAACACTTTGTTGGGGCGTTGTTGCCCGAGTATCGGAATGTAACGAGGCTTGCGGGAACTCTCTTGCAAGCCTATGATCTTGCCAAATCGGCCAAAAGTGATATTTTGGCACAAAAAGCCGCGAGTCGGGAGAAGGCCCCGTTTCATAAGGGAAAGTATGATCAATCAAACTCGAACAACCACAATAAATCCCAAGGGAATCATAAGTCGAACAATGATCGTCGAAAACAAATTCTTCAAGGTTCCAACCAAAGGAACCCGTGGTGCCTACCGTGTAAGTCCTCGCATGCCGGTCCGTGTACGACACAAACTCGAAGGTGTATTAAATGTGGGCAACACGGGCATGAGTCCTCGGAATGCAAGTTGGAAAATAGTGTTTGTTGGACTTGTCAGAAGGAGGGTCATCGGGCCATGCATTGTCCGACGAAGAAGGGTTCGGGTTCTGGCGGGGGAGCGGCTTCGTCGGGAGGCCAAAAGAGGAAGAGTCATCCGCCACCTACGGGTCGGGCATTCAAGATGACGGTGGAGGATGCCACCACCACCGACGATGTCATCACCGGTATGTTTCTAATAAATTCCATACCCGCTCGTGTATTATTTGATTCGGGTGCAAATTGTTCGTTTTCTTCAAAGAGTTTTTGTGACAAATTGAAATTGCCTACTTCTTTGATCGCGACACCTCTAGAGGTAGAGGTGGCCGATGGTGAAATGGTTCGGTCACGACATCCGTGTCCGGGGCTAGTATTGATATTGATGGCGTGAAATTTTCGATTCTTTTACTTGTTATGCCGATATCCGGCTTTGATGTGGTCTTAGGTATGGATTGGTTAAGTGTCAATAAGGCCAACATAAATTGTCACCAAAAGTTAATTACCTTTCTTTTACCCGACGGGTCACATGTCGTGGCCCGGGGAGACCGTGCGACCCCGACCATACCCATTATATCCATGATGAAACCCGTAAGTCCTTGACCAAGGGATGTGAATCGTTTTTGGCCTATGCGATTGATGTGAAAAAGGAAAAGAAAGTGATTGGTGATCTCCGGGTGGTTTCGGAATACCCGAATGTGTTCCCGAAGACTTGCCTGGGTTACCTCCCGTTCGGGAGGTAGAATTCAAAATTGATTTAATGCCGGGTTCCAATCCCATGGCTAGGGCACCATATCGATTAGCACCGTCCGAGATCCGGGAAATGATGACACAAATCCAAGATTTATTGGATAAGAGTTTTATTCGATCGAGTTCCTCACCTTGGGGAGCTCCGGTTTTATTCGTGAAAAAGAAAGATGGTGCACTTTGTATGTGTATTGATTATCGGGAATTAAATAAGAGAACGGTAAAGAATCGGTATCCCTTGCCTCGTATTGACGATTTATTTAATCAACTCCAAGGGTCTTCGTATTTCTCAAAGATCGATTTGAGATCGGGTTATCATCAAGTACGGGTTCATGAAAACGATATTCATAAAACGGCGTTCCGAACTCGTTACGGTCATTATGAGTTCTTGGTTATGCCGTTTGGGTTGACGAATTCTCCCGCAATATTTATGGATTTGATGAACCGAGTTTGTCGGTCTTATCTCGACAAATTCGTTATTGTGTTCATCGACGATATTTTTATTTATTCCAAGACCGAAGAAGAACACGAGAACCACTTAAGGCAAGTGTTGGAAACATTGAAGCGAGAACAATTGTATGCGAAATTCTCGAAGTGCGAATTTTGGCTTCGAGAAGTTCACTTTTTGGGTCACGTTGTTTGTTCGAATGGGGTCAAGGTGGACCCGGCGAAGATCGAAGCCGTTATGAATTGGGTTGCTCCAAAGAACCCAACCGAGATAAAGAGCTTTTTGGGTTTGGCGGGTTATTACCGCCGGTTTATTAAAGACTTTTCGAAAATAGCGGGTCCGATGTAAGGATGTACCGTTCCGGTGGGGTGATGATCACGAGAAGTCCTTCCAAACTCTAAAGAAACTATTATGTCAAGCTCCGGTTCTTGACTTACCCGAAGGCCCGGAGGATTTTATTGTTTATTGTGACGCTTCACTTGCGGGTTTGGGTTGCGTGTTGATGCAATGAGATCGATTTATTGCTTATGCTTCTAGACAATTGAAGAATCACGAGAAGAATTATCCGACTCACGATTTAGAGTTGGCGGCGGTGGTTTTTGCACTAAAATTATGGAGACACTATTTGTACGGTACTAAGTGCGTGATTTGTACAGATCATAAAAGTTTTCAACATGTGTTCACGCAAAAGGAGTTGAATATGCGTCAACGAAGATGGTTAGAGTTGATTAAAGATTACGATTGTGAAATTCGATATCATCCCGGGAAGGCAAATGTGGTGACCGATGCCTTAAGTAGGAAGGGAGGTTCGGGGCGGATACAACTTATGAGAATGGAAATTGTGTCGGATTTGGTGTCCCGGTTGAAGATTTCACAAATGGAAGCCTTGAATGTTGAACATTTGAAGACCGATATATTGATAAAGAGGAAGGATGACTTAGAAGAAGATTCTCGGGGTTTGAAGACGTATCAATCCCGGGTTTGGGTACCGTTACTCGGGGGTTTGCGGGAATTGATTCTAGCCGAGGCTCACAATTCTCGGTTATCGGTTCACCCGGGTAGCACGAAAATGTATAATGATCTAAAAGCAATTTATTGGTGGCCGACAATGAAGACCGACATTGCCCGTTTCGTGGGCCAATGTCATATTTGTGCTCAAGTAAAGGCCGAACACCAAAAGCCCTATGGAACTTTAACTCAATCACCGATTCCCGAGTGGAAGTGGGATCGGATCACTATGGATTTCGTGACCAAGTTGCCGCGTACACAAAGGGGTCACGACATGATTTGGGTTATAGTTGATCGTTTGACGAAGAGTGCACATTTCTTGGCTACTAGTGAGACCGCCTCACTTAGTAGATTGGAAAAATTATACATTGATGAAGTGGTATCCCGACATGGTATTCCGATTTCTATCGTGTCCGATAGGGATTCCCGTTTTGCTTCGAATTTTTGGAATAGCTTGCAACGAGAATTGGGGACGCGGGTGAATTTGAGTACCGCGTATCATCCCCAAACCGATGGGCAATCGGAAAGAACGATACAAACTCTTGAAGATATGTTGCGGGCTTGTGTGTTGGAGTACGGTGGGTCGTGGGATTCCCACCTACCGTTGATCGAGTTTGCTTATAACAACTCATACCACTCGAGTATTAAGATGCCACCGTACGAGATGTTGTATGGGCGTCGGTGTCGAACTCCGACGTGTTGGTTGGAAGTGGGCGAGAAACAATATGCGGGACCCGATATCGTACAAATGACCGCGGATAAGGTTGCAATTGCTCGAGAAAAGTTGAAAGCCGCTCGTGATCGACAAAAGATGTATGCCAATCCGAGACGTAGACCCGCTACATTCTCGGAAAACGAGATGGTTTATCTGAAGGTATCACCATGGAAAGGTGTTATTCATTTTGGTAAACGAGGAAAGTTGGCCCCGGGGTTTATTGGGCCGTTTCGTATTAGCAAGGTGGTAAATTCTCAATCGGTAACACTCGAGTTGCCCCCGGAGTTGTCGCAATTCACAACACTTTCAACATTTGTTACTTAAGAAAGTGTAACATTGAAGACCCGAGCCAAATTAACCCGGTACAAGAGTTGCGGGTTGATACAAGGAAAAGGTTGGTCGAGGAACCGGTGGAGTTATTGGACCGAAAGGTGACGAAATTGAGAAAGAAACAAATCCCTATGGTTTTGGTAAAATGGAAGCACAGTTTGGGTGCAGATATGACCTGGGAGACCGAGACCGATATGCGGGAACATTATCCCTCCTTATTTGATCGAGATGGGATTCCGGGGACGGAATCTTCTTAAGTGGGGGAGAGTTGTAACATCCCAAAACCCGGCCTAGTAGTTTATTGACCTTACGGTATCTTATTAAATGATTATCTGATTAAATGCTTAGTTAATTTAATTAGCCTGTTGTCTATTGCGGTATTTTAACCAAGGGGTTAAAATACCCGACTTGTGATATAATTGGAATGAAAACGTGATTCTTATATTTTTAGATTCCTTGTCGAAATTCGTTTCCGGAAATACTTTCGTTTTTAAAATTGGAGTCCGTTTGCTATTTTAAATAAATTAATCACAAAAGGGACTTTTCAGACATATACTGTTAATTAATAAAAAGCCACAAAAGGGCCCCACCTTGTGGGCTTGGCCGGTCAAGAGAGAGGGAAGGAGAAACCCTCCTTTTCTTCCTTGGTTCATTTGTTCAAACATTATCCATACACTTTCACTATTTCATTGCAAAAACTCCATCTTTTTCTCTCTACTTGTTCATCATCTCCTTGAGCTTGTTCTTGGTGCTAGGACCCGATTTTATACCCAAGTTTGTGTAGAAGAAGCCTAGAAGTAAGTTTCATCCTTACGTTTGCTTGTTCTTGGTGTTCTTGAGCTAGAGTTTGAACTAGGGTTTATGTAGCTTGATGATTTGTTGGTAAATCTTGTTATGGAAGTTGTTTTATGTGTTTATGCAAGCTTTTACATCATTTGTATGGTAGATTGGTGAAGGAATACAAGATTTGGTGAAAATCACCTTCAACCTCCATTAATGGTGGAAGTTGAAGGTGGGTTTTGACAAATCTTGGATTTCTTGATGTTTGAATGAATAGAATTGTTTATTAGGTCGAGAAATCATGATTGGTAAGTTATGGATGGTGAAAACCTAGTATAGATGATTGTGTGAATTGATCTAGTTGGTGTTTGGGTCAAAATGGTTAACTAGAGATTGTGCAAGTGTGATACTTGCTATTGTGGTAGTTATGGATTCAATGGAATTGCTAGTTTATGATGAATTCTTAGTCTATGGAATATGTGCTAGTTAATATAGTCTTAGAAGTGTTATAGCAATATTCGGTTTTTGGCCCGTTTGGGTCAACTAGTTGTAGAGAATTGCTAGATGGTCATAATCGGTCATTTGACTTGTTGTAGATGATAAAATGTTGGTTGAGGTCAATTGAATGTGTGTAACACCGCATTTTTTTTAAAACATCCAATTAAGCATTAATCTAAGGTTACGGAAGCATACGGTTAGTTCCTAGTTATGTTAAGTTTACAAACCATGGGCCCACAAATATTACAACCAAAAGTTAGTTAAAAGACTGTATTACTAAACACGGCTCATTTAACAAAATAGCAATTTAAAGCATGGTCAAACTTCCCGTCCAAGCCCGACCCATTCAAGCCATCCAACCTGAAATATGCCAATAAGGGAGGGATTAGCACAAAAGCTAAGTGAATGAATTCCTAACGCTACTAACTACACTATTCACTTAAACACGGAAGTTATAAACATCTCCGGTTGGGTAATCACTTAAATGAGAGGATCGGCGGCTTTGCGGGCCTTAAACCATGGTCGGCCAAAACCATGGTAACCGATAGCATTTTGTATCCAACACCCCGGGCAACTCCCTCCCCTTAACCATGTAACACATACAGGTAAGGTCGGATACCCTATTAGTCGATACACTGTGCCCAGCCGTTATTCATCCGACACTGACCTCGTCCCGATTGTGCACATAGTCATGTATGGTATTCCCTAACACTAGGCATACATAACAAGTAGACTAGCTACGAGAAAACACCACGAAATACGTCACGAAAGAGTTCCCAATCGCGAACTCAAGTTCACGATCGCGAACTAGAGTTCGCGTCGGGAACTCCGAACGTGAACTACTTCGCGACCATCGATCAACTTAGCTGGAGCCACTTCACGACGCGAAGTGGAGTTCACGCTGTGAACTCTCCATGTCTGGTAATTTCCTGCGATTTTTCACCAAAATGCCAATACCAAATAAAATAACCGAAACCCGAGTTGTAGGTCGAATCCACTCACCTTTCAACTTCCGATTCCTTAACTCAGTGAGCTAGTATCACTGAGTATCCTTCCCGGTTCCTGTCAACAATATACCGAGTTAGTGATAGTCCACCGAATTGTCAAAATCAACAATTTCAACAACTAACCACACAAGACTCATAAAATGCACATTTTATGACATTTACAACTAGCACAAATCCTTCATCAATACAATTGACCATTTGCCAAGTATTCACAACTAGTTGACCCAAACGGGCCAAAAACCCGATTATGATCCTAACACTTCCACATTTCCATCACCTAGAAATTCACAATCATTTAACAATTCCATCAAGATCATAACCATCACAATTCCAAATATGATACTTCCAAGATCACTAGTTAATCATTTTGACCCAAACACCAACTAGATCAATTGTCACAATCATCTATACTAGGTTTTCACCATCCATAACTTACAGATCATGATTTCTCAACCTAATAACCAATTCTATTCAAACAAACATCAAGAAATCCAAGATTTGTCAAAATCCACCTTCAACTTCCACCATTAATGGAGGTTGAAGGTGATTTTCACCAAATCTTGTATTCCTTCAACAATCTACCACACAAATGATGTAAAAGCTTGCATAAACACATAAAACAACATCCATTTCAAGATTCATCCATAAAACACTAAAGATCACAAACCCTAGTTCACAACAAAACTCAAGAACAACAAGAACAAGTAAAGAAAAAGATGTAGCTTACTTCTAGGGTTCTTCTACACAAACTTTGGTAAGAAATTCGGGTCTTAGCACCAAGAAATCACCAAAATCACTCAAGAACAAGTAGAGAAAAAGATGGAGTTTTAGGGAGCAATGAAATAGTGAAAAGAGAAGATAATGTTTGAAAGAGGGGAAAAGAGAAGAGAGGGTATTTCCCTCTCTCCCTACACCGGTCAAGCAAGAGGGAGTGGGGCCCCTCTTGCACCTTTTCCCACTTTAACAGTATTCGTCTGAAAGTCCCTTTCGTAATTAATTTATTTAAAATAGCAAACGGGCTCCAATTTTGAAAACGAAAGTATTTCCGGAAACGATATTTAACAAGCAATCCAAAGATATAAAAATCACCTATTCTTTCCAAATATATAACAAGTCGGGTATTTTAACCCCTTGGTTAAAATACCGCAAAAGACAGCAGGCTAATTAAATTAACTAAGCATTTAGTCAGATAATCATTTAATAATATACCTTAAGGTCAGTAAACTACTAGGCCGGGTTTTGGGATGTTACAATGTGCTTTGGTGATATTGAGTTGGTAAATTGCTAAATTGGCGGTTTTGACAATTTAGTAGGTCGATCGCTAACTCGGTATAATTGTTGACAGGAACCGGGAAGGATACTTAGTGATACTAGCTCACTGAGTTAAGGATCGGAAGTTGAAAGGTGAGTGGATTCAACCTACAACTCAGGTTTCGGTTTATGTGGTTTGGTATTGGTTTTTAGTGGAAAAATCGCAGGTCCTACCAGACAAGGGAAGTTCACGGCGTGAACTTCTCTTCACGACCGCTAAGTCGGTCCAGCTAAGTTGGGGTTTAGACGCGAAGTAGTTCACATTCGGAGTTCCCGACGCGAACTCTAGTTCGCGATCGTGAACTTGAGTTCGCGATTGGGAACTCTTTCGTGACGTATTTCGCGGTGTTTTTTCGTAGCTAGTCTACTTGTTATGTATGCCTAGTGTTAGGGAATACCATACATGACTATGTGCATAATCGGGACGAGGTCAGTGTCGGAAGGATAACGGCTGGGCAAAGTGTATCGACTAATAGGGTATCCGACCTTACCTATATGCGTTACATGGTTAAGGGGAGGGAGTTGCCCGGGGTGTTGGATACAAAACGCTATCGGTTACCGTGGTTTTGGCCGACCATGGTTTAAGGCCCGCAAAGCCGCCGATCCTCTCAATTAAGTGATTACCCAACCGGAGATGTTTTATGACTTCCGTGTTTAAGTGATTAGTGTAGTTGGTAGTGTTAGGAATTCATTCACTTAGCTTTTGTGCTAATCCCTCCCTCTTTGACACATTTTAGGTTAGAAGGCTTGAACGGGTCGGGCTTGGACGGGAAGTTTGACCATGCTTAAATTATATGTTTTTGTAAAATGAGCCATGTTTAGTAATACCTTGTTTTTAACTAATTTTGGTTTGTAATATTTTGTGGGACCATGGTTTGTAAACCTAACTAAACTAGATGCTTCCGTAACTTAGATTAATACTTAATTGCCTTTTAAAAAAAAATGCGGTGTTACAACACATGATACAAGTGATACAAAGATAGAAGAGAGACTAGAGATACTAGAGATACAATTGATACAAGTACATAACACCACTATTTATAAGGGTGAAGATCATAAGCTATGGTTGTACACTTTATGTACATAATGAGTACTTATGATGGGGTTAAATGGTAATCAACCATTCTCAAATATGAGTTACAACACTCCCCATTGGTTGTTTAGATTTACACTGAATCATCGATGTACTTCTTCGTCTTGTATCTTCAGACATTCGTCTCGTTAAAAACCTTCTTGGAGAAAACCCTTTAGGGCAAAAACTCCAGTCGAAGGACAAAATAGTACAATCTAGATGTCTTGAGAGAGCTAATGAACCATATACACTGTGCCTCATTAAAACCTTGTTTAGAGAAAACCTAGTGGGACAAAAACTCTAACGAGGGACAAAAGAGTGTACAATGGTTAATAAGTAATGTATCTTCAGACAATCCATAAAGCATTCGCCTCGTTAAAAACCGTGTCGGAGAAAACCCTTTGTGACAAAACTCCAACCGAAGGACAAAAGAGTACGATCTGGATGTCTTGAGTCATATAGGAACCATATATGGTGTGCCTCATTAAATCCTTGTTTAGAGAAAACCCAGTGGGACAAAAACTCTAACGAAGGACAAAAGAGTGCACATTGGTTAATAAGTATTCAACTGGATACTCCCCCTGACTTCAACAATTCTTAGTGAGAATGGGGTACTGTTAGTGTCTCATTAAAAACTTTGTCAAAGTAAACCCAATGGGACAAACCCTTGAACTAAAGGAAAAAAGAGTACACAAGCATTCGTCGGGATGCTCCCCCTCACATGCACTCAACAGGGTGCAAAGCATACATCAGGATGCAATTATTATTCTCACTCAACAGGGTGCAAAGCATACGTCAGGATGCAATCATTATCCGCACTCAACATGGTGCAAAGCATACATCAGGATGCAATCATTATCTGCACTCAACAGGGCGCAAGGCATACATCAGGATGCAATCGTTATTCGTACACAACTAGGTGCATGATATATGTCATTTATGTAGCTCAGAGACTTTCCTAAGTCAAATAGCTTTGACATCTTTTGGAAAGAATACTTTGGCAGTGACTTGGTAAACAAGTCAGCATGATTCTTGTTTGATCCAATATGTTGCACTTCAATCTTTTGAAATGCTTGTTGCTCATGTGTAAAGAACAATATCGGCGAGATGTGTTTGGTGTTATCCTGTTTTGATATACTCATGTTTCAATTGATCGATAACAATGATGTTATCTTCATATATGACAACTGGTTAACTGGGATCATAAGCCAAACCACATTTACTTCGAATATGGACTCTTATATCTCAAAGCCATACACACTCTCTAGTCGCCTCAACGAGCGCGAGGAGTTCGGAGTGATTTGTCGAAGTATCAACTAGAGTCTACATACAAGAACTCTAGGATGTCGCCACATTCCCTATGGTAAAGACATGACCAGATTGGGAACGTCCCTTGTGCAGGTCTGATAAGTAAACTGCATCTGCATCGCCAATAAGGGTCGCGTTATCTCGAGTATCAGTCACACTTGATCCACTCGATGACACACAAGGATAGAATAAGCCCACATCCGTACTATCTTTAAAGTAACGGGAATGTCTTTAATACCAATTCAATGGTGGCGTGTTGGCGCATTGCTATGCCTAGTCATGCATATCACAACAAACAAGATGTCCAGTCTAGTACATTGGGTGAAGTACCATATTGCGCTTATGGTACCGAGATATAAACACTCATGGCTCAGTATCTCTTCATCATCCTCATTTGGATGGAATAGGTCCCTTTTAATGTCTAGAGAACGAATGAATGACCATGGGAGTAGATTGAGGTTTTGTGTCATGGTAACTAAAGCGTCTTAACACCTTTTAGGTGTAATTCTCTTGATAATGAAAAAAGCCCATCTTTACGGTGCTCGGTCTGCATGCCGAGCCAATGCCGTGTTTTCCCAAGATCTTTCATCTCGAATTCCTTTTTTAGGATTTCAGCAGTTTCAAACAACTCTTTCGAGGATCCTATGAGATTGAAATCATCTACATAGACTGCGATAATAACCCATCCAGAATTGGATATCTTTATAAACACGCATTGGCATATCTCAATATTCAAATATCCCAGTCTGATCAAGTACTCACTAAGACGGTTATACCACATCCGTCTAGATTATTTTAATCCAAAAAGTGTTTATCTAAGTCATATCGAGAACGTGTTCCACGGTCTGGAACTACTTGATTCAGGCAACTTGAGTCCATCGGGGACTTTCATGTGCATATCTGTGTCATGATCCCCTTAGAGATAGACTGTGACCACTTCCATACGCTGCATATTCAGTTTTTTGGAAACTACTAACTGATGAAGTAGTGGAACGTTATAACATTCCTTACGGGAGAATACATCTCCTCGTAATCAATACCAGGGCGTTTAAGAGAAGCCTAGCGCCATGAGGCGAGCTTTGTGTCTTACAATCTCATTATTCTCATTACGCTTCCTTACGAACACCGATTTATAACCAATTTGGTTTAACATTAGGTGTGTTGGAGCAACAAGTCCAAACACTCTTCCTTTAGGTAAGGAATCTTATTTTACATGGATTGTGTGTTTCCATTAAGACCAGTCCATTGTACTCAACAATAGTACATGGTTCCATGTCATCATTGCTCATAATGTCAGTGGCCACTGCGTATAAGAACAAATCATTGATGACAGTTTCGTTTAGCTTCAAAATATCGTCTAAGCTAGCATACTCGACAAATATTTGAAGATTATCGGGATGATGAGAAAGTGGTGTTTCATCGGGAACACGCTTCTCCAATACAGTCCCGTGATCCTTAATGATCGTGTGGCAAAACGTATACAACAGAACTTCTCCTCCTTTGAGGCAGAACATCCTTGGAATCGAACCGGTCTTCCTCTTTTCTTGGGAAGAGTGGCGGATTGGACAGCCAATGGTAGCGTCCTTTGCACGGTGGGTTCAACCGATGCAACATGTTCAAACGGAACATGGCGTCTCACTGGGATGTCTATCCTTGCAAGCACATATGCAGCAGGTATATTTAATCTCGTGACATTTGTTAAGTCATTAAATGTGTCTGGTGTGCTAATTAGCAACATTTTGTATACTTAGAACTTTTTGCACACCCTTATCACTATGTGCAAATGGGGGATCCACATGAGACAAATTGGGTACATGTCACGTTCTTTCACGTCGTTCCTTATCAACGTTAACGTGCAAATCTCCCCCTAACGACGGGAAGATTGTCTCATCAATGTCACAATTCGCATGTATAGCGTTTAAAGAGATCGCCTGTCAAGGGCTCTAAATAGAGTATAATGGATGGGGATTAATAATCAACATATATTCCCCGTCGTTTCTGAGGACCAAATTTCGAACGCTTTGGAAGTTCAATTGGAACATTGACCAAGCACCCAAACACGCGTAAATATGAAACATCGGGCTCATATCCAGTTACCAGCTGGTACGCATGAAGTTATTGGGTGCCCATGGGCCTCAGACGGACCAATGCATCCGTGTGCAATATCGCATAACCATATATAAAAATGGGGCGTTTTGGTGCGCATAACCAAAGTTCTTGCAATTATTTGTATTCGTTTGATAAACGCTTCCGCAAGATTAATTTGAGAATGAACGTACACAACAGGGTGTTCAATATCAAGGCCCAATGTTTTGCAATAATCATCGAACATTTTCGATGTAAACTCACCGACATTATCAAGTCTAATTGACTTTGTTGGATAATTCGGATGATTAGCCCTCAACTTAATGATATGGGCTAGGAGTTTAGGAAATGTTTCATTCCTTGTGGACAACAAAGCTACGTGTGACCATCATTGTTGATTCATCAACCAATATCATGAAATTTTTAAATGGTCCGCATGTTGGTTGGATAAGTCCACAAATATCCTCATGAATTCTCTCAAGAAAACAGGATATCAGTTTTGTAGATTATACATAAAGTGGTTTGAGATGTGTCTTTACAATCGAGCATGTTTGACATAGGCTTTTCGAATTAATCATGAAATTAATTCCTTCAAGAGGGTTTCCATGAGATGCATTCATAATTCGAAGCATCGTATTTTGATCCGGGTGTCCCAGCCGGTCATGCCATAACATATAAGTTCCGCCATTAACAAGGGCTCGACGAAAGATTAGATTTCTTTCAATGGTTTAGATCGTAGTAAAGTACAAACCATTTTACAAACATCTCAACTTCTCCAATATACGGTTTTGGTCGTATTTATCGGAGGTAATGTAAAGGTATTCAGTACCATTTTCTCGAGCAGTTTCGAGATGAAACCATGTTTTCTCGAATATCCTTAAAACTCAACAAGTTACTACTGGAACTTGGATAATATAAGGCATCATTTATGGTTAAAATGATATCATTTGACAACATATATTGGGCTATACCAAAGCCAAGGGTCGACGGGCCCGAAATGGTTGTCAATGAAGTTACTTTTAGGCGTAATGTTGATAAAGTAGTCCTTATGTTTTATGAAAGTATATACGAATACCACAATCAACCAGACTATCAACATACCCAATATACATGCCTTAAAGTAAAAAAATAATTTGAAGTTGGTCACACGTATTGTTTAATTTCATAAGGAATAAAACAACTTTAAATTATCTCGAGAAACATAATCAATGTGAACAAACCATAGTCCAAAAGATAACCATTATCCAAATGGGAAAACATAATCCAAATAAAACATAATTAAGAAGCTTAACATAGCTCTAATATTCCATTTGAGCCACAAAATCGGTGATCTCAAAGAATTTATGTTTGTTTCGATATTTTCCTACAACGGGAGGAGAAATATTGGATTTAGTAATTATCATATAAAATGATAGTTTATATGCTTATGGTTTGTATGAGCATAAATTGTGTGTCGAATCAGCAGGTTCGAAAAACACAAGTGCGAATGGTTCTCATTTATCGAACGACAGATCGATTTATAGACACCAATTCATCATATGTATATAACCACATTCGGGGGAAAGATTATTTAGTCAACCATTTTCGGTAGCTCTATTCGAATACAACCAGGAAAGACGGTGAGGGTAGACAGCGCTTGTGCGTATCGGAACCACTCATCATTAGGAGTCAGAAAAACCGTCAATCTTTCTTGCAATATGTGGGAGGAACATTCTTTTTAATTTATTGCTTCTCGAACGACGAACGTTGAACGACTTGGAGCAAAGTGCCGATAACGTGTTGTAAGCCAAATTAGCTCAACTTGTAGAAACATCAAACATTCCAACAACATTCTCATTACACATGATACAAGTGATACAAAGATAGAAGAGAGACTAGAGATACTAGAGATACAATTGATACAAGTACATAACACCACTATTTATAAAGTTGAAGATCATAACCTATAGTTGTACACTTTATGTACATAATGAGAACTTATGATGGGGTTAAATGGTAATCAACCATTCTCAAATATGAGTTACAACATATCTCTCTTTTCATATACTGTAGTGCAAAATCCTGAGAATAACCCTAACAATATAAGGGAACAATATGCCAATGAATTTCGGTAAATAAGGAATTAGTTTTAGATACATGTACACTGGTGAAACTTTATCAAATTATAAAACTCCAATTATTCTTATTCTAATTCTTATAAATCTAAACACAATCGTACATATACAATCAATTACCACCTTGGCACATAATTTTTCAGAATGGATATGCAATGTTTCCTACCTACAATATAATTGTTGTTTGTTAAATGGTCGCCTAAAACCATCTTTCATTGTGTTTAAACGATACGATAAAAGAATGCAAGACAAATCATAATGGTGCTTTGGCCGGCCTTGAGTTCGTCGAGCCCTAAACAAAGTTGAATTTTGGGATCCGTATCATAATTATAAAAATAAATATCAATGTAAATATGCAATATTGCACTACAAATCATTATGACCCATTTTCTATATCAAGCCCATTTGACCCCTAAAGGTCAAAACTTACATCCACCAAAGTTACAACCTCCCATGTATTTAATTCCCAACAGCCCGTTTGTCCTTATTAAACTAGATTATATTCATTAATTGTTTTTTATGTTGTTTAGTTTCTCTGGGTTATTGTCATCTGAAACTTAATGGAGAGAAATGAGGTGGTTTTCAACAATTTGGCACAAGTCTTACTCGGGTATTGCGGATGATATTGTCTCGACTTCTCACTTGTGGTTGAAACATAGGAGTAAATTTTGTTGTAATTCGGTTGATTGGGGAATTTCCCCTTTTTTGTCTATCTTGTAATTGTAATTGTACTTTGTTCTCCGTCTTAGTGTCTTGCTAAGCTCGGAGTTTTTATATATCTATTTGCCATTTCCAAAAAAAGAAACCCAATTTAATATCGATTAATTCCTTAACTAACAAAAGTCCACCTTTTGATGAGCATCAACTAGGACCAAACTCTAAAAACTCAATTTCTTGAAAACCAGGTAAGACCACAAGCCCGACCCTATAACCCGATTGACACCCTTAGCTTTAACAAGGTAGAATACCTAGGTGAAATAAAGTGATGGCATAATTGTCATAACAGCTCAACTTTTAGGTGAAAACGATCAACCCGATTCTTTATAGGGTGGGTTTGTGGAGTAGTTTCTATTATTTTAAAACCCCCGCGGATTCCATCTGATAAGACCTCAAACCCGACCCGATAAACCAATTGACACCCCCTAGATGTCAAACGGGTTAGTATTTTGTTTTTTTTAAAATAAATTTAACAAATGTGCGGATCAGCTTCCAATATAAATACGACAGGAGGGTCTGATAAGATTGCAAGCGAGATTGGCCTTTCCTATCTTTGGAATCGCGGTGGTACCACTCATATCATAATTATTAAATCTGTAGATTCGTCCATAACATTTTAGAATGTTTGTTTCTCTCTCGTTAAAAACACTAGTCATTTTCAAAGCACATTGGAGATGAATAGACGAATCTTTATTGCGTTATCTCCAACCCATTAATGCATTCTGTTAGAGAAATGGAAAAGCTACAAATTGATCGAAGCAACCCATTTGGACTTCTGAATTAAGCAAGTTGATTTCCAACTTAAAAAAATGATAAGGACTATTTGTTTATTAAAAAACCTTTCAAGAATCAACACAGACAAACTATTCATAGTCTTAATACGTTCCTTTTCGAATTTCTATATTATAGGATAGGAGATACCATATGTGATTGCAAATTAGGGTGTCAATTGTGATGTCTAGTCGGGTTATAATTCTTATCGGGGCTGACCCGTTCGAATTGAAGTGAAAAAATATAACCTGCAATTAATCCGACCTGATAAAGAATCGGGTTGGTCGGGTATTGATTTGCCGGGTTGGTCTGATCGGGTTAGTCGGCTTATATAGTTCCACCTACAATCACATGTTATCAACTCAACAAACATACAAGTGTGAGGGAGATACATATATGGGTAAGCCATAATACTCTATTTCATGTACAGATTTCATTATAGGCTCTTATGATATCATAAACATGTAATTTGAAAATATAAAAGTTAACTATATTTTATCATCTTAATTACAAAATACAACTCAATAATGTTTCTACACATTGCACAAACAATGCATTAGAGCCATCTTGTTGTTCCTCGCCCGTATGTATCAGACAATCTATTGATACTGTCAAATTTAAGTCTTATGGCAAATTCCGCAAAACAAACAGTGTTTGTTTGTGTGAAACAACAAATGGGACCCACCAATTTCAAAAGCTCTTAACACAAATTAGTTTTCAAACTATTAGCTCACTAACCTGTACTACCATTATTGATTGCACCCTGATTTCATCTTACATCACTAAATCTGTAACTTTTATGTTTCATTTTCTCTGTACATAGTAAAAAAATCTTAAATCGTAAAGGAAAAAACATTTAAAATTCATTGAGATCTAATCGGGTCAACCCAATAAGAAATCAAACATGATATTTGACCCAATGTTAACTTTGGTTTTTTCGGGTCGGGTTAAATAACATGATGCCAACATAAGACCCGGGGTTGGGCCGGTTGACCATTTTGTCAACCCTAGTTGCAAATGTCAAATACTATGCAACTTAAACATCTCCTTGTATTTTCTATCTCAAAAGCTTTGTTACATAATGGTCACATCACTATTTTTTAATTAAATTAAATAAATACATTACATTAAAATTAAAAAAAAAATATGCATTAACTAAAAGGTCATTAAATTAATTTAAAAAATACATTCATCAAAATTACAAATTATGTTACTGAAAAAATAAAATTGTTTTGTCACTACTATAAAAAAACCTAAAATTAAAAATTTTAATATATTAACTCCTATTAAAAATAATTGATTTCTTTTAAACCTAATATCTTCATCCCCTTCATTCTCCTACGTCTAATGAAGAAACACATCTCGTGCCTCAACTCTTCAGATTCCCGACAAGAAACAACCGGCGAGTCCATTGACGAGGCTGCAACAACGGCGGCGCCTGTGGATTGATGAGATCCGACGAGGAAACTGACGTGCTGTTGGCACATGCCTTAAATGCGTAAAGTAAAAAGAATTAACATAAAACTTAATTACATTTGTTGTAAATAATATTTAAGTTGCGTACAATTCTATTACGCAGATGATTTACCCTATTATGTATTGCTAGACCGTTGATTTTAATTTTGGTTATCAATAACTTTATTCCGTCAATTGGGACGTGTAAACCGACATATTTGAAGTTCACCAAATAAATGTCAAACAATACCAGTCATTAAAAATGACCATTAATTTGTTGTAGCATACTGACTATATAGAATGACCTAATAATATTGTTTTTAGAATATTTATACTCCTTTTGTTACTCTATTACATTAGACGTTACGAAAATTTTAAAGTTTTGTGGCTTTCTTGTTATTAATTTCAGAATTTTTTTTGGCATGTTTTTTTGGGTATAAAAGAAATCAAACTAATACTTAAATGACCGTAATGTTATTTTTGACATGTTGGTAATCTTTGTGTAACATTTTGAATGCTAGTGTGATCGATCTTATATATTTAATATATTAATATTGATTTGGAGATATCACAAGCTATCTATATATGGAGGTACACCAGTTGCATTACGATTACGGCGTTAGCATTGAAACCTTTGAAGGGGGGCGCCAGCCACACCTCTCTAAATACGGAGCAACTTTTTTTGGCAGCTACCCTCATGTATTCAAAAGAGGTTAAAAGTTCAAACTTTATTAATTAGAGTGACATACATCTAAGTCAAAGATTCTCCCGTAATGTTTTAAACCCGGGTTGAATAGGCCGGTCGGACCAGGAGACAAAAAAAATGTTGGGCATAATCATTCCGGTTAAAAGGCTATTTTTAAAACCCTTTCGAACTGAGCGGGTTAATTGTGAACCGGGTCAGACCGAGATGGTTGAACCACTGTGAGTTGCCAAATAATCGAAGAAGTTATAAGCAGGGACGTCTCCGAGATTTTGAGAGCCCCGTGTGAAAATACGAAAATGGGCCCCTTGAATACCAAATTTTTATAAAAAAGTTAGACTTTTTAATTTTTTTTCTATTTAATTATTAAGTTGGTTTAAATTTTAATAATATATATATATATATATATATATATATATATATATATATATATATATATATATATATATATATATATATATATATATAGAGAGAGAGAGAGAGAGAGAGAGAGGTTCATGCGAGAACCACTAAAATTGCGAGAACTGCGAGAACCACTTTCTAGCCAATCATTTTTCTTAATTACATTTTTTAATCTAAAGGGTATTGTAGTCTTTTTAACACTAAAATCTTTTTATTAAATCCAGTTTCCTTAATTAAATTAATTCATTTTTAACCTCAAACCTATTTTTTAGGATCCGAATTTTGTAATTTGTAATTTTTTTCGCAATTCGTAGGTGTTCATTGATGAACGCCTAAAAATAACTAATTTTTTTTACCATATTTAACCTGTTCAGCATAATAATAATATGTTCAATTTACAAAATTTACAGATTTACTAATGAACAAATCTACAATATACATAATGAACAAGTCTGACAGGGGAATTTTATTAACCTTATTTAATGTATTCAATGATGAACGAATGAACAAAGTTACAAACTATGAACTGAAACCTTAGACTGATACAAATCTGAAATTACAAACTGATGAACAAGAACAGATCTGAAACACAGATGAACAGATCTGAAACACAGATGAACGGATCTAATACAAATGAACATATTTTCGTTAGAAGTGATTTGCGACTTCACCGGAACCCATGTTGCCAACTTCACCGGAAACCAGATCTGCACCGCTGCCGATGCACCTTTTTTGCTGACTTTTGTAGATCTGACTAACAATTTTCAGGCGGTTCAGGCGGAACCCTAATTCAGACGGTGGTGCTGGCCGGAGTAGTTGAAAATCACCACAAAAACCGGGAAGGAATCCGTGATTCGGATTGGTTATAAATCAGGGTCATCTGCAACAACAACCTCCTTCAACGCCGCCGCTCCTTGAAGAATCGGGTATAAACCCTAACACCGGCGCCGCTCCTTCCACAACTCATCTCTAAAACCAGAAAACTAAGAGAAAAACCGAATATACCAGAAAACTAAAAGAAGGTTTCGGCCTCCATGTTTGAATTGGTGCCGACGCAGATCCGAGATCTGGAACCCTAGAAATCAAAAACTACAGAGAGCGATGAAAGAGGGTGTTGGTTAGGGCGGTGGTGGTGTTGGCCGCCACATATCTTGAAAAACCGCTACCACAGACCTTGAAGAACCGCCGCCACAAACCGATCGTCGGAGATGGAAAAGGGTGTACGGAGATGGAGGAGACATTTGAAGAACACATTGAGAGAGATAAAAAAAAACACATAGTGTGTGTGTGAGAGCGTAGTCTTCTGCAAAGGGGGAAGGGATTTGTAACATCCTAAAATCGGCCTAGTTGTTTTAGGTATATATGGATATTTGATAAATATCTATTTGACCATATGTGAAATAAATTGACTAAATGTTAAATAAATTGTTTGACCTTTTGTCCTTTTGTGATATTTTAATCAAGGGATTAAAATATCCGGTTTCTGTAATGTTTAAAGGATTGTATGATTTTTATACTTTTGGATTCTCCTTTTTATATCGTTTCCGAATATATTTTCGTTGCTAAAAACAGAGCTCGTTTGATATTTTAAATAAATTAGCTACGAAAGGGACTTTTTAGATTGTATTGCTTAAAAGTGGAAAAGAACACCAAGTGGGTCCCACCCTCCTCATTTGGACGGTTTTGGTGATGGGGAAAAGCCCCATCTTCTTTCATTTTCATCCATCTCTCTCTCTATATGTCTCTCTCTCTCTCTCTCTAACTTCTCTCTAAAACTCCATAATCTTCTTCAAGTTCTTGAGTTCATTTTCAAGATCCCTAGCTCGTTTCTTGGTCAATCATTAATCCGAACCCGTTTTTGAGTAGCTCTTGAGGTAAGCTTCAAACTATAGGTGTTCGTTTTCGATTCCATGATAGTTGATTAAACTAGGGTTTATGATTCTTGGGTTTTTGTTAGTGAATATTGTTGTGGATGGTATATTATGTATTCTTGCAAGTTTTGACATGTATTGTTGCATGAGTACAAGTAATTTAGCACAAGGTACAACCTTTTTAACAAAGTGTACAAGTTGGTGTGTTTATGTAAAAGTAGGTTGTATGGGTTTTGTCAAACCTTGGATTTCTTGTGGTTTGAATGCTTGGAATTGATCATTAGGTTGAGAAAACATGTTTAGTAAGTTAGGGATGTTGAGAAATCAAGTATTGGATGTTTTGGTGGATTATGACTTGTTTTGGGTGAGATTGTTAGTTAAAACAATTGTTTAAGTTTATGTAGAAATTATGAACCAATTATTGTGTTAAATGGCTAGTTGGTGGAAACATGGCATTGATGTGTTGTTGCGGGTTTTGTTGCTTGGATATGTTAACATGATAGATTGGATATGTTAGTTTTGAATTATGTCAAGATTAGTGAGATTGTTGAAATGCTAGCTAGTGTTTGGATGTTTTTGGTTAAAATGGTTAACTAGTAATTTGAAAGTAAAATACATGGATTATTGGTGACTTGGAACTTGATGAATTGTTAGATGATTATGACTTGTTAGTTATAGAGAATTTGTGCTAATTGATGGAAATTGGAAGTGTTATAGTCATGTTCGGGCTTTTGACCCGTTTGGGCCATTTAGTGGTAAAATGACTTAAAATAACTTGGATTGTGAAAGTGTAAGTATTTTGTTAGGTTTATGTGATTAGAAATGTTATTGGTAACATTTGGTGAATTGTAAGTTGATGATATGATTACAGTTGTAGGATGTATTATTGTTTAATAATCCGGTTTGACCCGTTTGAATGTAAGACTTGCAAATGACTAGTTGACTTGTTATGTAAGTGTAAATGGTCATGACATGTTCATATGATGATTTAAGTGTTTGGTTATCTAGTTAGTGCAAGTGATAGTGTTAAATGTATATTTAATATTGTTTATAATTTGGTGGAATTATATACTAATTCGGTATTCCTTTGGTGTACAGGAATCGGGATCGGGACTCAGAAACATTAGACCTCTGAGTTCGGCTAGTGGAAGGTTTCGGTGAGTGGATTTAACCTCCAACTTGTGTTTGGTTGCAATCGGTTAGGTATTGCATAAAAAATGCAGGATTTCGGCCTTCGTGCCACGAAACAGAATGTTCGTGCCACGAAGTCGGACATAAACTCGTTTTCGTGCCGCACGAAGTTTTTCGTGCCGCACGAAGAGGGTTCGTGTCACGAAACAGAAATTTCGTGTCACGAACTTCTTCGTGCAGCACGAACTTTCTTCGTGCAGCACGAACCTTGGGGATCGCGGTGGGAGTTTCTTCGTGCTATGTTTGTTGATCGTGAACTTCTGATTTCGGGTTTCGGGTCGTTTTTCGGGCGCGAATCTTTGACACTTTGCTCGTTTAGTACCTATTTGCTAGTATTGAGTCAAATAGGTTATGTGCACAATGTGAAGAGACTTTGCTTGATTGGTAGCAACAACTCGGTTTGACTAGGTGGCCGAGGTTTGAGAAGTCTGTGCGCTGGGCATCAGGTATCGACTAATAGGGTATCCGACCTTACCTGTATTTGTTGCATGGTTAAGGGGAGGGAGTTGCCCGGGTGTTGGATACGAAACGCTATCGGTTACCGTGGTTTTGGCCGACCATGGTTTAAGGCTCCGGCAGGACCCCGATCTTCTCGAACAAGCAGTGATTACCAAACCGGAGATGTTTTATAACTTCCGTGTTTAAGTGATTACCAAACCGGAGATGTTTTATAACTTCCGTGTTTAAGTGATTACCCAGCCGGAGATGTTTTATAACTTCCGTGTTTAAGTGATTAGTGTAGTGGTTACGTGGATTTTAGATCGTAGAGATGTCTATGCTAGCTTGTTGTGCTTTACAGAATTTGTAGATTATATTTATTCACTTAGCTTTGTGCTAATCTCTCCCTCGTTGAATCTTTTCAGGTGATCGGTGCTTTGGACGGGATGATTGACCAAGCTCAGTTTGTTATGTTTTGAGAAATGAGTCATGCCGTTTATTAACACCGTTTAAATATTATTATTATTGGAGTTTAATTTGGGACGTTTGGTTTGTAAACCTAAACCTAAACCTTATCTATCATCTTTATGCTTCCGCCTTTAAAAAAAAACGCTTTCTAAATTTTGCGGTGTTACAGGATTAATTAGTTTTCCATTCTTTCCATATTTAATTGTGAATTAAGAGACCGTTATACCCTTTTGGCCCTAAATGTTAATCCTTAAATGTTATCTTATTTACGAAGCTGCCATCAATCATCTTAACCATTGATCCCTTAATCTAATGGCCATGAATAGTTCTCGCTGTTCTCGCAAAAATGAGTGTTCTCGCATGAACCCACTTATATATATATATATATATATATATATATATATATATATATATATATATATATATATATATATATATATATATATATATATATATATATATATAGGGTATGGATCAATAGAAAGGGGTCCTTATTTGAAGAAGTTGAAAAAGTAATGCATTTTCATAAAATATACATATATGTATACATATACATACATATACATATACATACATATATGTATATATACATATATATTCATTCCATAGATATATATATGGGCATATTCATGCCCGATATATGTATATATACACATATATATACACATGCATTTTATATAACTTGCATTTTCAGTCGTAACTTGCATTTTCATTTACGAAAATGCAAATGCATACCGTATATAAGTTTGCCTTTAATATATATATATATAAAAATTGGGCCTATAAAATATGGAACATGTGCGACTGCAACTCCTTAAAGACACTCTAATTATAAGTTTGCCTTTAAAAATATGTAGGTGCAAGCGTTTGCTTTTTACAAAGTTTTGAGATTTTTTTCTTCTTTCTGACTTTAAACAGTATTTTGTTGTGGATGCTAATATTTAATACATAATGTAGCGACAACACATAAACTAATTTCTTGTCTATACTAATTAATTTGTAAATGACAGATCCTGTATCAGTACTTCTATTTTCGGGAATCGAAAGGAACCCCGATATTTTTTGTGAAATTTTCATGAATCATTCTCGTTATTTAAAAACTGACATTTAGTGAGGTATAGATACCCGTAACAAAGAAACGTTCAAGGCAGTCAATCTATTTTTGAAGTTCTGAGGGATAAATTTTAGCACTTGGATCAATCAACCCCAAATCACCACCACGACCATCAATCGGTGACCATCTCCACCACCAGCAACCCCTAGTCACCGTCGGTTGCTTTCAGTCACATATGATTGTGTATCCAATCACATGTGATTGCGGTGGGCGGCGACTGACGGCGGCCGGCGGTGGTGGTAGGCGGGCGGACGGCGGTGGTACACACCTTATTCACCAGTCGAGTCCAACTAACTAGATCGAGTACACACAAATACGCGGAATATGGATCACACAGCCAATTGGACCAAACTAACAAGACGTTTTCCAATGATTGCTGATCCAATCTAATCATGAAATAGCTAGATTGTACTCCGTACCATGTTAATAAGTCCAAACGACGAAACAATTCCGCTGCCAAACACCTTGTGATCATTATGCATATCATATCAAGGCCGTACAACAGATTCGAAAATGACACCCCAGTATGAATTTGCTTAATACTTCATTACTAACGTCTTCCAGAGTTGGAGGCTGATTTCTATTTTTATATACATTTTTATTTATTGGTTTTAATTCTAACTTATACCCGAAGGGTATACGATTGGTATATTAGGTGCAATTATTGAAAATCAAATTTCTATTTTAATAAAAAATCGTATTTAATATGTCTTCTAAAAGTTTAATACAAGTATAAGGTAATATAATTGAATACATATTAAGAAATAATTACTTTATTAAATGCAACATAACATATGCTCGCGTACATTAGAAAACCCTTTATTTATAATAAATTTGAATAAATGGTTGTTAATTCAGGTGGTCAATAACTGAAATGAAGCAGATAATTTGCTTTACCATAAGAAGATAATTACAGTACGGAAACTCAAATAAGATCCAACTAAAATGCTGTAAATATAAATATGAATCAAGTGGCATGGGTCTACTATGTGTATATATATATATATATATATATATGAATTAATAAATATGGAGACAGGCGAACGGGTGGAGAAAACTGAAGTTTCGTGTACTGTCAGGATCGATTAACTATAAACAAGTTAATAAACACCTTAGATCTAATTGATGATAGAAGTTGCAGCGGATCAACACTATATCAATAATTAAGAACAATGAACTGTATGAACAATATGAGAAATATTAAGAACACAGTTTCACAAAAAGCTTCAATGTATATTATTGAGTTAACAATACACACGTACGTTTACAATTCGTAAGGAACTATATATAATAGTCCTTGAAGCTAAACTATTTACCCTAGTTATTCTAGGATACGATTTACATCTAATTATAAACGATATACATTGATTTACATTCTATAACTATCTCTGCGAAGATCTCGGACTTGATATATTCCATAAACGCGTATCAGTAGTAAAACCAATCACCAGTAGTAAATAAGTAACATCAGTAGTAAACTTGGTGATCAGTAGTAAGTCCATAATCATCGTCAGTAGTAACTACAATGATCAGTAGTATCTTCAATCTTTGTATGATCAGTAGTAACTAAGTTATAGAGAACACCAGCATCAACTTCATCAGTAGTAAATGTTTCTGCCCCATCAGTAATAAACATAATTATCACTAACTGCAGCATCAGTACTAAGTTGATCTGTGATTTGCTCTAACAATCTCCCCCTAAACTTATTGATTATCCTTTAATCAATCAAGTTTTCTTCTGTTCTTCTTCTTCTTTCTTTCTTCTTTCTAATGTTCTTTGATTTTGTTGAAGTCTTTGTTCAATTATGTATTTGCTGTTCTTCTTGGTAAAGTAATTCAATTTATTTTGGAACATAACTGCATCAAAGGGCTTCATTAGAGTGTTGATGAATATCTGATACATTTCCTTTTCTGAGTGAGGATATTCTCTTTCATATAAGTACAACTCACAATTTTTACTTGACCTTTCAAAGAAATACATATTGCAAGTTGGGAGAACATTCCATGCATACACATTTTCTGGATTTGTAAATAACTTTGGATATTTATCTGGATAAAAAGCTGCATCAATCATTCTAGTTAAGTATCCAGCTCCAGATTCTTTCCAAGATTTCTTTGACATTCTCGGTTTTCCAATGATCAGAATTCTTTTTACTAAATTGTTCATGTTTTTAAAATTTGTGTGACACATCCTTCTATGCCAAAGTTCTGATTCAGTGGTGTTTGCCTTGGATATAAAGCAGTTGACCTCATTTGAAGAAATGAGTTCTCCCCCTATATCTAGGCAATACACATTGTTTCTCCTTGGGGTTCTTAAAACAACATATTTTTCATTTAATATAAAATCAGGAGAAAGAATGATGCACTCAATGTCTGTGAAAAGAATTTTATTCTTCTTATCACATACTTGAGACACACTGACAAGATTGTATTTTAGCTCAGCTACATAAAATACATCATCAAATGTAATCTTCCCATTTGTAACAGTACCTTTACCTGTGATCTTACCTCCTTTTGGGTTCTCACCAAAAGCCACAAATCCACCATCAAAGGACTTGAAATCTTTAAGAATTTGCAGATTTCCAGTCATGTGCCTTGAGCATCCACTATCAATATGCCATGTTCTTCCTTCTTCTGGGATCTGAATGCTCTGCACAAGAGAGTAAAGGATTAGTTAAGTTTGGGAACCCAAGCTTTATATGTCTTGGGTTCATCCTTTGAGAAATGAGTTTTTGGGGATTTAACTTTAAAGACTTTTGGTACCCATACTTGTTTATTACTGGTATTTTGTTTTACTACTGTCCTTTTGTAGTTATTACTGGTGTGAGAATTTCCTACTGATCTTGGTTTATACCCATTGTTTTTAGCTTTTGAATACTTTACTACTGATGGACCAGTAGTATTTGGGTACTTACCATGTTTAGAATGACCAGTAGTGTTTTTAGAGTTAGCACCAGTAGTGTTTTTGAAATTTGTTTTGGGAGCAGTAGTATGTTTGAAATAAGGGTTATTACCAGTAGTATTCTTGTATTGGTACCATACAGCATTATAATTAGGGTTAATACCAGTAGTAAATTTGTTAGAGTTTCTACTGGTGTTGGAAAATTTAAAATATTGTTTATTTTGATTGGATTTTCCATTATTTTTGAAGTAATTGCTGTTCTTTGGGCTTCCAGTTCTTCTGTTTTGGACAAACCTTGGTTTACTTCTTCCAAATCTTGGATCTTCAACAATTGGATTTTTAATTTTATTTACTACTGAAGGACCAGTAGTAACTTTTAACTTTTTAGCATTTTCTTTAAGAACTTTAAATTCTTTTAACTCTTTGCAGTTTATTGGATTGTAGTGACAATCCTTTGCTAAATGATTCATTTTATTGCATATAACACATCTTAGTTTCTTATTTTTAGCACCTTCAGGTATTCTTTGGTCTAAGAGTTGTGTTTTATTTCTTTCATTCCCCCTTGTTAAAATTTTTGGTACATTATCTGCATTATATTTGGGAGATTCATTTGGACTTTGAGCTGTGTGAAAACTTGTATCAATTGATTTTGGTGATTCACTTTGAGATATAGTAAATTCAATTGATTGCTCATCATCAGAAGAATTATTTGATTCAGATGTTTCATTAGATGATTCAGTTTGATTTTCAGTTTTTAATTCATTAATGATTCTTTCTGAACTGTTTTTAAGAGGTGGAATGATTTTATATGGAGGTGGTACAGCATGATATCCCACCCCATGAACAACCTTTTCTGTAGTTTGATTATTAGTTAATTCATCAAGAATTTTAGTGCTTCTTTCAAACTTTTTAATTGTTAATTTGTTTTGTTCAATTTCAAGCTGACATTCTTCTATTTTACTTGTTAGTTCTTTATTTTTTGTTTCATAAAACTCTTTCTCATCCACAGCTTGAAGCAATTCTTCCTTGATCCGTTGATCAATCATCTTGTACACCTTTATTTGATGTTCTTGATCAGCAATCACCCCATCAAACTCATGATTTCTTCTGATTGCTTTTGCTAAATCTTCATTTAATTTATTGTTTTCTTTTTCTAGATTTTTAATAATTTTAGCACATTCAGGAGTACAAGGTTTAGATTTTACCTCAGTTTTGTTGTCAGTAAAGGCCATGAGAGCTTGATTTTGAGCATGCTCTTCTGCTTGGAAGCTCCAGTCATATCCTTGTCCTTGTTGTGACACAAGAGCAGTTGATTTTGATCTTTTGTCTGGTTGAGGACATTCTTTTGCAAAGTGACCAAGGTTGTTACAGTTGTAACACTTGACTTTAGTTTTGTCAAATCCTGCTTTGTCACCTTTGTTGAAATTGAGGCTTGTCCTTCCAGTTCTTTTTAGGAATCTTTTGGTCCTTAGGCTCAGCATAGCCATCTGCCATTTAAGATCCATCTCCTCAAGATCATCTGGATTCAGTTGTTCCAAGTCATCACTAATCAATGCAGTATGCACATGACTAGTGAAGAAAGATTCTCTTGCAGTATCCTCAGAATCTGCAGTCTTTCCTGCGGAGGTTTCTTGTCCTTGACCTGTACTAGACACAAAAGCAGCATTGTTAGAAGAAATAGAAGGGTTTTTGTGATTTACCTCAGTTTCAAACACTCTGAGATCATTATAGAGTTCATCTAACTCCTTTTCTTCTAAAGCATCTCTTTGTCTGTACACCACTGTGTACATGGCCCATTCTTCACTAAGAGACCTTAGAAACTTCATGTTGACATCCTCTTGATCCATCTTTACACCAACTTGGTTGAGTTCACCAATTAGTTTGTTGAATCTGTCAAACACTTGAGTGAGTGTTTCATTGGGCTTTCCTTTGAAATTTTCAAAGTCTTGTTTGAGAACAGACTTCATATTCCTCTTGGTGCTCTTTGTTCCAACAAATCTCTTCTCCAGTGCTTCCCATAGTATTTTTGCATCATCATATTCAACAAAGAGATGTTGATAATCATTAGGAATGGCCAGTAAGAGAGTGCTTAGAGTTTTGAGTTCGATGCCTTTATCTTTCTTCTCCTTCTCACATTTAAGTTTGTCTGCCTCAGTTGCAGAGCTACTTGCTTGAAGTTGACCAGTTTTGTTTCCTTCACGAACGACTTCCCACATGGAATAATCTGTAATAAGCATGTATTGCTTAATACGATTCTTCCACATCCCAAAGTTATTGGGTGTGAGTATAGGAATTTTGTTGGCCTGAGTGCTTTCATTATTATCAGTCATGATTAATAATGTGTGTGTTTTAAAGATTAAAACTTTTTGTTGTTCTTAACAAATAGTAGATCTAGAACCAATATGCTCTGATACCACTTGTCAGGATCGATTAACTATAAACAAGTTAATAAACACCTTAGATCTAATTGATGATAGAAGTTGCAGCGGATCAACACTATATCAATAATTAAGAACAATGAACTGTATGAACAATATGAGAAATATTAAGAACACAGTTTCACAAAAAGCTTCAATGTATATTATTGAGTTAACAATACACACGTACGTTTACAATTCGTAAGGAACTATATATAATAGTCCTTGAAGCTAAACTATTTACCCTAGTTATTCTAGGATACGATTTACATCTAATTATAAACGATATACATTGATTTACATTCTATAACTATCTCTGCGAAGATCTCGGACTTGATATATTCCATAAACGCGTATCAGTAGTAAAACCAATCACCAGTAGTAAATAAGTAACATCAGTAGTAAACTTGGTGATCAGTAGTAAGTCCATAATCATCGTCAGTAGTAACTACAATGATCAGTAGTATCTTCAATCTTTGTATGATCAGTAGTAACTAAGTTATAGAGAACACCAGCATCAACTTCATCAGTAGTAAATGTTTCTGCCCCATCAGTAATAAACATAATTATCACTAACTGCAGCATCAGTACTAAGTTGATCTGTGATTTGCTCTAACATGTACTCTATCATTATTCACCCAATTTCCATTTCACTAGTATTAATTACACTTTCTACTTGTGCCTTCATATTTGCATAATCCATCGAATTCACCATCTCCTGTGAATCTCTCTCTCTCTCTCTCTCTCTCTCTCTCTCTCTCTCTCTCTCTCTCTCTCACACACACACACACATATAATACAGTTACTCAACTGGATGCAATAGCTCTATCGATCTAGTGGCAAAATGGAGTTGGGAAGCATTGCTAATTTTTTTGAGAACAAAGTCATATTAATCACTGGTGCCACTGGTTTTCTTGCCAAAAGTAAACTCCATCTCTCTCTAGCTATCTTTCTGTATATGTATATCTATATTTATATACACACACCTATATAATATGATATACTATATATGGATATAATATGCATCGATTAAATTAGAAGAGTGATCCACTATCACGGGTTTGTTGATACTTCTTTAATAACTGTATCACGATCGAGTGATCTTCTAATTAAAAAAATTATCTTAGCCAACATCTAATAATCACTTTGTTATTCATGAATTCGCACCAAAGTTTAGAGATCGATCGATCGATCGACAAGAACAAAAAATTGAAACCTGAATTAACGGATATTTAATACAGAATTAATGAACTTAATTATACGTACACCAAGTTAATTAAATCCAAGAACTACGTACATAAGAAATAACTAATCTATCTTACACCAGATCATGCTGTATCGTTTGATATCGATCGATCGTTATATATACGAACTTTAACGCACACCATGTAAATATATTTATATTTGTGTGTTTTATAATAAGTGCAGTTTTGGTGGAGAAGATACTGAGAGTTCAACCAAATGTGAAGAAACTCTATCTTCTTATTAGAGCTCCTGATCCCACATCTGCCTTGCAACGCTTTAACACTGAGGTACGTATATTTCACACATTTTAGACGCCAAACAAATTTAATAAAAATTAAATTCATAGATCGAACAAAAAAACCGCGAATCTGAGCACACCCAACTATCTTAGATTCAAAACCCAGACATGCACCACCCTATAAAAGATGATAACACAACGTCGTACACCTCAACAAACACCTCACAACCCTTGAAAAAAAATGGAAAAAAAAAACCTTAAACGACTTGATTCATGAACTTTTGGTGTGTATATTTCATGCTACAATTCAAATGTTTTTTATTATAAATAATGCTGAAAGAATTGATGATAATATATCCTATGTTTTTTTCTTCCCTTTTTGTGGGAATATTGTATAGGCAGTAGCAAAGGATTTGTTCAAGCTCCTGAAAGAGAAACATGGTACAAACCTACAGAATTTTCTGTCGGAAAAAGTTACTCCGGTTGCCGGAGACATCACTTTTGAGGATCTGGGAGTGCAAGATGCTAGTTTAATAGCAGAAATGTGGCGATATGTTGACGTCGTTGTTAACGTCGCTGCCACCACCAACTTTGACGAAAGGTTTACTTATATCATCATATATACATAATTAAATGTCCGATCTTTAATTTTCTCAGAATAGTACATCGACACAATTTACTATCTCACAGATGTTTTGTTGATGACAATATATATCAGATACAACAAAATTTAATACTTACTTATATATATGGCACGCATGATATGTATAGTCATATCTGAGTTTTCCTTATAGAAATTAAATACAACAAATCTATGAAATTTATTCAAAATATTAATGCATAAAAATATAAAATCATGTGTCAAGTTCTAAGTTATAAGTCTTAGCATAGTAATAAACAATTATGCACTCATAAGTGTGTGCAAAGATATTTTAAGAGATCCATATATATGTACGATTAACAGTTTAGTAAAAGCAACCTTAAGAACTGTCTTTAGAAATATATTAATAACTAGTATTTTAATTAATAGATGGGTAATATAATATTGTAACTATATGGATGATTATTAATTAATTTACAAGTTCAAAATACAAATTTCATAAATATGATAATGAGAAAGATTGGAAAAGGTAGTAAAGCTTTTAGACCTAGCGAGTTACTTTTGTGAATAGTGTGATATAAACGAATTAGTGTAATTAGGTGTGTGAATAATTAGGGTAGAGAGAGAAAATAAAATTAATGTAATTAGGTGTGTGAATAATTATGGTAGACTGTAGATAGAGATTAAAATACGAACTACAAAGTTGATCTTTCATTAATAAATAATTCTCTTACAAAGTTACTTATGGTTATTAGTCGTTTTTATATGTTTTTAGCCAACTAAATATTACATATATTACTAACTAACTTCTAAACTAATACTCCCTCCATCCCTAAATAAAGTTCTCATTTCTCATTCAAGTTTTGTCCCTAAATAAAGTTCTTATTTCTCAAACTTAAGAGGCCCACTTAATATAATAATAATATTATTGTCAATACTTTCACCACTAACTATCTCCTAAAATACTTTCTCTCTCCAATCAAACATTATATTTTAATCAAAAGTAATACAAAATATCTCACCACTAACTATCTCCTAAAAAGTTGTGCCCAAAAGAAATGAAACTTCATTTAGGGACGGAGGGAGTATTACAATTAGGGGTGTCAAATATGTACCGAATAAAACCAACCAACATGCTACCAACCATACCAAGAATAATTGGCAGCCAATATGTTGGTAGCCAACATGTTTGGTTGGTAGTACCGTACCAATTGTGTAATCATGGTACGGTAATGGTACAAAATTTTTAAATACCATGGTATACCGTACCAACCAAGATATATATATTATATGATTTTTAGTTTAATATATTATACCGAACTAGCAACCTATTTGGCCAAGATTCCAATTAAATATTAAAGTATACGATATTTTATTTAAATTATAGATGTGCCCAAAAAAATATCTCTGAAACTAATATAATATAATAACACATACTTATTTTATCATTGAAACTAAAAACATCTTTGAAAATATAATATTTTATCTCTACATTCACACAAATCAGTGATTCAGTTACGACAAGATAGCTACATCTTTTATTACTTTATCGTACTAGATTATGTCTATATAGCACATAGCATATTATATCATTTTGCTTATTTTCTTTCCATCTTCGGAACACTTGTTAATATGTTTAACTGGTCGATAATGATAAAATATCATTGTTCTTTTGTTATTAATTTTTTTAATTTTATATGAGTTAGTGATGTTGGTATAATATCATTACCAATTTGTACCAACCAAGATTGTTGGTAGCCAAATAAATTGGTACCAAGTAAACTTGGTATGGTAATGGTAGCTAAATCAGTGTACCAATTATAGTTGGTACGGTACACGGTATGAAGAAAATATATATGGTACCGTACCATGTTCACCCCTAATTACAATTAGTATATAGCCCAACAATTTTATATATAGTTAAAATTTTGAAGATTTAGACAAAAAAAATCACATTTTTAAGTACGGATTCTAAACTAATATTACAATTAGTATATAGCCCAACAATTTTATATATAGTTAAAATTTTGAAGATTTAGACAAAAAAAAATATTCACATTTTTAAGTACGGATTCTAACGTACAGGTTAATTACTCCATATTTTAAATGTTAAAAATCTAATAAACAATACCTAAAGACACATTTTTCCACCCAGCTTATTTTTCAAGTGCATAGTATAATTTAAAATTGTAAGTATATAATAGGAGTGCTTAAAATTACACTCTTGGGTGATTCGTTAGCCTGTTAATTGTTTTCCTTTAAGAAAATAAATAATATAGATGACATTAATTTCTACTTATTTGATTAATATAAATGTTCAAATAAAAATTCAAATAAAAAAATAATACTAGATTTTTTTTAAAAATAAAGTACACATGACATGTGAATATAATTTTTCAATAAATAAATACTTTGTTGGTTTGTTGTAGATACGACGTTGCCCTACCTCTTAATACATTTGGAGCAAAAAACGTTATGGATTTCGCTAAGAAATGTGTCAACATAAAGCTGCTTCTCCACGTGTCCACTGGTAATTAGCTCGAATAATACGGAGTATTACATATCAATATGTATTTCGACACCGACTAATTTTTTAAACCCAGAGCATCCGCAACCGTAGTGGATGGTGGCCGGGATGATATCATTGCAATTGCAACAACCCAAATTCCCAGTTTTAATTATATAAGATAAAAAATAAAAAACTGTTAGAACAATCTGTTAGAAAAATCACTTAGAAGGTAAATAATTAATGCTTCTGTTATTATTTACTACTAATTTCTAGCCTTTAGTATCTTTATCAACTTTCAATTTCTAACGTATAGGCCAGGTTTTATAAATTCTTTTTATAAACTTGGATCCAAAAAATAATATTCTTTCAGAGTTGGTTTACCAAAAAATTATACTTACTCAATTTCAAAAAAAATTCACATTTTTCCTCAAAATTTTGTCCCATAAAAAAAATTCTTATTTTTATAATTTGAAGCATACATTTAATAATACTATTATTACCGATAACTCCACACTATGAAATTAAGGTGGGACAATATAGTCTATAACCCAGTAATTCCAAAGTACTATGGTTATAATTTTTTTTTGGAGAGCTGATTTCTAATAAAACTATATTATACACAACAATTATAACTTTACAATGCTTGTACAGAAATAAACTCGTTTTTATTTGTGAGGAAAAAACACTAAATTAACATTTTCCTTTCCGGGTTAATCAGCCTATGTCTCTGGCGAGAAGCCGGGGCTAATTCTCGAAACTCCATACCACTTGGGACAGTCACTCAATGGAACAAAAGGGCTCGACATCGATGAAGAGAGGAAGATTATTGAAGATAAACTCAAAGAACTCAAATCTGATGATAATACCAATGAAAAATTGATTAAATTGGCCATGAAAGATTTGGGTATGCAAAGGTATTTAATCGTTTTTAATTTCATCTTGTGCTAATTTGTTTAAGCGTTGAATATTGTTCCATCTGTGCCATAAAAAACTTCTCATTTGACTTGGGCATATGTTTTTAGGAGATAGTTGGCGGTGAGATATTTGGTAATAAGTTTGATTAAAATATAGGATTAGTTTAGAGATTCACATAAAGTTAATGAGAGAAACTTTGAAAAAAATGATAAAAATGACATAAAGTTAATGAGATAATATTAATTTATTAAGTGGGTCCCTCCAATTCTCTATTGGGAAATTTTTGTGGAACAAAATTTTTGGGTAAAATTAGAAGTTTTTTGTGGGACAGAGGGAATATAATTACTTTTTTGACAAAATGCAAATTAGTACTCTAAATCATTATAATAAATTGACTATTTTGCAATTTTAATAATTCATTATAGTAAAAGACTCAGTCAATTAAGTTAATTGTACTAAAATACTTTTTTTTTTCTTTATTTTTCCCACCTTAAGCTTATACGAAGTATGTTTTTGGAGTTAATGGTAAGAGTTTTATTATAGGGCAAATCATTATGGTTGGCCAAATACATATGTTTTTACCAAGGCATTAGGAGAGATGATTATTGGGCACTTGAAGGGAGATATGCCGGTGGTTATTCTTCGCCCATCCATCGTCACAAGTACCTACAAAGAACCCTTCTCCGGTTGGGTTGAAGGCATTCGGTACACATAATTCTCGATTTATTTCTTTTAATTAAGACTACATTAATTAGTTAAAAATTCTGAACCCAAATTAAAGAGCAATAATTATCCTTTTTTTCGAGTTTGCAGGACCATTGATAGCTTGGGACTTGGTTTTGGCAAAGGTAGTTTAACATGTTTCCTCGGAGATCCTGAAGCTGTCTACGACGTGGTGAGTTCGTTAATTACGTTCGTGTTTAATTATTTCAAAAGTTCTCAAATTTTTGGAACAATTAATTAATGATGGATACAAACTTGGTAGGTACCGGCTGACATGGTGGTGAATGCTATGATTGCTGCAATAGTGGCTCATGCAAATCAGAAATTTACTGAAACAATTTACCATGTCGGATCTTCAGTTTCAAACCCTAACAAGTTCACCACAATTCAGAGATGTGCCTATAACTATTTCACCGAGCATCCATGGATTGAAAAGGATGGCAAGCCTGTTATAGTTAAAGAAGTTACTGTGTTGAAATCGATGGATAGTTTCCATCGATATATCTCTATCCGTTACTTGATTCCTCTGCAGGTTTAATTGCCTCTTTATTACTTTTTCTTATAATCACAAAAAATGCACTCATTATCCCATAAACAACTTCCTGCTCAAATCTTCTCAAAATACACAGTGCAAATTGACGTAAACTTTTTTTATGCGAATTGCGCGACTCTTTTTGTGACCAATATGTCATTACCAGAAAAGTGACTTTTACAGACCAAACTTTTAGAGACCACAACATGCTGTCTCTAAAAGTACCTTTTGGAGACGACTTGTTGTCTCAATAGACATTTTCAAAAAAATTTGTACAATTGATTTACGATCAGATTATTTTTTGTGCGATCTGTTGACACTTGTCAATTTTTTTGTGGAGTCGTACGGTTGCACGATATATTTTGGGAAGATTTGAAATTGAAGTCTAAAATTTTGGATATTTTTAGATTATACTAGGTCTATTTTTAGAAATTACTCTTTCTTTCTGTCACTTCTTGTCATCGATCTACTTATTGACAAATTAATCTTAATTACTTTCTTCAGGTACTTAAATATGTGAATCTAGTATTTTGCCAAGCTTTTGCGGACACATACAAGAGTCATAAACGAAAAATTAACTTTGTGTTGCGACTAGTCGACCTTTACAAACCTTACTTGTTCACAAAAAGCTTGTAAGTATAACTAACTTATGGTTTAACTCAAGATAATTGAGCAACTTGCTTAATTTGTCATATTATAAGGTTATAAAACTTAATTAATATATGTGTACAGCTATGACGATATGAATACCGAAAAGCTACGTAGGGCAATCAGAGAAAGCGGAGATGAGGAGAATGTCTTCTATTTCGATCCAAGAATTATCGATTGGGACGACTATTTCCAGAATATACACCTTCCCGGTGTAAGACAACGTGAATTTAGATGATCAACGAGATCATCGTGAGTCCGACCCGTATGTTTTCGGTTACATGGTCTTTATATATATATATATATATATAGCTCATCGATCACTCTCGTGCAAGTAATTAAAAGACGAGTATCGTTCCTTGTACAACCCCATATTTGTTGATCAAACGTTGTTGATTGAACAACGATATCGATATACACTTTACCATTTATTGTGTTTTCTTTGTAAATTCATTTCCATGACGACTTATGTTGCTTATTGTTATCTATGTAATGATTAATGATCTGTGCATCATATAGCAATAGCAACAAATGTAGTTCATTTCCACACTTTTCTTGGACCATCTATCTAATATCGGTATAGATATAACTGTATACATCTCAATTAGCTCTCACATACACCAAAAATGCACTCATTATTCATGAATTGTAATAAATTTATGATATATAGTTAGTTTGTGTTGTTATTAAGTACTTGGTTCATGTATGTTGATACATTAAAAATAATTTATTAGAAATGTCACAAAAATTAAAACAAAGTCGGTAGTTAATACGGATGGGTGATTAGTTGTTTTTTTAGTATTTGTAACCAACGCCAACGGTGAGAGTCGAATGGAAGTGACGGTTAATTATGGTTTCGGTAAAATGGTTGGGGTGTGAGACGTAGAAGGCTAATAAGGTTTTGGGTATTTTTGTATGTATTGGTATTTTTTTATATGTATCGGTATTTTCTTATATGTATTTTAGGTATAAAATATTAAGGAACATGTATTGTTAGCAAGAGTATGTTAGTTGGGTATAAATTAGAATGTGAGTTTACGTGTCGTTAATTTGACAAAAGTTGAAAGTGTCGGTGATAATCACCGTTGGGAGAGATGTTATCAAGTTTTATCTGATTGTTGTTTTGTTACACAGACAAATATGTATAAAATATTTAGATGTTTGCTTAACCATAAAGATTAATTACCACGCGAGGTTACAACCCGCTGAAAAGTCTTTGATTCATATATATTTCTGTTACATGGAACAACTGGTTGGACTCAAGAAAAATAGTAGGTTTAGTAGGTCCATTGTGACATGCCTACATTAAATAAATTAACTTTATCTAAGAAAATTGATATGTAGGTATAACGAAAGTAATAAATGCAATACGTCCTTTTCTAGATCCATGATAAATGCATGTATAGAATTTTCTTCTGAAATACATGATGGAAACCACTCGTATTCAGTATGGAATTTGATCTAAGTATTTGATGTTACACATAACCTAAAATATAATATAAAAAAAAAAAACCTTATTTGAATATTCCATTTAAGAAGTTGCGAATATTCCACTCATTAGGGCATGCCAAAAAGGCATAACTATGAACATCAAAACATGACATAATCTCCATAGTCAATTCTAAACACATCCACTATATAAATGTATTTCTAGAGCTCATCCACTAAATAAATATTACACCTTAAATTATAAAATAGTTTTTTTCCAATTAATAAAACACTTCGCTTACAAAACCATTGTTTAAAATACAAAACTGATTATAAAACGTTGATGTAACTCGTTGCAACAGCAACATTTTGTCTCAAATATTTTATAGTCTACCAACAACAAACTCAAATCAAAATTTGGTTGTAATTAATTATCCAAGAAAAAGTCCTACCTGGTTGGAGAGGAAGATCTTTCTTTCCTTTTACCCGTTATACCCATGGCTTTTTCAGAATTATGTGAAGAATTAGAACATGCATTAATAATATTTTCATTAAATAATTTTCCATTTTTCACCGAATTAAAAATTTCATCAAAAGCTTTACTAGGGGCAGAACGGGTAATACAAAGCCATGTTCTTGATGACTCATCATTGTATTCGCCTGTTACGGGTGCATGCCATGTTCCTTTCTCAGATTCCTGATACAATTAATATTGTATTTAGGTTCACATACTTTTAATTAATGCATAACTTTGTAATTAGTTAATTACTAGTCTTTACTCTTTAAAAAGACAATATTTGAAAATGTTGTATGACAGTAACAAAAAAAAAAAATTCTTCTTAATTAAAGACCCATTTGGGTTTATTATTTTATACGGCCCGTTTGAACCTTTTGATGTTAAAATGGCCTAAATCAATGTGCTTTTTTAAGTTCACCTTCCCAAATATTGAGATGGGTCAAACTAGTATAAACGGGTCAGACAAGTATTGGAGGTGGGGCAGATTGGGTAAAACGGGTCAAACATCAGATGTAAACGGTTTATTTTAACAAGTCAAAACAGTCAGGGTAATTCTGCAGTAACAATTGAACCAATCAGTTTCGTAAATAAATAAAAAAGGATAATATTTTCCAGAAAAACAGAAAAAATAAAATAAATTTTAAAATGTAAATAAGTCAATTTGGAACCTGCAGAGTTAAATTTGTAAATGTAAATCATATATTAATGGACAGTTCGGATTTAATCAATGGATTTGATTCAAAAGAACACGTATTTGATTCTTAAATTAATGTAATACCCATAATACCCTTACCCCGTAAATGCTTAATAAGGTGTATAGATATATTTATAAAAATAAAAAGTAACTGAAAGATAGTAAATTTCTTAGTAATACCTGAATAACAATGGAATATGATGGTGGCATTTGAAGTTTCAGTTTACCTTTTGGGAATGTGTAGTAAACCTGTACAATTAGATATAATAGCAAGACTGAGTTTAACTAATTCTTTATATGTTTTATTATAATAATGGAAATCGTTGTAAATAACTAAATTATATAGTTCTCTGTTGTAATTTGCACAACAATTATTATTCAGAATTCAAAAAATAACATGCAAAATATGTTAGTGGGTCAACCAGGTCCAAACCAGTTTTGACCCGTTTACCAAACCCACATGACCCGCCCATTTTGCATACCTGGTGTCTTTCTTTCCACGTGGGGAAGAAACTGGGACCCAAAAGTTCAAAAATGTGATCTCTCATTTGATCATTTGTCACAAGCATGCACTTTAGTTTTACAGATGCATAAAGCCAATACCTAATTAGAATAAAAAACTACAATTAAATATGAAAACTATACAAACATAACCATAAAAACTGCTTACCAGTCATCATTTGAACCAACTGGTGTTCCATATAAAACCCCTTTTTCAATCCAATCATGAAGTAGCTCTCTATTTGAAGGATTAGCTAAAAGAGTGCGAATTCGTTTATCATGTAGAATAACAAGTGGCCATTTTTTGTTTCTATTATAAAGTTCTGTAACAACAATTTCAAGCTGCTCTATACCAAATTCAAGTAAAAGAAATAAATTGGTCAGAATATTTGGTCCTTAGAATATCAAGAAATATTATAATAAAAAAAAAGAGATGTATAACCTGAGAAATACTAAATCCACCTTCGGCAAAATTCTGCTGGTAGAGTCCAATATTTGCTCCATCGACTATAGCTTCAAAATCATTATGCTCATCCAGCCAATTCTGCAAAATTCAAAATCATTATTTTTCTTGGTAATTTTACCTTAAAAAAACATTGCTTACCTGAAACTGAGTGAAATTTGATCGTTTTTCGCGTGTAATCGCTAATGTCACCACCGATTGAGCAAACTTTTCTGTATCTTCTTTACCAATATCAACACAAGCCAACTGTTCTTTACAAGCACAACAACCACCCGAATCAACTGTAGTTCTTTGCACCACCCACGGGCCATTCCCGACCCACCCAAGCCCATGCCACCCGCCACCATTCTTCAAAATCGCATCTCTAACCCGACCCGTTTCACAATCTTCCAAACCGTTACCCACTTTCGCCCCAATTTCTCCATTAAACCAATTCTCAATGATCTCTGCAGTCGATTTGCTAACACATCTCACACACTTTCTTAACTTATGCAAATACTCATACACTTTCTCTGCATTCCCTACATCTGCACTCACTTTCAACAATGCAGCAATCTCCAATTCTTCCAAACACAATCCCATACTCAAAATATCCTTTTCCACTAAATACGCCTTTTCTGCATCTAATTTCTTCACGTAACATAACAAAGCGGAATCATATGTTCTTAATCTAGGTTTTTCGTTATATTTAACTAAACTTTTAACTAACTCAAATGACAAATCAGCATCGCCCTTTGCTGCTGCTAACCTAGATACGGCGGTAATAGTAGCTTCGTTAGGGTTTATCTTACTTGATATCATGTGATTATAAATACTGAATCCTTTCTCGATTGCAATTTCTCCTGAGATTTCGATTGAGTTGGAACATATGTAGAGGAAGCAGTTCAATTGGTGGAGATTGAGTTTGAGGTTTTGAGAAATTGCGGAATCGAAGAGAGAGATTGCGCTTTTAAGGTCTTTATTTTTGGAGCAAATACTGAAGTCGGAACGGAATTTTGATTCTGGCGTTAAGGATTTGCTGTTATTTCTCTTTTTTGGTTGATTCTCCTCCATGTTGTCGAGTGGGTTTCTTCGTGTCCAGAGGTAGCGGGAGAAAAACCCTAAACTGCTGTGAACGTTTGATGATTAGAAATTTACAATTTACAAATATAGTCCCTATGCTATTTGTTTACTTAAATATTTAGTACAACCATTTTATATTTAATCTTGACTATATATTCGGTATATTGTAGGTTGGGTGCCCAAAGGTGGATCTGACATAAACTTGAGACTGGATTCTTCTAGTTAGTGGGGTGTATCCGGATTTTATATTGATATTGGGCTTTAACCTGATCCGTCCAATCTGATTTTTTATCCGGTATCAGGTTAAGATTTGATACGGACCAGCCCATTATGGGAGCCCAAGAACCGCCCCGGCCCAAGAGGTGTACCCGGAAACCCATTCGTTATTAAGATTGAAGAAGTAGTCAACAACTTGCTCACTCTCTTTAGTTATCCCACTTTCCTACTTGTATCCATGCATGTGACAAATAACCAACCCACCTTTGGAAGTTGGCCAGCACGTTTCCCATTCGTAGATGATAGGCTGCATTGTTTTTCCATCCTAGTATAAATTGCATTGTATTGTTTCATTTAAAGGTTAATCAGAAAATTGCCCCAAAAACTCTAGCTTCTTGTTCTTGATTTCTCGGGAGACCACCCATCTCAAATCGGGTCTTAACATTTAGTGCTTTCATTCTCGTAATCATGCCTCCCCGGAAGGAATCTACTTCCGATGATCCAAATCCACCCTCCGATATCCAAACATTGATACAACTTACCACCACACTCATAACCCAAATGACCACCCAAACCGCCAACATGTCCCAGCAAACCGACGCCATCAATCACCTTACAACCATGCTTACAAAACCCAACAACCACAATGTAACGACCCGAAATTTGTAAATAAATAAATTATGTAAAAATATGATAATTATGGATAAATCATATAAAACACGTGGGAATTGGTTTCGTGTCGTTTGGACACCGTACGAGAAAGTTATGGGCGAAACCGGGTCGAGACAAAGTTGGAAAAGTGCAGCCCTGCTGCCTAAGGGAGTTCGCGACGCGAACTCGGGATAACGATCGGGAAGTTGGACCAGGGAGTTGGGTCATGTGTCGCTAAGTAGTTCGCGACTAGATAACGATCGCTAAGTATGCGTGTAGAAGGAGAGTTCGCGACGCGAACTATGGTCGCGCCGTGAACTCGTGTCGACTGCATCAAAATCGGGTTTGAGCTCAATTATTGCATTTGAAAACTCTAGTTTTTCTCTCTCGAGCTTGAAGGCGATTTTGGAGTGCAGGAGCTGATTTGGGTCGATTTCTTCATCAAATCTTGTGATTCTTCACTCCTAGTTGAAGATTAAAGGTATATCTTCAATCCTTTGTAGTTGTAGCTTTAGATCTATGGATTTAGAAGCTTGGGGTTGAAACCCTTGTTCTTGGATTGATGATCTATGGTGAAATAAATGTTGTATACACTTAATAGATGGTATATTAACAAGGAAAACAAGTGTATGATTTCGATTTGTAAGAATCTTACGGATTGGTTAAACCTAGGGTTTGGTAAATCAATATAATTGGGGGAAATGGATTGATGGGTGTTATCTAGAGGTAGATGAACACATGAGTAGTAATAATTGATGTTGATCATATTGTGATAATTGTATTAGGCTTTTGGTGAAGTCTTGGAAAGTTGACTGGATTGAGAAGCAAGAGATTGGGTGTCAAGAACACGGTTTGAGCATCTTATTGCTAAGGTGAGTACGTGTGGAATTTCTGAGTACATAGCCCTTTTAAATATTTTCATTACTTGTGTTATGGTCTATTTGCTTAATTGTGTAGACTAGTAGTTGATAGTTAGTTATACCTATGATAGTATTGAACTAACTTGTTTGATGATGAAAGTGATAGCCGAGGGCTAGATTGGCATAACCATAGGGTTATGATGAGATTGAGATGATGTGATGTCACGGGCTACTCCCGGTCATGAGGTGTGGATTGAGGGGCAGTTGGGTGGATTCCCATCGACTCTTCCACAATAGTTATGTGATGACACGGGCGACTCCCGGTCATGAAGTGTGGTGTGAGGGGCAGTTGGGCGTATTCCCATCGACTCAACCACAATAGTAGTCTTACTCATTGGACGTATTCCGGTGGGCAAGGCAGGTATCGGTAGCGTGGGCGATCCTTTTGCCGATACCTTGTTTCTAGTTAGCTTGGGGGCGTCCTGATAACTAGATATGTATGTGATTCTAGCTAGTTCGGGGGCAACCCGATAGTTAGACATGATTGCTAGGAAAGCAAGGTTGATAGGGTCACATTAAGGTGACTAGATTGGATAGTTGGATATATATATGTATATTGATTATATATATTGATTGGTTATATGAAACGTGACATTTCATTTTATTATCGGGTCTAAACCCATGTAGCTCACGAGACGTTTTTGTCTCACGTACTCCTTGTTTTGTTTTGCTATGTACTCAGGTTCGGGATCGAAGGTTTAGGTACGCATGGATAAAGATGCGGGACCTAGAGTAGAAGAACTTTAGATTGGATTGTGCTTAGCTTTGGTTATGATCTATTTTGTAACACCAAACTTTATACTCTGATTTTATACCAAAGGCTTTTGTAAATCCATACTTTTGGAATAGTTCTTCTATTTATAAAAATGTTTTATTTTGGGCCAATATTTTGGTGTTTTGAAAAAAATGAGGTGTTACAACTTGGTATCAGAGCTATAGTTTAAGTGAATTAGGTTGGATGACCATCCTAGTCTTAGACTGTAGCATTAGGAATATAAGATTCCTTGAGAACATAGGTTGACCTTGAGACTTTATATTAAGTTTAGGGTCGAACCTAGGGGACCGATGAATTTGATATGATTTGGATATTGAGTCTTATGAGACTAATGGGTTGTACACAAGGTACTAAATGTTTAATGTCTTTCGTATAGTCTTGACTGAAAGAAATGGTGAACACTCGTAGAAGTGGGAAAGCCCCGGAGAACCGGGAGGAGGAAGTGCCTCCTGTCGAAAGGGTGGATGAGCAAGAAAGTCAACCGTCAATGCATCGGGTTGATGAGTCGGAGGTTGGAGCTAATAAGACTCCGGTAACCATGGCGGATCTCCAAACTATTATCGATCAAATTAAGGGAACGGTGGCTGATGAAGTGCACCGAATCATTGGAGACCGTGAGAAATCAGGTGGAGACCGTGAATCCGAGGCTAAATCGGATGAGAGAACTGGGGGTAGTGGCACCGGGGAGAGAAAGTCCTCCATGGGTGGCCAAAGTGATGCTAGGGCTAGGCCCGTTGTGAAAGAAGGTTGTTCATTTAAATCCTTCATGGCTTGTAAGCCAAATGTGTATACGGGTAGTTCTGACCCGAAAGTAACGATGAGGTGGATCCGAGAAACCGAGAGGGTTATCGGTAGTAGCAAGTGTAAGGATACCGATATGGTGACGTATGCGTCACAACTACTAAAAGAAGATGCCATGGTTTGGTGGGATATAGTGTATGAGACCCTCGGGAAGGAGGTGGTCGAAAAGATGTCGTGGGATGAATTCACCACGAGGTTGAAAAAGAAGTTTTGTCCCGAGAGGGATATGGAGAAAATGCATGAGAAATTCTTGACCCTTAAGAAGGGTGATATGTCGATTGAAGAATACTCGAGGGAGTTCACGGGATTACTCCCGTTTGTTGCTAAAACCTACTCGGAAGAGAGGTTGAGGGTGGTCCGGTATGCTAGTGGGTTACCGTGGGACTACCAATTGGAAGTGAAGAGGGCAGTCACACTCGATGAGGCCATTAGTGCCGCCCGGAGTGTGGAAGAAGTGAATGAGGCACGGGTTGCCGAGAGGGCCCATGTGGGCGAGAAAAGAAAGGCGGAGAGCGGCTCTAGTTCGTTCAAGAAAGGGAAGTTCACTTCGAGCTTCTCTAAACAAGGAAGTATAGGCTCTTGCAAGAAATGCGGGAGGAATCATACCGGCGTGTGCCGAGGAGAGTCGAAATCTTGTTTTAATTGTGGAAGGGCGGGGCACATAGCTCGAGATTGTAGGGCCAAGTCGTTGGCCGATGTGGAATGTTTCTCGTGTCACGAGAAGGGACACTATAGCAATGTGTGCCCAAAGAAGGGAATTGAGTCGATGGTGTCCACGGCTCAAAAGAAAGTGGAACCGGCAAAGGTGAAGGGGCGATCCTTCCAACTTACTCGAGAGGAGGCGAAGGAGGCACACGATGTGGTGTCAGGTATTCTATTCATTAACTCCTTGCCAACTCATATTTTATTTGATTCGGGTTCCAATTATTCGTTTGTATCTTATGAATTCGGTTGTAAGTTGAATGTGCCGTCCGAAATGCTAGATGAGGTTTATGAGATAGAGGTAGCTGACGGGAAAACGTCTATGGTTGAATGTATTTATAGAAATTGTGAAATAGAAATAGACGGTAGAAAATTTAAGGTGGATTTGTTGCCCATGGGAATTAAGGCGTTTGATGTGGTTATCGGTATGGATTGGTTGGGTATGCACCAAGCCAAGATTTTGTGTGGAAAAAAAATTGTGTCGATTAGGACACCCGAGAATGAGAAAGTGTATGTGTACGGGGAGAAACGACATCACATGCCTAATGTGATTACCGCTATTAAGGCGAGGAAAAGTATATCAAAAGGTTGTGCATCGTTTATTGCATATGTATTAGATGGCCGAAAAGAAAAGAAGACAATGGATAGTGTAAAAATTATTCGGGATTTCCCCGAGGTATTTCCCGATGACTTGCCCGGTTTGCCACCGGAGAGACAAGTTGAGTTTAAAATTGATTTAATTCCGGGAGCGACGCCGATTGCTCGTGCTCCCTATCGTTTAGCTCCCACCGAAATGCGGGAATTGATGACTCAATTGCAAGATTTGTTAGATAAGGGTTTTATTCGTCCGAGTTCGTCACCGTGGGGTGCACCGGTGTTATTTGTTAAAAAGAAAGACGGTTCGATGAGAATGTGTATCGACTACCGAGAGTTGAATAAGGTAACTATTAAGAACCGTTACCCGTTGCCGAGGATTGACGACTTATTTGACCAATTGCAAGGTGCTAGTTATTTCTCAAAGATCGATTTGAGGTCGGGTTATCACCAAGTTCGGGTGAAAGAAGGCGACACCGAAAAGACGGCTTTTCGTACACGTTATGGTCATTATGAATTTCTAGTGATGCCGTTTGGTCTTACCAACGCACCGGCTATTTTTATGGATTTAATGAATCGGGTTTGTAAACCGTTTCTTGATAAGTTTTTGATTGTGTTTATTGACGACATTTTGATTTATTCGAAGACCGAAGAGGAACACGAAGGGCATTTGAGGCTTGTGTTAGATGTATTAAAACGGGAGAAGTTGTATGCTAAATTCTCAAAGTGTGAATTTTGGTTGCGGGAAGTACAATTCTTAGGTCACGTGGTGACGTGTGATGGTATTAAGGTTGATCCATCCAAGATTGAAGCGGTGTCAAATTGGGAGCCTCCGAGGTTAGAAGTTTTCTTGGATTAGCCGGTTATTACCGGAGATTTATACAAGATTTCTCGAGAATCGCGATCCCACTCACGAAGTTAACGAGAAAGAGTGAGAAGTTTGTGTGGGAGAAGAAGCAAGAAGAGGCGTTTAAATTGTTAAAGGAAAAGTTATGTAACGCGCCGATTCTTACGTTACCGGATGGTATGGAGGATTTTGTGGTTTATAGTGATGCGTCAAATCAAGGGCTCGGTTGTGTGTTGATGCAAAGAGGTAAAGTGATCGCATATGCTTCGCGACAATTGAAGAATGCGGAATTAAGGTACACGACACACGACTTGGAGTTGGCGGCGATTATATTTGCCTTAAAATTGTGGAGGCATTATTTGTATGGTACTCGGTGTACGTTGTACACGGATCATAAAAGTCTACAATACGTGTTTACTCAAAAAGATCTTAATATGCGACAAAGAAGGTGGATCGAATTGATTGCCGATTATGATTGTGAGATCGTGTATCATGCGGGAAAAGCTAATGTGGTGGCCGACGCCTTGAGCCGAAAAGTTTATGAAAAACCGAACCGAGGAATTTTAACACGTATAGAAGTTGTCTCGAGTATTATCGAAAGAATCAAGAATGCCCAACGAGAAGTCATGGGAAAAGACGAGTTAAGACAAGAACGGTTAGGTAAGAACCAACATTTTCTTGAAAATGCACAAGGGTTGAAGACCGTAGGCGGTCGTATTTGGGTTCCTAAGTTCGGTGGTATCCGAAAAGAGTTGTTGTATGATGTGCACAAATCGAAGTATTCGATTCACCCGGGAAGTACAAAGACGTACCAAGATATGAAACGGGTTTATTGGTGGCCCGGAATGAAAATGAGAGTGGTCAAGTATATTTCTAAGTGTGCCACGTGTGCACAAGTGAAAGCCGAGCATCAAGTACCGTATGGGGTAGCTCAATCATTAGTTGTACCGGCCGGGAAGTGGGAAGATATAACTATGGATTTCATAGTAGGTTTACCGAAGACGAGTAGAGGTCACGATGCCATTTGGGTCATAGTTGACCGGTTGACCAAGAGTGCGTTATTTTTAGCAATTCGGGAAACGTTGCCACTTGAGAAATTGGCTAAGTTGTATGTTGATGAGGTGGTTCGACTTCACGGAGTTCCGTTATCGATTGTATCCGATAGAGATGCGAGGTTTACCTCGAGATTTTGGCGATCATTACAAGAAGAGTTGGGTACAAAGTTGCGGTTGAGCACGGCTTATCATCCGCAAACCGACGGTCAAAGTGAAAGAACGATTCAAACGGTTGAAGATATGTTGAGATCGTGTGTGTTAGATTTCGGTGGTAAATGGGATGAACATTTACCGTTAGTCGAGTTCTCGTATAATAATAGTTATCACTCGACTATCAAGATGCCGCCTTATGAGGCGTTGTATGGGAGAAAATGTAGAACTCCATCTTGTTGGTTGGAAGCGGGAGAAACGAAACTCACGGGTCCCGAGATCGTGAGAGTGACAAATGAGAAGATCGGTATTATTCAAACCAACATGAAAATCGCCCAAGATAGGCAACGAAGTTATTCGGGTTTGAAGAAAAGACCATACGACTTGGATGTCGGTGATATGGTCATGTTGAAAGTGTCACCTTGGAAAGGTGTAATGCGGTTTGGTAAGAAAGGAAAACTAAGTCCGAGGTATGTTGGACCGTTTAAAATATTGAAACGGGTCGGGCTTCAAGCTTTTAAGTTGGAACTTCCACCCGAGCTTCAAGGTGTGCATGACACCTTTCACGTGAGTTATTTGAAAAAGTTTATCGGGGAAGTTGAAAATATTATCCCATTGCAAGAGTTGCGGGTTGACGGCCCGAACCGGTTGATTGAGGAGCCCGAGGCTATATTAGAAACGAAAACAAAGAAGCTTCGGAATAAAGAGATCGAGTTGGTGTTGGTCAAGTGGAAGCATTCACTTGGGCCTAATTTGACTTGGGAAGTCAAGGACGAGATTCGGAAGAGGTACCCGGACTTCGTGAACTATGATGAGATTCCGAGGACGGAATCTTCTTAAGGGGTAGATAGTTGTAACGACCCGAAATTTGTAAATAAATAAATTATGTAAAAATATGATAATTATGGATAAATCATATAAAACACGTGGGAATTGGTTTCGTGTCGTTTGGACACCGTACGAGAAAGTTATGGGCGAAACCGGGTCGAGACAAAGTTGGAAAAGTGCAGCCCTGCTGCCTAAGGGAGTTCGCGACGCGAACTCGGGATAACGATCGGGAAGTTGGACCAGGGAGTTGGGTCATGTGTCGCTAAGTAGTTCGCGACTAGATAACGATCGCTAAGTATGCGTGTAGAAGGAGAGTTCGCGACGCGAACTATGGTCGCGCCGTGAACTCGTGTCGACTGCATCAAAATCGGGTTTGAGCTCAATTATTGCATTTGAAAACTCTAGTTTTTCTCTCTCGAGCTTGAAGGCGATTTTGGAGTGCAGGAGCTGATTTGGGTCGATTTCTTCATCAAATCTTGTGATTCTTCACTCCTAGTTGAAGATTAAAGGTATATCTTCAATCCTTTGTAGTTGTAGCTTTAGATCTATGGATTTAGAAGCTTGGGGTTGAAACCCTTGTTCTTGGATTGATGATCTATGGTGAAATAAATGTTGTATACACTTAATAGATGGTATATTAACAAGGAAAACAAGTGTATGATTTCGATTTGTAAGAATCTTACGGATTGGTTAAACCTAGGGTTTGGTAAATCAATATAATTGGGGGAAATGGATTGATGGGTGTTATCTAGAGGTAGATGAACACATGAGTAGTAATAATTGATGTTGATCATATTGTGATAATTGTATTAGGCTTTTGGTGAAGTCTTGGAAAGTTGACTGGATTGAGAAGCAAGAGATTGGGTGTCAAGAACACGGTTTGAGCATCTTATTGCTAAGGTGAGTACGTGTGGAATTTCTGAGTACATAGCCCTTTTAAATATTTTCATTACTTGTGTTATGGTCTATTTGCTTAATTGTGTAGACTAGTAGTTGATAGTTAGTTATACCTATGATAGTATTGAACTAACTTGTTTGATGATGAAAGTGATAGCCGAGGGCTAGATTGGCATAACCATAGGGTTATGATGAGATTGAGATGATGTGATGTCACGGGCTACTCCCGGTCATGAGGTGTGGATTGAGGGGCAGTTGGGTAGATTCCCATCGACTCTTCCACAATAGTTATGTGATGACACGGGCGACTCCCGGTCATGAGGTGTGGTGTGAGGGGCAGTTGGGCGTATTCCCATCGACTCAACCACAATAGTAGTCTTACTCATTGGACGTATTCCGGTGGGCAAGGCAGGTATCGGTAGCGTGGGCGATCCTTTTGCCGATACCTTGTTTCTAGTTAGCTCGGGGGCGTCCTGATAACTAGATATGTATGTGATTCTAGCTAGTTCGGGGGCAACCCGATAGTTAGACATGATTGCTAGGAAAGCAAGGTTGATAGGGTCACATTAAGGTGACTAGATTGGATAGTTGGATATATATATGTATATTGATTATATATATTGATTGGTTATATGAAACGTGACATTTCATTTTATTATCGGGTCTAAACCCATGTAGCTCACGAGACGTTTTTGTCTCACGTACTCCTTGTTTTGTTTTGCTATGTACTCAGGTTCGGGATCGAAGGTTTAGGTACGCATGGATAAAGATGCGGGACCTAGAGTAGAAGAACTTTAGATTGGATTGTGCTTAGCTTTGGTTATGATCTATTTTGTAACACCAAACTTTATACTCTGATTTTATACCAAAGGCTTTTGTAAATCCATACTTTTGGAATAGTTCTTCTATTTATAAAAATGTTTTATTTTGGGCCAATATTTTGGTGTTTTGAAAAAAATGAGGTGTTACAAAATTCTAGACAACCCACCACCACCACCGCCACCACCTGGTTCCCGTGACCGTCCACGCCAACCAAAAATAAACCTTCCATTTTTCGACGGTACAAACCCCCTAGATTGGCTATTTCAAGCCGACAATTACTTCACATACTATGCAATACCCGACACGGAACATTTATCTCTTTCAATGTTTTACTTCACCGGCGATGCATTGAGTTGGTATAAACACATGTCCAACAACCGCCTTCTCGGTACATGGCTCGATTTCACCCGTGCCCTTGAAACCCGTTTCGGCCCTTCAACATATGAAAATCACGAAGCCACCCTTTTCAAACTCCGCCAAAACACCACCGTTGCCATTTACCAATCGGAATTCAAAAAAATTAGCAATTGTGCAGCGGGCTTATCCAACGTTACCCTTCGTAATTGTTTTATTTCGGGTTTACGTTCCGATATCCAATCCGAAATAGCCCTACACAATCCCACAACCCTCCACCAAACGTATGGATTAGCTAAACTTATCGAAGACAAACTCGCCAACAATCGATCCCGTTATCCAACATCACCCCGCAATTACAACCACACCCCACCACCGATCACACCACCACCGACCACACCACCACAAAAAAACCCTACATCAGCACCCTCCACCTCAAACAACCCTCCACTTTTACCACCACCAAAAACCCGTACCCCCTTCCCATCACTCGCCTATCCCCCGAAGCATTACAAAAACGACGAAGTGAAGGTCTTTGCTTCCGTTGCCCCGAAAAATTCCACCCGGGCCATGTTTGCACACCACCGCAATTCCTTCTTATCGCCGACAACGAAGATCACCCCACCACCGATACAAACCATAACAACGAGCCACAAACCGATAACCAAATCCATTTTCCTGACCAAACAGAGTTCGAACCATATCAACCACAATTCTTAGCTATCTCCGACGCGGCTTTTTACGGGTTACAATCTCCTCGTGCCGTTCGAGTTACGGGGTACATCAACGGCCACCCGGTGACATGTCGATTGCAGGAGCACCCACAACATCATACAACCCCGCATAGCCGCCATGCTACCCTCCAAGCCCACACCCATTACACCCTTCACGGTCATGGTTGGAAACGGGAAACACATTCAATGCGATAGTTTCTTTCCCGACGCCAAAATCGAACTCAACAAAAATACCTTCTCGGTACCACTTTTTGTTCTCGACGTAGCGGGCGCCGACGTTATTCTTGGCTTAACATGGCTAGGCTCTCTCGGCCCATTCTAGCCGATTTTTTCGTTCCACAAATCACCTTCCACATCAATGGTAATCCATGCACTCTTCGAGGAGAACCTCTAGCCGCCCCAGTTTCACCAAGCACCTTCAAGCCTTAATAAAAAAAAGACTCAATTGCCTCAATCCATACCATGTTATATCACCATCAATCAAACCCACCCCAACCCCCTGCCATGCAACCCCATGATAACCCCATAATACAAAACCTCCTTACACAATTCCAATCCCTATTTGACACCCCACATACCCTTCCACCATCTCGCCAACATGATCATCACATACCCCTCATTCCAAATACACCACCCGTAAATGTGAAACCATACCGTTACACACACTACCAAAAAGAAATCATGACCAATTTAATCACCGAGATGTTAACCGATGGTATCATTCAACCAAGCCAAAGCCCATTCTCATCACCGGTCCTTTTGGTTCGAAAAAAGATGGTTCTTGGCGTTTTTGCGTCGATTACCGAGCACTTAATGCGGTTACGATTCGCGATCGTTTCCCAATTCCCACCGTGGATGAACTCCTTGATGAACTTCATGGCGCCACCGTGTTCTCAAAAATTGATCTCCATGCCGGCTACCACCAAATTCGAGTCTCTCCCACCGATATCCATAAAACCGCCTTCCGCACCATCGATGGCCATTATGAGTTCAAAGTTATGCCCTTCGGCCTCACGAACGCACGTCAACCTTTCAAGCCGCCATGAACGACCTATTCCGGTCGGTTTTACGTAAGTTCGTGTTAGTTTTTTTCGATGACATATTAGTCTATAGTGCCGATTTTCAAAACCATTACCACCACCTTCAATACGTTTTTCAAACCCTCATGCATAACGATTATCATGCCAAAGCATCAAAAGGCCAATTTGCCACAAAATCCATACCTTTTTTGGGCCACATTATTTCGGCCAAAGGAGTTGATGCCGACCCCGAAAAAATCACCGCAATACAATCTTGGCCTACTCCAACATCGTTTACCACCTGACGAGCCTTCTTGGGTTTAACGGGATATTACCGAAGGTTCGTTAAAGCATATGCCCACCTAGCCGCACCACTCACCGATTTACTAAAAAACCCACATTCTCATGGAATGAAACCGCCACCACTGCCTTCACCTCCCTCAAAAATGCCATGACCACACTTCTCACCCTAGCCCTACCAAACTTTACCGAACCATTTGACGTCACCACCGACGCCTCCGGTGTTATTGTCTCAACAAGATAAACCTATCGCATTTTTTAGCAAAAAAATGTGCGATCGAATGCAAGGAAATTCCACCTGCATTCGGGAATTATATGCGATAACCGAATCTATCAAGAAATGGCGACAATACCTATTAGGTCGCAAATTCCGGGTTTACACCGATCATCATAGCCTCAAACACCTACTCACCCAAACAATACAAACACCCGATCAACACAAATGACTCTAAAAAATACCCGGTTACGATTTCGAACTTCATTACAAACCCGGCAAAGAAAATCGAGTTGCCGATGCACTTAGCCGAACCGAACCGGTTCAATTCTTGGCAATATCGGGACCAACCGCCACTTGGCTCGAAGAATTAAGATCATATTACTGAGACCAAATCAAGGGCAAGAAGCTAATGTTACAAGTTCAAACCGATACACACTCACTGCCAAATCATACAATTCATAACGGCCTCATTTACGTTAATAATCGACTTTTTATTCCTAACTTTTCAAATATTCGATCTAATCTTTTGCAGGAATTTCATAGCTCTACGTTAGGAGGACATGCGGGAATTCAAGCCACATTGAGACGTTTGGCAGCTTCATTTTATTGGCCAAATTTAAAAAAAGAAGTCACCAATTTTATAACCAAATGTGCTACATGTCAAACCATCAAATATCCAACACACAAACCATACGGCCTACTCCAACCCCTACCCATACCCGCCACCACATGGACCGACATTACAATGGACTTTATTACCCACCTCCCACCATCCAACGGAAAAACCGCAATATGGGTCATTCTCGACCGACTCACCAAATTCGCCCAAATTTTTACCACTTCCTACCCACTTCACATCCAATTCACTAGCCAACCTTTTTCTACGAGAAGTATACCGGTTACATGGGCTACCAAACTCCATTACATCTGATCGAGATCCGATATTTTTAAGTCATTTTTGGACACAATTGTTCAAACAACTCGGTACCAAACTCCGGCATTCAAGTGCATACCACCCACAAACCGATGGCCAAACCGAGGTAGTAAACCGATGTCTCGAGTCATACCTACGTGCCTTCGTCCATGACGAACCCCGAGCTTGGCATCGCTATTTATACCTTGCCGAATTTTGGTACAACACAAGTTACCATTCATCAACAAACATGAGACCATTTTTGGCAATGTATGGGCGGGAAGCTACTGCAATTCACAACTACAACCCACATTCCACCACTTCACCATCAATTGAAACATCTCTATTGGAACATCAAAGAATAATTGAACTCCTCAAAACGGCACTCTCACAAGCACAAGAACGAATGACTAGACAAGCCAACAAGAAGCGTATCGATAAACAATTCCAAGTTGGAGATTTAGTCTATCTCCGGTTACGTAATTATCGTCAAAACTCGGTAGTCGCAAGGCAAAATCAGAAACTTTCCAAGCGTTTCTTTGGGCCGTACAAAATCCTAGAGCGCATCGGGCCCGTCGCCTACCGCCTACAACTACCCGCAATGTCCCGAGTCCACCCGGTATTCCATGTTTCACTCTTAAAACAAAGCCACGAAGAACAAGTTTCAACGGAATTCCCAACGTAATGGCTCTCCGATCTACCGGAACCGCACAGCGAACTTGAGGACAAGTCCATTTTCGAGGAAGGGAGTAGTGATACGGACCAGCCCATTATGGGAGTCCAAGAACCGCCCCGGCCCAAGAGGTGTACCCGGAAACCCATTCGTTATCAAGATTGAAGAAGTAGTCAACAACTTGCCCACTCTCTTTCGTTTCCCATGCGTAGATGATAGGCTGCATTGTTTTTCCATTCTAGTATAAATTGAATTGTATTGTTTCATTTAAAGGTTAATCAGAAAATTGCCCCAAAAACTCTAGCTTCTTGTTCTTGATTTCTCGGGAGACCACCCATCTCAAATCGGGTCTTAACAAGATTGCTTACCTTTATTATGTTTGAAACCGATTAAACTCGACTGAAGTTTAAATGAGTTTTCTTTAAGATTTAAGATATTACATCAATGAAAAACAGCAGTAGATTAATAATTATGGGTCATTAAATAAAAACCAATTTACAATTATAAGTGTTAAATTAAAATCATAAGCTTCAATCATATAAATTTCTATGAACTAAAGTTAAGTATGCTAGAAGAACTATACTTTGAAATTAGGCTATTAGCATAATGGATATGGATATCGTACTTGAGCATAGAAAAATTAAGTTTATAAATGGTTAATTTTTTACCTAGATTTAAATGGAACTCAACCAACCGATTAGGTCAACCCGACAAACACGAAAAACTGACCAACCCGAACCGACCAATCCGGTTTCTTATCGAGTCAAGCTTAAGATTTTTTGAACGGGCAGACCCAACCTGATAAACCCGACTCGACAACCTTATAAACACCTAGGATCACCGAAACATTTTTAAATCAAGTAAATGCCCTAATATTCAGAATTTTTACCTACAAAATTGGGGATGGCGACTGACGGAGCAAAGCGATGCTAGGGTACTGGTGGATTGCGACACAAGTGAGAATCAGAGTGTTGATATGCTGATCAAAATCGTAAATGCAAAGATCCGGTATTGGTTTGGGATGTTTGGGTTAATCATCTTGGACTATGGGCTCATGGGCTTAGTTTATATTCAAAAAAGATAACAAGGCTATTTGGGCCTTTAGTGGGGTCAATTTATACCATTTTTTGCCCAATAAAGACCAAATTTTATATTTACATTCTTGGCTTAAATTGATGTTTAAAACGAGGAACCACGATGCGACCAAATCGCTTCCAGTAAAGCAATAATTTAAGTTATGAGAAACTTAACAGTAGCAGTTGAATGCAATTGCAGTTATATATAAATGCAACTTTTTGTATATACATATAGTTAAGTTGCCTGATATTCAGAGGTCTCTCACCAAAAATAACATATAGTTACATATGTAAAAAAGTAAAAATAAAAAATAGTCAACTCGGTTCCACGACCTTTATTTTTTTCTAATTTATAAATCTCAAATTACAATATAAGTTTTCGAACACTTTTTTTCTATATAAAAAGTGGATGCAATTGGAAGGACTTCTCAGTAAAATTGGGAGTTTGTAACCATTTATACCTTGTTATTTAGATAACAATAAATTATAAAATATTAAAGATTAGGGTTTCTCTAACATGTGCTCCCTAGGCACATGTTTAGGTGAATTGAATGACATTGACTTTCCAATTATACTTATAAATTTATTTAATACACCTCTTGAATATGTGGAATATGAACATCATTAATGAGTAAGAAGATTGTATTAGGAAACATTGAATGAATTAAATGCACCTAAACATGTGCCTAGGGGGCACATGTTAGAAAAGCCCTAAAGATTATTACAATAAACACTTTCTTATTAACTAAAGTTTTATTTAATATACATATGTTTTATACGAAAACACATATATTTCACATGAAAATTAAATTAGTTAATTATGAGAACAAAATATGGTTTAGAGTTAAAACCATGCAAAAGTATTTTATTTTAGTTTTTATCTATTAATATGTTTTAACACACGCATCTAAAAATTTATCCTCCTTCCTTTTAAAGTTTTATAACATTACATTGTAAACCACAAAAAATCAAATTTAGAAAAAGAGAAAAAATACATTTGGTTCGGCTTTTGGCGGATATTAAATGCATCGCGCCACACCGTTTGTCACGAATATGACCTTCTATGTCGGTTGGCACTGCCAAATACTCTTTTAGCGGGCCTTTAACGAACGACACCCATATAGTCCAGAATTTTAAGGGGCCTAGGCATCCTGCCTCCACGTATCTTGTAAGTTTGCACGAGAGCAAGTTGCAACATGTTGGAAATTTTAACATGTTAAAAGCCCCTCTACAAGCACTTACTTCTCTTTCAACTTGTTTGTACCAAACTTGATAATACAACATCGTGCATGGAAATGTCATGAAAAACGTTTAAAATGAATTGGCAAAAAACAAGCATTTAAAATGAATTGGCAAAAAACAATATAATTATAAGTGCAGATGAGTTAGTGATTAGTTGTTATTTGTACGACTTTGTCAGTAACTAGTCGATAAGGAAGAGGGTGATGTGGTGATACCGACGAGTTAGGAAACGTGTCACGATTAGGAAATGCCTAATGAACAATCCTTTCCGGTATAGTTATATCCTCAATGAACTATTAATTAAATTAAATATGTACTCTTTGCTCCTCAGCTATAAATTTTAACCCAAACATTAAAATAATGAAAGTTGAAAGTTGCGGGAAGTTAGTCTAATATTGACCGAAAAATAGATAAATGTTATCAATGTGGACCAGGGGTTCTGATTGTTGCAGCCAAAGTCTTATCCATTGCAGCTGTCGTCGGCTAGATACGCCGGACATCACCGCCGTCACACGATTGTCATGGGCCCTTGACATTTGCTTGCAAACGCGTGTTGTATATCAACATTGACACCGGAACACGGCAGTACCTAGATTTCCGTGGCCCATAGTTCATTTTCTTCTAATTAAGAGGGGAAAAGAAAATTTCGGCAATATTATCACCCCACCTAACCTCCAAAGAGAACATTTAAATAACAAATTAGCAAGAAGCTAGTAAAATACAAGAGTAGAAATGAAAACTAAAATAACATTAGGACAAAAATATGACAAAAATAAATCCTTACGACTAGCCCTAAATTTAATCCATGAAAAAATCGTTGCTTGTAGTTATTCATGCATACTTGATAAAGATATTTGAATTGTTGAAGATTGAGTTGTTTCGAGCTTTTCATATGATCCAAATCAAACCGCTAACTGTTCTCTGCCATAACTTTTTTAATCTTGACGATTTTCTAGACTCAATGATCTCTAATATCTAATTTAAGGAATTGTAGTGCACTGTATCCACTTGAAAGTTGAAACCGTCTTAAAAACCAGCCCCAAAAATTCGCTATTATTGGGCAAGAAACGAATAGATGTTCGGAATCTCCAACCTTTAAATTACAAATTTGACAATTTAAGTCGGATGAAATAATACCCATACGACTAAAATTCGTTCGTGTAGGGATTCTATTCAATAGTCTCCAAATAAAGCAACTAACTCAGAAATGGTATCCATTTATTTCAAAAATATACACCGTTATTACTATGATGATTCAAATGAGAGAGAATTTCGATTATATCTTTAGAGATTTCGATTATACCTTCTGATGGCCAACATTTGTTCTTTTGGCGAACCACATCCTGATAAAGCAATTATCTTAAAATCTTCTAGGAATTTATAATTTGTAATTTGTTAATTGTTCATTAACTAAAAATAAACCAAATTGGGCTACTAATAGCTGGGTAAAACTTATACTCCTATATTATTTTAGAGTAAATTACACGGATAGTCCCTGTGGTTTGACAATTGTTATGGATTTGGTCTCTAAGTATCAGAAATTACATTCGTGGTCACCGTGGCGTGGTTTGGACTTCGTATTGGTTTTAGTCCCTAATACTAACAGCCGTTAAAATTTGCTGTTAATTTTTTTTAATTGACAATTTTACCCTCACTCTCACCATCTCCTACCTTTTTTCTTCATTTCTACACACAAAAAAACACCCAAATTAAAACCCTAACCCTAATAAAAAATCATCCAATTTCTTAAAGAATTCAAACTGCATGTTGCTGAAATTGTGATCACTTCATCATCATATTCTTTCATTTCATTACAAAATTGAACCACTAGAATCGGGTTTCTGGAAAAACTTTTGAAATCACATCATCATATTCTTTCATTTCATTACAAAATTTATGTTGCTGAAATTGATTCAGGTTTTCGGAAGAGAAAACCCCAATCGATCTAAACTTACTAAAATAAATAGAAAAGATTTGTCATTTCGTTTCGACTGGACAAATTCCGAATTTCCCAAATATTTTTGAAACTTTTTTTAAGGCATATAGTCAAACAGTAGATGTTGGTGAAGTAAACTTCCAGTGACTGAACATTCGAAAATTCAAATTACAAAAAAGATAGTTGACGGAGCATTTGATTGGGGTTAACAGAACCAACTTTGGATATTGCTTTCGAAGTACTTAATCTGGTACCAATGGCAACACCATAATCAATATTCAAATCGATATCAAGAATTACTTTATACGAGATAAATGGCTTAATAATTAATCATCATCATCATTATTGAAATCGATATCAAGAATTACAGAAAATGTTACCGTCACCGATGTTTATGGGAAGTCAATTGAGAGATGGTCCAACTCTAATGAAAATGTTAAGCACCGATGTCTTAAAATAATGAAAAGGAGATGGTGAGTATGAGGGTAAAATTGTCAATTAAAAAATTTTAACAAGAAATTTTAACGGTTGTTAGTATTAGGGACTAAAATCAATACGAAGTCCAAACCACAATGACCACGGGTGTAATTTCTGATACTTAGGGATCAAATTCAAAATAACTGTCAAACCACAGGGACTATCCGTGTAATTTACTCATTATTTTGTCTAGAAATAATATATTACTTTAAGACAAATAGTTTTTGTTCATATTAAATATTCCTACATTATCATACTACTCATAAAACAATTAACATGTGAAATTCACTAATTTTTCTTTCATAATCTCCTCTTTCAATTTTGACACTTTTATTCATCAAATAAGTATGAATGTTTATTATGAATCAATATCATTTTTCTTACTTTAATGAAACAACCTATTTAAACATTTTAATTAAGCTACTATACAAACATATCATTATTACCTGATCTATACTACTATTAAAGTATTTAGGCCTACTAATATTCAAAGGTCTTAATTTTAAGTTTTAAGACATTCTATTATTAGTAGGCCTATATGCTTTAGAAGACAAAAAATAATAAAAACGTAGCTTATGGGAATCGAACCCGTGACCATTTGGGACTTAGGTGTGTGTTAACCACTTCAACTACTTGATTACTTTGATTTATTCCAGATTTCCAGATACTAATAAATATAACCTTTAACGTCACCAGAACTCACACCATCATTTCTTTATTTAAACGGGCCATATTTACTTCCACAAAAAGTCAAATTCTGGATCTGATCCTACCGGTAAAAAAAACCCAATTTAGTTCAACTTTCATTTTTTACTTGCTGTACTTAACAGGAAATCAACAAAAACCATATTATTCTATGCCCCACTACATACTATCATCACTAATGTCGGCACCTACCATCACTACGCACCACCACTCATCACCATCGCTATCGCCACCACCACCGTTACCGTCCTCACTTTGAAATATAGTTACGGGTACCCGCCGCCGCATTGCGCGGGTACCCTGCAAGTAATAATTCATATACAAAGCATCATCAGTTAGTTAGTATTCGTATTAATATACTTAATAATCAATAACTCGTTAACCGGCAGTGAGACCTTCACAATGGACTCTTCAACTTGACCAGTTAACGCTGTGTTTCGGAATATTTAAATGAAGGAAAAGAAAAGAAATTAAGAGAATAAAAGAGAAAAGAAGAGATATTAAGAAGAAAATATTTTCTTTCTTGTGTTCCCGAATAGGATAGAAAAGAAAGAAAATCATCAATTTTTGTGTTCTCGAGTTCGAGAGAAAAGAAAAAAATTAGCACATTTAAAATTATATCCTTAAAATATAAACAAATTAGGTAATATCAAGGGTAATATAGTAATTGCAAATAGTTTTAATTAATTAAAAGTACTCTTCTCTCCAAATCTTCCCACTTTTGGGAGGAAGATTACGAGAGAAAAAATGCCCAAAATTTCTTTCCTCTTCTCTTCATTTTTTTTTAAAAAAATATTCTGAAACACAATTTATTTTTTCTCTTCTTTCCAACTCTTTTCTTTTCCCTCTAAATCATTCCTATGAAACACAGTGTTAGAAGGGTTAAGGGTGCTCGCCTTAAGATTGTGCTAAGGGGTGCAACCTTTTGGATGTGCTCTTTGGTCATGTCATGTTAATGCATTCATGAATATACACTCTACTCTTCTAACTTGTTTCAATTTAACATATTCAATTACATTAAAATGTATAATAAGATTATTGTTAAGAAAAACATCGGTATAATAACATTTACTAAGGTTAAATCACTATTCATCTACAGTTGATTAATATTTTTTATAATTTAAATGGTTTTTGGCTATTGTAAGTTTTTTTTTGGATATTTCACGTGACTTTGTCATTACGTTTTTTCTGATGTTCATCAAATGATGTTTTTTATACAATAATAATAATTTTTTATGTTGTCTTTTATTTAAAATTTGATTATATAGTTATAGTGTACATATTAAGTAATTTGTAACTAATTTATCATATATGTACACTTTCAAAGGCCAGATAATAATTATCTAAATTAACTAACAAATTAATAACATGTTAGTTTACAAATATAGTTTGTATTTTTACAACTCCCGTGGAGCGCATATCTCTAGCTACTTATTAATAGGACCGCAAAATACAAAAGCAATTACAGTTTATGTTTTTGAACTTTTAAATATATAAACTACTTATTAATAGGGCTGTTAATATAGATGTGTTATCCAATAGTTTTTTATTTAAATTTCATGCTTTTCTAGCTTCGAAGTAAATTACCACCCACAAATCCATGTGCCGGATATATATAATTTAATACACAAAAAAAGTGCGGTCACGTGGATCCAGGCATTACACGTCCAAACGTAGGTCGATAAATTTATAGGCAAGTCGGCCGACCGCCGACGCCGCCATCCATTTCGGCCGATCGTGTTTCCCAGTTGGTTTTGTCTTCTGTCTATACACATCGACAGTCGACAACCACCTCACTTGGATTATTCAAATGCCTATTTCACTGACTCTTTCTATCTCCATTATAGTCACTGGACCCACCTTTACACTATTTAATTTTTGTTTACGTCTTTATATATTTAAAAATTTCTTATATTTATACTTCATTACTAGGAAACAAGGTTGTGCTAATAAAGCTAGGGTTGTTTAATCATATTGTTTGATTGGATAATTAGGATTATATTGCTTGAATCAGATGTTTGGTTTTCTAAACAGGTTTGGATTTTAGTCGAATTAATAGAGTGATTCTTAAATTGGTTTTAGTCCTAATTGTAAAACTGGATTATCTAAATAAAAAAAACAAATAATAATATATATAATTTTTAAAAAATAATTTTACAACTACTAAATTCATTTAAATAACTTAGAACATACCTGTTATGGCAGACCAGGAACGAACTTGAGGGTTGTCACCGGTTCTAATTTTTTTCTCAGGCAGTCACATACGCTAACAAATAAAAAATTTAAAAATCTTAACACTAATTTAACACTATTCGGAAAAAACTTAGGGGTTACGCGGGCAACCACATGCACCATACTAGGTCCTCCCTTGCCTGTTAATTAACTTTCAGTTTTGATTTATTTAATCCATATATCTAATAGGAGTAGTTTTATATTTTAAGCTCTATATAAATGAATATATTATTTACTATTTTTATAAATATAAATAAAAATGATAACTTTGTCGTATTTCAATATTTATTATGAAGAACAATCATGATGATTAGTTTTTTTTTTTTTTTGGTGGTATGTTAAGTTTTATAAAATGCTATAAAAATTGTCAAATTATATATGAGGGATATTTATAAAACATTTGAGATACATAAAGGTAAACTAGTAATATTAATAAGAAAAAACCGTTTGAAAGGTTAACAATATTGGATATGCTTTTTACAAATTGGTTTTTGATTAGTGGAAAGTTGACGTGGCAAAAGTGAAAAATTGAGATGCTAAAAGTGATAAGTTATTGTAAGGTTAACCATCGGGGATGTTCTTAGTTACTTACCAATAGCCCATAAGTCTATAAGTCAACAAACTAAATTACACATAACTCTATGCCAAGCCTTATTACGCCCAAGCTTTGTACCATGACATGACGGCATTGTCAAGGCTCACATCTTAGTGAGTCATAACGGAAACCAATTGGTCTAGATCAATTGGCCACCAATGGTAGCTTTGGGGGTTTCCTTGAAGAGATCTTGAGTTCAAACCTTGTTGAAGGTAAAACTTGGAGATTAAACGGGGGTGGGGTTTATTCCCCATATGTGGAGGGTTCGATGAAAGCATACTGCCCTTGTGGATATCAATGTCTAGGCTCGAACCACTAACTTACTAATTTGCCGTTAATGAAAAAAATACAAAAAATAAAAATTAAGGAACTACAGATGTTATTTTATAGTGGATACTTATATTAGGTAAACACAAAAATAAACGTCAAATATCATCTACTCCTTTATCAATCACCTAAAGTTAACCACACAATCAAACATGTCTTTAAAAACCAATTTGACAACTTCGAAATATCCAAAAACAAAAGAAACACTAAAATAAAACCAGCACGTGGGTATCCGACGCTAGTTGGCAATAAGCCATGATGTCCCGTCTCGCCACGTGTACCCTCCAATATATACACGCTTTACTCATGTCCTATTTCCCACCCCCTCATCTTTCACCAAATAACCATTTCACCCGTCAATCTTAACCCCCCTTATAAATAAACACAATAACACACAGCATAACCACCACCATCATCATATCATTAAAAAAATGGAACTCCAAGCTTTATTTTGCTTCATCTTTTTCACCTTCACCGACCTTTTCTCTCTATTCTCTTTATCTCTCTTTATCCTCCGGTTAAAACCCGGCTGCAACTGCAACGTCTGCACCGCCTTCATCAACCGGAGCTGGACATCGGAGTTTGTGAATCTCTCCGATTGGTACACCCACCTCCTCCGCAAATCACCCACCGGAACCATCCACGTCCATATACTCAACAACATCATCACAGCAAACCCAGACAACGTTGAGCACATGATCAACACAAATTTCCATAATTACCCCAAAGGCAAAGCCTTCTCCGCCATCCTCGGAGACCTTCTCGGCCGGGGAATTTTCAACGTCGACGGAAAAAGTTGGCATTTCCAGAGAAAAATCGCCAGTTTGGAACTTGGGAGTTTGTCTATAAGATCGCACGCTTTAAATATTGTTGTAGAAGAAATAGAATCTAGATTAATTCCGTTTTTCTCAAAGGTTTCCGACAAACACGACGGCGTTTTGGACTTGCAAGATGTTTTTAGAAGGTTTTCGTTTGACAGTATATGTAAATTCTCATTCGGGTTGGACCCGGGAAGTTTGAACCCTTCTTTACCCGTTTCTGAGCTCGAGTTAGCTTTCGACTTGAGCTCCAAGCTTTGCGCAGAGAGAGGGATGGCGCCGTCGCCGTTGATTTGGAAAATTAAAAGACTTTTTAATATTGGGAGTGAAAAGAAGCTTAAAGAATCTATCAAGGTTGTGAAAAAGCTTGCGGATCAAGTAATCAAGAAACGTAGAGAAATGGGTTTTTCATCGAGAAATGATTTGCTTTCGAGATTCATGGGTTCGATTAGTGATGATGATTACCTTAGAGATATCGTAATCAGCTTTCTTTTAGCCGGAAGAGATACGGTGGCATCCGCGTTGACCAGTTTTTTCCTATTACTATCACAAAACCCGAGAGTTTTGGAAAATATCCGGGAGGAATCGGATCGGGTCATGGGTCAAGACCCGGAAACATTACCCGGATTTAAAGACTTGCAAAACTTGCATTATTTACAAGCGGCGTTACATGAAAGCATGAGGCTTTACCCACCGGTGCAATTTGATTCCAAGTTTACAAAACAAGATGATGTGTTTCCGGATGGGACTTTTGTGAGAAGAGGAAGTCGGGTCACTTACCACCCGTATGCAATGGGTCGGATGGAGCGGATATGGGGCCCAGATTCGTTGGAGTTTAAACCGGAAAGATGGATCCGAGATGGGGAGTTTAAGCAAGAGAGTGGTTACAAGTATCCCGTTTATCAAGGTGGTGTGAGGGTTTGTTTAGGGAAAGAGATGTCATTGGTGGAAATGAAAAGTGTTGCGGTTTCTTTAATTAGGAGATTTGATGTTAGAGTGGTGAATCCGAGCCAGATAGTACGGTTTGCTCCGGGGCTTACCGCCACCGTGAGTGGTGGACTTCCGGCGGTGGTCCGGCGAAGAGAATTGCGCGATTGACATGACAATTATGCTGATGCTTTTGCAATTAATTTGTGTATAAATACACTTTCAGTAGTAGAGAATCCTAATCGTGTGATTTGTAAATAAAGCTGTGTTTTTAATTAGCATATTTTTTTAACCAATTTTCAAGTGCCTTGAACTTCTCTTTGTATGCGTTTGACACTTTTCTTTCTTAATCAATTTTCAAAGTTTGACTCGAATCCTTAAAATCCCGTTAACTTAAATATATATAAATTTAGGTCATGCTTCATCTTAAACGACCCAAAATGGACAAAAAGCGTTTGCAGGTCAGCCCCTACTATATGTGACATCTTTTACGTTCTAACGGGTCAGTCTGGGTAGGATAAATAAGAAATAAATCAATAGGGTCATTTGGTCAAACGGATCAGTTGGGTCAAACGTGTCAATTGGGCCAATCTGGTCGAATGTGCCAGTTGGGTCAATCTAATCAAACGGGTTAATTGTAGGCCATCGATCGTACCATCTTTTCATATTCCAAAAGAAACTATTGAATGATTGAATCAATGAATCCTATAAAAAAATGTAAAAATATGTATTTTCTTATTAACGGTATAATGGAGTAGTTGTAATTTTTGCCTTGTTTAGGGGTGAGCATTGGGTCGAGAAAACCGAACCCAAAAAAAAAAACAAATTGTTGTTATTCCACAAATTCATAATAAAATATAAAAACACCTAAATTACTAAGTAGTCCTTTTAGTTTTATCAAACTATTAGTTAAGTTTGAACTACTTAAACTATAAACTAAGTATAGACATATATTTTTTTAATTATATTTCAATAATTAAACGGATTGACTCATTTAAATTATCGTAGGCCCGAACCTAACGAGTTTAATAAACGGATCAGTTGAGTCGACCCAAAACTTCTTTACCTCAACCCAAAACCTGTTTATTTTCGTGTCGGTTTCAGGTTGAGTTTCGCATCGGATCAGAAATTGCCACCACTGTGGAGTAGACCTAAAGGTCTTTAGTGACTAAATTTTACACTTTTTTCCAGTCACTAAAAGTCATTTATCTTGTAGTGCGTGGACTTGGTTGTCCCACCAACTTTTTAAGTCTATTTGTGATGTTACTAAGTTTTTTGTTTGTAAAGTAAACAATTAAGAACATGCAGTTATCACAAACAACAAGTCACCGTCTCACATGTTTTTGTTGGACAAGAAAAATGATGTTAATATAAATATCAAGGGAATACAAAACACACACACAAAACAGAGGGAACAACAACAAAAATTAGGTCACAAAGTTTTTAACTAACAAATGATTATCAAACTCCAAATAATATATTGCAAAATAGACCATTTGTTAATGAATGGAAATTTAAAATCACTACAGCGAAACAAATTATATGAAAAAAAACAAAATATGTCGAGGTTTTAATTAACTGCTCTTATACCAATTTGATACGACTCAAATTGAAACGAAAATACCCAACGGAAAAACGCATCGTTGTAATTCAAGAACCAAGAAATCTCCCTAATAGACAGAAAACAAAAACTAAAATCCAAATGCTTAAACAATGAGATGGCCGGCCCCTTAATTAAAGCCGAGCCAATGCAATACTAATCCTAATATGAAACATTCAAATAGGATTTAAATACTTCAATATAATTACTAGCTATTTGCAAATCTCTCTTAGACTAGTCCTTTTGTATGGTTTGCAATACAATTACTAGCTCTTAAGTCTATACTCCTCCATCTTTATATTTCCTCAATCTCAATTCACAAACATAATTATGGGTGAAACTTCAATAGATAAGTATCTACACCTTTTACTCCGATTAGATGGCATAGCCGACATTCCAAGAGATTTGGTGGACGGCTTCATGGATTACGGCCTGCCAATATACCGTTTCGATCAGCAAAACAGGTACAGCAAACCGATGCCATGGATCGGGATGTACATCGCATTAGCCTCTCTGATTTGCATCTTTGCAATGGCGGCTGATTTGTTACATGGTTTAAGAAACAAAAAACTATGGTTTCCGTGTAAGTATTTCACTCTAAATGCTGCTTATCTATCAGTGATAGCTGTTGCAATGAAGCTGCCTGTGGATCTAAGTACTCTAATGCCTGGTTATGTGGACCAGGCTGCAAAGCTAGGAAGCATGTCGTTTATGTGCACCATAATGGCTAATTTCTTGCCTTCTTTAGCAACAATGGACAACAACCAACTGCTCACAAACATCATAGCTTTGGGTATTTTGGTAATCACATTAGTTGTGAATGTTTGCATTCAAGTAATTACAGGTCTCGTCTCCTTTCCTGAAAATGAGGACTTAAGAGGAGCTAATGCTGATTACGGATTTCTAACATATATTGATCGTAATAGGATAATGGCGATAATTTATGTAGTTATGTTACTCATGTTGCTCATATTACACGTGTGTTCAGCTTTAACGATTCTAAAGTCCAAACAACTTTTAGGATTAAAATACCAAAAACGGCATGAAAGAGCTACGAAAGAGTTGCAAAAATCTAGAATATTAACGGTTGAGAAGCTAAAGCAACATGTAAGCAAGTACTGGATCATGGCAGGAACAGGTAACCCTCAGTTCATGACAACTTGCTTTGCTACAACCTCTGCTTCTGGAGTAATATGTGTTTTAAGCACTATGATGCACATTCTTATCACGATTTTGACTATTGTATCTCCAAGGGACTGTGATTCAGATTATAAATGGTCAATGGTAGTGATTTTCAATATCCAGCTCATGGGAATCATATTGGGTACAATTGCGCCAGTTTTTAGATGCTTTGCAGGCTTAAGCTTTAAATTTTCCACAGAATGGATATGGAATCATATCAAGGTGTTTAAAGTAGAAAGTTATTGGACACAAAAGTTATCAGACTGGAAAAGGAGTAGTATACCATTCCAATTTCATAGCCGCGCGTGCAAGGTTTCAATGGAGATCTCAAAAAGGGTAATTCTCGACATTTGTATAGGGTTTCAGAAAACGGTTGTGGTAGCATGCAAGATGATAGCATTGATCCCAATTTTCTTTATGATTTGTTTCTTTGTTTGTTTATGTTGTTTAAAATGGTTAAAGCTCATGTTAAGTGCCTCAGATATTGTGTTGGTAAAGAAGCATGAGCAAGTTGAACAAAATAAAAATCTTAGCCACTATGTTTTAAAACTTCAAGACAATATGGAGCCTGCTGAGAGAACATTGAAAAGCATTTCAAAGTCAATGAATCGTTTGATCCAAAAGGCTGAAAAGCAACAACCGAAAAATCTCATGAAGCTTGTAGCGAAATCTAAAGGTTTTGTAGGAGTTGAAAAGTTTGACAACGAACATGTTGAAACTTTATGTTTAGCAGAATATCATGATTGTTGGAGCTTACCGTTGGTAACCCTAACAACTATCACCGTTTCTTTACCTAACATCAAAAGCGATAAGGTTGATAGCTTGGTTAGAAGTGTGAGTGAAGGTTTACAATATGTGACACTTGTGGAGGAAAACCTAAATACTGCAGATGAATATGTAAGTATTCAAAAGGTGGCTAAAGTGTTGTGGGTAGAGGTCGAAGTGCACCATAAATGGTTAGGAAACAAGTTGAAAAATCTCAATCCTCAAGTGAATACAACAGGACGGATTCTAGAATGGTACAGAGATATAGCCAAAAACATGGTCACTAAAGTGGAAGAAGTTATGTGCATTAATGAAGACTCAAATAAGAATTCAACTTCCAAGTTGATTTGTGCCAATTCAATGTATCGCGTTGCCCAAACGTTGATGCTTTCCTACCAAGACAAGATAGACAAGGTTAGCCAAGATGAACTATTTGGGGACATATCATCGATGATCTCTGACATATTGGCCGCTTGTCTTACCAATTTACCTCAAGTCATAGCAATGAAATGTCACACAAGTGTGATAGAGAAATGGGAGGCGAGTGTCCATGTTGCAGCCCAACTTCTTGGTGAGACTGTGGAGATAATCAAGGATCTTCAAGATCGGCAACTTCCAAGCTTGAATCCAGATGAGCTTCCATTCATTGACAAGTGGCGTGCTTGTTTGAAGTATCCGGTTCCTTAAAAACCATTTATGTTCTTCAAGTAATTAGGTAATTAAGTTCATTAAGATTTGTCTTAGTTTTCTGTTCTTTCTTCTGACACGATATTTTGAATATCAGAATCAAGATAATTTGAAATTCATGTGGAACACCCTTCCAGAATGGTCCTTAACAAACTACAAAATACATGGACATGTATTTTTTTGGGGCTAATACACTCAATTGTACTTTTATGTTTCGTGTATTAAGATCATTGTACTTTTAAAACCGGTCACTTAAGTTATTAGCAACCGGATATGATTTTAACCGGTAACAAAATGATAATTTGGCCTATCATTTATCTACGTGGAAAAGCTTGAGATTAGTATACTTCCCGTATAAAATTTTCAATTTGATCATTGATCTGCTGTTAACAGTAGGTCACCAGAATGACCTAAGTAAATGTCCTTAAAAAGTTTGTTACCGACCAAAGTTAACTATTCCAAATATTCATATCACTAATTTTTGATTATACATCTTAATAAGCAAAGGATTTCGCAGAACTAGAGTCAATTTTGGAAGCTATATGATCCAAACACAGCATTTTCGTAAATAAGAAATTAAATTGCAATGGTAAGTAAACTAACCAATCGATAAAGAAGATCGTATATGGTAATTATTGTAAAAATCGTCGCATCTATAACTCAGAGTCTCCTATTCAAAAAATTAGTAAAAAACGATTAACCAATTGAACGAGCTGCTGAACACCGAAACCTAATTGAACAGTATCGATAACATAACTCGTTGCTTTTGATTGATTACACCAATGATCTATTAGGATTTTGATTGTTCAGCACCTAATCGATTTTCAATTGCAATTAAAACCTTCACTGAACACCGAAATTCAAACTGAATTTACAATCGCAATGATTGTAGAGTATGAATATGAGTTCTGTAATCGCCTAGAAGACGGTGGCCTAATTTGGAGGGCTTTTTGAAATCACGTAGAAGATGATCTGATTTTGTTTATCGCACGACGGCCCGAGTTGTCATTTTGTTTATCGCACGACGGCCCAATTGTCTATCTTCATTCGTATAATTATACATACTTCCTCCGATTCAAACAAAATAAGTCACACACTTTCTTCTTTCTTTTTTATGGTGATTCAAAATATGTGACATATTTTGAAAATTTATATTATTTGGCAAAAAATACCTACACTCACTAACTATCTACTTTAATAAAATGAAATGATTTATTTACCCTTACTTCTGTACTTATAAATTTTATTAACCTCACTTTATCCAAAAGGTGTGAGACTCATTACCCACTAATCATCCAATTAATCTAATTTAATTATCATTATAATATTTTGCCTCAAAAAATATGAGATCCCAAGTGTGTCACTTATTTTGAATCGGAGGAAGTATATAATTATAATTTATATATAAAATTGTCATTTTACATGTCTGACTTATGGTTTTTAGGAACTTGGAAAATACTCCCTCCGTCCCTAAATAAAGTTCCCATTTCACCTTCAAGTTTTGTCCCTAAATAAAGTTCTCATTTCTAAAACTTAAGGGACCCACTTAATATAATAATATTATTACCAATACTTTCACCACTAACTATCTCTTAAAACATTTTCTCTCTCCAATCAAACCTTATATTTTATTCAAAAGTAATACCAAATACCCCACCACTAACTATCTCCTAAAATGTTGTGCCCAACACAAATGGGAACTTTATTTAGGGACGGAGGGAGTACTAATTTTCACAAAATTTTGGTACCGAAATATGACATACATACGCCAATATATTGGGCTGGTTATTGAGTTATTGGGCTGCTCGATGGACAACTATGTGGCTTATCCTTTTGCAGTTTTGCTCTCCAATTTGGCCCACTTGCACAAAGAACAATAGAGCTTGTAACACAATTCACAAGAAGATAACGTTAGGTAGAATGATTAAAGACTCGAAATCTATTAAGTTGATCATGCTTCAATAGCCAGTACGTAGCAATGACAATCCCCAACTACATATATAGTGAATCTGCTCCTAGTTCCGGTTTTCTTCTTAAATTATACCTCCAAAAACTTCAGATTTGATTCTCAAGTTTCAAAAATTACATGGATGATCCTTAATATAAAACATTATCACGCTTTAGTCCATATGTAATGCTAACCCTATTAAAAGTCCATATTAAATCTGATGGGTAAACACTATCTTCAATGTTGTTATTATTCATAGACATTACAAATTGCTATATTATTTTCTAAAGTTACTTTGAATGTCAACATTTTTGTACCATCCCTAAAGCCCTGGCACTAGACCGCATAATGTGTGAAAGACGCTTTTGAGAGTGTTTTCCACTTAGTGGCAATAATCGCCATGAAAAGTTCACGTGTAACACAAGTCATGGATAGAGCCACACAAATTACATTATCATAAATAAAAGGATTACTCATAAATAAAATTGCTTAAGACTCTCTCTCTGAGCAATGGCGATTATGGCGCGAAAATTCGTTAACTCAAATCTTCGTTTCTTTTGCTTGATTCTGTCCTCTTGAGTAATTGCTTCCGATTTTTGAGTTTGATTTGCTTTGTGTGGCGGTTTGTTTACATTCCAATCTCGATTTCATGTCTTCTAGAAGATCAAAACGAAGTGTGAAGATTCCGATGAAATTTGGGGATTCGGCGCACAATATGAAATCGAAGAAGATTAATACTCCTACTGTGGTGTCTAGTGAACCTCAGGCTGAAATAAGGGTGAATCAAGGGGATAGTGGGAGGAGTGATGAGGATCAGAATGTGGTGAATGGGGAATTTGATGAGAAAACCGAAGTGAATGTTGTAATAGTTGAAGATGAGATGAAGTCTGATCCGATCAATCACATGCATGAAAAACATGAAGGTACATATGATGATACTGTAAATAGGTCTAATGTGAATAATTCGTATGCAAATATTGTGAAATTGAACTCCAAACCTGACAATAAAATGAAATTCATTCCTCCTGTTTTGAATGAGGATGGGATAGAAGTTGTGGTGTTTGATGAAGAAATTGTTAATAAAGGAAGTATACTATGGCAATTGTCAGTATGTGGATATTTTGTAGGATATAAGATGCATATTAGTGAATTGAGATACAATGTTCGTAGGATGTGGGGGAAGTATGGATTAACTGATGTTAATATGAATAGCAATGGTATGTGTATGTTCAAATTCAAGTCTGTAGAAGGAATGAACAAAGTCATAGAGCAGGGGCCATGGATGATCAACAATAAGCCGTTGTTTATTCAAAAGTGGAACCCTGAGATTGGTATGGAGAAGATAGAACCGACTAAAATCCCTTTGTGGACAAAATTCTATAATGTTCCGCTGGAAGCATGGAGCATGGAGGGCTTAAGTGCTATTGCTAGCAGTTTGGGGAATCCATTGATTATGGATTCTATGACAGCAAATATATGCCAAACAGGGGTGGGGAGAATGGAATATGCAAGAGTTCTGGTGGAGGTTGATGTAAATAAGGGATATAAAGAAAAGGTTGATATTCAATATAGAGAAAAAGATGTTGGAATAAAAGGGAATAAAGTTGTGAATGTAGAGTATGCATGGAAACCTGATATTTGCTCACATTGTATGGTGTTTGGACATGATCAGAAAAAGTGTATTAAAAGGCCAAGGACAGAGGACGAATTAACCGAAAAGGTTGATGAGCAAACAAGTAAAGATAATGGTGATGATTTTGTAAGGGTCTCGTATAAGAAGAATGAGAACAGAATGATTAATGATAATAAGGTTGTTAACAACACCAGTAATCAAAATCCAGAAAAGAATAATAAAGACATTCATGATAAGGAATTTAAATGGAAAGTTAAGAAGACTGTTATGGAAAACTTCAAAAAATCAGCTAACAAGTATGCAGTTTTGGGAGATAATGATAAGGAGGGTGATGATGTAGCGAGTCATCTGGATATGTCTCAAGAAGATGTTTTGGTGACAAACAATTACAGTTCTGAATTTATGGGGAATAAGGAGGTTGATGGATGGGATAAGACTGTTCTGAATGAACAGTAAGTTGTTTTGTTTTTGTATCATGAATATAAAAATTGCAGCATGGAATGTGAGGAGTATGAATCAAAAAAAAAGAAACAAAAAGAGGTTTTGAATTTGATCAAAAATGAGAACCTTCATGTTTGTGCAGTGCTTGAAACCCATGTTAGAGAAGATAAGTTGAAAAGAGTTATAGATAAAGCTTTTGATGGCTGGGATTGGATTTCTAACAGTGGGGATAGTAAGAATGGGTGTCGAGTGGTGGTGGGATGGGATAAGCAGAGGGTGAATGTTAGCCATATATATAGTTCTAGACAAACGGTGTTTTGTGCTATAGATGATGCTTTTAGCAAAGATCGATTGTATTGCAGCTTCATTTACGCTGCTAATTCTGGTATGGAAAGAAGAAGGTTATGGAATGATTTGATTATGGCTAAGAGTCTAACTCAGGGTCTTCCTTGGGCTCTTTTGGGTGATTTTAATGTAACTTTAAGAGCCGTGGAACACTCTATGGGAAGCTCCATTTTTACTAATGATATGAATGATTTTAATGATTGTGTTAACAACATAGAAGTTGAAGATTTATGCAGTACTGGTTTGTTTTATACATGGATAAAATCTCCAAGTAAACCTGTTACTAGTACTATGAAGAAACTGGATAGGGTTATGGTTAATAGTACTTTTATTTCTAAATATGGGGAGGCTCAGGCCAATTTCTTGCCTTTTCTTATATCTGATCATAGTCCTGCAGTTTTATCCATGGGCAATATTGTGAAAAACAGTCCCAAAGCTTTTAGATTTGCAAATTTTGTTGCCAATAAAGACGACTTCCTGCAAACAGTCCAAGATAACTGGAAGGTGGATGTTAAGGGTAGGAAAATGTATGTCTTAGTGAAAAGATTGAAAGCCATGAAATACTATATGAGACAGTTAAGTTGGAAGAAAGGGGATGTTTTTGAAAATGTCATTAAACTTAAAGAAAAACTGCAAAAAGCTCAGACAATTATGGTTGATAAACCTCATGATGCTCAGGTGAAAAAAGATGTTTCTGATTTATTAAATGAGTATAATGATGCAGTTGGGGAGGAAGAACAATTATTAATGCAAAACGCTAGAATTACTTGGATTAAAGAAGGGGACAGAAACACTAAATTCTTTCACACAGTGATTAAGAGCAGAAAACAAAGTAATAGAATCTTGAAAGTAAATGATGAAATGGGGAATAGTCATGAAGGGGATAATATAGCTTTACAATTTGTTAATCATTTCAAGCAGTTTCTTGGTGATAGTGGTCAATGTGAGGCCATTGATAGAACTGAAAGTTTATTCGGTAAGAAATTAACTAATGAGGAAGCCAATTGGATGATTAGAGAAGTTACCAATGAGGAAATTAAAAAGGAAATGTTTAATATTGATGAGAATAAAGCACCTGGGCCGGATGGGTACACTTCAGCTTTTTTCAAGAAGGCTTGGAATGTTATTGGTAATGATGTTTGTCTGGCTATAAAAGAATTCTTTACAAACGGGAAATTGTTGGGTGAAATCAATGCTACTGTGCTTAACCTCATACCCAAAATTAATCATCCTATTAATGTCTCGGATTTCAGGCCAATAGCTTGTTGTAATGTAATTTACAAATGCATTAGCAAGATAATTACAAGCAGAATAAAAGAGGGATTAATGAATTTGGTAAATGAAAACCAAAGCGCTTTCATACCAGGAAGATTAATTCAGGATAATCTCCTGATCACTCAGGATTTGATGAAGGGCTATAATAGTAAAAATGGTGCTAGAAGGTGTGCTCTTAAAATAGATATAGCAAAACCTTATGATACAGTTAACTGGAGTTTCTTAAAGAACATTCTTACTCAATTTGGTTTTCATGAAACTATGGTAAATTGGATAATGACATGTGTATCAACCGCTTCATTCACAATTTGTGTTAATGGTGAAAGATGTGGTTTTTTCAAGAGTGGGAGAGGTTTAAGGCAGGGTGACCCCATATCCCCTTACTTGTTTACTCTTGTCATGGAGATATTTACCTTGCTGATGCAGAGGAAGATTCATGAGAACCCGGGTTTTAAATATCACAAGGGGTGTAAAGAGGTGAATGACACACCTGTGTTTTGCCGATGACTTGTTGGTTTTGTGTAATGGTGATTACAAGTCTGTGAGTATTATAAAGGAGGCTTTAATGGAATTTAGTAGAGTTTCTGGTTTGTTGCCGAATATAGGAAAAAGTACAATTTTCTGCAGCAACATAAATCAGAATGAGCAAAACAGAATTCTGGATTTGATGCCTTTTGCTATTGGGAAACTTCCAATGAGGTATCTAGGGGTTCCTCTTATTGACAAGAAATTGGGAATCAAGGATTGTAAACAACTGATTCAAAAGGTCAAAGACAAAATTAATAATTGGAAAAATAAGTTTTTGTCTTATGCAGGTAGATTGCAACTCATCACTGCTGTACTTTCATCCCTTCATGTATATTGGGCTTCAATCTTTCTCATTCCCAAATCAACTATAAAAGAAATTGACAAAATTTTGAAGAATTTTCTTTGGAATCAAAGGAATAATTCTAAAGGTAATGCAAAAGTGGCATGGAAGACTGTTTGTTTGCCTAAAGATCAAGGTGGATTGGGAATTAAAAATTTGAAAGTTTGGAATGAGGCTTTACTGTGTAAGCATATTTGGAATATAGTTGCCCAAAAGAAGAGTTTATGGGTGGATTGGGTTAATTTGGTAAAGCTGAAAGGAAGGAATTTTTGGGACATTCAGCCTGTGAAAAAAGATAGCTGGATGTGGAGGACACTGTTGGATCTTAGAAGTAAAATCCGTGAGTCAATTGTGCATATTATTGGTAATGGAAAGAAAGTATCTCTATGGTATGATAAATGGGATATAAATGGCCCTCTATGTAATATCATAAGTAAAAGGAATATCTATGAGTCCAGAATTCCTGACAATGCAAGTGTGGAAAGTATGATTGTGAATGGGATGTGGCAATGGCCTAGGGAGTGGGTGGAGTCTGTCCCTTTAATTCAGAATATTGTATGTCCAAGATTATACAATGATAATTCTGATTTAATTAAATGGAAATTGGATAATGGAAACAAGATTAATTTCTCAGTTAGAAATGTGTGGATTAAAATTAGCCCTATGAATCCTACGGTTGCTTGGTGGAAAGTGGTCTGGTTTCCTCAGGGTAATCCTAGACATGCTATGATCATGTGGATGGCAATTCAACAAAAACTTAATACTCAAGATAGATTGATAAAGTGGGGTAGTAAGAATGTGATGTTATGCCCTTTCTGCAAAGAATGTAATGATTCTCACAAGCATTTGTTTTTTAGCTGCAAATATACAATGGTTGTGTGGGATAATATTAAGCAGTTGAGTTATGCTCATGGTTTTCCTAATGACTGGGTGGATATTGTTAATGGGTTGGCTGTTAGCCCATGTAACAACAATATTATAAGTATCTTGAGAAGAATGGCAGTTGCTGCTGCGGTTTATTTTATCTGGAAGGAAAGAAATGAGAGATTGTTTACTAAGTCTCAAACTCCAGCTGCTGTTCTTGTTAATAATATCAGGGAATGTATTAAACTGCAATTGATGGTGCTGAAAGTGAAGAATTCAAAGCAGGTTCAGGAGGTTGCTAAGAAATGGGATGTGAATTTTCGAAAGTATTAAGTAGTTGTGTTTGGACTCTGTTTGTTTTGTTTGGTTTGTTTGTGTTGTGATTGTTACCATAAGGCTTGTCTTATGGTCTTTGTTTACTTGTACGATTGTATATGGCTTTATAGCCTTTGCTTTATATATATAATTAATGGTTAGGCTTTGGTGGGTGGTGGCAATGCCGAAGCTCATCTTAGTCTTTCCAGTTTTTTTCAAAAAAAAAAAAAAAAAAAAAAAAAAAAATTACATTATCATGTATTTGCTTGTTTTGATTAGTCACACTCATGCAGCTTTTGGTGGAAAGTAAAGTTTCATTTTGCCATTCATGAAACTTTTAATTACATCGATCAGGACTTTGTCTACATTTTACGTTATCATTCAAAGACTTCCACTACTTATCATAAAGGTATTTAAAGATAATAAGGTAATCTTTCACATAATTTTTCATTCAAATGATTTTCTTAGTCAAGAGGAACATAATGGGTAAATACACGGCAAGAGAGTATGTGCAACTATTGGAGCAACTCCAGAGTAACAGAAATATTTCAATAGATCAGATATCTACTTTAGAGCAATACACCATGTTAATATTCCGTTCCGATCAGCAAAATAAGTATAGTGAACCTATGCCATGGATCGGGATCTATATCTCATTAGCTTCTCTTGTTTGCCTTCTTTTGATGGCGGCGGATTTACTACACGGTCTGAAAAGCAGAAAACTATGGTTCCCGTGTAAATATTTCACACTAAATGCTGCTTCCTTCTCTGTAATAGCTGTTGCAATGAACTAGCAGCCCTCAATTTATGGCAGTTTGCTCTGCTACAGCCTCCATTTCTGGGGTAATATGTGTTTCAAGCGCTATCTTACACATTATTATTATGCTTTTCACGTATGATGAGATAAGCATCCATGATTCGGATTATAAGTGGTCAATTCCAGTGATTTTCATGGTACAGTTTATCGGAGTCATATTGGGTACAACTGCACCACTTTGCAGATGTTTTGCATCTTTAAGCTTCAAGGTGTCCTTAAAAAGGATTCAGGACCAGATTAAGGTGTTCAAAGTGGAGAGCTACTGGACTCACAAGTTGTCTGAGTGGAAACGTAGTGGTATACCATTCTCATTCCGTAGCCGCAAATGCAAAGTGGTTATTGAAAACATAAAAATCCTAGTTCTCAGCTTTTGTATAGGATGTCAGAAGACAGTTGTGGTAGTATGCAAGATCTGATCCCGCTTTTCTTTACGGTTTGTGTGTTGTTTTGTATCTATTGTTGGAAGTGGTTAAAACTTATGCTTAGTTCCTTGGGCATTGTATTGGTAAAAAAGCCTGAGCAACTACCACAAAATAAACATCTTGTTAGCCAATATGTATTGCAACTTCAAGATGATATGGAGCCTTCTGAGAGAACATTGAATAGAATTTTAAGATCTATGGACCATTTGATCCAAAAGGCTGAAAAGCAACAACCCTCATGAGGCTTCTAGTGGGATATTCTAGAGGTTTTGAAGGAGTTGAAAAGTTTGAGAGCCATCATGTTCCAAAGTTAGCTTCAAAAGAATATCCCAACTGTTGGAGCTTACCACCCTGACAACCATCGCCGTTTCTCTCCCTAACATCCGAAACAACGTTGTTGATAGCTTGTTAAGAAGTGTTAGTGAAGGTCTACTGTATGTGACACATGTGGAGGAAAGCCTCAATGCTACCAATGAATTTGTAATCCTTCAAAATGTTGTGGGTAGAAGTTGAATTCCACCAAAAATGAATTTGTAATCTAATTTTCTCGTGGAACACCCTCCCAAAATAGACCAGAATGAGAGGCTATACTCCTTTAATACGTATGTGTGTGTCATTAGCATTTAGAAAGTATGTGGAATTTGGGTTTTAGTTTGTTTGTAACTGAATAAGATCTTGTGACATAGTCCTTGGTTCTCATCATCCGTACTCGTGTCTAGTTCGCTTGTGAACATATTTGCTTGTTATGTGGTTGAATGTGTTAATAATTAGATGATATAATTAGTTTTTCTGGCGTAAGATTTTATTTTATCTGTTATCGGTTACAGGGCTCAAGGGATCATGATCTTACTCCATTCAAGACTTGATGATAAAAGAACTTAGATTAAATGTAGCTAGTAAAACCTGATTTATTTGATGATTTGTATGCGTTCGTACTGATAATTTTCGATCATATCTATTGGAAAATTTAAGGTGTATTTACTTGAAGGCATCCAAAAAAATCATCAGTTATGTGAGCTACATCATCGATATGCAATTGCCATCCCAATTAAAAACATAAAGTCAACATTGGTGAAGCTAAATTAGTCAATAAATCGAAATTACGATGTCATTGCATGTGAAGTTAATCATATGTCGCCACTTCAATTCGATAGAAATGATGTAATTGACACGATTCTAAAAAGGTATAATTAAGATAAACATGTGAAGATGTATTTCAATACGAGAAATGCTAAAAAAATGCGATAATAAATTTTAAATGGTTAAAGTACAAACCAGAAACATAGTCGAAGTTAGGATTTTCTTTGTTTTTATAATTGAGAACGAAGTTCGATGACTACATTATCTAAAAACTTGCAGGGTTTGTTGACTACCTAGTATTACCATGTGTCAAAAATTCCAATTGTTGGCTAATTCAAGTATTTCATTTCATTTAAATGGGGTTTACTTCTATAAAACAAAACTTACAACAAAATAACTACAATACATAGTTACAAAAAATAATAAATAATCAAGTCAACTAAATCTACTTTCATTTCAACTCAAGAATCCAAGAAACACATTCTTTCAAAAGCTCAAACTTGTGATGCATAGCGATGTTCAAGAACACTTCCATCTTCTCCCTAAAAACATTAACTTGTTCCGTGAGAGCAAAAGATCCCGCACACCCGCAATATTCAGCCAAATGTGCAGCTTTAATTTGCTTGCATTTTAAACAAATTAAATCTTGAAGATGAAAAAGCCGTTCTCTTTGACGAACAATTTGTAACAAACTATTTTCCATTACTTCACGGTCATACGGTTGACCACATTGTGGGACCCCACATCTCCATTCTTGTGTTAGTAAACTTCTGTCTTGACATAAGTCTAGGTCTCTACAATCGTTGCAGTAACTGCCAAAATGGTCAATTTCAGTTACCAATTATAAATGTTGTCCAATATATTTAGATTTTTTTATGGATAACTAGTATGTCGATACGTTGCAAAAGTTATATTATTTCAAAAATCTACCTTTTTAAACAAAATGATAGATATATAACCTGAGTTAACCCGTTCATATATAAATGGGTCAAAATTGTCATCTCTGAAAATGCAAATTATTTTCTTGTCTTTTTTTCTTTAGAGTGAACTATCAAGAACCTTGACATAACAGTTGATGAATCTATAGTTGCATGCTATTATAATATTATTTTCTTGTTTTTTAATGATCATTAAAATGATGTTTACATGCTATTATAATATTATTATTTTTACCTGCAAATTGTTATATTTAATCTTGATTAAGTGGAATAATTAGACTAAGTATAAAAATACTTAGCATAAAAGAAAAATAGAAGAAGAAATAGAAACGACACCACCAAAGTGAATCGGCGCCACCCCCGAAATTCCCGGCAACCGCCACAACCGCCGCCGTTAACCGCCACCATAACCGTCATGACTGTTCGTTGATACCGTTTAACATAGTATAAATAGATGTAGATTTTGTTTATGTAATCATCGAATCTTTGTAATATAAACCATATTAATAAAAGTTTAGACTTTGATTTGTATATCTGTCTGAATCTTAAATTCGATCCAACACAAATTACGTTTGGTAAAGTGAAAGAAATCGAAGATCTTTTAAACTCTGCTTCTAAAGCAAACTCCTTTACACGAATTCTTTTCAACAGATTTTTTCTCATGATCTGCAATTTGTTTATCATAAACAAAATAAATAAAAAATAATATTTTCTTAAATGACAAAATAAAAATAAAATTACCATAATATCATGGCGCACATTGTTATATTAATCTTGATTAAATCAAGTTAATTAACATAATACTTAGGATAAAAATGATATAAACATGAAAGGTCACCGGCCACCAAAGTGAACCGGCGCCACCCCCGAAAATCCCGGCAACCGCCACAACCGCCGCCGTTAACCGCCATCGTAACCGTCGTGACTGTTCGTTGATACCGTTTCACATAGTATAAATAGATGTAGATTTCGTGTCTGTAAATATCGAATCTCTGTAATAAAATCAAGTATCAATAAAAGTTTAGATTTTGATTTATAATTCTGTTTGTTTCTTAAATTCGATCCAACAATTGGTATCAGAGCCTTGTTAAATCAAAGCCATCATCATATACCAAGAACACAGAAGAAACCACCGATAACAGGTGAACGTACCTTATCGGAGAAGACGACAAGAGAATCGACCGGAGGCGGACAGAGCCGCAATTTCAAAATTAGGGCACAACCATCGTCGCCCAACAACAGAGACCGTAGATCCATAAATAATCGACGGTTAAAGAGCAACGATCGGAACAAACCGGCAATATTATCGCCGGCGATCAAAGAAAACGTAGAAGAAGACGAACAGAGAAAATACTAAAACACACTCAACTGTGTGTTTTGTTCGAGACTTTTGTTTTTCCCAGAAGTCATTTTTACACTTTTCTTTCACCATAAGTTTTCTTTAAAAGTAATTTATTAAAAGGAACCGTCTTTTTGTTTTTCCAATACACTAGTTTTCAGTTTTCGAAAAAAGAAAAAGAAAAACAGGACGTGTTTGTTACTGTTTTGTTTAAAGAACATATAATACAATATAATTATATTATCATATACATTATCTTTAAGATAAGATTTGTATATAAATATAAATGTTATTAATAATTATTAATCATAAAGTATAATTAACAAACATTTTTAAAGCAGTTTTTATATAAAGTTCGTTAAAAAATGACAAGAGAAGAAAATGACGATAAAGCGGAGAGTTCCAAAATTTATAAAGAAAATAAAAATTCTACCATTTTTCAATGTCCTATATTGAAATCAACAAATTACACTACATGGGCAATTCGAATGCAAATTATTTTGGAAGCAAATGGCTTATGGGAGACAATTGAACCACAACCAACAACAGAAGAAGATACAAAAAAGGATAAAACTGCTATCGCATATCTTTACCAATCATTACCAGAAGATCAGTTACTTCTCATTTCAAAATATAAAACTGCAAAGGCAGTTTGGGACGCCTTAAAAACAAGACACGTCGGGGTACAAAGTGTCCAACAGGCAAAACTACAAACACTCAAATCAGAATTTGAGAAGTTACAAATGGAAGAGAATGAATCAGTAGATTCCTTCACTACAAAATTAACGAGTATCATCAACAAAGCTGCTTGTCTTGGGTTATCATATGAAGACTCTACAATAGTACGAAAATTGTTAAATTCGGTACCAGATAAATTCCTTCAAATAGTTGCATCAATGGAACAATACTCAGATCTAAACACCATGACTTTAGACGAAGCAATTGGCAGACTCAAAACATTTGAAGAAAGACTTACATACAAAAGGTATAAACCAGTGAATACCCAAGAAGGATTGATGTTCTCACAACAAGAAGATCAAAGACATTTTAGAGAATGTGGATGCAATATTTAACCAAAGGCAAGACCGAGGGTTTGACAATTTCAGTTCAGAAAGAAGAAATTGGGAATCTTCACAAACTAACTTCAAGAAAGATGACAAATCAAAAGTAGACAAGTCAAAAGTACAATGCTTCAATTGTAGGAAGTATGGACATTACGCAAATAAATGTCCACAACGGGAACAAGAGAAAGACCAGTCAAATCTTATTGAAGAAGATTTGGAACCAACACTACTTATGGCAACAATTGAAGAAAACGATGGAGTTTTTTCTCAACCGAGAAAAATCTCGACTTAAAACAACTACAAATGATGAAAGGAGTTGGTCAATCGGGATGGACGGTTGATCAAAGAAGGTGGTCAATCAGGATGGACGTTTGATCAAAGAAGATCTCAACAAAGGTGGAGTGAACCAACATGACAAAAGCATAGCGGATGGAGTAAAATGCTTAACAAGACATAGGTGGAGTGAACCAATAAAAGCATACGGATGGAGTAAAATGCCTAATAAAGCATCGGTGGAGTGAACCAACATAACAAAAGAATACAGATGGAGTAACACGGCTAACAAAGAGTACTGAAGAGCAAGACGCCGGTGGAATGAACCAACATGATCTATTCGGGCAATATTGACTTAGAAGATGGAGGAATCGAAAGTGTCAACACATTGCAAGTATTTAGAAACAGATCAAATTCAAGACAACAGTACCAACATCAAGAAGATAATCAAGATTAAGGGGGAGAATGTTATATTAATCTTGATTAAATCAAGTTAATTAACATAATACTTAGGATAAAAATGATATAAACATGAAAGGTCACCGGCCACCAAAGTGAACCGGCGCCACCCCCGAAAATCCCGGCAACCGCCACAACCGCCGCCGTTAACCGCCATCGTAACCGTCGTGACTGTTCGTTGATACCGTTTCACATAGTATAAATAGATGTAGATTTCGTGTCTGTAAATATCGAATCTCTGTAATAAAATCAAGTATCAATAAAAGTTTAGATTTTGGTTTATAATTCTGTTTGTTTCTTAAATTCGATCCAACACACATTTTGGTCAAGAAGAAGGACAGCACACACATGCTTAGTAAATTCCAATGCAGGATTGCCTTTAAAATTATCTTTATCTGCCTGAGATTTGCCTATATTCCCCATATGATCATCAATATCAACAACTATATCCAATAGTTTTTTTGTGAAGTGAGATCTAATCTGTAAGATAAACAACATTATAATCTAATTACAATAAAATAAACTTCAAAAAATTAAGTAATTTATCTTAATATGGACCTTTTCTTGAAGATATTTATTCATTCCAGACTCAAACGTTTCAGCAGCAGCAGTTGTAATTGATGGAGTGCATGAGTCATCATTTCTTAAATTTGTTCTTTTTCTGGCTTGATCTTGTGTAAATTTCCATGGTAGATGTATGAATTCATAGACTATATAAACAAAGTGATCCTATGAAAGTCAAAAAAGACACTCGGTTAATAGATAAAGGACTGGAATTGTAAATGTTTATAATATTTGTTCAAAAACAGCATGCTGATTACGGATTTCTAACATATATTGATCGTAATAGGATAATGGCGGTTATCGTTGGGATGGGATGTAAATCAGATATATCATTCTATTACTGATACTGCACTTATTACTGATTTATGCATACTGAAGAATAGTACTGATGGGACAGAACTGCAATTACTACTGATGCTACTGATCTCAAGTTTACTACTGATGATGGCAAATGCTACTGACGTCTATTTTTGGTGCTGATCGTATACGAGATTCTAGCATGGTTAGTTAAGGAATGTATATCTTTATGTAATTCAATTGTAATCGAATCCTAGAATAACTAGGTTAATATTTTAGGCTTCAAGGACTATTATATATAGTTCCTTATGAATTATAAACATACGTGTGTATTGATCGATCAAATTAATATACATTGAAGCTTTTTGTGATTACTGTGTTCTTATTTACATTCGTATTCATTAACAGTATTCATCGTTTGTAATCAATTAAACTAAAGTTTTGATCCGCTGCAACTTTTTATAGTTTGTAGATCTGTGATTAATTAATCCTTCTGGGTTAATCGATCCTGACAAGTGGTATCAGAGATTTACGGTTCTAGATCTACGAATTAAGAACAGCAAAAAGTTTCATACTTTTGATCTCAAAATTGTTAATCATGTCTGATAACAATGAAAGTACTCAGGCAAACAAGATTCCAATTCTCACTCCCAACAACTTTGGGATGTGGAAAAACAGAATCAAGCAATACATGCTGGTTACTGATTATTCCATGTGGGAAGTGGTTCTTGAAGGCAACAAGACTATTCAAACTCAAATAGCCATCACTTCAACTGAAGTTGACAAACTAAAGTGTGAGAAAGAGAAGAAGGACAGAGGGATCGAGCTCAAAGCCTTAAGCACTCTTTTGCTTGCCATTCCCAATGATTATCAACATCTCTGTAACACCGCATTTTTTTTAACAGAATTTAATCAGAAGTTAATTTTTAAATCATACATAAACATATCATAATGCCATGTGCCTCATGTAAGGTTACATAAACACATTAGTTCTATGGGTAGCACAACAATGAAAGCAAACTACAACCAGCCTCAAACTATCACCCAAAAAAAACATGTACTCCTTTTGTTCTATACATGACCATACACGAAAAGTAAAATACCATGATTTTACAATCGAAATATTATATGGGATTTATGGTATTACCTTGCAGTACCAACCCAAAACAGCCCAACAGCAGATGCACAAGCCTATTTTCATGTTACGAACAAAGGTATATCGTTCGTTCATATGAGATACCATAAGCAATACTCCTTGTGCCTGCAATCAAAACACAAAAATAGAACATATTGATATTAAGCATAATTAATGGTTCCGAAAATAATACTATTTATAAATTATTAATGACAATAATCACGGAGAGAGATTTTCTTAGATGTTTTTGAAAAATAAAGTTGTTTTTATAATGATATGTAAAATAAGGTAATGATATGTAATGAAAAATCTCATTACATCAAACTTATATCATTGGAATAACACAAATCGTAATTATGAATTTATAATTATGTTGAAAATATAGGCTAAATGGACATGGTGATTAGAAAGATATGGGGCTAAAAGTGTAACACCAAACCTCTCTAATAAGAGCATCACCAACATTTTCCATTGCATAAATTGCCACGATATCTTCCATCCGCAACTCATTTAAAGTATCATGTAAAATGCTCAAAGTGCCAAATATTCGATTTCATCATGTGCTTACCTGAACTTTTTCATTCTCTTTTAAACTTTAGCCACACTAAAACTCCATCATCATACACACACAAGCTGCTATCACATGCAAGTATCTATCGATTTAGATAGTAGTGAGCATATATAATGGAAAAGCAGTCAAACTTAGACCTGATGCATCTTTGTGTGAGAAAGGTAGGTGGTACCCGCCATCGTCACAAAATACTTGCAAAAACCACATTCATATCTAGTCCTTGAAATTAAGTGTTCATAACTCATAAAAAGCTCACCACATTTCTCTTAAAACATTTTATTAAATAGGTCACCAAAGGACTCAAATTAGCAACATCTACATAAAAAATAAACCCAAAAAAATCTAAATTTTCAACCAGCTCTTTAAAGATAATTTAATGGTTTGCATATTTAGATAATAAGAATTATAAAGACGATGGAAATAAAAATTGTTTTCATAACCCTTGACAAATCAAGATTTTGAATTTGAAAGTACCAATTTACATAAAATAAACTAACATGAAATAGTATATGTGCCAGAAGTTGGAGCTTAATATTGAAAAAGAAAACAATAGAAAATCCTCCAAGCTAATAAAAATTTGTAAATTTGTTTTTATATTTCCACTCTCAGAGACATTAAATCAAATACCTGGTATGCATACCTTGCTTCTTCGAAGTTAGGCCAAACTTCCTCCTCTTAACAGTAGAATTAAGCAATGATGATTACCCAGTCCTCAATCGCACAACTAAAATAAAATCAAACCAGTTGAAGATGAAATTGACTTCTCTTAGAAGTTCAAATATTATTTAAAATTTAAATTTGAATATGCTAATTAACGAATTTCAAGCATAAAATTGACTTCTCTTAGAAGAAAAAACTCAATTTGAAGTTAGGCCAAACTTCCTCCTCTTAACAGTAGAATTAAGCAACGATGATTACCTAGTCCTCAATCGCACAACTAAAATAAAATCAAACCAGTTGAAGATGAAATTGACTTCTCTTAAAAGTTCAAATATTATTTAAAATTTAAATTTGAATATGCTAATTAACGAATTTCAAGCATAAAATTGACTTCTCTTAGAAGAAAAAACTCAATTTGAGGACTTACATCAAGAAAATGGAGGAGTTCATCGATGGAATCTGAGGGGTGTGATAGTTGTTTCCATGTCTCATTCGTATCTATAACTATAGGCAGCTATAATGAAGTTTCTACACAGCCAATGAAACGGATGAGAGATAATGGCATTAAATTGCCCAACCCTTAAAGATGTAACTGACAATTTTGGCATTCAATTGCCCAGCCTTTTCATTGAAGGCGGTTTTATAACCAAATGCGTGTCACTCATGTATAAGGAGCACAGTGACATGTACTTCCATGTGGGCTGAAACTGCCAAGTGGTTTTTTCAACAATGACAAGTGGCTTTATTAATGAGGGAAGAACTCAAAAAAGTCTCATTTATTATATATATAAATAACTCACTTACATTTTAAATTACTATTAATTAATAAAAGTATAATTTTACTTTACATGTAATAATTATTTAAAAATAATCATGTGCTCAACAAAAACCGGTATTTATTAGAGAAAAAATATAATTCTTTTAACATTTAATATGAGGTTTAAAAAAATTTATTAGTCACATTTTTAGCTTAATTAATTTAATAAGTTTATGTAAACTTAAATTTTCAAATTAAGTTAAATTTAAAGTTCCATTGATAAACTTTTTCATGACCTAATTTAAATGTAACATATAGATTTCATTTAATAATAAATTATTTATGAACTTTTATGTTATTTAATGCCCCTAAGACCACCGTCAACGACAGTGGCCTTGTGGCGTCGATTGGGTTCTTTTTTTGGCTTCCATCGTTGGCACCAAGACATCTTTGATGGCGAGCTTGAGGGGTGAGATCAGTTGGTGGGGTGGGTCTAAAAATGTATTTTGTGTGTGTATTTTGTTATGATGAGTTCTGAAAAATTGAATGAAATATATATTGTTGGCATGTGATGTCGATTGGAAGGTGAAATAACATGACGCTGATTTGATAATAACTGACCCGTCTCACATGTTAAAATATGTTGTTGCTCACTTGCTCTGAGAAATGGTACACCAATAACCTATGCAATATATAAACCCATTTCCCTCTTTCTCAGCCGTCTTTCTCCAAACCTCCTCCTTCTTCGTTTCAATCAAACTTAATTATCATTATCAATTCAACGTAATAATGTTAGAATTGTTCGAAACCCCAGCAGGCTTTGCCCTGTTTAAAGTACTGAATGAACAAAAGCTCTCCAAAATTGATGCAAGTAATACACACAAACTCATTAATCTCTCTGCATTTTAATCGCTACTAATTTCATCCGATTCTGTGGTTACAGGATTTATGGAAGGATTTCTCATCAGCGATTACAGCTAAACAGGTCAATTTTTGTTAAATTTTCCGTTTCAACATGAACACAGTACTCGTTTACACTTCAATTTTGTTCCGTCATGAAATTGAAGTTTGTTTTAATGATTTTGATTAACAATAGGTGGTGAAAGTAAAAGCATTTTCCAAATTTGAGAACACATCAGAAGCACTTTCAGCAGCCACATTGTTAATTGATAGAAACCTAGCAAAGGTTTACGCAAGTTTTTGAAAGCTCACTGTGATGGTGAAACATTAGCTGCTGATTCTAAATTGGGAAATGTCATCAAGGATAAAATTGTAAGTTTTATTTTTAGTTTTAAACATTTATTACATACAGTTTACATATCTGGTAATTTAGCCTTCCTATTTATAGCTATAACAGGTGGCCCTTTTTGGTTAATATTGTATATACAACTTAGTATATTATGTTAAATTTTATTATATATATCGTTATGGATATATTTATGTATTGTTATTGCAGCAAATTGAATGTGTGCATAATTTAGCTGTAATGGAACTTATAAGAGGTGTTAGAAGTCTATTGACCGAACTCATAACCGGTCTCGGTGCACAAGATTTAGCACCAATGAGCTTAGGTTTATCTCATAGTTTGTCTAGATACAAACTTAAATTCAGTCTCGATAAGGTAAATCCTTAATCCTTAATCCTCTTGTTAGCATTATCAGAATACCGAGCTCAATTACGAATATTTAAAAAGCAGAATGAACACAATTGCACCAAATTTAACCGTGCTTGTTGGAGAATTAGTTGGTGCTCGATTAATTGCACATGGTGGCAGTTTATTAAATCTTGCAAAACAGCCTGCTAGCACTGTACAAATTCTTGGAGCAGAAGAAGACCTTTTTAGGGCTTTGAAAACAAAACACGCAACACCTAAATACGGGCTTATTTTTCATGCAAGTTTAATTGGGCAAGCTGGACCATAAATAAATGGAAAAATGTCTCGTTCACTTGCTGCGAAATCTGCATTAGCTATTCGGTGTGATGCTTTAGGAGAAAATCCAGATAATTCTATTGGAAGCTTGAAATCAGCAAAAACATCTATAATGGTAACACTTTATGTTTTAGTTTTAGGGCTAGTTTTGTTCTCCATATATGTAAGTTTGGTACAGGACATGATATATCTTACGAATCATTTGCATTTCAGAAATAGAAATTATATTTGTGTTTGTTATTTGTGTATACTTCATGTTGCTACTCAAGATGACATGTGTGATTCACTAATTCTCTTTCCTCATACCCGGAAACTTGCACAAAGCTTGTTGAATACCTAGTAAAACATTGGTTACCACACATTCCTGTTTTGTAGAAAAGTTCATTAAGCAATTATAGCAGTTTCCAGTAGCTACATTTGATCTAAGTTTTTATCATCAAATCTTAAATGTTGTAAGGTTGTACTCCCTTGACTCCTGTTAGCACATGCCAGCATACACCAAAAAACCAAATATATTTTTGAAACATTCAACCACACAACAAGTTAATATTTCTACAAGCGAACAAGACAGAAAATAGGTCACGAGAACTTATTGAGCTTACAAATTAACTAAAAAAACCCAAATTCTGCATACCTTTTTTAATGCTAATCACACATACTTATTGAAGTAGCGTTGTGGTCTACTTTGGGAGGGTGTGTACAAGATGGTTGCCTTAAATAATTAAGCACGCCACATGTTGATCAATAAAAGCTCTTCTCGCGCCTAAAATAATCACGCCACTTGTCAATGAATGGAAGCTCATCTGGACACAAGCTTGGAAGTCTGCGATGTTGAATGATGTCAATCATCCGCTTAGTCTCACCGAAGAGTTGGACCGCAGCATGGACACTGGCCATCCTTTCCTCTATCACACTTGAGTAGCATTTCATTGCTATGACTTGGGGTAAATTGGTAAGACAAGCAGCTAATATGTCAGAGATCATTGATGATATTTCCTCAAATAGATCATATTGGCTAACCTCGTCGTCTATCTTGTCTTGGTAGGAACACATCAATGTTTCGACAATGCGATACATTGAATTGGCGCAAATCAACTTGGAAGTTGAATTCTTATTTGAGTCTTCATTAATGTCCATAACTTCTTCCACTTTAGTGACCATGTTTTTGGCTGTATCTATGTACCATTCTAGAATCTGTCTTGTTGTATTCACCTGAGGATCGGGATTTTTCAGGTTGTTTCCTAACCATTTGTGGTGCACATTGACCTCTGCCCACAACAGTGTAGCTGCCTTTTGAATACTTACATATGCATTGGTAGCATTGAGGTATTCCTCCACAAGTGTCACATATTCTAGACCTTCACTCACACTCTTCAGCAATCTATCAACCTTGTCGTTTTGGATTTTAGGTAAAGAAGCAGCGATGGTCGTTAGGGTTACCAATGGTAAGCTCCAACAATCATGATATTCTCTTGAACATGAAGCTGGAACATGTTCGCTGTCAAACTTTTCAACTCCTTCAAAACCGTTAGATCTCTCTAGAAGATACAAGAGATATCTTGGTTGTTGCTTTTCAGCCTCTCGGATCAAATGGTCCATTGATTTTAAATAGCTTTTCAATGTTCTCTTTGCAAGCTTCATATCTTCATGAACAACCATGTCATAATATTTACTTATAATCTTTTTATTTCGTTCTACTTTATGATCATGATTAGGATCTCTTACCAACTCAATACCCAAAGCACTAAACATAACCTTTAACATCTTCCAACAATGGAAACATGCCAATGGAAAAACCATAAGAAAATTTGGGATCAAAGCTATCATCTTGCATGCTACAACCACTGTCTTCTGAAATCCTATACAAAATATCAGAATTAGGTTTTTCGAACTTTCAAAGACAGATGTGCGTATGCGACTACGGAATAGGCGGAAATGGAACTCGAATGGGGATGGGCATGACAATGATACACTAGTTTCTTTCCAATCAAATAGCTTTTGAGTCCAGTAGCTCTCTACTTTAAACACCTTAATCATGGACACCTTAAAGCTTAAAGATGCAAAACATCTACAAAATGGTGCAATTGTACCCAATATGACTCCGATAGACTGTATCATGAAAATCACTGGAATCGACCACTTATAATCCGAATCATGGGCATTTAGATGATCAAATGTGAAAAGCATAATAATAATGTGTAAGATAGTGGTTGAAACGCATATTACCCCTGCAGCCGAGGATGTAGCCGAGCAAACTGTCATGAATTCAGGGGTCATAGTTTCTGCCATGATCCAGTAATTGCACAAATGTTGCTTTAGCTTCTCATCAGTTAATCCTACCCCTCGTTGCTGATGTAGGTCCCGCAAAGCTAGTTCACGGCGTTCTTGGTATTTCTGCTCTAATATTTCTTTGGACTTCAAAATGGCTAAAGCTGAACAAATATGTATTACCAGCAAGACGACTAACACAACAACATAAACGATCGCTATCAACCTATTACGGTTTACATAAGCATAAGGTGATTCATAACTGAAAACGAGATGAAGGAAGTGATCGTCTTCCGGGTAGGAAATGACACCTGTCTTTATCTGAATGCAAACATTGACAACCGTCGTGATTACCAAAACACCCAAACCTATGGTGTTTGTGATGAGTTCCTTGGCTTCCATGTTTACAAGAGACGGCAATGAATTAGACATGATGGTGCACATAAAGGCCATGCTCCCGAGCTTTGCACCCTGGTCCGCGACACCTGGCATCGAGTTGTTCAGATCCATTGGTAGCTTAATTGCAACAGCTATTATAGATAGAGAAGCAGAATTGAGCGACGAATATTTACTCGGGAACCAAAGTTTTTTGTTTTTGAAAGCGTGTAATAAATCAGCCACCATTACAAGTAGACAAACCAAAGAAGCTAATGCGATATAGATCCCGATCCATGGCATGGGTTCGCTGTACTTGTTTTGCTGGTCTGAGTGGAATATTGGCTTGCTGTAACCCTGCAAGGAGTCGAACAGAGCTTTTGGAATATTTCTGTAACTCTTCAGTTGGTGCAGAAGTTTGATGTACTCTATTGCTGTGTATTCACCCATAATTATATATGTTCGACAAAGAAAATGATGATTTGAGATCGAGTAAGAAGTGAAGGAGGTATTTATTGAAACGAAGAGAAAGAGGAATAGTTTGGTATTATTGTCCAGACATGTTGGGTTTCTTTCAGTGCTTTGTGACAAAAAAAGCTTGTTCCTAATGCAGCAATGAAATTTGTAGCCACAACTTTTCCAAAAGTAGAAATTAAAGCTGACACACCTCCAAAGCATCAATCATTTGGGCTCCCATGTGATTTTCGTTTGTTACTATTCCGTAGATTTTTTACAAATTATCAGGGAAAAAAACAACGTTCTCATTAAATGTCCCAAGATAGTCGGGTATTATATAGTTATGAACCTTTGAAAAATCGTAGATAGTTTGTAAAAAGAATATAAAACTATCAAATGTATCATGAACAGATTAGCCATCACTTCTTAGATTAACCTTTTAGATTTCAGTTATATTAGACGTTGCGCATTGAAAAGATTAGACCGATCCCAACAGTGACACGAACTGACACTTTATCTTTTGCCAAATCAGCGTCACGTTAGCTCACACTCCAACCGACATTAAACTGACATACTCATGCCAACAAAACATTTTCTCTTCAGTTTTTTAGGCTCCGCCATTATAAAATACACGCATACACAAAATACCAAATACCTATTAAATTGCATTGGGCCCACCATAACTTCAACCACATCTCTTCTCCAAAGCGAATTCTTCAAACTGACTTATGGTGCCAATGGGTGACGAGAGGATGCTTCCAAACTGATGCCATCGGTTTGGACCATTGGCAGAGGTCTAAGACCTTCACAGCATTTTGTTTTTGAGTTTCTGTGATATTCACAACACAAAAATAGCATCCCTTGTTAGAGGGCTATTTATGTGATATGATTTCCCTATTGTATAACCATTGTATTAATAAAACTAGTTTAAGTCTAAAAAATTTGAAGCAACAAAAACCCAATGAGATTTGATATCATAAGCTATTTGTCTATAAGCTCTTTGATAGTTTAACGAAAAGTTAAATACTACTACCTCCATATCACAAATAAGTGATATATTTTGGGTTTCGTAAAGATTATAACGAGGTTAAAAAAGATTAAACTCAAAAGCCCCTTAAATAAACCTTTTCCAAACAAGTCTCAATATTTGATTTCGAAACAAACCTAATGCATAGGTTGGACTTTGGAGTGCTCTTTTCGGCAAATTGCATAAGATGCTGTGGGTTAACCGGGTTTGTATGCCATGTTACACAACAGCATAGTCAAAGTTACGATTTTCCTTTGCTTTTATAGTTGAAAACAAAGTTCGATGACTACGTTATCTTAAAACTTGCAAGGTTTGTTGACTACCTAGTCGTGTCAAAGATTCCAAATGTAGGCTAATTCAAGTACTTCATTTCATTTAAATGGATTTTACTTCTATAAAACAAAACTTACAATAAAATAACTACAATACATAGTTACAAAAATTAATAAATAATCAAGTCAACTAAATCTACTTTCATTTCAATTCAAGAATCCAAGAAACACATTCTTTCAAAAGCTCAAACTTGTGATGCATAGCGATGTTCAAGAACACTTCCATTTTCTCCCTAAAAACATTGACTTGTTCCGTGAGAGCAAAAGATCCCGCACACCCGCAATATTCAGCCAAATGTGCAGCTTTAATTTGCTTGCATTTTAAACAAATTAAATCTTGAAGATGAAAAAGCCGTTCTCTTTGACCAACAATTTGTAACAGACTATTTTCCATTACTTCACGGTCATACGGTTGACCACATTGTGGGACCCCACATCTCCATTCTTGTGTTAGTAAACTTCTGTCTTGACATAAATCTAGGTCTCTACAATCATTGCAGTAACTGCCAAAATGGTCAATTTCAGTTGCAAATTATACATGTTTTGTCCAATAAATTAATTTTTTGTTATGTATAATTAGTATGTCGGATACGTTGCAAAAGTTATATTATTTAAAAAATCTACCTTTTTTTAACAAAATGATAGATATATAAATGGGTCAAAATTGCCATCTCTGTAAATGCAAATTAATTTCTTGTTTTTTTTCTTTAATCAAGAACCTTGACATAACAGTTGATAAATATATAGTTGCATGCTATTATAATATTATTTTCTTGTTTTTTATTGATCTTCATTAAAATTATGTTTACATGCTATTATAATATTATTATTATTTTACCTGCAAATTACGTTTGGTAAACTGAAAGAAATCGAAGATCTTTTAAACTCTGCTTCTAAAGCAAACTCCTTTACACGAATTCTTTTCAACAGATTCTTCCTCATGATCTGCAATTTGTTTATCATAAACAAAATAAATAAAAAATAATATTTTCTTAAATGGAAAAAAAAATAGGCCAGAAAATTACCATAATATCATGGTGCACATTTTGGTCAAGAAGAAGGACAGCACACACATGCTTAGTAAATTCCAATGCAGGATTGCCTTTAAAATTATCTTTATCTGCCTGAGATTTGCCTATATTTCCAATATGATCGTCAATATCAACAACTATATCCAATAGTTTTTCTGTGAAGTGAGATCTAATCTGTAAAATAAATAACATATGAGTTTATAATCTAATTACAATAAAATAAATTTTAAAAAATTAAATTATTTATCTTAATTTGGACCTTTTCTTGAAGATATCTTTTCATTCCTGACTCAAACGTTTCAGCAGCAGCAGTTGTAATTGATGGGGTGCATGAGTCATCATTTCTTAAATTTGTTCTTTTTCTGGCTTGATCTTGTGCAAATTTCCATGGTAGATGTATGAATTCATAGACTATATAAACAAAGTGATCCTATAAAAAGTCAAAAAAGACACTCGGTTAATAGATAAATATTAGCAAGAATCAAGGAGTATAATCAAGGAGTATAATTTCAGTTTCATATATGCAATTGATGTCATTTAATGTATTTAATTATTTCCTTATTATTGAATTGTAACTGTAATTTCTTAGGGTATTTATACCCAACTCTATCAATGAAGAAATCAAGCAATTCAGAATATTAACAATGGTATCAGAGCAAGGTTCACCCGTAGTTGGTCAAACGGCCACACGGACCACACGTAACCCATAAAATATCCACGTGTTAGGCGCAAAAAAAAATGACGCCACACGTGAGGGGGCGTGTTGAGTAATGTCCCACATTGGACAGATATTGAACCTGTAATGTGCTTATAAGGGTCCTGGGCTACTCCTCTTACAACCAATTGGTTTTAAGATGGAACCCCACAAACTGACAATAAAGGACTGGAATTGTAAATGTTTATAATATTTGTTCAAAAACAGCATGTACCAGAAGCTTCTTGGGGAGGTTTTCTGCAATATTCCAGCTGTACACTATATCCACTTGGGGAGCATCATTTGTGTCATCATTTGTTTCATCTGGTTTTGGTCGAATTCCACAGTAATTGTACTGCAATGAGAGGGCAAAATGGTAATTTCTCAATTCAATCAAATAATAGTATCAAGTTAACAAATGTTATTTAGCTAACCTGATCCATGAATAGCAGTGAGTGCCAAAATTGAGTGGGTTCAAGCTCAATCCACTCAAATAAGTCTCTAAAAAACCAAAAAAAAAAACGGAGATCAGATTTTATTAAATTAATTTTTTATAATTAAATATGAAAAATGAAAAAGAATTAACCTTGTTTGTATAGTTTTTAGTAAACTATCACAGTAAGCTTGGGCTGCAAGTAAGTCTGATTTTCCAGTATCCAATATAACTTTTGAAAAATTAGCAAATACAATATTGGCACCCAATTTTTTTAATTCAGTTAGTAATAATGCAAACACTTTTTGCATGACTCTGTGAAGCATCCGATGAAGAGCTGGATCATGAAGCTTTGACCGTGGACTAAATCACAAGACCAAAAAAGTCAAATTAGTCAAAATTAAGTCAACATTACAATATATGTATTTAGGAAGATGTACCTGCAGAGCCATCTGTATAAATGTTGTAACATTGCATCAGCAAATACATTTCCTGATGAAACTGCATCAGCAAGACATCTTTGAATCAGTTGTTTGAGGACACGAAATGCTTGTGAACATGATGTGGCATCGTCTAATCCTGACCGTTCGTTAGATCCAGAAGTCAAATCATGGTCAAACCCAAATAGTGTACCTCCCTCCATTTCGTTTACTTGGTTGCTTTTTAACAGAGCATTAACTGCCAAATGATGAATCTGTGTCCATTTTGTATGAATTTAGTATTTATTTAATGATTTTAATCTTTATAGTGACAGAAAAAAGGAAAAGAAAAGAAAACAGACCTTTAGCTCAACTGTAACTTTCCTATAAGCACCAGGGTGAGTAAGAACTGGTTGATTAACCTTTTTAAAAAAAATAATTAGATTATAATATAAAATGCTAATTAGACCCTAAAATGAAATAAGATTTTTAAATAAAAATAAACCTCATCAGAGTAACAAGTCTCTTCTTCAACATCACCTCCAAGATCCGGAGTTCCATTATCTGATATCCAAAGTATCTGCAAATTATATATAATCTTTTTTATAAACAATTTGTGTGTCTACAAAAATCATATTATTTAACTTATATCTTTTTATTTAAATAAAATATTTAGAAGGCTTTATGGAAATTGACCTGTTGTTGATCACGTAATGCTCTTGCAAAAAAGACATCTGCAGTGTGTATAAGCCAATCTACTTCAACATTGCCTAATGGAACCTGTTCAAAATAAATTATCATAATTCATAAGCACATGAAGCACATGAAGCATATAAATATAATTCAAATTAGATATATTTATTAATTTATTAATTATTACATGAGAATATCTGGAAAGAGAAATTCTTTCATTTAACCAACGAGATGAAGCAGCACAACGTTGCATCCCAATTTTCACAGCTACAATCTGCCAACCAAGTGCCTATATATAGCAAAAAAATAATGAGTACCAGAATAATGCCAGCTCATCACTGGAAGCAGTTAGTATGGTTAGTCAGTTGGTCAACTACCTGATATTGACTATCACGGGCGTTTGAAGGAACTTTGACCAATGGGAAATCTTCTAAAGCTCGTATGCCAGATTTCATTAAGTCAACATCTGGACACTCGATTACAGAAATTGCAGGTCCATGAAGCTGATTTCTGTTATTTTTAAGGGTTAATTATGTTTTAATAGTCAAACTTTAATTACTTTGGCGGTTTAATACCTGAATTCACTTATTGTTCTTTGTAAGATTTTTTCACCATCTTTGATCTTTACAACATAGTCAACCTGAATATTTCACATGGCACTTGAATATGAAATTTACACTTTATTTTTAATATTGAAATTTCTAGACTAAAAAAGTCAAAGCTGACCTTAAAATTGGAAGCATCTCTAGATTCAACTGATAAAGTTTGGCAAGCTTCACGAAACTGTTTGTCTAAAATGTGTGGTGATATTTCTTTATTTTGGACAGGATTTACCATTACTGCATGAATGGTTGAAGATGATGGAAAATATACAAGATAAATACCACGTACATCAGATATGCTGAAAAAAATACAAAAGAATATTAGTTTACATCCTTTAATTATTTAAAATAATTAAAAATGTAAGGTACCTATGATATAAGTAGAAAAAAGGAATGGGAGATTCAAGATAAGAGCATTCTGTAGTGGTTTTATAATGCAACTCGTTTAAATTCCAACCGTCTTTTGCATTTCGTTTTTTGGCTGATTTATCCACTTTACAAACACAACCAATTTGAAGGATGGAATTAAAATCCAGCCCTAGTTTTGTTTCATATATTCCCTGAAACAAACAGCATTCAACAAATTTAACAAGCAAGTTTTGTATTTTGTAGACTTTCAAATTGACCAAAAATCGCATATGTTGACTTTTATTGAACAGTTACTGACCTCCACTTCAGGATCTGCAATGTGTGCAGCGAGTTTCCTGCTTACTGTTCTAAACTGAAGTTCATCAGTTATGACCTAAAAAAGATAATATAGTTGGTTAATAATTAGCTTGTGATAACTAATGATTTATAAAAATAATTATATAAATACCTCAATGAGATTATAGGAATGGTGTCCATGAGGAAGAATCTTGTTAACACGTCTTCCAGGAAATTCTTCGGTTACAGGAGCTTTAGAATTAAGGTAAAATACTCTTGGAACATTTATAGGGATTTTATGCATAATTCCATCCACAACTACCCATGCAAAAAATTGCCCAATTTGTGAGCTTGGAACAAGTTGAATTATCTGACCCAAAAAAAAAACAATTATATTTATTAATCATAATTATTCCAAATGCATAATCATAATACAGTTAAATAACTACCTGCCAGTGACTGCGTGTTAGGGCTACTTCTTGTTTTTTAAAATAAGAACCAACACCAGTTCCTTGAGCTTGTTTCTTATTTATCACACCATTAGGAGTATCGGAAGTTCCATTCCTTTGATTAAATTTCTCCAAATTGTCCAACCTGAAAACACAAATATAATTTCAACCCGTTTACTTAAGAAATGGGTCAAGTCGGGTCAACCCGACCCGTATTACCACCACATTACCTTTGCCTTTTCCTTTTGTCACGAACTTGCTTCCACTTTCTTTTCTTTGAGTCAAGCCATCCTTGATAATCAAGATCTTTATCTATATCCTCATTTTCAATATCAATATCAACCGGTTGTTGTGATGACATCACCGGATTCTTGCTGATGTCATGATCACCTTTTTCTTTGGAACAGCCACTTGTTTTACAGTTGGTTTCATATGAACGAACAATAGGTCTAGGTCCCACAGGTGAAGATTTCCCATTTTTCCCAAAATCCTCCAAATCCACAACATTTTGTTCATCGTTTTTCAGGTCATTCTCATTGCTCTTTTTCTTGAAAATATCAACTAACTTTCTTTGGCGCATTTTGTCGTCTTTTTCACGAACTTTTTTGTGTAACCAATCAGGATGAATTACTCTTGGAACAGGGTTTGAAACCTAAAAAAATATATATATTTAAATCAAACACACCAAAAGAAAAAGTAATATTTCACCAAAAGTGTTAATAAATGTATTATTTATACCTTCTGCATTGCTGCAGGAATAGTAATGATTTTTTGAATAGCAGAACTAAGCCGTTGTTTGTAATATGACCAATCAATTATGGATCGAATGCCAATATCTGATGACATTTTGCACCATTTATTCACATAGAATTTCATAATTTCTGCAAAATATAACAAATTCTAAATTTAATAAATAAATTTTAAATATTTCAAGCATAACGGTCTAGAGTTTTACCTGCATCAGTTTCAAATATAGCAACAGGAACTGCCCGTTCACTCACTGGATTCCCCTGTTCTCATCAAATTTCAAGCTTTTAAGAATCAAATTTATATAAAGTAAGTATTTTTATTAAAAAAATAATAAATCAGATAATTACCCGTGGTTCACATGCAACAACATATTGGCATCTTAGGCCTTTATCTTTAACCATTGTATCACCAAGAAAATCAGCAAGGCGTCTTGCAGTTGTTACTGCACATGATTTTTGTTCACCATAATCTGCTAAAGATTTGCTCATAGTGCTCGATTCTGAAATGTAATCAAGTAATTCACTGTCTGCAATATCCTTCCCTTGATTCTGTAATATCATTTTCTTTTTTAATTAAAAAAATATCATAAAAAAACATAGTAGAAATTAGATTCACAATTTTTGCATACATCAAGAAGATCAAGCCAGCGGTTTGCAACAGAAGCAACTACAGAATAACATTCCTCTAAGGTTGACCCGTGAAGAAATTTGTCAAAGAGTTCAGCCTGAATACAACAAGAATTATGAGAAAAAAATTAATTTTATTATTTAGAAAATAATTAATCCAAATAACTTCGTAAGATTACTTGGAAAACTTTAATTAGCTTTAGTTCACCCCTTCTCTTAATCTCAAAACCTTTAAGCTCAGCAAGGGTACCATCGTCATTAAAAACAGCATACCGTTTTTTAATTAAAATTCCTTCTTCTTTAGATGCAGGAAGAATCATTGCCTGCATAAAAATAAAAAAAATAATAATATCAGTTGAGTAAATAAATAATAATTATTATAATATAGTGATTGATTTATGGTTTATATATCATACCTTATATGGTCCATCGACTTCAAACTCAATCGAGCATTCACTGTGTGTTGCATATGTTCTGTTGATTGGATCATCAAGAGTCTGATGAAAAATACAAAATAAAAATTTGTATGCAAACATAAATAATTACTTGTTTATTAGAGGTGGTAAGATGAACGGGTTAGGTAATGAGTTGACCCGCAAACACCTTCGTGTCATTTTTTTATAATTAAAATTATTAAAATAACTAATGTCTTGCCTGTGATTAAAAAACAATATTATTAAAATTGCCACTTTTATTTATTATTGAATAAGCATAATCCGTCAAACCTGGTATTGGTCATTTGTGTTGTTTCTTGCTACATCAACATTGAGCATAACACACGGATATGAAATTGTTAGTTTCTTCGAGTCCCTGTAATGAAGTTTCAATAAAAAAGGTAATTAAACAAAAAAAACATGCCACGTCATCAAATCACAGTAAAAAAAAAACAAATAATACCTTGTTTTAAAGGTGAAATTTTCAGGAAATGACCCTGGTAAAGCACACCATATACCATCTGTATCTAATTCAAGTGGTCTTCCAATTTTTTCAACAAGTAAACGAGCATTTTGGATTATTTTTGCTCCAGTATAAGTAACAACTCCTGCCATTTCCATTGAATACCATCTTGCACCCCTAAAATAAAATAACATTATTTGTGAAATAAATAATAAAACAGTTTCTTTAATTAAAAAAATTCAACTTAAACTGTTAAAGTGAAGAATTTACTTTCGCATGACATATCCATAAAAGGAATTCAAGATACATTTATGAGCCAACTGTAGTGAATCATAGAGAACCACCATATCCTGCAATATTAATTTATACCAAGAACTGTAGTTATAAACAGCACCTATTAAAATTAAACTAAATTAAATTATTAAATAAAATTTATAAAATTACTTGTGCTTCTTGGATCTTGATAGGATTTCCACTAGCTTTTGCTTCTGACAATTTCCCCTTCCATACTTTATTAAGTCCTTTGTATTCATATCTTCTATCACGAAAACTTTAAATAAAAGATAACATGTTATAATTCCATACAGAAAATGATGTTATGTGCATAAAAATGTAAAAAAAAAATAGTAATTAAATATTTACCTTCGAACAGTATCAACATAAAAAGGATTTTCACGCATGCATATTCCTGCTTCACGAACTTCAGTAACTGGTTTTTCAAGCACTCGTTTATATGCTTTTTGACAGTATTTCTTTAACCGTTCTTTCAGTTTCAGTTGTTGGTCAGCTTTAGGCAGATCAAGAAACGGTTTTGATTTGGGACCATCAACAAACTCGGATTCAATTTGTCTCTTAATATGATAATAATCACTGATTTTTCAAAAAATATATATATTAGTAAAGTAAAGTTCCATTTTGGGTAAGTAGCTATGTAAGGGTAAAAAGGTAATTTTACCTTCTTTTAGCTGTGTATGTTTCTCCCCGCCAAACCCATTCGAGTGTTCTAAGACAAGTTTTCCCTGGACGGTTGAAATCACATGCAGTGCAAACTTCATCTGAAACTATAGATGGTGGCTGGTATCGCACAAAATAAAGTTTTTTTATTAAATTTTTACTTTTTTAGTTATATTATAATATAAAAATTTATATATGTTAATTAATATGCAAACCTGAAGTCTGTTGGTTAAAATAATGTTGGGATACATTGCAGCAACATCTAAGTGATAAATAAGGGGGCATTCTTCTCGTGTAGGTTCATCGCGTAACGTTATAAGCTGCATATGTACAAAAAAAATATGTAAATTAGTTGCAAACTGAATAAAAAAAGTAAAAAAAAAAAACTAGGTGAAAATAATTATATTTATTTTACAGTATTTTCATTGTCCATTTCTCCATAAGCACAAAAAGTCTTACAGTACCTTTTCCATTATAGCATTCTTCACTTCATCATAGTTTAAGACTGTATCAATGTCCATTTTACCCTCCACTCTAATAGCATATAGGAGATCACGATCAAGATTTTCAATAAGTTGCTGTAAAAAAACATAAATTACACTATAGTCAGGTAACATTTCAAGTTATATATACTAAAAATACAAAATTCTGAGTTTGTTTATGTTTGGTGGATAAAATAATAGTAACTACTAGTACAACTTAAGTAAATTTAATTAATCATAATTAACCTTAAAAGCAGATGGATCAAGTTTGAAACTAGTTGGAAGATCAGATCTGAAAACACCAGTTTCCAAACACTCCACATGACCACCAATGTAAGTCTCACTTTCAAGAAGATGACTATTGTAAAACTTTTCTGGTTCAGCTTGATGCTTATTAGGGCATATAACATTTGCCATATATGCCTGCAAATATATTAAAAAATAAAAATTATAAAAAAAAAAGATTATTATATAAAAAAATGTGTACAAACCTGAACCATGAGAAGCATTTCACAAAGGGTCCCACTTCCTTTACGCAAGACTTCATCAGGAGGCATTGGGATAATAGTTGCTAGTGAGAAAATAAAGGGATGAACATAAGTCATATACAAATAGTATGTAGATACAGCATCAGACACTGAATAAGAAGCCATCATCTGAAAAATTAAATATTTATACAAATTATAAGAATTGTTATAAATAATTTAGAATGTCGTTATAAGTGAAATTATGATCCAAATTGCATACCTGAGGTTTTTCCATTGCATAACGAACCATATCTTCAGGATTTACTTCCAATGGATCATAGCCCAATTTGGCTTTAGTGACAGCCTGATAATATAATCAATAACAAAATATCTCAATATGAATTATATATATATACGTATGTCTGGAAAACAATATATTAATTAATTAATTAGTATGTACCTTCAAACCATGGCTTCCTTGAGGTAAATAACTGTCACGTTTGACCCATGCAAAACAATCCAAATGGCATGCAAACTTAGAACGACATTCACCTTGAATTTTATCACACTGAAACCCTAGCTCCTGCAATTAAAAAAAATCAATAATTATTTATAAAATTATAATACACAATCTGTAATTTAAAATACCATAATTCAGCTTACATCATTCATTGTCAAACCATGGTGAGCTGCCCTGTTTTCCAAAAATGGCCAATCAAAAAAGTCTCCATTGTATGTGACATAAATACCAGGTTTCACCTCTCTCATATGAGAAAACCATAATTTGAGCAACTCAATCTGCATCCAAAAAATAAATAATAAATAGTTGAACTTTAAATGAATTCTAAAATAAATATTGAGAAATCACACCTCATTCTTCACATTTGTAACTTTAAAGTTTCCTTCAAATTCAGGTTTTGGAGTATATTCCAAATCCTCTATATCTTCACCAACACACTGATATTGAAAAAAAAACAATATATTGATTACAAATTCTAGATTTTTATAAAAAAAATATTGTTCCCACCTCTCTATTAATAATCAAATATCCTTTTCCATCAACCATGTATGAAATCATCATAACTGAATCATATTCAGCATCAGGAAATTTTAGAGGAAGTTTTGTGGTTTCTATATCAAATGCACAAACATGAACTTCAGCACGTTGTAAAAGATCATGTCTTCTTTCTAATGTAACGCCATCACTTGATACATTAACATCATACCACAACCCAGATCTTACATCTGAAAGAAAAGATTTGAGAATGAAATAAAGTGAGATATACAGTTTTTATATATATTGATATTATATACAAGAAATGTATAATTAAAGGAATTATTACCATTATCAATGGCAAAACGAACATGGTAAGGCACATCATACTCCCGTAGATCAGCAATGCAATCTATTAAATCTTGATTTCGCTCTTTGCTATAAAGTCAAGAACCAAAATCAGGTCAAACATGAGCAGTAACTAATTTAAATTATTACATTAAATATAATGCAATTGACAAAAGTGTATACCTTTTGCCTGATAAAATGGACTCGTATGCTTCTGCAGCTTTAAACTTTTCTTGATTTCTTTCAACCACATGCATCAGATCACTCCTTACTTGCATCAGTTGTTGCACGGTGTCAAACGATATCTTTAAGTAAGTTTTCCTTAATCCAGAAAGATGGTTTTTCTGTCATTAGAATCAAATAAGTTACGTTGATCATATCTAACCAAAGACACCTGGTTTATTATAAATACTTTAGGTCGCTAAGAAAAATGCTGACTTTTGACAATTAGAGATTAACATATCTAGGTTACACATCATTTCCAAATTGTTTCAGTAAAAATTCAAGAGACAAACAAGTAGGAAACATAAAAGAATGACTTACGAGATCAAGGTCCTCTTTATCCACTACTTGAATATCAGCAATTTGCCCTTCATATCGTCTTCTTAAATGTGCATCAACATCCATTTCCATCTTATCCTACAAATTTAAACAGCACAACCTTCAGCACAATTAAAAGAAATGGTGTAACCACCCCATATAAAATTAAACTATAAATACAAAATTTACTACCAAAATCATTTTCAGGTGAACATACCTTTGTAGTAACGTAAAAATAAGGTCTGAACTTGTACTTGGTTTTAAACGTTGAACCATCCTTTAGTCAATATCAGGTAAAAATTAGTCAACACTTCCAAATTCCAATCACACAAAGCTCAAAACTCAATTAGAGACCTAAATGTATAAAAATGATCACCTGGCAAACAAAATAGAGATCGACACAGCTATATACTTTCTGTGTATCCTGATCCTCCCACGATGACTACATAAAAATAAAAATCAATGAACCCAGCCATACTTCAATTCAAAGCATATCTCATTGAAACATAAGTGTTCGAACTTACAGATGCGAATGTCAGCAGCCAACCGAGGCGTTTTTCACCTTCAGTGAAGAGATCGAAGCCGAGTTTGGACTCGAGTTTTTCTTCAGCTGATAGAATTAGCTTCTGCTTCTTTGAAATCCGTGTGTCTCTGCGGTCTGTTCTTCGATTATCGCCATTCATTGTCGGAATTGTAACGATAGACCGTTAATTGATCTGATATAGATCTCGATTGATTGAATGAAGATAGATGGGAGGAAAACCCTTGGTGAAGATGATTTGGGGGCGGGGAGAAAGTGGGCTATGATGTTTTCCCGCTCTTTTTGTCAATTGTATACTCTCTCTGTGTGTTCCAAATGACGTTTTTGCCCCTCCGATTAGAATAAAATTCGTGTTATTTCCAAGCCGTCCAAAATAAATTAAGGGTAAGTTGTGGTAAATGATTAAGCGCTAAATGATTCAACACTCTGAATGATTAAGAGGTTTTGTATAAAACTTGGTTTTATTATGAAAAAAAAATTTATAAAAAATTTATCTGCTTAATAAGTCAGCATATGTTATATGGAAGAATGATTCAACATTTTTTTGCTAACTCACTCAGCATATACTTCATTTAGAGACGAAAAAAAACATAATGAATGTTAAATGATTCAGCATTAAGTGTTGAATAATTTCATTAAGCTGCAAATAAACACCACAAATTTCATTTACATAAATTATACAGAGTAAAAGTTATAGTGCATAATTCAAAAGAGAATAAATCAAAACTCATGATCACAAATAACCAAAGAAAACTTGAAAATAAACGTTTAAAGATAAAGCACATAATTCAAAATAACACATGTTCAATTTTAGTAATTTTAAAATTTATACTGATATTAATTTTAATTTTAATTTTCTTTTTTATTTTAGTTGAAATTCTAAATTCAAAAATTTAAATTAAAAACTAAGAGTGTGTGTTTGTCCGCAGTTTGTTACCTACTTGTTATAATTTGTTAAAAAGGGGAATTAATCTTCCGTCCGTAGTTTGTGTTTTGTGTGAAAGGGAAACTGAAAACGAAGATCATCTCTTTTGGAGCTGTCGTAAAACACGCGAATTATGGATTGAGTTTTGTAAATGGTGGTGTATTGACATTGGGCAGATTCACGGTGTAGATCACTTATTGAAATGGAGGACTCGGAACAACTTGCCAAAATATAAATCTGGTCAATTTGTGACGGCGTTTTTATCGGCTTTGTGGCATATTTGGAAATTGAGAAACGATGCAATCTTCTCAAAAAAGTATGGATGTATTCAATCAACATTTTTGATTGCTCAAGGTCAAGCTTTCTTTTGGATAAAAAACAGATCGAAGATAAAATGGGGATGTAATGAGTGGGGTCCCTAGATCTCAAATCCGATGGAGTTATGATCTTGATAAGTTGAGGAAGACGGAAGTTGTATTTTGGCGAGGTTTTAATTTGGGGTGCTTAATTGTATATATCTAGTAGTGTGGTGGTAATTATTGTAATTGTGAGGCTCTTGTATCCTAGCTTTTTGCTAGAATTTTATTTAATAAACTTGGTTCTCGGGTGTCTTCGGCGCGGGTAATGGCTTTGCCGAAGCTCGTTGTCGTTGCTCCTTTTCTTACTGTTCAAAAAAAAAAAAAAAAAACTAAGAGTGTGTGTTAATGAAGAAAGACTTCATGCGGAACATTGTTCTTTTGTAGTTTCAACACTTTATCTTTAGTCTTATATCTGTTTTAGATAAAATAAAGTTGGTTGTTGTTTAGATTTAGTTTTTTCTTTTAAGGTTTAGACTAAAACCAATATTATCCATTGCTTTTTTAAACAGAACATTATGATGCATTGTTAGGTGATTTACGTTAGATCGAAACTAGCTATCTTGATTAGATTTCACTTGAGATATGTAATCGTACTTTATGGCTCACGTTGTTAGTTCACTTAGGTGTTGTTTGACAAGCTTCTTAGTGATATAGTTAAGAGGCCAACCTTTTAATCAGACAGATTTAAAGTGTTTGATAATGCCTCTTAATCAGCTTCTGAATCAATAATTCAATATGTATCAAAGAAGATTGCATATGTTAATTGGACATCTATATGGACTTAAGAGTTAAGATCATAACAATTAAAAAGTTGTACAAGTACCGAAGAACCCCTAATATAAAATGAAAATGAATATAAATGGGCTCAATAATACGTAAGCCCATCATCAGAACATTCATAGGAAGCCCACTAAATACGGAAGCACAGAGCACTATTAATAAAGTTATAAAAAGGGTTAGGGTTTCGACCAGCTTGAACCCTAACGCCCACACCAGTAGCAAAACATACAGAGCGGCTGTAACACGAATATCAGGTATTTTTTTTCTTCTCGTTTCATCGTTCTTTCGGTAATTAGTGCTCGATCTCAAGCTAAACACGAAAATGTCAAACTTTAAGTAAAATTAGTTTTAGCGATTTCTTCACACATTCGCACAATTCAATGAATGTATGTTATTGTTTGAGTGCAAATGGTTATTGTGTATGTAAAGTTTTCTGATTTGATTTTGAGATGCGATTTGTGTACTGAATCTGTCATGTTCAATTCGTCAGAATGAAGGTTGTTGCTGCATATTTGTTGGCTCTGTTGGGAGGTAACGCCAGCCCATGCGCTGAAGATTTGAAGACCATCCTTGGCTCAGGTATGCATTTTAGTTCGTAAATTCGTCCAGATTTATAAAATTTGTTAATTTGTTTATATGTATTATGTAAGACTTGATATATAGGCTGCAAACCTTCATGCTAACTATACACTGAAATTGATTTATTATTTCATTTCATGATTTATTGAGTGTTGGAGACTGTGTTTTGGTTCGTTTAGCAGTAGTTGATGTACAGTTGTTTTGACTGGCTGGTATTGCCAATGTATTAATATCTTGATGATTTTGTGTTAATTACATAAATGCATGATCTTTACTGTGCATGCCGTGTTTTATATGTATTTTAGTGTGTGAGATTGCATAATTTCAGCTTATGCTTAAAAAGTGCCAACTTTTTATATTGACAAAATGTTAAGCTATTAACAGACTACATAAACCTAGTACTAGACTCAGTTGACCTCATAAAAATAAATCTAAGTGTATAATTTTTTAAGCTTGGCTAATATATAAATTAGTCAAAAGTTTACAATTCTTGAGGTGTTTTATGTAAGCCCTTGAAATAAGCTAAAAGCACAAGCAGTTATTTGTACAAACACACTTCAAAGTGTGTGTTATCTTTTAAAAACTCTATGCCATAAGCAGTTCAAAAATTCGCAAATCCAGAACCTTCAGATGTGCTATGTAACTATTTTTTTAGTTAAAATTGTTGATAATTTAATTAGTAATGAAAAAGGTGTATAGATTAACAAATTAGAAACTGATATTTTGCAGTTGGTGCTGATGCTGATGATGAGAGAATTGAATTGCTGTTATCTGAAGTGAAGGGTAAAGATATAACTGAATTGATTGCAGCTGGTAGGGAAAAATTAGCCTCAGTTCCTTCCGGTGGTGGTGGTGGTGTTGCAGTTGCTGCCGCCACTGGTGGTGCAGCACCTGCTGCAGCTGCCGCCACTGAGTCAAAGAAAGAGGAGAAAGTTGAAGAGAAAGAGGAGTCTGATGACGTAAGATATTCTAAACATTTACTTATTTGAAAATTGTTGTATTATACGTAATTAAATTGTGTTTATCTGACTTGTTTGTTTATAATGTTGCTTTGCAGGACATGGGATTCAGTTTATTTGACTAGAAGAATTGATCTTCTGTCCCTTCTTCTGAAGCATACTAAGATTTTATGTTTTGTTATGGATTTTTGGTATTTTAGTTTTGATGTTGAACTCATGAATTTTGTAAAAGTGTTGGGTGTAAGGTTTAATTGAAGATCTCAGAATTTTTTTTATCAAAGTTGCTTGTTTTCATACATTGTTTTATGTTTTAATCGTCTCTACAAATTATATATCTGCTTGGGGAATACCGTTATGATGTGTTTAGGAGTTGTGTTTACTTTTGTTGTTGCTTGACCGACGGATATGTCATTGTTAAAGAAAGCGAATAAGAGTGAAGTAATATGTTCTTATTTAAAATTTTAAAGCAAAAAATGTAACCTAAAATTCTGTAATTGTTTTCATTTTAGAGTTTCTGATTGAAAATTTGAACCTTAAAGTAATTGGCCTGTCAACGAGTACATAATGATGAAAACTTGCAGCAAATAGTAAACAACTGAAACCAATTTCTAAGACCAAACAACCAATATCAATTCTTTGTGACCAAATGGCAAATAACTGCTATATAAACCAGCATCCATAACACTGGAATGCATATTGAAAAAACAGACTGTCGGGAAATTAAAATACTAAAACATGACTAATTTCTCAACAACAAGAAAATCAGTCTCGAGCAATGTCTTCCTAAAATACAACAGGCGGACAAAATAAACCAAACAAACACAAACATATATAAATTAGTTATTTTTTCTTCTTTTAAGTGTTTGGTGGAGCACGTTCTTCAACGATTGGAAGATCCTAAGAAACCTGCAAAAAAGACACGTGTGAATCTGGCACTCAGAATTCTAGTAAGTTTTACAGAACCAACATAACATTTCAATAAAAAAAGAATGCAAAATCAGGTAATAAACATGTACCTGATTTGAAATCTAGGATTTGGTAAAACGTCACCAGCAGATCATAAATATCAACCAGTCATGATTTTGGAACAGTAAAGTTTAGGATTTTTACATCTTGGTACGGTTTATCTCCTTTATCTGTTTTCACTTTCTCAATCGCCTAAAAAATAGAATAAAAAAAAACGAATTAGAAAACAAATAATCAAAAAAAGATTAATTAAAAAACTGAGTACCTGAACAACATCCATGCCCTTTATAACTCTGCCAAAAACAGTATGTTTATTGTCCAGCCACGGTGTAGCAACTGTTGTCATAAAAAATTGAGACCCGTTTGTGTTTGGGCCCGCATTTGCCATTGACACTGTGAAAGGCCTGTCATGTCTTAGACTGCAACCAAAAACACAACAATTATCTCTCAAACGGGCCAAAATAATAAATAAAAATAAAAACAACCAAAAGGTATTTATTACCTTTTGTGAAATTCATCTTCAAACTCCCTACCCCAAATAGACTGTCCACCTGTCCCATCTCCCAACGGGTCACCAGTTTGTATCATAAACCCTTTAATGACCCGATGAAATATTAAATTATCATAGTAACCGTTTTTACAATGTGTTGTGAAATTCTCCACAGTTTTTGGACATTCTTCTGGGTACAGTTTCATGTGGATATCACCAAGGGTAGTATGCATAATCTGGTACAACAATTTATATTAACAAAAAACAAAATTGAATATAAATTAGTCAAATATAAAAATAATAATAAATTTTATACTTACCACGTTTTCAGGAAGGGATGTTGTAACAGATTTTCCTATATCTGAAACAGCCATGAGTTCATCAGCAGCTGGTTTTTCATTAAAGACATCTCTGCCCTTGGTTGCATCTTCAGGTTCTTCTGGTTCTCTTCGACTATAGTAAATACAAATATAAATTATCCAAGTATTACAGATATATATAATAATTTAATAATAAAAGAAAAAAGGTAGCAACTTTAGTACCTAAACATGTAGAGTCTGTGTTTCTTGAAAGCACAACATAATAAAGTAGGATCTGTGAGTGGTTCTTTGCTTTCATTAACATTTACAGCAGCAGCAGGAATTTTTCTCACTTTTTTACTGCTTTGATCGCCTTGATACAATGCAATTCTTAAAAACCTATCATTATTTTCCACTTTCCCTAAAATTCTTGCTACTTTATTCGTGTGCAGATTCACAATCTATTTACAAAGAGAGAGAAAAAAGTCAAAGAAATTCCTAGGAAAATCAGAAAATAAGTAAATAATATTTAATATCTTACTTTAATGCCAAGAAGAGTTGGATAAATAATAAAGTTTGAGCTTTCATCAAATACAGCGTTTGGTTGTTGTACATTTTCTGTTTTTTCAATTTCTCTTTCAACTGCCATTCTTCTCCCAAAATCAATAGCTTCTAGACGGTATAATGGAACATCACTTCTTTGAAGATCTTGAGCATTCTAAACAAAAAATAGTTTATAAATTATAAAAAAAAATTGACATTAATCTGAAGATGGCAACTTTTTCCATTTCATTTTTTTAATAAATAACCCTAACTGAAATAAATATGTGAAATTGAGTGAAAATGGTATAAATTTACCTCAAGTGATTCGTCATAAACACGTCTTAATTTACCATTTCTGTACCAGAATATACGTATTCTGCGATCAGGTGATGTGATTGCAAATTGTTTACCATCTGTGCTTATCTAAAAAAAAAGTTACAAAAATAGTCATTAATATTTTGAACTTACCACCATCAGTTAATAGAAATTTTGATCAACTTTAGATTTACCTCAATAGAAGAAACAGCTGTTTTAGATTTGACAAATGTAAATAGATCAGTGTCACTTTTAAATTTGAAATTAACCCTGTGGAATCCAAAAAAGATAAAACATTAATATACTTAAGCAAAATAGGAGCTGGAGAATGATAAATGGGTTGTTTTGGGTTATGTTTTATCTCAAATGGGTCAAATGGGTGAACCCAAAAATTTAGCTTAAAAAGGAAATGGGTCAAACGGGCAGAAAGCAGCCCAACTTGTATTTTTGATGCATCATCATTGTCTTACTGAAATAATCTAACTTTTTTTTCTTCATATTTGAAAATAATTATTTATAAAATGAATTAATAAATTTCAGAATATACCCGGTTTCAGGGAACTCAAGTGTAGTAGGGTCCCAATATTCAATAATTCCCATAGTATCTGCAGACACCACAGTATCAAAAGCATGGTTGTACCTCATTACCCTTACAGGGTTCAAATGTATCTGAAAACAACAAATATACAAATAAATATACGGATAATCACCAAATTAACCTTTTTGGTATATGATTATACCACATTGATCTTAAAAATGACATTTTTTTGCAAAAAAAAAATAAAAAATAAAAAATTCAAATGACCATTAAACTACCTGTTTAGAAATAATGGGTTCAGTTGATCCAGCTCGTGCATCATATATATGCACAAATGAAGAATTTTTATCAGTAAAAGCAATTTTGGCTTTAATTGCACCTTGTTTATAAACCCATTCAACAGCACCAGGTATGTATGGTAAACGTAACATAGCCATCATGTCATAACTGTGTACATCATATATTTTTACATGTTCATCATTTGAAATTGTACAGCAAAGCAAACCGTCTACACTAACCTGCAGTACTCAAGTTTAAATCATTTTTTAAAAAACTTACAATTATAAAACCAAAAATTAAAAAAAAAATGATGATTATGTAAAAACATATCAACAACTTACTGCTAGCCCTTCAATAGCTCCGGGATGCGCTCTGTAATGTTTAGCAAATTCGATGCCAAGAGCTTTTTTTTTCCAGAATTTTAAGTGTCCTAAAAGAGAACAAAATTGAGGATTAAATGGCTGTTCACAAATACTTTGTATATTAATTAATATGTGGACTTAATATTTTTACCATCTTGACTTCCTGTAATGAAAAAATCAGCTGCTGAAACAGCAACATGAGTCACCACATCTCGATGCATGTAACTTTTCTCGTACCTACATTTAATCATATATGCAAAGTAGGTTAAATCTAGATGTTGCTAATTACTTATTCAGCGTGGAAATCTAAGGATTTACATCCACTTCACAAGAAATTTCAAAATTAAACTGCAATTACATACAATAAGCAAGAAACTAACTCATAAGGTAAAAAAGTGGCTTGTATAGTCGTATAGTACTATAGTTGTATGATCCACAAAATCACTAAATCAGTGTATCTCATTGTTTGAGGTATTCAAAAAATCCAAGGGAGTATAGTATACTATTCGTATTACACTGTTCCCCTATAATGACCTAAATTTAGTCCAACGAATAAATTATTGCAATTGATCAAATTAAATCCCTAGAAGAAAACACAAACACAATTGAAGACTTGAAGCATTCCGCATAAAATTCAAACTCTCAAAGTATGAAAAACCCTAAGGCAAACAATACATGTTAGCTGATGGAAGAGAATCGAGATAGGCTTGTTCAAACTGGAGCGGACGTTTTGGGCGACGGACCGGGGCAGGTCCCGGTCCCACCATTGGCTCCTCCTCCTCCTCCGCCACCGCAGCGGTCTCGGCCACCGAGCTTCCATTGTTAACGTTGTTGTCATATTGAGCTTCCTCCATCGTTGTAGTGTTAGCGTTAGTATGAGTTCGCACAGCTCAAATAGACTTTCGACTGGTGTTAGTGTGTGTGATCGGTGCGTGCAATTGGATTCAATTTTCTTCAGACCATCGTCAACTATAAAACGGCCGGCCCGTATTTTCTTCACACTTATTGGCCCATTTAAAACCCTATTTAGTTAATGAAATTGGCCCGTCTAAAACCCATTGTTTGCATTAAAAACCGTGAAACACAAAGTGTATCACTTATTCTGAATCGGAGGAAGTACTATTATTATCATGTACTTCATCACTAACTATCTCCTAAAAACACTTTCTCTTTCCAAATAACCTTATATTTTAATAAAAAAAATATTCTAAAGGATCAACCACTAACTATCATCTAAATACGTGTGCCCAAGAGAAATGAGAACTTATTTGTGGGACGGAGAGACTAATATTTTGCTAACAGTAGCCCTTAAGGTAATGATTAAGAAAAAATTAAAGTATAAACTTATTGTATATTAACCACAAAAAAACAACCTCATGCATTTTAATAACCAACTCAGGGTAGTTATGCTTAATCATTTGTACTATTATCCTTACTCAATGCCCTTAAGACAATGGTTAGTAAAACTCACAATAAAATACTAAGACCAGTGAGTGTAGGCACGCCAACGGGCTCACTAAAGCTCCTTTGGCTACGCCAAACCCCGCCTAGAAATACAATGTTGTGCGCCAAACTAGCCTTCGCCATCAGTTTGCGAGCGTTAAAGCGTTTCTTTATATATAATATCTCTCATATCTCCCACCTATATATGGAGCAAGGACATGAATTTTTTTTGATGACGTGTCTTAGGCAACTAATCACATGACTCCTAATTGATGACTCATACGCTGACTCAAAGGGTAACTTGGTAATTCTACGATTCAGCAATCACATGTGTATTGGCTCTTTCAATTTAGGTTTTTTTCCACCGACACGTACAGTTTCTACCGCATTCATCTTCATTCCATACGCTAGCCCATCAGATCGAATCAACTGTTAATTATTATTCATTCCATACGAAAAAATCAATTGATTAACTGATACTCAACGAATTTTAGTTTTACAGGAGATTGCGGTGACTTGATTTCAGACTGAATTTGTTTCGACTTTTCTGAAGCTTCCTTCTCTGCCTTCTTCTTTTCGGCCTCTAATTGCTTTGCGCTTTCCTCAATCGCTTGATTGTTCATACGCAAAATTTAATTGAGCAGGGAGCGTATTGTTGGCGACTTTCAAGGAATCCCCAATCGACGAATACAACGCATGAGTTCAGATAAGGATTGCGCTTATTGATTAACAAGGTAATTTTGATACTCCAGTTATGCGTTCAACATCGGCAATTGTACACACTGATTTCAGATTTGATCGATTCATTGTTACGGTTGTATTTACATGCATACCAAGTGTTCGACAAAATGTCTCACACAACTTTATTGGTCATTTTTACTGTTAATTTAACATGAAGTTAATCTCCTTGCTAAATTGTTAATAATTTTCTGTTTCTATACGCAATTAAGTTTTCATTTTAGTTTCTGAAGCTATTTTCAGCATATGCTTATTGCTTGATGCAAACTTAGTTGATCTATTGTTAGTTAAAATGATTAAATTGTTAGAATTCATGAATAAGCAATTGTACAATTAGGCTTTTTGCTTATAATTTTTGTCACTTTGAATCGGCATTACATTCGTTTAGGGTTCTATTCATAGCATAATTGTTGTTGAATTGGTATTATACTTAGTCTTTAAATTTGTTCCTTTTGCAAATGATTTTTAGATTTCCTTAGTAAAAGAAACGATATTTAGGTTTCTTGAATCAATCTTTGAACCCAGATTTTCATAATTTTTATTTGTTTATTTGTGGGTCATTTGTGCGTCTCTTTCAGATAAGGGCTTTGATATCAACAACCAATTCGAGATGGCCACTAACCACAACCATAATTCAGGTAATCTGCTAAATTTAAACCAAATTATACTCATTGAGGTTCTATTCAATTACCGCATTGAATGTTGATAATACTAGCATCTGTTTATAATAATGTATGATATATCCAAGGTTAACTTTTGTTTCAAAATCTGCCCAGTTCGAGCATTTTCAAGATATCAACCTGTTCGATTCAAAATCCATATTGATAATACTAGCATCTGGTTTATAATAATGCCTCTCATATTTGTTTTTTTAATTAATCTGAGTTAAATACGTAATAATGCAGTTATTACAAGAGATGGTAAAGTCGATAAGAATAAAGACATCTCAATGGAAAGAGGTCATTGATTTGAATCTTACTGGTGTACACAGGTTTGTTTCTAACATTTTAATCCAGTTATGGCTTTGCAATTATTGCATAGAACCTAATTGTGAGCAATATATCAAATTAATTCAGTTTAATCCGAAAACTATTTTTTACTTAGGCATGTTCTTGACTGGAGAATTAAAGAATTTGTTAAAAGAAAAGAAGAGAAATGACAAAAATTACACAAGTTAATTCATGTTTGTCGGAAGACTCTAAACACACAAAAATCAATGCGGCTTTTCACTTTAATGGAAAAAATCATAGTGTAAAGCCAACTTCAGTCATTGTGAATCCCTAATATCTACTCATCTATCTTAAGAAGAAAATTGTGTTGATTTTGTTGTTGTAACAACAAGTTTAGGTGTTCCCACAGGGTCACATCGAGCACGTTTGTTTGACCCGTCTACTCAAGTTTTTAATAATATTATTCTTTTAAGAAAATATTTAGGAGATTTTATGCATAAATAATACCCTTTAGGTGACATTCAATCGCTTTCATTTGAGCTATTCTTTGACCTGTTAAAGGTCAAACATAACCCGAATTGACCCGTTTATTAGTAAATGGGTCAAAATGACCACCTCTATGTGTATGTAAAACCTTAAAGTTTTAAGTTGTACTTCTTAACATAATTTTCTAACTATTTTTGAGTCTCAGTGGTGCATAATAGATTCAACAAATGGCATATTGCTATTGAAGTTACAGAACTCTCCTTTTCACTTAAGAAAATTGGTAAAAATTTGACCATAAATGTGTTGATGTGTTTCTACTGCTGCATTTGACATGATTATGATATATTAAAAAAGAGTTAGTTTTATTGTATATGTTGTTATCTCACTTTGTGGAGCTGTAAGAATTATTATACGAATAATAATAATTTGTATGTTTATAAAGTTTGTTTGTTTTTTCAAATTTTTGTTGTAATAAATCAACAAATATGTATAAAATTTTTTAAAACATTGTGTCGTTTGTCTTTTAATCAAAGAAATTGAAGGGAGATGTTGGCTCGGTGAGCCTAACTATTAGGAAAATGTCAAAATGATAGATTGCTCAGAGAAAATTTTTCATAGAAATAATTGTACTTTATGGCAAATTCATATACATCATAATGTTCTTGCCAATGTACATTCCTGGAAGTACTTTCAAATTTAAATGTCTTTACAAAAGAGGAGATGATTTTGACACCACATACATTACTTTAGACACTACAATGTATATTTGTTATAGCAAATTGTACAACATGTATTATGTATGGTCTACCCAAGAGGTGGAACAAAACTCAAAGGGTAAAATCTACCAATATTTAGTATTACTCTAGGTGGTCAGTTCAACGTGCATACTTATGAATGGTTCAATGCGGGTTGTGTTTTAACCAAATGGGTCAAATAATATTTTTGATCGAAAATGGTCAACTGGGTCATCAAATATATTGAAAGTCAACCTAAGTTTTTGTTTTTAAGTCTATCTTTTTCTAAAATTCAGTTCCCGTTGGTTATACATGCGTATTCCTAACAATATAATTATTATTGCTCTAATATTTGACTTTCTTAGGGTTTTTCTTTAATTCGCGATCGATTTTGTTGTTTCATTTTGTATTTCCAATATCAGGTTATCATTTTCCATCTGTAGGTTTTGACATTTGAGAATACTTAATTATAGAGGTACTTTTAACTCATATTTAATACATATATTATCAATAAAATTTCAACTCATATCTAAACGGGCTAGGTTAGTTTAGGTTGGCTCAAAACAAACATTACCCAAAAGGTCAAAATTACAAAATATTACAAGAACTACATGACTTCAATAATGATCAAATTGGTCTTTAATAATACTAGTTTAGGTTCTTTTTAACCCTTTTGACCCTTTTTTTAATCCCTTTTTATTTTATTTTCAGCTATGAAGATCCAACCTTTTATATATCATCAGATACAGTAGCAACTTTTGAGTTTAAGAATTTAAAGTGTAGATATGTTTGTAATTATGGTTATTTTTATTATATTTTTCAAATATGCATATAAAATCAGTCTTTGTTGATTGTTGACTTTCTATTTGGTTTTGATAACTTGGACTTAATTTTTCATACCGTCGCCTCCTACCTCTTTGAAGGTTCAAGAACGAATTACGTTTAACTCTCATATTGATTTTGAATGTTGCAGCATTTAGTTGACTATATAATTTCATACTTTTTTTCTTTATTATGCATTATATTCCTCGAAGCTAGCCCGCCCATCGGGCGGGTTATGAAACTAGTTGTTATATATACTAGCCTATAGCCCGTGATAAATCACGGGTGGCTTGTAGAAATTTTTTTTACAAAGATAATATCAACCAAAGTTAAAAATATCTAAGAAACATGTGTTGCGAAACAATCGAATTTATGTTGCAGCCAACCCGTTTGATGGGACCATAAGCCTCAAACTCCTTAAACTCCCTTTTAATTCTTGTCTCGTAGTGCTGCAAGTAAAAAACGTCACGTTGAGTAATTCAGTCACCAAAAGTCAAAATTACATTAAAATGCAAAATTTTACCTATGATTAGAAATAAATAAGTAAATTATTATTTTTACCTATGATTCTCAGCCACCGTTATTTTAAAATTTTAAAATTATTATATTTCATTTGATTTTTTTTTTTGTAAACGGGTCGTTATGACCCGAACCTGCCACGTACACGTTTTCAAGCTGCCCATTTTTAACCCGAACTCAATTTGACCAATTATCAAACCAAACCTACCCACTCATTTCACCAACTCTACAAGTAACGGTGGCGTACTCAACGTATCCGTAAAAAGTGGAGATATACATTATAATGTAGTACAAATATAGATGTACCATCTAATATTTTGTCAAACTCTCTCGATCCTGAAGATATCGAAACCATTTCTTGTCTTTGTGCATGTAGTTGACGTGCACATGTGAAACCCAAAGGGACCAATTTAGAAGATGTTGAAATGCAAAACAAATAAGCTGATAAGAACCCGCAGGTGTACACACGAAGGAAGTCAAGAATCAAAGAACACCAGCAAAAGGAGCAATTTAATGCACTGTTCGGATTCTGGATACACCAATTGGGTCAACCATGCAGCAATTCAAATGAAATGGGAGGGAGCAGTTATCCTATAGGAGAAGTTATCGTTAGTTTGTATTAATCTAATAATATGTATTTTGTTAACTATTATGTAAGAATTCTGTGTAATCACGTTTGTGAAGGAGACATACCAATCTCGAATTTGGTACTTAATAATCTAAGTTTGTAATCTGTTGATTACTATCATAAGCAACTAAAAACTACAAATATGGAATTAAAAAACAGCTAGTAAAAGTATAAAATTAAAATTATGAAATGCATGCTTCAATAATTTTATCTACTACTCATTACTTTATGTGAAAATATCCAATAACACGATGGTGTTGTGTTATTCAACATCCATGCCAGGTGGCAATTCTAATTCATTTATGTGAAAACATGTTGAATTGGGCTTTATTTTAATTCTAATGGATCAAACAGGCAGATTCAGAAACATAACTAAAAAGGTTGAGCAAGTTAAAAGTATTGTTTTATTTTGGATCATTATTCTAATAATATTTTTTACGTCCACATTTAATATATTATATGTTTAGAATATCCATAAAAGAGAGAACCCAAACTGTCAAGGCCATAACCAAAACAAAATTATGTGCAATTCAAGTGGTGTACTTACCATGACTATCATCATTGTGTGCAATTCTAATGGAGTAAGGTAGTTTAATGCCCTAGAAGATGCAGCACTGCTCCCAACAAACCAAAATAAATAAATAAAAAGTTTTTTTTTTCTAAAAGAAAAAGGGGAAATAAAGGAAGTGATGAATAGGAAAAAGTGGATTCAAATTCTTTTGTTTTAATAGGAATATTCAAAAAAAACCTGCTCTGAAATTCTTTAAGTCTCATCTTTAGTCTATTCCCAGATGATGATGATGAATCTTCTCCACCATAAGGAACGACATAACCATTGTTAGTTTCAAAGCTCTGAACACAAATAAAAAAAGAAAAAAAAGCCAAATACATGGCAATTATGTTTAATTAAATATTTGTAGTTGATCATATACTCACATCTCAAGTGGACACCGTGAGTATCCCCTACAACTTGTGAAGCTAAAACCACAGGGAGGATCTATGTAATTTTCTCGTAAGAATAATTCAAAGAATATCAAATGAGAGTCAATTTGCTTACCGCTAAAACAACTATTGCAGTGGTTGCAGTAAATATTGTTTGATCATGTGCCTCTAGGAGATCATGAAGTGATTGCAAAACAAGTGCAATAGCCATAGCTCCCAGAAGTCCTGATTTATCAAAATTAAAATTTTATTAAAAAAATTAACTGAAATATTATTAGAAAATAAAGTTTTTCTCTGCTTACCACAGTACCAAAGTGCTTAGAGAACAGAGGTGATTGTAGTTTACCATTTCGTAAATATAAATGACTTAAATATGGGAATAATCTAAGACGGTAAGACTGTAAAACGAAATTCATGTTCTTATCAATTGAGGGCTGTACGTGGAATTCATGTTCTTATCAATAACATAGCAAATTAATTGAATAAGCTAATTGTATAACTAAGTAAAAGATTACATGAGTGACAGCAAGTCAGTTACTCACGAATTGATAAGAATTTGATATGGAATTCTATAACAAAATCATGGGAATTAAAAACGGTCCACACTGAATCGGAATTAACAAACCAACAGGGGCCTCAATCATGCTGTTCATAACCCATATCTGAAAACAAAATGAAATTGGAGCAACAAAGCAAATCGAAGAAACTATACCTCGAACAAATAAGAAATGCATTATTGCCTTGAGCAACGTACGAAATGACCCAACTTGACTGATAAATCGAAGAAACGGAAGAAACCCTAAATTGAAAAACCCTTTAAAAGAGAAGGTGAGAAGCCATCGATTGACGACTGTAGAAAGATTGAGATGTCGGGCGGAAGTTTTGGAGAATGAATACTGAAGATGGAAAGAACGGTTTGTAATATCATGGCAGTTTTCATGGAGCACGGTTTCCGCATTAAACGTGAAGGAAATAGGCAAAGGTTGGCGTGTGGAATATAGAAACTGAATTAATGCTGGCGGAGGTAACAGATGGCATCAGGAGATTGACGTGTCATTATGAGTCAGCATCTAATGTGGCATTAACAGGAAAAAGTGGATTCAAATTCTTTTGTTTTAATAGGAATATAGATATAGATAGATTGTAACATATATGTACCATGTCGTTTACCTTAAACCTAAATTTAACGCAAACCCAGCCCCCAAAGGGATTTCCAAGGAAAATTCCCCATATGTACCCGTGTGAGGTATGAGTTAAATTACGCTAACGCAACGCTCCCAAAGGGATTCGAACTCACGACCTGCAGCCCACATTGGTATAAACCCAGTGCCTCAGACCAGCTAGACTGGCCATCATTGGCTGATATTTAGCTAATGTGACATCATGAGGCCTCAATGTGACATCATGAGGCATTGAGGTGTCTAATTATACTAATTTGTTTATATATCTTTTAATAATAGCATGATATTTGGAAATGAAAACAATGACATATATTGTATGGTCCCATTTTTTAGTAATTTTCGAAGGTGGTTGATGATTATCGACGATGATAGTGTAGAAATATATGCTCTGTGTTCTAACAAATGAATGTTTAATCAAAGATACCAGGTTTCACCCGATCTATAATCCAATATTCATAATAAATTGTGAGGTAAATAAGTAAATATATTTGAATTAACTGGTTTTATATCACTTTAGCTTCGTGAAAGGAATTTTTACTATACGAATATTACATATTAGGGTGTGTTTAGTACAGAGATTTGAAGGCAGAGAAAGGGAAATAAAGGTAAATGTAACACCTCAAATTTTAATACAAAACATTTGCCCAAAATAAATTATTTTTCATAAATAGAAGAACTATTCCAAAAGTATCGATTTACAAAAACCTTTGGTATGAAAATCAGAGTAATAAGTTTGGTGTTACAAAATAGATCATAACCAAAGCTAAGCATAAATCCAATCTAATGTTCTTCTACTCTAGGCCCCGCATCTCTATCCATGCGTACCTAAACCTTCGATCCCGAACCTGAGTACATAGCAAAACAAACGAGGAGTACGTGAGACAAAACGTCTCGTGAGCTACCTGGGTTTAGACCCAATAATAATAATAATAATAATAATCATATGGCATATAGATAAACATGTAGGTAAATCATCCATCTAACTAGTCACCCTATTGTGACTCTAGTACTTTGCTTTCCTAGCAAGCATATCTAGTTATTGGGTTGCCCCCGAACTAACTAGAACCACCTTGACTTATTAACCGAAATCCATCGCCATTAATAAGCCTCAAGATACCGACAAGAGGGATTCGCCCAATCTACCAATACCTGCCTTACTCATCGGACTACCTCCAGTTAGCAAGACTACTATCGTGGTGGAGTCGATGGGAATCCACCCAACTGCCCCTCACACCACACCTCATGACCGGGGGTCCCCGCATCATCACATCATCTCAACATATCATAACTCAATGGTTATGTCAATCTAGCTCTCGGCTATCACGTCTATCAACAAACAAGTTAGTTCAATACTACTATCGGTATAACTAACTACTAATCACTAGTCTACACAATTAAGCAAATAGACCATAACACAAGTAATAAAATGTATTTCATAGGCTATGTACTCAGTAAATTTCCACACGTACTCACCTTAGCAATTAATGCTCCAACCATGTTCTTGACACCAGAACTCTTGCTTCCACAATTTCACCGACTTTCCAAGATGTCACCGAAAGTCTAATACAATGATCATACAATGTTCAACATCACAATCTACTAATAATGTATCCATTTATCACTAGATACCATCAACTAACACTTTCCCCCAATTATGGTGATTTACCAAACCCTAGGTTTAACCAACCCTTAAGATTCTTACAAATCATAATCATACACTTGTTTCCTTTGTTAATATATCATCTATTAAGTGTATACATCATTTATTCACCATAAACCATAACCCCCAATAACTAGGGTTTCAACCCCACCATCAAAATACATAGATCTAAAGCTACAAAGATCAAGGAGTGAAGATATACCTTTAATCTTCACTTAGGAGTGAAATCAACCAAAGTTTTGAGAAGGAATCACCCAAGATCAGTCACTACGCTCGAAAATCGCCAAGGAGAAAACTAGGGTTTTGGTTTTGCATTTAATGAGCTAAAACCCGAATTTATTGCAGACGACCGGACTTCACGACGCGAACTAGTTCGCGTCGCTAACTCTGCATGTAGTACGCATACTTAGCGATCGTTATCCCATCGCGAACTACTTCGCGCCTCATAGCCAAACTCCCTGGCCCGACTTCATGAACGCGAACTACTTCGCGTCGTGAACTTCACATGCAGCCAGGCTGCACTTTTTCAACTTTGTCTCGACCTGGTTTCGCCCATAACTTCTTCATACGGTCTCCAAACGACACGAAACCAATTCCTACGTTCTTTAAACGATTTATCCTTAATTATCATATTTTTGTACAATTTATTTATTTACAAATTTCGGGTCGTTACAGTAAAGTCTCTTGTTTGGTTACATTGAGAAAAGAAGATGGAGAATTTTTTTTTTCCTTTTCTCTAATTTCCATTCCCTAATAAATAAGGGGAAAATAAGAGAATCGCAAAACGAGAATTAAAAAAGAAAACACGGAGATTAGAAAGCCCACCACAAAGCCCTCTTTTATTTTGGAGAAATTATTGGCGAACATCTGAGTAAAGAAGGTTTTGAGACTCGTGAAATTTTTGAGAAGGTTAGTGATGAGTTGAAAGCTTTACCGGGTATTACAATGACCAAACGTTTTAAAGCATCTAATTTGATTGGAACGGATGTCCTTCTAGGACGGTTATTTCTTGGATTGACACAAGAAGAGAAAATATGCATGTTAGAATCTTACACTGATGGCTCTATGGGATAATTGTTTATGGTTCAAATATTGTTCTTGGTTACATTGTGGTTTTAAGTACTTAGAACTGTTTTTTTTTTTTTGTTACATTTTGATTGAATTGATGTTTTTGAAAGTGACAATAGTTTATGTTTTTTGATGTTATTATTGATTTTATTAATGCACTTTCGTTATTGATTTATTCATGAATTTTGTATGTTATAATAATGATTGTTGTGGGAAAAAAATATATATATGCTAATTATAAAGTTCGTACAATTCTCTACTGATTTTTTTTGTTATACCAAACAAGCGAAATGATTCTCTGTTGCAATTCTCTATTGAAGTCTATGTGCTACCAAACAAAGGAGTCAATTCTCTTTCTCCAGACTAATTCCATTTCTCTGCAATTCCATTCTCTGCAACCATTTCCCTGCAATTATATTATCTATAGACATTGTGATAATATTTTCATAATTTACATACTCTTTTACTTCCTTAATGATACTTTATTTATTAAATTTTTTAAATTTTTACATTTAGATTGATAAACAGTTATATAATTATATCTTAACTCAAACATTATATAGCAACCATAGTAAAAAAAGTTACATAAAGCACATGTTGCGACAATGAAAACTTCAATACTAAAGGACTATCGTCTTTCTCAAATTACCAAAGAACAAAACTTTTTTTGATTTCACACATAGCAAAAATATTTGTTGAGATTTAAAGGAAATGAATAAAAAATTTCACTTCTTGAATCAGTTTTTACAGAATAAAATTTGTCCCACCAATGTTTAACACGATTTTTTCAAATTGAACCATCTCTTTGGCGAATCATGTTATCCAAAAATTATGGCAAAATTCCAGCCACAAATGCTTATGATGAGAACGAAACGTTCACCATATTGTTGAACTACAAATTTGCAAAAAAAAAAAAAAAGTGTACATAAGTAGGCAACCCATTTGACATGTTTAAGAGATCAAACCGAACCAGAAAAACTGCCCCGTGCGGCCATATATATCTTTCAAATTTTATTTCTACAAAATATTTTATGCTTATTATTTTATATTTTATGCATTTCCAAAATTTTGAAGAATATGACGGATCAACTTACTAAGTAATAGTGAATATTAAATGACTTAAACAAAAATATATAGCTATCAAGTGACTCCCCTTATACTTCCTCAGTATCAAAATAATAAGTGACACGCTTTCCATTTTGAGATGTATCAAAATAAATTACACACTTTTAAAAATTTTCCTTATTTGGTAAAAATAGTGGGACCCATACCCACTAACTATTCACTTTAATAAAGTGAAATTACCCTTATACCCTTACTTTTACCTTTAAAACTCATTAATATCACTTTATTCAAGAAAAGTGAGACTTATTTTCCACTAACTATGTACTTTAATCTATTTTAACATCTACTTTAATCTTTTACCTCAAAAAACATGTAAGCCAATTTGTGTCACTTATTTTGATACGGAGGAAGCTAGTATATAACTTCTAGGGATAATTGCTTTTATATCCTTGTAAAATTCATAAATTGTTTTTATATCCTTCTCAAATTCATAAATTGTCTCTATATCCTTCTAAACTTTATAATTACTTTCATATCCTTCCAAACCTTTAAAACTCCTTTTTATGTCCAAAAACCTATTTTATTATTTAATAAATCGTAATAATATCAATAATACAAGAAAATAAACATGATTTCTAATACATAATCAACAAATATATTGCATGTTTATTTGATAATTATTGATATTTTAATGATTTAATAAATATTAAAATAAGTTTTTGGACATAAAAAAGAGTTTTAAATGTTTGAAAGGATATGAAGGTAATTACAAAGTTTAGAAGGATATAAAGATAATTTATGAATTTGAGTAGAATATGGAAACAATTTATAAATTTTACAAGGATATAAAAGCAATTATCTCTAACTTCTTAAGTCCTTACTTCTCTTACTTCTCTTGATGCTTAAAATATAAATTTGTTTCTTCTAAAATTCCATAATTAAAATTTAAACATATGCCATTGAGATTAAGTTTTAAAATCTCCAAACTACAACTTTTTATAAACGTAATAACAGAAAATCCTTTTAGATAATTTGAAATCACGTAATTTTAGGGATTGATTTGTAAGAATGAAGGCTAACGTGTCATATGACATGGCATTTACTATTATATGGCATTATGAGGTGGTATGATCTAGTGGCAAAAGATTATACTTCATAGAGATGGAGATAGAGAAGATGAGAGATAGTAATAGAGATAGAGATATTAATATATTTTACTTGCATATAAATCTGACGGTGGGATTAAATCAGAAAAGATTAAATAATAATAATAATAATAATGATAATGATAAGTGATAGTGATAGTGATAATGATAATGATAATTTGAATGTGAGATAAGCATGAAAACACATTACGCTGCCAGTTTCATAGCCGATAAATAAGGATTTGATCCTATAAATACATGGTGCATGATATGGAATTAAACCATTAAGCCAGTTAAGTTTTTTTTTTTTTTTTTTTTTTTTTTTTTTTTTTTTTTGCGTGGGTTCTTTTGCGACTTCACGAGGTATCAAGTCAAATTTAATTTCGACCAATATGTATATGCATATCAAAATCTTTTAATAAACTCAACTTAATTTCGCATTAATTAATTATAGGATATTTTTCGGTAAATTTAGGAACGATTGGCCGGAAGTGTATATTTGATGGCTTTAAAAATAATTCGTGCATTTTTTTTTTTAAACTCACGACGATTGGAAGTGTTTTATTTGAAGTGTTATTTTAGTATTAAACATAGAAAGAATTGATACGATTTTTACGTATTGTATTATGTCAATTAACTATCAAATGATTTTAGGTAATTAAATGAATTTCGTTATAAACGGAAGTATGTTAAAATAACCCGACATTTTTTCAATTTTGCTTTGATAGTTAACACACTTCTTGTTTCTGATCTCGTGACACATAGAAAATAGTCTCGAACCCTTTCAATAAACCCAACTTATTGCAGTCTTGGTACATCATTTTAGTTTGAATAAGGGTTTTTAAATGAAAAACAACAGAATTGTCAAGAATTCGTTAAGAATGATTATAATAATTATTTCGTTAGCATAAAACACCAGAATTATCATTTGTCCGCTTTTCTTTGAAAAATATACAATAATGAATAATCAATGCTTTGTAGATCATGCCAAAAGTTTTGTACAATAATTATTTATAGAATTTTAAAGGTATTTCTTATTCAACCCGACTTATCCATTTACCCTCATTTTTAGTAGTCAAAACATATATAAGTTTATGTATTATAATTCTATTGCCATGTTTTCATCAATGCATTACTCCATTCTCCTAAGCTCTCTCCAACGAGATGGGGACCAAATAATATGCCTCACCTGATCTTGTTTCACCACTTAAATAAATTTGTATTATCTTTTTCATCTGAGATCAAGAATATTATTTTATTGATATGAGAAACTTCAATGAAACCAACCGATACAAAACAAAAGAATACTCGTATAATGATGTTAATAGATGTTGAGTTTATTAACATTATTATACGAATATTCTTCTGTTTTGTATCGGTAGATTTGATTGAGTTTTCGCATATCAATCGAATAATATTCTCCCACATGTAAAGATTATGCAACAATACGGTTATTTAGGGAGGTAATTAAGTCAGCTGATGCATCTTCATGGGTCAACATTTCCATTGCAGAGAGTAATGCAGAATAGAATAACGCTTACATGAAAACTGACAGTTTTATGTAATAATAATAAAATTTCTAGAAGGAAAATATTACTTATAATAATAAAATTTCTAGAAGGAAAATTTGGTAAGAATTGCTCCGTGTAAATCCGTGTATCCCTACTTCTTTCTTCATCACTACTAAAGAAAAATATTTTCTCTCAAAATCCGTCACTTTGTATTCTAAATTACGCCATTAGTAAATAACATAAATCATGTATATGTTTGCTGTTCATTATCATCATCGTTGAGTTGTCAATCAAATTCTGTGAAGATTTTAGTATCTTTATTTGATTTCTGGCACAAGTTAGTTTGTAGGGTTTTTACGGATCCATTGCTAGCAAAACCGACAAATTTACTTGTTACTGTTTTGAAGTGTTTGCATTTCTAAATATCATGAAGTTAATTGGTTTATTTAATTATTATCAAGTATATTGATACAAGTTAATTGGTTTAATATGCTAAGGGTTCATAAATTTGGGATTTCATCATATGGATCATGTGATTGGAGGGAAGCTTAAGCATGGGAGGAAGATTGGTAGTGGATCTTTTGAATAACTTTATTTGGGGTAATTTTTTCATATTCCTTCTATGGTTGTTTTTCACATTTTATGGTTTAGTTGCATTTCTGATTGATTAATTTTTCATATGAATAAATGACAAAGTGGAGAAGAAGTTGTTGTTAAGCTAGTATCTACTTAAGGTTCTACATTTACATAAATTTTCACATATGCATTCTTTGCACTACAATCTACATGTTTAAGTTGGTTATTGAATCACATAACTAAATGTAATATGTAGTATTTAGAGCAAACAATACCTATCTCAGCATTTATCTAAATGTACAACCTTATCTACATACAAGCTTAATTGCAACTTCTTCTCCACATTGAACTTTTACTTATGTAAAGAAAAATTAACCAATTAGACATCCAGCATAAACATAAAATATAAAAAAACACAACATAAAAGCATTATGAGAAATGGAAAAGAAAAAAAAACAAATGAAGTTCTCCAAAAGATCCACTACCAATATTTCTCCCAAGCTTAAACTTCCCACCAATCACATGATCCATGATGAAATCCCAAGTTTAAGCTTGGAAGGAAGATTGATAGTGGATTTTTGAATAATTTTATTTGGGTAATTTTTTTGGATTCCTTCTATGGCTGTTTTACATATTTTATGGTTATGTTATTGATTAATTTTTCATGAGTAAATGAGAAAGTGGAGAAGAATTTGTTGTTAAGCTACTATCTACTTAGGGCTCTATATTTAAATAAATTTTTTACATATGTATTTTTTTACTAGCAATCTACATGTTTCAGTTGGTTATTGAATTACATAACCAAATGCAACATGTAGATTGTAGTGCAAACAATACCTATGTTAAAATTTATCTAAAAATGTACAACCTTATGTACTAACTAGCTTAATAGCAACTTCTTCTTCGCTTTGAACTTTTTACTTATGTAATATTAACCAATTAGACATGCAACTTAATAATAATTATTATTATAAAAAAACTTTTTACTTATGTAATATTAACCAATTAGACATGCAACTTAATAATAATTATTATTATAAAAATATATTATATAGGTTGATACATATTACTTTTTTAAATTGACCATTCCCTTCCAAGTAACGAAGTTTTAAAGTTGTATACATTGTACAAAATGTAACCTGCCCAGAGAACAAACTTTGATCCATTACCATGGTTCCTAATTAATCGAATCAAAATACAAAACCAAATTATATTAAATCTTGCTAATAGTATTCCACCGGAGTAGTGGGACAACCATCATCCACCACCACCACCTCCTCCTCCTGGTGGCTAAATGGCGGTGGGACAAATGGTGGTGTTATACATCTCAAAAGTGCCCAATTAATCCCATGGAAAAATGGGCGGTGTTTGATAGCCGATGCACCCATTGTGGACCCCATTCGCCGATCGGGGTCCTTAACCAACAATTTAGATATTAACAGCATCATATGAACACTCTTCTGTTTTGTATCGGTTGATTTCATTAAGTTTTCGCATATCAATTGAATAATATTCTCTCATGTGTAAAGATAATGCAATAATACGGTTATTTAGCGCGGTTTATTAAGTCAGCTGATACATCTTCACGGGTCAACATTTCCATTGCAGAGAGTAATATGCAGAATAAAATAACGCCTACATGAAAAAATTGACAATTTTATATTTTCACTATTAAAGTTATAGGGTCAGGTCGTTGGGTGAGTTGACCCGGACAAGAGTAGCTGAATTTTTAATTAAAGTTATATTTTGACATTGATCTCTGATTAAAGTTATTTGATTTCATGTATGTACACTTCCATTTGTGACTTCAAAATGTTGTAAATGGTGATTTTACTCAACATTTGGGAAACTCAAGGTATTTTCTGGAAATTTTAATGATCCTATGTTTGATTGAAAACTAAGATGCTATATTAGACACTCTAAGAATCAGTGGGAATGTATTGTTGCATGTAGATATTGCTGCTAGTAGAATTTATGTAATAAAATTTTTGTTTGACTTCCAAAAGTCAGCCAATTTTTTTGGCTTTTATTTATAGTGGTTCGAAGTACTTGGGAGAAAAAGTCAAAAGCAATGGCAGATACTGGGGATGAAGAACACATACAGATTTTGGTGCAGTTTTGAGAAGTCCGTTATTTTTATTTTATATTAGTCTCTTTCTAATTTATTGTAGGTTGTATAGCAATCTAATTCTTGCAAACCTTGCAACATGTAATTACTTTATCACTCCGTATTTTTTATTTGATGAATATCATGGACAGAAATTGTTTGATATGCTTTTTATTCAGTTTATGTTTCGCGTAGGAGCTTCAAATCAGACAATGCTCTTCAGCCTCACAACCCAGGCTAACCACAAGTAAATGACGTTACGATAGTAGTTGAGAATAACTTTGAAGATATTGTATTGGACGAGTCTAAAGATATTTTCCTAGAGATAGTTACTTCTAAAAGACAAATTCCTCTATATATACAATAGGCATCAAGAGTTTACTGTTCATTATGAGTTTTGGAAATCCTGTTCCGTTTCACATGGTGTTTCATTCATTTTTTACTTCCGTTGCACATGGTGTTTCATTCACTTTTTACTCATATTTAGTATTTAATATAATATACTGGATTGTTAAAGTGTTTATGATAATCACATGTAGGTCTACTTTTTCCTTTTCAATATTATATGATATATTGTCAAAATTTTGATGACTCATAAAAATAGAGAATTTTAATATTATTATAAATATTGAAAGTTACACTTAAACTTATTATTACTATTACTATTCTATATTTGGTAAAAACAAAAATTAAAGAAACAAAACCAGTTTACTATATTTTGCCATGTAATTATTTAGGATTTAAGAATCCGCAGCAACGCGCGGCAATATATGACTTGTTACAAACAATATTTATATTAATAATATTATTGGTATTCAATGACCCATTTGACATGTTCATTTATAGTATAAATGATAAATGATACTTTTAATAAAATTATTGAGCATCCATAAATTCGCGAGTTATAACCTAGTTTGAATATATAGTGCACATTAAAAATAAGGGTAAATGCTATAATTATATATCCATCTATACATCTATATGTACAATTGTGATTTAAAGATTACTATTCATTTGAATTTGATTGGTTAATTTGTGCCTATAGCATTCATATATAAATGATGTTTGCTACAATTAGGAAGCATAAATTGCATAGCTCAATTGGTGAGACACATAACAATATACTAACATTTATGATCAAGGTCACTAACTTAATACTTGGCCCTTTCAAAGACTTTCTAAAAAGTTTCTATTTTTATTAATATCATTTATATTATCTTTTAACATCATTGCATAAAATATGTATTAACTTCAAAGAGTTGTATTCTAGGAAGTTTAAAGGATTTGTCTAGTCCCAAGGGACAAATCCTAGTCATCGGATTAAATAGGTCAAGATGAAATCCCCCACCTACAGCCACCGCCGGCCGCCGCCTCCGGCCGACGTCCGCCGCCGACCACCGCCGATCACCGCCGTCCGCCGCCGCCGGGCGGCGGTGGTGCTGGTGACTGACAGTGAAGGTGCTGGTGGTAATGGAGGTGGTGGTGGTATTGATGCATCGAAGCACATGTGCTTCACTAAAACACAGCATATTACTTCGAAGCACATGTGCTTCAGGTCACGAAACACATGTGCTTCAAGTCACTAAAAACATGAGTTTCTAAACACGCAAGGGAGCATACGAAGCACATGTGTTTGACGTTATGAAACACATGTGCTTCACTACACAGGAAAAAAAATCAAAACAAGTGACGAACATATCATTATGAAGCACATGTGCTTCATGAAGCCAAGCACATGTGTTTTTATTCCTGAACACGTGTAACTTACAAGCAAGTCATTTGTGTTTGAATCACGAAGCACATGTGCTTGACGTTATGAAACACATGTGCTTCACTACACATAAAAAAAATCAAAACAAATGACGAACATATCATTATGAAGCACATGTGCTTCATAAAGCCAAACACATGTGTTTTTGTTCCTGAACACATGTAACTTACAAGCAAGTGATTTGTGTTTGAATCACGAAGCACATGTGCTTGACGTTATGAAGCACATGTGCTTCACTACACAAGAAAAAAAATCAAAACAAGTGACAAACATATCATTATGAAGCACATGTGCTTCATAAAGCCAAGCACATGTGTTTTTGAACCTGAACACATGTAACTTACAAGCAATTCATTTGTCTTTAAATCACGAAGCACATGTGCTTAACGTTATGAAACACATGTGCTTCATTACTTGAAACACTTGTGCTTGGTTGTACGTATACACTCCTTTATTTTCAAAACACATGTGTTTCAAACACATGTGCTTCCAGTCACGACCACCGCCGCCGGCCACCTCCGGCCGCCGTCCGCCGCCCATCGCCGCCAACCGCCGCCGTCCGCCGTCTCCGGCCGCCGGAGAAGCACATGTGCTTGTAGTGGAGGTGGTTGTTTGCATCTTGATCTTGACCATTAATTTTTCTTAATCCAAAGGCTAATAATTGTCCCTTGGGACTAGATAAAATTAATGGACTACCTTGAACATTTCACTAACTTCAAAACTAATAAGTTTATTATAAATATTTTACTTAGAAGTCAAAAATTTTATATAGGTGTCGTTAACCATACTAAGACTACATTTAAAAAATAATTTCATTTTTAAATTAAGTATATTTCATCAGAAAAATTACTCATTTAACGTACAACCGGACTTATTTTATGCGGACTTACTTTACTTGTTCTCACTAAATTGGATACAAAATCTGAAAATAATAAAATTATAAAATTTTGAAAAAAGTTGACACGTAACATTTAGCTAATGTGACATCATGAGGTGTCTAATTATCCTAATTTTTGAAGATGGTTGATGATTATCGACGATGAGAGTGTAGAAAACATATGCTCTGTTTCTTTATAAACAAATGCATGTTTAATCAAAGATACGGGACGGGGTATCAGTATCACTCGATCTACAATCCAATATTCATAATAAATTGTGAGGTAAATAAGTAAATATATTCCGAATTAACTGTTGATTTTTAATCACTTTAGCTTCGTGAAAGGAATATTTATTATAAGAATATTACATATATATTAATATATTTTACTTGCATATATATCTAACGGTGGGATTTGTTAGGAATATTTTCATTAATATTCATTAAAGATTTGATATGTCAAAATTTGAAAAGTACAAGAACCTAAATTGAAGATATGGAAGTCGATATTTGAATGAAGATTTAGGAGATTTTGTTTTATTTACTACTGATGGATCAGTAGTATCTTTTAACCTTTGTGTTTTTGCTTTTTCTTTAGAATTTTTAAATTCTTTGAACTCTTTGCAGTTAATTGGATTGAAGTGACAATCCTTTGTTAAATGGTTTACTTTGTTGCAAATAACACATCTTAATTTCTTATCCTTAGCACCTTCAGGTTTTCTTTGATCTAAGAGTTGGTTCTTGTTTCTTTCATTTCCCCTTGTTAATATAGTTGGTATATTTGCTGAATTGAATTTTGGGGATTCATTTGTGCTTTCTGTAGTGTGAAAAGTAGTGTTTGTTTGATCATCATCAGATGCATCATTACTTGGTTCAGTTTGATTTTCATTTTTTAATTCATTTATGATTCTTTCTGAACTAGCTTTAAGTGGAGGAATGAATTTATATGGAGGTGGTACAGCATGATATCCCATCCCATGAACTACCTTTTCAGTGGTTTGATTGTTTGTTAATTCATCTATTATTTTTGAACTTCTTTCAAACTTTTTAATTGTAAGAGTATTTTGTTCAAGTTCAAGTTGACATTCTTCCAATTTATTTAAAGCTTCTTTAAGTTTTATTTCAAGATAATCTCTTTTATCTACAGCCTCAAGCAATTCACCTTTCATTTTCTCATCAATTATTTGATAAACTTTTATTTGATTTTCTTGATCAGCAATGACACCATCAAATTCAATATTTCTTCTAATAATTTTCTTATATCTTCATTTAATCGGATATTTTCTTTTTCTAAATTTTTAACCATTTTTATACATTCAGAAGTGCAAGGTTTAGGTTTTACCTCAGAGTTGTTATCATTAAGGGCCATAAGAGCTTGATTTTGAGCATGTTCTTCTGCTTGAAAGCTCCAATCATAACCTTGTCCTTGTTGTGAAACAAGAGCAGTTGAGTTTGATCTTTTGTCTGGCTGAGGACATTCTTTAGCAAAGTGCCCAAGGTTGTTACAGTTGTAACATTTGACCTTAGTCTTGTCAATTCCAGCCTTGTCACTTTTGTTGTAGTTAAGGTTTGTTCTACCAGTCCTCTTCAAGAACCTTTTGGTTCTCAGGCTTAGCATAGCCATCTGCCATTTTAGATCCATTTCTTCAAGATCATCAGGATTCAATTGTTCCAAATCATCACTAATTAGTGCAGTGTGCACATGACTAGTGAAGAAGGATTCTCTTGCAGTATCTTCACAATCTGCAGTCTTTCCTGTAGTAGTTTCTTGAACTTGACCTGTACTAGATACAAAAGCAGCATTATTAGAAGAAAGAGAAGGGTTCTTGTGATTTACCTTAGCTTCAAATACTCTGAGGTCATTGTAGAGTTCATCCAATTCCTTTTCTTCTAAAGCATCTCTTTGTCTATATACTACAGTGTACATAGACCATTCTTCACTAAGAGATCTTAGGAACTACATGTTGATGTCTTCTTGGTCCATCTGAACTCCAACTTGGTTAAGTTCACCAATTAATTTGTTGAATCTATCAAACACTTGAGTTAGTGTCTCATTGGGCTTTCCTTTGAAGTTTTCAAAGTCTTGCTTGAGAACAGACTTCATGTTCCTCTTTGTGCTTTTGGTTCCCACAAACCTCTTTTCCAATGCTTGCCATAAAAGCTTTGCATCTTCATATTCAACACATAAATGTTGATAGTCATTTGGAATGGACAGTAATAAAGTACTGAGGGTCTTGAGTTCAATTCCTCTATCCTTTCTTTCTCTCTCAGATCTGATTCGATCTGCTTCAGTATTAGATGTACTAGTATCTGGAGCAGGAGAAGTACGTTTATTACCCTCTTGTATGACTTCCCACATGGAATAGTCAGTAATAAGCATGTATTGCTTAATACGATTCTTCCACATCCCAAAGTTATTGGGAGTGAGTATTGGAAAAGTATTTGCTTGAGTACTTTCATTGTTATCAGTCATGATTAACAATAAGTGTGTTTGACGATTAAAACTTTTTGTTGTTCTTAAAATTCGTAGATCTAGAACCAATATGCTCTGATACCACTTATCAGGATCGAATAACCAAAACAAGTTATTGCCAACCCAGATCTACTAATAACAAGAAGTTGCAGCGGATCAACACTTGTATTAATATATTAAGAACAATCGAATACTGTATATTTAATGAACAATGAACAATAATATTAAGAACACAGTGATTCACAAAAAGCTTCAATGTATATTATTGATTAACAATACACACGTACGTTTACAATTCGTAAGGAACTACTTATAGCAGTCCTTGAAGCCTAACTATTTACCCTAGTTATTCTAGGATTTGATTTACATCGAATTATAAAAGGTATACATTGAATAACATTCTATAACTAACTCTGCGAAGATCTCGGACTTGATTTGCTCCAAATACGCGTATCAGTAGTAACTGCAATCACCAGTAGTAAATATGATGATCAGTAGTAAGTTAGTTATAGTCTTCACCAGTATCAACTCATCAGTATCAAGTGTTTCTGCCCCATCAGTAGTAACCATAGTCTTCATCAGTAGTAACCATGATCAGTACTAACTGCAGCATCAGTAATAAGTTGAACTGTGATTTGTTCTAACAATCTCCCCCTAAACTTATTGATTCTCTTTCAATCAATCAAGTTTCTTTTCACATCTTCTTCTTCTTTTTCTTTTCTTCCAACAGTTTTGCTCTTCTCTGATCACCTTCTAAAGTCTGTTGGTTTCTCTTAATCCTTTGTGCAATAATATATTTGCTGTTCCTTTTAATAAACTCATTCAATTTGTTTTGGAACATCACAGCATCATAAGGTTTAATGAAGTTCATGCACACAACTTGATAAAGAGTCTTCTCAGAGTGAGGATACTCTTTTTCATATAGGAATAAATCACACTTCTTACTTGTATATTCAAAGAAGTACATGTTGATCGTTGGTAGCACATTCCAGGCTTGAATATTCTCTGGATTTGTATACTTCTCTGGATATTTCTCTGGATAAAAAGCAGCATCAATCATTTCAGTAATGTAACCTGCAGCTGAATTCTTCCAGGTCTTCTTGGTCATTCTTGGTTTACCAATAATCAGCATCTTGATTATGTCACTTCTGGTTAGGGACATAACTAATGGTTTCCAAGCTCTAAATCTTTGAGTGACCTTATCTTCTCTAACAATCTCAATCACATCATCTATACATCTCCAGTTGATGATTGGATTGCTTTCTAGGGGAGCAATAGGAATATCATGAACTTGTACTATCTGTTGTTTCTGTTTCTTTATCCTTTCTGGTTCAGATAGTGCAGCCTTCCTTTTTCTTGAAGGTAGAGGTGGTTCACCTGATGATTCACCAGAAATAATCTTTCTTTCAAGTACATCTTGGTGATCAATCCTTTCAGTCTTTGTGGTGTCCATTTCCTTAACCTTTCTTTCAACTAATTCCTTCTTCTTCTCAATACAGTATTTTTCAATTAAATTGATTAACTTCATTCTTCCAAAGGCCTTTGTGTTGTGACCTCTTGCTTTTAAGAATGAGATCATTTCCTTCTTTTTGTCTGCAAACTGTTCTGGCATGTCTTCTTTCAGTTCTTTGCATTCTTGTACTTATGCTTCAAGAAGTTCAATTGTTTCAAGCTCAATTTGCCTTATTTTATGTAATTGTACTTGTACTTGTACTTGTACTTGTACTTGTACTTGTTGTTGAATTTCCTTTATTGTTTCTGCAACTTCATGAGCTTTGACTTTTTTGTTGAAATTGTGGCAATTTAGAAATATCTGCCATGTCTGCCAACTTGACTTCTGTAAATTCTTTGCCTTGTACTCTAGCTTCTTCAGATAATCTTCTATTTTCCCTTGCTAGAGTAGCAGCTACTTTCTTCAAGTAATTGACTCTTTTTACTTTCCACCTATCCTGCTTGGCTGATTTAGCATAATTGATTTTGTTGACCATTTCATGACCTTGTGCTCTGTTAGGTTGGCGTTCATCAGCTATTTCTTTTCCCTTTCCAATATATTTTTCCCTCTTCATATCTGGTGCAGCTTCAATTCTGAATTTATGACCATAAGTGTATATTTGAGATATGGGAAGAATTTTAGGATGTGGAGGTAAAGAGCATTCATCAACTTCCAACCAGTTGATATCATCATCAATGTCTTTCACCACCATTTGTGTTGACTTTGTTGCTGGTGATGGTGGGATTACTACTGCAGGCTCAAGTAGTGGTGGCAGCTCAATAATATCATCAGTAGTAGCCAAGGTAGTTACTGCTGGTATGTCTTCAGGAATTACTACTGATAGGGCATCAGTAGTGTTTGCTGCCTCGTCTTGATTTACTACTGCTATGGCATCAGTAGTAGTAGGAGTTACTACTGATGTTTCTTGTTCTGGTTGTTCTTCTATAGGAGCATCAGTAGTAGGCTCAACAGTAACATCCATGTCTTCTAGGCCTTCATCATTTACCTGGCCTTCATCAACTTTTGATTCTTTAAGGTTGAGGAGAGAAGTTGCTGCTGCTGCAATGGAAGTATCTATCATACGTTGAATGTTGTCCTTCTCCCCCTTAGTGAGCTCAACTGGTGGAGCATCACTACTGTCAACCTTCTTCTTCAACCTTCTAATGATTCTTGTTTGTTGAAGAAGCCTGTGCTCATATAATTTCATCCTTCTGTTAATGGTATTAATGTGCTTCTTTATATAGAACATGGTCCTCCCTTGATTTGTTAAATATTTCCGGCAATCTTGTACAGCGGTTTCAAGGTTTTCCATCCTATCCGTCAATTGTTTTTGTTCAATACTGCCCTCACTCCTTCTAGCAAGATCATCGGGCTCACTAACAGGTACATTGGCTTTAAGGTTTTCCATCCTTTCCGTCAAATCAATGAATTTCTTGCTACCCTCATCACTTCTTGGTGATGAAATGGGTTGTTTGGACACTCTCTTCTTCCTAGAAGAAGCAGTAGTGCCCCCCCTTTTGGTTTCTTGGCACCGGGGTCCTCTTAGTAATTCCTCAAAAGAGTCAAAAAGGGGAAGAGACTTGAAGATTCCAAGCTAATTCTATAAGTTTTGTCAAATCAAATAGGGGAAGATTGTTAGGAATATTTCTATAATATTCATTATTGATTTGATGTGTCAAAACTTATAAAATACAAGGACCTAAATTGAAGATATGGAAGTTCAAATTCAAATAAAGATTTAGGAGATAATGATAATTGTAAAAGATATAGTATATCTTGTTTAATTTAAAAGATTTAGTATTATCTTTTCCTTGTAAATCTCTAGGTTTTCTAGTATATAAAGAAACCTAGAGGTATAGAATTAGATGTTCTTGGAACCCACGTTTTAACGTGTTTGTGTGTGTACTCTAAGCCTCAAGGTCGTTTGAACCTGTTTAACGAAAAACCGTTCTACATATTTATATGTAGAATTGGGGCTTTAAGTAATCATTGTACATAGAAGATGATGATGAAACCTTGTTTAGCAATACAAATATGTTTATATAATTCCGCAAGTTTGTTATTTGTATATGCTTATTCCAGATAAGAACTAACTATTCTTGAGCCTAAAGATCGACGTTTATGAAGAGTTGTTCTAAACTCATCAGTTGGTATCAGAGCACGGTGGCTCAGATCTGGAATGAAACAATGGATCAAAGGTTAGTTATGCTTAATATATTAGTTGGTGGCAGTTTACAGATTGAATCGTGGAAAAGATGAAGAATTATAAGTTTATTTTCAAGGTTGAATCGTGTGAAAATATATCTATTAGCAGTCACCATATTTTATAATGTTGATCAAGACAAGTTATTCAAAGCACTAGGATGACAAATTACATGAAAGTGTGGTTGATGACAAAGTTACGAAGGTTACATGAAAGTAGCAAATTACTACTGCTACATTGCTTACTGCTTCCAACATCAGTACTAAATATGACAACATTACTACTGATCGGTACTGACCTGAAATTTTTAATACTGATCAATAGTGAATGCTTACTACTGATCCTTATTCAACGTTTACTACTGATCCCACTACTGATCCTTATTCAACGTGTACTACTGATCCCAAATTCAAAAGTTACTACTGATCCTTTTCAAAAGTTACTACTGATCCGTATCAACCTTACTACTGATCTCAAAATACTCCAACATCAGTAGTAAAACTTGCAAAGTAACATTTCAATCAGTAGTAAATGAAGATACTACTGATCAGTACTAAACCAAAGAAGAAAATTTTGTTACTAATCAGTACTGAAGAAGACTTTTTGTTACTGATTTCTTCCTTATAACCGATACATCATATTTTGGAAAACATGACACACACCATGTTCATTCCATACTACGGTTTATTGATTGTATTCGGTTAATCACTTGTTAATTTTTATTCTTGATTAAAAGAGGATGAAAATAATTTGTGATATTAATGTGAAACGAATCACATTATTCACACACACAGGTTGAAGGCTTGATGAAGATAAAGAAAGGTGATTTATTTGTTACATATTTGATCTTTATCAGTTGATTACAGAAGATAATTGATTATGTTTTATTTGAAGAAGAAGTTGAGAGTCTTACTACATAAGATGTTATGTATTGTTGTAACTGCAATTCAACACTCTTAACGAAAAGATCTGTTGAAGGCTAAGATAAGCAAGTCCCTCATACAAGATATGACGTTGCTGATTACTATATTTAGACGGAATGTGATGCATAGTTTGAGTTTCTACTTCAACTTCAAATAGAAGATAGTTGGTTTTCAATGTGATTGATATAGCCTTGAAGAACACAAGAATGATATCACACTTTTAGGGGAAGAAAAAGTGTTGATCATTCAAGGGGAAGTTCAAGTTTCTCGGATTTGTATTTGATTATGTCAAAAAGGGGAAGAGACTTGAAGATTCCAAGCTAGTTTCATAAGTTTTGTCAAATCAAATAGGGGAAGATTGTTAGGAATATTTCTATAATATTCATTATTGATTTGATGTGTCAAAACTTATAAAGTACAAGGACCTAAATTGAAGATATGAAGTTCAAATTCAAATAAAGATTTAGGAGGTAATGATAATTGTAAAAGATATAGTATATCTTGTTTAATTTAAAAGATTTAGTATTATCTTTTCCTTGTAAATCTCTAGGTTTTCTAGTATATAAAGAAACCTAGAGGTATAGAATTAGATGTTCTTGGAACCCACGTTTTAACGTGTTTGTGTGTGTACTCTAAGCCTCAAGGTCGTTTGAACCTGTTTAACGAAAAACCGTTCTACATATTTATATGTAGAATTGGGGCTTTAAGTAATCATTGTACATAGAAGATGATGATGAAACCTTGTTTAGCAATACAAATATGTTTATATAATTCCGCAAGTTTGTTATTTGTATATGCTTATTCCAGATAAGAACTAACTATTCTTGAGCCTAAAGATCGACGTTTATGAAGAGTTGTTCTAAACTCATCAGGATTAAATCAGAAAAGATTAAATGATAACCATAATGGATAATGATAATGATAATTTAAATTTGAATTTGAGATAAACATGAAAACACATTACGCTACCAGTTTCGTAGCCGATAAATAAGGATTTGATCCTATAAATACATGGTGCATGATATCGAATAAAACCATTAAGCCAATTAAATTTTTTGCGTGGGTTCTTGCGACTTCACGAGGTATCAAATCAGAATCAAAATCTTATTATACTCAATTTAATTTCGACCAATATGCATATCAAATCAAAATCTTTTAATAAACTCAATTTAATTTCGCATTAATTAATTATAGGATACTTTTCGATAAATTTAGGAACGATTGGAAATGTTTATTTGATGGTTTTGAAAAAAACATTCATGAATTTTTATAAAACTCACGACGGTTGGAAGTTTTGTGCTATTTAGATGAACTGCTTTTTAGTATTAAACATAGAAAGAATTGATACGATTTTTACGTACTGTATTATGTCAATTAACCATCAAATGATTTTAGGTAATTAAATGAATTTCGTTATAAACCAGAAGTATGTTAAAATAACCTGACATTTGTTCGATCTTGCTTTGATAGTTAACACACTTCTTGTTTCTGATCTCGTGACATATAGAAAAGAGTCTCGAACCCTTTCGATAAACCTAACTTATTGCAGTCTTGGTACATCATTTTAGTTTGAAAAACGGTTTTTTAAATGAAAAACACCAGAATTATCACGAATTTCTTAAGAATGATTATAATTATTTCGTTAGCATAAAACACCATAATTATAATTTGTCCGCTTTTCTTTGGAAAATATGCAATAATCATATGCTTTGTAGATTATGTCAAAAGTTTTGTACATTAATTATTTCTAAAATTTTAAAGGTATTTCTTATTCAACCCGACTTATCCATTTACCCTCATTTTTAGTAGTCAAAACATATATAAGTTTCTGTATTATAATTCTGTTGCTCTGTTTTCATCAATGCATTACTCCATTCTCCTAAGCTCTCTCCAACGAGATGGTGACCAAATAATATGCCTCACCTGATCTTGTTTCACCACTTAAATAAATTTGTATTATCTTTTTCATTTGAGATCAAGAATATTATTTTATTGATATGAGAAACTTCAATGAAACCAACCGATACAAAACAAAGGAATAGTCGTATAATGATTTTAATAAATTTTATAATGATTTTAATAAATGTTGAATTTATTAACATCATTATACGACTATTCCTCTGTTTTGTATCGGTAGATTTGGTTGAGTTTTCGCATATCAATCGAATAATATTCTCCCACATGTAAAGATTATGCAACAATACGGTTATTTAGGGCGGTTATTGAGTCAGCTAATGCATCTTTACGGGTCAACATTTTCCTTGCAGAGAGTAATGCAGAATAGAATAATGCCTACGTGAAAAACCGACAATTATATGTACTAACAATAATATTTCTAGAAGGATAATATCAATAATAATAAAATTTCTAGAAAGAAAATTTGGTAAGAATTGCTCCGTGTAAATCCGTGTTATCCATACTCCATACTTCTTTCTTCATCAATAAAAATGAAAACAAAAATTCTCTCAAAATCGGTTACTTTGTATTCTAAATTACGCAATTAGTAAATAACCTAAATCATGTACTAGTATATGTTTGCTATTTATTATCATCATCGTTGAGTTGTCAATAAATTTCTGTGAAGATTTAGTATCTTTATTTGATTTCTGGCACAAGTTAGTTTGTAAGGTTTTAACCGATCCATTGCTAGCAAAACCAACAAATTTACTTGTTACGGTTTTAAAGTTTTTGCATTTCTAAATATCCTTAAGTTTCAGTTTCGAGATCTTGGAATTTGATTCATTTAACTATTATCAAGTATATTGATACAAGTTAATTGGTTTAATATGCTAAAGGTTCATAAATTTGGGATTTCATCATGGATCATGGTGATTGGTGGGAAGTTTAAGCTTGGGAGGAAGATTGGTAGTGGATCTTTTTGAATAACTTTATTTGGGGAAATTTTTTCATATTCCTTCTATGGTTGTTTTTCATATTTTATGGTTTTGTTGCATTTCTGATTGACTAATTTTTCATATGAGTAAATGACAAAGTGGAGAAGAAGTTGTTGTTAAGCTAGTATCTACTTAAGGTTCTACATTTACATAATTTTTTCACATATGCATTCTTTGCACTACAATCTACATGTTTTAGTTGGTTATTGAATCACATAACCAAATGTAATATGTAGTATTTAGAGCAAACAATACCTATCTCAACATTTATCTAAATGTACAACCTTATCTACATACAAGCTTAATTGCAACTTCTTCTCCACATTGAACTTTTACTTATATAAAGAAAAATTAACCAATTAGACATCCAGCATAAACGTAAAATATACAAAAACACAACAACATAAAAGCATTATGAGAAAATGAAGAGGAAAAAAAACAAATGAAGTTCTCCAAAAGATCCACTACCAATATTAATTCCTCCCAAACTTAAACTTCCCACCAATCACAATATGATCATGATGAAATCCCAAGTTTAAGCTTAGAAGGAAGATTGATAGTGAAATTTTGAATAACTTTATTTGGGTAATTTTTTCATATTCCTTCTATGGTTGTTTTCATATATTATGGTTTTGTTATTGATTAATTTTTCATACGAGTAAATGACAAAGTGGAGAAGAATTTGTTGTTAAGCTAGTATCTACTTAGGGTTCTATATTTAGATAAATTTTTTACATATGTATTTTTTTGTACTACAATCTACATGTTTCGGTTGGTTATTGGATCACATAACCAAATGTAACATGTAGATTGTAGTGCAAACAATACCTATGTCAAAAGTTATCTGAAATGTACAACCTTATGTACATACTAGCTTAATAGCAACTTCTTCTTCACTTTGAACTTCTACTTATGTATGGAGAAATTAACCAATTAAACATGCAACAGAAACATGAAATATAAAAAAACACAACAACCATAGAAGCAAGTTTTCGGTTTTGTATGCATTAGTAAGCTTTCAGTTTTGGTTTGTTTAATTGGAATGTTATATGCGTTGTACAAAATGCAACCTGGCCCAGAGAACACACTTTGATCCATTACCATGGTTCCTAATTAAATGAATCAAAATACAAAACCAAATTATACAATTCTTGCTAATAGTATTCCACCGGAGTAGTGGGACAACCATCATCCACCATCTCATCCACCACCTCCTCCTCCTCCTGGTGGCTAAATGGCGGTGGGACAAATGGTGGTGTTATACATCTCAAAAGTGCCCAATTAACCCCATGGAAAAACGGGTGGTGCTTGATAGCCGATGCACCCATCGTTGACCCCATTCGCCGATCAGGGTCCTTAACCAACAACCGAGATATTAAATCTCTAGCCATGGTTGGGATAACGGGCTCTTTAGGGAATTCAAGAGCCCGAGCTACAATATTAGCTAGGGTTAGATCGTTATCCATCCCCTTAAAAGGCGTAACACCATAAAATAACTCAAATATAAATATTCCTAGGGTCCACCAATCGACCGCACTACCATGTCCCTCACCCGATATAATTTCCGGTGCTAGATATTCGTGGGTCCCAACAAACGACATTGACCGGACATCCACAGGCTCGTATACAATTTCGGCCCCGTTTTGGTTTGCGGGCTTCTTCTTGTGTTTACGTCTAGTGATGAAGCAAGAAACAGAGGGAACAATACAATTAGGAATAATGCAAGATGTGTTAAATTTGGGTGGATCTAGGGGGTGGTGATTGGTGGATAGTGGCGGGGTTAGGCGGTTGTGATTGGGGAGAATCTGAGCCGGAGTTGACTTTGATATGTCACATTTCAACGAGAGGTCAAAATCGGTTAACATGATGTGACCGTCTGATTTGACCAAAACGTTTTCAGGTTTGAGATCACGGTAAACAATTCCCATCATGTGTAGGTATTCCATAGCTACAACCACCTCCGATGCATAAAACCTACAACCAATATTTAAAAAATAATCTGGTTAATCGCAAGGGTGATGTCGTATTAGATAGGGATTAGTCTCCAAAATGGTGAAATTCCCAACAATTCCAAAGAACCAAAAAAAAAAGTTAAATAACTAAAATAATAATTTGATTTAAGTTAATAATTGTAAAACAAGACATATGCTAAGCTTTTTGGTAGGGGACAAAAATGATAGAAGTTAGTAGTATATAGTAATGTTCCTTTGTCCTTGCAAAGGACAAATAAGTTTTCTTCTTTGGGGTTTATTCTTTTATCAATTATTTCATACACCATTTGGGCCATTCTACCCCACTTGTCTTACCCGTACCTAATATCATAACTTCACTCCAAACAAAATTAATTTGAGATCTTTAATATTCTAAGAGAAAACGGGCCATTGGGTTTTTGTAGAGGGTGCATCTTGTGGTGGTTGCCAACCCTAAGGACCCACGTGGCATTGATGTAGGCTCACGATGGTTTGACTTTTAACTAAGCTCACGTGGACTCGACCATGTCGTATCTCATGTGGTAATCAGGTGGTATAGCAGCCTACAGAGAGAGAAGATGCACCCTTTTGGGGGCACTTATTACCTAAAGTGATCAGATATTACCTAAAGGTTATTGTAAAAGTTTTAATTTATACTAATTTAAGTGGTCAGACATTTTAATCTGACAAATCCAAACGACATATATGGTTAAAAACAAAACAAAAGGCAATGTGCTAACTAGTTAACTGATATTTAATTAAGTTTTACATTTGTAGATTTGTTTTAGACTTTAAACCTAGTGAATTTTTTTTGAGCGGCAAGACGGAGGACCTTAATGGTACCTGTAACAGTTGAAAGTGGGTGATTGAGAGCAGCGGATTATTAACTGTTTCTTCTCTTAGACGTGCCTTTGACGATCTATGCATTTAATTATTTTTTTTAAACCTAGTGATTATGAGGTTAACTATTTGCTACTACTAGTAACATGTGATTAATTATGATACAACTCTATAAAAGTAAGAAAATCTACATCAAGTGGGCCCTATTGCTAGATTACTGTAGCCAATGAAAGAGCTGGAACAGATATGACGTGATAGGATGCGAGCATTACATGTGAAAAGACATGCATATTGCGTAGTTTTAGTTTTGAAAACTAGACGTAGCTAACGTGCGCACCTGACGGTGGATTCCGGGAAGCGTTTGCATGGTTGACGTTGCCGGAGGACGTGAAGGTCTCCACCGGGACAAAATTCCGTCAGTAAACACGACCATTTCGGTGATTCTAACGACCCGTAGAGCGTCGGTAGAAATGGATGATCTAGAGCTTCTAGAATCTCCCTTTCTGTTCTCGCTCGTCCTTCCTTGTTCCGGCTCGCGAGGTCCCTTCGATCCATCACTTTGGCGGCGAATAGGGCGGCGGAGGACGTAGTAGGAGAGCATTTGAGTTTGGCGAGGTATACAGAGCCGATGTCTCCGGCGCCTAACCGGTAGAGGAAATGGATGTCAGTGAGAGTTAGGTTACCGCCTGATTCAGAAGCGGAGCGACGAACGGCGTCCCTGAGAGGGTCGCCGGAGATAGCATGTGGTTTAGTGGCGGTGGAGGGGAATTGAAGGTTGTGGCGGGCGGAGGAGGTTGTGGCGGTGGTCCAAGTGGTTTCGGATCTGGAGCTGGTACTGCGGTGGTCGGTGGTGGCTATGGTGGTTGTTGAGTTGAAACTGATGCTTCGGAGGTCTTCGGATAGATCGTCTAGCAATGGTGGTTCCATTTTGAACTGAAGGTGAGCACAGAAAACGTGTGGAATGCTCTGCCTTTTGAAGAGGATGAGATGAAGAAGACCCATTAATGAGCCCACTAGTGGGGCCCATAATTAGGCATTCCCATGGGCTCGTTGCATTATATTTTAGGTTTTGCTAATTTATCCTTTTAAGTAAGTATGATTAAAAATGTTAAATCTTTATTTATTTTACTCGTAAAGTGGGTGATAGCATTGGGATTAGTCGACTCTCAAATCGATTCATAATACAGGTTACAAGAAAAATTGTTAGACACATGCCTAGGTAACCTTGTTAAAATAGTGACAGATATGGTACCATATGGCATTTGGTTTCAGTACATCTTGTTCTCTGTTTATGCCTATTCATTGCAAGAAAAAGGTATTTTGTTTAATTCTATTAATAAATTTATCATCAAACAAACACCATTATTACAAAAACAAATATAATATTTGTGGGCCAATTAAAGAGGTGCAGAAGGTACTTGCACCTTATATTGTGCATGATGGATTATGACCCATAACTTGCACCTCCAACCTTCATTTATTTCTTCACCCAAAGTGGAGATAAAACCATGCACTTCCACTTGTACACTTCTATTCTTTTTCAGCTTTCGCATTAAATATTTAATATTCTATTTCATTTCAAACGTGCCGTTGCCGTGTTTCGTTTCCAAAAAACAACCTGTTGTACTTTGCAAATTTAATTAGATATTTGGTTAACATATAACTTAACTAACGAAATTTAATGAGATACTTTGTAAATTTCATTAAACCCTTGTACCAAACACACCTTTATTTGGGTAGTTGGGATAATTTGAAACATAGCAGACTCTGATTATTTGTTTAGGGTCATTTGCATGTAAATTCTATTATCATCTTTTAAACAACTCATAATATTATACATGCATCTGACCAATCGCCTATGAAAAATTGATAATTTTATGTTTTGACTGTTAAAGTTATAGGGTCAGGTAACGGGTCGGGCGATTTTAATTCCTGTTCGTAGCAATATGATCCACAAATAAGCACATGTGGCAAAATGGGTGGATCTAACGGGTTGGATAATGGGTTCGGGTCAAAACAGGTAAGTTTTTACCACAAGAGAAAACGGGTCAGGTCGAACCAACAACTTTAAGAAAAAATAAAAAAAATTAATGTTGTTAAATATATTAAATAAACAAGCTTTTGTAATAAAGCGATTTAGGAGGTTTCATACTCTAAATAGTAGTAGAAGATACCTGGTAGGATTTTTAACTTTTTGACCCGTTTCATAGTTAAATCTTTTAGCTTAACTCATTTGATCTGTGAGAGATAAAAACACAACTCATATCAACCTATATATAGGTAAACGGGTCGCGAATGCAACATGTAAATAAGTCAAACTTACTCACCAGAGTCAACTGGGTAGCCAAAATCAGGATCCAAAATATCTTCAGTTGCAGAATCATCACTATCAAGTGGAACAGTGCGCACCTTGAAGCTTGCAGTCCATGGTTTTCTCCCAACTCTACATGTAATACTTTGTGATTTATTCAATGCCTCAAGGCACAAATAATTATTTTCTATTTTTTTAAAAGGTATTCCTGTTTATAACGGGCTACCTGGTGTCTGAGTTTATGCTAAATATGTATGCGATCCAACATTTACCCGTGCAGAGATTGAACCCGTAACGTGAAATTTGATTATCAAAGGTATGTTAGAGCTTTAAATTTTTAATTTATAATAAATTTGACCTTATAGTAAGTGTTTATGATTTGCTAGTTTAAGGAAAATTAAGGTTGAGAAACTACACAACTTGCAAGTTAATGATCAAGTTAACCTACTAGTCTTCTCTTTCTGATTTCTGGTTTACACAATTTGTACTATTTTACCATGTATATATATAAAAACGCTCAATAAATTAAATAATTTGTTAAATAAAAAATGTTCAGCTTCATTTACGTTTTACCAGCGTACGTCCGTTCGCAATTCCATTGGCAATCGTTATTTGGAGGGACTTCAATATTTTTTAGCAACAGAATTCTTCCAATTTTCCGTTGGCAATGTTTACCCATTTTGACCAGAATCATTTGATTTATAAACACTTTGGGAACATTTTGATGTATCTATTTGACCCTTTGGTAAATGTGGTATCATAAGAATACCATCGGAAATAGTCTGTTGCTATTTTTTTGTTAAACACCAGCAAATCATAATCTGTTGGTAATATTTAATAATCTGGCAATTCGTAAACTTACCAACGGGTTGTAAGGTTTTGACTATCTAAAGTTAACAACATGCGTTTTTTATATTATCAATGGTAACTCATTGCTAAATACCAACAGATGTATGAAAATCCGTTGGTAAATAAATTTCGCTTCGAGGCTTTAATCGACAGCCCGTCTCCATTGGTAAACTTGTTGGAAACCCCAATTACCAACAGATTAAGCCTATATACAAACAGAGTTTGCCTATTGATATTTGCATCCTTTCTAGTAGTGACACAAAGTATCCAATAACATAAGTTTTATTTAGGTTTAAATTTTTTTAATTATTATACATATCATAATTATTGTATTGGTATATGCAAGTGAGGATGGAAGGCTAAAATAGTTGTCAGGATAGATTAACTATAGACAAGTTAATAAACACCTTAGATCTAATTGATGATAGAAGTTGCAGCGGATCAACACTATATCAATAATTAAGAACAATGAACTGTATGAACAATATGCAAGAATATTAAGAACACAGTTTCACAAAAAGCTTCAATGTATATTATTGAGTTAACAATACACACGTACGTTTACAATTCGTAAGGAACATACTTATAGTAGTCCTTGAAGCTAAACTATTTACCCTAGTTATTCTAGGACTTGATTTACATCGAATTATAAAAGATATACATTTAATTACATTCTATAACTATCTCTACGAAGATCTCGGACTTGATATCTTCCAAAAACGCGTATCAGTAGTAACTTCAATCACCAGTAGTAACTAAGTAACATCAGTAGTAAACTTGGTGATCAGTAGTAAGTCCATAATCAACGTCAGTAGTAACTACAATGATCAGTAGTATCTTCAATCTTCTCAATGATCAGTAGTAACTTAGTTATAGTATATACCAGCATCAACTTCATCAGTAGTAAATGTTCTGCCCCATCAGTACTAAGTATGTCAGTACTAACTGCAGCATCAGTAATAAGTTGATCTGTGTTTTGCTCCAACAATCTCCCCCTAAACTTATTGATCATCTCTTAATCAATCAAGTTTCTTTTGTTCCTCTTGTTCTTTTCTTCTTTTCTCAAGAGTTCTTTGATTCTGTTGAAGCCTTTGTTCAATAATATATCTGCTGTTCCTCTTTGTAAAATAATTCAATTTATTTTGGAACATAACAGCATCATAGGGTTTCATCAAAGTGTTTAGGAATATCTGATACATTGTCTTCTCTGAATGTGGATATTCTTTCTCATATAAGTACAATTCACACACTTTGCCTGATTTCTCAAAGAAGTACATATTTGCAGTAGGAATGACATTCCAAGCATATACATTACCTGGATTTGTAAATTGTTCTGGATAATTATCTGGATAAAATGCAGCATCAATCATCTTTGTTAAATATCCAGCTCCAGATTCTTTCCATGATTTCTTTGTCATTCTTGGTTTCCCAATAATCAGAAGTTTGATTACATCACTTCTTGAACATGATCTGATTAAGGGTAACCATCCAGTGAATCTTTGTACTACTTTGTCTTCCCTTATGACTTCTATGACATTATTCTGCATCACTCTCCAGTTAAGAATTGGATTGTTCTGTAGAGGAGCAACTGGCATTTCAAGAACAGGTATAATTTGTTGTTTTGATTTCTTCTTGGAGCTTTGTTCTTGATCAACAGATTTTCTTTTTAGTGATTGGGGAGTTGAAGTATTACCAACAGTTGTAACACTACCAGCTTTGAGCAAATTTAAGCTGATTGGTACTAAAGTTTTGGCTTTGGCTTTCTTTGATTCTTCAACTTCTTGTTCAGCCAGGTCTTTCTTCTTTTCAGTGCAGTATTTTTCAATAATAGTTACCATCTTCATTCTCCCAAAAGATTTTGCACTGTGACCTCTTGTCTTCAGAAAATCTATCATAAGAGCTTTTTGTTCAAATATATCATCAGGTAACTCACCTTTTGTTCTTTTGCATTCTGCTACAAGCTCTTCAAGACAGTTTAGATGTTCTTCTTCTACTTTTCTAAGCCTTTTGAATTCTGCTTCTTGGCCTTCTATCTGAACATCTTTAATTTGAACAGGTGCTTGAACAGGCATTTCTCTTTGATTCTTCTTTTGTTCAAGAGCTTGATACTTAGCTACCTTCTCCCAAAATCTCTTATTCTTCACCTTCCATTTGTCTTGTTTATCAGCTCTAACAAGATTTATCTTTTTTACCATGTAATGACCAAGAGCTCTGTTAGGGTAATCTTCATCATATATTTCTTTACCCTTTCCAATGTGTGCTGAAGGTGGAGGTGGAATATATTTCATATCTGGCACTCCACTTATTATAACTGAAGGAGAAAATGATCTAAGTTCATTTTGTTGAAGAATTTTTGGATGTGGAGGAAGTGAGCATTCATCAACCTCAAACCAATTCACATTATCATCAATGTCAGGTATGATAAGTGGTTGATCAGGTGTTGGTGGTTTGGTAATGATGACATGTCTCTCTCTTTCAATAAGCTCTGGAAAATGTAGTTCTTCCTCTTCAGTAGTAACTAGAGTAGTTACTACTGGTGTTACTTCAGGAGTTACTACTGATAGGGCATCAGTAGTATTTGCTGCTAATAATTCCTTTTCTTTATTTACTACTGCTATAATATCAGTAGTAGAGGTTACTACTGGTATTTCCTTTTCAACTTGTTCTTCCATTGTAGCAGTAGTAATAGGCTCTTCTTCTGTCACCATCATCTCTGGGCATTCATCAACATTTGTTTCTTTTAAGTTTAAAAGGGAGGATGCTGCTGCTATAGATTCATCAATCATTGTCTGTATATTATCCTTCTCCCCCTTAGTGAGCTCAACTGGTGGAGCCTCACTATCATCAATCTTTTTCTTCAATTGTCTGATGATTTTGGCTTGTTGATAAAGCCTGTGCTCATATAATCTCATTCTTCTGTTGATGGTGTTGACATGCCTTTTCATTGCAGCCATGGTTTTCCCTTGGTTAGTTAAATATATATGGCAATTTTGTACAGTGGATATAAGAGAATCCACTTTATCCGTCAATTGAGTGATTTTAATACTGCCCTCACTCCATCTAGCAAGATCATCGGGCTTACTAACAGGTACATTGGTTTTAAGGTTTTCCTTCCTTTCCATCAATTCCACAGATCTGCCCTCATCACTGCTTGGTGATTCATTGGGTCTTTTAGACATTCTCTTCTTCCTAGAAGAAGCAGAGATGCCCCCCCTTGTGGTTTCTTGGCACCGGGGTCCTTTGAGTAATTCCTCAAAAGAGTCATCACTCAAAGTTGCCGAGGTTTGGGTCCTAATGATGTTTTCACTGTCCTGTGCACCCACCTTTGGGGCATCAGTAGTGAAAGCCCTCCCCTCATGTCCTCTCTCCTCCTTGGAGGACAACTCTTTGAGCCTGGGGTGTGACTCGATTTGTCCCCTGGTGTCCTTTGAAGAAAGTTTCTTTCTTTTATAAATTGTGGAAATGTTTTTGGTTTTGTCTGGTAGGTCTTCCACAGAGTGAAGAGTAGCACTCTGCAGATTTATATCAAGTTCCTGGGACACATTCAGGACTTCTGTTTGGGTTGGTGATTGAGTGGCTATTTGGATTGGTGTTTGGGCTGTATTTGGGGGTGATGGAGTGGGTTGAGGTTCAACTTGGGTTGTAGCAATGGTTGAACCCTCTCCAATATTGGGTTGATCTTTGATCATGTTAGGAAACAGAGGGGTTTCCTTGCCCGAAAATTTAAATTGTTTTCTCATATTTGAGAAAACTTTCTTGTTCAACTCAGGTAATAGAAAAATGTTTTTAGGAGTTGACAAGTTTTGTAATTCACAGTTTATGATATGTTGTAGAAATCTGGGATACATTAAAAATTTAGAAGAACTAAGATTTCCCAACATACCATCAAATATCATGTTTGAAAAATTAAATACTTGGTCTGTGCATAAACAGACAACAGCAGAGGCTATTGCCTTATTAAACTCATTCCAAGTACTTCTTTTAGGAGAAATACAATGCTGAATGGTATGTATTAAAAATTTCCATTGTGGGGAGAGAAGACCCTTTTGAAAAGTAACTATATTCAGTCTTCCCTCATATCCCATTTTATTCAAAATTTCAGCAATGTATTCCTTAGGAAGAGTGGACATACCTGAATCATCGTGTAGTTGTAGATGGTGTCTGATTGATTGTTCTGTTACTGTAATGTGCTTTCCATCTACTTTAGATTTTATCATTGATGATGTTGTTCCTTCTGTTCGCTCAGCATTGGTCCAGAAATCCACCAAGTGCTGTTGATATGATTTTGGTTTTACAGTTAAGACAAACTGTATATATGAATTTCTCAAAAATTTTACGATCGGACGGAAATCTTTTGTTCCGTCGGGATTCTTTAAGAATGCAACCATATTGTGAAATTCTGAGTATTTGAGATCGGTTTGCACATCGAGAGCTTGTAAGGTTGCCATTGTTGTTGAGTTTTTGCAAGAATTTTGTTAAAGATGAAGGGTTTTTGATCGTAAACTAGGGTTTATCGAAAGGTGTTTAGAGAATCGAAGTGAAGATAATGCTAAATTAATCATCTGCCGCCTTTTATATCTTTCGATTAAACCTGCAAAACTACGAAAATAGCCTTCGAATCATAACATAACGGTTATTTTCATGGGGGTTAGTTTGGTAATTTGTGTTTATGAAAGACCAGTAGTAAATAAGACATCAGTAGTAAAACGTCAGTAGTATCTACTAACATCAGTAATGACTAAGGATTTTAAAATCAGTAGTAACTATAGACATCAGTAGTAACTATTAACACACAAGACCAGTAGTATATGAGAATACCAGTAGTACTGACTTACCAGTAGTATTTGTGTAAACCTAAAATACACCAGTAGTAATGAATTACCAGTAGTATTTTGTGCATACACTTTCACACCAGTAGTACAGCAATACCAGTAGTAAAACACTTAAGAAAATAATATTTTACAACACTAACTTTACACATGATTTTAAGTGAGATTTTAAGTTATTAAAATCATTCCAATACTGCTAACCAAGAAGTTGAATCTTCCTACATCAAATGCTTTTGTAAAAAGATCTGCTAATTGATCATCAGTATGGATTTTAACTACTTTGATTAATTTCTTTTCATTACAATCTCTTATAAAGTGAAATCTTATTTCAATGTGTTTAGTTTTTGAATGTTTTACTGGATTATTCACAATACTAATAGCACTTTGATTATCAATAAAAATAGGAGTTTTAAGGATAGAGATACCAAAGTCTAGAAGCTGATTTTGAATCCATAGAACTTGAGCACAGCAAGCAGATGCAGCTACATATTCTGCTTCAGCAGTAGATGTTGATACATTTGTTTGCTTCTTACATTGCCATGACACCAGTCTTGATCCAAAGAATTGACATCCACCAGTAGTGGATTTTCTATCTTGACATTCACCTCCATAGTCACTATCTGTATAGGCTATTAGTTCAAAGGGTGAGTCATGTGGATACCATAGACCTAGTGATGGTTTGCCTTTCAAGTATCTGAATATTCTTTTAACAGCCTGCAAGTGTAGTTCTTTGGGTCTTGCTTGATATCTAGCACACACACAAACACTATACATAATGTCAGGTCTTGATGCAGTTAAGTACATCAAAGAGCCTATCATTGATCTATATAAGTGTTCATCTACATCCTCCCCCTCAACATCAGGATGTAGGTGTTTGTGTGTTTCCATTGGTGTACTAGCACTTTTACTGTCTTTCAAGTCAAACTTTTCCAAGATGTCTTTGACATATTTTGATTGATTTATCAAAATACCATCAGTTCTTTGATTGACTTGGAGTCCAAGGAAGAAGTTCATTGGACCCATGGAGCTCATCTTGAATTTAATCTGCATCAGCTCTTCAAATTCTTTGCACAATGTATCATTGGTTGAACCAAAGATGATATCATCTACATAGATTTGTACCAGTAGTATATCATCTTTGACTTTCTTTGTAAACAATGTTTTATCAATGGCTCCTCTTTTAAAGTTGTTCTTCAATAGGTATGATGATAATGTGTCATACCATGCTCTTGGTGCCTGATGTAGGCCATACAGAGCTTTATCCAATTTGAACACATAATCACCATGTTTTGGATCTTCAAAACCTGGAGGTTGGCAAACATAGACCTCTTCTTCAATTTTCCCATATAGGAAGGCACTCTTAACATCCATTTGATAGACTTTGAATTTCTTGAATGAAGCATATGCTAGAAATATTCTTATAGCTTCAATTCTAGCAACAGGAGCATATACTTCATCATAGTCTATTCCTTCTTCTTGAGTGTATCCTTGGGCTACAAGTCTGGCTTTATTCTTGATCACTATACCTCTTTCATCTTTCTTGTTTCTGAATATCCATCTTGTTCCAATGGCTCTTTTTCCTTTGGGTAGAGGTACAAGTGTCCAAACAGCTTGTAATTTAAATTGAAGGAGTTCTTCTTGCATTGCTTCAATCCAGTTTGAGTCCTTCATTGCTTGTTGGATCTTCTTTGGTTCATCCTGAGACAGAAAGCATTCATACATACATTCATTAGCAATTAAACTAATGTTACACATATTTGCAGTTAAGCTTTTATTTAATTTGCTTCTTGTTTGAAGTGGTGAGTTAACATCACTTAGAACAAGGTCTAATGGATGGTTCTTCTGAGTCCTTGTAGTTGTAGCTTTATCAACCACTAGTTGATTTCCAAGATTGGACTCATTTGTCTCAGGCAGTTGTTCATCTTGTGATTCTTCATTGTCATGGATGTTTGGTTCATCATCATCTTGGTCAGAGTTACTACTAGAATTATCTTCATTAGGATCAGTAGTATTGTTGTTGTTACTGGTGTCAGTAGTATCATGAGAATCTAGGTTATTGTTGGGACCAGTAGTATTTTCAGTACTATTACTGGTACCAGTAGTATTGGAATTACTACTGACCTCATTCTCAGAGTTACTACTGCTTTCAATATTTGAGTTATTACTGATATCAGTATTAACTATGGGAGCAGTATCAACAATTATGTATCTCATCTTTTCTTGACCAGTATTAACAGATGATGTTCCTTCTTTTTGATTAAGACAATTTGAATTACCTGCATTGAAATTCATATTAGAATTAAAGGATTTGGTTAGATTGTCTATGTCAAATAGCCAATCTGGACCATTTCCTTGTTCATTAGGTACATTTTCATTAAAGGATACATTGATGCTTTCTTCAATTATCCTTAGTCTTTTGTTGAATACTCTGTATGATTTGCTTTGAGTAGAGTATCCCACAAAGATTCCATCATCAGCTTTGCAGTCAAACTTACCAATTTGTTCTCTTGTAATCAGAATAGTACAAGGACAACCAAATGATTTTAAGAAACTTATAGAAGGTTTTCTTTTATTAAAAAGTTCATATGGTGTTTTAAAATGTGGCTTCACTATTAATACTCTGTTCTGAACATAACAAGCAGTATTAACAGCTTCTGCCCAAAAAGTGATTGGTAATTTTGAATCTGCTAGCATTGATCTTGCTGCTTCAATGATGGTTCTATTTCTTCTTTCAGCTACACCATTTTGTTGTGGAGTTCTAGGTGAGCTGTATTGCCTGTCAATACCTTTAAGATCACAAAAGTTAATTAGGTTAGCATTTTTAAATTCTGTGCCATTATCACATCTTATGGCTTTCACTTTTTGATCAGATGTGTTTTCCAGTTTGACAATTAAGTTCTTTATGAGTTCACTTGTTTCATCCTTTGTCCTGAGAAAGAAAACCCATGTATATCTGGAAAAGTCATCAGTAATAACAAGACAATATTGTTTCTTTCCAATACTCATTACATTAGTAGGTCCAAAAAGGTCCATATGTAAGAGTTGTAAAGGAACAGAAATAGAGTTCACAGTTTTGGACTTATGAGAAGTCTTGTGTTGTTTACCTTTTAGGCATGCAACACAGTGATGATCACACATGAATTGTTTTTGAGGTAGTCCAATTACCAGATTTCTTTTTACTAAATTATTCATGTTTTTAAAATTTGTGTGACACATCCTTCTATGCCAAAGTTCTGATTCAGTGGTGTTTGCCTTGGATATAAAACAGTTGACCTCATTTGTAGAAATGAGTTCTCCCCCTATATCCAGGCAATACACATTGTTTCTCCTAGGAGTTCTTAAAACCACATATTTTTCATCTAAAACAAAATCAGGAGAAAGAATGATGCACTCAATGTCTGTGAATAGAATCTTGTTCTTTTTATCACAAACTTGAGACACACTGACAAGATTGTATTTTAGTTCAGCAACATAAAATACATCATCAAAGGTAATTTTTCCATTAGTAACAGTACCTTTACCTGTAATCTTACCTCCCTGGGGATTCTCACCAAATGCCACATATCCTCCATCAAACGACTTGAAATCTTTAAGAATTTGCAGATTTCCAGTCATGTGCCTTGAGCATCCACTATCAATATGCCATGTTCTTCCTTCTTCTGGGATCTGAATGCTCTGCACAAATGAGTAAAGGATTAGTTAAGTTTGGGAACCCAAGCTTTATTTGTCTTGGGTTCATCATTTGAGAAATAAGCTTTTGGGGATTTAACTTTAAAGACTTTTGGTACCCATACTTGTTTATTACTGGTATTTTGTTTTACTACTGTCCTTTTGGAGTTATTACTGGTGTGAGAATTTCCTACTGATCTTGGTTGATACCCATTGTTTTTAGCTTTTGAATACTTTACTACTGATGGACCAGTAGTATTTGGGTACTTACCATGTTTAGAATGACCAGTAGTGTTTTTAGAGTTAACACCAGTAGTGTTTTTTAAATTTGTTTTGGGAGCAGTAGTATTTTTGAAATTAGGGTTTTTATCAGTAGTATTCTTGTACTGGTACCATACAGCATTATAATTAGGGTTAGCACCAGTAGTAAATTTGTTAGAGTTTCTACTGGTGTTGGAAAATTTAAAAAATTGTTTATTTTGATTAGATTTTCCATTGTTCTTGAAGTAATTGCTGTTCTTTGGGCTGCCAACTCTTCTGTTTTGCACAAATCTTGGTGCACTTCTTCCAAATCTTGGATTTTCAGCAATTGGAGTTTTGATTGTATTTACTACTGAAGGATCAGTAGTATCTTTTAACCTTTGAGTTTTTGCATTTTCTTTAAAAGCTTTAAATTCCTTTAACTCCTTGCAATTTATTGGATTGAAGTGACAATCCTTTGCTAAATGATTCACTTTATTGCAAATAACACATTTTAATTTATTTTCGTGAGCCTTTATTGTTTTTCTTTGTTCTAAGAGTTGGTTTCTATTTCTTTGGTTTCCTCTTTTTAGAATTTTTGGTATATTTTCTGCATTATATTTAGGAGACTCATTTGGACTTTGAGCTGTGTGAAAACTTGTATCAATTGATTTTGGTGATTCAGTTTGAGATATTGTAAATTCAATTGATTGCTCATCATCTGAAGAATCATTTGATTCAGATGTTTCATTATTAGATTCAGTTTGATTTGTAGTTTTTAATTCATTAATGATTCTTTCTGAACTGTTTTTAAGTGGAGGAATGAATTTGTGTGGATGTGGTACAGCATGATATCTCACCCCATGAACAACTTTTTCTGTAGTTTGATTATTAGTTAATTCATCTAGAATTTTAGTGCTTCTTTCAAACTTTTTAATTGTTAATTTATTTTGTTCAATTTCAAGCTGACATTCTTCTAATTTACTTGTTAGTTCTTTATTTTTTGTTTCATAGAACTCTTTCTCATCCACAGCTTGAAGCAATTCTTCCTTGATTCGTTGATCAATCATCTTGTACACCTTTATTTGATGTTCTTGATCAGCAATTACACTATCAAACTCATGATTTCTTCTGATTGCTTTTGCTAAATCTTCATTTAATTTAGTGTTTTCCTTTTCTAGATTTTTAATAATTTTAGCACATTCAGGAGTACAAGGTTTAGATTTTACCTCAGTTTTGTTGTCAGTAAAGGCCATGAGAGCTTGGTTTTGAGCATGCTCTTCCGCTTGGAAGCTCCAGTCATATCCTTGTCCTTGTTGTGACACAAGAGCAGTTGATTTTGATCTTTTGTCTGGTTGAGGACATTCTTTTGCAAAGTGACCAAGGTTGTTACAGTTGTAACATTTGACTTTTGTCTTGTCAAATCCTGCTTTGTCGCTTTTGTTGAAATTGAGGCTTGTCCTACCAGTTCTTTTTAAGAATCTTTTGGCCCTTAGACTCAGCATAGCCATCTGCCATTTAAGATCCATCTCCTCAAGATCATCTGGATTCAATTGTTCCAAGTCATCACTAATCAATGCAGTATGCACATGACTAGTGAAGAAGGATTCTCTTGCAGTATCCTCAGAATCTGCAGCCTTTCCTGTGGAGGTTTCTTGCCCTTGACCTGTACTTGATACAAATGCAGCATTGTTAGAAGAAATAGAAGGGTTTTTGTGATTTACCTCAGTTTCAAACACTCTGAGATCATTATAGAGTTCATCTAACTCCTTTTCTTCTAGAGCATCTCTTTGTCTATACACCACTGTGTACATGGCCCATTCTTCACTAAGAGACCTTAGGAACTTCATGTTAACATCTTCTTGATCCATCTTTACACCAACTTGGTTGAGTTCACCAATTAGTTTGTTGAATCTGTCAAACACTTGAGTGAGTGTTTCATTGGGCTTTCCTTTGAAATTTTCAAAGTCTTGTTTGAGAACAGACTTCATGTTTCTTTTTGTACTCTTTGTCCCAACGAATCTCTTCTCCAGTGCTTCCCAAAGCAACTTAGCATCATCATATTCAACAAAGAGATGTTGATAGTCATTAGGAATGGCCAGTAAAAGAGTGCTTAGAGTTTTGAGTTCGATGCCTTTATCTTTCTTCTCCTTCTCACATTTAAGTTTGTCTGCCTCAGTTACAGAGCTGCTTGCTTGAAGTTGACCAGTTTTGTTTCCTTCACAAACTACTTCCCACATGGAATAATCTGTAATAAGCATGTATTGCTTAATACGATTCTTCCACATCCCAAAATTATTGGGAGTGAGCATAGGGATTTTGTTGGCCTGAGTGCTTTCATTATTATCAGTCATGATTAATAATGTGTGTGTTTTAAAGATTAAAACTTTTTGTTGTTCTTAACAAATAGTAGATCTAGAACCAATATGCTCTGATACCACTTGTCAGGATCGATTAACTATAGACAAGTTAATAAACACCTTAGATCTAATTGATGATAGAAGTTGCAGCGGATCAACACTATATCAATAATTAAGAACAATGAACTGTATGAACAATATGCAAGAATATTAAGAACACAGTTTCACAAAAAGCTTCAATGTATATTATTGAGTTAACAATACACACGTACGTTTACAATTCGTAAGGAACATACTTATAGTAGTCCTTGAAGCTAAACTATTTACCCTAGTTATTCTAGGACTTGATTTACATCGAATTATAAAAGATATACATTTAATTACATTCTATAACTATCTCTACGAAGATCTCGGACTTGATATCTTCCAAAAACGCGTATCAGTAGTAACTGCAATCACCAGTAGTAACTAAGTAACATCAGTAGTAAACTTGGTGATCAGTAGTAAGTCCATAATCAACGTCAGTAGTAACTACAATGATCAGTAGTATCTTCAATCTTCTCAATGATCAGTAGTAACTTAGTTATAGTATATACCAGCATCAACTTCATCAGTAGTAAATGTTCTGCCCCATCAGTACTAAGTATGTCAGTACTAACTGCAGCATCAGTAATAAGTTGATCTGTGTTTTGCTCCAACAATAGTAATCATAAGTGATAAAGGCATTTAACAAGTTGGAATTTTCTGTCCTACATTGTCTATTGCATTTGTTAAATTTATTTGTGAGGTGAACCCTTCTTATACACTCTTTAACCAAACTTTCGTCCAAAGCACCCCATTTCAAGTAAAAGGAGATGATTCATCCACACTCTTTTACTTTTGACATGCTAACCATATCATCTTCATATATATTGTAGACAAAAATATTGGGTAAATGGAGATGGATTCATGTTCACGCTACCTTCAGAAAGTTGAGTCTTTGACTTTGATGTACGCGACCTAATCGGTATTTCCGTGATCCTTTCCATACTTTTTTCCCTGGTCATCCTAGATGTTACCAGTGGGGTTTGAACGTTGGTCTCTTGTGAGACAAAGAGCCTTATTTTTTTTGTTTATGGCCTGGGTATTACTTACACTAAAAAAATTATTTCTTTTACATTATTTAGGAAATTTTGAAAGGTTATACGAACTACCTCGTGCTACCTGGTATGTCCACCCTTGAGGGATGGAGTTCAAACCCTAAAAATTAACAACCAAATAGGCGCTATGCTAGCTTTTCTCTAATTATGACATTGAAAAGCCTAAATAAGATTCTTGGTGAAGCCTTGCATAGAATATACTTATAGGATTGCTTCTTCCACCATACCAACTATCTCACTCCAATTAAAGTTAAAGATTCATATTCACTTGGAGGAAGTTGGGATGGTGTTTTAAGAAGTGGTTGTTCACTGTTTTCTTATTGCAGCAATGTCCAGGGCATTTTAGACTTTTCACTCACTTCAAGATTCATTCACAATAAAGCTACTAGATATAATGCCCATTTTAAATCCACCTACCTAGATTGAGAATCTTCAACAGAAGCAAAAGATGACCATTATTCCAACACAAAGCATATAAGCCAACTTCCAATAAAGATATAACAAGAGTTTAGTTGGTTCTTTTGGCAAAATGTCATTTGATCGGCAACAACAATCGCAAATGAAGAACGCGGGATTAATGAGATATAACTCGAGCCCCATGATTGGTGATGATGAAGAAGAGTTGTCGAAATCGGCCTTGTTGGCTTTTAGGGTTAAGGAAGAAGAGATCAAGAAGAAGAAGATGGAGGTGAGGGAGAAAGTTCATGCCCATTTAGGCCGTGTTGAAGAAGAAACCAAGAAATTGGCTGAGATTCGTGAAGTACGTACATTAACTTTCATTCTCCAATTTTGCGTTTGTATTCTAAATACCATCGTTGTGTTTGATATAATTTATATATTTATCCACATACGATCATGTTTCCGGTTCTCCTTTTTAGCATAGACCATACACTATGTTAATTTATTTTTAAAGTTATTCACTACCTAACTGTTGCCAATGCCATGGCTATTTCCGAACCTTCCCTATATATTTGGATATATGGTAAATGTTAACCCATAAAAGGATCGAACTTGTGATTTCTATGAAGTTATTCAAGAACCTTTATCACTAGATAATTATCAAATGGTTATCATACACGATGTTGCTTAACACACAACTTTGTCACAACATTTATTTTGCTATAATTTTCGCAGCGGATATAATCCAAAACAATATCAATTTCGGCATATATATTTTTTTAAGATTTCGTTTGATTCGAAATAATTACTTAATTTGAGATGAGTAGGAGCTTGAAGCACTTGAAGATCCAAGGAGGAAGGAGGTAACAACCGTTCGTAAGAGGATTGATTTGGTCAACAAAGAGCTAAAGCCATTGGGGCAAAGTTGCCATAAGAAGGTGAAACATGCTTCATCATTACTTTTGTAATCATACCCTTTAATTATTATTAATTACACTTTTCTTTAATAAGTATATCAATTTTAATCATTGTTTATTTACTTTTTGTTTATAATTTACGTTCACTGTTTAAATTATATTCAAATCACCAGGAGAAAGAATACAGAGAAGTTTTAGAAGCTTTCAATGAAAAGAACAAGGAGAAAGCTCAGCTTGTAGCAAGATTAATGGAGGTTGATGCATGCTTATTTCCCATTTATCAATTCTGGTTTTCTATCCAAGGCTTGTAGCCTAGTGGTATCCAAGGAGGTTTTAAGGTGTTGCCCATGATCTATTGGTCATGGGTTCAAGTCCCGTCGTGGACAAAAAAGGTGGAAGGTTCGAGGGAAGGCGTACTGCCCCTTATGGATGTCACTGTCTAGGCTCGAACCACTAACTTACTAACTAACCGTTAAAAAAAAATCAATTCTGGTTTTCTAATAATTGCATTGATTTTCTCGAAATATCCATATTTAAAATCCTGAATTGCTGTTGATAGCACGTTGGGTACAATACAAACATAAAATTTATTTTTATCTTGTTTTTTTTTAACGGAAAAAAGGAGATTCGGTGATGTCATCAGCACTGCGGATCCAAGGCTATTAAGGGGGGTGCAAGGCCCCCATTTGGCGGGACATTTCCATGTGGAAAATTTTTGATAAAAGAAAATTAGTGTAAAAATTGTATATGGTCCCCGGTTAAATTTTTGTGAAGGTCCCGGTTAACTTTAGTCCTGGATTCGCCACTGGCCATTGGTCCATAACTCCAACAGGAGATCTAAAAAACTGAAATAAAATAACTAGCAAGGGGTTAGCACCGCATTACATAGAAATTTATTTATTTTACTTAAAATTTTATTTAAACATTTTGCACTCACATTCTTTAGCCTAACACTCGTTAATTATATGTTAAAAAACTACGTATGTAGTCCTTTAAATTACACCATTAGTCTTTAGCTGTTAAAATACTTTACGGATGTTAGATTAAATTACTATATGTGCAAAATGTTTCAAAAAAATACTAGTGATGTATTTTTTTAAAGTAAATAATCATACATGACATTTGAGATACAACTCATTAACCATGTATTTTTATATTACATTTTCAGCACTCATCTTCTTCACATTTACAATCAATCCCTCTTTTTAGCCTAATAACACAAAAGCTTACGTATTGTTAGTCGTACACATCATTATCCCTTAATTAAATGTATTTTATTGATGTGTTTTGTTTGATTATGCAGTTGGTGGCTGAAAGTGAAAGAGTGAGGATGAATAAACTTGAAGAATTGAGCAAAAGTATTGAATACTTGGGACAACATGTTCCAATATAATTATGAAACTAATTGCCCCAATTAAGTATATTTTAACTTCTGATTTTGTGCTACCTTACTTTGTGATGATTTATAATTCAAAGTTGTTTGTTGACGAGTGTATGATCTTAATTCTTAAGCATGATATAATTTGTTAAATGAAGCTTTAATCCATTTAAAGTTTGTACTCGTTAGTCGTTAGTTGATATCTGCTATTTTGTTTTGCATTTGTATATTCATTGCATTTGTCTATTCGAATAATATCCAAAAAGATACGAATTACCCCGTGGAACACAATAGGTCCTTCCTTGTACCGGGACCATAACTAAGGGTTGATATGGATACTGTTATTATCAAAATGAGAATTGATATTTTTTCCTAGATTTTAGTCTTATCTGCAGTCCTACCACTTCTAAATTTAACATATGTAATCCACGTCTTTTTCCTCGTATCATCTCTTGATTTCAACACGTTCCGCAGTTAAATTGGTAGGCGTATAAGTATATATAAATAGTAGAAAACAATATCATCTCTCTATCCATAATTACATTATGTAAAACAACTTTTTTGGGCTTATTATTTTTTACCTTGGTCGTCCCTAATTACATGTTTTTGCCCTTTTCAGGGGGTGTCTGGGAGAGCTTATTAATTTATTTAAACTTAATAAACTACATTAAGTGTTTAGATAATCTTATAAGCTTGTGCTTATGAGTTTATTAAGAGCCTTTTAAAAAAGTTATTTTGTTAGGGATTATTAATGATTATTTAAGAAATGGAATGATTTTACATTTTTATCTTCCACCTAACTTTATCTACTTTATTTTCTTCACAATATTTTACTCATTAAATATTTTTTTAGTAATTTTTATTTTAGAAAACCTTATTAACTTAAATAAACTTTTAAATAAACTTATAAGCTAATTATTCTAAAAAGCATTCCCAAACACCCCTCAATTGGGCCTAAACTTGAGCTAGGTTTCAATTTCGTCTGCGTCTACTGAACATTGCAAGTTGCAACTGCAAAAGAGAGCTAAGGTAGAGCGCCGTCGTCATTTTCAGGTTACTTTCCGTCCGTTTTTATCAGCTCGTTACATATGTAATATCATATAATTATGCATGTTTTATGTGATATACGTGTTCTAATCGAATCGCTATCAGGTATGTTAACTGTTGCAATTGTGAAATTTGATCAGTTTTGCGATTATCGTGGACATTAAGTTATGTTATGTGTAGATTTTACTTTCATAATTTGTCATTTCTGCTAATTTTATTTAATTATGTCTGTATTGTTACGCGATTAAGTCAGAAACTTTATATACTAGAAATGGGTGCTGAATTTGATAAATTTGAGTATGAAATGAATTTAATAACTGTTGCATTGTTCAACTTTAGTTTAATTCAATATATTTTGCGTGAAAGACTCACTGCTGCTACTAGCTTGCTGTGCAGTTTAGGAGTGTTTGTTTTTTCAAATGGTTCAGTTTTTTGGGGTTCGGTTTGGGTTTATTACGGTTATTTTGGACAGCAAAAAATGGGTAAAATACAAGTTAGGGCGGCCTATTTTGATTTTAACCTAATAACAATTTTAAAAATATGTTATTGCAATAATATTAATTGGAAAAACCGAAAAAGATTAATATTATTGCAATACATTTTACGAGTGAGCTACTATCTTATACATATTTATCCAAAATGATAGCTGATGATGCTTGCATTTGGTGGTACTATATATATTAAAGGTCAAACATCAAAAAGTAGCAATTATAGTTCGTTTTGGTAGATATAAGTTTTTAAGGTTTATTTTGGTAATTACAAGTTTTTGAGCTGGCCTACTTTAGTAATAATAGTGTCAGATAAATGTTAAAAACCAATTTAAATAATTAGCTATCTTTTGAACGGTATAAATTGGGACAATTTATGGACTAGTGATCACTGATCATATATAAACACATAAAAAGCCTTAAACTTGGAAGCAAATAACCGTATTCCGTGTCTAGAATTCTCATTTTTGGTGTCTATTTTAGATCAATAGCAGGTAGTTTAATCCTTTTCAACACACAGTTTACACGCAAGTTAATGAATTTGATCTAATTATCAAAGGGAGCTAATCCTTAAACCCTAAGCCTTAATTATAGGACCACCAATGTAAGCATCACCATCTATCATTTCTGAGACATACATGTATTTAACTGTTTGTCATTTTTCTGCTTTTTCGATGGGAAATTGCAGTTAAAATTTTCATGTAATTAAAATAATATCCAAAAGGCCCTTATAATTTAATCTTTTAATTTAATATCAGGTCCCGTTTTCTGTCATTTTGATTCATCATGCCTACAGTTAGTGTTGGAAGGGACCTTCTTTTCCAAGCCCTAGGACGCACTTACAGTGAGTTCCAATCTTCCATCTTTTTAAAACTTCGTTTTAGTTTAATATAATATAATTTTCTTGTTTTGTTTATGTCAGCACAAGATGAGTTTGATGAATTATGCTTTGAATTTGGAATTGAGCTTGATGACGTGGTAAATATTTGCATTATCCTATCCTAACCTACTCATATGTCGGTAAAAATTTGCATGATTTATCTAATTTTATGCATAATTTTGTAGACCACAGAGAAAGCTATTATAAGAAAGGAGAAACATCTAAAAGAAGACGAAGAAATTGGCGCAAATGAAGAAATTATTTACAAAATCGATGTTCCCGCCAATCGGTGCGTTTATTACATTCATCAACTTTTCGGTTTAATATTTTTTATTTTTTATGATATTAAAATGCTCATTTAACATGCAGATATGATTTGCTTTGTCTTGAGGGACTGGTTCAGTCCTTACGCATATTTTGTGGGGTTGATTCCGTCCCTAATTACAAACTTTCTGCAGTTAGTAAGGAATCTATGCTTAAAATGCATGTCAAACCAGAGGTATTTTCCTTGTAAACCAAAATTACTTTGTTAGTTATGTTTAAACTTTAAAGCACAAGGTTTCTTCATTTTTATATATGTAAAGATGATTTTTTTTTTCAGACTTCTGCAATACGTCCATTTGTTGTTTGTGCTGTTTTGAGAGGTATAACTTTCGATGAAGCGAGATATAACAGCTTTATTGATCTCCAAGATAAACTTCATCAGAATATTTGCAGGTAATTTATGATTTGGAAAGTAGTTTTGTTAGTTGGGCGGCTTATTTTATATATTATCTGTAATAGTATAATTTTTTTTAGAGTAAATTACACGGATAGTCCCTGTGGTTTAACATGAGTTTTGGATTTGGTCCCTAAGTTCCAGAAATTACACCGATGGTCACTAAGTATCGGACTTTGTATCGGTTTTGGGTCCCTAACGCTAACTGCCGTTGAAAATGGCTGTTAAATCTAAACATGTGCAAAGCACATGGGTGTAATTTAGTCCTTTTACCCTCCTCTTCTTTCTGTTTTGAATCTCTTTGACTTCATCTTCCTCATCATCACCAAGGCCCAATTCCCATTTCGGTTTTTCAATTGCCCAATTTACAAATTCTTGATTTAAGTAGAAATTACCGGTAAGTGCAAACCTACCAATGATCCAAATTCTAGACATTTCTGATAATAACTTGCAAGGTCCAATTTCCTCATGGTTATGCGTAAATTCAACTGAAATTAGGGTTCTTAAATTAGGGGAGAATTACTTTAATGGTGAAATCCCACCGGAATTCACTAGATGCTAATTTTGTTTCTGGGATCATACCGGAATACATATTCATCTTACCAAAGTTGTCACAATTGTATCTTCAAGATAACAATTTAATCGGTGAGCTTACATATATAAATTCAACAGCCACCGTCCATCGTCATCGTCATCAAAATTCACTGTTGAACCGCCGCCACCACCACACTTTACTCCCGAAACGACCACCAGATCTCCATAAAACCACCTGCAGAATTCACTGGTCAAAAACGTACGCAAAATCGATTCTCACTTTCAAACCCACCTTTAAAATCAACCTGGAAAATCAATTCATACAACAAACCCACTTGCAGGGGTGATGCGTTGGCGTTTTTTGCACAGTTAGTATTTTCAATGTGGTGGATTGGCTGCAGGTAGGTGTCATCGAATATTCCAGATGGTAACACGGTGACGATGACGGTGGCTGTTGAATTTTGATGTGTGCCGACAGCCATTTGGATCTCTTGTGCTTGAATTTCCAGTTGAAGAGAGGGGGGGCCATTTGGATCTCATGTGCTTGAATAAATTAAAAATTAAATGAGAAATATAAACTAAAGGGATAAAATTACATTTTTACCCTCATGTGCTTTGCACATGTCTAGATTTAACAGTCATTTTTAATGGCAGTTAGCGTTAGGGACCAAAACCGATACAAAGTCTGATACTTAGTGACCATCTGTGTAATTTCTGAAACTTAGGGACCAAATCCAAAACTCAGGTCAAACCACAGGGACTATCCGTGTAATTTACTCTTTTTTTTAATTATATTCTTATTTTCCATTTTCATGTTTTTCAGGCGAAGAACTTTGGTTGCTATTGGAACACATGATTTGGATACAATAGAAGGCCCATTCACATATGAGGTTTCTGATTTGTTTAATTTCGTTTATACATCTAAATATTACAAAGCATTTACAGTACTAAAATCATTTAATGCTTAAATCTTTTTTTTTTATTAAATTTGTACAGGCTTTGCCACCATCAAACATAGAGTTTAAGCCATTAAAACAGGTGGAAACTTTCAGAGCTGATAAGCTGATGGAGTTTTACAAGGTAGGTCCTTATAGATAGATATAGATGGATAGATACACACATACACATGTGAGTATATATATTAATATTAATATAATATATAATATTAAGGCCTTGTTTGGGTTGTATTATGGCAGTCAGATTTGAAACTGAAGAAGTACTTACACATTATCGAGGACTCACCTGTTTTCCCTGTTATATATGACCGAAACAGGTATTTTATTATTTTAATAGCAGTTATTGCCATCTCTAAGTCATAATTAAATCCATAATTATAATACCTCTCGTTTAACCAATTTAATGATGACATAATATAATCTACAATAAATTAATATTTTTTTGCAGAACCGTATTGTCTCTACCCCCAATAATCAACGGAGCCCACTCAGCTATTTCTTTGAAGACAAAAAATGTGTTCATCGAATGCACAGCCACTGATTTGACCAAAGCCAAAATCGTCTTGAACACAATGGTTAAGTTTTAAATAAATCTGTTACTTTTTTTACTTAAGAAAATGATACGATTTTCACCTTTTTACTGCAGGTGACAATGTTTTCTGTGTATTGTGAACGCAAATTTGAGGTTGAGCCCGTTGAAGTAATTTATTCTGATGGAAAATCATATTCTTGCCCTGAATTGTCTCCATATGATATGAAGGTCTCTTTATCATACATAAATAAAATTGCAGGCCTTTCTTTGGAGGCTAATAAGGTATAAAACATGTCATTTTATTTTTTCTAATTATTTACATTAATAATGCGCGTTTAAAAGCATTTCCAAAGGTATAAAATGTCAAATCTCTGAAAGTTTGAGGATTAAAACCTTATCCCTTCATTTTAGTAAAATGAGAGTTGTTGAAAATAATTAACATTAAATATATGTTAATAAAATTTTAAAAAAGAAGAAGTTTATGTTGACTATTTGACTACTTGTACCTTTTAGGTTGCTGGATTATTAAACAAAATGCAATTATATGCGGAACAATCTGTTTCTGAGGATAACGAATGCATTTTCACTGTTTCTGTTCCCCCTACTAGAAGTGATGTGCTTCATGCATGTGATGTTGCAGAGGTATGAAAGTAAAGTATTATTATTATATCTATTATTAATATTATTATAATAAATCTCTCTTTTTGTAAACATTGTGCAGGACGTTGCGATTGCTTATGGTTTCAATAAAATTCCTCAGAGGACACCTGCATCTATAAAACCCTTGCCTCTGAATCAGTTCAGTGACCTTATCAGAACAGAGGTAAATATAATACATTAACGAACATATGATAAAGTTAATTAAATTAATCTCTTTTTTTTTGCCTGTTTAGGTTGCGTTGACTGGTTATACAGAGGTGTTAACATGGATCTTGTGTTCTTATAAAGAAAATTTCCCCATGCTCAACCGTAAAGATGAAAAATCAACTGCAGTTATCATTGGCAATCCCCGCTCTGCAGATTTTGAGGTTTTTATTTTATTTTGATTTTTGGAAATTATATTTAAACAATACGGATAAAAATATTCTTTTAGGTTGTGCGAAGCAGTCTCATGGCTGGAATATTGAAAACCGCTGCACATAATAAAGATCATCCCAAACCTATCAAGGTAAATTGGTTCATTTATCATTTCTATTGTTTTTGTAACACATTAAATTGTTTATTGCTATTTTATGACATTTGTTATTAATTGAATATTAAGGTTTAAAAAATTATCCGGGAACGATTTTTATTTATTTCTTGTGTAGATATTTGAAGTAGGCGATGTAACAGTATTGGATGGGTTAAAAGATGTTGGGGCCACAAATCATCGCCAGCTGGCAGCTCTTTACTGTGGTGCTTCTTCTGGTTTTGAGGTAAATCTCTAATCTCACCCTGATTTTCAATTCTACTGAATTTATTTAATTTATTTATTTTTTATTTTTTTGCAGCTTATACATGGTTTGGTTGACAGAATCATGGAGGTAACGGGTACTCCATTTGTATTGCCAGGTGACAATGCTGGTTACTACATTGAGCGCTCAGATGTAAGTTTTTTCTTCTATATATTTTTTTATTATTTTTTTATGTATTTTACAGTCATTATTTATAAAGTATATCATAAATTGAAAAATAAAGTGTGTGGGCCGGCCCGAAACATTTTGACCCATACCTTGAATGACACTTTTCAAATGTAGGAGCCCGAGTTTTTGTCGGGAAGACAAGCTAGCATTGTTTACAAAGGGAAACACATAGGAACTTTTGGCATTGTTCACCCACAGGTATTTTACCTATTTTAAAATAATTATCTAATCTAGAACTGATAATTTACCCATTTACTTATTTAATCAGGTATTGGAGAATTTTGACATACCTGATCCGTGTTCCTTTGTGGAGCTCAACATTGAGAGCCTTCTCTAATCTCGCATTTGATATCTTAATTATTGTTTTCGTTGATGATTTTTTATAAAGAAGGATGCATAAGATTTTGTTGTTTTCACTTGTTTAGTAGAATTTTTGGGCTATCCCATCATCATATATACACAAGTTTAATATATGTATAAATACATTGTTTTCGTGAATTAAATGTTGTGATTCCACTTTGTATTTACATGTGAGTAGTCAATTTGTGGATCGTAAAAGTAGATTTTTCGAGTTGCATACCAAATTAAGAAAAAAAAAATATTAATGAATTAATCGTATACTCTCAAAAGTATTTAATGTTAAAATTGTTCGAGTTTACTGATATAATATAAAATAAGTGGTTAGTTTGGATCAACATAATTGCATGGAAGGCCAAAAAACGATAAATTTCATATAAAATAAGTTGATATACATCCTAATTGTAATCAACTCTCAACCGTGATATCAACTAACATTTTAGTTTTTGCTAAAATAATATTAATAAACACACGAAAAAAATATATCAATACACACACTCTCGTTGCTTTTTACTTCTTCAAACTAAAGTAAAAAAAAAGCCGACGAAGAACTAAAGTTGTGATGCCACCAATTTCACTTAAACATTATCGAGGGTGAAAATTAGGAAAATGAAAAAAGTTGAGGCAAAATGGGGGAAAAAATAAGCTAAGAAAGGGCCTATGTTGTCAACCTTGAAATTCAGGTTAGGCTGATGGACCCACCATCAGAAAGGCTTGTCATCATAGCTCAATATGCACCAGCCGGGAATCGAACCCGGGTGCAGGGTACTATTCTAACACTAGACCACTGGTGCTTGTGTTTCTCACCCGCTTTGTTTGCTTAAAATAGGGTTGGTAACTCTAATTTTTTGTTTTAAACACTTGCGTTTTTTGAGCAAATAAAATGGGTTTAGACAGTTTTCTAAGTGTTTGTTACAAACTAAGTTGTGTTTATTTGCTGCATACTCTTATTCTCTCTTGATAATCTCTAATTATAAATCTGGCACTAATAATAATATAAATATTATCGTTATTTTTGTTAGTAATTTGTATATCATCAATTTTTAAACCAAAAAGAGAATTTATTTATTCTCTTTTATTTTTAATTTTTTTTATAAAGAAATTATAATTGTTAAAGTGATTTTATTAGACTTTTCATCGTCAAACTCATGGATTCATCTTATTAAATGTCAATTTATTTTAGTAATTATAAGGTTTTTCTAATCAATAAAAACATATATAAGTGGTGAAAATTATAAACCCCACTAAATTATTTTTCGTCTCTCTAAATTATAAACCCCATGCACTAAAAAGTAAAATCTTTGAATTCTATTTTTTTCCTTCGTTCCATCATGTCCATATTAACAGCCCACCACTAAAAAAAACAAACTCTTGAACTCCGTTTTCCTTCCATTCCGTTGAAGATGTAATGAACAGTATTCATTTGAATGGGAATTGTATTTACAATACAATACAATACAATAGTCACCTTAATATGATGTTTTACTTATCAAACATGTTATGGATTTTTGAAAAGAACACATTCAACTTTGTTGAAGTTTGTTTTTTCCTCATTTTCATATCATATTGTATACAAGCTGTAACTAAGTAGTATCGCCAACCATCTTTTCAAGTTCACTAAAGGTGGCAAGATCGACGGGTTGAGTAACTTGTACACGTCGGTTTGGGTTCACACATGTCATCTTTTAACTATATGTTGTTTGTAACGGTATATTTTTACATATTAAAACAATACTTTATATAACTTCCAAAACTTTTACGGCCCATTTGGTTCGTTTCCCCTATACCTAAATGATGAACATACATTTTTTAGTCCGTCAAAAGCTTCAACGGAAATAAGTCAAGTGAGAAAACAAGACCAAATTAGTAAGCCGGGGAACTAAATTGACCATTTTATCAAGTTTAGAGTACCATGTTAGTTTAGGATAGTAAAAGACTCGATTAGTCAATTTCAAAATACTAAAATACATTTTGGCCTATAAAATAAATGTTTAGTTTGGATCAACATAACCCAGATAAGAAGCAATTTGAATGTAAAGCCAAAAAACGATAAAAATTCATATAAAATAAGCTGATAAATATTCCAACAATATCTCTTCAATTTATTTATATTTTACATATAAAATAAACACACAAAAAAAGATAAAAAAGATATCAATATTCACACTCTCGTCGCTTTTCATTTCTTCAAACTAAAGCAGAAAAGAACAGACGAAGACCGGTGCCAATGGTGACGGAAACTGACGCCGTTAGTTTCTGCCAACTCAGCGCCACGTCAGCAGACAAACTAACTAACACTAAACTGGCGTACCCGTGCCAACAGCACTCCGTCACTTCACCAACTTTAATTAATTTACTTTCTTTTTAATTAAAACAAAAATATAACTAAAACATAATACTTTTATTAAAATAAAAAACACATTACAATAATTTAAAAACGTAAGAAAAAAAGAAGAAAAAAATACAATAATTTAAAAACATAAATTAACGTTGGCGGAAATTTGATGGGAGTTGCGAAATGTGGTCGACTAGTGCATTGCGAAGTCTATGATGCGTTGCTTGATCTCGTAGTTCTTTGGCCATTCGAGCGTGTGTTGCAACTCTCTCATTCCACGAGCGTTGCGGTGTGTTTGCCGGGTTATCCATATACGCCTCCTCAAGTGGACCCATGTTGCGACCGTTGTCCTCAATTATTATGTTGTGTAAAATTATACAACAATACATGATTCGACTTATTTTATTGACGCTATATGGTCTTGCCGGGTTTTTAAGGATTTGCCAACGACCTTGCAACACACCGAATGCTCGTTCGATATCTTTTCTTGCGGCTTCTTGATACCTTTTAAACCGAGTTTGTTGTTCAGATAGCGGATACTTAAATGTCTTCACAATGGTTGCCCATTCCGGATATATCCCGTCACCAAGATAGTAGCCTCTAGTGAATTGTTGCCCGGCAATGACAAAAGGAATAGTGGGAGTTCTGTCTTGCAGCAAGTCCTTGAATAAGTCTGATGCATTAAGGACATTGATGTCGGTGCTCGAACCAGCTGGGCCGAAGTAAGCATGCCAAATCCACAAATCATAAGACACGACCGCTTCTAGCATGTTCGTTGGCTCCCCCTGGTCACCTCGTGTGTATTGGCCTTTCCATGTCACTGGACAATTCCTCCAAGGCCAGTGCATGCAATCGATGCTGCCGAGCATACCCGGAAAACCATGCACCTCAGCATGACGTTGATGTAAGCACTCGACGTCATGCGCGTTGGGTTTTCTTAAGTACTCAACACCAAATAAATGGAATACACATTTGACAAAATTATCCAAACAATCATACGATGTTTGTTGTCCCATGTGTAGATATTCATCAAACAAATCGGCTGAACAACCATAGGCCAATTGTCGTACAGCGGATGTACATTTTTGAAGAATATTAAAACCTGCTCTTCCGGTAGCGTCGTCCCATTGACGAACATACAAAAAATGCGAAGGTAAAGGAGTCTCAGAGTAATTTGTTATACCGTCACATATACGAAGGAACAACGAACGGGCCATACGAAAACGTCGCCTAAAATAATCCAGCGGGAACGTGGGATTTTCAGCAAAGTAGTCTGCGTACAAACGCTCACCGGCACCTTCACGATCTCGTGGCACATACCTTCTCGGCGCTCTGGGGATCGGCTCGATCTCTTCATCGTCCTCTGTATCAGATGAAAGAGCATTCACAATGGCTTCCATTTCGTCATTGTACGAATTGGCTATCGTCAAAATAGCTTCCAAATCGGAATCATATTCGGTAGAGGAATCAGAAACATTAGACATTTTGTAAGTATGGTTGGATGGGAGAAGAGAGAATTTTTTTTGTGAAAATTATAGAATGAGAGTGGGGTATTTATAGAGATTTAAAATGGAAAAGAAAAATAAAATAAAATATATATATATATATATATATATAAATATATATATATATATATATATATATATATATATATATATATATATATATATATATATATATATATATATATATATATATATATATATATATATATATATATATATATATATATATATATATATATATATATATATATAACGGTCATATGACCTTTAAAAAAAAGAAAAAAAGAAAAGAAAAATCAAACGCTCCTCGCCACTACGCTCGCCACTTTGCCGATTGGCGGAAAACCGGCGGACCAACCGGCGGTCCGTGCCAACGGCGTCGGAACCGGCGGTGGCCAACCGGCGAGGCGTTGGCACACGTCGAAGAACTATAAACTTGTGGTGCCAACAATTTCACTTACCAAAAGCGACATTACAAAATTTTCAATGCATATATTTTCAAAATGACGGTGAAAATTAGGAAAAAGAAAAAGTTGAGGCAAAATAGGGGGAAAATGAGCTCAGAAGGGCCTATGTTGTCAACCTAGAAATTCAGGTTAGCCTGATGGACCCACCATCAAAAAGGCTTGTCATCATAGCTCAATATGCACCAGCCGGGAATCGAACCCGGGTCTGTACCGTGGCAGGGTACTATTCTACCACTAGACCACTGGTGCTTGTGTTTCTCACTCGGTTTGTTTGCTTAATATCGTATAAGAAACAATAGGGTTGGTAACTGTTCTATTTTTCTGTTCTAAACACTTACGTTTTTGGAGCAAATAAAATGGGTTTAGATAATTATCTAGGTGTTTGTTACAAATATTCACGTTAATGTGATGTTCTTATTATCAAACATGTTATGGATTTCTATTTTTTCCTAATTTTCATATCATATTGTATACAGGCTGTATCTAAGTAATATTGCTGATCATCTTTTAAAGTTCATTAAAGGTGACTAGATCGACGGGTTGAGTAACTTGTAAACGTCAGTTTGGGTTGACACATGTCATTTTTTAACTGTATGTTTTTTTAACTGTATATTTTTACATATTAAAACTAGACTTTATATAACTTCCAAAACTTTTACGGCCCATTTGGTTCGTTTCCCCTATATCTAAATATGTTCATTCGAACCATTTAAGATAAAACACAACTCAATTCTACCATTTATAAGTAAATTTGTTGTAAATGTCTCTCTAGATTTCACTCCTTAGTTGCATGAAAGAGGCCTAAAACGCATGAAACATTTATATATTATAGTGCCCGTTGTTCTTTTTCCGTGTAACATAGTCACAAATGAAACCTATTAAACCGGTTAGGTTAAAACTTTGATATGTAATGTGTCTTTAATAATATATTTCATAGATATGAAATCCGAATTCACAATTGAATTTTGACTAGTGCAGAAGTCAAAGATCAGTAGACTGATCATCATTCTGAATAATCTCCATTATTAAAAAAATAAAAACTAAACTAAACTTGTCGTATACCAATGATCTAAGGTAATCGGTTCAAGTTTCTATAAACAAAATTGGAGTATATTTAAGAGCCCGTTCCAAAAAAAAAAGAACTAAACTTGTTTTATATCTTCAATTTCGGGTTGATCCGTTAGGTCTAATACCTCCATAGAGTCAAATCCATATTAGAATCAGAATCATCATTCCAATCAAACCCCTTTTTCATACCCGGTGGTGTGATAACCAATCCCTCCGCCATGCTATTATAAAAACTCGGCATGTTAAACAACGCCTCTTCATCCACAAACGCCGTCTCCACCACCACCTTCTCATCACTTTCCAAAGATGCCTTTTTATCATCAGATTGCGGCCCAAAGGCCATGGCTGCTTCAAGAGCAGCTTCCTGAATATCACGAACGGAAGATGACTTGGCTCGTCTGATCAGACGAGCCGAGTCTGAAAAGTTAAGTGGTGAACTGTCACCACGCAAGGATATGGTGGCTGCATCATAAGCCCTGGCAGCCATTTCAGGGGTTGGGAACGTTCCCAACCAGATTCTTGATTTTTTACTCGGTTCACGAACTTCACATACCCATTTTGACCCATTTCTTAGCCGGACACCCTTATACACCGGGTGTCTCGTTTCCTTAAATTTCTTCCTCCCGGCTTTTCGTTTCGGGTGGCTAGTCGATGTTGGTGCAAGTGATTCGATTTGAGATGATGATGATGAGGAGGAGGAGGTTGAAGAAGAGCCATCGTCTTCAATAATTTCCATTTTTTCTTGTAATATTTGTGGGAGGTCGAAGAAGTTGATATGACTTTATAGTGAATAATAAATAATGAATATGGGGTATTTATAGTAGATGAATAAAGAAAATATGTGCTCCTGGAAGTTGTTGACATGAGATGGTGACTCTGTATAGTACACACGTGATATGGGAGGTGGGTCAATTTGGTCATTTAAAAAACGTGCTAAATTGATGATAAAGTAATAACATATATATGGTATTTAAAATAAATAAATAATAAATATCTGTTTAGAACTAAAGGACGGTTCCTGGTCCACTTGGGTCTTTCGATGTTTTTAAGAAAGCGACGTTGTTCCTTTAAATGTTGGGCCACGTAAGACTATATCCATTAACAATCCAAGCCAATCTAATCTTTTCAATAAAAAATAGTTTCTCTCTTTTCTACATATCCAATTCAACCCAATCTAATTTTTCACACTTATTAGCAACCCAACCCAATTCAAACTAACCACCAATTAAAAAATTACACATTATCTATAAATCATTAAAAAGTACAAAAAGTTCATTAAAAAATATTAAAAAGTTGGTGGCCCTCTTAGGTGACCTCGTCTTCTGTGGTGACCTAGGTCACCCCCTTTTGGTGACCCTCTCCATTTTTTTCCATTATTATAATTTGGTGACCCAACCCCACTATAACCAATGAGAGTAGTCTAAGAACGGTCCTAACACCCCGTCACCACCAAATTGTTCATATTCGGGGTGACGTTGTTGGTATAGGCCCGTTACAAGCCCGTGTCGGTAGAACACATCTCCTCTGTGACGTGAAGGGGGTGGCATCGGCAGGGGTGGGAGTTTGGGTAATTTTAAATACATTTTTAAGTGGAAATGATTTGATGATCATGTGTTAGTGATGAGTTGTTGTTGGCACGACTGCACCAATAACTCATCAATAAATATAAGGATGATGTGACGCTACTGATGCTTTGGTTGCGCGTCAAGGAGAGGTCTAAGTCATATATAACGGGTTCAATGTACTCTTCAATAATTTCGTTAATATGAATCATAATTCTTCAAGAAAATTCTTAATTTTCTTATATTCTTAAGGTACAAATCAATAATTATAAATGGTCAAGATTAATACTTCATCCGATTCAAAATAAGTAATTCATTTTTCTCAGGTGATTCAAAATAAGTGATATATTTTGAAAAATACCCTATTTGGCAAAAATTAGTCAGGCTCACACCGGCTAATTATCTACTTTAATATAGTAAAATGATCATTTTACCGTTATTTTTACTTTTAAATATCAATAACTTCGCTTTATTCATAAGATGTGGGACCCGTCCCCGCCAACCATTTAATTTAACAATCATTATAATATTGTACCTCAAAAACCGTGAAAGAAACAATATATCTCTTATTTTGAATCGGAAGAAGTAAAATATTTCATACATGAAGATGTATTTTTGTTATTTGACACTCGTATTTTTTTTCTTTAAATGCTATATATTTTTTTAATTTTTTTCGTTAAAAAATATGTTATTTGAATGTATACTTGATCACATGTGATTATACAAAAATATAAAATGTGATTATACTTCTGAGTTCTGACCATATGTGATTATATAAAAATATCATATGCGATTGTATACTTCACATTTAACCATATTTGACCATCTGTAACATATAATTAAACGTGATACGTAGTTGTATAAATTAGAAAATTTGATCATGATTCGTTAATCGTTATTACTTCTATTCTTTGGTTGGGAAATGCAATGCATGTTATGCATCTAAATTTAAAAAAAACTGTGATTGCTTGTAGTTCAAACTTTCAATATGTTTGATGTTCTTAAGCACCACTCGCCTTTTCCACAAGTATTTTAGGTGTGGGGGACTCGGAGGGGGACCAAAGCCAAAGATAAAGAAGGCATCTTCTACTTCACAATTCACATTAACTTGTTCATATTTAGGATGATGAGTTGCATCGAAGCTCATTTAGGTTTTCAATCTTGCAGAATCTTTGACTCAATCAAAAGACTAATTTAGTCATGTTTATTTGGTTCGGTTCTAGTCTGTATCAAAGCGCTCTCAACATTGACATTAAGTACGACACTTCAATTTTTTTTTCCGAGTTAGCGTTACGTGTGTTGACAATCCAACTGACACATTCATTCTAACAATAACCTCATCATTCATTTAATATTTTATACATAAAATACACATACAAAAAATATCAATACCCACACCCTCATTGCTTTTTATTTCTTTAAACCGAAGCAATTATGACAACTAATTAAGAATCGAAATTGTGGTGCAAACCATTTCACTTTACCTAAGGCACCATTAGGATTGCTCTCATATAACAATTGGTTAATAGTTGAATTATTGAGTTAATAGTTTTCATTCGTTAATACTTCAACATCTTTAATATATACATCATTTACAATAGTGCAAAAAGTGCACAAAATATCCTCATATTTGCCCCCAAATCCATATTTAATATTTTGATGTAGTGAATAGTATCAACCAAATTACACCAAATTTAGTGTGATAGTATTCATAACATTAAATTATTTTTTAATTAATGTAATTGCTCATGCTTCCAACAAAAGCTCAAATTAAGATACTATACTTCCGAGCTTCAAAAAGCTAACATAAAAAAATAATGTTTTACTAGCTAGTAAAAAAAAGGCTGCACTTGTTAATTAACTACTCCCATAGTATTTAAAAAAAATTCTTATTTCTTTTAAAATGTTTGTCTTAAAAAAGTTCACATTTCTTTAATTAGATGGACTCACTTAATAAAATGATATTATCTCCTAAAAATACATTCTCTCTATAAAATAACCTTATAATTTAATTAAATTTATTACCAAAGACCTCAGCACTATATATCTCATAAAAACTTGTATACAAGATAAATGAAAACTTTTTAAGGGACTGAGGGAGTAAGAATTTCAAGTTATATTGCAAACTAACATATTTCATATTGTATTAGGTATATATTTTGCAAAACATAGACTACCGGTAATGGCGACCAAATGGCACATCCTCCACTTTCGCAAGTCGCAACGCGTCCAACCCGTTGCACGACCTCAATCCGACCCGTCTTCCACCCATCTTTTGTTGTTATGTCTGGTTGCCCATGCAATCGAATGATTGTGCAAAGTGCAACCTTTTTTGTTTGATATTGGGTTTAGTCACATGTTTGGTTTGTAAAGAAAAAAGTGATATACCGTTGATATGAAATTAGTAGCCAAACTTGAATTTGTCACCATTATATTACACTAGTTTAACACGTACCATTGCAAGTTTAATGACATATGAAATTTTTAAGTGAGAGTTAAAACAATAATATCACATATACAATTGATGTTGACGGAATGAAGTGGATGATGGAATCATCAAGTACCCACTTGTAGTAATTGTAAGATTGAAGGTTATAATGGAGAAAAAGTCAAAAGCTAAAGGGTGTATTAGCAATTAATATTAGTTAACTACCACCGCCTAAAATATTGTCGTGAAACATGAACTCATTTGTATACTGATTTTAGTCGCAATCAAGACACATATCCTTTTAATCTTAACTACCTATAGACAATTTCTCACTTTTTCTTAACCACCTAATTTTAACACATTTTAAATTATTGTTATATCCCTACACTTTATTATATTTTGAGTAATGATATTGATGCCTACCATTTATACTCATGTGCTTACCAATTTGATCATAACAAATGTCAAAATAATATATACACAATCTATAATTTTGACATTTGGCTTTCCCAAAAACACCACATAAATAATTTAATCCCCGTTATCAGTATAGCATTGGTATAAAAAACAATGTGTAGTTATTGATTATAATTTTATTATATAAGCTACCTAAACTGAAATCGTACGTTTTATCAAGTTGTGTAATGTTTTTTAAGTTTATTGGTTGATGTTTATATGCACATACATGAGAATAATTGTATTATATCTATCTTATAATTTATAACTATTAATTGTTGACAAGTCTCTACTTTTCCACAACTTTCAACTTCACGTGTTGACACGTGGCCTTTAAAAAAAAAACAGTAATACGAACAAACTTAACACCTAATATTACACGGGACCATTTGTGAAATCGTATTCATCCATACAAAAATGAGCTATTTTAAATTATATTTTATTTATCGCTTTCTGATAATTAATGAAGGGTATCTTTATATAGTCTTCATGCTTAAAAGTTATTGTATTTTATGGTTATCAGTTTTAGTGTTTTAGTCATTTAGTAATTGATGATTAAAATATCCCATTAATTTAAGTATAAAACATATCTTTTAAAAGTCAATTTTAGTTCTCCCATCGTCAAAGACTCAAAACCTTATATTTTTTTACTAGGTGGGTATTCATGTAAAGCGATGGCAATTAACTTGGAGTATATTTTATAGTAGTGATAATGACGATGGTTGGTGATGATGCGTAGTTATGGTGAGTTGTGGCACTAGTGGTGGGTGGTGGTGTGTAGAGAAAATGGGTGTGGTACTAGTGCTTGTGGTGGTGGTGGTGGTTGGTTGGTGATGGTGGCGGGTGGCGGTAATGAGTAGTGATGGTGGTTGGTGGTGGTGATCAATAGAATAATACAGTATATGTTTAGAAATTAATAAAATAAGTAATTACAGTCATATAATCAACATTTGGTGTAATAACTTAGTCGGTTAAAACCCTTCCTAATAACATGAAAATCATATGTTCGAATATTGAGATACGCAATTTCCCAAATCAACTGGTGTCTTTGGCTGAAAAACAAACATTTGTAAAAGTTCAAATGCAGTATACATACTCCGTAATAAAGTTATGGCATCAAAACTCAGCTCTAATATATAGCTAGATGTTCAAAGTAGTTCATTAATTTTATCTAGTCTTAAGGGACAATTATTAGCTCTTGGATTAAGAAAAATTAATGGTCAAGATCAAGATTCAAACCACCACCACCACTACAAACACATGTGCTTCTCCGGCGGCCGGCAGCGGCCGGCTGCGTCGGACGGTGGCCGGAGGTGGCCGCCGGCGGTGGTGATCGGTGGTGGTGGTCGTGACTGGAAGCACATGTGTTTGAAACACATGTGTTTTGAAAATAAAGGAGTGTATATGTACAGCCAAGCACATGTGTTTCAAGTAATGAAGCACATGTGCTTCATAACGTCAAGCACATGTGTGTTTCATGACGAACATACGACTAAGTTAAGACAAATGAATTGCTTGTAAGTTACATGTGTTCAGGAACAAAAACACATGTTCTTGGCTTTATGAAGCACATGTGCTTTATAATGATATGTTCGTCAGTTGTTTTGATGTTTTTCTTGTGTACGAAGCACATGTGTTTCATAACGTCAAACACACGTGCTTCGTGATTCAAACACAAATGACTTGCTTGTAAGTTACATGTGTTCAGGAACAAAAACACATGTGCTTGGCTTTATGAAGCACATGTGCTTCACAATGATATGTTCGTCACTTGTTTTGATTTTTTTTCTTGTGTAGTGAAGCACATGTGTTTCATAACGTCAAGCACATGTGTTTCGTGATTCAAACACAAATGACTTGCTTGTAAGTTACATGTGTTCAGGAACAAAAACACATGTGCTTGGGTTGTGCTTCATAATGATATGTTCGTCACTTGTTTTGATTTTTTTTTCTGTGTAGTGAAGCACATGTGTTTCATAACTTCAAGCACATGTGCTTCGTATGCTCCCTTGTGTGTTTAGAAACTCATGTTTTTAGTGACTTGAAACACATGTGTTTCGTGACCTGAAGCACATGTGCTTCGAAGTAATATGTTGTATTTTAGTGAAGCACATGTGTTTCAATACATCAATACCACCACCACCCCATTACCACCAGCACCTTCATTGTCAACCACCGCCGCCAGCCACCGGCGACGGTCAGCGGCGGCCGGCGGTGGCCGGAGGCGGCGGCCGACGGTAGCTGTAGGTGGGGGATTTGATCTTGACCATCTTGATCCAATGGCTAGGATTTGTCCCTTAGAACTAGACAAATCCTTTGGACTTCCTAGAATTCAACTCGTAATATATATCCCAAAATATCTTTGTATTCATTTAAATAGATTTTATATAATAATTAAAAATAAATACAACTCGTAATATATATCCCAAAATATCTTTGTATTCATTTAAATAGATTTTATATAATAATTAAAAATAAATACAACTCGTAATATATATCCCAAAATATCTTTGTATTCATTTAAATAGATTTTTTATAATAATTAAAAATATAAGTTTTTGATAATAATAACCAAAGACTTAAGGTTATTTTTAAAAGGAAATATTAAAAGAAGTTTTATGTTTAATTAATACAAAATTTATTCAAACTGTAATTCTATTCATTTATTTTAGCAATAAATATGGAAAGGTTAGGTTTATTTAATGCAAATATCATGTTTTCTTTTCTTTTCTTTTTTTTAAACAGCAAATTTAATCTACTCTTAATTATCACATAAGTCCACGACGGGACTTGAACTCCTGACCTCAAGGTTGAGAGGTAAAAATCATACCGCTAGATTAAAGGCCTTTTGATAAATATCATGTTTTCTATTAGCAATGTATTCTAATGGTTGTTATTGTACTTATATACAATAATGATAGATGTGGCACTGTTCATTACAAATGAAGAAGGATTATGTTCGAGCAACGATTGTAAAACACAAAGATTAGGCGACGTCAATCTTGGATCTCCTGTGATGGTCATAGTGCAGACCCAACAAGTTCTTGGCGAACCTAGGGTGATCAAGATTGAGTGCGAAGTGAAAGTGAGAGTGTGCTAACTCTATGTTTTAGGCTTCTTTTATCCTGTCTCAGTGTGTGTCCCCTCGACAATGAGTAGGCCATGTATTTATATGGCCAGTCTCAGGTATATGGACGTTGGCCCATTATGACTGCACTAAAGCAATCATGAAGCGCCATTATGACGATGTCAATGATCGTGTAACGCCTGCAATAAAGTAGTCATTATGACGGCCAATAAGACACGCGCTTCTGACCATCCTGACAGGCGAGATGATAACTTTGACAGGCGGTCGTTTGACAGGCGGTCATGACGTTTGACAGGCGGTCATGACTTTGGCGGATCCGAACTGACCGTGGGCCATTAGCAGCGGATCCAATTGTGACGTTCCTACTAACCTCATCATGCCCCCGAGTTAGGATTTGCCAAAACATCGATTTGCAAGTCGTAACTACCATCGTTCGTAAGCTTTCTTCCAGTTTTTTTTTTTTTTTATTCGATCGAGTGCACCGGCTGCCCCAGGGCAGACCCGTGGTGCAGGCTGTAGCGTTGATCGACACTGAAAGCAATATCTGCGATCGAAACCGGCTGTCGGTTTTAACCGGTCAATTTTTAGACCGGCGGTAGTTCGGGCAGCTTTAGACCGGCGGTCGCAACTTCGGGACTAGGTAAACGTTCGATCGTGTATTAATTGGACCGGCGGTTTTAGTTGACCGGCTGTTTTAGTGAATCGATTGGGGGACCGGCGGGTTTAACGGGTTGGGGGACCGACGGTTTAGGGTATGGTGGACCGACGGTTTTGGGTGTGGGGACCGGCGGTATTTGGTGTTCGGCCGGCGGTATCGAACCGAGGATTAGGTTTAGGGTTGGAGGAAACAGATTCTACGGCTGCTTAGAGGTCGATCGCAATTACGAGCAGTTCGATCGCAAGTACCGGCGGTACGAACAGCGAATCGCTAGACCGGAGGTTTTAAGGGGCGTCGTAACAAGATGATACCGTCGGTACAATGGGATCACAATCTCAGACCGACGATCGCAGTCGGCAGCAGACCGGCGGTTTATGTGCGAGACCGGCTAGGCGGTCCGGCGATTTATGGGTGGCAGACCGGCGGTAACAGTCTGGCCGGAGGTGACTGGGCAGCAGACCGGCGGTACAAGGTGTCGGCTTTAGGGTTGCGTAGGCAGTTGATCTGGGACGGTAGCCATACGACCGGCGGTCACAAGTGGTCGCATGAAGGGGTTCGCAAGCCGTCGGTACAAAGCAAACCAGACCGGCGCAGTTCGGCAGCAGACGACCCTCTGGTACAACCGGCGGTCACAGCAATGCAGATCGGCGAGCAGGTTGACAATTCGACCGGCGGTTTAGGGTTAATATGGGCCGGCGGTTTTAAGGTTTCGATGGATCGGCCCTGGCTCAGCTAACTGATGTATTTGCCTCAGACTATTTTGCACGCTTTAAACACTTAACTAACTGTAGTTGTATGTTTTGCAGGTTTAACCGGATTGCTCGCTACCTTACAGGTACATATTTGCTTGTCCATTGCTTTGCTTTGAAAAATAATGTTTTTATTGGATGATCAAGCCAATAACACATTTTTGTTTTTATCTTTTTATTATGGATGTTGTGTCCATGACACCGTCTTGGGTTTGCATGACAGTGTGTATATTTGGTTATTCGTATGACACTTTCTTGAGAGCCCATGATGCCTTTGTATGACAATGACCTGGGTAGATTTGGGTATCTCTGATGTATGCTTCATATTGTGCCTGTGACACTGTGCCAATGGCACTTTTGTTGGTTAACCTTTACTTTGTTTACTCGCGAGGATTGTCGCTTCCCAGTGAGAAGTGCTTATCTTTTATCAAGTAGATTAAAAGACGAGTATGATTGTATGTTATTTGGCCAGACAAGGTTGTCTTTCTTGGCTTCATACATGTTGTATTGAACTATGTTCTTAGTTGTGTACATGCACATGCGTGCTCAAGTTGTAACGTACGTAATGAAAGTGCATGTTTGGCTTTAGACTAAGATGTCTATTGTGGCCTTATGCTTTTTGTATTGAATCCTTACTTCAATATTTATTTGTTTATGCAAAAACCATAGAAAAATGATATTGTGAGATAATATTGGGATACAAGATCAGACCAAATGCTATTATCGCCAGTTTCATGCATGAACATGACATTCCATGTGCTTGGAAACATGTATTGAAAACATAAAGGAAAAAATGACAGTAAAGACTATCGCACCTTGATAGGTCAGTTAATATTGGCTCCCTCATGTATCATGAGGATATGGCCATCAGGTGGTCCGGGATGTTCTGTGTCTTCCCCCTTCTTTTTCCAGGCATAACTCTTCTTAAGTGGAGGTTTATTTGCTTGCTGCTTAGCGCCAGGGACAAGGTGTTCTAGTTTGCCTTCTTCCAAAGCACGCCTGATTTCCCTTTTTAGCTCTCTACAGACATTCGTGTCGTGTCCATGATCTTCATGGAAATCACAGTATTTATTCATGTTTTTCGTACCTGACCTATGCTCCATCTGGGGTGGAGGTGTGAAGGTAGCGCACACCTGCTCTGTTATCAAGATTTCTTTTGGTGTTTTGCTAAGAGCACGCTCAGACGGATGTTTATCGTATGGGCCAAACCTCCGGTTGCTCCTTTCATCTCGTTGATGGTCACCAGTTAGAGCATCATGCCTGCGATCTGACGTGTCGGTCCATGACTTGCCGCCTACCTCTCTTGTCAGGGAGACAGTTTCTTTTGACCTTAAATAGTCATATGCCCTGTCCGTGGCTTCTTTGAAAGTAATTGGAGTTCTCTTGATTAACTTTTCTTGCAGTTGTCCTGGAAGCAGGGAGAGAGTAAAGCCCGAAATTTGCTGACTTTCGGGTAAGGCGACAATTTTCTGGCACTCCTGCGTGTAACGCTGAATGAAGTCGCGTAACCCCTCGCCTTCTCTTTGTCGCAACAAATGTGCTTCTATATGAGTTCTCTGCTGCTTCTTTTGCTGGACAAAGTGAGTTACAAATTTAGCCTTTAGATCTGCAAAGTCTTGAATACTCCTCTCCGGTAAGTCAGCAAACCAATCACGAGCGAAACCCTGCAACGTGCCAGGGAACATGTGACAAACGACTGGGCCTAGCCATTTCTCTGTCATAATTGCCTGTTCAAAAAGAGCAAGGTGGTCATCAGGATCTCGTGTACCGTCGTAAGTACCAACGATGGCCGGAACTTTTTGTTTGTTAGGGAGTGGAAATCTGGCCACCCAGTCACAGAACTTCGAACTAACCGCCGACAAAGGCATAGTGGCCGCTCGGGGTGGCACGGCTGCGGACACGAGTGCTTGCAACACGCGCAACATGTCATTAGATGTGTCCTGTGGTGGATGTGGTGGTGGGGTGTGAATGGGTGGTTGTCTTAACTGCTCCAATAATTGTGACAACAGATCTACTGGTTGAACAACCGTTGGCTGCGGTGCTGGGCGCAACGCCGCCACCAACTGAGACAACATGTCCGATGAAGTAGGTTGTGGAGGAGGCGGTGGTGGCTGAGTACTCTGAGCCAGCCTTCGGAGTAACTCCACAATTGGATCCTCCCGAACCCCCGGCATAGCGGCCTGTGGAAAGTTGGAAACAGGCTGCCTGACCGGATACGTACCATCCTCCTGAGAGCTTGTCCCGTGGGACAAAAGAGGCTGACATGAAGGGATGGGCGTCACTGGCTGTGGTGAGGTAAACGAACTTGATCCAACCAGCCTTGTGGAGAAAAGTGGACTTGTTAAAGAGGGATACCCTCGTGTCCTGACATCCGACACCGTCCACTCAGAATCGACGTATGGTTCCATGATACGACTAGGCGAGGTTATCACCGCCTCGGGTATAGTCGTAGTCACGGTAGTGGTTATTAGTGGCGATGAAGAAGTGATCAGTGATGGCTGTGTATCTGCCATAGGAACGGTTTGATTATTGAGGGGAAAAAAAGTTTGGAAAAGTGAACCGCCGTTTAAAAACGTGTCCCACGGATGGCGCCAATGTTCGAGCAACGATTGTCAAACACAAAGATTAGGCGACGTCAATCTTGGATCTCCTGTGATGGTCACAGTGCAGACCCAACAAGTTCTTGGCGAACCTAGGGTGATCAAGATTGAGTGCGAAGTGAAAGTGAGAGTGTGCTAACTCTATGTTTTAGGCTTCTTTTATCCTGTCTCAGTGTGTGTCCCCTCGACAATGAGTAGACCATGTATTTATATGGCCAGTCTCAGGTATATGGACGTTGGCCCATTATGACTGCACTAAAGCAGTCATGAAGCGCCATTATGACGATGTCAATGATCGTGTAACGCCTGCAATAAAGTAGTCATTATGACGGCCAATAAGACACGCGCTTCTGACCATCCTGACAGGCGAGATGATAACTTTGACAGGCGGTCGTTTGACAGGCGGTCATGACGTTTGACAGGCGGTCATGACTTTGGCGGATCCGAACTGACCGTGGGCCATTAGCAGCGGATCCAATTGTGACGTTCCTACTAACCTCATCAGATTACGGAACGGTGTTTCAAAAAGTAACGGACCTATATATGTTATAAAATAAAATTATTCCCTGCGGTAGGGGTGAACGGATCTATTTTAACTTGAATTATTGAAATTATATTTATCAGTATACAAATAAAGAATTCTTTTAATTACTAAGAGCTAGCATAGATAATATAAAATTACGATCTTTTATCAAATATGTTTTATTTAACAAAACTTTCGAAATCGTATGAATATTCTTATATCTTAATTTATTTATATCTTAATGAGTAGGAGTATATTTAATAAATGTAAGAACACAAATAGTTTAATATTTAGACTTAATAAAAAAAACAAATTTGAACAAAATCAAAAATCCATACCCACATCTCAAAATAAAAATTTTAAAACCCGCAACAACGTACAAATCAAGTATATTAATTCATAATTATTAAAACTAATAATTTTATTACAAATTCATAATAATAAAATAATATAAACAGAAAAGTTACATAGATTAAATTTCTCTAATGACTCACAACTAATAAACAAATAAGTAAGTGTTACGGAATCTCTTATTATCTGTAATTTTAAAACTAAATGGATAAGTAATGTAATTCCGAGCACCCGCAGCGAAGCGCGGACCTTACATTACTTGTTATAAAAACTATTTATGTTATAAGTTTTATTATTGACAGTCTTAGATTGTATTTAAATAAGTATTATATTCACTAGTAATTTGTATTTTCAACAATAAAAGTATAATTTATTAAAGGGATTTATTAATGACAGTCCTTAGGGCTGTCATTAAGAGGTGGTTACGTGCATAAATCGTTTGTACTTTTAGTGGTGGAGGTTGATTCCTAAAATGTAGGGGACGGTTATTGAATATTATACAAGTTTTTTATGCGTGTCTTGACGTGTTAATGACAGCCCTTAGAGCTGTCATTATCATTTTTCTTTATTAAATGGGGGTGGCAGTTAGTAATTGATACACAATTTTTTGGAAATGTCCAAGCATCTTGTTAACCTCTATCATTTATCATTTCCCTTATATTATTATCTTACAATTCTATGTTTCTCACAAGCTAGGGCTAAAGAGTCTATTAATGGTAGAATAATACACACGAATCATATAAAACCATTGAATCGTGTAACATATGATAATTGATAATTTTTATTAGAAGAAAAGAAAATAATTGAATAATATGGAATCCTCGCGGGGTAATGTTATGGGCTCGAAACAAAAGTCAATAAACGAAACAAGACCAATAAAGCAGCTTTTAGTTGATTTAACGTGAGGTTTTTTGGTTTCCATATAGAAAGTGAAATTTCAATTATTTTAATAAAAAAGCGCATTAAAATCACATGGCTAACGACAAGGGCATGCTTTTTTAGTAGCTTAATAAATGAATTTAAACTTACGTGTTATAAATAAAAAATCTATAAACTCTCGATTTGTTAGCATTTGGACTGGCTTATGATCAAAGTAACTTATTCCAATAAAATGACAAAAATGGCATACTATTTGTAGTAAGCTAACAAACGAATGGTAAAATTGTCTTTTGTTTACTCTCATTCACTAAATAAGTCTAAACCATATCAAATTAGATATATTAATAGGATGTTTGGTGTTTTTCTATTGGAAATAGATTATGTATTTGAAAATTGATAATTGAATAATTAACGCTTACAAAATGTGATTACAAAAAATAATGTTTACATTTGATTATGCTGTTTTAAATCACAATAGTCAGATAATTATTTTTTTTTGACAAATCTAATTATTTATTTAGTTAATATTTAAAATGACTAACGGGTCATTTGGTATTGATAACTGAGTTAGTGGTGGCTGCATTAGTTATTAATTGAGTTAGTTGTTAGCTGAATCAGAATTTCTGATTGAAACCATGCATTTGATTATGTAACTAATTGAACTTCTGACTGAGTCCAATACTTTTTTCAATCGGACCAAGTTAGCAGTTTTGATTGGACACGAATATCAGACCGAGTTAGACAAAATATGAAGAAATCAAACACTCTAATTCGGATCAACAAAATTAGAATCCAAACTCAATACCAAATCAAACAGGACCTAATTTTATTATTAATTATATTTTTAAAATGCAACGAACATAAGCGATCTAAAATACAAATAATTAATTTTTTGATTTTTTTTAGTCAAACATTAGATTAATTCCATTTTCCAAAAATTAACAGATAATCTGTTTGATATCTTAGACCCAAACATTTCCTAAGTTAGCTTATGAAACACCGTTAAATAAGCTAATAAATTTTAGCTTTAACAATAATTTGAACCTGTAGAGGGTAACTAAATCAATAAACCAAAACAAAATCATTATGTATAATTCTAAAATTTATTAATTATTATAGGATTTCATTGGCCCATTGTTTTCTCCATGACGTAAGCCTGAAGTCTCATTTTTTATGGGCTAAACTTTGGCATATGTAGATGTAGGCTTCTAAGCATAAATTTATTTTTTCTTACGTGTGTTATGGTAATCCATCGTTCCAGTAAATTAAATTGACGAATTAAGTAAAGATTCGTTTGATAGTTATTGACTAAGTTAGTCCTGATTAACTTGGTTGTTAATTGAGATAGTTGTTAATTGAGTTAATTATTCTGAATGAGTTAGTTATTTTTTATGCTTGGATCGGATCAACAAAATGTTCTGTAACAAGTCTGATATGTATACCGAATTAGACAAAATTGAAGAAAACAAACTTTGAATAAGTCCGAACCTAAACAGAGTTCGAAGTAAAACAAACGACAATAAACTAATACTTAACTCAGTTTTATTTAAAATTATAAATCTTGCTCGCTAATCAATTTTCGGTCAATAAACGAAATAATTTTTGTTTACAATTTGAATATTTTACAACTCATGTTTATTTATACAATTTCAAATTAACCACAAGGGTGGGCGCGGTTGGTAAGACTTGGGCCTCCTATGTGGGAGGTCCCGGGTTCGAACCCCGTGAAACCCCCCTTGTGGCCACCAGCCTCCGTTGAAACGTGAGTCCCCCTCTGTGCTGAAAAATGCTGGGTCTCGTATATCGAGCCCAAGCAGAGATGTGGATATCATTGTTAGGTGATTTGCCGGGGAATTCACTTGTTGCTGGGTCGGGTGTCCGGTCACAATATATGGCCAGTGTCAATGGTACACTCCTTTACCATTTTTTTTTACAATTTCAAATTTTCAATGCCACCGGCCCATCACCTAAAAAATCGAACTGGACCAAAACCGAACTGAATCAAAACAAAAAACATATAATCGATTCGGTTTCAATTTTAAAAATTCTTCGTTTTCCTTTTCGGTTTGGTTTGTTTTCGGTTCGGTTTTTTTTTCAAAAGGTATTAGATTCAAGTCTTACTGAATGTTTTTCCTCGGTCGGATATATTGTGAAGTTTATTACCCATATGCGTAAAGTTTGAGGGAAGAAAACATACGGACTACTACATCATATGAATATCATTGCCCAACTTGAACCATCAACTAAAACTAATTTAGCCTAAAAACAAAACAAGTAAAAGGTTGAATGATCTTAAAAAAACAGGTTTCCTAAAAATAAGAGGATAGGATTTAAACATACACGGGCCACATAAAAAGTTGAATAAGTGAGTGAGTGACGAAGAAGTGAATAGTGAGATGGATGGATTACAGCAAATAGGGCTTCCGGTGCTCGGAATTGTGGCAGCCGCCGCCGTTACTTTCTACGTCGTCAGCTTCTCCGAGCTCCGGGAGGTATTCTCTCTCCATCCTCTCTCATCAACTGATTGAATACTTTATCCGTTTACAAATTTCAAATCAATTTTGTTTTTGTAATACAAATTCCGATTCAAATTTCAGAAATCATTGAACAGAGACTGGGATGACGATGAATCCGGTGGATTTAAAACGTCTTTGAGTTCAAGAGAAAGGAGAGCTAAAAGAAAGCAACAAAAACAGAGTAATAACAAAACCTAGCTGCTGTTTTCATTTTCTCTGTTTGCAAAATGTTTTTGATAATTCTTACTTTGTGTGGTTTTGATTTGAAAAAGTACTTATAAGCATAATTAACAATTTCATGTGCAGATAACTGAACAATTAACATGGATAACAATATTATACTAACCAAAATTTCAGATTTGGGCTCATAGATTTTAATTTAATTTTGGTAACTTCAAATAACTTTCATTAATAAATTGTTAGCATAAACTTCTTGAAGAGGACACAATTCTTTATATATATGGTTCGAATAATACTAATTCAATTCATTAAGGTTTTCAAAGAAAATTAATACGTTTATCAAGTGATAAATACAAAAACATATATGCGTAAATACAACTCAAACCTAATTAGAAAAACTTAAAGATTCAATACTAGGGATGTTTAGAATTGCTTACTAAAAAAACTCATACATTTTCAAAATAGATAATTAAATAAATAGTAGTTATAAAACCAAATAGTATTTGAATTTGATTATGCTCTTTGAAATTGCAATAATCAAATAATTATTTTTTTAATAATTGGCAAACCTAATTATTTGTTTAGGTAATATGTAAAATGCAAATAATCAGTTTTGAAAATGCAATAAACACATTTCCACATGTTTTTCAACGCCGTGCTTCATATTGTAAAACGCAAATAATTGATTTTTCTAGACTTTTTGCCCAAAATTTTTTTAATATATTATTTATGTTTTCATAATGTAATAACCAGATAATTTAATTCAAGTCACAATATCAAACACCCATTATATAAATCAAATAACTAAGAAACAGTTCTGCATCATCATGTATATGATAATTGGGAGGTGGTTTCTAGTTTTGAACTATCTATATTGGTTGGGAAAGCGTATAGCCCTCACTTTGAGTACTCTTTCGTAACATACTAATAAGAAGTTGTTTTTAGCAAGACAAGATATTTTGGAGTAAAATATGTCAGAAAAGAAAAAATGAATAAATCAACGTAATGATACATCAACCTAACTTATTAATTTAAAAAACAAGATAAATGCTAATTATGCCTACTTTTGTGCATAGTTACGTAATACTCACAAATGGAAAAATAAATGGAGTAGAAGAGGAGAGAATAATGTGCCGGGCATATGTCATCACTATCTTTTTAGGCATAAATAACAACCACAAATAATACAAAAGGTTTTGAGACAAGTGATAAAGTAAGAAAATAAATATAAAATGAAAAGAAAAGAAATAGTAAGCCATGTGTCAGACTTTAGAAGAAATCATGAGTGTGTGTAGACACTCATGTTTCACCGTAGATTATAAAGATATATATCACATTTATAAATTAATATATTATTAATTTTGTTAGAATAAATTGGATAATTAACCTTTAGAAAATGTGAAAATGTGTTGGAATCATTGTAAAAATTTACTTAATCTACACACTACAATTATATAAAATAATTTGGATAAGTTGTAAATTTACTTACTACTCTGTATGTACATTACAATCACATAAAATAATTTTAAATAATAAAATAAAACAAATAAAATACACCATAAAAAACTATTGTTGTTATATATATAAAAAAGACAACATTTAAACACCATAAAAATACAGTAAAATTACATGAAAGGTCGAAAGCAAAAGAAACGACAACTAAAAAACAATTTAAATTTATAATAAAAATATATTCTTAGTCAACCATTGATAAATTATAATAACATTGGGTAAATGTTATGAATAAAATGTGTTGATATTGGTATCTATTAAATATAATAAAAGAAGGTTTTAGGGTGTCACATGGCATCTTTTAAGCTAGCACCTTGCCAAGTGGCAGAATTTGATTGGCCAATTAAAATATTTTCCCGCCTATTTGACAACGGGTTTAAAGTAATATAAACACAGTCTTAACATGTAATTGGGGAACTTAATTGGCCTTAAATCCTCCAATGATACATTTAATTTTCGCCCGTTACTCTTAGTTGGCCATAATTTATGCAAATTGTAGGACTAACAATTAACTTGCCATATATATCCTCGAATTCCTAATAAAATTCATCCTATAATTTTCGCAGATTTATGTGTAATTCCAACCAACCATGAATTTGCATAATTCCATAATTTTAATTGGCATTCCTAATAAACATTTACTTAGTAATGTTTTAATTAATTTTTTTTATTCCTAATTGTATAATTGTATAATAAAGGATTAATTATCAAGTAATCTTAAATTTTATAATCTTTTCCATACTTTGCGTTTAAAAGCATTACATATTTTCTTATTCTATAGGTAATAATCATGAAATTAACAATAAATTTTTGTAGGACAATAATAAAAATTATAAACGAGTTAAACGAGTAAAATTAATGATAGCTCGTGATTTTTCACGGGTTATATGATCGTAATATATTTATGGGTAGAAATAAGATGAGATATGATGGTAATTATAAAAACAACAAGTATTGAATATAAATCCCTTATTTATAGAAATAGATAACTAAAGAGAAATTCATAATTTTGAATTTTGAAATTGAATACACGATTTTAGTTCCCTAATATATAAATTCTTAATTTAAGTGTTTTATTTAGGATTGATTTTACATATCTGCCATCTATATAAACTTAATTTTTGGAGTTGGAAATTATACGATTTTGTAGCCTGTTTATATGCATATATTTTTTAATACGTGTTCATCATAAAAAATCTTTCACAAATTGCTATTCTGTAGCCTATTAAACAAAGGTTATTAATTTGTTGTTTTGATGTTCATATTCTCTGTAACATATTTGTGAAGATGTGTCTGTATAATGCAACATATTTGTATTTTAATTATTCATATGTTGTTTCTGTTTTCTTGATGTTTATAGTATTCTATAATCTATCCTATACAAAGGTTAGTTTTTTTTTTTTTTTTTTTTTTTTTTTTTGCAGCATATAATAATTTTTATTATGTTGTCTTTTCAATTTTAGAATTTCATGAAGTTGATTAGTTATTATGTTGAATAATTTTACTGTGCACATGAGCTCGAGATGTAGACGTTGTGAAGGGTGTTTTCCAGTCGTCTAATTTTCAAAAAGGAATGGCAAATTTTAAAGGGAAAGGGGTTTGGTCATCTGTTACGTTAATTTGGTCGAAATTTTCATGTGTTTGGTTGGGAGAGAAAAAGATGATGTTGGTAACCCCTTACGGGTAGTCTAATGTTTCATCCATTTTCTTATAGTCAATTTGCTGACTTTTGTAGTCAACATGACATAATGATATGCATTATGATATTTACGGTTTATGATTCATGTTTTTTTTAACTGTGTACAATCATTTGTTTTAATTATTGTCAAGAAATTATTTGATTTTGTTTATGCAATCCTTTTTTTTACTCTTCTTTAAAAAAATTTTTTGAATTTTTTTTGAATTTTTTAGTTATTATATTGAAATTGTTTCACATTGGATGTTTCATATTATTATAGTGAATTATTCAATTACCATTTACACATACAGGATAGTCAACCCTAATCATAAATCCTAATCTTATTGCCTAAAGATCATCATAGTCAATTGTTGATTTTTATAGTCAAGATCAACATTATATGTACATATAAACCGTATGTTTGACTTATAATTTTGGAATTACAAATTTATTCTTTATATATACATTTACCGTTCAAAGAGCTACTGTTCATAAGAGAGCGTGGGTAATATGTATCATATAGAGCGCGTGAAGGAGACATCTGTAATTCTAATTGTTTATGAGAGCGTGAAGGACTGAAGAGGTAGGGATCTTTTCCATTTCTATTCTTTACTTAATTTATTTTTTTAAGTGGTTTAAAGAAAAATCAATTTAAGGGAGTAAATTGTTTTTATATGATTGCCCGGCAATAAAGTTAATATACAAAGAAACTAAGTATATATTAGTTAAAATATATCCTAGACCATTTTATAGATATAAATAGTTAAAAAATATATATTTCCTCCGTATCAAAATAAGTTAATCGCTTTAAAGTTTATGTTTTTTAAAGCAAAATAAGGTAACAAGCGATTAGCGAAATTAAATGAGATAATTAAAATGGATGGACCCCACACCGTTTACTATTTTGTTGCTTTTTCTAAATGGTAAAAAAATCAAATATATCAATTTGACAAAAATAGATATGGCCTCACACTTTTAATGATCTTTATAGAATGATAAATAAGGATAAATGGGTAATTTTAAATATAAAAATTACCAAATACGGTAAAATTTTAAAGTGATTCACTTATTTTGATACACCTCAAAAAGGAAGGTGATTTACTTATTTTAGTACGGAGTAAATATGAATTAATATTTGCATTTCAAATAAATTTATAATACGTTAAATTTATTTTTATATGATATCCGTCCAAACCGGCAAATATCTATCCTTTCATTTTGAGTTATAAGTGTCAATTATATCGCTTTATATTTTGCAAGTTTTATAAAGTATGTCACATTTTTATATTATGTTTTGATATTATAAGAAACTATTTGTAATATCATAATAGTATTGTTGGTGTTATTGTTACAAAAATACACCTTTTCTTCTTTATGCATACACTATAAAGAATAAAAAACGATCTCAAAATATTAATCTCAACTTAAAAAACGTATGATTTAAAGCCCGCAGCAACGCGCGGATTACACAGTCCTTGTTGTAAACATTACTATTATTTTTGTTCTAGGGTTTTGACTTTAAAATATAAGATGAATGTATCCTTTAACCCTAAAGTATATTGACTTTTTAATATAAGATGAACATATATCCCTAAAGTATGTTTTAGGTTATGCTTAGGTGTTTTGACTTTTTAGGTTAAAAGTAAATTGACTTTTTCTTCATGTATGGCAACAACATTTTTTACTACTGTACATAAAACCAAATTATGAATACCTTTCATAAGAACTTTAGTATGACAACCAAATTATACATCTTTATATAATGAATCTCTACCTATTTTAATATTAAAAAAATTGTGAACAGTGACATTGAATGCCTACTGTATAATAGGTATAATATGTATGCTAATAAGGCAAAGCAAAGGATGAAACACATGGTGGTAATTCTGTTTGATCAATTGTAACACATGGTAGTAATGATGCTAAGTTTTACAATTCCGTTACATTAGACCTACATATTGTAAAGAACTTGAAGGCTGTTACAATTTTAGTGTTACAAAAAGGCTTTAATTGTAGTAGTGTTTGAACAATATACATATGTGTTTTTGTTTCATGCAATTAACGATAAATTGTTGTAGGACAATATAAATTATTAGCGAGAAAAATAAGTGACAGCCCGTGATTTTTCACGGGTCATAACCTAGTTCTTCTCATAAATCAACTCCATTTCTTTTTAAGTTTATAGTAAATATATCTGACCCATTTAGGCCCAAAATAAGAAAACTATAGTAGTTATCATCAATGGCCCATTAGTTTATATAAATGGGCTTGCACTGCTTCTAAATATGTATAATCACATTCACACCGGCATCTTTTTATGTGCAAAAATCAAGAAATATCTTATTAAAATTTAGAAGAGACGCTTCAACATAAGGTAAAACAGAACTCATAACGACAATGTAATTTAAAAACAAGAGTTCCTTATCCTTACACATCAACCAAAAATTAGTGGAAATTACATATATCCCAAATTAAAATTGCATAATTGTTTGTATTCTAAAGCACAACTTTTAGTACATAACGTAATATGCCTTTAAGATTATTTTTTTAGGAAAATGGGTGTGCGTTACGCATGCACATTGTACAGGGTCCAACAACTGACACGAACAAATCACGATCGAACCGAACTGAGAACCGAGGAAATGGTTTCCGCCAACCGAGGAACGAACCGATGAAGTCCAAGAACCGACCGAACTAAAAACCGAGAAAGTTTATCCGACTTTTTATTGGGGTCTTTGTAGGTTTTGAACTGAACCGAACGGTGAATGGATTTTGCATGAAAATTAGAACGAAATACAGACCAATAGAATGTGCATCCATATCATGTATTTGTGTCATTATCCCAACTAAAAAACCCCTTGCCCGTGCGTTCTTTCTAATCAACATAATTAGAGAAGTATGTACCCACGACTAGTCAAAACATTATACGAAAAATCCAAAACTATCATGTTCTAAATTTTCTAGGCCACAAGATATATTGTCCTACCAAAAAACACAATAAAACCGTTCATGTGCACATTATTATCGAAGACAAGGAATAATACAATCAATAATTCTATTTAAATATTCTTACTTGATTAACAATCAAATATATAATGTTGTTTCTAGATGTATCAACAGATTATATAACTTTCTTTTTAAACATGTAGAAACAAAAATTATACAGTATATAATTAATAATTAAGGATATGATTTAGAATGTTAATGATTACAAATAAGTTAATTATAATTACAAATGTTAATTCCAAATTTGCCTTCAAAAAAAATATTATGAAATTTCTAAAAGGAAATATTGTAATGAAAAACATCTTGCCATGGATGGATGATACATGATAAAAGAAAGTTATGGAAAGGCAGATGGATACATGATAAAATGATAAACAGATTAAAATATTTAGAAATTATATTTATCTCTTTTAGTGATATTTTTTGAAAGGGAATTATCGTTATAATAGGCTCTCCGGTGTGTCCGACATTGGTTCGGAATATAGGCGACTTAACTATTGCCGTGACTATTTTCCGAACATTTCCCTAATCATTTGATAAATGTTTACTTAGAGTGGTAGGAATTAAACTCGTAACATTTAAGAAGTTATTAGAAGTGACTAGCGGCGGCGGTACCCAGAAACCATATTTCGTGGCGAGCAAGTGTTGTTCGTTTACACGGTAATAATTGTTGCTAGAAATAAATAATTAAATGGAAATGTGGATTTTGGTAAGAGTTGATGATTTACAGCGTCGTATATTTAATGTTATTGGGTAATATGGTTTTCGAGTAACAGACTTTTGTTATTAAGTGTGGGTGCTGTTACCAAAGTGTAATGTATAGCAAGTGGTTAACACATTGTGATAAGTTAGGAGAGGTCTTGGGTTCGAATCTTATTAGCCGCGATTTATTTATTTTTAAGGTAGAGAACTAACTAACAAAAGTGGAAAGGTCCTTAAAATCAAGTTTAAGGAGCTCCTTAAACTTACCTAATGAGGTAGGCATAAATGCTTTATATAGTAGTAAGATTATCACTGTGATATCACAAAATGGTTCACTTTTAGTGACCATGTTGTCTAAAATCTCTACATATAAAACATGCCTCTTATATTTTCTTCATTCATCACTGGATTCTATTAAATTTAAAGAAAAAACTTTATGCACGAAAGAAACCATACAATGCACCGATGACCTTGATTTACTCTTTAAGTATTATTATTTTCTGCCACTTTGAATGCTTTAACAGAAGAATGGAAAATATTCAAAAACTATAAAACGGAAACCAGCGAAAATACGTCAAACAAAGACGAGAACACCAGAAGTGTAAATACTATTTATTTATTTTTTTAAGAAAAACGTGAAATTCACGTGTAAGAAAATAAATGTGTTGGGTTTTAAAAAAATAATTACATGTGTGGACCTGACCCTCTCCGTTTAATGAACATTGCCACCAATCAATACGCCTGTTGGAACCAGCAGTCAATCGGTAAATTGACCTTGTTTAGATATGAGCGTACATCGACAATATTGATCCAAACACCAGAAATTTAACTTGATGGGAAAGCAGCAGGTTGAGCACAGTTTAAGGAAGAAATAACTAACTTCCAAAGAGGGACAACATCATTTTTGAGTCTCTACCACCATTTACATAGAAGTGCAAGATTTAATGCTTTGAGACTAGGATTGTTTAAACCATTAACACACTTTTCCAATGAAACCTGCTTCCAACTAATGCAATCGGTTTTTCTATCCCCATTCTTAAGACCCTCAAAAAAATAGCCCGACTGGACTCAAGTTTGTCTAGAATGAGAAGAAATAATTACCAAGAGCACCAATGACGGATTTAATAAGAGTCAATCACCCTTATGAAGTCTACTTTAATAAAGTTTGTATATTTGATTTTGTTAATCTAGGTTAAACACGATCGAAGGAAATTGTAGTTTTATGATCATATGGTCAAGATCTTCGCAGAGCACTTATTTAAAATCAACATTTGCTACATAAAATCATATATAAGTTGAGAAAGTCTAACACTCTTTTCTATTCCGTGAAAATTGTATGCCTTTTCTCCCATATGATGCATGCTAATTTAAAAAATTAATTTAATCAAGATATCTATGTTAATATATCTGTGTTATAATAAATCGTTTACTGTTATTTAATTGGATTTAGAATCTATATATTTAGCTTACATATTTAGTAATTTTATTTTATTATTATTTTATTTTAAAGATGCCTATTTTTAATTATGATTTATGAGAAAATAGTAGTAAATATGTATGCAAGTATATTAATATATCTAGGGGTAAACACCTTTATATTTATGTTCAACAAATATCAAAGTTTATGTATTATGTACTACATAATTTGATAGTAATGTAAATATGCGCACTGAGCAAAAAAGTGTCTTGTTTAATTGAAATGCAATAATAAGTTAATAACCTTTATGTACAAACACACTAAAGTTCCTCAAAAGGTCAATACTCAATACCTATGTCCAACAAGTGCTCGTATACCAACTTGTATATGCAAATTCATCTGATTTCAAACATAATCAATAAACCCACCAAGTCATATATTTTAACATAATTTGTTCAAGTTTTATATCTTTTAATTTGAAGTATTTGATAATATATATGTCCATAACAGTTACATCTTTCATAAGTATCATTTATTTATAAAATGCAAACCAAAGTGTATTTGAACTAGTGGTATGGTGTTTGTTTTACAACCTTGAGGTTGGGGGTTCAAGTCCCGTAATGGACATAGGTGAAAATTAGGTGTAGATTAAAATTTCTTTTAAAAAAAATATATAAAATGCAAGCCGATCTATAAATTTTGTAATGGATATGTTAAATATTGTTCTAAAGATCATGGTTACGATTTTTAAATTCTTTTTTTACTTTAAAAAGTTGTAAAATAATTAACAAAAAATCATTTTCCTATAAATTAGTGAAATCACCAAACACCTTTGAATAATGATGCTTCCGTATTTATACATTAACCACTTCGTCCATCCTTAGGCTATGCGGTATTTGTATATTAAGTTATTAACCATGGTGGGGAGAAGGGTGGTCACGGTTCCAATTGAGCACGAGGTATGGGTGAGTATTAATGTATTATGTCTGACTTTTGTAGCGTTTTGGTAGGGCCCATCCACATATGGGTGAGCGTGGTGAATATTTTCATGTGAAATGATGTGGTATGTTTATTTAGGTTACATATGATATAATAAATTTTTTTGATGTGCCCAATGATATGTACTCCCACTAGCCTTAACTAGGGATGATAACTCTCATCCGCCCCAATGATCATCCATCCGATCCGCTCCACCGGTGGTGGATATGGATAAAGTTAAATGGGTGAATATCGGATGTGGAGCGGATATGGATGTTTATTGGAGCGGATACGGATGATGATTTTCAATCCATGGATGAATCTATTAACCCAAAATTAATCTTTTTTATATTACAATTTTACTTGATTAATAATATATGTCTACATATTTTTTATTCAATCAAATTTATACATAACATAGAATATAACTAAATTTGTAAACATTACAAACCGTACTCTAGACTTCTATATACATTAAGTTATGTTTTCGTTTGTATTTATCAATAATTGGGTATTAGTTACAAGTTCTATGCCTCGTGCGTCGAATGTAGATTCGTAATTATGTTTTCGTTTGTATATTCTATTGAAAGAAACTATATACATATTCAACAAAAATTACAAATTTATCTATGAAACTATCATACTTTCTTTAGAAAACAAATTTTTTTCGATATCCAACGGATGCCCATTTACCCGCGATAATCCGATGGATATGAATGGATGAAATGATTTTAAATGGATATGGATATGAATATGGACGATATAAATCTAAATGGATATGGATGTGTACATCGCATCACCCGATTCACATCCGCTCCATTGACATCCCTAACCTTAACCATTCTCACAAGGGAATGATTATCAAATTCCTGTTGGTGAATACCAAACGAAAACTAAACGAAAAAGTTTTCATCAAACTTAGTATTGGAGTCTATAATCATTTATAAATTCAATTAAAACCAATATTAACCATGTATAATGAAAGTGAAGCAAGATAATTGTTCGTTGTTCTATGCTACTACTCGAATAATATACAAATAAAATATAATATTTTGTCAATCCAAAATTCAATAAGCAATTTCTTAGAATCGTGTTCCACTCCAATTGTTAGGACTTAAAATGTTGTAAATAATAGTCTAGGGGTATATGGTAATATTGTATATTAGTTTAGTTAGTTAATTAGGATTAGCTAGGCAATTAGGAGTAGAAGTATAAATACCCCATTGTAATGGTTAATCCACAACTTTTGCACATTAATCATTTCTATTCTCCAGCAATTGTTCTCTCTCTCTCTCTCACTTAATTCTCTCTCTAAAACCCTAATTGTTCTTCGTCACTTTTCCATTCTAAAATCATCATCCAACATCAAGTATGGATTGATTTAGTGTTATTATGCTTTTCAATTGGTATCAGAGCATAATTTCAATCTGAAAACGATCCATTTCCATCACTTGGTGTTAAAATCAGAAGATCAAGAGGGTTTTTCAAGGTTTTTGAAGAAAAAGGGATCTAAAATCAAAAACCGGTTTTGAGGTACTAATTCTTGTTCTTATGGATTAAATAGCTTCATTTTGTTAATATATTAAGCTTAGAATCGAGTTAGGATCGAATCCAATCCATTCTGATGAAGAATTTGGATTTTTAGCAAAAACCATTAAAGCTTCAAAAACCTTCAAAATTCAAAATTTTCCATTAGATCTAGGTTGATTTTGGTTAAGTTTGTAGTAATGGGTTGAAGGAAAAAGTATTTGGGTCATTTTGCAAAAAGAATCGAAGATTTTGGTTAAGAAACGAGCATTTTAGGATCAAATTAGTGGGTTTTTCTTCGCTGTTCGTCACTGTTCTGCTCAAGAACGACGCAACTGTTCTCGGCCCGAGAACAGTAACAAGTTCGGCCCGAACTCATCCTTAAGTTCGGCCCGAACATCTGAACAAACTTCGGCTCGAACTTCACACAATTTTCGGCCCGAACTATAATCAATCTTCGGCTCGAAATTCACACAATCTTCGGCCTGAACTTTCGTCAATCTTCGGCCCGAACTATACTTAATCTTCGGCTCGAACTTCACACAATCTTCGGCCCGAACTATACTCAATCTTCGGCTCGAACTTCACACAATCTTCGGCCCGAATTTTAGTCAATCTTCGGCCCGAACTATACTCAATCTTCGGCTCGAACTTCACACAATCTTCGGCCCGAACTATACTAAATCTTCGGCCCGAACTCCCTAAAGTATTTGGCCCGAACTTCTTTTTCCAAACTTAATTTTTGTGCGGTCATTTTTCTTACCACTAAGAAATGACTTCCAAGGACGCCTTGTCCATTGGATCAGACACAAAACCACCTGTTATCTACCGAGGAGAATACGGTCAATGGAAGAAACGGTTTCTCCATTTCATCCTAAGCCAACATGCCGGTCCAGATATCCTTGACTCCCTTACAACCGGACCCGCTAAGTTCTATCGTGCAGTGGCTCCAGCCCCAAACTCTGAACCAGCATTACCTGGAGGTGTAATCGAAATTCCCCCGGCGGAATACACCCAAGAGCAAAAGGATAGGGCTAGGGCTGATGTGTACGCACACTCCTATATGCTACAGGGCATAACGAATGAAATCTACAGCAGCCTTGATAGCTTTGGCACGGGTAAAGAGCTTTGGGATGAGATCCAAAAGCAAATGGAGGGTACCGACCTGGGTAACAAAGCTAAGATGGTTTCCACCATAAACACCTATGGTCAATTCAAAGCTACCCCGGGAGAAGAACTGGAGCAAACCTATCTCAGATTCTGCAACATGCTCAATGATCTCAGAAAGAACAAACTCATCAAAGAGACGCTTGAGATTAACATCAAATTTATCCAATCCCTACTACCGGAGTGGGAGATGTTTGGCAACAGTGCGATGCAGCACAAGGACTTAAGCTCCATAGATATTCATGAATTATATGAGTACCTATATCAAAACGAGCCTATGGTGAGAGGAATCGCCAAAACTAGGCAAGATACTGCAGACACCCTAGCAATGTTGGCCAAACAAAATCTGCCTCTCAACAAAGGTATCAACGAAGCAATGGTTGCAGCACAAACAAAAGAAGTGGTAAATGAAGAACCAGAAACTCTGATCCCTGCGGGGACACAAGATGAAATCGACTAAGTTCGTCAAGCCTTGGCTCTCATTTCATCCTATAACAACAAGTACTATAAGAAACCAACCAACAACAACCTCAGATCATCCTCAAATTTCAAATTCAACTCCTCTTCTCAAACCCCGAACAACAAATCCTCGTCTTCCTCCACTAAGCCACCTAAGAAATGTTACAACTATGGTATGACGGGCCACTTTGCCAAAGAATGCAAGAAGCCAAAGGTGAAAGACTCAGAATACTTCAAGAGGAAAATGCTCATGGCCAAACAAGTTGAAAATGGCAAAGTCCTATTGGCTGAGGACCAACAGTGGTTGGAAGACTCTGACGATCAAGAGAAAGAGGAATGCACTGTCAGCCTGGCTCTTATGGCGAGATCAAACGAACTCAGAGCTGTGCTGGGCATCCCTGAGAACGATGAAAATGAGGTACACTCTTTTTCCTTTGACTCTTTATTATCCGATTCAGACACTGGTGAATCAGAGAATTCCTTGTTTAATGAAAAACTTTTTACTAAAATTGATGAGAAATCACATTTGACAACACAAATAACTGATTTGGAATCTGAAAAAGCACAACTCTTAAATGATTTAAGTGACTTAAGTCAATGTTCTCTTCAAATAACTCAAGTAAACAAGGAATTACAAAATCAGTTGTCTACGTCAAAATCAGCTTATCAATTTCAAATTACTGAATTACAAAATAATCTACAAAAACAAGTAAATACAACCAATGAATCAAATACACAGATCTTAAAATTAAGGGAAGAAAATTTAACCTTTCTTCGCCAACTTGAAACTCTTGTTCCTCAAGTAAATCAAAATAATCGTTCAAATAAAAAAACACAAGAGTTACAACAACAATTGTCAACATTTCATGCTGCTCACACCAGTGAGGTAAATCGTCTAAATCACATTATTAATACAAAAAATCTTGAAATTTCGAACCTAAAAACTATGAAGACGGTGTCAAGTGATAAAGACAACTCCAAGCAGCTGATAAATGACTTAGCTAATCAACTCAGTCGAGAGCAAAAATGGATGAAGTCCGCAGACATCAAGATGAAAGACTACCAAGTTAAGTTGAAGACGGCTGACAACGAAATTCAAAAACTAAATGAACAAATCACAAACATAACAAACTGCTTTAAAAAGGAAATCGATGAACAATCAGCAACCATACACAGTCTTACTGTCAGAAAAGAAAATACTGAAGAACACACCTCAAAACTGGAGCAGACGATTGTGAAAGATGGTCACACTGAACAAACTATAAAATTAAACCAGCCAAAAGAGTTCAGATCTTTCAAATCAAAAGTGGGTCTCGGAGCTGAGAATGTCCGTCCTCTGGAAAAAGCTGATGATGTTCTTCCCACACTATACAATTACGATTACATGAACTTGGGAATATGGCAAAGCTTCCTTCATATGCCTGATGAAGAAGCAGAAGTTGAAAAGTTCAACCGGGAAAAGGAAGAATATGCTCAAATTAGCTTCAATTATGATGCCCTAAACTCAACATACGAAAAGAAAAAGCAAAATTTGAACACAACGAATATTTTTCAATCATCACACCTGCTGAATTTTCCATTCCTGAAAACCAAATTTTAAAACAAATCAAAGAGCCAAAGCTTTATGTTCCATCATTAGTTTTAGAAAAAGAAAATTGTCCAATTAGAAACTGAAAATGATGAAACTCACAAGGCCTTTGATAAAGAAAAAGAAAAACTTCAAAACAAAATACATAATTTAGAGGACACCATTTTAGAATTAAAAACTAAAACGAACAATACTGTTTCCCAAAATTCTAAAGCCTCTTTATTAGGGCCAGCACCAAACCCAGTTCCAACCATCTTGAAGAGAAGCTCTAATCCACCTATTTTGAATCTTGCAGATCGAAGATTAGAGTCTGGGGGGAAGAAGTCCATGAAGCAACCCGAAGTCAACAGAGCCACACAGTCAAAGAAGTCTATTCAGACTGGATCCAGTATGCTTAAGAAGCCTAGTCTACTTAAGAAGTCTAGTCCACCTAAGTCTGTAGTTTCATCTTTTTCTGTTCAAAATAAATGTAATGACTCTAGACAGTTTATTTCTCCGAAAGAAGCTTATGGCATTGTTTATGATTCTGCAATTTATCGTCCAGTTAATCACGGTGTTTATGGTGTAAATTTAATTATTAACACTGATAAAAATGGCAAAAAGATTTATTTTGATAAAAAGACCGATAAACCAATTTCTCAGTACGATGAACGATATTTTATTAAAATAGATACTCCTTGTGGTAAAAGACATGATGTTCTTGGCAAACGTCGTGAAATCATTCACTCTTGCACAACTTGCTATCCAGATCCTTGGAAATCAATAAACTCTCGATCAGAAAAATCTACCGTAACACGTCCATTAAAACCAACATCTGAAAAATCTTCATCTCGTCGTTCCCTCGTGTATCGGGAAGTTTCTAAACAAACATTTTCAAATAAGAAGTCTTCAACAAAAGCTCACAAGCCAACCTCAAAACAAACAAAGAAGCCATCTAAACAACCACAAACTTCTGTTTCTCACTCCTCTTCTAGTCTCACATCTCCTCAGGGAAAAGCTGCACAAAAGACAACATCGCCAGTTTCCCCCAAATTCGTCAAACCATCCACTAAAACGTCTCCTCGTGTGAAATATACTTGGATTAAAAACGAAAAATCTCATTGGATTATCCAATCCTATGAAAAATCTCTCAAATGGATCATCAAAACTGAACTGCCTCCTAGCAGTTCCCAAAAGCTCTAAATTGATCATCTCATAAAATCTGCATAAAACATATGTCACTAATCGTTCTGGACCCATAGAAGATTGGGTACCTAAATTGTTTTATTTGTTTTATGTAGAATTTATGGTACCTCGACTAGGACTGTTCGAGGCACATGACGGGAAACAAAAATCTCCTGACCAACTTTCGAGAAAAATACTTAGGAACGTTCAAATTTGGGAATGATCACTTAGCAGCCATTTTAGGACTTGGTGATCTCATTTGCCATAACCCGATCATCAGAAATGTTGCCTTTGTCGAAGATCTCTCTCATAATCTCTTCAGCATCGGAAAATTCTGTGACAAGACTCTAGAAGTAAACTTTCGTACAAAGAAGTGTGCTATTCGTACATATGACGGAGATGAACTTCTAACTGGAACTCGTGACACAAACCTCTTCACTATTGATCTTAATGACCTTAGTACAACCGATGAAGTATGTCTCGTGTCAAAAGCTACTTCCAATGAGTCTTGGTTATGGCATCGCCATTTGTCTCATCTCATCTTCAAAACGATGAACAAACTTGTAAAAAGAGGCCATGTGTCTGGATTACCTGATGTTGCCTTTGACAAAGATCACAAATGTTCATCATGTGAAAAGGAAAAAATGACCAAAAAGTCTCACAAACCTAAACCAGCTCCAAGTACTTCCAAACCTCTTGAACTACTACATATGGATTTATGTGGTCCAATGAGCGTTCACAGTCTTGCTGGAAAACGCTATGTTTTGGTTATTGTTGATGACTATTCCAGATACACATGGGTTTATTTCCTTCGTTCAAAGGATGAAGTCGCAGAGATCATCATCTCATTTATCAAGAAAACTCAAGTGAACCTGGAATTAAATGTTCAAACAATCTGTACCGACAATGGTACTGAATTCAAGAACCGGGTCCTTGACACTTATCTTGAATCTGCTGGCATCACCCATCAATTTTCCGCTACACGAACTCCTCAACAGAACGGTGTTGTTGAAAGACGAAATCGTACTTTAGTGGAAGCTGCTCGTACGATGCTTTCATTTTCAAAACTTCCTCGGTCGTTATGGGCAGAAGCCATCAGCACCGCCTGTTTTACACAAAACCGCTCAATCATCAACAAAACATACAACAAAACTCCGTATGAGCTAATCAACATTCGAATACCAAATGTTAACTTCTTCCACATCTTTGGTAGTCGATGCTTCATCCTGTCTGATAATGAGAAACTCAACAAGTTTGAAGAGAAAGCCAAGGAAGGAGTCTTTATATGTTATTCAAAGGATTCAGCCTCATTCAGAATATACAACTGCTCCACAAGAATGGTCAGAGAAAGTGTCAATGTATCATTCGATGAAACATTCCTGCTTGATTCAAGCTCAACTGGCATTGAAAGACCTCTACCCATAACCTCTACAAACCATTCATCATCTCTGAATGATCTTGAAATCCTATTTCAACACTTCTATGATGAATATCACAACGTCAGACATCCACCCCCACCTCCACCACCACCCCCACCGCCACCCCCACCTCCGGCAGATGTTCAATCAATCACTGCTCCGGAAATCAACACTCCTTCAACAACTGAATCTCCATCCCCTACCTCACCTGCTCCAACCTCACCAATACCCACATCAAATGCAGGTCCTTTAACATCGACACAAGGAACTCAATCTACACTAGTCGATCCCCCACCTCCGTCAGATTTTATCGCTCCACTGGTGATTGACTTCTCTAAATTTCATCTTCCTCGTGTCGATCCTTTGGACCAAATCATCGGAAACCCAGAGTCCTCAGTCCAAACTAGAAGGGCTTCAGCGGATGAATGTCACCATGCATCATTCCTAAGTTCCACTGAACCTAAGAAAGTCAGTGAAGTGCTTTCCGATCCAGACTGGATAATTGCGATGCAAGAAGAAATTAATCAATTTGAAAGATTAAAGGTCTGGCGCTTAGTTCCTAAAACCCCGGGATCATCAGTCATCGGAACTAAGTGGATTTTTAAGAACAAGAAAGATGAAAATGGAATCGTCATTCGTAACAAAGCAAGGTTGGTTGCTAAGGGTTACGCTCAACAAGAAGGCATTGATTACGAAGAAACATTTGCTCCTGTTTCCCGAATAGAAGCCATTCGAATCTTCTTAGCATATGCAGCTCACAAAAACTTTACTATCTATCAGATGGATGTCAAGACTGCATTCTTAAATGGTATTTTAAAAGAGGAGGTGTTCGTTCATCAACCAGAAGGGTTTGTAAATCCAAAACATCCAGATTATGTCTATGTACTCGACAAAGCTCTATATGGTTTGAAACAGGCCCCTAGGGCATGGTATGATGTTCTTTCCCAGTTCTTAGTCGAATCTGGCTTTTCAAAGGAAAAGTTGATACGACTCTGTTTATCAAACGTCAAGGGGAAGATATTATACTCATTCAGGTCTATGTCGATGACATTATTTTTGGGTCTACAAATCCAAAATATTGCAAACGTTTTTCCGATCTCATGGTCAAACGCTTTGAAATGAGCATGATGGGGGAGATGAATTTTTCCTAGGTCTTCAAGTTCGTCAACTTTCAACTGACATCTTCATCAATCAATCAAAGTATATCTCTGATCTGCTGAAGAAGTATCTCATGGACGATTGTAAACCTATTGCAACACCGATGTCCACGACCGCCAAACTAAATGCTGATCTGGATGGTAAATCGGTAGATGTCACAAACTATCGGGGTATGATTGGATCACTACTTTACTTAACGGCCAGTTGTCCGGACATCATGTTTTCAACATGCATCTGTGCTCGGTATCAGGCTGCTCCCAAAGAATCTCACTTTCTGGCAGTCAAACGAATCTTTTGTTCCCTAAAAGGCACCAGAGATCTTGGTCTTTGGTATCCCAAGGAAACCTCGTTTGATCTTTCTGCCTTCTCTGATGCTGATCATGCTGGGTGTATGCTGGACAAGAAGAGTACATCTGGGGGAGTTCAGTTTTTGGGAGATAAGCTAGTCAGCTGGTCATCAAGAAAGCAAAACTGCGTCTCACTATCAACAACTGAAGCAGAATATGTTGCGGCCGCTAGCTGTCCGTCCCGGGTGATATGGATGCAATCACAATTAAAGGACTATGGCTTTTCCTATAGCCGCATTCCTTTATATTGTGGTTCCAGAAGTGCAATTGCAATATCTTGCAATCCAGTTCAACATTCTAAAACTAAACATATCGATCTTCGATGTCATTTTATAAAAGATCACGTTGAACTGGGTAATGTTGAATTGTACTTCGTATCCACCGATTTTCAATTGGCAGATTTGTTTACCAAGGCTTTGGACGAAAAACGTTTTAATTATCTTGTCTCAAAACTTGGTATGCTAAATCTCAAAACTTAATTGTCTTAAATTCGTATTTTTCAATTTGTTAAATCGGGGCATTCTTCGTATCATCTCTATGGCTTTCAAGAAACTCGTCTTGAAACCCGGTCGTCAAATAGTCGTCAACTGTCAAAGGAGAGATTTCACTCATCTCATCAGTATCAGGGGAGCTGATGCTGGGTTACTTAATTCCGTCTCTCGACAATTATTAGGATTTTTCTTCATTTTTACTTAATTTTTACTTTTTAATTTTTAATGATTAATTTTCCTTTTGTTTTATTTTCCTTTAAATTTAAAAAAAAATTCAAAAATTTAAAAAATTTATTTTTCAAAAAGTCTTCGGGCCGAACATTGCACTGTTCCCGGCCCGAGGTTTGACGTCGGTTAAGAAGTTCGGCTCGAACTCCAGTACATATAAATACTCTTCGTCGAACACAGTAACTCCTTCCGTTTCAAACTACTCTCGACCACACACACTCGAACACACCTGCGAAAACACACAGTTAACACAAATCTCTACATTCTCGTTCTATACTGCTCGAACTCAGTCGAATCTCATCTCAAATCATTCTACAACCAATTTCGGTAAGATCTCAACCTTCGATTTCATCTGTTTAAGCCTCTTTGTACAGAATTCGATTGTTTGCATGTTCGACTCTATCTAGGGTTTCCTAGTTGGTGAAATCGATTCGATCTAGGGTTTTATTGTTAGTCATAGTCTACCTAGGATACTCGTATAGTGAAAACCAATCATCATTGGCCAGTTTTTTAATTCGTAGCATCGATCTAGGTTTGCTCAGAATCAAATCTGTAAAATCCTTAACATCGTAAAAGTCTTCGGCCCGAACTTGGGTTACAACTTCGGCCCGAACTTGGGTCGGCCCGAACTACATGTCAATGCTCGACCCGAAGTTCTTTATCAATGCTCGGCTCGAGCATATCACTATTCCCGGCCCGAAGACCTCTTGCATCTTCGGCCCGAACTTCTTCTGCCCGAAGTTGTCATGAATGTTCCGCCCGAACACTTATCAATTTTTTTTTTAGTATTACTAAGTTTTTTTATTTTATAAGTATATTATTTATAATTATAATTTACAAATTTTATTTATTAAATATTTTTAATAAAATTAAAATTTTTATATTATTCTTATATTTAAATACTTTCTACTATTAAAATTACTTACGACTTTCTCGTCTCGATCAGTGAACATCATCATCGTTTCATTTTATTTATCACTATGCACTAACTTTAATTATTGTTTTGTGCCATCCTTTTTTTAGTGTATAATTCTCAGATGGCGGCAGAACAAATCATTGACGAGAACACCTTGGTTCCTCCCTACATGATCAAAACACTGGCAGAGAACAACCCGTACTGGGCCCCGGAAGAAGAGATCTCCTTCAGCATCGCTTTCCCAGTTCATTCTCATGTTCTCCAACGTCACCCTCTATTTTACTTGACGAATGCCAGGCATGCGGTTCCAACGGTGTATGTTCAACAATTCTTCACTAACCTTACCCTGGTGACATCGACAGCCCCACACCAATTCGAAACAATGATTGATGAACAACCAATTCAATTCACAAAAGATGATCTTTATGACATCTTCCGGTTACCTCGTGGCAACTCAAGACCACCACTCACTACATTTGAACCACAGCTGCCATTCCAGTAAGTGTATTACGGAATACACGACCTTGGTCTTGACCTACCTCGGAATACAATTGACCTCAGAGAATTCAAAAAGAAAAATATGGCAAGGAGCTGGTCCCATGTCTTCACTATCTTCAACCGATGCATGACAGGAAAGGTAGCCGGTCACGACAGGGCCTCAATAAATGTTCACCACGCCTATCATGCCCTGTGCTATAACCGACATTATGACTATGCTGCCTATTTGTGGGAAGAATTCAAGCTCTCCAAATCAAAGGAACCACAATTTCAGCCATACCCGAGGTTCTGGTCCATTATGATAGAACACTTCATGCAGAGATACCAAACCATTCATATCAGAGATGCTGCAATGCGATTCATACCCTCGAGTGTTACGTTCCTAAGGAGCAACAGTGGTACAACTGCTGTCAATGACGCACTGATCCCTCTCCCACTCTTTAAAATTGCTGACTTCAATCTTGATGTCGTTAGACGATACCAGGATCTTCATTATCCTGACTGGAGACCCGAGGGTGCACAACCGCAACCGGACCAACCAGCTGGTCCACTACAACAACCAGCTGCTCCTGCACAACCAGCTGCTCCAAAACAACAACAGGCTCAACAACACCAACCACCACCTCACCAACCACGTCCTAGACGTCGACCAGCTCAACAACAACAACCACCGGCTCACCGACGTGCAAAACGACTTCGCCTCTCATCCAGCGATGCCTCAGGAAGTGGGTCGGTTGCCACTACATCTTCCCAAAAACTTCCACCTCCACCAACTCGACCCATCATACGACAACCCACACGACCAGCTGAACCTTCCTCTTCTTCAACATCAGAAGATTCAGCTGCCACCATTTCTGATCGACCAAATTCTCCACCATCACCACAAGGTCCACCTTCACCACCACCGCAAAGATCCCCAAATCCCTTCGATGATCCTATTTTCTCGACTCCTTCTCCACGACACACCCTACCACCAATCACATCAACCATTCCCACTACCGCAACCACCCTACCACCAATCACATCTACCATTCCGACTACCACAACCTCGGTCCATCCAATTTCGTCCACAATCCCAGCTTCCACAATCACTTCTCCACCTTCCTCAACTACCGTTCCACCTATCACAACCACCATTCCACCAGTTACAACCACCATTCCACCAGTTACAACCACCATTCCACCTATCACCACCACCATTCCACCAGTTACAACCACCATACAACCAATAGACACCTCACTTCCTCCATTCTCCATCACAATTGGTACTGCCTCAAGGGTCGTTACAACTCCACCTGCAACAGTTGTTATAACCCTCCCTCATCAGATTACCTTATCAAAGGCTACCTCCACCACCATAACTGCACTGCCAAATCCGGATCTGCAGCTGGTCCCTCATCTCGCCTCCACAATCCAAACACTTACTACGAGGCTGGAAAACCTTGAGGGTAGACTGACGACTGTTGCTCCTCTTCCACCGGCATCTGGTCCATTTAACCGAGAAATGCTCCTGGAAGCATCCCGTTCATTTACAATAGAACAAATTAAAGCGATGTTCAACTATCGCTTGGAAGAACTGGTCGTGCCCTGCAATCAAGGATCCCTCATATACAGAAGGCCGGGTGACCCTGAGGATGATCCTCAGGGAGGATGACAGAGAAGAATACTGGAACACGGAGGGTCCAGTTCTCAACACCAAGGAGGTGCGAGTCATTCACAACAACACCCCAGCTCCTCTCATCAAACACAGGGAGGAGGCCCACAAGACTACGATTATATCCATGACTGGGCGGTCGTTGAGTTTGATTATAATCAGGTGTTGCACGTTGAACCACTCAACCAGTGGCGTGTAGATGAAAGTGAAGACATCTTGTCACAAAACAACCGTACGCCAAGTGAGATGACTGCAGAAGAAAAACTCGAATCTATGAGTCATCTCCAATCCATCAATTTTGAGGTTGAGCATCATCGAAAAGATAACGTTCAACGGGTTCTAAGAAAAGAGGCGGACACAGTTATTGATCTACAAAGTGACCCGGAAGAAGATAATCTTGTGAAAGAGGCTTTTAACGAACCATCTCCAACTGCCAACTCTCCTCCAAACGACGACTCTGACAGCGACAAACCAAGGGAGGATGAACCATTTGATGTAAAAAGATACCCCTTCACCCGAGAAAACTATCACAGATACTTCTGAAACTACGATCAACTGGTTGCCGCCAAAACACCAGCACCGGAACCACCAACTGCCTCCCCTACACATGATGTGCCGGTCTTATCCTATAGCGAGAAGCGAGCGGCGGATAGAGCTAACAAACGCCGTCTAAAGATCTCCAAAAAAGGCCTATTCCAACAAGTTAAAATGTCGTTTGTTGAAGACCGCTTCTCAGCTATTTTCCAGGAGACAGAGCTGCCTATAATTTATCAAGATTTGTACAAAGAAGTGATTCTGCCATTCAGAGAAAAGAAAATGTATTACCTCACAATGCATTACCTTAGGGGCAGAACAGATCGCTACAACAAGTCTCCAATAACACAGCTCCTGGAGTTAACGACCGACCATTTCTCAGGCTACTACTGGTACACCATCTTCCATATTCGCAGAGCAGACGATCAGCTATACACGATTACTGAAGGAGACTTCTATATTCTCAAACCTCGAGATATAGAATGTCTTTACAACAAAGTACGCTTACTTCCAGACACCCCTCACCCAATTCAAAATCATGTGAGAAATTTCGCTCAGGCTGCTCTGAAGCACTTCATGCTCGTTAAATCTCTAGCTGCTCGAATGGAAGATGTCCAGATGGCTGTTGAGAGTGGAACAGCAAAGGTTCACTTGGTTGCACCTTACAGATCACTTCCCTCCGCAATTCAAACTCGGAGAACAGTTGTTCTAGGTGAACCCAACTTGGGAATGACTTACACGAACTACTTCAACGAAAGAGTCTTCTTCCGTGTGTCAGAAATTGCCAAGTACTGTGACGGCACATTAAACCTCCTGAAGAAAACATTGGAGAAAAAGGGGCACATGAACAGAGATCCCAGCAACCCAGAAAACACCTCTCTTCATCGCAATATTGACACACTAATCACCGCCATTAAGGAAAGACAAAGCTGGCGAATAGTGATTAGACATTTTGAGGTTCATCTGGGTGTACGAGACATAAGCAAAACGCCTACCTACACAACTGAAGTTAGTAATCCGCCACTACAATTCGGTCAATATCATGGGCTCAGATGGCCGGACGAATCAGTTGATCGCCAAAAACCATACGCGAGACGTGGTACGCGTTAACTTTCAAATGCTGGGAGATACTTCACCTGTTCCTATCAATGGCTTCTGACCAAAACAGACTCAGAACCCGATCATCTAAAGAAAGCACACCGAAGCTCAATTATCCTTCAATACAAAAACTCTCTTCCAACCCTCCGACGATGTTTAAGGTACGTCTTCAAATCTCAAAACTTTTTCATACTTTTGATTTGTCGAGGGGGAGAAATACTAATTCTAGGGGGAGAATTACCATTTCTAGGGGGAGAAAATTTAGAAAAATCAAAACAAATATACCCAACATGAATAAACGAACGAAAAATATTTTCATAAAGACAATACCTTCCCATGGTTTGCCAGATCCGGCCTAACCTATCCCAGGGAAATATTTCAGCCAACTGGTAAATATGAGGGTATACGTCTAGGGTATAGAACTAGGTGAGTGCAAGGTGATGTGAAAACACGATAAATCTAAGAAAACACACCTTTGAGTGCATCTGAACCGCAAAATAAACCGGGCAACCACACAAAACGGTGATCATTCATACGTTGAATGTTTCACAAGACTTTACTCGCCCAGTAAAGCAAATGCACACCACCACGAACCACTCAAATTCCACCCAACAGGAATTTGTTTCATTTCATAAGGGGACGTAGCACATAATCTACTGACTGCTCATTTGGAGTTTGTCGGTATTGAAAATATAACCTCCTGCCCGGGTTAAGTCTCTTTGTATGCACAGTGTGTCTAGTTCTCACCCCCAAGAATCTTTCCAATATAGGACATTTGCACTACAAAAAATGGATTTCCGTGAATCCATCGGAACACTCGTAGTGGCATCACAATCTGATGTTTCACGAGGATCGAGTGGAAATCCTGCTAGAGCTAACATCACGCCAACTCTAAACGCAGGTCACACATTTGAATCAACAGTTGTGCAAACAACTACCGATTCATACGGTGTGCTAACGGATACTCTAAGTGAGTCCGGTGTTACCGAAAAATCCATGTGAAAATTCCTTAAATGAAACATCTTTTAAAAAGGCTGATTATATTGCACATGAGCGTAATAGTCCACTCTCAAATTACTCCTATGATCTGCTAAACCCAGCATGATCTTCCCCGGAGCCACCGACAATATAGGAACTAAAAAGTGGGGGTCCCTAGGTCTAGGTGAGCAGAATCAAGTATCATGGGATCTTGATTGGGGTGCGCTGAGGTAAAAATTGAGAAGGGGTATGAAGTATGGGGTGCAAATGAGCTTATCACATGGTATAAACAAAAAACGAGGGTGTGGTTGAAAATGAAAAAGTGAGTTGAGTGAGGAGCGTGAGGAGCGTGTGTGAAAGGGTTAAAGAAAACAGAAAACCCTCCCTAAACCGAACAAATGACCGGGTAACCTCATCTATATCGGATTGCATATGTTGCTTTCTGATTAAGGCATCTTGGACCCAGTGATGCAATGCACAACCCCCACTAACCACTCAAGTACAAAAAGTACTTGTTTCAAAATCACGAAGATAACCACATCCACTATCGACATCTCATTTGGAGATTGTTGATATTGAAAAAGAGGACCCACCTCCAGTCCTCGCCTTCGTTTGTCCACGTATAGAGTCTAGAACCGAATTAAATTTCTCTAGGACACAGGCACTCTACCAAGCATATCTTTGGGATATTGCCGAAACATTCATAGTGATACCAAAAACATTGGTACTCCACGATGATTGAATGGAAATCCTACCAGTGCTAACATCAATGCCAACACTGAACGTAGGTCACACATTTTCTGTAATTGTTGTGCTAACAGGCAATCTATGTGATCCTGTGTTACCCTGATACCTTCTCGTGCGAAATCAGACGACCGTACTCCATTCTTATCAACAACGGTCACTATGTCTGATAGAGGATCTGATGACTGTACTCCAATCTTATCAACAACAGTCAATAAATCAGACAAGGGATTCTATGACCGTACTCCAACATTATTAACAACAGTCAGAAAATCCAAATCATATCAATATTCTGCACTGCTTCAACTTCAACAAACATCAGGAACCAAGGATCAACAGCAAATCGACAAACACCACAACTTCAAGAAAGGAATTCCGCTGCTGTCCGCTCCAACTATGGGTCTACATTCCGTCGATTTGCATGAAGTCTTCTGGAATACTTTATATTGGTTGAAAAGCCAATTAAAAGTATGTCTGTCACCGATTATCAAAAGCTGATGCTGATTTTTCAACAAAACTGCACAACGGTTTAACACACAGCTAGCTCCAGCTTTACAAACAAAGAAGACTTCAAAGATATGCAACCTAGACTATTGTTACAAAGGGGGAGATTGTTAGGACTTAAAATGTTGTAAATAATAGTCTAGGGGGTATACGGTAACATTGTATATTAGTTTAGTTAGTTAATTAGGATTAGCTAGACAATTAGGGGTAGAAGTATAAATACCCCATTGTAATTGTTAATCCACAACTTTTGCACATTAATCATTTCTATTCTCCAGCAATTGTTCTCTCTCTCTCTCACTTAATTCTCTCTCTAAAACCCTAATTGTTCTTCTTCACTTTTCCATCTAGAATCATCATCCAACATCAAGTATGGATTGATTTAGTGTTATTATGCTTTTCACCAATAATCTCGTCCTTTGCGCAACTTTAATGAAAAGTATAACCAAGGCCTGTCCATTGGTGTTACATGCCCTTGCCGAAGTGATCCAATGATGCCCCGTAAACCTTACAACACATAAAAATATACAACAAAAATTTATTAGTAAATAATGAAAACATTTTAATAAAATAAAAATTATCTAGAACAACATCTAATTGAATCTTTGAAGCAAATACATCAGAATATATAAAAAATATTTAATTACTTTCATTAGTCACTTATATCTGAAGTCTATAGAACAAAACTTTTAACTTATAAACACCATCAAACCTTCATTGGATGATGTAGAACAAAGATTTAAGCTTATTAACATTATCAAACCTGCACCAGTTAATTCAAGAAGGGGTTAACTGATTTATGCTCATTTACTCAATTAAACTACAAATCAAGTCAAAACACATCAAAACACGAGGCTTTCAAACTTTGTCATGTAACCCATTTTACTGATAAATAATTTTGTAATTTACCATTGCACCATGAAAATGCTGACATTTTCTAATAAACAAAAGTTTACAAATAATAAAAAAAATGATACCATTGCACAACGACAAAATAAGATCAGCATGGTGACCAACTTGTTACATAACTTATTTACTTGCATTATTCTTATTTATATTTTATAATTGCTTACAATTGTTACAAAACCAACAAAAAAGAAACCAGGAAAATAAAGCACTGTCAGCAGCAATATATGCACAAACTCTAGATCAAAACTCAAAATGGCAACCCTAAATATGCATATTTCAAACTGAAGCAAATTGTATTACCCGTAGAAACAGATATAAAATTTTACAATAACTTCGATTAACAACTCAAAATTCACAAATAAATCAAAATATGCTCGAATTGAATTAGGAATTGAAACTTACCGGAAGAAACATCGCCAATGTATTGTGTTTCTCTTCTGCCGCTGCCCTCTTTCTCACAAAGGTTAATATACTGAGAAATATGTATCGGGGAGTCTAGAAGTCGAGGAATATCGATGACCATTTAGGAAGTCGAGGAATATCGATGGCCATTTAGAAAGTCTAGGAGTCTTTCCCACGGCTGTGATTCGTTTGTTTTTTTCAACTGGGCATAGTTACATATTCGGCTGAAAATATGATCTAAAGCCCACTGTTGCCCTGGGCCAGCGCACAGGCTGCACAGGGCTTGGGCCGGGCCTGAGTATAACTAGGGGCGTTAATGATCCGAGTCGAGTCGAATATCAGGAAATTTGGGCTCGGCTCGTTTAGTAATTACTTGGCTTGAGCTCGACTCGAGCTCGAATACTTATGTAGTGTTCGAGCTCGAGCTCGATACTCGTCTATGATTCAATATTTTTTAAATTGAGTTAATTTACAAATTCGAAAAGCTCGTTAATTACTCGACTCGTTAACAATATATGTTTATTCTTGTACTTATTGTATACAACACTTGTTCGACTCTTTACGATCGGCTCATTAAGATCGAGTGGCTCGTTCGACTCGAGACTAAACGAGCTATCGAACGAGCCGAGTCGAGTATTAAATTATTAGGCTCGGCTCGTGAGATTAATCTTGTATTAATTTATGTTCGAGCTCGACATAAGCTCGATCTCAATATAAACAAGCTCGAGCTCGAGTAGGTCGTCGACTTGTAAACACCCATAAGTATAACATTGGTTGAGCGCACTTTAATGAAAAGTATAACATTGGTTGAGCGCAAAAACTACCATCAACTTTGTCTTTGATTAAATTCTACTCTCGCACGGGATAAATTACATATATTTGATGTGATAATCTTATTATGGTATAAGATCTATTCCGATGTTATTTTCTACATGTATCAAATCAAACTACAATATATGAAACCAAACTAGACATTTGATTTTCATTCCAAGCTATTAGAATTATTAAATATCAGAAAAACTATAAAAAAAGTGTAAACTTAAGAAAAAATTAATGTGGAAAATTAATTCAAAGAAAAAAATAAAAAATATACAAGATGGATCTGGTGACTTAACTCTTGGTGGCATAAATTAATAGAGAAAATTCTTTCTTCTTCACCTTCTCTTCCAACCATAACCTACTATCAAACTCATTTCTTGTTCTAAACATAAAAACTGCATGACCCGATCCAGATCCGGATTCAGACCCGGAATAGAAGCACCAATCATGAGCGTCCCACATTAGATCCACTGACAACCCATCAACAAATATGGTTTGATTCCCTCTAAAATTCCATTGGAGCCTCTTAACCCGAATGACGACCCGCTTATCAATACAGACCGATAAAGTCGGGTTTTTTACACCGTCATCTTCTCCGGTACACTGAATCAAGATATCATGGCAGCTTCCGGCATCGGAAAATTGAGCCTTTGTGGAGTAGAGGGTATTTCCGTGAAAATGCTCCCGCCGGGAAATTAAAGAAAATTTTGCAACTTGTTTATGGGTTCTGACTTTCTTGACGGCGGCTTCCTCTGCCATGTCTCCGATGAATAACCCCAGTTCGGAATCAACCATGATTATAACATAGTACCCTTCAACCGGTTCTGCTTCGGCGCCGTACAACGCCGACGAAAGATCGTAAAAAACCTCGAACTTTGAATTATTGATTTCCAACACTTTGGTGCCTTTTTTCTTGCGAAATAATCTTGAATTTGTGTTTAGACGGAACGCCGTTGTGGGATCGTCGCCGGAGTTTATTTGAAGGCCTTGGGCGGCGGCGTTACGACACCACATGACGGTGATCATGTGGTGGGTGCCGGTTGAAAGGGTGATTTTGTATAAGTTTGTAGCGGCGGTTTGGATTGATGGAACTAAATTTGGAGAAACAGAATTTGAACCATTTTTGTAATTTGAATAACATGATGGTTTTTCAGTCACTTGAACTGCTAATTCACTGTAACAAGAAATCAAACCCATGACTGTTTCTTGTTTCTCAAATTTTCTGGTGAGAAACTTCGATCAACGATATGAGGTGTGTGTGTGTGTGTGTGTTAAAGAGAAAGAAGCGTATGTTTAGGTGGTGTAATGAATATGATTTTGCGTCTAATAAGAAAAACAAATGGCAGAATATGAGTGTATATATATATTTAGGAAACTTGCTGAATATAATGTATTCAGTTTTTATAAGAATAATGGAATTTATTTCTACTTTTATTCATATTTACAGTCTTATTCATCTTTAAACTTGACATTTGTCATATAATAATTCTATTTTTTCATATTATTTATTGATTTAGATACTTGTTATGATTAATATAGATAAGACTATAAGTAAGAACAAAGAGTAGGAATAATTTTTTTTTTTATAATCAAATTAATTTTCAATATTTTCCTTTCTTATCATATTGTTGCCAGTTCATGTGAGATATTTTGAATAAAATAATGAAAGTGGAGTTTCAGGTTTAAGTTTGCTTTTCTTTATTTAAAGTTAGACGAGGTGTGAATTTGGATAATAAAAATATTAATATTAAACGTTACTATTATAATATATGTCGTAAATAATTAAATTTTGTCGGCTATTACTAAAATGATGGTTTAGATAGGTCTTTAGGTGGTTTCACATAGCCTACATATAATTCAAAGTTTTTTTGAACGACCGTTGGTAAGTTATGATTTGAGATAAACAATGATATCTACAATGAACAATATGTTTTTTTTAAACCCTTTACTTATTTAGAGAAAACTCCACGACCTATTCATCTGAGAAAAACTTTTAATACACAAATTTTTTTATTGAAAAACACTTTAAAGTTTTCCTTACTGACAAGTTGATTTACAAGAGGAAAAAAATTATACATGTATCTAATATCTATGCAGCACAAGCATTTCTTTACATAATTATTTACAATTTTCCACCCTTTGAACCGTGTAAGAAACTCTTTTATTAATTCGGGGTCAAATATATCTTTTCCTATAAAAGTTTTCAATATTTCTTTCTTTATGTGCAAATGGGTAAGAATTTTATTTCCAAATTAACGGGTCAATAGTCATGTTTAACGTATTTCTTTTTGACAAGGTTTTTGGTAAAGAAATGGGAATTGATCGATTTGTTCAAGGCATAATTTACTTATCTATGCAAATAAAGTTATTTAAGGTAAATAAAATTATTTAATTACCTTGAAAAATTCCGTTTTTTTTGTCCTTCCGTTCAACTCTGTTAAAATTAGGCCGTTAACTTGCCTCACATGCCAAACATGTGAGGGTATTTTAGTCCTTTCGCCAAATTACTTGTATCCTGTGCATTAAAAATTGTACTTTTGCTTTCTTCACCATCTTCATCAAGAACCTTTCTTCACCACCTTCATCAAGAACCTTTCTTCACCATCTTCATCAAGAACCCTACAAACCTTCAATATCAAACAAGATCTCACCATCTTCTCTGATGAACACTTAATCGCCACAAAACGGGAAGGGATCGAAGAAGACGAAAGTGGAATAATAGAGACCTTCCCCTTCGTCGGAAACCGCCCGTCGTACCACCTCCGATTCCTATCTAGACGCTATAACAGAGCCCGACTTCAAAACCTTAACAGAAGCAGAAATTGATTGGGGGGTCTTGTTCCCCACATCATTCCGACCAGAACCCAACTTTCCACGATCATCCCCGTCGCCGGAATCCGGCGAATCTCCGCCATGCGATTCCGACCGATTCCTCTCAGATCTGAACTTGAAACGAACGCCAATGACTGATTGCTCAACATATCCTTTTTCGTCTCACCACCCTGATTCCGAATCTGGCCTCCAATCGCATTTCCAACCACGTTTTCCGGCCGCCACCAGAATCCGCCGTTGAAGGACCTTCGTATTTTGAAGCCAAACTTAATTCACCATTAAAGAATCCGGATTTTGTAGTTTAATTAGCGATTTGTGTCCGGATTCTTGAAATCCTAATATTCCAATGGGTGTTGCCATGGCTACCATGGCTGCCATTTGCTCTTGTACTCAATGAAGAAGAAGATACAATAAAGTACAAGTCTCTGAAAGCACATGGTACAAGCCTGGTAAAACAAAGAAGAAGAAGAAGAAGAGAAATAAAAAAAAAGTAAAAATAAAATACTAAATGAAAAAGACAGAAATACCCTCACGTTTTCAGCACGTGAGGGGCTTAACGGCTAAAAAGAAACGGAGGATGGATGGAAGGACAAAAAAACGGAAATTTGCATACCTCAGGGACAAAAAAAAACCACAGGGACAAAAACGCAGAAACGGGCAAACCACAGGAACAAAAACAAAAACAGTAATTTACTCAATATAATATATAAAACTTGAAGATATAATAGTGAACAATTAGTTACAGAACCCGTTTTATGCTACAGAACCGTCATAATCGGCCGAAATTTGTATATATAGTAAACAATTAGTTACAGAACCTAGACGTACGAAATTTGATTTGTATTCCTTTGATCAAATTAATGATAATCCACATAATCGAATATAGATATAATATATATATATTGAACAATTAGTTACAGAACCCGTTTTATGCTACAGAACCGTCATAATTCAATCTAAACCATTTATTTTCAAAATGAAATAATTATGGAAGACACATGAAGGAATTTATGAGGGACCCCCAAATATTGGTTTGCATGTATGTTAATCGTGCACGTAAACATATATGTTATTGCGCATGTAAGTATTCATAAGTGTTATTTTTGCATTATTTGTGCATATATGTTTTTCAGTATTTTTTGTAACGACCCGAAATTTGTAAATAAATTTATAAAAATTGTGATAAATAAGGATAAATCGTTTAGAGAACGTAGGAATTGTGTTGGATCCCAACAACACAACCGTGTTGCGTTATGGCCGAGTGACAAAGATATGATAAGTAAATAACAACAAGGTTTCAATGATTAAGAGTTTTATTAAAAACAGCTTAATACAATACAGAGTTTGCGGAAATAGATAGTACACACTACCTAAAACTCTATACTTGAGTTGACACTTTAGACCGCTCAAACTAGAAGAGATAAACACTGAGAGTTATATCAGCTGATACTAACAGCTGATATTAATGCCTTAGTAATAACTATGGAGGAGTTAATACTTAGACAATAACTAACTCTCAGAGAATGTTCTTGTGCTTATGATTTCTATGATGCTCTAAAGGCTAAAGGTGTTGTTAATGCAAGCATTTACATCTGCATTTATAGCCAAAGATCCATGTTCCTTAGTCCACAAGTTTGACGACGTGTAAACATATTATTCGTCGATGTAGACTTGCCATGGATCATTAAATGCGATTGCACAAGTTATCGTCCTGAGTGTACTTTATGTCCACTTCTTCCGGTACCTTTTCTGACGCACAGTGAAAGGTGTACTACACAAGTACAGAAGTTGTTGACTTTCTCTTTACATGCTTGAGGGACAAACTATGAAGTTGTACTGACATTATCTTCTATTCCAAAATAGAAGATCTTCATCGTTTTCTTCTTCTTTGAGCGGGAAAGGGAAATGTTCAAGGTGTCAATGAACATTTCCTTTAAGTCTTCATCTGCAGCAGGTACTATCAGCTGATTCCACAATCAGCTGAATAGTCTTCTTCTTGTCTTTGTCCTTTGGCCATAGACTTCGAATGAACTCTCGTTAATAGCTGCTGATTTGACTTGTATCCTAAAGCTAAGTACGTACTCAGCTGAAGGTTTATTGTATATACTTGTTTCAACTGAGATACATACTTCAGCTGTTGTTTATTCTTCTTGGCTGTTGAGCATCAAATCTTATTTACTTAGTCTTGGGACTAACAAATTGGTTTCGTGTCATTTGGACACCGTATGAGAAAGTTATGGACGAAACCGGGCCGAGACAAGGATGAAAAAGTGCAGCCTTGGCTGCACAAGGAGTTAGCGACGCGAAGATAAGTTCCCGATCGGGAACTGTCTACCGAAGGTTGGGCTTTTGTGCGTGAAGTAGTTCACGACCAGTTAGCGATCACGAAGTTTGCGAGTAGAGAAAGTTAGCGACGCGAAGTATAGATCGCGTCGTGAACTTCGGTCGAGCAGCTTTAAGTCGGGTTTTGGCTCATTTGATGCCATATCAAAACCCTAGTTTCTTCTTTGGCGATTTTCGAGCTTGGGGACTGATTGAGGTCGGATCCTTCACAAATCTTTGGTAGATTTCACTCCTAGTTGAAGATTAAAGGTATATCTTCACTCTTTGATCTTCGTAGCTTAAGATCTATGTATTTTGATGTATGGGTTTGAAACCCTAGTTCTTGGGGTTATGAGTTATGGTGATATAAGTGATGTATACATTTAATAGATGGTATATAATCAAAGGAACAAGTGTATGATTATGATTTGTAAGAATCTTAAGGGTTGGTTAAACCTAGGGTTTGGTAAATCACCATAATTGGGGGAAATGAGTTAGTAAGTGTTATCTAGAGATAGATGGACACATTGGTAGTAGTATGTGATGTTGATCATCTTGTGATTATTGTATTAGGCATTTGGTGAGGTCTTGGAAGGGTGACCGAATTGTGAAGCAAGGATACTGACGTAAAGAATACGGTTGGAGCATTTTATTGATAAGGTGAGTACGTGTGGACTTTACTGAGTACATAGCTATATGAAGTATTTTGATTACTTATGAACGGTCTATTTAATGTTTGTCTAGACTTTTTATGTGTTTAGTTAGTATATATTATTGATAATATCTAACTAACTTGTTTGATGATTGATGTGATAGTCGAAGGCTTTGACTGGCATAAATGATAGAGTTATGATTAGAGATAGATGGTGGTGACGCGAGGGTGACCCCGGTCACTGAGACGGGTGTACATATGTTTGTACACTAAGCACACGGGTGCTACTAGTACGCATATGTTTACGTACTAGGCAACGTAGGGATCTATTGCATATATGTTTATGCATTAGGTTCGCTTGAGTTCCAATACATATATGTTTATGTATTGGATATTACTGTGTTCTGGTACATATATGTTTATGTACTAGATATGTATGCTAGGAAAGCAGGACCGATAGAGTCACCATAGAGTGACTAGGATGTGTTGGTAAAATATAAATATGTATTTATATACGATGTGATACTTTATATTATTGGGGTCTAAACCCATGTAGCTCACGAGACATTTTTGTGTCTCACGTACTCCTTGTTTGTTTGCTATGTACTCAGGTTCTGGATCGAGGATTTAGGTGCGCATGGATTGAGATATGCAGGGCCTAGAGTAGAAGATCATTAGAGCGGATTTGTGCTTAACCTTGGTTTTGATATATTTTGTAACACCAAACCTCATACTCTGATTTTCATATCAAAGGTTTTTGTAAATCCGTGTTTTGGAACTGGTCTTCTATTTATGAAAATAATTTATTTTGGACAAATGTTTTGTATTAAAAATTGAGGTGTTATATTTTTGATGTTTTTCTTAAAGTATATATGTTTGATCTGGATTAAATATTATTGTTTTACATATTTATCTACTAAATTTGATTTTCTTAGATGAGTTCTGCTGTATTCTAGTTAAATAATGAGTTCTGCAAATAATTCACATACGTATCGTATTGTATTATGTTTTTCGGTAATTATGCGAGGATATGATCAAAATAATTTAAAATTATAAAATAACATGTGGGATTTGTATTAGTAACAAGTATAATAAATTATATAGTATAAGAAAATATTAAAATAAATCTGGACTCTTAACAACGAACATGTTTTTTTTTTCTTCATAACTTGCAAGTCAACCGACAACAAAATCACAAAGATAATACTCCATGTTTAAGAGAGAGAAAAAATCACTTATTTGCTTGATTTTAAATTATATTTGATATAGTTATTTGTTATTATTACAAAGAAAAACGTAATTAAAATAAACAATTAAAAGCATATGTATTTACAAGCTGCAAGATTAAAGTCATCGAAAGCATCTTTAATGTTAAATGTACATTTTAACATCAAAATAGTATAAAAGTGCACAAATTTTACTCCATTGTGTGACTTAAATCTTTACACTAAAATGGTACGATGAATAATAATCTCCAAATTTTGGTGTAATAATGTTCATTATACAAAATGTATATTCTTATATTACTTCTATAATCTAAGTTAATTTATACAATATTACTTTATAATAATCTCCGAATTTGTATGTTTTAAAGCAATTATGTAAATCTTTCAGAAGTATTAAAATTATACTAGCCAATGGTTTTCGTCACTTCCCTATCGGTAACCGAAAACTCCCAATCAAACACCACCTCTTGCCAATGGTATCACTTAGGCTGTTGGGTAGGATACCACCAGCAAGAATGAAAATTTTGCTACATCAAATACTATATAAACAAAACCACAACACTATCATTTCACGAGAAATACTCACACACCACGACACTCACCCACGTGTGAAGGAGGACCCACCCAAACACCCCAAAAGTTGCTCTACCACGGGTTTGAATGTCGTGGTCGTGGGCACCCTACAACCACGAGAGACCCCCCATGGGGTGTGGGGGGGGGGGTGTCTTTGTTTTACCAGGTTGTGGTACCCTGTCAAACGTCCTCTCTACAATGTGTAGAGGACCCATATCACATAACCTTAAGTGACGTTTGTTACTTTGCAACCGACAAGACTATTAGCAGTGACCTAATGAATGTAATTTTTTGATCTGAAAAATATATATTAAAAAATAAAAAATAAAATATGATGTTCACAACTCATAAATAAAAAAATAATAATGAAACATTCTTGTTTCTATTCTTTTGTAAACCTTAAAAGCTGTGAAAAATGCATAGATTATAACTAACTAACATGGTATACTAGATCCAGCTTTATATGGGGATTTGGCATATACCTAAATGTTGTGATCTACGAGTCAAAACTACCGTTAACTATTCAATTCAAGTTTTCAAATATTAGTTTAGTTCTCATTTATACAACTGTAATGATAATATATATATTTATAAGGGGACCAAACTGATTTTTAGCCAGCTATCTAAATAGACAAAAAAAAATGTCACACACACAATCAAACCCGGTTTTAGCATGATGATCACCCGTTTGGCTTCGCCGCTCCGGGAACACAGTGTGATCCGACATCACCATATGATCCGGCATCCCCATAGTTAGTCCAGTGTTGGCTTTCGTGTGATATATTTCCTAACAATTATTAGAGCCTATGGGCTCCCATTAAAAGTTGAAATTGTAAAACAATGAACTAAGAATTGTATTTGATTGAATCTTGGAAGCACTACAATGTCGCGTACTAGTAGTATTTGTAACAACCTCTAATGGACCCTAACCCCACAAAGGGGTTTGGACCAACTAACCTAATCTATAGTCCAACAGGAAAATTTTCAGATGAGTTAATTGGGTTGGGCTTTAGAGTACAGTTCATGTATATAAAAGATTTTCCACGAAATGAAAATGGTGGGTTGCAGAGGTGCACAAACAGGTTTTTTTCGAAAACCGGATCGGATTAAAAACCGGATCGGTTTTGGTCAACTCCGGTCAAAACCGGTTTTGTCCAAACCGGTTCGGTTTGGGAACCGGTTTTAGGGGGCATGCACAAAAACCGGTCCAAACCGGATCGGATCGGTTTGAAACCGGATCGGATCGGATCGGTTTTTCGGATCGGATCGGTTTTTGGTTTAAAAACCGGATTTACGGGTTTTCCATATTTTTTTATTTTTTTTTTGTATTTTTTATGAACAAAATATGTAAAAAGACAATATAAATCGACTTTTAATTAAACGAAACCATCCAAATACAAGAGTTCTAAATCGAAATACAAGAGTTTTAAACATAAATTTAAACATAAATATAATACAAACTAAACGATAATTAGTCTTCATTCTTCATGTCTTCGTCTTCATTCGCCGCCTCCATTTCTTCATTCTTCATTCTTCATCACGCATGATATTGTTGCATAGTTCCATGTCGAATTGAAATTCTTCTTGTGTTAGAGGTACCGACATATGTCCCTCTATTTCCACGTTATGTAATCGTACGCTTCATCATTACCCAAGTTAGGGCTGTCAAATCGTGCTATCGTTTCGTGTTGCTGGATAACACGACACGACACGAATTCATTCAACACGAAAACGACACGAAGTCGTGTTTTATTTTACTAACACGAACACGACACGATTAAAAACCGACAAACACGACAAACACGACAACACAAAATAAATTACAAATTTCTTACTTATTACATGTTAAAAACACGATAAACACGACAAAATCATAACTATCGTGTCAATTTCGTGTTAGTCTCTGAACACGAACACGACACGACACGACTTCGTGTTTGTTTTACACAACACGAACATGACACGAACACGAATTCAAATTTCAATTTTGTTCCAATTTCGTTTCGTGTATTATTGTCGTGTCGTGTCAAGTTTTGACAGCCCTAACCCAAGTATTGGGATCAATCCAATGAGCGGTAACACAAAGGTACGAGTCATGTGTAGCATTTGGGGCGGTCCAAACATCACTAGTTAAATTAACCCCCGTTTGTAGATTTTCAAAACCTTTTTTTAAATCATCTTTAGTAAGTTTCCATAATTTTATAGCATCACGTCTTAAGGTAGTACGACTTACATGGGAATAGCTTGCTTCCAACTCTTCTTGGATCATGCTCGTCAACCTTTTGTTGTCGAAAAAGTTAAAGGGCAACGCCTCTTGAACCACCAACTTCGCCATTCGTTGACGAAGCCTACTAGCGTCGAAAGTTTGTATCTTGCCGTCATTTCCCATGGTTGTTTGGCCACTCGTCGAGCCCATTTTTACTTCCTTGCAACTTTTATTCTTATGATTCTTCAAACTTGTATTTCCATCTTCTTTAAAGAAACGCCTACATCTTTTGCACCGAGCTTTTTTCGATCCATCCGACATCAAACATAAGTCGAAATTGCACCAAATGTCCGGATTTCTCTTTGTAGGAAGTATCTTATCTACGATAACGTCGGTAGAAGATTCACCCATACCAACCGAAGGTTGAGATTCCGAATCCTTAGCAAAGATTACTTGCGTTTTTGAGTGTGGTGTGAGTTTTTAAGCTAGAAATGAGAGTGTTTTGAGTGGTGATTGATCCTTAACATATAAGGGGTATTTATAGGTGAATTGTGGACCCTAAAAGACAAAATAAACGGCTAGAAACACTCCCAACGGTCAAATAACGGCTAGTTAACGGCTATTTTTTTGGACAGACCGAAGACCGGTTTAGCTAACGGATATATTTTTCGAACGGTAGGATGCAACGGCTATATTATTGAACGGTAATAATTCGAACGGCTATGTTTTTGTTAAAAAATCGGTTTAATAACCGGTTCGGACAAATCCGGTAAAATAACCGGTTAAAAAACCGGTTTTAAAACCGAACCGCTCGTCAGAAACGTAAACCGGTTGGGAACCGCCGGTTTGAGACCGATCCGGTATTTTCGAGCCTTAATCCGGTTTGAAACCGGTTTTAAACCGGTTTTTAAACCGGTTCGGTTAAAAAACCGGTCCGGTTGTGCACCTCTAGTTGCAGCCCAAAGCTGTTGATGGAATTCTTTTTTCATGGGCTTGGGTTTTGGTAGCCATGTTATGTGGATTTTGTTTCTCACCATGGAAATTGGAAGATGTGCAGAAATCCATGTTTTTGCTGTAAAAATTGTGGTAAAATGAGAGTGTGATTTTAGCTTGATCTATTATGAGGTTCATTGGGTAGCAGGTGCAGTTAAAATAAGATTGTTCAGTATATTCATTATCTTAGCCAATTAGGTGATAAAATTGAATTGGTATTAGTTTCCAACATGGATCTGGATCATCCAAATTTCTTTGATCTAAGTATATATGTTTTCATTATTTACCAAGTATATCGCTCAAGAGTTTGAGACGTAAAACACATACAACTTAATTATAAAGTTTTGACAATAATGTAGTAGTAAAATCTAGATGAATAATTTATTAAGAAATTAAGGGTGTCCATATGAACTAATGATAAGTAAATTATTATCAGGGTTTTTAAGCTATTTCGTGAAAACAAAAATCAATCCAGAATGTAAGAAACCAAATACTTTCCCCATATCAAAATAAGTGAATCACTTTAAAGTTTACGTTTTTTGAGGTAAAATAAGATAATAAGATATTAATGAAATTAAATGGGGTAATTAAAATGAATGACCCCAAAGATAAGAAGATGACAAAAATAGATGGTGCCTTACACCTTTAATGATGTTTAAAGAATGATTCACTTATTTTATTACACCCCGAAGAAAAAGTGATTTAGTTATTTTGATACCGAGGAAGTATGAAATATCCATCCCATGATGCAATAATAAAATTAGAACAAAGGCTAAATAGACAATTAAAATATGGAGGGACTAAAATGTGCATTAAATGTATTCTCAGGGACTGATGGCGCGTTTTACCGGAAACGAGACTTCACAGTTCACAACACTCCATCAGCTGTACTGTCTCTCTACCCCAAAACACACACTCGCACATACTTCACCTGTTCTCTCACACTCTATCTCTAGGCCCTCACTTTCTCTCTCTAGAACTATGGGATCTTCAACTTCAAACGCCATGGGAGCCATCTGTCACACAGTTCATCAATGAACTACATTCATACATCATAACCATTTCGCCGTTTCTTAAAACCCTAACCCTAGATCTATGCATTAAGGTTGGAAGCAGAACATGGCACAGAGCTCCGACCCTAAACCACCTACTTTAGACTCTGATGCTCAATCCTCACCTGCAATACCGCCTTCTTCCTGGGCCAAACGCACCGGCTTCCGCCCTCGGTTTTCCGGCGAGACAAATGCCAGTGATTCTGGTCAGTTCGCCCGCCCGAATAATCCCTCTCCTCCTGCATTTGACGTTGAAGCTGGCCGCGTACGCTCGGTACCTCCCGTGAACAGGACGGCTCCAACGCCTCCGCCGGCTAATGCTAAGGTGCAGCCGCAATCGGATAAGGATCAGTCTCTAAAGAAACGGAGAGATGCCGACGGTGCTCCTGCATCGTTACCGCCTAAGCCTAGTGTTAACGGACATGCTAAAATTGCTGCTGCGGCTGAGATGCCGGTGCCGGCGATTCCTCAGCCAAGCAGGAGGGCCGTGAGGAATGGGGACGTTGAAAGCGCGTTACCGCAAGTGGTTGATGATGAATTCGTTTCTCGTCATTCACATATGAAGTATGAGCTTAGAGACACTCCTGGTCTTGGTAATTATGTGCTCCAAATTTAAATTATTCATCCAATACTCGTGATTTTGTTGAAATTTGATTGCATAAACATGTATTCTGTATGAGAATTGCAATTTCCTGTTCCCTAACAAAGTAAATTTGGCATTTGTATCCATAACTAAACATGTAAATGACTAAATTCACCTCTACTTTTTAAGCATGTGTTGCTAATTATGATTGGTTCCTATCAAACTATAAATTCGGTCTTTACTAATTTTCGTGGATTGTTTCAGTTCCTATTGGCTTCTATGGAATCCAGCACTATCTTTCAATGTTAGGTTCACTCGTGCTAATTCCACTTGTAATTGTACCAGCAATGGGTGGCGATCATGTAAGCAATTGCATTGCAGTTGATTTCATATTAAATGCATTTGTAATGTTGTAAAAGTTTGTTTGATGGAAATTAGTGATTGTAGGAGGATACATCAAATGTTGTCTCAACTGTTCTATTTGTTTCTGGAATGACAACACTTCTACAAGCTAACTTTGGGTCAAGATTGCCACTTATTCAAGGGCCATCATTCGTCTTTCTTGCTCCCGTGCTTGCTATAATAAAATCCCCTGAATTCCTCGGTTTGAATGGAAATGTAAGTTCTATTTCCACTTTCTGTTTCTACTTTCTATTAGCAGCCTTTATATATATTTTTTTAATATTATATTATTAAAACTTTATTATACCAGAGTTTCAAGCATATAATGAAGGAGCTACAAGGGGCCATTATTATCGCATCAGCTTTTCAAGCATTACTCGGATACAGTGGACTAATGACTCTACTCTTAAGGTGTCTCACTTTACTTTTTTTTCCCTCATTATTTAATATTTAGAATTAACCACAACTTTTCTCTTTTAGGTTGATTAATCCAGTGGTTGTGTCTCCAACTATTGCTGCTGTTGGACTTTCTTTTTACAGTTATGGTTTCCCACAACTTGGTGCATGTCTCGAAATCGGCATTGTGCAGATTCTAGTAGTTATTATATTTTCTCTTGTAAGTTGTCACTCTCTAATAATTTATCTTATAAATTATTTCATCATTTACACTCTAAGATAACAAATCCTTTGTCTTTCAGTATCTTCGTAAGGTTTCCTTGTTTGGGCACCGTGTATTTCTAATTTATGCTGTAAGTAAATGATTTATCTTTTGTTAATTCTTATAAATTTCAAAACTTGGAATTACTTAATAAAAATTTATAATATTATATATCCATTTATTACACACAGGTACCATTTGGTATGGGTATTACATGGGCTCTAGCTTTCCTTCTGACAGAAACAGGAACCTACAATTACAAAGGTTGTGATGTGAATATTCCCACCTCAAATATAATATCTGACCACTGCAGAACACACGTGACCCGAATGAAAAGCTGTCGGGTTGATTCCTCTCACGCATTGGCATATTCTCCATGGTTCAGATTTCCTTACCCGTTGCAATGGGGCACCCCTGTTTTTAACTGGAAAATGGTCATTGTTATGTGTATGGTGTCTATTATTTCCTCAGTGGATTCAGTAAGCCCTCTTTTCATTTAAGAATAATTAAAGTTCTGATTTTTTATGAGGGGTATTTTAGTAATTTTGTTTTTGCCTTATATAGGTTGGGTCATACCATGCATCATCATTGTTGGTGGCATCAAAGCCTCCAACAGCAGGTGTTGTAAGCCGTGGGATTGGTCTTGAAGGTCTCTCAAGCATTTTGGCTGGTCTTTGGGGGACAGGTGTCGGGTCAACTACTTTGACCGAAAACGTCCACACAATTGCTGTCACCAAAATGGGCAGCCGGAAAGCAGTTGAGTTAGGAGCTTGTGTTCTCATTCTGTTATCTCTCATTGGTAAGTACCGATTTTTGTTATTGGTGGCCCGTTTACCAACTTACTTGTAAACGGGTCGATTCTGGTTATTACAGGTAAAGTAGGAGGGTTTATAGCATCAATCCCTCAAGTGATGGTTGCGGGTTTGCTCTGCATTATGTGGGCCATGCTAACAGCTTTGGGCTTGTCAAATCTACGGTACAGTGAGGCTGGAAGTTCTAGAAACATCATCATAATCGGGCTTTCTTTATTCTTCTCCCTTTCTGTACCCGCCTACTTTCAACAATACGGGCTCATGCCAAATTCCAACTCACCCGTTCCAACTTACTTCCAGCCTTACACTGTCGCCTCCCATGGCCCGTTTCGGTCCCAATTCAAAGGGGTATGTATGTAAATATACATTATTTAGATTATCAACCCTTTTTTTATTTATTATTTGTTTTTATTTGCAGGTAAATTATGTTATGAACACTTTGTTGTCACTCCACATGGTGATAGCTTTTCTGGTGGCGGTTGTTTTGGACAATACGGTACCTGGAAGTAAGCAAGAAAGAGGGGTTTATGTCTGGTCTGAACCCGAGACTGCTCGACAGGAGCCAGCTGTCGCTAAAGATTACGGGCTTCCGTTTAGAGTTGGAAAATTTTTCAGATGGGTCAAATGGGTCGGGCTTTAAACCACGAATTGAAAATGGCGGGTTGCGTTATTAGCCCGAAATGAATCTTTGAAGTTTGGGTTGTGAAGTTGATGTCCAGATTGAGGTCTGGTAGCCATTTTTGGAGGATTTTCTTTTATTTGCCATGGTAATTGGAAGAAATTGCATATTGGTTGGACTGTAAGATGGCATGTATAAATACGTCTTTTAAGTGTATATTTTAGTAATTTGAGCTTCATTGGGAAGTAATTGCGATTCATCTTACATTTCAAAATGCAACAATTCTTTTGTTATAATTCAAGGTTGGAAATCAAAATTTATCGATAGTATATTTTTACAAATTATATTTTTAGTCGTAAATATATCACGTAAATGACAATTAAATTCGAATTGACATTGTCACATTGATTTTAGGGTATATTAGTACTAAACTCGGTTCTGCATTTTTATCTCTAAACTTTTTTCTTTGGTTTTTTGTCCCTAAAGGTTTTTGGATTTCACTTTTCTGTCATCCCGTCCAAAATCTTCCCTTAATTTTTTTTTAACTCTTTTCTTTTTCATCTTCTTCAATCTACATCTCCTTCAAAAAAAAAAAAAAACCCTAAAAGCATTTTCATGAATCCTTCTTCTCTGATATCAAATTCGAACTCAGCGTTTAGTCGGAAACAGCTTACCACCGTCAATTCTGGCAGTGAATCTCAGGCTCACCGGCGGCATTATGGACAATTTCTGCGGCGAGTGGGAAGAACAAGGTGAGTGCTTGGGATAAAGAAGTCTTAAGGGCATCAACCATGGTGGTGGCATCAAGTGACTCATTGGATTTTTTGTAACCAACATCAAAGGGTGGAACGAACAAATCTAGGTTAGTAAAAGGTAACCAGTGGTCATGCCATGGTTGTTTTGGTGCCACTATCTCACTCTTTATCACCTTGACCGAGAAATCGTCACTTTTAATACCCATTTTGGGAGATAGAGATACAGCTAAAGCCAAGGTATATGTGTGTCCGGTTGATCTGAAGCAGTAGTTAGAGCATCTCCAACCATTAACTCTATAAAACTCACTCTATCTCTATAATTAGTAGTCCATTCACTTTAAACATAACCTCAACTCTAACGATAAACTCTATCAATCCCTCTAAAACTAGTGGGATCCATTGAAATCATATTTTTAATTAATTTATTTTACATTACAAAAGAAAATTAGAGTGAAGGATATGTGGAGTCCATGGATAAATGCATGAATAGAGGGATACCCTATCACTTCAAATATAGAGGGACTTTTTCTCTCACTCTATATTTAGAGTGAGGATAGAGGTGGGTTGGAGAAGATGAAACTTCAACTATAGAGATAGAGGGATGGATAGAGTATGATTGGAGATGCTCTTAGACTGGCCGTATCGCACGACCCCTCCACCGGTTATGACCGCCACCCAGGCGTCCCCCGACGCGTCGCCCCCGTTACGCCCATCGTCCCCCGACGCGTCGACTGTGTCCAACGGTCGACTATTCGACCGTTCCCATCGACCTCGCAATGACTTAATTTTTAAACACCCCCCCCCCCCAAACGGCTATTTTATTAAATACACTCCCCTTTCAAACTTAATTTTTACCCCTTCTTTTACCTTATAAATATCCAATCTTTTTCTAAAAAATTTCACACTTCTCATTTCTTTTCTTCACACTTACTCACATCACACACACTATCTTAAAAATGAGTTCCGACGATGAAATGAATGTCGCTAATTTCATTTTTGGCGACGAGGAGGAGGACAAAATTATACATCTTGGTTTTTTTACAAACGGCGGCGGCGTTTCTTGAAAGTTCCAGTTCTAGTATCCCTAGAACTCGTAGAAGATATGTGAATAGGGATCGTGACGGTGCTAATGACCGTCTCGTGGCAGCTTACTTCACTGAAATCCGATGTACAACGAAAAAAATTCGTAAACGTTTCAGGATGAGCCGTGATCTTTTCACACGATTTTCGTAAATGTAATGTTTTAATTATTAATGAAATTTAAAAATAAAAAAAATTGATCGGTCACCCATTGCGGGCTATTGGTCGCTATCTGGTCATGTGCTTGATCAGGAGAGAGACAGCTGATATGTCGCAGATACCAAACTGGGTTTGGTCACCCATTACGCATAGTCTTAGAGTTATGAATTTTGAGGTTTTCAACGGCGGGTTTCACAGCTTGGGGGGGGGGGGGGGGGGGGGGGTTGTTTCGGTCTTCTACCAACATCAACACCCTACCATCTCAATAATGATGCCATCATAAACACCCACTACCTCTAGGTCTGGGTTTTGGCCATCAACGGCTGTTTTGATGGAAAAATAAACAGAAAAATGTAAAAAGAAAAAATTGTTAAAATAAAAAGAAAAATAGTTAAAATAGGGGTAATTTGGGGAAATGGACAAAAATACCGTCACTTAACAGCTAAAATTGGACGGAAGGACAAAAAAGTGAAATCTAAAAATCTTTTAGGACGAAAAGACCGACAAAAAAGTTTAGTGATAGAAATGCAGAATCGAGTATAACACAGGGATAATTTCTATAATTTATCCTTGATTTTAACTATTTGAATTTTGTTTCTTTAATGTTTTAGAAAAGGCATAAGGTTGTTTGGTACGGGCAGGTTTTTGTGGCGTGGGAGCTGAGGTGGAGGAGGGAACGGCGTGGAGGGGGAGGAGAACACCGCCCCCCACAACGGCGTGGGGGGTCAGCGTTGCGGGAGCATGGCCACGGCCACGGCTAGAAACGGCGTGGGGTGGGTTTTCGAGGAGGCTTTGTTACCGTTGCACACTCAAAAGGGAAGAAATATATACCTCTTCGACGGAAAATACTGCCGGAAAAAGCTAAGATGTTTTAACCTCCAAGAAGCTGCGTTTTTTTTATTGAAGAATATGACATTTAGGTTTAGTTTTTTTTTTTTTGGTTTTTAAAAGAAAAGTTGGGCTTAACTAAATTACGATTTTTTATTTGGTTTTTTTTGTTGGGTTTTGTCATTGGGTCTTTGTGTGGCTGCTTTTATTATATAAAAGAATTTGTTATTGGGCTATTTTAATATATATAAAAAATGGTATGGTTTTTATGTATAAAAAATTACATGGAAATGAAATGATGAGATGAAAAATAAAATAGTGTGATGTGTATTTTCTAGAGATAATGTGGTGTGATGTGATAGGAAAATTTGATATTGGATGTGATACCCATACCAGCCTAATGAAATGATAGAGTAGAGCATCTACTTAAATATTGGGAAACTGGATAAGATGCATATGAAGTTGCACCAAACTGGATATTAATGGGGACACAGAATTCTTGGTCGGATTATAAACATAACACGTATACACCCTTTCTCAAAATTACTATTTACCACGTTATCATTTTCCTTAAATATATGAATATAAAATCATGACACGTAATACTAGAACCGAAACAGGGTTCATGCACTCTCCAAATGCTACATAAAATAATAGATATACTAGTAAATTTCTAAAGCCGTACGAACTTAGTATTTTCGGATTTTCAGATTTATCCGGATTTTCTAAAACAGGGTTCAAAACCGGGTATTCGAATTTTCGGATACTCAAAATTCGGATACCGGATTTTTCGGATAATGATTTTTACTGCCCGTATTTGGTAGCCGCATATCCGAAATCTGGTATCCGAAAAAGACAAAATGTTAAAATATTTTTCGAATATTTCCAATATTTTTCGGATATTTCGGGTATTTTCAGAAAACAATTGTTGTTTTTGAACCAATCAAATCAAACGACTACCTCTTCATACTTTTATTTAATATACTTCCTCTGTATTAAAATAAGTGACACAAAGTGGCTTACACGTTTTTCGAGGTAAAAGATTAAAAGAGATGTTAAAATAGATTAAAGTACATAGTTAGTGGAGAATGGGTCCCACTTTTTCTTGAATAAAGTGATATTAATTAGTTTTAAAAGTAAAAGTAAGGGTATAAGGGGATTTCACTTTATTAAAGTGGATAGTTAGTGGGTGTGGATCCCACTATTTTTACCAAATAAGGAAAGTTTTCAAAGTGTGTCACTTATTTTGATACATCTCAAAATGGAAAGTGTGTCACTTATTTTGATACGGAGGAAGTAGATTGATTTGATCATTTACATATGCAACGTTTGTTAGACAAAGAATAAACTTTTGATTCTTCTATTTTATATAGTCTTATTTTTATGAAGAGTTATTAGTTGAATTAATAATAAATAACGATATTTAAATTTCTTCGAAAGAGAGGTATAGAGCAGCTATAATGTAGATAATCATATCATTGCACGTACATAGGAAACTTGCTTTTAGGAATATCTTCGGAAAAAGTGTGAGTGGAGTAAATGAGCATGCATGCCTAATTAAAAAAATATGCATAAAAACATGCGAGTGTGACTAGATATACGAAAATGTATACATGTTTGTGATAATGCGGTAAGAATCAAAACATGTAATCATCGGTTGAATGTACATGAAAATTCTTTTCTTAAACTATAACACGTTTTGTCACGATGCTAAGTCAATGTGAACCCATTAAAAAAGAATTGAATCTTACAATGTAAAGACAAGAATATAATGCAAACGTGTTACTGTATTTAAGGTGAAAAGTCTTTGAAAGCCGAATAATGTAAGAACATCTCCAATACCTTTAGGGGTGTTCATTATTTAAATATAACCGGATTTTTCAATTGGATATTTTGGATCGTGTTATTTGGATTGGTTATTTGATTTTTTGGATCGGTTTGGACTTGAACCAAATTAATAGTTTAGATTTCGGATTGAATTTGGTTTCCGTTGCGAAAACCGGATTGTCCAAAAAAACCGAATAGTTTATATTGTAAATTGATCTATATACTAACACTTGTTGGCTTCCATTGTAAGCAATTATGGTACTCATTTTCTTTACATTTCTTATAGTAAATTGATTTATATACTAACACTTGTTCCATTTTATATTGTATCAGTTGGCGATATATAAATCTTTTTGGAGTTTTTGATAAAGTTGATGTTAAGATTTTTGCATATATGATTGTAAATGTCACAAGCTATGAATTAGACTTGTTTTGATGTATAAAGTAGTTTATCATTTTGGAATTTTACATATCGAACTTTATATTATTTATGTTATATACTTTTGTAGTTTTTTAAAAATTTTAAGGAAAAACCAAACGGATCAAAACAAACTAACCAAATTGCTATTTGGTTCGGATCGTTTTGGTTTTCGAATTAATTTGGACGGTTCGGTTTGAACATCTGAAAACTGGACTTTATTTGGTTTCACCTATTTAGTTCGGATAAAACTAAACCGTCCAAACGAACACCCCTAAATACCTTTAATTAAAAATTTCGATAAAATAGAGTAAAAAATCTAAAGGTACGTTTACACTAAAAAAATGTTTGCTGTAATACACACATTAAATACCCAAGGCTTCTAGCATAGTGGTATTGGGGAAAGATAAGGTGTTGCCCATGACCTATTGGTAATGGGTTCAAGTCCCGTCGTGGACGTGGGGTTTATTCCCCATAGGTGGAAGGTTCGAGGGAAGGCATACTGCCCCTTGTGGATGTCACTGTCTAGGCTCGAACTACTAACTTACTAACTTGCCGTTCAAAAAAAAAAAAATACACATTAAATATTTTTTAGTTGTTCTAAAACACATATTTCAACAATATAGTTTGCTATTTTAATTTTGCTAGTTTTTTATTATATTATTATATTCTAAAAAAATTGACTTCTAAGAAATAAATGGTTACTATTACAAATATATTTACGAAAATTACGAGCTTTTGTTATTAATATATTAGCAAACATTATATTTAGCAATTTAAAAATATTAAGGTGATTTTATAAATAATAAAATAAAAACAAATTGTATTATTATGAAATAGTAAACACTATTTAATGTAATGAATGATGTCATAATAAATTTGGTGTACCATTATATTTTTATTACATTATAATATTGTAACATTTAGTGTATATATATTACAGAAAATATTTTGTTTTGTTAAGATTGTATAAAAATATATTTATTGTATAAAAATGATATTTAATCATACTATTTAGTCTTAATTATAGTACTACTTACTTGATAAAATGAAATGTATAATCTATTAATTTTCTGTCTTAATATTATCCACTGATTTTAACATATTTCTTAATCTAATGAGTAAGATCGAATGGTACATCGAAGTTGCGCTCTTAAACTTGTAATATGATACGGAAACTTAGTTATACAACTTAAAAAACTTATGATATGAAAACTGAAAAGTGTATGAAAGGGACATTATGAGATTAAAACAAAGTTGAGGGGCTGTTTATAGCAACTTTGTGAAATATATGGACGGTGTGTCCCTCAATAAACCAGTTGCGGACGATGTGGAATGATATCGGAGTACATCTCACCTCCTACCAACCGCTAATCTGACAGTGACATCGATCCGTGGTGGCGCGTGGAATCAAATCTCTGTAAAGCTAACCTGTATGCATGCATCTACTTTAAATTTTGTCAACATTAATGTTAACATCTTTTCCTTCTATTTTTAATTTTGTCAAATCGTTACTATTTTTTAGGGGTGTTCGTTTAGATGGTTTGGTTTATCCGATCCAAATAGGTGAAACTAAATAAAATCCGGTTTTCAAAAGGTCAAACCGAACCGTCCAAGCTAATTCGAAAACCAAACCGATCCGAACCAAATAATAATTTGGTTGGTTTGGTTTTATCCGTTTGGTTTTTTTTTTTAATTTTCAAAATATTCCCAAAGTATATAACATAAGTAATATTAAGTTCATATACTTCCTCCGTATCAAAATAAGTGACACACTTTCCATTTTGAGGTGTATCAAAATAAGTGACACACTTTGAAAACTTTCCTTATTTGGTAAAAATAGTGGGACCCATACCCACTAACTATCTACTTTAATAAAGAAAAATTACCCTTATACCCTTACTTTTACTTTTAAAACTCATTAATATCACTTTATTCAATAAAAGTGGGACCCATTCTCCACTAACTATGTACTTTAATCTATTTTAACATCTACTTTAATCTTTTACCTCAAAAAACGTGTAAGCACATTTGTGTCACTTATTTTGATACGGAGGAAGTATAAAATTCTAAAATAATAAACTACTTTGTACATAAAAACAAGTTTAATTCATAGCTCGTGACATTTACAATTATATATGCAAAAAATTTGACATCAATTTTATCAAAAACTCCAAAAAGATTGGTACATCATCAACTGATACAATGTAAAATGGAGCAAGTTTTAGAATATAAATCAATTTAGTATAAGAAATGTAAAGAAAAGGGAAACCATAATTGTTTACAATGGAAACCAACAAGTGTTAGTATATAAATCAATTTACTATATATTACTATTCGGTTTTTTTGGACAATCCGGTTTTCACAACGGAAACCAAATCCAATCCGAAATCCAAATTATTAATTTGGTTCAAGTCCAAACCGATCCAAAAAACCAAATAACCAATCCAAATAGTCCGATCCAAAATGTCCAATTGGACAATCCGGTTATATCCGAATAGTGAACACCCCTACTATTTTCAACTAAGATTTTTTAACTCATGCCCTAAGATATGAGATTGTAAACATTAATTAAAGTAACATTTATTTTTTATATTAATAATTGCATTTAGTAGTTGTAAAAATTAGACTACATTTATTGCATTTTTTGATTTGTTAAGAAATATTTTGTTTAATTAATGCTTATAATCTCATGCTCTTAAGACATGAGTTAGTCAAACACTTTCAATTAAATAAAAGTTTTAATATATTAATCTTTTTAATATCATTAGAAAACTATTAAAAAAAAGAATCTCCCTCTCATCACTCTCATGTATTTCAACCTCTTCCTTTCGTTCCATCTATCTCTCAACTTTTCCCTCCACCCTCTCTACAAATCTCTTTTTCCTTTCAGTTAACGAAGAGATTGAGGAACATAAGTACAAAGATGAAATGGTATCACCGATAGAAAGAAAAGGAATAAGAACTAACGAGAAAATTGAACTGCTAGCACGAGTCATATAACACCCTTTATTTTATAAATTTCCTACATACTAAGTATCCATAAATTATCATTTTCTTTAGAGTACTTATATGTTAGCAATATTATAATTTTTCCTCTCCATAATATAAACTAAAAAAACAATTTACATCCTATAAATATGGTAAGTGGTAAGTTGTACCAGATACCATTGTTCCACAATGTTTTAATTTAATTTTATATTTCTTTTCCCTAACACAATTGTGAATTAAAAAATAGACATATACTATATTAAAAATACGAAAAGAAATATGTTAATTAAGAAATACATACAATAAATACTAGAAATTACAAACTAATAATTGTGTATTTAAGATATAGGTTTTTTCTGCATTTAATGAGCAGATAATTTTTATTTAAACATAAATCTGAATTTAACGCATCTTCTAAAATGGTATTCTCTTCGTCATATTTTTATTTTTTATTATACTATTTTAATGGGGTTTTCTAACATATGCATTAATTCACTCAAAATTTCCTTATAAAGTGTTATAATCATCAATAAAGTTCATAAGTTACATTTTGAAAGACATGTATTTAATGCATTTTGAAGTTTTAATAGAAATTTTGAGTGAGTTAATGCACCTAAACATGTATTTATGGGGCACATGTTAGAAAAACTCTATTTTAATTTGTCCCACAAAGATTATTTTTCCTAAATTTCAACCAATCAAAACACATTTAAATGAGAAAGAGAAAATTTGTTTGGTTTGTATAATTAATGTATTTTTCTTAAACTGTGTGTTTATTATATCGGATAATAAATTTAGGACAAAGAAAGTAGTTTTAAAAATGCATTAATTTCAATCAATGCATATTTAAGAAATTATTACTTTATTAATGCATGTCACCGTATAACAAATGTTAGAACAACTCAATAACATGATTATCATAATATATAGAAATTAATAAACTTCCTTTTCTTGTTTAACTTTAGTAAGAAATTAATTATTTGTGATGTTATACTTTCTCCGTCCCATAAAAAAGTTGTCATTTCTTTTGTGTATAATCTTTTAGAATATAGTTAGTGGTGGAGTCCTTGTTATATATTTTATAAAAATATAAGGTTAGATTAGAGATAAAAAATGTTTTATTGATAGAATTATTGATAATAATATTAATTTATTAAGTAGGTCCATTAAATTTGAGAAATATAAATTTTAGTATTGGACAAAATTATAAGGAGAAATGTGAAATTTTTGTGGGACCGAAGAGTAAATCTTAAGAAAATGGAAAAATATTTGGGGAAATTGAGAGGGGGTAGGTGTGAGCTTGACTATTTCAAGTCTTCTCTACTCTTTTCCAATATAAAAACCCCAATCTCATTTCTGTTCTTTCAGCTTGGCAATTTCCCCTTAACCAAGCTTCAAAACTCCCACCGCTGATTCGATCACCGATCAACGACATTTATAACCAACGGAAAAGATGCAGTCATTAGCTCCGTCTTCGGCTATTAATATCAGGTCAATAATGCTAACGCCGTCACCGTTACCTAACCCCCACCGCTTTGCTTTGAATATTCAATCAGCCGCTAGCCGTTTTGACTCGGCTAAAAACGCAACTAATCCAGCTGTCTCCGCGGCGGTGCCGTCCACCAACTTTACGTCTGGTGGTGTAGGGAAAAACCGCACCGATTGGCAGAGCTCATGTTCAATCCTTGCGAGTAAGGTTGTGTCGCAGCAGCAGAACTCCGAGAAAAGTGGCGGTGCGGATAATATAATGGTTGTTAATGGACACAAAACTCTAGATCTGGCACCAATTGATAACCTACCTAAACCGCTTACTATCGCCGACTTATCGCCGGCGCCTATACATGGTTCGACGCTGCGCGTTGCTTACCAAGGCGTTCCCGGCGCGTACAGCGAGGCGGCTGCCGGAAAAGCTTATCCTGAATGCGACGCTATTCCTTGTGACCAATTTGAGGTTGCATTTTCTGCTGTGGAGCTTTGGATCGCTGATCGTGCCGTTTTACCTGTTGAGAACTCTCTCGGTGGTAGCATCCACCGGAACTACGATCTGCTCCTCCGCCATCGTCTTCACATCGTCGGCGAAGTCCAGCTTCCAGTTCACCACTGTCTCCTAGCGTTACCAGGCGTTCGTAAAGAATACATCAACCGCGTAATTAGTCATCCACAAGCCCTAGCTCAATGCGAGCTAACTCTCACAAAACTGGGGTTATCCGTCACACGCGAAGCCGTTGACGATACAGCCGGAGCTGCCGAATTCATCGCAGCAAACAACCTCCGTGACACAGCAGCAATCGCATCTGCACGCGCCGCCGAGCTCTACAATCTCAATATCCTCGCCGACGGGATCCAGGACGACTCGAGCAACATCACACGATTCGTGATGCTTGCACGCGAACCGATCATTCCACGCACTGACCGTCCGTTCAAAACTAGCATCGTTTTCGCTCACGATAAAGGAACGTCTGTGCTGTTCAAAGTCCTTTCAGCCTTTGCGTTCAGAAACATTAGCTTGACGAAGATCGAGAGCAGACCTCACCGGAATCGTCCGATTAGACTCGTCGACGATGCAAATGTCGGTACGGCGAAGCATTTCGAGTACATGTTTTATGTTGATTTTGAAGCATCAATGGCGGATGTTAGGGCACAAAATGCCTTGGCTGAGGTTCAGGAATTTACTTCTTTTTTGAGGGTGTTGGGTAGTTACCCCATGGATATGACCCCTTGGTCTCCTTCTAGGGAAGACTAAAGGATTTATGACGTCATGTATTTATGTATATTTTAATTTTTCAGCTTTAGAATCCTCATTTTATCGCAATTTAGCATATTCCTGATTTCAATTTTTCTTTCATAAATACGTCTTCGGTGAAACTTCGCCTCATTCTTTAGTTATATCAATGTGAATACAAAGTTACCCATATTTTAAATATCAAATTATTGAATAATAATTCTGATTAAATGAGGGGTAATATGGTTACTTTTAATTTATATGAATTTAGAAAAAGTTAAGACTATAGATTAAATAATGAACATCATTAATTAATTTATTAAGAAGTAATTTTTTTTAATGGCAAATAGGACCAAAGGAAGAGTTTCGACATGAAAAAATAAATCTGAGAAAAAATTATATAGTTCAAGTTAACCAGGAACTATCAAATATACAACCAACGTGCAATATAAAATTACAATTACAAACATCTTAAAATGAAACAGTATATACACCACACCAAAATAAATGTCCAGCAGCAACTTGATGACCATAATAACTTAATAAGGCTAGACACCTAATTTTAAGAAGTTACTAGCGATGATTTCATTTTTTATAAGTAATGATTATTTGTTTCGAGTTGATGATGTAATGAGTTACGACTAAAGTATAGTTTGAAATTATGTTATGACTTGTCATAGAAGTTGGCACAAATTATGTTTGTGGTCAATGATTGTTTTTTCGTTGCACCTACCTCAATTTATTCGTGTAATGTAAAACAAAAAATTATCGTCAATATTGATGTAATCAAATACAAAGCGCATTTTGGACATCTATAAAATCTAATTTCATGTTTTATATCTCCCACCTATATATGGAGCAAGGACATGATTTTAATTTGATGACATATACCAATAACATTGCTTCTTAATGATGACATGGACGCTGACTCAAAGGGCATAATAGGCAATTAACTTCTTCTTTATATGGAAACATTTTCATGTCTTCCATCGCTTCGTTTTTCGCCCATAGCTTTGTTTTTTATTTGTAAACAAAAAATTTTAAGAAAATCAAAGTTCTTAAAATTAAATTCTTTACGAAATGAGTATAGTCATAAAAAATTGAAAAAAAAATATGTCATGGTTGTAGATTGTGAATTCAATGATTAATTCATAGATTAAGCATAAACAAGTGATAATATAGGAAGATTAAGATGGATGGAATATTTGAACACTTTGCTATTGATGGGGGCTGCTACAATTTGGGCAAAGGTTATGCAAATTAGGTTACTACTTACTATATATACTTAGCCAAAGTTTCGACTAAATACAAAATAGTCCCTAGACTATTGGTTACAATAAATGTGACTCAACAATGGTTCAAACATTTTACGAAAAAAAATCATATGATCTAAAAATGTAATTTAAATTTATTATGATCACAAAATATTATAATCTAAAAAATTTTAAGAAAATCAAAGTTCTTTAAATTAAATTATTTACGAAATGAGTATAGTCATAAAAATTTGAAAAAAAAAATGTCATTGTTCAAACATTTTACGAAAAAAAAATCTTATGATCTAAAAGTGTAGTTTAAATTTATTATGATCACAAAATGTAATCACAAAAATTTTAAGAAAATAAAAGTTTTTAAATTAAATTCTTTACGAAATGAGTATAGACATAAAAATTTGAACAAAAAATGTCATGGTTCAAACATTTTACGAAAAAAATCTTATGATCTAAAAATGTAATTTAAATTTATTATGGTCACAAAATGTTACGATCACAAAATGTTACGATCTAAATTTATTATAATCCAATTTTATTATGATCAAAAGTTATAATAATCAATGTTAAAAAATATTATGATCCAAAAATATTATAGTCTAAACATATTATTATCAACACCCACACATGAAATTGTTGATGATACTATGTTTAGCCTCTATCTTTACACCACATAATTCTTGTATGCTATAAAAATGTCAGGTGTCACGCATCATATATTGAAACTAAAGATAGATGCTCATGTAATGTGTATGCAAAACATTGATCAGAAAGTAGATTTATGCAATAGAACTAGACTAATATAATTGAAGGTAAGATCGTGACAAAGTTTGTATAATTTGTGTTATCCCACGTATGATTATTAGTCCTTACGACAAAACTATGTCTTTCAAATTGAGCCGAAGAGAATTTCCTATTTAAGTACGTTATTCAATAACTATTAAAAAAACCATGGGCTAACATTGTCACGGGTTGATTTATTTGTCCAAATATCAGTATTCTCACATGACCAGCTATATGTTGATGTATCAAGAGTAAAGAGAAACAAATGCTTGAAAATTATTTGTTGCGACCAAGATGGTAACTATAAAAACTCAACAACAAACGTCTTATACAATAAAATTTCGTTTTCTTTTTTGATTTATTTTTACCGATTATTCATGTACAACAAAACCTTTAATCATCATTTTAATAATAGTTGACCATATAATTTCTTACGTTTTTTTTCATCATTATATATTATATTTCTTACAGCTAACCCGCCCATCGGGCGGGTTATGACACTAGTATCTTATATTATGTTTATTTTTCAAAATATATTTGATTAAATAGTATGAGTTGCGTTAAAAGAGCTCCATCATTTTTACAAAGTCCGGATTAACAAACCCCAACCATTAATTAATAAGATCTTATGGTCAAGATTAATCACATATTTTATACATTGAGGGGGTATTTTGGTCATTTTTAAAAAAAAATATTTTTTTTTATTTTAGAATTACTTTTTATTTTTGTTATTTTTGTTATTTATTATTTGTATTATTATTTAAAAAAATAATTTCATAAATAGCACATAATGTGATTGTATAATAAATCACATATAATTACATACTGAATCACATGTGACTGAACTCAAAATCAAATATGATTAAGTATATAATCACATGTGATTTTACACTAAAATCACATGTGATTAAGCACTACACGTAATTATCAAATAAATATTATTTTTTAATGAAAAAAATAAAATAAATAAATAAGAATTGAAATTTTTTAAGTGCTAAATGACCAAAATACCCCTTCATTATAAAATATGTGATTAGTTTTGATAATTAGATCTTATTGATCAATGGTTGAGATTTGTTCATCGGGACTTCGTAAAATTAATGAACTTCCTTGAACATTTCTCTAAATAGCATATATGATAGAGATGTGTGATAGGTCGGGTTGAACATTTGAACATCGTACTATATGGACATCCTATAATTACTTAATAGTTAACTAATTAATATTAATAATTAAAAATACATAAAATCGAAGCCCAAAATTAATAATATAAACTCAAACCTGAACCCGAACTTATTTATCTAAATCTTAAAATGCCCTAACAAATTTGATCTCTTCTGCAACTCGAATCTGTCGGAGGTAAGGGTGGTTAGTGGTTGTTTCCGGTGTGGTGTGTGGTGGTTTATTTTTTTTAATCTTCCATTTATATGTAATAAATCAATCAGTTTTAAGCTTTTAAAAATATCGTGGATAATAACGTTAATTAACGGTATGAAATCATAATTTTCAAGATTTGGTTTTGATTAAAGTGTTCATTTGGTATTAAGAAGTGTTCAAATAGAATCACTCTCTCTAATGTAGTTTTTAAAAATATTATGTGCCCTAGTATTATAGGTTAATCAGTTAATGGTTTGAAAGTAAATTGATTAGATATGTATAATCATCTTTCTTCTTGGAAAGGCATGTTTCAATAATTCAATGCCCGTTGCGTTTTGATATGGGTCCTACTAAATACACTAAATAGTCAAACTATAAAAACATTGGAAATTGTATTTTTACTCTGTAAAAGAACCTGCCATGTTTTCAATCTATACATCTTCTTGAAAAAATAAATTAATTTAATTACCATATATCTCTCAACTAATTATTTTATTTATATAAAGAATTTAACCCTTCTTTAAGTATATTTTTAAATTTTATTCCTGTTAAATAAACCCATATAACATCTTAACAGAGAGAGAGAAGCAGAGAGAGAGAGAGTGATACAGAGAGAGAGATACAGAGAAAGAGAGATACACAGAGGGAGATAAAGATGGAGTCGGACGAGCGGTGGCGCGGTGGTGGAGCGGTGGCGCGGCGGTGGTGTGGTGGCGCGGCGGTGGAGTGGTGGAGCGGCGGAGGAATGGTCGTGCTTTCTACCTGAGATGAGTGGCGGCGTTGTGCTGGCGCGGTGACGGAGATGAGTGTTGGTGGAGTGGCGGCGTTGTGGTGGCGCGGTGACGGAGATGAGCGGCGGTGGAGGGCTGTGGTGGCGCGGTGACGGAGATGAGCGGCGGTGGAGGTCTGTTGGAAGGCGGCTGCACAGTGAGAAGGAGAAGGGAAGTAGGGTTTGAGTGAAAGGGGAAATAGATTTAGGGTTAATAAAATGCTTAAATAGGGTAATAAGTTTTAATAAGTTTAATGGGCTAGATCAGTTATCTCTTTCCAATCATTAAATTAATTATTATTTTTTTAGTGTATTTAGAGGGGCCTTTGATATTTATCTTTTTTGATAAATATCATAATCGTCACATGAGTAGTTTTAGGTCGTCAAATCTCAATTGAGATTCTTTGGTTGGATTTTATTGCACATAGGCATCTTGATGAATCTCTATTTGTGACAAGTTGTTTTCTTATTTTTTTTTTATATTTATCGATTAAAAGCATGTGAAAAATTACAACTTCCTATCTTTTGTAATTATAAAAATCAAAATTTGAGTTTAAATATTATGACGTCTTGTATATTTTATAAATTTAAATCCAAGGTGCAACGATGTCATAAAATTCGGGAAGGAGTTGTTTGGTGGAGGGTCCTCCATATTTGAGTGGGTCTAATAGATATTTCTTCCAAAGTAATATGATATTTACTTAAGGCAATAAGACCACCCGTATTGCATGACCAAACGATCGGTCGCGACCGGCCACCTCACCATTGCCGACCGGTCGCCGCCGTTACGAGCTCGGAGCCAAGGCGCGTCGACCAAGTTGAGTGGTCGACTAGTCGACCGTTCAGGGATCTCTTTCTTCCTCTTTCTCCTTTATACATATATATATATATATATTAATAATTAATAATTTAATAATATATTATATATAAAATAAATATTATATTTATATATATATATTAATAAAACGAAAATTCTAAAAAAAATTAAAAAAAAAATTGGTCGCCGATTCGGTCACCAATTACGGGCATTTGGTCGCTGTCTGGTCGTGTGTTTGATCAGGAGAGAGAAAGCTGATGTGGCGCAGATGTGGCAGGGGTGACCAAACTGGGTTTGGTCACCCATTACGCACAGTCTAAAGGTTGTCTAGTGGTATTGGTGAAAAAAATAAGGTGTTGCCCATGGCCAATGTCATGAGTTCAAGTCTCGTCGTGGACGTGGGGTTTATTCTTCATAGATGGAGGTTCGAGGGAAGACATACTGTCTCTTGTGGATGTCACTATCTAGGCTCGAATCACTAACTTACTAACTAAATTAAAAAAGTATGATATAATTGTTTATGTGACATGTGACACAAAATTTGATGGGATCAGTAGTAATCATATACACCGGCCTAAGAATATGTCTTTTTTTTTTTTCTTTTGTTCGAAAAGAAATGTTTTAATTTTAATTAAATCAGTGGTCTTAGAAGTTGATTTGATTTTTTAGCATTTAATCGTTGGTGATCATTTATACACTATCTAAAGATTTTATACAACATTGAATGATTACTACACCGGCCTAAGAATATGTCTTTTCTTTTTTTTTTGTTCGAAAAGAAATGTTTTAACTTTAACTAAATCAGTGGTCTTAGAAGTTGATTTGATTTTTTAGCATTTAATCGTTGGTGATCATTTATACACATGGCCGTTTCAAGTTTATTTGAGGCCCGGGGCAAGGTGACAAAGCCACGGAAGCCAAATAACCTAACAACTACACATTACATACAAAAACTACAAAAGAAATAAACTTTTATGTAAAAATGCTTCTACGAGTATATCTGGATGCAAAGTCAGAAACATTCATTATGTAAAAATGTCTTCAATTTGTAAAAAAGAATAAATTATTCATTTAGGCTTTTCATCAAACAGTTTATATGCATATAAAACATAGTTGCTAAAGTCAATCAAGCAATATCGAAATGAACTGAATGGATGAGTTTATGCTTAAATCAATCAAGCAATATCAAAATCAGCTAAAGAAAATAAGGACAGAATCACATAAAGCATATTTGGAAAGACAAAGAAAACAAACCTCCGTGAATCAGTGAATGTTAGGTGAATCTTTAAACTTGATTGTTTAACTTTATTCTTAAATCGTTAGATTGGAAGGAGAAAGAAAGATACAAGTTGCGATATCAAATGGGGAACCGGAGAAATCAAAGAGACGGTTAGGGATCTAAATTTTTAGAAGTGTCGTGAAGATGATTCGTGTAATGGAGGCCTCTTGAACGTTAATCGGCTCAAATGCTCAATCAATTAATTGGGTTGTGGTACATGCAATAAAACTTATGGTGCAAAAATCACTCCCTAATTCTTTTAGACATTTTCAGGGGTGTTAACTATTCGGGCGGCAACTCCGGGTCTCTCAACCAGTGCAACTCCAGCATGCAAGTCTTTGCTGAAGCCCTAGTCACCGGTCAGCGGATCGACTATGGGAAACTGGTTTACGAGGAGGTCAAGGCCAAGCTGAAAAGCAAGGGAAATCATATTCCCTATCTTCGCTTTTTCACACTCTGCATAGCACATGTGATGCTTGAAAAGCTGCAGATAGATTATGAAGATATCCCTGGGGAATCGGTGATGGTCCGTTCCATCTCCAACATCATCTTCCAAAAGACGGATGATGAGAAGGCATTTCCTCTCACCTCGTACATGCTGAAGATCATAGATGATCGAGTCAGATCCAAAAGGGATCGAAAGAAGGGCGCAACATCGAAGAAATCTGCCCTACAAGAAGGTAAGTCCTTTCCTCATCTGAAGCGTTTCCCCTCAACTAGGCGACCATCCCCAGCTGCTGATGGGAAAACCACCACCTCAACAGGGACCTCAATCCCTGAGAATGAGGATTCTGCTGATGCAGATGATTCTCCTCTGGTGGTGAAGAAGCGAGTTAAGCGATCCTCTCATCACCCTCCTTCTTCTTCATTCTTTTTATCATCTTCTTCTGCCACCAGCACCCCTGTTTCTCCTCTTTTGGAGGTAAGAAGGACTGATACTATTGGTGCAGAGATGATGATTGCAGATGCTGAGCTGGAAACAGCTGCAGCATCTGGACTCAGCCGGGATCCTAGAGAAGATCGCTTACGATCAGAGGCTTTGTCAGCTTCTGATCTTGGTCCTTCTCATTTTCAGATTGGTAGTGTTTGTCAAGGAACTCCACCAACAATCGGAGCTCCTAGTCGAACACTCTCGACTGTTCTCATCCTCCTTCCCTTTCATCCTCTCTCTGCTGATTTCTCAACAAGTCAGCAGACTTCAAAACGGCAATTTCGTTCTTCAGGAGTTAGTGCCGGCTCCAAACCTCTGCGTAGCTCCTCGACTGATTCATTATCTGTCATTGTAACACAGGAACATACTCCACAAGCAACCTTAGTCTCTCAACAGACTGCTCGTGAAAGTTTTCGGCTCAACCCAAGCCACCGAGAGTCAGCTGCACACGCACCACCCCCAACTTCTTCATCACTTTCTGAGTCTTCAGCTGATGATAGATTGACCGGAAACCAAGTCAATCTTGAAGCTGACCCTTCTGTTTCCCACGACGTCACCGGCTTAAACCAGCAGGTGATCAAGGAAACCACCACCACCAATGAAGAGACAACTTTAGACCAAGTTGTTACTGAGGCATCCACCCAAGCTGGCAGTGATCGCGAAAGTAGTCGCCAACTGAGCTGTGAGGCAGCTAACACACCAACCCGAGGAACTCTTCCTCCAATCTCTATACCAGTATCGCCGGCTGGTGAGACCGAAGCTCCAGAGACTCAAACAGCATTTCATCTAATGTTTGAGTCGACTGAAGATTTTATTCAGTCTTACTATTCGTCATCTGACGAAGAACATTCTGAGCTTCAACCTGTTTTGACGGCTGATGACGACACTTCTGTTATAACCCCAGAAGTTTCAGCTGGACCCAACCTACCCCCCATAGTTCCTGAGCAACCCATAGGAGCAATTCCTCCTAACTCAGGAACACTCACTTCCACAGCTGAGGTTACCCCTCAAGCTGGAGACATGCCGGACCCCTTCCCCCAAAGCGTCCAAGTGTCCCATGCTGAATCCAGCAAAGCTGGAGGAAGTATTCCCATCAGAGCCACTACTGCTCTGATGTCTTGAGTTGTTACATCCCAGATTCGACCTGGGATGGCCACGCTGAGTAAGCAGATGAACTCCCTTCGCAGGGATGTTCCAAAGAAGTTTGCCCAAACTGCTGAGAATCTCTATTCTAGCATAACTTCTCTGCACACTGAGGTTCACACTCAGGCTCCTCGGCTGGCTCTTCTTTCTGATCAGATTCGCCTCAACACCAGCGGGTTCATCTCTCTCAACGACTACGTGCGTCAAGAGTTGAACTCCCTTCGCGATTCTGACAGAGTCGAACAAGACAAACTTCTCTCCGAAGTTCGGGACAGCCTGGCCCTTGCTCAATCACAGTAAGAGTCTCTGCTGACACTTACTCATAGCCACCTTTCTAAAGCTATTGAGGAGTCAGCTTCTGTTGTGTCCACCAGGTTGGACAAAATGGAGACTGAAGTCAGCTCGCTGACCTCCCACGTCGCTGGTCTCCAAGGCACCCTTAACCTCATTCTTGCAAAGCTAAATGAGGGTGTCGCTGTTGTCCGTCCTGCTTCAGCACCAGAGAGTACCCCTCTTCTTCGGGCACTCTCTGAGGGGGAGAAAGAGGCCACTTCAGCAGGTGAACAACAAGGTGAACAAAATAGTTCACAACCTATAGTCACCTCTGCTGTTGGAGCCAATACTGAAGACGTTCCAGCAGGCGATACCCCAAGAACTCCACCTATCACCTCTGCTGGAACACAAGAAGAATAAGCTGAACCCTCAACTGGTTTTGTTAAAATCGTTGATTCCTTTGAATCAGTTGAGGGCCCACAAGTCCAAGCCCCGCAAATCCAAAACCCCCAGCCTATTATACTGGAGATTCCTCATCCTGCTGAGGGGGAGCCTACATCTGCAGCGGTTAAAACCTTTATCCTAAATGAAGTTGGAACCGCTCCCGATCTTGATGCAGCCATTGCCCTTCAAAGAAAAACTCATGAAGAGCTGTATCAAAAAGCTGAGGCCCAAAAAGCTGAGAACATTAGGTTGTTCAACAAAGTTCTTTATCAGCGTAGGCAAGAAGCAAAAATCACCAGCGTAAGGGCCCCAAAGTTCGATCCCCACTCTCCTGATGAAATTGTAATAACAAGAGCTGGAGGAACTGTGGTCAATGAAAAGTTTCCTCTGAACAAGATCAGCATCGTTCTCAACAAAGATGAATGGAAAGAGGCTGAAGCAGCTGCCAGATCTGCAAAACCATCGCGGATTATAACAGATCTGGAAAATGAGATAAAATTCACAATCTACTACATCAAGACTCTATGCGACGCAATCAGGAGACAAGCTCCTGAGTTGGTATATCGCATACCTCCTGAATTGTGTGAATCTCAAGCAGCTGATGTCGGAGGATCTGCTGGTGAAAGCTCCTCAGCAAGAGGGGAGAAACGTAAGTCCGTTCTCCTTGAGCCCCTTGCTGACTCCAGACCACTGGATATTGGGTCATCAATCATATTTGCAAAACGACCAAGACCCAATATCACAAAAGCCATCCCCACGGGAGTTAACTTTGTCCCTGGGCTGATCGTAAAAGAACCAATTTATGGCTTTTGCTATCTGGAGAAGAAGAAGGTGCATTGCTTCCAGCGAGCAGATGAGTTGTATCTATGTGAAGTGGATCAACTTATGATCTATCACAAGCTGCTGAGTTCCTCCACTGAAGAGGGAAGAGAAATGAAGAAATTAATAACCTCAGCCTTCAACTCACTATATCGCAATGTCGTTGGATTAACTATATCCAAGGCATTATAGTTGTTTTTTTATTAATCTTGTACTTTTAATTGCCTTATCAATAGAAAATCAAAATTTTGTAATATACTTGTAAAAATTGTAAAAAGATAAACATATACAAAAGAACCCTAAGGGTCAAAGCACATAAGTATTCAGCTGACTTCATCAGCTGAATCATTACAGGGTTACACTTATACAGCTATTCGGTTGCATCAAATAGGGGGAGATTGTTAGTCCCAAGACTAAGTAAATAAGATTTGATGATCGATAGCTAAGAAGAATAAATATCAGCTGAAGTATGTATCTCAGCTGAAGCAAGTATATACAATAAACCTTCAGCTGAGTACGTACTTAGCTTTAGGACAACAAGTCAAATCAGCAGCTATTAACGAGAGTTCATTCGAATTCTATGACCAAAGGACAAAGACAAGAAGAAGACTATTCAGCTGATTGTGGAATCAGCTGATAGTACCTGCTGCAGATGAAGACTTAAAGGAAATGTTCATTAACACTTTGAACATTTCCCTTTCCCGCTCAAAGAAGAAGAAAACGATGAGGATCTTCTATTTTGGAATAGAAGATAATGTCAGTACATTATCATCGTTTGTCCCTCCAAGCATGTAAATAGAAAGTCAACTATTTCTGTACTTATGTAGTATACCTTTCACTGTGCGTCAGAAAGGGTACCGGAAGTAGTTGACACAAAGTACACTTGGGACAATAACTTGTGCAAGAGCATTTAATGATCCATAGACAAGTCCACATCGACGAATAATATGTTTACACATCGTCTAACTTGTGGACAAAGGAACATGGATCTTGGGCTATAAATACAAACGTAAATGCTTGCATTTACATACACCTTTTAGAAATCATAACACAAGAACATTCTCTGAGAGTTAGTTATTTGTCTAAGTATTAACTCCTCCATAGTTATTACTAAGGTATTAATATCAGCTGTTAGTATCAGCTGATATAACTCTCAGTGCATACTCTTCTAGTTTTGAGCGATCTAAAGTGTCATTTCAAGTATAGAGTTTTAGTTAGTTTTGTACTATCTATTTCCGTAAACTTTGTACTGTATTAAGTTGTTTTTAATAAACTCTTAATCATTGAAATCTTGTTGTTCACTTATCTTATCTTCGTTACTCGGTCATAACGCAACACGTTTGTGTTGTTGGGATCCAACAGGACCGTTTGGATTGGTTTTTTGGTTTTTTGGATCTATCTTGACTTGAACCGAATTAATAGTTTGGTTTTCGGATTGAATTTGGTTTTCATTGTAAAATCCGGATTGTCCAAAAAATCCAAATAGTTATATGCACATATTTAAATTCACGTTGATATACATTGAAGAAGATATCTTTTGTGATAAACTACTTTTTTCGCATTGTAAGCAATTAAGGTACTCATTTTCTTTACATTTCATATAGTGAATTGATGTATATGTTAATACTTGTTCATTTATATTGTATTATTTGACAATGGACCAATCTTTTTGGAGTTTTTGAGGAAGTTGATTTCAAAACTTTTGCATATATTATTGAAAATGTCACAAATTATGAATCAGACTTGTTTTTATGTATATAGTAATTTATCGTTTTGAAATTGTACATATTAAACTTAATATTAGTTATGTTATATACTTTTGTAGACTTGTGAACTATATTAATAATAAAAAAAATGTTTGGTTCGGACAAAATCAAACCAATCAAATTGTAATTTGGTTCGGATCGGTTTGGTTTCAAATTAGTTTGGACGGTTCGATTTGAACATTTAAAATCCAAAAACCATTTGGATTCATCTATTTGGTTCGAATGAATCCAAATTATCCAAACGAACACCCCTAAACATTATTGGACTTTTAGGAAAATAACGTGTCTTACTACTTTATTCTTTCACCAAATTAAACTAACGTTAATTTAATTGATAATTCATTTTTTTTATCAAATCAGTAGTATGTTAGTGTACACTCTAATTGATATACGCATACCAACGATACTTATTCTGATAATATTTTATAATTAAATACAAACATACACAAAATAGTAATACCCACAAAATTACTACACAAACTCGACGCTTTTTACTTTGGCTTTAACTAAAGCTTAAACCAATAGAAGTGTACCAATGGTGTGGATTGACTGACGCTGATCTCACTAGTTATTGTTGAAAAAATTTTGACACATATAATTATATATATTTCATTATATATAAATAATGGCTGGTATGTCCAAAATGTAGTTGTGGTGAATGAGATATCGACTCTCAAAGCGGTGTATGGAACAAAGAAATTAAACAAATGAACTAGTGGAAACTCGAACTTATCCATACTCATCTCCCGGGTTTCATAGGGGTTCATTTTTTGCCACTCAGTTTTTTGCCACTTGATATAGTGAAATGTATTCAAATTATAATATTAATAATATTATTTATATTTTTAATGTTTGTCATTAAAATAAATTTGAATTAGTGGTTTCATTGCTTTGTAATGAATTGTGTTGAATTGACATAATGACATTGAGTGTGTCATTATAGCTCATGACCATTACCTACAGTGAGGGTTGTGGTTCATTTGTATACAAATTTAAACACATTCACCCACTTGTCTACACCCACTTACAAGCATCACAAATTTGCTTATCATTTTTAGTGTTTCATAAACACAAGAACTTTCGATAATTGTTCGGGCTTGGATTATATTCGGTAGTGTAAAATAACTCGGTTGTTTTACCCTGGGAAATAGACAACGAATCTATTTTAAGAGATCGTGATTTTCATGAGACTCAACCAAAACTTGTTTCATCTTTGTTTTTTACATATTCTTGTTTCAATCTTGAATTTGTTTTAGTCATTTTTCAATTGTGTTGTAATTTTAGTTAATAAATTGGTATTAGCTTCTACTGCTACAAACCTAAAATCACTTGGAGTTATAAGGAAAAAAAATTGTATCTCAACATTAAGAGAATTGAAGATATTATTTTATATTATTGTTTTCGTATTAAATTTAAACTCGCACAAGAGCAAAGTTTGTGGTGAAAGTTTGGTTGGGTCGGTTTCGAGTTGAGTCTTTCTAAACTCAAACATAAATCGAATAAAAAATCCGGTGTGGTTTTCGCTCTAGCTTGGGTATATTATGCTATCAGTGAAACGTTCAAAGATGTCCAAGATTTTTATAAAATCCTGAGGAGCAAGTCTCAATCCTTAGATCAATCAACCCCCAAATCACCACCACCACCAGAATCACATGTGATTCAACACATCAACACCACCACCATCCCATGTGTATTACATCACATGTGATTGCACACCGCCGACCACCACCACCACCCATGTGAACATGTGATTCAACACGGTCGATGACGACCACCACCACCCACCTCTGTCGGTCACCGTCTCCACCACCGGCAACCTCTCCCCACCATCGGCTGCTTGCAATCACATGTGATTGTGCCGGCCGGCGGAGAGCGGCGGCCGGAGTTGGTGGCCGGCGGTGGTGGTTGTATATGGAATCACATGTGATTGATGATGGTGGTGATTGTATATTGAATCACATGTGATTTGATGATGATGATGATGGTTAAAAGATCTTTTGATCTAATAGCTAAAATTTATTCTTAGGATTTTATAAAAATCAAATACCTCTCTGAAGACAACTCTATGCTATTAATAACAATATTTATGTATGTGGCAATTGGCGTTCAAAAATGAGTGGAAATATAAGCAGTTTGTACACATTTTTAAACGTGGTTTTTTTTTTTTTTTTTTCAAAACATTTAAATGTTACGTTTTGGGTTTAATTGTCACGTCACAAATCTCAACTCATGTTATCAATTGTACACACTTTTAAATGCGTCGACATCACACCAACAACCTGATATTGGGCATGCTCCTCGACATTGTGTTCAAAAGTTTGGTGATCCCACTTGCTAATATGTGTGTTTTGTGTACGACTTTTGCTTTGTTTATTATTTTTGGGCTGATATGTAATATTTTCATTACCTACTTCTAGTGCTCGTGGCACACCTATTTAGTGTTTTTTCTGGTACACTTACTCCTAATCACACAATCATGAAGTGGTTAATGAAAATAGAATAAAATCTATAGGCTCATAAGTAGAAAAATAATTATAGTTACTTTGTTGAATATAAATACGAAAAATTTGTAACATATATTTGAAGCAAAAAATATGATTATCAATCAAATTCACCTTTCACAGCTTTCCCATGAATTTTAAATATATATTTTTGTAACATATTGGCTAGATAATTTGGTTCAACCCGTTATTAAAGATATGATAAAAATAAATAATAGAAAAAGAGCTCTAACAGATTACCCACGTTTTTGCACGAGTTCAGAATCCATGGCGAATTATTTCAATTTTTCGGTCTATGACTCTATGAAACTACGAATTGCGGGCTTCTTTAGACAGGTGTACATGATTAGTCCAAGAAGAAACCAACTTAGCCCATCGGCCCAATCCTAAAGATGCAGACATCTTTTTTGTTTTAAATCAGTATGGATGTTATAATGTAATAGGGTATGCAATAATCTTATTTCTACGGGAACTGTAAAATCATTTGTTAACTTACATGTCATTAAGTCTATTAAAAGGGTTTTGCTAATGACAGCCCTTAGAGCTGTCACTAACATGCATAAAAAGTTTGTACATTGATTAAAAAAATAATATTCCTAAAATTCAGGGGTTGTCTTTTGTTATTTTGCCTTCTTAATGACAGCCCTTACAGCCCTAAGGGCTGTCATTAGCATTTTCCTAATTAATAAACTTAAACTTTAAGGTCTGCCAATAAGAATAAATAATTCTTTAAAAAATATAAAAAAATATTATATTGTAAATAATTATCCCATGATTTTCTGCATGATATAAGTTTATATTGTAAATGATTAGCCCTAAACAGAAGAAATAAAACTTAATCGTAAAGACAAACATGGATTATCCTATGAAATATAATTAGTTTTTAATTTTTAAATTAAATTATCTACTTCCTCCGATTCAAAATAAGTGATACACTTGGGGTTTCACGGTTTTTGACGCAAAAGATTATAATGATGGTTAAATTAGATTAATTGGATGGTTAGTGAGGAATGAGTCCCACACCTTTTGAATAAAGTAAGGTTAATGATGTTTAAAAATAAAAAGTAAGGGTAAAGGGGTCATTTCACTTTGTTAAAGTAGATAATTAGTGGGTGTGGGTCCCATTTTATTTGCCAAATAAGGAAACTTTTCAAAGTGTATCACTTATTTTGAATCACCCAAAAAAGGAAAGTGTATCACTTATTTTGAATCGGAGGAAGTATTATCATTAGTCAAACCTCATCTTATAATATTGGTGGGTGTTTATAACTAATGTACAACAACTTTAAAGATTAAATATTTTTTTAAAAACACTCTAATAACTATGTTTAGAAAAATTCTTAATTACATGTTTCCGTAGTGTCGCGATAACCAATTTGAAATGAACATTCAAACACCCCCTAGTCTTTGTATCAATATCATTATTATGTTGAACTTGTGAACCACAACATAAAGTACTACTTTCAAGTATAGATTATTCGTTGCAACTAAAAATAACGTAAAAATGAAAATTCATCTTCGTATTATTGTTTCTTCCGGACAACCTAATAATGTAATGTAATATGATGTATCCTTTGTAAATAAGGGTTGGCGTGGTTCGGTGTAGGGTGTTTATATTCATAAGGATGATTTTATACACATCCTTGCAAATTTGTAATATTATGCATATATTCTTGCAAATTTTATTATTACGTCTATATCCTTTAACCTAATTTAATATTATTTAAATCATGAGTAAATTACACGGATGGTCCTTTAAATTTGTAGCAAATTTCACCAATGGTCCTTTAATTTCAAAAATTACATTGATGGTCCTTAATTTTGAAAGGTTTTTCACCAATGGTCATTTGCACTAACTGACGTTAATTTTTTCTGTTAACTTACCCCATGTGCAATGCACACGAGGGTAAAAAAATCATTTTTTTTATTTCTTTTCTTTTTATTCTTAAACTAAAAACTTTTATTTAAGATAAAAAAAATTAATTTAAAAAACGAAAAGAAATTGAAAATGACTTTTTTACTCTCACGTGCATTACACATGGGGTGAATAGCCCAATTAAGTTTCCTCAACTTTTAGCCCGTACTTGTTAGTGATAAAATATAAACCCAACTAAGTAGTATTTAAAATACCAAAACCTTATCAAGAATTGCAAGTGATTTATTTTTCAAATCAAACAAACTAAGCAAATGAAGTTGAATCTCCTTCAAATCAGTAGATAACATAGGTTTATCTGCATATGCTTCTCCAGCATGCTAAAAACAAAATGAATAATAAAATAATTAACTAAATTAACTATAAATCCTTCAAACAACTTTAGTAATGTGTTTCGTAATCCAGTTAACCCGTAAGAAATAAAACATTAACAAAATCAACCCTAAAAATTCGAATATAAGAGATAATTATGAGACCAAAAAACATGACATTAAAATATTTTATATTTGAAAGAATAATGCAACGCTAATTGTTAAAAGAACAATTTAAGTAGTCGAAAGTATCTGGACACCCAAATCAACTTAAAGATGTTTAATTTCCATAAAGCAAGTTCCATATGCTGAATTTTGAGCAGAATTGGTGAAGTTAGTACAATTTCTTGTGTAGTTTTTCCTTCACAAAATTTAGGATTTAATCCAGTATTGTTTCTTTTTATATTAGGTTCCAAAAGTTTAAACATTCTAGCAACTCCAACAATTCCTCTGATTAATTCTTTAATTGGACTATTTTTGGCAAGTAATTTCTCCTTTAAACCTAGTAATTTTTGAGATTGATCCCTTATACCTACCCGAAATCAAACGAAATAAGAATAAAATAAAAGAAAATGCTAATAATAGCCCTTAGGGCATTGGTTAAGAAAAATATCAGTGCTTAAAACTGTTGTACAACAACTAGGGGTGTGCAAATATATCCGGTATCCGAAAATCCGAAAAAAATATCCGAAATCCGATACGGAATTTTCGGATTCGGATTCGAATACCAATATTACGAATTCTCGGATATTTCGGATATCCGATATCCGATTTTTTGTCGATTTTTTATTTGTAAAAATTTAATATTATCTAATATCAAGAATACACCGATATGTTTTGTCTATATTAATATGTTTATGATAGCTTCAGGTTCCATATAGTTAAAGATCTTATTTTTAGTTTATAAATATTGAAATAATTGCGCTAATTGACTTAATTTACTGGTAATATCATTTAACGAAAGTTAAATGGTGTAACAATGCGTGAAAGTGATAATGATAGATGGTTTGAATTCTGAAGTGAAGGAGTCGAAATTTAAAAGGGCATTTGCATAGTATGTAACTGAAATAAACATTAATATCCATTACAAAATATAATGAATTAAATTAAAAATTGCACATAATTTTAGGAATTTTAGATAAGGTTTTGATATCCGAAATTTCGGATTAGGATTCGGATAGCGAAAATCTACTATCCGAAATTTCGGATATCCGAAATACCTGATTTTCGGATATCCGAAATTTCGAACAATCCGAAATGCACACCCCTAACAACAACTGTAAAAAAAACCACCCCTTTGAATTTTAATAACCACCTTTAATAGTTATGCTTCATTAATTGTAAACTAATCATCCCAGCTATCCTTAACTATTGCCATAAGGGCAATGGTTAACAAATCCTTATAATAATAAGCAAAAAAAAATAAAATATGATTCATTTTATATATTAAAAAGTTGCATAATTTTGTATACTTTGTTGAAGTAGTAGAAAATTTGGATTAATAGACTCTAAAAATGCTTGTACATTGATCTTCCTGGTGGACTGCCATTGGAGACTGGCTATCGAGAATTCTGCAATATAATCTGAAAAGGTTCTATTGGTCCTGATAAATTACAAAAAAAAAAAAAGTCATGTATAAAAGGGTTGGTATAAAAAGCACAATTGAAAAACGGGTGGATCGGATGGGATAGGTAATTGGTTAAAACATGTCACTTTTATACGGGTCGTGCCAAGGTTGGGTTAACCAAAAACACTTTTTATCCAAAAATGATTAGAAAAATTACATTATTTCAACTTTCGAAATAATCTACCTTTTTTTAATAAGATTATTTAGGAGACTTTATACACTAAATTTACACTTTTTGAGGCTTTCGACCCGTTTAATCTACAACAAATTTGGAGATGGTAATAATAAAAATAGAAAAGATTGAAAAATTTTGGGCATTAATTTTATAATTAGTCTTAAATTGTATATAGGTAATAATTAGTATTTATAATAAAGAAATTAATAAACTTTTGGCCATAAACGTAAAAATAATGCATAGACTCGTAAGTCGTAACCACCTATCAATTTCAATATCTAGCAATGACATATTCATATATAAATTTTGTAAAATCTCAATTTTAAATGAACTATACCAACATCGGCATCAATTTCGACTATAGCATCTGTTACAATTGATTGGTAGATGTGAGAGTTAAACGGCTTTTTAGGGTTAAAGGATGGTGAATGCTTACGTGGCACATGAGGTGGCAACAATGATGATGCGCTATTATTACATGGCATTGTCTAGGTGATCAAAAACCTTTTGTTTATTATATATAAAGATTGGACCCCACATTTAAGTCTGCTCCGCTCTTCGCCAAACTGCAAAATTCAATCGACGGCAGGCTGGAGACAAGTCGTGCTATCGGCCCCTCACTGATCGGTTTCACATGCATTCAGACCGACTCCCCTGTTGGGAGTGGTCTTAAGGTAGTTTGTGTGGTATAAAAATCGACGCTTAATTACAGTGTTGAGTTAATTGACATACGTCATTTTCTATATCTAAATATATACAACTACAAGAGAAAAAGAGATACGGATACCAACTCCACTCGATAAAGACATGGTCTACCTTCAAGGGCACAAATTGTATAACCGAATATATGCTCTCACCTTTTATTTTAGTTTATTTTACAAACGTCTTGTACTGTGATACTAACATTTTTATAAAAACAACTGTCATAATAAAATCCCAAGACAAGATCCAAATCATAAGAGTTATGATAGTTCTTAAGACTACGGAAACCGTATATAATAAGAGTTAATTAACCACCAAATCATAAGGTCTTAGACTTAAACAATGATATTTTTTCGGAATTTTGTCAATAACGTGAGTCCAATGACAGCTTTTTGACAAGGTTTGCCCAATAGGAAGCCCCATTTTTTTTTTTTTTTTATCAATACATACATCACCCACACACTGGAAAATCATTTCGGGTGAGGTGAACATTATCTAAGTAATGTTATCTAACATGTTTAAACACTTTAATTGCGTGTTAAGATATAAGACATCATGCTAGCTAGCCTCATTAGTATATTATTAATAATTACTAATTCTTGATGTCCAAATTTATTATAATAAAAATCCAACATAAGTTGCAATTGTAAAAAAAAATAAAAAAATCTGCAAAGTTATTTGATTCCTCCAACATGGGTTTGATAGATTGATATAGGCGTAAAGTGAAGCATATCTTTATTAAATATATGATATGATGCTCCATAAATGTGAAGATCGAATAACTCTTCATAAACATAGATCTTTAGGCTCAAGAATAGTTAGTTCTTGATCTGGAATAAGCATATACAAAACATAAAATTGCGGAATTAGATAAACAGATTTGTATAGCTAAACAAGGTTTCATCATCATCTTCTATGTACAATGATTACTAAAAGCCCCAATTCTACATATAAATTGTAGAACGGTTTTGGTTAACAGGATCATACGACCTTGAGGCTTAGGTTTTACACACAAAAACACGTTAAAACGTGGGTTCTAAGAACATCTAATTCTATGTCATTAGGTTTCTTTATATACTAGAAAACCTAAGACTTACAAGGAAAAGATAATACTAAATCTTTTAAATTCAAACAAGATATACTATATCTTTTACAATTATCATTATCTCCTAAATCTTTTTCAAATCTTGAACTTCATATTACCGACTTAGGTCCTTGTAGTTTAATAGTTTTGACATAATCAAATCTTTAATGAATATTAATAATAATATTCCTAACAATCTTCCCCTATTTGATTTGACAAAACTTGTAGAATTAGCTAGGAATCTTCAAGTCTCTTCCCCCTTTTTGACATAATCAAATACGAATCCGAGAAACTTGAACTTCCCCTTGAATGATCAACACTTTTTCTTCCCCTAAAAGTGTGATATCATTCTTGTGTTCTTCAAGGCTATATTAATTACATTGAAAACCAACTATCTTCTATTTGAAGTTGAAGTAGAAACTCAAACTAAGCATCACATTCCGTCTAAATATAGTAATCAGCAACATCATATCTTGTATGAAGGACATCTTGGTCTTCAATCAGATCTTTTCGTTAAGATTCTGTTGAATTGCATTTACATCTTTACATAACATCTTATGTAGTAAGACTTTCCACTTCATCTTCAAATAAAATATAATCAATTATCTTCTGTAATCAATTGATAAAGATCAAATATGTAACAAATAAAACTTTCCTTTATCTTTATCATGCCTTCAACCTGTGTGTGTGAATAATGTGATTCGTTTCACATTATTATCAGATACGATCAATAAACCGTAGTATGGAATGAGCATGGTGTGTGTCATGCTTTTCAAAGTATGATGTATCGAAAAAAAAAAAATCAGTAAACAAATTTCTTCAAAATTTTTTCGGTCAATACTGTTGAATAATTTATCAGTCAACGCAGCAGTAGTAATCGAAACACTGAATCAGTAGTTATTTTGTTTTACTACTGGTCAGTAGTAATTAAATATGGATCAGTAGTAAAATTGTATCCATACTGATCAGTAGTAGAATCGGACTTGAGAATTGTTACTGATCAATAGTAACATGGAATTGAGATACCAGTAGTAAATTTAGAAGGAGCAGTAGTAAAATCCTTCCCTTGCCTTATTCCAACCTTTAATTCTATTCCAACTTTCAAAGGATCAGTAGTAAATTAAATGGTTTGATTAAATGACAACCCTCGAGTGATCAGTAGTAAAATATGCTTTTGTGAAGATTTAAACAGCCACCAATTAATTCAACAACCTCAATATTGTTTTAAAGACTTCGCAACATTGGGAAACTTCAACAAATAATCGTGGACAGGGGACCCACTTAATGGTGGTAATCCAGATGATATTTTTTGGACTAGAAGAAGATTTTGGATTACTTTGGAAACTAACGTGTACCAATAAAATCCCTTTCAATTCGTAAATTTGCATCTGTGGGGATTTTGTCGAAGGCTTATGCGGCTGACTTCCAAAGAATATTGCTGGGTTTTCTTTAATTCGTGCGTAAGTTTGTTGTTCATAACAAGCCATAAAGGAATAATTATTTTGAAGACATATTCCACACCGCTTTAACCATCCTTGTTTCGTTCCAGATCTGAGCCACCGTGCTCTGATACCAATTGTGAAGATCGAATAACTCTTCATAAACATAGATCTTTAGGCTCAAGAATAGTTAGTTCTTGATCTGGAATAAGCATATACAAAACATAAAATTGCGGAATTAGATAAACAGATTTGTATAGCTAAACAAGGTTTCATCATCATCTTCTATGTACAATGATTACTAAAAGCCCCAATTCTACATATAAATATGTAGAACGGTTTTGGTTAACAGGATCATACGACCTTGAGGCTTAGGTTTTACACACAAAAACACGTTAAAACGTGGGTTCTAAGAACATCTAATTCTATGTCATTAGGTTTCTTTATATACTAGAAAACCTAAGACTTACAAGGAAAAGATAATACTAAATCTTTTAAATTCAAACAAGATATACTATATCTTTTACAATTATCATTATCTCCTAAATCTTTTTCAAATCTTGAACTTCATATTACCGACTTAGGTCCTTGTAGTTTAATAGTTTTGACATAATCAAATCTTTAATGAATATTAATAATAATATTCCTAACAATAAAATATTCCATCATTCAGAGAGAGAAAAACAGCTACTTTGATGCGTGTCAGTTTATCAATTATGCAATCAGCAAAGTGGAAGCTTTACTACATAGAGTCACGACAAACCCTTTAACAACATGCACATCACTATCATACACAATCTTTTTTTTTTCTTCCTTTCAAATCCTAAATTAGTTAACATGGTTGAAGTTGACGGTATAGGCGATCGTAGTAAGGGTATGCACTATGGTTCAGAGGGCCACAACGTGAAGCTGAGATGGCATGCTTTCCACGGTGTGGTGGATATTTGAACACCACCACCCCTCACGCCAAGTGGAAGGTTTCTTCAAATTAATCTGACTTTGTTGAATGATCTTCCAGATTGATCAGCGAGAGCACACTAATAAACTCAGTATATTGACTAATAACAATGGTGGTACCAAGGGTGGCACCTGCCCCTAAACTTTCACGTTTTTCAGAATTTTTTTTATAAAAATGTTATCTTTTTATTTATCTATGTATAAATAAATATTACTTCCTCCGATTCAAAATAAGTGCTACACTTTTACTTTCACATTTTTTAATGCAAAACATTGTAATAGAGATTATGATAGATTAAAAGGGATAATTAGTGAAGAAGGGTCCCACAAGGTGGTGTTAGGTAATCTTAATTAATGATGTTTAATAGAGTTAAGTAAGGATAAAATTATAATTTTATATATAAAAATTTACTAAATAAGGAAAATGTATCATTTATTTTGAATCACCTATATACAGAAAGTGTAGCACTTATTTTAAATCGAAGAAAGTATAAAAGTAAGCAAATGACATAAGTAAGTGGTAGCTATATAAGTTGTTTGTTTGTTTGTGAAATTATGGACATTGTCACGAGCACCATGAAACTATTAACTTAATATTGTTTGTGGTTTAACGTTTTTTTAATTTATTTTTCTCTTTCTCTTTATTTTTCTTTTCCTATATGCTTTTCTCACCATGAAACTATTAACTTAATATTATTCTTTTAATTTTTTTCTTTCCCCTATACAACCTAAAAGTAATATAATCTCCAATTTAAAAATGGCGAAAATCTAACTTAAAATCGTGTTTTGGTTTAATATTTGACATGGAAAGTAAAAAACTCCACCAATGATGCAATTTACGCACCTAAACTTTGCACCCATTTAAATACTTTTCTGGTAGCGCCCATGTATATTGACACTATCTATACATATGTCACACAACCTATATTTAGTGAAGAGTAAGTCATTGGACAACGAGTGACTTAACTTCAATTAAACTATAAAATTTATACTTAGATGTTCAACATGGATTGTTATTGGATATTCAATAAGAGCACTTAACATATTGCAAACTTGAACTCTTGGATATGCAGCTCTCTCAATTTCGACCCGGGCTGAGCCCCTTTGTTGTTTTTATTTCTTTGTTTTTTTTAGTTTTATACCTCATGCCTCATGGGCTGTCTTTGTTTTTGTTTTAACTGCTCCTGACAGTCCTTCGTACATTTTTGGTCCCTTGTCGGGAAGTTTCTCTGTATTTTAGCCATTCAAAAGAAAAAATTATTCATCAATTATTAATTTGTTGGTTCGAGTCTCGTCTACGACACACGTGAGGTCCGTTTTAGGGCGCATAATTATGTGAATATTTATGGTTTTAAATAATTTTTCTATCAAAATATTCCATATACGAAAATGAATACTTCAACATTATCAGAAATAAATTTGGATATTGTTAATTTGTTATAGTAAAGATTAGTAGTGGGGATTAAAGTATAAAAAGTATATGGTGATTGGGAACACGTATGTCCGCGTATACGATTTGGCAGAATTAGCACTATTCAAGTATTGAGTGTTGATCGCACCCTGCAAATATATGCTTTCTATACCACTAGCACTCTTCTCCAAGCATCCAATTAATAGTAATTGGGGTTTCGTTCAAATTATATGAAATAGTTCTTTATTTAAAAAAGAAATATTCTGAGGCCTCTCCCAACCCTTACCCATCACTAACCCATCAGTAGCGCCACGTCATCACATCCTTACTGACACGCTACTGACACGGTCGTGCCAACCCTACCCATCACTAACCCATCACTAAACCCATCATTTTCACGTCATCATTTTTAATTTAAATTAAATAATTATAAAAAACTAATATATTTGTATTATTAAAACAAATATATATATAAAAAATTAAATTTTAAAAAAAACAGAAAAAAAAACTATTTTTTATAAAAAAAACATGACATGTACAACTTTTTCAGCCTAATGTACAAGTCCCCAAAGCACCCCACCCCCTCTCTCTTCCTTCCCCTTTCCTCTCTCTCCCCTCTCTTTCTTCTTCCACTCAAGACGGCCACCGGAATCCGTCTTCCTCCCGACGTCCGCCTCACGACGCAAACCACGACGGCTCGGTGCCAACGCCGTCGTGGCGCGACGGCAAAAAAACCCCGGCGACGGGTCGTGCTGACGGCTTGTTGGCACGGGTCTGACAATCATCTTTCTTGATAATCTTTGCGCATATACTTCTTTAAACTAACACTCATTAAATAATTTCAACGGAAAAAGGATTGTCGCTGATTCAAAATGAGTACTATTGTAAATTTTAACAAAAGCATTTAACGGGATGTTAGGTTAAAAAGTCATGTGTGCAAAAGATTTTAAAAAAAATGATCATCAGTGTAATTTTTATAAGTAAAAATTATGATGATATGTTAAATACATGCTGTTTTATAAGTAAATTTTTTTAATTGAACTCTACTAAATTTTTTTACTTTGTTTTTTTACCTATCAAATGATTGATTTGTTTAATCTACTAACACTTTTTTATAATCTTACTTTTTTATTTGAATATTTATATTGATAAAATAAATAAAAAGAACAATGTATATCTCTTCCGCTCTTCGTACATATATCCTGTGTTCGTATTAAAATAAAAGAATGAAGGGTGAAAGGTGGAAGATGGGAAACAGTTGTTAAGTACGTGGAAAAGGTTGACTTTGGTTGATGCTGTCAGCCACTATCACACACTGATTCTTGTAAGATTGGACTTACTTTGGACCACTATAACCCTCATGGACAATGACCAAATCTCTCTCTCTCTATATATCTCTCTCCAAAGGTGGTCTCACATCACTCATGATCATCATGATCATGATCATCATCACCATAATCATACTTCCCTACAAATCGGAACCATTTACATGCCACAATAATGCTTCATAATCCCTACTAACCTTATTCTATGATGGTTAGGATATAATGTTTCAAAAGATTGAACACTAAAATTTTTATAGAGTGCTTAATTTTGAGCTTATTAGATTATCTACTTCAACTTTTTTTATAAGTTCATTATTTTGGACTTATTTACTTATGAGATTATTGCGACTCAAACTAGAAAACAAGATTATAGAATTGTAAAATAAGCCCATGACTTTATTAAAAACAAGTCTGATTACATACAAAAGCTAATAAGTTTGGAAATAAGTTAAAATATATATTTTAAAAATCATAATATAATAACCATTCTTTGATCACTTATCAGATGATTAGTAATTATATCAATCCATTCTATTTGGAAACGGCTTTTCATAAAAACACAAAAACTAGCAATGCGCTAGAAAAACAAGAGTTCAATCATTACAAGGTAAATTAAGTCATTTCGGCCGACTAACTCTATATTTACTATTTCTATTACACACCCAATTAAAAGAAATTTCTTTTATAGCTTGAATCAACATGCACTTCCGTGTATCACGGTTGTTGAACGTCACCGCGTTTCTAAACCGTCAAAGAATCCAAATGACCGTAAAACAAACCGCTTCAACAATTTTTTTGCAATGACTACTTCTTTGGCTCGCATACACCGATTCCATCAAAGAATCTAAATTCTCCACATCACAATCCAAAACTTGTAGCCAGTTGCCAATCGCCCTCCACACTCCCTTTGCCACATTACAACTCCAAAAGATATGATCCGTATCCTCCATCGCAAGATCACAGATTCGACAACTAAGATCATCAAGCTGAACACCTCTCGTAACCAGATTGTGCTTTGACGGAATCCTATTTAACATAACCTTCCACACTAGAATATTCACCTTTCCCGGAACTAGAGAGTTCCAACGCGTCTCTACCAATGACGACGGAAGCAACCTGTCATCTAACCATCTTTTCGTGCTACTGACTTCATAATCTTCATTATCACCGATATCCCACCACCACTTGTCCGGACCAACAGACAACTCAATACCTTGTATTTGTACCTGTAGCTCGGCTACTTGATCAACCTCTCTTCCGCCTCTTATATTTCTGGACCAATTCCACACCACCGAGCCACCCTGGAATCTGTCCGCTACCGAGCAGAAAGGATTAAGCTCTAGTCTAAATAATCTCGGATACTTGTAGCACAATTCCCCTGACCCCACCCAATCCTCCTTCCAGAAACTCGTATGCATACCATCCCCAACCCTTTTCTTTAAATGCAATTTTAAATCCAAACCGGACTCTTTAAACTTATGCAACAATTTTAATATCCTCGACCAAGGGCAAGTGTCTAAACGCCGATCATTTTTACCGTCCAAACCTCCCTGCTCACCATAAATCGAAGTGATCACTTGGGACCATAACATATCTCGTTTAACCACATACCTCCACACCCATTTTAAAAGAAGAGCAATATTGAAAGCCTTCAAACTCCCAATATTAATACCACCATTTTGAAAAGATGCCAACTGCGAATCCCATTTCACCCAATGAATCTTCTTTTGGTGTTCGGTTCCACCCCAAAAAAACGACGCCCTCAATTGTTCCAACCCATTCTCCACCACCTTAGGCATAACGAACATTGACATATAATAAATGCCCAAACCTCCTAGCACCGATTTTAATAACATAGATCTTCCTCCTACCGACAAGGTCTTTACTTTCCACCCGGACAACTTCTTCATAAATCTATCAACTAAACCATCCCAACTCTTTTTTCTAGACATCAAGGCCCCCGCCGGAAGACCTAAATATAAGAAAGGAATTTTGCCTTTACACACCCCAAGTCTATCCGCCATGTACTTAATTTCATCATCCTTGACCCCAACCCCATACAAGTTAGACTTATGAAGATTTAACTTTAAACCCGACGCCATATGAAAAAAATGAAGAATAATAAGCAAATTATGCATATTAGTGCTCGACCATTTCCCTAAAAATAAAGCATCGTCAGCATATAATAGGTGAGAAATAGCAACCGAATCATCCTTAATCTTCACCCTCCTAAAGAAAGAATGAGTCGTTGCTTCTTGGCGGCTGTCGAGGCCAGCAAATAAATAACCCAATATTCAATACAAATAATAGTGTATAATGGTAAAGGGATCGAATCCACAGAGACTGGCTCAATTTAAAGTTCTATGCAATCTAATTATAAAAGTTCTTTTTGTAACAACAATGAAATAAAAAGAAGGGGGTTTTGAATTATGTTTGTTTAATACTAAAATTTGACAAGTAAATAAAAGTTGCAATTAACAAGATGATTTAAATCAATAAGAGGTGAATTGGTCAACATTGGGTTTCATCACATGAACAACTAGCTATCTTATTATCAAGGGACATGGTGCAATACTTGTAATACACTTTAATTTGGCTATAGCAATTTAAAAGCTTAAATCACCTAGATTCTTCGTATTTAGTATGGAGGTTGAAGAAAGCTCCTAACACACCTTCTTAATCAAAGTTATGAATCAAAAGAAGCATCTAATTCACAAAAGTTACTAGCATTACAATCTAAGAACCACCGAATCCAAGAGGAGTCAAAAGTTACACTACCATGTTGGAGAATACAATTCCATGGTTTGAGAGATGCTACTAACATTCATGAAACCAATTGTTACTTGTTTTGAGGATCTATTACGTAATCAAGAAAACAACTAACATAAATCATTCAAACATTTGCACTCATGATATACAAACACAAGAAAGATATGGAAATTAAACTAGGATTTATATTCATAAAATGAAGAACAAGTTCATAAAACCCTTTCAAAGATTCACTAGCTATTCATGGATTTACCAATGTTAACCAAAATGGAGTTTAGCCACACATTACAAGAGTAAAATAGAAGGATAAAATTGTACCAAACATCAAAGAAATGAAATGGATGGAAGCAATCTTCAAAAACCTTCAAGAAACCCTAGAAATGGGGTTTTTGCTCCCAAAATCATGAGTGTCCAGAAGTTAGGGAGAAAGCATTATCCATTCTCTCATATAGTCAAAAAGGGAAAAAGGACAAAAAGTTACTGCACACCCGACGCGGGCGCGTAAAGCTTCTGCGCGGCCGCGTGAACTCTGCTGGCATATTTTTGACTTTTAAGCATATGTCCCTATCAAAGAAATATTTTTGTCTCCAATTTTGTCTTCTTCTTCTAACACATGTATCTACATTATTTAGCCCATAATCCATATTTTCCAAGCCCAAAAATTATAATTTCCTTTTAATGCTCATTTGATCCAACCATTAGCCCAAATCTTTAAGTCCAAAGCTCCAAAATGATTTCCGCTAACACCCGATCCGCAATAGTCTTCTAAAAATCTAAAATTAAACACGAACACTAGAAAGTACCCGATATAGACTGAAACAAATAAAATGGAGAAAATATGCAACACGAAACTAAAAATAAATGTCTAAATGCTAAAATAAACTATAAAAAGAAGTAAATAAAATAAACCTATCACTTCTTCCATGGCAATGTGAAGACCTTCCATAGCAACAATAAATAAGAAAGGGGACAACGGGTCACCTTGTCTTAACCCTCTTTCTAAATAAAATTCACTAGAAGCATTACCATTTAAAAGAACCGAAGCTTTTGACGAATGTAAAATCGCCATTATCCACCGACGCCACCTTTGTGGGAACTTCATAAACTCCGTCATTCTATCCAAAAACTCCCAACTAATCGAGTCATATACTTTTTCAAAGTCAATCTTTAAAACCATAGCACATTTTTTCCTCTTTTTATACCATGCTACAAGTTCATTAACAATCATCGGGTCATCCAAAATTTGACTACCTTGTATAAATGCCGACTGTTCAATACTAACAATAGAATCCTCCACCAATGCTAACCTCAACGCTAGAACTTTCGCAATAATTTTATATTGAACACCTATTAGACTAATAGGCCGATAATCATTCACCGTAAGAGGGTTTATCACTTTCGGAATCAAAGTAATAAACGAGGAATTGCACCCGGAAGGAAGAACACCTGTCTCGAAGAACTCGTTCACAAAGGCATAAACGTCAACCTTTATAATATCCCAAAACTTCTTCACAAAAGCAAATGTAAAACCGTCGGGCCCAGGAGCCTTTTCATTTCCACAGCTCCAAACGGCTCTTTTTAGCTCATCCATAGTAATCGGGCTAGCTAACATAGAAGCATTTGTATCCGAAAGACATTTGAATTTGTCACTTCGTCTCACAACTTTTATAACCTGCACCTTTTTAAACTTGTTAGCAAAATAATTAAAAAAAAAATTGTTTTACCGCCATAGCTGAGTCGATCTAATCGCCTTCATGTTTAACACCTCGAATCACCGACTGCCGCCTCTTGCTATTAATAATGCCATGAAAATATTTAGTATTTTCATCTCCTTCCATACACCACTTTATTTTAGCTTTTTGTGATAAATCACGCCATTATTTTTCCTCCAACTTATACAATTTTTGTTTCGCAGCCTGACGTACAAGAAGATCTGCATCTGATGCAGAATTTGCTTCCATCTTGGCCTCAACCACCGACACCTGCTACACTATACGTTTCCTCTCTTCCGCTTGTTCACTTTTAATTTTCTTCCACCAATTTCTACAATTATCTTTCAACCTCTTCAACTTGTCTTTAAACCGAATACAATGATTGAGACTAACCGTCTCACCCTGCACCTCCCACGAATTAACACCATATCATGAAACGAATCTTCCTCCATCCATGAGTTAAAAAACCGAAACGCCCGCGGACCGTAATCAACCATTCCCTGCGCCAATACAATGGGTCGATGATCAGAGACAATGTCATTCATAACATTAGCACTAATGTCCGGACATGCAACATTCACCCCTTCCGTCACAAAAAACCGGTCCAGCTTACTCATTTTTTGACCGTCCGTACTTAAACGAGTATAAGCCGAACCTCCCATGGGGACCTCATAAATACTAGTGGAATCAATAAACCCATTAAACTCTTCAATTTCCTGCTCATTTATAGCACATCCCCATCTCTCGGTCTCATCACGAACCGCATTAAAATCGCCAAATAAAATATAATTACCTTCATTATCTTGCATATAAGAATATATGAGCTCCCACAGTCTTCTTTTATCAACAATACTTTGAGGAGCGTATACATTCCCCATAATACACTTCATCTTACAAATCTTCCATTCCCCATGAACAAATAAAACATTCTGATAACTGACTATCAGAGTAGTAACAAACAAGGCAGGATCCCACATAGAAACAATACCACCAGATAAACCAACTGCACTACTTATCGCAAAGTCAAAAGACAAATTACCCCAACATTGCTTTAGCATAAACAAATCAATCTTCGACACCCTTGATTCTTGAATCCCGAGGAAAGAAGTCTTATACTTATTACAAATAACTCCAATACGCTTTCGTTTTACCATATCTCCTATTCCACAAGAATTTAAGGACATAATATTCATTTAACACCTTTATCCCCTCCCATGCTACTAATCATACGATCCATCGAAATTTTACACCCTTCCATGTCATGACCTAATGCATGACCAATATCAATATACTTGTTCAAATCTTCCACCAATTAACAGGGCCGCCTCGGAGGCTGGGCGGGCTGGGCGATCGCCCCGGGCCTCACAATTTCAGGGGCCCCAAATTTATAGTATATAATATTGTAGAGTAGGCCCATTTTCTCAAGTAAAAAATCTGTTTTATAAACATATAGGTCCAATATATAATAGCCCATTGTGTACTCAGCCCAAAAGTCCAGTTAATTAATACAGCGCACGGGCTCAATTCTCAAATGGCAATTCTCAATTCTGAAAAATTAGAATCTGAACCGTCTCTCTGATTTCTACATTTCCCCTTTGATCGCTCGTATGTCTTTCTCTTTCGAATCTAAACCATTTCAGCCTTCAAGTTCAAGAATCAAGCTTACATGTCTATACCATTCACTGAGGTTTGATTCCTTTCTCTTTCTAAATGCATGTATGCGTTCTGTCCTCATTTTCTTTAGCTCTCAATTCCTAAACTTCGATTTCAGTTCATTTAGATATTGCTTGATAGGCTTGAGTCACTATGTAGTTTTATATGTATATCAACTGTTTAATGAATTGCCTGAATGAGTAAAATGTTAAGGTTTTACAAATTGAAGGCCCATATACTGTTTGGTTTGTTGAAGTACTACATCGATTTTCTAGATATCATATTATACTTGTTTTGTAATAATAGGTTGATCGAGTTTGTTTCCACCATGAATATGAGAAATTTCGTGGTATTTAACAATGTTGTTGTATCAGTTTCTCTCAATTGGTAATTCTTGACTTTTGATAAAGAATCAAGGTTTTGTTAAATCAATGTGTGATTGTAGGAACCTATAGTTTTCAAATGTTGAATAAAAGTTAAAAATAAATGTCACTTGAAAGATTAAACGGTTTGGCTATGTTTATTCATGACTTTGCATCTAGAAATGCTCGTAGAAGCATTTTTTACATAATTTATTTTATATGTTGTAATATGTAGTTGTTAGGTTGTTCGGTTTTCGGGGCCTCATTTTTCATCTTGAAGGGCCTCATTTGACATCTTGCCCCGGGCCAAAAATAAACTTGAAACGGCCATGCCAATGAAACCGATTGTGTCTTTGATTTCACGGTCTCATTACAAATCGAGTTTTGAGAAGATGAACATTTTTCCACATGTTTAACTTCCGAACCACCCACTTGACCATTAAGGTTCCTTTGTTCAAACCCTGGTGGCCTTGACAAGGAATCCTCCACGTTCACATTCTCCTGTACACTATTATATTCCCCAACCCTACTATCCACCATGTTATTCATCTCCTTCGATCCAGCAACGTCATCCACTGTTTGATGAACCCCCCCCCCCCCCCCCCGACATCTATGTATCCACCCCCGGTTTAGAAGAGACCGTTGTCCGTCCCTCCAAGTTGACCTCACCTTGTTTATCCAATACAGTCTCATCAACAAACATATTTTCTTCACTCCGGGTCTCAGACGACCCGTCGTTAGAAACTGAACCTTCTACATCGCGTTTACTTTCCACATCTGCACATTTCATAATCAGTTGCCACAAAGCAAACACATATATCCACACCGGATACACTATATTATCGATCATAACATCAACCTCTTCCTGAATCTTGCCACGAATCTTAGTTCTTATACAAACCCTCCATGTACCGCCCTCGCCCTGGTCTTCATCAACAAACATAACCTCTCCCCACCCTTTTATCAATTTCTTTATTGCATTAACAGTTCCGGATAAAAGCGGCAGCCCATTGATACGAACCCAAACTACTTTGTCATCTACAACAAATTTCTCATCCAGATTACGTAATTGAATAAAGAAGAATTGCATGTCATCATGCAACTTAAATTTCTCACTCGCTTCTTTTGACTCAAACTCCAACCAGATCCACGAACCCCCAATATATTGAACATCGACGTCGAAAAACCTTCTTTAATACAGACCACCTTAATATTTTCAATCAAAGATAATTCCCGGACCTTTCCGATCAGAATCGTACCTTCATCATTCACTGGCATAGTATCTTCTTTAGAAAGTTTAATAACCTTCCTTTTACTTATCTCCTGTTTCTCTGAAATAACCTTCCCCTTAACACCCTGATCACCCTTTTGTTTATCTGACTTGAATAAATCAGCAAATTTGACACGAGAATTCGCATCTCGGGCAATATTAGTATTATCCAGCTGATCAGTAGCACGACCTGGTTCTCTCCTTGTGTTCTGATCCACCCTACTACCACCCTGATTGTAACCATGGCCATTTTCTTGCTTTGCTTTTCGATCAAACCTAGTCTTGGATGCAAACATATGAAAAGAACCATACCATGCATCGTTCAACCGGCTAATTACGGTATCTACAACATCAACCCTAATAAATCTCACAAAAGCAAACCTACGACCGATCTTAGATAGTTTTTTGGGAATAAAAACGTCAACAACTGTACCATATACCTGCGTAGCCTTCCAAAGATCAAGAATTTCCAGTGATTTGGAAAGTTTGTAACGTATATTGATGTAGCAATACCCTTTAGATTCATCTCCTCACTCCGAGAAAACGTTTCTTGGACTCCTGTGTTGTACGCCCATCGCCTTTGCGCATACTCCTTCACCATCGCCTACCCCCCCCCCCCCCACCGACGGGAGAAGAAAAACCGGCTAAAAAACCCTACGAACGAACGAAACTCGCTAAACCCTAGAAACGACGCACGGGAGTTTCTTGACCTTTAGTAAAGCATTCGTGAACCCTTGGCATTAGATTGTCACCGTATCTCAAGCCATTCTAAATCATCTTTATATGTTTTAACTAGAACTCGGTCGTTTAGATCGTTATTTAACCAACTCAATTTGCCACCTCTAACTAACTGGTACACCATATACTTATCGATTCTTACAAGTGTAACCTTTTGAATAAAGTCATGATATATATGGCATTATATATTTGGATGTTGCTAATAATACCTTTTCAACTTCTTATTTTTATTTATATAGTCCAAACACAATTACTGATATTCACTAATCACATATTTTCTCACACGCAATTATTTTTAGTTCTAAGAGCATTTCACATGCAATATTTTTATAAAGTTTTTATACCTTTTACATATGTCATTTAAATGTATATATAAACTTCTAGCAAAAAGTTTTTGCTGTAAATGTTTTTTCTTCCATAAGTCTTTTTCAAAACACATAAATTTTTTTATCACATTTATATATATTGGAGTAATTTTTTTTTATAAAAAGGTTCTTTTATCAATATTGGCTATTAAGTGAAAAGTCTATGTTACAGTTTTAATTAATGATTATAAAGATTTATATATCCTCCATATTAAAATAAGTGAATCACTTTAAAGTTCACATTTTTTTAGGCAAAATAAAATAATAAAATATTAGTGAAATTAAATTAGATAATTAGAATGGATGTGCCTCAAGTATAGGAAGATGACAAAAATAGATGGGGCATCACACCTTTAATGATGTTTAAAGAGAGATAAGTAAGGGTAAATGATTAATTTTAAATATAAAACTTACTAAATAAGGAAAGTGATTCACTTATTTTGATACACCCCGAAATAGAAAATGATATGGAGGAAGTACATTAGAGACGCTCTAAACTATAGATTAGTGTTTATCATTTTATTGAAAAGTTAGTTTCATCATTACTCTTGAAGGCTATTGCTACCATAACCATTTTTTACACAAGCTTTAAATCCACAAACTACTTAGAATAAAATATAAGAGTTACCTTGTCATTGCAAGATCTTGTTGGTAGATACTTGTATATATATTATATACTTATATTTATAGTATAATATTGTTAATGTGTTATGAGTCCATTTGAGTCAAAATATGAGTGAGTTGTCATTGCATGTATTTAAGCTTAGTTATCCTCCCCCCACCTCCAACTCCCAACAACACATACATTACACAACCCACAATCTCTCTCTCTCTCTCTCTCTCTCTCTCTCTCTCTCTCTCTCTCTCTCTCTCTCTCTCTCTCTCTCTCTCTCTCTCTCACACACACAAAGGTGGGACAATGAAGCATACCTTCCGCTGTGGTGTTCCTTTGTTCTTCTTTATCTCCATTATTGTCTTCTCACATACATCTGCTCGTTTTTTGCACACCAAACCAGCTGGTAATTACCAATTTAACCCACCCTTGATCAATTCCCCCTTACATAAATCTCTCAATAATCTAAAGTTTTTATATGGTTTTTTCATTAATTTTCAGGTGAGAAACGAATTAAAATCGATGAATCCATCACCACCAATGAAAACTCTCTTGTTGATTTAGAAACAATCAACTCATTCAATGTAATTTTACTATTTTTTCGAAACTTTTAAATCAGTTGTTTAATTAGTGGGTGTTAATTATTAATTCATTTGTATTAATTGTTCATTAGGAGGTGATGGACACGGAGGATTGTGGAAGTGGAGATGAAGAGTGTTTGGAAAGGAGGGTTCTTGCAGAAGCTCACTTGGACTATATTTACACTCAGCACCATAAACCTTGAAATAAGTCAAATTTAACCCTCTTAATTTATAGCTTTTTCTTCCTCACTGTAACATGAGTAGAGACTTGCATATCTACTCCAAAAAATCTTAGGTTACTACCATGCCATCATTTGGTTCAAATGAGGGAATATGGGTGTTATTTTAACTATATCGAATAGTAATACTATTTAGTAACTATAAATAAATGTAATAATTGTTTGTATGTCTACAAAAAGTCGAATTAATTAGCTTTTATCAAGTTACTCATGCTCACCTCTACTCAAGTTCTTTCAAGTTGGCATTTCGAGATCAATCAATTGAGTTGAAGCTTATAAGAATTCAGTTCAAATTATTATCAAGTTTTACAAGCCCTATATCTATGTAAGGCAGTAAGGGGTTTTCTAAATATGCATTTCATGAAGTGTTTATTTTCCTAGATATGTATTGAATAACGTTAATGAAATTTAATTTTGACCATTTTTTAAGATTTATTAATAAAATATCGTATTGGGTTTAAATGGAAACTTTATATATATTAGGGGCACATTATAAAAATCCTTTATGTAATATGCAAACGTGTCATACTTTTATCAAGTTATGTGAGCTTAAACTCAACGTGACCTATATTGTTCAAGTCAAACTTTATATGTCAAGCTTGCTTACTTTTGCATGTTCTTTTTCAATAATATTGGTTAATTTTTCAAGCTTTCAAGTTGAACTCCAATTTTAGTCGAGCACAACTCAAGCTTTGCATCATGAAGGTTTTTAATTCTCAAGTTAAAGCCGGCCGTGTTGAGCTCAACTCAATAGCAACCCCAAATTATGTGTTGCAATATTTTATGTATTCAAAGTATCTAGAAAGCTTCAAAATTTTCATATATGTACAATTTAAAGTTGATGAGTTTATATGCCGTGAGGCTCTTGTTAAGTTTTTCTGAACAACAACCGGAAAAACTAGCCGAGAGTTTTAGCTACGCTCTTACGGTCTTACCTCTAACCAGAGAACCCAAAAAGCTATATAAAAACTAATTAACAAGATGCTAGAAAATATTTACAAATACAAGTACAAGAAAGAGATCAAGCCTATGAAATATAAAAGGGACAACTACACCACATATACCGTACTAATTACGAAAGATATACAATTAGCCTTATAATATATCTAAGAAAATAAATTGGATAGAATTAAATTAATCATCTTTAATCCAGGATGCCGAGAAACCCTTATCATTAAAAATGATGTTATTTCTATATTTCCTAATAAACGATACAAAACCTCCTACTTGCTTACTTGTTAGACATTCACACAGTTGGGAAAAGTAGTAATATTTTCTAGCGAGGTTGACCAAATTCGACCATTAATTGTTGTCATGGTTGTAAATTTTACAGATTGCAGTTACCATCAATTTCTCAACAAGAAACCGCAAACTTAAATATATAATACAACTTAGTGATTCATAGAAGTCTATTCATTCAAATTTTATAAATGATGCTTAGACCAGATTAGCATATGCAGACCCTATTGATCGAGACTAGCGATACATGACTGCAAAGATCTGATGATATGATAGTAGCATCGTACAGGAAAGCTATAGATCAGTAAATTAGCAGTGATTCTGTTATTCATTAATTGTTATTTATCTAACTTTAGATTTAATTGTGGGCTCGTAAATATATTGGGTCCAAGTTAGCATGTGCAATATGAGCTGCCTAAATTACTAAATATAAAAAGTACTCCGTAATTATTAGCCGAAAGTGGCTTGACGCCTTGACCACATGGTATAAGCCCCACTTTAATTAGGGATTTAATGGCTGAATTACAGAACTAGGACATGGAAACATAATTTCCTAATAGTTGCTAAGTATGCCTTCCTCTCGGGTTTCAGGTCTCATAGATTTTGAAGGTCTGTGGTGTGAATAAATGAAATTAGGCTTCTGAATATAAAATGTACTGTGTATAAAAAATTAGGATGAAGTTGCTGGAGAGAGATGAAATATTTTAATTGAATAAAACATCCGAAAATGAAGTTGGTGGAGAAAGATGAAAGTTTTTTTTTTTTTTTTTTTTTGAACAAAATAACCTTTACGACAACACAGCATACTTTGAGGAATATATGCTTTTTTACCACGTGTATACAATAGTTGGGCCACCATTTTGGGCCTATATTATTTTCTTTTTGGGCTATATATCCATAAATTAGCCTTTTCTAATTTGAAATTAAATTTATGTTAGGAAATGGCATGATATTTTGCAAGAAAATTAAAAAAATTATACTATTCTATGATTGTTATAATTACATTTTACATATAGAAAGTGTTTTATGATTGTTACAATTGGATTTTACGTTTTAATAGGCTCTCATGACTACTTTTTAAAATCAACTATATAAATATCATATAAAGTTAAATGAATGTTTTTTTGAACAATTAATACACATATTCCTAAATATACATTTTTTTGTTAACAACATGACTTAACATACAGTCTTATAGAAAATGTAAAACACAAGTTACTGATGTCTATGAGTCCTTTGGTATAGATGAATGTTTGTTGGGCATTTAATATAGCAGACAAAATGCCTATATGATTTATCACATGATGTTGGTACCTTAATCAAACATGACAAAGAAATTGCGGTATACAAATTTGTTTATTCCACTTCCTTATATGGATACTCTTCACCATTTAATCATATTTGGCCAAAAGTTATATGATATCAATTGTAGTCCAATGCAACAAAGATACATTGTATGACACTTGATTTATGTAACGTCTTTCGGAAAAGACCAAATGTGGTTGGGTTAGGGAACGACTTGCCACCCACCAATGTTTGGCTTTTATCAATAACATCGCACACCACTTTGTTCCAGAAAATTTTGTTATTTGTACAATTTTGTCATTTTGTAGGTTTATGATTTGGTTACGTTACAGTTTTTAAGACAATTTTTTTCACACAATAATATCTCTAACGAGATTTAATCCTAAAAACTCCTGATTGGTGGATGTCAGTAGTAATTCCAATACTACTGGTACCAGTAATAGTACTGAAAATACTACTGGTCCCAACAATAACCTAGATTCTCAAGATACTACTGATGCCAGTAACAACAACAATACTACTGATCTCAACGAAGACAACAGCAGTAGTAACTCTGACCAAGATGATGATGAACCAAACATCCATGACAATGAAGAATCACAATATGAACAACTGCCTGAGACAAATGAGTCCAATCTTGGAAATCAACTAGTGGTTGATAAAGCTACAACTACAAGGACTCAGAAGAACCATCCATTAGACCTTGTTCTAAGTGATGTTAACTCACCACTTCAAACAAGAAGCAAATTAAATAAAAGCTTAACTGCAAATATGTGTAACATTAGTTTAATTGCTAATGAATGTATGTATGAATGCTTTCTGTCACAGGAAGAACCAAAGAAGATCCAACAAGCAATGAAGGACTCAAACTGGATTGAGGCAATGCAAGAAGAACTCCTTCAATTTAAATTACAAGCTGTTTGGACACTTGTACCTCTACCCAAAGGAAAAAGAGCCATTGGAACAAGATGGATATTCAGAAACAAGAAAGATGAAAGAGGCATAGTGATCAAGAATAAAGCCAGACTTGTAGCCCAAGGATACACTCAAGAAGAAGGAATAGACTATGATGAAGTATATGCTCCTGTGGCTAGAATTGAAGCTATAAGAATATTTCTAGCATATGCTTCATTCAAGAAATTCAAAGTCTATCAAATGGATGTTAAGAGTGCCTTCCTATATGGGAAAATTGAAGAAGAGGTCTATGTTTGCCAACCTCCAGGTTTTGAAGATCCAAAACATGGTGATTATGTGTTCAAATTGGATAAAGCTCTGTATGGCCTACATCAGGCACCAAGAGCATGGTATGACACATTATCATCATACCTATTGAAGAACAACTTTAAAAGAGGAGCCATTGATAAAACATTGTTTACAAAGAAAGTCAAAGATGATATACTACTGGTACAAATTTATGTAGATGATATCATCTTTGGTTCAACCAATGATACATTGTGCAAAGAATTTGAAGAGCTGATGCAGATTAAATTCAAGATGAGCTCCATGGGTCCAATGAACTTCTTCCTTGGACTCCAAGTCAATCAAAGAACTGATGGTATTTTGATAAATCAATCAAAATATGTCAAAGACATCTTGGAAAAGTTTGACTTGAAAGACAGTAAAAGTGCTAGTACACCAATGGAAACACACAAACACCTACATCCTGATGTTGAGGGGGAGGATGTAGATGAACACTTATATAGATCAATGATAGGCTCTTTGATGTACTTAACTGCATCAAGACCTGACATTATGTATAGTGTTTGTGTGTGTGCTAGATATCAAGCAAGACCCAAAGAACTACACTTGCAGGCTGTTAAAAGAATATTCAGATACTTGAAAGGCAAACCATCACTAGGTCTATGGTATCCACATGACTCACCCTTTGAACTAATAGCCTATACAGATAGTGACTATGGAGGTGAATGTCAAGATAGAAAATCCACTACTGGTGGATGTCAATTCTTTGGATCAAGACTGGTGTCATGGCAATGTAAGAAGCAAACAAATGTATCAACATCTACTGCTGAAGCAGAATATGTAGCTGCATCTGCTTGCTGTGCTCAAGTACTATGGATTCAAAATCAGCTTCTAGACTTTGGTATCTCTATCCTTAAAACTCCTATTTTTATTGATAATCAAAGTGCTATTAGTATTGTGAATAATCCAGTAAAACATTCAAAAACTAAACACATTGAAATAAGATTTCACTTTATAAGAGATTGTAATGAAAAGAAATTAATCAAAGTAGTTAAAATCCATACTGATGATCAATTAGCAGATCTTTTTACAAAAGCATTTGATGTAGGAAGATTCAACTTCTTGGTTAGCAGTATTGGAATGATTTTAATAACTTAAAATCTAACTTAAAATCATGTGTAAAGTTAGTGTTGTAAAATATTATTTTCTTAAGTGTTTTACTACTGGTATTGCTGTACTACTGGTGTGAAAGTGTATGCACAAAATACTACTGATAGTTCATTACTACTAGGTGTATTTTAGGTTTACACGGATACTACTGGTAAGTCAGTACTACTGGTATTCTCATATACTACTGGTCTTGTATGTTAATGGTTACTACTGATGTCTATAGTTACTACTGATGTCAAAAACCTTAGTCATTACTGATGTTAGTAGATACTACTGACGTTTTACTACTGATATCTTATTTGTTACTGGTCTTTCATAAACACAATTACCAAACTAACCCCCATGAAAATAACCGTTATGTTATGATTCGAAGGCTATTTTCGTAGTTTTGCAGGTTTAATCGAAAGATATAAAAGGCGGCAGATGATTAATTTAGCATTATCTTCACTTCGATTCTCTAAACACCTTTCGATAAACCCTAGTTTACGATCAAAAACCCTTCATCTTTAACAAAATTCTTGCAAAAACTCAACAACAATGGCAACCTTACAAGCTCTCGATGTGCAAACCGATCTCAAATACTCAGAATTTCACAATATGGTTGCATTCTTAAAGAATCCCGACGGAACAAAAGATTTCCGTCCGATCGTAAAATTTTTGAGAAATTCATATATACAGTTTGCCTTAACTGTAAAACCAAAATCATATCAACAGCACTTGGTGGATTTCTGGACCAATGCTGAGCAAACAGAAGGAACAACATCATCAATGATAAAATCTAAAGTAGATGGAAAGCACATTACAATAACAGAACAATCAATCAGACACCATCTACAACTACACGATGATTCAGGTATGTCCACTCTTCCTAAGGAATACATTGCTGAAGTTTTGAATAAAATGGGATATGAGGGAAGACTGAATATAGTTACTTTTCAAAAGGGTCTTCTCTCCCCACAATGGAAATTTTTAATACATACCATTCAGCATTGTATTTCTCCTAAAAGAAGTACTTGGAATGAGTTTAATAAGGCAATAGCCTCTGCTGTTGTCTGTTTATGCACAGACCAAGTATTTAATTTTTCAAACATGATATTTGATGGTATGTTGGGAAATCTTAGTTCTTCTAAATTTTTAATGTATCCCAGATTTCTACAACATATCATAAACTGTGAATTGCAAAACTTGTCAACTCCTAAAAACATTTTTCTATTACCTGAGTTGAACAAGAAAGTTTTCTCAAATATGAGAAAACAATTTAAATTTTCGGGCAAGGAAACCCCTCTGTTTCCTAACATGATCAAAGATCAACCCAATATTGGAGAGGGTTCAACCATTGCTACATCCCAAGTTGAACCTCAACCCACTCCATCACCCCCAAATACAGCCCAAACACCAATCCAACTAGCCACTCAATCACCAACCCAAACAGAAGTCCTGAATGTGTCCCAGGAACTTGATGTAAATTTGCAGAGTGCTACTCTTCACTCTGTGGAAGACCTACCAGACAAAACCAAAAACATTTCCACAATTTATAAAAGAAAGAAACTTTCTTCAAAGGACACCAGGGGACAAATCGAGTCACACCCCAGGCTCAAAGAGTTGTCCTCCAAGGAGGAGAGAGGACATGAGGGGAGGGCTTTCACTACTGATGCCCCAAAGGTGGGTGCACAGGACAGTGAAAACATCTTTAGGACCCAAACCTCGGCAACTTTGAGTGATGACTCTTTTGAGGAATTACTCAAAGGACCCCGGTGCCAAGAAACCACAAGGGGGCATCTCTGCTTCTTCTAGGAAGAAGAGAATGTCTAAAAGACCCAATGAATCACCAAGCAGTGATGAGGGCAGATCTGTGGAATTGATGGAAAGGAAGGAAAACCTTAAAACCAATGTACCTGTTAGTGAGCCCGATGATCTTGCTAGATGGAGTGAGGGCAGTATTAAAATCACCCAATTGACGGCTAAAGTGGATTCCTTGGAATCCACTGTACAAAATTGCCATATATACTTAACTAACCAAGGGAAAACCATGGCTGCAATGAAAAGGCATGTCAACACCATCAACAGAAGGATGAGATTATATGAGCACAGGCTTTATCAACAAGCCAAAATCATCAGACAATTGAAGAAAAAGATTGTTGATAGTGAGGCTCCTCCAGTTGAGCTCACTAAGGGGGAGAAGGACAATATACAGACAATGATTGATGAATCTATAGCAGCAGCAGCATCCTCCCTTTTAAATTTAAAAGAAACAAATGTTGATGAAGGCCCAGAGATGATGGTGACAGAAGAAGAGCCTATTACTACTGCTACAATGGAAGAACAAGTTGAAAAGGAAATACCAGTAGTAACCTCTACTACTGATATTATAGCAGTAGTAAATAAAGAAAAGGAATTAATAGCAGCAAATACTACTGATGCCCTATCAGTAGTAACTCATGAAGTAACACCAGTAGTAACTGCTCTAGTTACTACTGAAGAGGAAGAACTACATTTTCCAGAGCTTATTGAAAGAGAGAGACATGTCATCATTTCCAAACCACCAACACCTGATCAACCACTTATCATACCTGACATTGATGATAATGTGAATTGGTTTGAGGTTGATGAATGCTCACTTCCTCCACATCCAAAAATTCTTCAACAAAATGAACTTAGAACATTTTCTCCTTCAGTTATAATAAGTGGAGTGCCAGACATGAAATATATTCCACCTCCACCTTCAGCACACATTGGAAAGGGTAAAGAGATATATGATGAAGATTACCCAAACAGAGCTCTTGGTCATCACATGGTAAACAAGATCAATCATGTAAGAGCAGAAAAACAATCCAGATGGAGAATTAAACACAGAAAATTTTTGGAGAAAGTAGATATGTATCAAGCTTTAGAAGAAAAGAAAAAGAAAGTTCAAAGTACAACTACTGTTCAAATACCTGATCAAATTAAAGATGTTCAGATAGAAGCCCAAGAAGCAGAGTTCAAAAGGCTTAGAAAAGTAGAAGAGGAACATCTAAACTGTTTAGAAGATCTTGTAGCAGAATGCAAAAGAACAAAAGATGATTTACCTGATGATATATTTGAACAAAAGTCTCTTATGATAGACTTTCTAAAGACAAAAGGTCATAGTGCAAAATCTTTTGGAAGAATGAAGATGATAACCATAATTGAAAAATACTGCACTGCAAAGAAAAGAGACTTGGCTGAACAAGAAGCTGAAGAGTCAAAGAAAGCCAAAGCCAAAACTTTAGTACCAATCAGCTTAAATTTGCTCAAAGCTGGTAGTGTTTCAACTGTTGGAAATACTTCAACTCCCCAATCACTAAAAAGAAAATCTGTTGATCAAGAACAAAGCTCCAAGAAGAAATCAAAACAACAAATTATACCTGTTCTTGAAATGCCCGTTGCTCCTCTACAGAACAATTCAATTCTTAACTGGAGAGTGTTGCAGAATAATGTCATAGAAGTCATAAGGGAAGACAAAGTAGTACAAAGATTCACTGGATGGTTACCCTTAATCAGGTCATGTACGAGAAGTGATGTAATCAAACTTTTGATTATTGGGAAACCAAGAATGACAAAGAAATCATGGAAAGAATCTGGAGCTGGATATTTGACTAGAATGATAGATGCTGCATTTTATCCAGATAATTATCCAGAACAATTTACAAATCCAGGTAATGTATATGCTTGGAATGTCATTCCTACTGCAAATATGTACTTCTTTGAGAAATCAGGCAAAGTGTGTGAATTGTACTTATATGAGAAAGAATATCCACATTCTGAGAAGACAATGTATCAGATATTCATAAACACTTTGATGAAACCCTATGATGCTGTTATGTTCCAAAATAAATTGAATTATTTTACAAAGAGGAACAGCAGATACATTATTGAACAAAGGCATCAACAGAATCAAAGAACTCTTGAGAAAAGAAGAAAAGAACAAGAGGAACAAAAGAAACTTGATTGATTAAAAGATGATCAATAAGTTTAGGGGGAGATTGTTGGAGCAAAACACAGATCAACTTATTACTGATGCTGCAGTTAGTACTGACATACTTAGTACTGATGGGGCAGAAACATTTACTACTGATGAAGTTGATGCTTGTGTTCACTATAACTAAGTTACTACTGATCATGAGAAGACTGAAGATACTACTGATCATTGTAGTTACTACTGACGTTGATTATGGACTTACTACTGATCACCAAGTATACTACTGATGTTACTTATTTACTACTGGTGATTGCAGTTACTACTGATACGCGTTTTTGGAAGATATCAAGTCCGAGATCTTCGTAGAGATAGTTATAGAATGTAATTAAATGTATATCTTTTATAATTCGATGTAAATCAAATCCTAGAATAACTAGGGTAAATAGTTTAGCTTCAAGGACTACTATAAGTATGTTCCTTACGAATTGTAAACGTACGTGTGTATTGTTAACTCAATAATATACATTGAAGCTTTTTGTGAAACTGTGTTCTTAATATTCTTGTTTATTGTTCATACAGTTCATTGTTCTTAATTATTGATATAGTGTTGATCCGCTGCAACTTCTATCATCAATTAGATCTAAGGTGTTTATTAACTTGTCTATAGTTAATCGATCCTGACAGATTGTGTGATATATAGTATATGATTGATGATTGATAAGCAAAGTTTACACATAGTGACCGTTTGTCCATTAAAAGTACCATCAAGATATTTATTTTACTTATGAGAAATAAAAGGTAATTACATCAAATGACAGCATACTTACATAAACTTTATGTTTATGTTTATGTTTATAGAATTTTTTTTATTTATTTTTACAATAATCATATCCTATGTCTCAATACATTTTTTAGTATTATTTATTAAAACAACATAAAATCTAATATGTGGTGGGATGCGAGCAAGATTGTTGGGTATATCAACATTAACCGGTGACGGTATGGCCGAATTAGTCGTGCACAAAATATCCGAAACCGAAACCGAAACCGGTAACCGAACCGAAACCGTAACCGGTCAAAATCGGTTTTGACCATAACCAATTCGGTTACTGAGAAACCGATCGGTTAGGAACCGGTTCCCCATTTTTCGACCAAAAACCGACCGTAACGGGTCTTTTATAACCGGTTTTCGTTTATTCCCGTTGTAACCGGTTTTACGCTGGAAGATGGAATTTTCGAGCGGAATGGGCAGCAGACCGTTTTTTAACGGTCATATGACCGTTTGGGACGATTTTTTGACCGTTGGAAGTGTATATTTGGACCATTTTGCCCCCCTAAACTCCCCTATAAATACATATCTTGCATTTGGTTAAAATCACAACTTCAAAACACCCAAAAACACTCTCCAAACACTTTCGATTAGCAAAAAACGTCAAAATGTCGCACCCAAACCAAAGCCAAAGTAGTCAAGATTTCACCGGCGTTGGTTCTACAAATGAAGAAACGACAAGTATTGCTAGAGTTTTGCCAACTACACGAGTTCCCGAACTTTTTGGACCAAATGGGTCGTTCGACTTAGTCGAGTTAACCAATGGTCTTACAAAGGCGCATTGTAGAAATTGTGGTCAATTCATGGGACATAGTTCCAACTCAACGATGAGGACACATGTCGCAAAGCATTGTAAAACGATAAGAAGGGGTTCACAACAAGAGGGTCAAGCGACTATGGCACGAGACGGTGGTATCTTTGCGTACCAAGCGGGACGTTGTCGAGAACATATGGCCAAATTCGTGATTCAACAAGGTTTGCTGTAACATCCCAAAACCCGGCCTAGTAGTTTATTGACCTTAAGATATCTTATTAAATGATTATCTGATTAAATGCTTAGTTAATTAAATTAGCCTGCTGTCCTTTGCGGTATTTTAACTTGTGATTTATTTGGAATAAAAAACGTGATTGTTATATATTTGGATTTCTTGTTGTAACGCCCCAAAATTTTCTAATTAATTTTAATTACGTTTCTTTTCCTTTAAACCATCGTTGTAGTAATTGTTTCATAAGTGGTGTTATATTTTTGTGACGATTTGCATTCGTAACATTTAAATTCTGAGAATATAAGCGAGTCTAAGTAATTGGAATATTTCTTGAGCTGCGAGCAGTGTTTATACACGTAGCGAGTTTTAGAAAGACCTCGAGGCCCGGCCAACAGGTCAAGGGCCGAATCTATAGTTTTACCCGTGCAGTTTTGACTCGTTGTTTTCCTTTCCGGATCGGCTTGGTCTTTTGAGACCATCTAGTTATTTCGAGTCGGTGGGCTTAAGGAGGGATGGACCGAGAATCTGTTTGTGAGGCCAATCCAACTCGGTAGTACTTGGGCCTTAGAATGTCGACACCGTGACAACATTAGGAGGATTAGGAAACCATTTGTCTGGTAAATCTTTCCCTAAGTCAGTCGATCGAACCCTCAAGAAAAACAGCCGACTTCCTCCTCCATTGCAATCGATCGGTAAGTTCAATCTTCCGGGTTAAATCTACCAATTCGTGTCTGGCTTTCTCTTTATTAATTCTAATCGGTGATAGTGCGAATTTTGGTAGCCAAGCAGAATCGAAAGAGAAGGCAGTGACGGTGATCGTTCGAGTTTTTGGTGATCTAGTTCCGTGTGAAACCGTAGGTAATCTCCTCCTTCTCTCTGATCCATTGCTATCAAATCGTTGCCTATAAAGTGTTGTGCACCGAGAATTGTTGTCTATAGAACCGTAAGATTTCAGGGCTATCAAATCGTTGCCTATAAAGTGTTGTGCACCGAGCCTCGGGTGGTCACGTTAGTTTGAATTGTTAGCTTTTATCGCAAAATTGTGAAGTGTTAACCGAGAGGGAAACCGAACCCTTAGGGTTCCCGGTTTCCCAATCGGGAGACTTTTATCACCTAAGGCTTAGAAACTGTAGTCAAACCTGGTGAATCATAATCTCGAGCAGTTGGTTAGCAATTCTAGATGCTCGGGTTCTTCGGTTACGGGTTGGGTTGCAAAAAGCGAGTTTTATAAACCAAACGTCTTTTCTGGCAGAATCTGCCCTACTGTTCCAAGCTGTTTTTGAAGTACTTAAAATAATCTTTTGAACTTTTGGCCCGTGATGAAACCTTGGTTTTTAAAGTAGCTTTCCAACGCCGCAACCCGCTCGTTAATCCGAAATACGGTTTAAAAGTTATAACCGATTTAGTATGCTGCTGTTAGGAATTTTACCTGTGCAGTAGGTCTGTCTTGCATCACCGTTTTGAGACACTTAGAGTCTGTTTTGGCCAGTGACCGTCTCACAGTAAATTGTAGTTCTGTTTGTTTTCTAGCTGTGGTAAAAAGATGGGGAAAATCTAATAAACCGTATAGGAGTTATGGCAGTTTCCGTGAGACTGACGGGGGCTGCCAGTTTTTCTGAAATAAGACCTCGGATAGGATTTTAATTCCGGGTTTCACTTTTTGGTTTTAGGACCGTCTAGGAGATAAGTGCTATCCTTCTGATTGTCGGGAATCCTTGGAGCTTACATTTCTCGAGGTGAGTATTCTCACCGTGTATTCAGTTTTAACGTTGTACATGCATGACTTATGTGTTATATTTCTGTGATTGATCTGTTATCTGAGACTGAATTGTTATCTGAGACTGAATTGCTATCTGAGATTGATCTGTTATCCGAGTAAACTACTATCTGAGTTTCGGTGATTTAGCTTTCGGAGTTCTGAGATTAGAGTTAAAACATTAAACATAATATATCTGACTTGACACCGAAGAGCACTGGTGTCAGACGTTTGACTTGGCACCGAAGAGTACTGGTGCCAGGCTTTTTGACTCACACCGAAGAGTACAGGTGTTGAGGTGGTGTGAGGCGGGTCGAGGTTGATCTCTCGTCCCAAATCACCCGAGCGCGCTATATAAATCTGAGTAATAAAATCTGAGAAATAAATCTGAGTAATTAATCGAGTAGTTTTTTACTAGGAGTACACCGATGTGCCCTCATGTGTTGTATGTTAGAATTGTTTGCATTTTGAGATATTCACTCAGCTTCTCCAGCTGACCCCTATTTTCCCCCACTGTTTCAGGTACTAGCAAAGGGAAGGAGAAGGTGGACGGTTGATCGCTGTATTCTACCCATGCTGATGTGGACAGCATTTATTATATTTACAAACTTTTTACTCTATTAAACTATTTCCGCTTTTAAGATTTTTGTTAAATACGATTTTAGTGTTTTGGGATTTTAAAAATTTAATTATTGGGACATTTACAATAAAATATTATATTTAAAAAGTTTTAAAAATCTTGTAAAATTGAGGGTGTTACAAGTTGGTATCAGAGCTCTGACTTGAGTGATTTGGATTTGCAAGGGGCAAATTCAAACTCAAGTATGAGTGTCGAGTTTTAAAATGAGAAAAGAGTAAAATATTTTTCTGAGAAAAGTTCCACATCAGACATACAGCACGTCACGTCGACCTCTCGTTTTCCCGCTGCCGGTAATCTTTAAGAGTTTGTTTAATATTTTATACTTTATATTAAAAGTTTCGTCAAGAGACACATTTTGAGAGCTTTCAGAGAATACTTCGAGACATCGACGCCAAGCATACTATATATATTATATACATACATATCTACTTTTGGATCTATCTATAGTATGATTGATATGGAAACGAAGGGTTGTGACGATCTCAATTTTTGCTGGAAACTTGTTGAGGGTAGGTGCCGAAAAATAATAGAAGGGCCCCTATTATTGTACGCACCGAACCTAAGACTACGTTTTCAGGAGAAATTGAGAAAGTTATTAATTTGACGTTTAAGTATCATTATAGGCAAAAATCCTTGTTTTCTGACAATTTCCTTCCTTTCTATTTTTAGCAAGATGCCGCCAGCTAGACCTACCGCACAAGAGTTGCGAAACATGATGACTGGGATACTGGGAGAGATGTTGCCTGCGATGTTCCAGGGCATGTTTGATGAGATCACTGATCAGGTCAGCCATATGTTGCAGACCGAATTCGCTGCCAGAGATGCTGTGGCGCCACAACCACCAGCACCAAAAGCCTTCACATATCGTGATTTCTCTGTGTGTTCACCTCCTGAGTTTAAGGGTGAATCTGACCCGAAAGTGGCAATACGTTGGCTTGCCGATATGGAGAGTGTCTTTCGAATCTCAAGATGCCCTACCGATTTGAGGACTACTTATGCATCGCACTCATTGAAGGGCGAGGCCAAAGAGTGGTGGAAACCACTAGCAGCATCCATGACTGAGGAGCAACTGACCTGGGAAGTATTCGTGGACAGGTTCAAGTTGCAGTATGTGCCACGTGTGGAGGTAGAGCGGATCACTAGAGATTTTCTGAGTCTTCAACAAACCAACGAATCTGTCAGTGGTATTACTACAAAGTTTCGAGAACTGGCTTCCTTTTGTCCCGACTATGCTGCTACTAAGGAGATGAAGATGGCTCGATATCTGGATATGTTGCGTAGTGATATTAGAGAGTTTGTGGGGATGATGCCCCGTAATTCCTTGGCTGAGATGATAGAGACGGCACGTGGCCGCGAGATTGAGCTAGACCGTCAGAAGAAAGATTCCAAGAGGTCCCTACCAGCATCTCAAGGGAACTACAGTCAGGGCAATGAGAAGAAACGTCGGTTTGAGTTCAAACCGTACAGGGGCGGTAATTCGGGTAGGAGCAGTCAGTCGGGGAGTGGTACGCGTTATGGTAACGCACATCATGATGACACGAGGAGTACATCTCGTGATGCACCTGGTAGAGATGAGGGGAGAATAGTCCTTTGTTATAAGTGTGGACAGACAGGGCATATGGCGAACGCATGCACCGTAAAGGGGGTGGTGTGTTTCTACTGCAAAGAAGAGGGCCACACGAGGGACGACTGCCCGAAGAAGAGAGATATCGGGAGAGGAGGTGCTAAAATCTATTTCTTTTCATTACTTCATTCCTCGTAACCTTATACTTTATATTTAACTTCGTATACTATATGTATATAATAATTTAGGTGGTGCTAGAGGTGGGCCAGTGATAAATCCGGCCCCGACTACTCTCAGGATCACTGAGGGGGCTACTACTAGGGCTCGAGGACGAGCCTATCAGATGACGGGGGAGGAGGCCAAGAAGGCTCCTAATGCTGTTGCTGGTAAATATTTTTACCATCTGAGTTATTATTTGAGTTATTATCTGAGATTTATCTGAGGAGAATTTGCATGAATACTATCGCGTGTTTCTAATTCTGTGTGCATGTTGTGATCTCTGTGTATTAGGTACTTTTTCTGTGAACGACATACCTGCTTTTGTGTTATTTGATAGTGGGGCAACCCACTCGTTTGTCTCTCATGCTTTTAGCAAACTGATGTCTCATAAATTAGAGAACCTTTCTGAGCCCTTAGTGATAGAAGTCGTCAACGAAAAAACTCTAACGGTTACAAAAGTTTACCGGAATTGTCTGATCGAGCTGTGTGGGGAGAAATTTCCCATAAATCTTATTCCTATCGCAATGAGAGAATTATGTGTGATTGTGGGAATGGATTGGATGACTGAATACCATGCCGAGATTCTCTGTCATCAAAAACAAATCCGTATCAAACCCCCAAGTGGGATTGAATTGGTAATCCAGGGCGACATAAACCGATTGGTGCCGGCACTGTGTTCGGCCGCGAGGGCAAGAAAATATCTTCAGCACGGTGCCGTGGGTTATCTAGCTTATGTTATCGACACCATTCTTGAATCAAAACCGAGGTCGATGGAAAGTGTTCCTATTGTTAGCGAGTATGCCGATGTATTTCCCGAGGATCTGCCGGGAATACCACCAGAGAGGCAGGTGGAATTTCGGATTGACTTGGTACCGGGTGCGGCGCCGATTGCTAAGGCTCCTTATCGCCTTGCACCACCAGAAATGAAAGAACTGTATGACCAGTTACAAGAGTTGCAAGAAAAAGAATTTATCCGACCGAGTTGTTCGCCGTGGGGCGCACCGATATTATTTGTGAAGAAGAAGGATGGGTCACAAAGGATGTGTATCGACTATCGAGAATTAAATAAATTGACGGTGAAAAACCGTTATCCATTGCCAAGGATCGATGATTTATTCGACCAGCTTCAGGGTGCGTCATGGTTTTCAAAGATCGATTTGCGTTCAGGGTATCATCAGATGCGGGTGAAAGAAGAAGATATTGAGAAAACCGCCTTTCGAACACGTTATGGGCATTATGAGTTTGTAGTGATGCCCTTCGGACTCACTAACGCACCAGCGGCTTTCATGGACCTGATGAACCGGGTGTGTAGTAGCATGCTAGATCGTTTGGTGATTGTGTTTATTGATGATATTTTGGTTTACTCAAAGACCAAGATGGACCACGAGGTCCATCTTCGCGAGGTGCTAGACACGTTGAGACGTGAGGGCCTTTATGCAAAATTTTCCAAGTGTGAGTTCTGGTTACGTGAAGTGCAGTTTCTTGGGCATGTTGTGAATGAAGAAGGTATTAAAGTTGACCCTGCAAAAATATCAGCAGTGATGAAGTGGGAGGTACCAAAAACGCCATCAGAGATTCGCAGTTTCCTGGGTTTGGCGGGGTATTATCGTCGTTTTATCCAGGATTTCTCCAAAATCGCGTCACCTTTGACAAAGTTGACAAAGAAATCAGCTGCATTCAGTTGGGGTAATCAGCAGCAAGAAGCTTTTGAAGCATTGAGGAATCGGTTATGTGAGGCACCGATTCTAGCCCTGCCAGAGGGTGTGGAAGATTTTGTGGTTTACTGTGACGCGTCTATTCAGGGTTTGGGTGCCGTGTTAATGCAAAGGGGCAAGGTGATTGCATATGCCTCGAGACAGTTGAAATCTCACGAAGGAAATTACCCTACGCATGATCTCGAGTTAGGTGCCGTGGTGTTTGCCTTAAAAATCTGGAGACATTATTTATATGGCGTGAAAATCACCATCTACACTGATCATAAGAGTTTGAAATATTTGATGGATCAGCAAGATTTGAACATGAGACAGAGGAGATGGCTTGATGTGTTGAAGGATTATGATTGTGAGATCCTTTATCATCCGGGTAAAGCCAATGTAGTGGCTGACGCGTTGAGCAGGAACCCTATTCGGGGTATTTGTATGAGGTTGACAGCAGTGGCATATTTATTGGAGTCTATTCGCAGTGCACAGGTAGAAGCCTCAGAAGCCGAGCAGGCTAAGAAAGAGCGAGTTGTGGGTGTGATTGGCAGTTTTGTGAAGGACAGTAGAGGTCTTTTGACACATCTTGGTAGAGTTTGGGTTCCTTCACACGGTGGTAACCGTGATGTTTTATTAGACGAGGCTCACAAGTCTAAATTTTCTATTCATCCGGGTTCGACTAAGATGTACCGAGACCTTCGTGAAAACTATTGGTGGCCGGGTATGAAATTAGAAGTAGCCGAGTATGTTGAGAAATGCCTGACTTGTCGCAAAGTCAAGGCTGAGCACCAGAAACCACATGGTATGTTACAGCCATTAGAGATTCCAGTGTGGAAGTGGGAACAGATTACTATGGATTTGATCACCAAGTTACCGAAAACGCCAGGAGGATATGATGCTATCTGGGTAGTCGTTGACCGGTTGACTAAGAGTGCTCATTTTATTCCGATTCGAGAGAGTTCATCAGCTGAGAAGATGGCAGATATTTTTGTTCGCGAGATTGTGGCTAGACACGGTATACCAGTCTCTATTGTATCAGACAGAGACACTCGTTTTACATCGAGATTTTGGGAGAAATTCCAAGAGGAGATGGGCACGAGACTTCATTTCAGTACCGCGTTTCATCCACAGACGGACGGGCAGAGTGAACGGACAATTCAGACGCTCGAGGACATGCTGAGAGCATGTGTGCTTGATTTTGGTGGTAGTTGGGATAAGTACCTACCGTTGGCGGAATTTTCTTACAATAATAGCTACCACTCGAGCATTCGTAAACCGCCGTTCGAGATGTTATATGGTAGGAAGTGCCGAACGCCCATCTGCTGGGGTGAAGTCGGGCACAAGGTACTGGGTAGTACTGAGATCGTGTTGAAAACTACCGAGATGATTCAGATGGTCCGAGAGAGATTGATCACTGCACAGAGTCGCCAGAAGAGCTATGCCGACAAGAGGAGATCTGTCCTAGAATTTCAGGTTGGTGACTATGTATTGTTGAAAGTTTCCCCGTGGAAGGGAGTAATCAGGTTCAGGAAGAGAGGAAGGTTGGGACCTCGTTACATCGGTCCTTATCAGGTGATCGCCCGGGTAGGAAAGGTTGCGTATCGTCTAGAATTACCAGAAGAACTTCATCATATCCACAACACTTTTCACGTTTCACAACTGAGGAAGTGTATTGTGGACGAGTCCGTGGTTGTGCCACTAGAAGATATCCAGATTGACGAAAAGTTGATCTATATTGAGCGTCCGATTGCGATTCTTGACCGCAAGGTCAAGACCTTGCGCAATAAAGAGATTGTGTTAGTTAAAGTGCAGTGGCAGCACCGTAAGGGTTCCGAGTGGACATGGGAACCCGAGTCTGAGATGCGTAATAACTATCCTGAGCTATTTCCGAGCAATGACTTCGGGGACGAAGTCTGATTCAAGTGGGATTGAGTTGTAACGCCCCAAAATTTTCTAATTAATTTTAATTACGTTTCTTTTCCTTTAAACCATCGTTGTAGTAATTGTTTCATAAGTGGTGTTATATTTTTTTGACGATTTGCATTCGTAACATTTAAATTCTGAGAATATAAGCGAGTCTAAGTAATTGGAATATTTCTTGAGCTGCGAGCAGTGTTTATACACGTAGCGAGTTTTAGAAAGACCTCGAGGCCCGACCAACAGGTCAAGGGCCGAATCTATAGTTTTACCCGTGCAGTTTTGACTCGGTGTTTTCCTTTCCGGATCGGCTTGGTCTTTTGAGACCATCTAGTTATTTCGAGTCGGTGGGCTTAAGGAGGGATGGACCGAGAATCTGTTTGTGAGGCCAATCCAACTCGGTAGTACTTGGGCCTTAGAATGTCGACACCGTGACAACATTAGGAGGATTAGGAAACCATTTGTCTGGTAAATCTTTCCCTAAGTCAGTCGATCGAACCCTCAAGAAAAACAGCCGACTTCCTCCTCCATTGCAATCGATCGGTAAGTTCAATCTTCCGGGTTAAATCTACCAATTCGTGTCTGGCTTTCTCTTTATTAATTCTAATCGGTGATAGTGCGAATTTTGGTAGCCAAGCAGAATCGAAAGAGAAGGCAGTGACGGTGATCGTTCGAGTTTTTGGTGATCTAGTTCCGTGTGAAACCGTAGGTAATCTCCTCCTTCTCTCTGATCCATTGCTATCAAATCGTTGCCTATAAAGTGTTGTGCACCGAGAATTGTTGTCTATAGAACCGTAAGATTTCAGGCTAGGGGTTGTTACCGAGTCACAAAGTGTTTCCGGGTGTATTGTTGTTATTGTGCAGTTGTTGTCTTGAGTAACCCTTGCTTCTAGTCAATCTATTGAGCATGCGATTTAGGTCAGTGGTCCGGACAGTCGAGGCCGAGCCTTGGGTGGTCACGTTAGTTTGAATTGTTAGCTTTTATCGCAAAATTGTGAAGTGTTAACCGAGAGGGAAACCGAACCCTTAGGGTTCCCGGTTTCCCAATCGGGAGACTTTTATCACCTAAGGCTTAGAAACTGTAGTCAAACCTGGTGAATCATAATCTCGAGCAGTTGGTTAGCAATTCTAGATGCTCGGGTTCTTCGGTTACGGGTTGGGTTGCAAAAAGTGAGTTTTATAAACCAAACGTCTTTTCTGGCAGAATCTGCCCTACTGTTCCAAGCTGTTTTTGAAGTACTTAAAATAATCTTTTGAACTTTTGGCCCGTGATGAAACCTTGGTTTTTAAAGTAGCTTTCCAACGCCGCAACCCGCTCGTTAATCCGAAATACGGTTTAAAAGTTATAACCGATTTAGTATGCTGCTGTTAGGAATTTTACCTGTGCAGTAGGTCTGTCTTGCATCACCGTTTTGAGACACTTAGATTCTGTTTTGGCCAGTGACCGTCTCTCAGTAAATTGTAGTTCTGTTTGTTTTCTAGCTGTGGTAAAAAGATGGGGAAAATCTAATAAACCGTTTAGGAGTTATGGCAGTTTCCGTGAGACTGACGGGGGCTGCCAGTTTTTCTGAAATAAGACCTCGGATAGGATTTTAATTCCGGGTTTCACTTTTTGGTTTTAGGACCGTCTAGGAGATAAGTGCTATCCTTCTGATTGTCGGGAATCCTTGGAGCTTACATTTCTCGAGGTGAGTATTCTCACCGTGTATTCAGTTTTAACGTTGTACATGCATGACTTATGTGTTATATTTCTGTGATTGATCTGTTATCTGAGACTGAATTGTTATCTGAGACTGAATTGCTATCTGAGATTGATCTGTTATCCGAGTCAACTACTATCCGAGTTTCGGTGATTTAGCTTTCGGAGTTCTGAGATTAGAGTTAAAACATTAAACATAATATATCTGACTTGACACCGAAGAGCACTGGTGTCAGACGTTTGACTTGGCACCGAAGAGTACTGGTTCCAGGCTTTTTGACTCACACCAAAGAGTACAGGTGTTGAGGTGGTGTGAGGCGGGTCGAGGTTGATCTCTCGTCCCAAATCACCCGAGCGCGCTATATAAATCTGAGTAATAAAATCTGAGAAATAAATCTGAGTAATTAATCGAGTAGTTTTTTACTAGGAGTACACTGATGTGCCCTCATGTGTTGTATGTTAGAATTGTTTGCATTTTGAGATATTCACTCAGCTTCTCCAGCTGACCCCTATTTTCCCCCACTGTTTCAGGTACTAGCAAAGGGAAGGAGAAGGTGGACGGTTGATCGCTGTATTCTACCCATGCTGATGTGGACAGCATTTATTATATTTACAAACTTTTTACTCTATTAAACTATTTCCGCTTTTAAGATTTTTGTTAAATACGATTTTACTGTTTTGGGATTTTAAAAATTTAATTATTGGGACATTTACAATAAAATATTATATTTAAAAAGTTTTAAAAATCTTGTAAAATTGAGGGTGTTACACTTGTTAAATATCGTTTCCAGAAATGCTTTCGTTTTTAAATCAGAGTCCGTTTGCTATTTTAAATAAATTAATTTCGAAAGGGACTTTTTAGACATATACTGTTAAAAAGGAAAAGACCACAAAGGGGGGCCCCACCTTGTGGGTTTGGCCGGCCAAGAGAGAGGGAACACCCCTCTTCTCTTCATTTTGAAACCTTATCCTTAATTCTCACTATTCCATTGCCTTTTTCTCCCATAAACCCCATACTTGTTCTTGAGCTTAACATTGTTAATTCTTGGTGCTAGAGTCCGAATTTCACACTCAAGTTTGTGTAGGAGAAGTCTAGAAGTAAGTCTCATCCTTTCCTTGGTTTGTTCTTGGTGTTCTTGAGCTAGAGTTTGAACTAGGGTTTATGTAGCTTGGTGATTTGTTGGTGAATCTTGTTATGGATGTTGTTTTATGTGTTTATACAAGCTTTTACATCATTTGTATGGTTGATTGTTGAAGGAATACAAGATTTGGTGAAAATCACCTTCAACCTCCATTAATGGTGGAAGTTGAAGGTGGGTTTTGACAAATCTTGGATTTCTTGAGTTTTGATTGGATAAAATTGTTTATTAGGTTGTGAAATCATGTTTGGTAAGTTATGGATGGTGAAAACCTAGTATAGTTGATTGTATGAGTTGATCTAGTTGATGTTTGGGTCAAATTGATCAACTAGTGAACTTGGAAGTATCATACTTGGCATTGTGATGGTTATGATCTTGATGGAATTGTTAAATGATAGTGAATTGCTAATTATAGATTAATTGCTAGTTGATGGAAATATGGAAGTGTTAGAATCATATTCATTTTTGGCCCGTTTGGGTCAACTAGTGAGAAATACTTGATAAATGGTCAAAATGATCAATTGTATTGATGAATGATTTGTGCTAGTTGTAGATGTCATAAAATGTGCATTTTATGAGTCTTGTGTGGTTAGTTGTTGAAATTGTTGATTTTGACAATTCGGTGGATTATCACTAACTCGGTATATTGTTGACAGGAACCGGGAAGGATACTCAGTGATACTAGCTCACTGAGTTAAGGAATCGGAAGTTGAAAGGTGAGTGGATTCGACCTACAACTCGGGTTTCGGTTTATTCCGTTTGGAAATTGCATACTTGTGAAAATGCAGGATTTTGGCAGGTCTGGGGAAGATAGCGGCGCTATCTCCTAGATAGCGACGCTATCTTGGTAATTTTTGGGACAAGTCCAAACAGGAGACCGAAATAGCGTTTGGGCCATTCTTAGCGGCGCGATCACAATAGATAGCGACGCTATCTCAAAGATAGCGACGCTATCTTTTGGCTGGGCAGTTTTGGCACCTTTTGTTCTTAGCTTGCGTGATTGTTATGTATGCCTAGTGTTAGGGAATACCATACATGACTATGTGCACATTCGGGACGAGGTCAGTGTCGGATGGATAACGGCTGGGCACAGTGTATCGACTAATAGGGTATCCGACCTTACCTGTATGCGTTACATGGTTAAGGGGAGGGAGTTGCCCGGGTGTTGGATACAAAACGCTATCGGTTACCGTGGTTTTGGCCGACCATGGTTTAAGGCCCGCAAAGCCGCTGATCCTCTCAAATAAGTGATTACCTAACCGGAGATGTTCTTTAACTTCCGTGTTTAAGTGTTTAGTGTAGTTAGTAGTGTTAGGAATTCATTCACTTAGCTTTTGTGCTAATCTCTCCCTTAATGACACATTTCAGGTTGGATGGCTTGAACGGGTCGGGCTTGGACGGGAATTTTGACCATGCTTATATTATGTTGTAACGCCCCAAAATTTTCTAATTAATTTTAATTACGTTTCTTTTCCTTTAAACCATCGTTGTAGTAATTGTCTCATAAGTGGTGTTATATTTTTGTGACGATTTGCATTCGTAACATTTAAATTCTGAGAATATAAGCGAGTCTAAGTAATTGGAATATTTCTTGAGCTGCGAGCAGTGTTTATACACGTAGCGAGTTTTAGAAAGACCTCGAGGCCCGGCCAACAGGTCAAGGGCCGAATCTATAGTTTTACCCGTGCAGTTTTGACTCGTTGTTTTCCTTTCCGGATCGGCTTGGTCTTTTGAGACCATCTAGTTATTTCGAGTCGGTGGGCTTAAGGAGGGATGGACCGAGAATCTGTTTGTGAGGCCAATCCAACTCGGTAGTACTTGGGCCTTAGAATGTCGACACCGTGACAACATTAGGAGGATTAGGAAACCATTTGTCTGGTAAATCTTTCCCTAAGTCAGTCGATCGAACCCTCAAGAAAAACAGCCGACTTCCTCCTCCATTGCAATCGATCGGTAAGTTCAATCTTCCGGGTTAAATCTACCAATTCGTGTCTGGCTTTCTCTTTATTAATTCTAATCGGTGATAGTGCGAATTTTGGTAGCCAAGCAGAATCGAAAGAGAAGGCAGGGACGGTGATCGTTCGAGTTTTTGGTGATCTAGTTCCGTGTGAAACCGTAGGTAATCTCCTCCTTCTCTCTGATCCATTGCTATCAAAACGTTGCCTATAAAGTGTTGTGCACCGAGAATTGTTGTCTATAGAACCGTAAGATTTCAGGCTAGGGGTTGTTACCGAGTCACAAAGTGTTTCCGGGTGTATTGTTGTTATTGTGCAGTTGTTGTCTTGAGTAACCCTTGCTTCTAGTCAATCTATTGAGCATGCGATTTAGGTCAGTGGTCCGGACAGTCGAGGCCGAGCCTCGGGTGGTCACGTTAGTTTGAATTGTTAGCTTTTATCGCAAAATTGTGAAGTGTTAACCGAGAGGGAAACCGAACCCTTAGGGTTCCCGGTTTCCCAATCGGGAGACTTTTATCACCTAAGGCTTAGAAACTGTAGTCAAACCTGGTGAATCATAATCTCGAGCAGTTGGTTAGCAATTCTAGATGCTCGGGTTCTTCGGTTACGGGTTGGGTTGCAAAAAGCGAGTTTTATAAACCAAACGTCTTTTCTGGCAGAATCTGCCCTACTGTTCCAAGCTGTTTTTGAAGTACTTAAAATAATCTTTTGAACTTTTGGCCCGTGATGAAACCTTCGTTTTTAAAGTAGCTTTCCAACTCCGCAACCCGCTCGTTAATCCGAAATACGTTTTAAAAGTTATAACCGATTTAGTATGCTGCTGTTAGGAATTTTACCTGTGCAGTAGGTCTGTCTTGCATCACTGTTTTGAGACACTTAGAGTCTGTTTTGGCCAGTGACCGTCTCACAGTAAATTGTAGTTCTGTTTGTTTTCTAGCTGTGGTAAAAAGATGGGGAAAAGCTAATAAACCGTTTAGGAGTTATGGCAGTTTCCGTGAGACTGACGGGGGCTGCCAGTTTTTCTGAAATAAGACCTCGGATAGGATTTTAATTCCGGGTTTCACTATTTGGTTTTAGGACCGTCTAGGAGATAAGTGCTATCCTTCTGATTGTCGGGAATCCTTGGAGCTTACATTTCTCGAGGTGAGTATTCTCACCGTGTATTCAGTTTTAACGTTGTACATGCATGACTTATGTGTTATATTTCTGTGATTGATCTGTTATCTGAGACTGAATTGTTATCTGAGACTGAATTGCTATCTGAGATTGATCTGTTATCCGAGTCAACTACTATCTGAGTTTCGGTGATTTAGCTTTCGGAGTTCTGAGATTAGAGTTAAAACATTAAACATAATATATCTGACTTGACACCGAAGAGCACTGGTGTCAGACGTTTGACTTGGCACCGAAGAGTACTGGTGCCAGGCTTTTTGACTCACACCGAAGAGTACAGGTGTTGAGGTGGTGTGGGGCGGGTCGAGGTTGATCTCTCGTCCCAAATCACCCGAGCGCGCTATATAAATCTGAGTAATAAAATCTGAGAAATAAATCTGAGTAATTAATCGAGTAGTTTTATACTAGGAGTACACCGATGTGCCCTCATGTGTTGTATGTTAGAAATGTTTGCATTTTGAGATATTCACTCAGCTTCTCCAGCTGACCCCTATTTTCCCCCACTGTTTCAGGTACTAGCAAAGGGAAGGAGAAGGTGGACGGTTGATCGCTGTATTCTACCCATGCTGATGTGGACAGCATTTATTATATTTACAAACTTTTTACTCTATTAAACTATTTCCGCTTTTAAGATTTTTGTTAAATACGATTTTACTGTTTTGGGATTTTAAAAATTTAATTATTGGGACATTTACAATAAAATATTATATTTAAAAAGTTTTAAAAATCTTGTAAAATTGAGGGTGTTACATATGTTTTGTAAAATGAGCCGTGTTTAGTAATACCGTCTTTTTAACTAACTTTGGTTGTAATATTTTGTGGGACCACGTTTTGTAAACTTAACTAACTTGATGCTTCCGTACTTAGACTAATATTTAATTGCCTTTCAACAAAAAAAAAATGTGGTGTTACATTTGCCGTTCAACCACTTTGACAACCCAAGATTGACGCGCCTCATCCAACAAGAGCTTCAACCACGATATAATCATGTAAGTCGTACTACTCTTAGACGAGATTGTTTAAAACTTTGGAAATTGGCTAAAAATGATCTAGTAAATGGTTTTGAAAATTTAAATACAAGTGTGAACCTAATAACGGACGTTTGGGCGGCTCCTCATGGTTCGCCCGGTTCGTACCTTTGTGTTACCGCACATTAGATCGATCCAAGCACATGGCAAATGATGAAGCGTGTGATCGCGTTTGAAGATTTTCCACATCCCCATACGGGTGAACATTTATTTTATATGTTAAGTGACGTAATAAATTACTATAAATTAAATGGAAAAGTTTTTGCAATCTCGTTTTACAACGCATCTAATAATACAAATGCGGTTGCAAAGCTAATATTATCATTCAAACCTCCCGTGAATGGTCTTTTCTTCCATAGTCGGTGTCTCGCACACATTATAAATTTATTTGTGCGAGATGGGTTGAACTCACCGGAGATTGGTGCTATAACACATGACTTTTATTTGATACTAGTGGATGTTTTTAAAAAGGGTCCAAAACGAGTTAAAAGATATATTCGTTTGTGTAAGCAAACGAATTCACTTTGTTTATCACCTAATTGGGACATTACCACTCGTTGGAATTCAAGTTATGACATGTTTGTATGTGGTATTCGTCAACGTCAAACTTTACAATATAATTTTTGGGAAAATTTTAAATCATTATTTGCGGTTTATTTTCAAAAGTATGGTGCACCAAATGCTTCTTCAAGTTCGTTTGCCCCAATTTTTGGTGATGTTGATGTTCCCACCGACCCATTAGCCCATTAATTTAATACTATAAGAGAGGAAACAACTAAACGGCAAAGGGGTGATAGTAGTGAAGAATCCGCTAATGGCGAATTGTCGAGATATTCGAAAACAAACTTTTTAGGCAATATGACCACTCGAGAAATCGTACATTTTGATATATTGGCTTGGTGGAAAGAAAGGGAGCCTCAATTTCCCATTCTAAGCGCCATGGCCAGAGATTTACTAAGTGTCCAAGCTTCTACGGTAGCTTCGGAATCGGCTTTTTCTGTTAGTGGCAGGATATTATCTATTAGGAGAACAAGACTCACGCCGGCGTCTTTGGAGATGTGTATTTGCTTGAAAGATCACTTGGATGCAGCGGACCGGATTCAAGACAAACAAAAGCTAGAGAAGGAACTTGATGTTGAAGAAGAACTTCTCGACATGGAAGTTGCTCAAGGTCTTGCAACCTCACTTTTCGATGAAGATATAGCTCAAGAAGGTGAATCGTCCCGAGCATCTAGCTCCGATGGTTATGAGTATGAAGATAATGACCCACAACAAGATATCGACGAAGAGTGAAGATTTGTAGTTTAATCGTATTTTTAGTAGTAAATCTCGAATCTCGATGATTTTAACGTTTCTATGCTTTCGAACTTTCGTATTTTTATGTTTAATTATGTGTACTTGAATGTTTTTAACGTTTCTATGCTTAATGAATGTTTGTGTTTTGCTAAAACGTTTAATGGTTGTGTTTGATATCGAATTGCGTTAGAAAAAATGGGTATTATAGTGTAACCGGTCAAAACCGGTTTTTTTACCGGTTAGTAACCGAACCGGTTACTAACCGAATCGGTAACCGGTTACACCGGTTGGGGTTTTCGGGAGTCGAAACCGGTTACTAACCGAACCGATTATTGGAGAAACCGGTTACTGGAGGCGTTGACCAAAAACGGTTAGGGTCAAACCTGAAATCCGTTTTTGGCATAACCGATTATTGTGCATCTCTAAGCCGAATGGTTGAATGACTACAACAACAGAGCATGGGATCCCGAACTTGTCAACCACAAACAATCCTTGTACATCATCAGCCTCACATATCCATTTTTATTAGGGCCCTAAAGTTTGAGATGTTGACAATTAAGCCCTAGAGTTTGTTTCAAGTTTCAACGTCAATGTCAATATATAACGTCTCAAGTAAATTGGACAGTACAAAATAGCTGACTTCATAGAATCATGGTACTCGGTTGCCAACTTCAAATTAGGGATGACAATTTTTGACTCGACACGAAACCCGACCTAAACCGACAAGAAAATAAACAGGTCTGGGTTGGGGTAAAAAATAATTGGGTCAGTCTCGGGTTGAGTCAGCTGACCCGTTTATTAAACATGTTAGTTCGGGTCAATGATAATTTAAATGGGTCGACCCGCCAACTCGTTTAATTATTAAAATATATTTTAAAAAATATATATTTATACTTAATTTATAGTTTGCTAGTTAAAACATAATTAATAGTCAGATAAAAGTTAAAATGTTACTTAGTAATTTGGTGTTTAGTATTTTGTTATCAATTTGTGTAATAATAACAACATTTTGACATGTTTAACTCGTTTAACTTGTTTGACCTAATAACATGTTTAACTCGTTTTATTAAATGGTTTATATGGGTTAGGTTTGAGTTGAAGTTAAACAGGTTAGGGTTGATATATCTGACCCGTTTATATAAATAGGTCGATTTCGGGTTGAACGTTTCTGACATGCCAACCTACGAACCCGAACCCGTCAACCCGAACACGACCTGAATTGCCACCCCTACTTCAAACTATCCATTTATCATAGGCGGTGATTTTTGCATCACATGTTTTAACTCGTGTACCACAATAAATGATTTATGTAGTTGTACAGTCTGCAGAAATAGTTGTACAATGTGGTATAGACATCAACATATGTGGTATGAAAATTAACTCCCATTTATCATGAAATACATCATACATGGCCGATCCTGGGTATGTCTAGAGTAGCTGTCTAGAACCCACAAAATTTAGAAGCTTATATTTTAATAATAAGTTTACATTTATATATGTGTAATTTCATTTTAATTAAGATAAGTTAATTAAATACTCCCTCCGTCCCACAAAAAAGTACCCATTTCTCATGGGCACAAGTCTTAAGAAAATAGTTAGTGGTGGGGTAATTGGTATTACTTTTGATTAAAATATAATGTTTGATTGGAGAGAGAAAGATAGTTATTGGATAGTTAGTGGTGGAGTCTTTGAAAATTATATTATTTTATTGAGTCGACCCCCATCAATTTGAGAAATGGGAACTTTTTTGTGGGACAAAAATTTAGGGAGAAATGAGTACTTTTTTGTGGGACGGAGGGAGTATTAAATAATGGTGGCCCAAGTGGCCCAAAACAAAAACGACCCGAACATATAACTCTGTTTAGGGCTGGCAAAATCAAACCCGACCTGTCAACCCAACCCGTTTAAAACTCAAAATTAGCGGGTTGGGTTATAATTTTCAACCCGTGGGTCGTAAACGGGTCAACCCGTTTACAACCCGCATATAAACAAGTCGGGTTGGGTTTAGATTTATAACCCACTTACGACCCGTCAACCCGTTTAAATATTATATATATATATATATATTATAATTACATGATAATATAACATATCACTATTTATTTATGTATCTTAAAAACATAATATAATGTATTATTATAATGTAAAATCTAGTATACACATACATGAGTCACATATATCAATTTCTCTGGAAGTTAAAGTTGAGTTATGGAAGACGATGGTCGGGCTGCTTATTTTTTCAGCTTTCGTTTTGTATTTTGAACAACTTTTAGCAGTTGATAACTTTTGTTTGTATTTTGCAATTCATCGACTTATTTTGTTATTTGGTCTTTAATTATGTGCTATTTTTTCTATTTTCTTTTATAAAATGATGTTTTATTGGGTCAACCCGTTTATGACCCAAGCCGCTTAGTAAACAGGTTGGGTTGAAGATCTCAACCCGTTTAGATAAAAAGGTTGGGTTGGGTTGGGATCTTCAACCCGCGAACCCAAGTAGTTCAACCCGTTTATGACCCAACCCGACCTTATTGCCACCCCTAACTCTGTTATTGGATGACATTTTTAATTTGACGGAAGATTTTTACTTATTTTAAGATTCTATCAAGAATTCAAAAATTGATTGGACCGGTGCAAATCATTTAGAACTCTAATCTACGAGGTTTATGTAAACCATATATTTAGGATGAATTGTATGAATTGAATTGAGTGTCAATTGTCAAACAACTTAAATAATTGCATCATAGTTTTTAAACGTTTGTTGTAAATAATTTTTTTATTTACTCTATACGTTTACTGCATAAATGGTTCTAGTCACATTGTATACTTCTATTATTACTAATTATGTACATTTTATCCACTGGTGGCCATACCACACCTCTGATCGAATCCTTGCCATCCGCATACCGCCATCATCTTGGAGGCGCGTTAAAAACATGTGTAAATTTGTTTAAGGTATTTTTAGTGATTTGTGTGCGTTATATGAATTTTAAACAAATGAGAGTAATTTTAAGGTAGTGTACGTTAAAACCATGTCAAATTTAAGTTTTTTCATTTTATTTTAATTTAATTTTAACATGACTAAACAATAGAGCTCTAATAATAACATTCTAAAGCAAGTTATACAAACCAATTGGGTTTATGTTAGGAGTCCGGGTCGGGTGCACGTGCACTTCAACTGGTGAAGGCGTTAATTAAGTAAAGCAACAAACAAAACGCATGCCCACTTTGAATTAAAAAAAATAACATTGTCCAAAATTGATGGTCTAATGACAACGATCGACCGACTACACATACACCACTAGACTTCCATCAATTATTTGGAGTTAGCCTACGTGTATGTATGTATCTAAAGGTAATGATCTATGTTGTAATATTAAATACCACGACAATTATTGCACATACGTCCGCATATCCTGAAGGAACATTGACGTAATTTAGAAAATTTAAGGTTTAAAAATATAATTTGAGAAAAATAAGATAACCACTTGTATAATTTACTCTATAATTTAGTTAATTTCTTTATAAACAAAAAGTATTAATATATAAAAAGACACCATTTCAATTATATTGATTAGTAAAATTGGTATGGTAAAATTAGCAATCCAAAAAGGACTGTCGACCAAAATAACTCTCTATCACAAGAATATACACACCATGCCATCTAGAAAAGGACTTGTGGTAAAAGAAAAAATAATTGTGTGATAAAAAAGAGAACGGTTAACTATATGATCCAGCGTTTTAACTAAATAAAAAAGAGTCCTTTAAACTTTAAAGGAAACGCCGTTAGCTAAGTTTTGTCCCATAGCTTGCCGCACAAATTACAAACTGTCTATTGCGGATGCCCATCATACAACTTGCAATTTCCGGTTTCAATGCAATTTTAATTTATCCTTTTCAACGTGGTTTCCAAGTTAATAACGACTTAAATCCTCCCTTATTGTTTTCCTTGTTCATCCACTTCCACATGCCTATATAAAGGCATACTAGTTTCTCTCGTACTAGTCCTTGACTCTTTCCTTATTTACTCTTATGCCACTGTAGGTTATGGTAGTTGTTGTTAACGGCAAACCTCAGAGCCTCTGCTCCTCCCCTGCCACCGGCTTCCCCCGGTTCCGCTTCTTCCGCTACCGCCATCTCCGGTGACACAGCAGATTTCAGTTCTCGGTGTATGTAGATAATAGATATCTGTAGATTCGAAAACTATACGATGTCCATGAAGAAGAACAGTCCGAAAGGACAAGTGAAGAATAAGAAGGGGAGATTATCGGAGAAATCGGTGTCGTTTCACGGCCGTGTGGCCGAAGATATGGTAGGCCAGTTGACGAGACCGAGGACGGTGCCGGAATTAATTTCCGGTAGAGGTGTGTTTATGACGGAGACGATTACGCGACCGAAACTGACGAAGTTATTGCTTAACGTAACGATTCAGAGAAGCTTAGGTCCCGTTCACGTTTTGATTTCGCCGGAATCGACTGTTGGTGATCTTATTGCCGCCGCTCTACGGCAGTACGCAAAGGAAGGCCGACGGCATATTTTTCCGTCTCTAGATCCTTCCGGATTCGATCTCCATTACTCGCAGTTCAGTTTAGAAAGTAAGTTAAATCCCAATTCAATGATTCCGAGTGTAATCGGTCATTCTGATTGCATAAAATTGGTTACTAATCTGATGTAAATCGGCAATTGACAGTTTTAGCTCTGGACGAGAAATTGAATGAGTTAGGTTCACGGAATTTCTTTCTCTGTAAGAAGCAACCGGCCACCGTCGCCGGAGTTGGATCCGGAGGTATGACTGCATCATCATCTTCGTCGTCCTCCACCTGCTCAAAGGAAGCGGAGAAAGTGACGAAAGGAGGAGCCGTCTGGCTCAGATTCATCGAATTCATGCTTTGAAATCTGATCAAGGTCATATTGATTGAATGATTTCTGCTGTATTTGTAGCTTTGATTAGATTTTAAGAATTAGTTCTCCAATATTTCAGCTCCAATTTCTGAATTTCATCAAAATAAAGATTGGTTGGTTGATGATAAGGTTTGAAGTTGTAAATAGTTTGTATGTGTACATAATCTAAGAATATCAGCCCTTAAAATCATATAATTTGTGATTTTGAAACTATTATAATTTTAGATGTATTATTGATGATTTGATATTTGATGAATCTCATAGATCCTTTTCTTGCACCCGTATTGGTCCGATTTGGATCCGACCATGTCAGGTACTTGGATTTAGTCATTCTCGTTGTCACGTGACATAAAACAACTGAATATTTACCAGTAAGTTAATTTTGTTTGGTTTATGTACCAACCCTGTGAATATGTACGATATTCTTTTCTTTTTAATCAAACGAATAAATACGATTCATAAACTCATGGGCTTCTATAATTTATTCGTGAAATGATTGTAGTGGTGGGTTTTATTCATAAATCCCCAATTCATATTCTTACAACGATATTCATTTACTTGCTCTAACTACGAGTATAACCCGAGTCTTCTTATAAATCACATGCATTACACTATCAATAGTTATTACGAAGTATGATTGATTTAATTGAGTTTCAAGACATTTTATTAACTATTTGTTTTGCATTTGATTATAATATTTAATAGCATAAAGACCATTTAGAGCCTGTCTGGTTAGGGGTTTTAGATGTAAGGAGTAGTAATGCTAATGATTGAAGATGATTGGTAAGCTATAATACAATAACTGATGAGTTTAGAAATAACTCTATAAAATCGATCTTTAGGCTCAAGAATAGTTAGTTCTGGATCTGGAATATACAACTACAAATCATAAACAATGCGGAATTAAACGAACATATTTGTATTGCTAAACAAGGTTTCATCATCATCTTTATATACAATGATTACTAAAAGCCCCAATTCTACATATAAATATGTAGAACGGTTTTTCGTTAAACAGGATCAAACGACCTTGAGGCTTCGAGTACACACACATACACGTTAAAACGTGGGTTACAAGAACGACTAATTCTATACCTCTAGGTTTCTTTATATACTAGAAACCTAGAGATTTACAAGGAAAAGATAATACTAAATCTTTTAAATTAAACAAGATATACTATATCTTTTACAATAGTGATTATCTCCTAAATCGATATTTGAATTTGAACTTCCATATCTTCAATTTAGGTCCTTGTAGTTTCCAAGTTTTGACACATCAAATCTAAATGAATATTATCTAGAATATTCCTAACAATCTTCCCCTATTTGATTTGACAAAACTTATAGAATTAGCTTGGAATCTTCAAGTCTCTTTCCCTTTTTGACATAATCAAATACAAATCTAAAACTTGAACTTCCCCTTGAATGATCAACACTTTTTCTTCCCCTGAAAGTGTTCTATCATTCTTGTGTCTTCGAGGCTATATCAATTACATTGAAAATAAATCATCTTCCATTTGAAGTTGAAGTAGAAATTCAAACTATGCATCACATCCCGTCTAAATCAAGTAATCAGCAACATCATATCTTGCATGAAGGACCTTCTTGGCCTTCAACAGATCTTTTCGTTAAGATTCTGTTGAATTGCAGTTACATCAATACATAACATCTTATGTAGTAAGACTTTCAACTTCTTTTTCAAATAAAATATAATCAATTTTCTTCTGTAATCAACTGATAAAGATCAAATATGTAACACATAAATCATCTTCCTTTATCTTCATCAAGCCTTCAACCTGTGTGTGTGAATAATGTGATTCGTTTCACATTATTATCAGATACGATCAATAAACAGTGGTATGGAATGAACATGGTGTGTGTCATGCTTTCCAAAGTATGATGTATCGGTCAAAAGAAGAAATCAGTATCAAAATTTTTCTTCAGTTAGTACTGATCAGTAGTAAAAAAATGTGTAGCCGTACTGTTTAGTATTGGAGCAGTATCAATTTGATATATTACTGATGTTGATCAGTAACAATTTGAATAAAGCAGAATAAGGATCAGTAACAAATAGGGAGAATTTGTTAAAACCAGTAGTAACTATTTAGTTTAAATGATATTCAAAAGGTTGCTTCTTCCATATTAAATTTGTTATCCTTATTTGTTACGTGTGTTGCAACAAATCAGTAGTAAAAATTGATGGCATACACGTGGGCTCACTTGTGATCATATGATCAGTACTATAATTCATGCGAATAGGATCACTACTGATGTTCTTCATGTGATCAGTAGTAATTGTTGTTGGATAGCAGTAGTAAAAGTGAATTCCTACTGATCAGTAGTAACACTACAATCCTTGAGCAGTAGTAAAACTTGCAAAGATACTGACCAGTAGTAATCGTTGAAAAACTAGTCAGTAGTAATATTGGAATTGGGATCAGTAGCAAAAATTGTACCAGCAGTAACATATGCGTACAAAAATTGCTTTTCTTTAATTCGTTCGTGCGGCAAAATTCCATTCAAACTTGCGGCTCTGCTTCGTACGTCAACCCACCCCAAAAATAATTAATTTTGTGAAGTTCCTTTTATTAGTCCCCTTTATGATTTCATTAAATTTGCATATGGACTTATCTTCACATGGAAGCTTCGTGATTTCTCAAAAGATCCAAATAATTTATATTTTCTCAACTTTTCTTCCAAAAATCAATATTTGGTCAATATAATATTGAATAAATAGTTGAAGTTACTGAATATTGCAAGAATATTCAAGTATTAAGCAACATTAACATTTATTTATTCGTACCTTTAACGCATGAATATTGCTCAAAAAAATCGTAATATCTTCATAACTTTTTATGCTTGATTTTTCTACTAATCATTAATAGATCCTTGTTTATTCCAGATCTGGAGCCACCCGCTCTGATACCACCTGATGAGTTTAGAATAACTCTATAAAATCGATCTTTAGGCTCAAGAATAGTTAGTTCTGGATCTGGAATATACAACTACAAATCATAAACAATGCGGAATTAAACGAACATATTTGTATTGCTAAACAAGGTTTCATCATCATCTTTATATACAATGATTACTAAAAGCCCCAATTCTACATATAAATATGTAGAACGGTTTTTCGTTAAACAGGATCAAACGACCTTGAGGCTTCGAGTACACACACATACACGTTAAAACGTGGGTTACAAGAACGACTAATTCTATACCTCTAGGTTTCTTTATATACTAGAAACCTAGAGATTTACAAGGAAAAGATAATACTAAATCTTTTAAATTAAACAAGATATACTTATATCTTTTACAATAGTGATTATCTCCTAAATCTTTATTTGAATTTGAACTTCCATATCTTCAATTTAGGTCCTTGTAGTTTCCAAGTTTTGACACATCAAATCTAAATGAATATTATCTAGAATATTCCTAACAATAACTCATTAACATAACATGGGCAATAAAGCATTCCCCATGATATTGACAGAAATGTTAATTTTTTTTTAACAATAACGGGGTAAATTAGTTAGGAGCTTCAGCTACGCCATCACCTCCAACTAGAAAACCCAAAATATAGATTAAAAGCTAGCTATGCGCTAGAAAGAGGTTACAAATACAAGTACAAAACCAAAATCATGAGACATAAAACAGACAAATACGTACATAGACCATAACAAAGACATACAATTAGTCATATATTTTAACCAAGAGAATAAAATGGAACGAGTCTAACTAATCATTTTATTACATTACCTTTCTCATTACCCATTTTCAACCAAACATGTATAACAAACTGCTAACAACCTATTATGATGATAATACTCAAATTACAAAATCTTTAGAAATGTCATTTTGTGACTTTTGTCTAATGTGGAAATCATATAAAAGGCCAAGGAGATTGTAGGTGACGAGGAGGTGCCATACTACCAGTCTATCACTACCACTTAGCCAACAAAGTGGCAGTGATGTAGCATGGCAAGTGGTGATAAATTCCAACATAAATAAGAGAATAGCCTTTCTATATGAATTATCAAATTAAATAACTTCACATATTTTATGTTATGTCTTTAATTTCAGAACGACCATCCGTTTTGCAGGTAGTCCGAACTTGACGCGGGTGAAAGCTACATGTTACAAGCGGATATATTTTTTCTGTTAGAAAATTGACCAAAAAACCAAATGTTTGCACCTTATGTTTTTCGACATATTAATATATTATCCATTGCTTGTGGATGGAATAAGCCAACCAAAATAACCATTCCCAACACATAATTTTTTTTATTCAATCAGACAAGAATTCCCCAGCCAATTGTTTTGCCAAATGATAATGGTATCCAGTTACAGATAAAGATATGCTTCTTTATATGGCCAAAAGTGTAAGTTTTACATTAATAATTTAATATATAGAGTTATGTTCAAGATATTCCATTTTTAAAATAAAATTTTAAGGGATAAATCCTATTCACTGGATAAAAAATCTTCTAACAACCACTATCATCAAATCACGTGTGATTGAATACACAATTACCACCGCCGCCTCCGCCCGCCGGCGCTGACCGCTGATTGAAAGCAGCCGACGGTGGCGAGGAGTTGCTGGTGGTGGAGACGGTGGCCGGAAGAGGTTGGCGGTGGTGGTGGTGTCGGTGGTGTGCAATTACATGTGATTTAATACACATGGGATGGTGGTGGTGGTCGGCTGACAAGGGATGTTTTTATAAAAGCACATATTTATCTGATTTTTGTTAAAACTTTCTTTCGGTTTACTCAAATTGATATTCTCAAAAAGATTGCATTTTTACACCACGAAAACTACCCAGCATCTCATAATTATTGTTTTGCCGTATTTGAGTATTTAAATTTAAATGTTGTACAATGTAGTGCATCTAGTAGTTTATATAAGGTAGAAATCACTTCCCATTCTCAAACTAGTATATTTTCTTTGATGTGTATTTTTTTCTTTCAATCGTGTCATATTTATAAAATAAATTCAACCTATAATCGACATATTATTTAATTACATGGCAAGCGAAATATTTATAATTTCATCAAGTGAAAGTAGTTAATAGTTATGACTTATGAAGTACATATAAATTTGTTTATCCAAAGCCAAAGCCCAATTAAGATGGACCGAACCCAATTCAAAGATCACAATTCACAAAAATCACAAAACCCTTTCATAAACCCTAAAACCTTAAGCGCAACTTGTAGCTTATATAAACCTCTTTCAGACAGCTCCATCTCCTCATTCCGTCTTTTGTCCTCAACTCTATCAAACGCACTCTTTTTCAATCAATCTCAATCATAACCAGCAGCAATGGAATTTTGGGGTAATATTCGCGTTCAATTATTCACGTTATGTGTTTTTAATACCATTATATGTTTGATTGTGCCCACAGTTCGTTAATTCATCTGTCGTAGCGATTACTGTAAACAGTATTATAGTTTCTGATTTAGTTGCCTGCGATCGTTGAATTTGAAATTTGATGTGATTGTTAGGTGTTGAGGTTAAACCTAATGAAACCTTTAAGGTCACCGTTGAGGACATGAAGCTTCTTCATCTTTCTCAGGTATGGATGCTTATCTTACTCAAATGTTACTTTTTGATTTATATAAGACGCGAGCTCAGTTTGACTTTATATTTTTACTTCACGTATTTGATTATATCCAATTCACTTTAATGAGTTAATCCATATAATAGGCGATCTTACATGTTATTAATCTCAAATTAAGTTAGACTTCATTCACTTTTGAGCAAAAAAATCAGAACATGGCTGGTATTAAATGGCTTCTTAAATCCATATTGCAAAAATAGACTTTAACCACACTTATAAACTTAGGTATTACTCCGTATTGTTTTATCATCATGATATAAAAGTTATATACATAAATAGATGTTATATATTGTTTGATATGTATCAGTATGTATATATGTATCCATATATGTATGTGTGAATTTTGTCGTACATTTGGTAAAATGTTTGGCATGTTTTCATGAAGGTTGCATTGGGTGAGGTGAAAAATGGGAAAAAGGTGGAAAATATTGCTGTAAGAATCAATTTCAATGACCAAAAGTTTGTGGTTGGTACTCTTTCATCTGAGAGAGCACCTCAAATCATAACTGATTTAGTATTTGAGCAAGATTTGGAGTTGTCTCATGGCTGGAAAGATGGAAGTGTCTTCTTTTTTGGATATCTTGCTGATAATCCAGTTGAATATCCTTTTTAACTACTAATTCTGCTTTATTCAGTTAATTTTGTTATCTTAGTTGGTGATATATATATTTTTTGAATCAAAATTGTTGTTCCCTTGACCATATTTTTGTTTTCTTCGGTTCTACGGACAATCCATATGATTTCTCAGGTATGTCTTGTTTAAATTGTATTTCTTTATTTATTTTGTTATATATATTAATTAACTAATGTTGGATTTAAAATTATATTCACTGTGTTCAAATTCAGAGGATGAGGACGAGGCATTAAACTTCAATGCTAATGGTAAACTTCAAGAAAAACCTAAGGCATCTTTGAAGGATGCAATGGAAGATGATGATTCTGATGATGATGATGACTCTGAAGAAGATGATTCCGAGGAAGATGATGAATCTGAAGAGGAAATGGTAACAAATTTATTGATTTTTAATGACATATTATATATAATTTAAATTATATTTTTAAATAATTTTGTTTCAATTTCTTAGCCAACTCCTCAGGAAGTGAAGCCTGTGAAAGGTGCAAAAAGACCTGCTGAAACTGCACCAAAGGCACAAAACTCTGGTAAGAAAGGAAAACCAAACACTCCTCAAAATGCAAAATCCAACACTCCCCAAAATTCAGGTTAATTCTTTTATTTAACTTTTATTTTTAATATTTTGTGTTTTTTAAACAAGTTACTAAAACATAGCTGTTAATTATTTTTACTTGCAGATGGTAAGAAAGGTGGTCAAAAATCAACCCCCCACCCTAATTCAAAACCTAACTTCAAAAAGGGCAAGAAAGGTGGCAATCGATCATAGATATTACGTACCGTGGAGCATGTTTTGATTTTGTTTTAATTAAGGAAATTTTGGGTTGTCAAATTTTGTGCTGAAAGTATTTGCTGTTTTTGAATCGATATTTTTGTTTACTTTATTTTTAAATGGTTGTTAAGAGGATTTTGTTGGTGATATTACCCATGTGTTGTTTTTCATGGGAGGTTTTGTAAACGGCTGAGTATTGGAAAATCAAAATTGGTTAATTAATTTTTGTCCAGTTATTTTATTAACTCTCTGTTCTGTAATTGTGACCACCATTCTGTTAAAATGTGTATACTTCATTAACTTGGTTAAAAACGGAACTTGTCAAATTACAAAGTGTTTTCTCTGTAAAAATGTCATTTTCTGACAATTTGATGTATTGATTTTGTTTTAATCAAGGATTATTTTCTAGAAACTCAAATCTAATATTATGAATGCTCCAGCTTTGGCAATAAAAGCACATCAAACAATTTTTTTAAACAACAAAACACCACCATCTATACTACTGCCAAGTATACATCATATTATGCACAGTGAAACTTGAAACTATAACCATATGCTAATGAGGAACGCCTATAACGTTCAACAACTATTTGTACATTATGTTTGGTGACTGAGGATGATTTTGATTATGATATTTATAAATTTGTTTTAATTCTGTTGTGTGTAATCAATGAGATTTCGAGGACGAAATCTTTTTAAGGGGAGTAGAATTGTAACATCCTGAGATCCGGCCTAGAAATTTTTTATTACTTTCGGTAAGTAATTTAATTGTTTATTGTTTTATATAATTTATTTGATTTAATTATATTTAATTGTATTTTAACCATGGGGTTAAAATTAGTAAAACTGATATATTTAAATATTAAAATGATTTTTACATATTTGGGTTCACTTTTGAACCGGGGTTCTAAAAATATTTTCGTTGTTAAAATTGGAGTTAGTTAGGTCTATTTAATTTATCTGCGAAGTTAATATCCTGTACTGCGTTTTAAATAAAATACCTGTGATGGAGGGAAGGGGGTACGTGTTATGTGAGGAAGCATGTGTCAAAAATTGGTTTTCTTCTCTCCCTCTTTTGCCAGACACGACACACACACACACTACACACACACTCTTGAGTTTTCTTCCAAATTGATGCTTAAACCTTGAAGATCTTGCCTCCAAATTGTGATTTTCAGAATCTAAAAGCAAAACTAAGTAAGTTCTCTTCCTCCTTGAGCTAGGGTTCATGTTCTTGAGCTTTGTTGAAATAGGGTTCTTGAGTTAAGTCGGTTTTATGAATTTCTTGATGAATCTTGTTTGTAATCTTGAATTGATGCATGTTTTGGTGTCTAATTGAGTTCTTGCAAGTTATATGTGTTGAATTGTTAGTTGTAGATCATTTGGTGAAGCTTCCATGAAAGCTCCATCAATGGAGTTCTTGGGAAGAAGATGGAGTTCTTCCCAATTTGATGAAATGTGTGTTTTGGTGTTCTTGAAGTGTTGTTAAGTTATATAATCATGTTAGAAGTGATAATTGTTGTATAGGTTTGATTGTAACATGAATTGATTGCTTTTGATAGATTAAAAGTAGTGTTTGGGTGAAATTTGTAAAAATCCCGTAGCTAAAAGAAAATGGCAGATTTTGACCATTTTGCAAAAATCATATAAAATCAACCGTAACTCCGTTTTGGGCGTGCGACCAGCCGTTTCGAAGGTCTATGAGTCTACTTTAATAATATAATATTTTCCTGGACTGATATGGTTATAAAAATGAGCAGATTTCTGAGTTAATAACAGGTGGTTGTATGCATCTTTTTCGGGTTAAACTTGTATTGATTATTTTGGGTGTTTCAAAGTATAACTAATTAACATGAAGTTGGTTATTATATGGTAATTGTATACTTGATGAAATGTTAATTAGGTGTTTGTAAACATTGAAAGTTAATAAAATGATTTTGACCCGTTTGGGCCTTATATGATGAAACTTGACTAAATGCATATTTTTAACATTGAACTTATACTTTAAATGTTTAGTTGGAAGTAAAATGGCATTAGTATGTTTATGAAAGTGTTAAGTGATGAATTGATCTTTACATGGTAGTGTTTGGATGTTTTTAGGTAAAAGACATAAAACTAGTCAAATTGGTAATATATGACTTTAACTTGGAAATTGTTAGCCATTGTTGTAGTTCAATAAATTGATCATATAAAAGTTTTATAAAGTATATTAACATGTCTTAATTGGTAGTTTCGGGTCTTGACCCGTTTGGTTGTTAAATTGTGCAATTTGACTTAAATAAAGTCAAAGTTGGTTAAGCTTGTATATGGATGCAAGTAGTATGTCAATAACTTAAATTAGTGATAAATGGATAACTTGATAATGTGGTATTAGTAAATTGCAAGTTTGACTTGATTAAGTGACCCGACCCGTTTGGGCCGATTATGTGCAACTTGGATAAAAATGCATGATGAATTGCTTGGAAGTGACTTAATGGAATTCTAGACATTGTCAATTAATATGTTTTGAAATGCAAGTGTTAAGTTGTCAATTGGTTGTACACATATAATGGTTTGACTTATAATTTGTACTTGTTGCAAAGTTAATGATTTCGGGTAACTAATTCGGTATTCGTTTTGTTACAGGAAAAGGAAAAGAAACTCAGTGATATAAGACTACTGAGTTCTACACAAGGGAAGCTAAGGTGAGTGGACTTAACCTTCTTTCTTGTGTGATGGACAAAATTAGGGAATGGTAGAGTTTTGAGAAAAAGTGCAGGATTTGGTATCTGAGGGAGTTCGCGTCGCGAACTTGTGTTCGCGAACGCGAACTCGAGACAGAGAAGTTGGGGTTTGGTCGTGATGTAGTTCGCGATTCGTGAACTCTTAGTTCGCGACGCGAACTCTGAGTTCACGACGCGAACTTCGTCAGGAACAGATTTCTTGGCTGCAATTCCTTTTTACAAGTTTATACTTGGTCTAGTGGTTCATGGTAGTATGTGCACATGTTTTTTTAGAGGTTAGCTATGGTGGTTTTCGGCTACGCTTCGTTACTCTTGGCAGGGGCGATCGGACTCCTTCGAATTCGTTACGTAAGGAGGGATCACCGTGCCTCTAGTAAAGAAGCCATCGGTTGACTGTTGTTGGCCGACAACAGTCGAAGGTCCTCGCCAGACCGCCGATCCTCTTTTAACGTCCAATTGCTTGTGGAAGTTTGGACGGTTTTCCCCTATCGATTTCTCTTGTTTTCTAATTTGTTGTGGTTATACAAATTGAAGTTTATTTCTATTCACTTAGCTTTGTGCTAATCCCTCATTTGTTGACTCTTTTCAGGTTGTGGATTTGGCTTGACTAGAGTCGGGTTTTGGTAGTCTGACCGTACTCTGATTTTGTAAACCGGGTCGAGCCTGTTTTTAGTAACACCTTAAATGTTTTATATATTTTGGTTAATATGTAAATGGCCTTTATAATATGTAATAAATAGGATTTATAGTTTTCTAAAATCGCTTCCGTATGCATATTAAAAAAAAATGGCTCTAAGATGGTGGTGTTACAATTTGGTATCAGAGCCTGGTTTGGCGATGGTTGCACATTTAGGTGTACCATTCCCAAATCTTGGCTCGAGTTGGTCAAACTTCCTTAATTTTGGAGTGGATTAGTAGGGTGAATATGAATTGTGGTTTAGTAGTAGTTAGTATAATGGGTACTAACGGATTAAACTAAGAGTTTGTGAGATGTTGTGTTTGTCACATGTATGGCCGATAACGATCCCAACCCGTTGGTAATCCCGTCGAACCCCGAACCGGAAATCATTGGTACATCTAGAAATGCAAATGCAGACAGAGAAGATTATATTTTGAGAATGGAAAGTCGATTGGAACACCTCCAAAATCTTGTTGATAGCATGAATCAGAATCAGAATAACCAACCACCAAACATCCCTCACATGTTTACCTCTATATTATCCGCCCCTACCATGCAAATTCCCACAACTCCAGCCTTTACAATGACGGTTCCCTTGATGTCAACCTCATCCGAACCTCATCCTGTAATGTCACAGCCACAATACTACCATGTTAACCCAAGTCAAGGTATACCTCAATATCAATTCACGAACCAACCTTATCCATTAGGTATGAAACCGACTTGCACCTTCAAACAATTCCTAGATTGTAAACCCCCTGAATTTAGTGGAAGTAGAGACCCCAATGTCACAATGAACTGGTTGAGGGAAATGGAGAGAACTTTAGATACTTGCGGTTGTGATGATAAATATCGGGTGATGTATGCTACACGAAAATTAATAGGTGGTGCAATGAATTGGTGGGACACCCTGATTGAACATTTACCCAATGAAGTTAAAAATAGTATAACGTGGGATCAATTTAGAGAGCAGGTATGTAAGCGTTATTGTAATTCATTTGAAATGGATAGAATTCGATCAGAATTTATAAATTTGTGAATGACAGAGGGGATGACGGTAGATGATTTGATCGAGCAGTTCAATGAAAAATTAAGATTTGTACAACAATGGGTACCTGATGAGTCTTCGAAAATAAAATATTTTATTGGAGCTTTGCGACCCGAATACCGAACTACAGCGAGGCTCGCAACCACTTTGTCACAGGCCTTCGATTTGGCCAAAACAGTAGAAGGTGATTTGAATACTCGAGATTGGGTGATCAGGGATAGGTCAGAGTATCAAAAGTTTAAGTCTGGGCAGTCGGATTCCAAACAAAATAAGAAAGGGCAGGGAAATCAAAAGCATGAAAACTCGAATCATATACAGTCAGGAGGTAGTTCGGGTCAGAAGGCACAATGGTGTACTAGGTGCAGATCTTCTCACACGGGTGGTTGTACAACTCAGACTATGCGATGTGTTAAGTGTGGTCAGTTCGGGCACGAGTGGAATGATTGTAGGTTCCCACGAAATGTATGTTGGAATTGTCAGAAAGAGGGTCACAGGGCCGGTGATTGTCCTTCAGAGAGGAAATTGGGTTCAGGGTCGGGGTCGATGAGTGGATCGTTATCTTCAACGGGCCAGAAGAGGAAGAATCACCCTCCACCCGAGGGTAGGTCATTTCAGATGATTGTCCAAGATACTACCACCACTGATGACGATATCACATGTATGTTCTTGACAATCTTTTTACTTATACGTATGTTAATTGAATTGAAGTAAATTGCTTATTTGCGATTATGAATTATGTGATGAACTGAAATTGCTTACGAGTGTGTTTACTCCATTAGAAATAAAGATAGTTAGTGATATATGGATTCAAGTCATAATGCATGTATTTTTTGGTTTAAATTGTTTTTGATAAATGATTGTTGTAAGAATCCGTTAATGTAATACCTATAGTAAGATTGATGTAATCTTAAGCATAGTCTAAGTAGTCCTATGTAGGATTGCTACTTAATTTAAGAAAATTTAATTATTTGTCGTGACCTACCAAGTCACATGTAGTGACTCGATAAGTGTTAGCCGGATTTATTTGAGCTATATGAGTGAATCGAGTCTTGCCTTTGTTTTGGATGTCGAAATTAAAAGTTTAGATATAAATATTTGGATAATTTTTCAATAGCCTGAAATATTATTTGAAGAATTTACCTAAATTTCCATCAATGCTAAATGTGAAAATTAAAAGACACAAGGAACCAAGTTTATTGACCATTGTATATTGAATTATGATTATATTGTTAAATGATATACTGAATTGCTAACAAATGAAGATAGTAGTGGTTTGAAAAGTGAAGACTGACATGTTGACTTTTATTTTGCATGGCCACTTAGTTGAAATACATCGTTGTATGTTTATAAAAGTGTTAATTGGTTCTTTCATGTGTTATAGATGTTAAATAAGAAAGAAAGATAATGAATGATTTCTCTATGCCTCGAAATATTATAGGTTGGATTTACTAAGAAGCCTTTTATGTTCAATGTGCAATTGAAAATTGACATGAAGAGTTAAATTTATTGACCATATTGAATTGATTTCCGATTATATTGATGGATAAATTTCATAGTAAATATAAAATTTAATAAGATTGAGAAATTTATTAAAGATACATTTTGAAATAATGAGAATTAATGCCGTTATATGTGAAAATTGATTAGAATTTGGATTTCGATAAGTGTAATTTTGAGAATTAGTGAATTATGACTGTGGATTTATTATAATTATTCTAAAATTATGAGATTTTTTAACAAGTTAAACCGCTTAAGAGTGCAAAATTTCGTTGAAATAATAAACAAAAGAGGATATTTGAGAATCTAAGACACTTAAAATGTTAAATTACATTAAATAAAAATAGTTTGTCTATGCTTTTTAATGTTTATAATAGTATAAGTGGAGTTATGCGAACCATGACCTGGAGATTGTGATAAATGACATTGCGTAATTATCAACTTTTAAATATAAATCGTGCAAATTGATCATACCAAAAGAGTTTACAGTGTGTGATTATCTGAAGAAATTATGATTAATATGTGAATTATGTAAATGGAAATGACTTCTCGTTAAGTGGATAAATTAAAAACAACGTAACTAGAGAAATTGTCGGATGAGACACCAAGTCTGAAACTGCAAAGAAAAGAAAATGAGGATTTAATAAATTATAATTTCGATAATGTAGTAATATGGAGGAACAATAAGGATTATTATTTTTTGACATGTAAATATGAGACAAAGATATAATGATATTTATAAATTTGTTTTAATTCTGTTGTGTGTAATCAATGAGATTTCGAGGACGAAATCTTTTTAAGGGGAGTAGAATTGTAACATCCTGAGATCCGGCCTAGAAATTTTTTATTACTTTCGGTAAGTAATTTAATTGTTTATTGTTTTATATAATTTATTTGATTTAATTATATTTAATTGTATTTTAACCATGGGGTTAAAATTAGTAAAACTGATATATTTAAATATTAAAATGATTTTTACATATTTGGGTTCACTTTTGAACCGGGGTTCTAAAAATATTTTCGTTGTTAAAATTGGAGTTAGTTAGGTCTATTTAATTTATCTGCGAAGTTAATATCCTGTACTGCGTTTTAAATAAAATACCTGTGATGGAGGGAAGGGGGTACGTGTTATGTGAGGAAGCATGTGTCAAAAATTGGTTTTCTTCTCTCCCTCTTTTGCCAGACACGACACACACACACACTACACACACACTCTTGAGTTTTCTTCCAAATTGATGCTTAAACCTTGAAGATCTTGCCTCCAAATTGTGATTTTCAGAATCTAAAAGCAAAACTAAGTAAGTTCTCTTCCTCCTTGAGCTAGGGTTCATGTTCTTGAGCTTTGTTGAAATAGGGTTCTTGAGTTAAGTCGGTTTTATGAATTTCT